>OX415252.1:5000000-6250000 GCA_948329865.1 Linaria vulgaris
ACAAAAAATAATAAGCCGGCCAGCAAATGTAATATGTCAATTAGTAAGTCGTTTACATATTGACTTGACTCATATAATCCCTCTATATATTTTGCCCGGTGAATACATCTCAACTCAACTGATCTTTACTTCAAATCATTCCCAAAAACATCATCACACACTTATGGCTACATCTCTCAATCTCCTTACATTGACGCGACTCTTACTAGTTACATGTTCGATCGGTTATAGTGCAGCCGCCACCACGGCCCCAAACATTACCTCCGACCAATCTTCGCTACTTGCTCTAAAGTCCCACATAATATCAGATCCTTCCAACACATTAACAAACAACTGGACAATCGAAACCTCGGCATGCAGCTGGATAGGAGTCACGTGCAGCTCTCGTCACCTCCGTGTGATCGCCCTATCAATCCCCAACATGGGACTCCAAGGCATCATACCCCTGGAGATCTCGAACCTTTCGTTCCTCGTTTATCTAAACATGAGCAGAAACTCTTTTCAAGGCAATCTTTCCGACTCGTTCATTCACATGCGTCGTTTAAGAGTCTTGGACTTATCGTTCAACGAGTTAACGGGAGAGCTTCCGAGGTCTTGGTTTGCTTCAATGCCTCAGCTTCAAATTCTGCGGTTAAGCGGGAATTCTCTACGAGGAAGAATACCCGAAGAGATTGGAAACTTGCGTGATTTGAGTGAACTAATGATTTCGAATAACGAGCTGACAGGTCCCCTGCCACAATCCATATTCAACATGTCAGCTTTGGAACTACTCAGTTTGAGAAATAACAGCTTGTCGGGAAGCATACCAACCAACGTTGGCACGTGCAGAATCCGACACCTCAATCTAGATCGAAACACGTTTGAAGGACAAATACCGTCGAGCTTGACGCGGTGTTCCGAGCTTCAGGTGCTCTCCCTGGCAAACAACAGGCTCACTGGAGTTTTACCTGGAGAAATTTGGAAGCTGACAATGCTTGGACAGTTAATGCTTGGTTCCAACAATTTGAGTGGTATGATCTCGAATGTTTTTGCCTCTCAGTTCTGAAATTTAGTACGACAATCGATCAAAAAATGTATACGTTTTCTTACCGTTAATCTGACTTTTGCCTACATGATTGTGCCTAAAATATCGCTGCTGATCTTATTCTCACGTGTACTATCAAATGTCGTAACGCGTTTCATGCTCGATTTTAACACAATTCGATTTTACTAAACCTGCAGGCTCAATTCCGCAAGAGATTAGTCATCTACAGAATTTGCAGTATCTGGGAATGGAGTCTAACAACTTTACTGGTGCTTTACCATCTACAATCTCCAATATCTCCTCACTAAGATATCTTTCGTTCGCTTATAACGATCTTTCTGGTTCTATACCACGTGAAATAGGGAATTTAACTATGCTGAGAATAATATATCTTAGTTTCAACAGGTTTGAAGGTACGCTTACTAATCGCACCACGTTCATTTAACACGTAATAGCATCCGGATTTTGAATGACAGGTTCCTACTTTGATCATACTTGAGATAGTATGATCTCTTTGGTTGCATGACAACAAATACAAGATAGTTACTCTGCTTGTGTTTTAACGTTGCAGGTGAAATACCGCAAGAAGTCGCCTATCTCCATGAACTAGAGCGACTGGTGTTAACAGATAATCCCTTGACTGGTAACATCCCAGTAGGCATCTTCAACATGTCAAACCTCATAATCCTATCCCTTGACAGAAATCTCCTTTCAGGCAATGTTCCGACAAGCATCCGTTATAATCTGCCGAATCTGGAACAGCTGTACCTCAGCACTACGAACTTAGAAGGCCAGATTCTCAATCCTATCTCGAACTGTACACAGCTTACTGTTCTAGAACTTGGTTTTAGTCGGTTCAGTGGCTCGATTCCCACGTCCCTTGAAAACTTAAGTCTCCTATCGATCTTGAACTTAAACGGAAACAACTTTACTTCTGATCCTTCATCCAGTGAATTGAGCGTTATTACTTCCCTCACAAACTGTAGATACTTGGAAGAAATCACACTGAGTAATAACCCTTTAGATGGAAAATATCTTCCACTTTCAGTTGGTAACTTCTCCGCGTCCCTCAAAATGTTATTAATCGATAACTGTAAGATTAAGGGTGGGATTCCCACGACCATAGCGAACTTGAGTGGTTTGGAAACTCTATCTCTGATGCTAAATGAATTGAACGGCACCATTCCGACTACAATCCAACGTTTACCGTCGCTTCAACGATTTTTCCTTGGTGTCAATCAGCTGACGGGACCAGTTCCGTACAGCCTTTGTACATTTCAAAACTTGGGCTCCCTGGATTTATCTGACAATCAACTTTCAGGACCAATCCCCGACTGCTTAGGAGATGTTTCTAATCTAAGAGAGCTTTATCTTTCTAACAACAGACTCGATTCGAACATAACCAATAGCCTTTGGAACCTTACAAATCTCGTGCAGCTCGACTTGTCCTGGAACTTCTTGAGCGGGTCTCTTAGTCCAGATATTGGAGATTTAGAGGCAGCAGTATCAATTGATCTTTCAGCAAATGAGTTGACAGGCAGTATTCCAAGTTCCATTGGAAGTCTACAACGATTGATCGATATTTCTCTGGCAAATAATGGCTTTCAGGGAATTATTCCAGTATCTTTGGGCCAGATTTTGAGCTTGGAAACATTGGACCTTTCGCAAAACAATCTCTCAGGAGTTATTCCCAAGTCCTTGGAGGCGCTCGTATACCTCCACTACTTCAATGTTTCTTTCAATGAGTTGAGTGGTGAAGTTCCATCAGATGGACCTTTTAGAAACTTCACAGATCAGAGTTTCATGTCTAACAAGAACTTATGTGGTTCTCCAAGGTTTAAGATCCCGCCTTGTCCGACGAATTCTGCTAATACCTCCGGGACAAGAAGGACGATCCTGATTATCTCTGTGTCGTTGGGAATGGCAGCAGTAATCATCGTAGTTATAGCCGTGATTGCACTAACGAGGCGCAAGAAAAAGAATCAGAATGTTTCAGATTCTCCTTCAGCACATGGACACCGAATGATTTCATACTATGAACTCCAACAGGCAACCGATGGGTTCAATGAGACTAATTTGCTAGGCAAGGGAGGTTTTGGCTCAGTTTACAAAGGGGTTCTGAGAGACGGTACACTTATGGCAGTAAAAGTGTTCGATCTGGAAGTAGAAGGCGCCCACAAAAGTTTCGATGCAGAGTGCGAAGTATTACGGAACCTTCGGCATCGCAACCTCACGAAAGTTATCAGCAGTTGCTCCAACACTAGTTTTAAGGCTATAATACTTGATTACATGCCCAATGGGAATCTTGATATGTGGTTATATTCCCCAAACTCGCCTTTGGATATTATGCAGCGGCTAAACATAATGATAGACGTGGCGTGTGCACTCGAGTATCTGCATTATGGTTACTCAAACCCGGTGATTCATTGTGATCTGAAGCCTAGTAATGTGCTTTTGGACGAAGACATGGTCGCCCACGTAAGTGACTTTGGAGTAGCAAAGCTGTTGGGTATTCAAGATAGCAGCATACATACTAAGACGTTGGCTACCATCGGTTATATGGCACCAGGTACATCTTTTCGGTTTTGCCTATAGTATCTTTTCAAAATTTTCTGAACCTTTTTTTTTTCCTTCAATTGGCAATTATTGGTTTCAGAATATGGGATGGAAGGAACGGTAACGCCTGCATGCGATGTTTATAGTTACGGCGTTATGTTGATGGAAGTTTTCACAAGAAGAAGACCCAACAACGAACTCTTTTCTGGAGATTTAAGCATGAAACGATGGGTGAACGACTCTATACCAGATGCAGTCCAGCACATTGTGGATCCTGACTTGTTAGATCCAGACGAGGGCCAATTCAGCGGCAAATTGAAGTGTTTAACATCCATTTTAAAAATCTCTACCCACTGCACCGCGGAATCTCCAAGGGAAAGGATAGGTGTGAGAGACGTCTTTACAGAGATGAATAAGATCAAACTCGACCACATTGAGTACATTCATCAGTTTAGAAGACGTGAGTAGTCTGTACAATAGTTGTTTGTGTCTCGTAGAGTATGCATTATCTTCAGACGTACTCGTATGACCGTGAACACTCACGTATCGTCTCATACTTCTACGCAAGAGGTCAAGGCCATGCATGTGCCGTGCTTGTCCCTTTACTGCACAAATCAAGTTTATAACATTTTTAACCACTGCGTTACAACAATCAAATGAGGGGTGTAGACTTGTATGGAAATATGAATAACATTAAACAACAAAGCCAAAAAAAGTAAAAAATTCTGAAGTAGCCTAGATTTTATTCCAATAACTGTTTAGCTGAATGGCTTTGCATGATTCTATTACTATTGAACAAAAGGGACAAGGTAAAAAAAAGATCACATGTCAAATCAATAATTTTTCTTCATAAGGCTTAACGTACATATGTTAATTTTTCTTCATATACCACTTTATTAAAGGGTAAGCTGGTTTTATCATTTAAACCGTGAGAATGAATAATCAATAATCAACATCAATCAATAGAACTACTATATGTCCCAATTTTAAACAACAGGAATGTATTTTTTAAATCATGAACCTAAGTGATTTAAGACAAGACTAATTCCACGGTTAATGGTCAATGTGAAATGGTAACATTTCAACTCCCACATATGACATCTGTTTAACAACATTAAATATTAATTAACATTTTGGATTGTATTTGTCACCAAGCCAATTATAACTCAACAGAAAGCTATAGATACAAAAATAGTAAGCCGGCCAGCAAATGTAATATGTCAAGTAAGTCGTTTACATTGACTTTGACTCATATAATCCCTCTATATTTTTTTGCCTTGTGAATTCAACTGATCTTTACTTCAAATCATTCCCAAAAACATCATATAGATACTTATGGCTACATCTTTAAATCTCCTCACACTTACACGAGTCTTACTGGTTACATGTTCGATCGGTTATAGCTCAGCTGCCACCACGGCCCCGAATATTACAACCGACCAATCTTCGCTACTTGCTCTAAAATCACACATAACATCAGATCCTTCCAATACATTAACAAACAACTGGACAATCGAAACCTCGGTATGCAGCTGGATAGGAGTCACTTGCAGCTCTCGACACCTCCGTGTGATCGCCCTCTCCATCCCGAACATGGGACTGGAAGGCATCATACCCCTGGAGATCTCGAACCTTTCATTCCTTGCTTATCTAAACATGAGCAGAAACTCTTTCCAAGGCAATCTTTCCGACTCGTTCATTCACATGCGTCGTTTAAGAGTCGTGGACTTATCGTTCAACGAGTTAATGGGAGAGCTTCCAAGGTCTTGGTTTGCTTCAATGCCTCAGCTTCAAATTATGCGGTTAAGCGGGAATTCTCTACGAGGAAGCATACCCGAAGAGATAGGAAACTTGCGTGATTTGAGGGAACTAGTGATTTCGAATAACGAGCTGACAGGTCCCCTGCCTCAATCCATATTCAACATGTCAGCTTTGGAACTACTCAGTTTGAGAAATAACAGCTTGTCGGGAACCATACCAATCGACGTTGGCACGTGCAGAATCCGACACCTCAATCTAGACCGAAACACGTTGGAAGGACAAATACCGTCGAGCTTGACTCAGTGTTCCGAGCTTCAGGTGCTCTCCCTGGCAAACAACAGGCTCATTGGAGTTTTACCAGGAGGAATTTGGAACATGACAATGCTTGGACAGTTAATGCTTGGTTTCAACAATTTGAGTGGTATGATCTCAAATGTTTTCGCCTCTCAGTTCTGAAATTTAATACGACTTCGATCAAAAAATTTATACGTTTGCTTACCGTTAATCCCACATTTGCCTACATGATTGTGCCTAAAATATCACTACTAATCTTATCCTCACGTGTACTATCAAATGTCGTAACGCGCTTCATGCTCGATTTTAACACAATTCGAGTTTACTAAACCTGCAGGTTCAATTCCGCAAGAGATTGGTCATCTACAGAACTTGCAGTATCTGGGAATGGAATCTAACAACTTTACCGGAGTTTTACCATCTGCAATCTCCAATATCTCCTCACTAAGATATCTTTCGTTCGCGTTTAACGATCTTTCCGGTTCCATACCCCGTGAAATAGGGAATTTAACTATGCTGAGGATAATATATCTTAGTTACAACAGGTTTGAAGGTACCATTACTAATCGCACCACGTTCATTCGACATTTAATAAGATTTGGAAGCATGGATTCCTACTTTGATCATACTTAACAAATTATGGTCTCTCTTGTTCCATAACAACAAATGTCTTACTTGCGTTTAACTGCAGGTGAAATACCGCAAGAAATCGCCTATCTCCATGAACTAGAGCGACTGATATTAGCAAGTAATTCCTTGACTGGTAACATACCATTAGGTATCTTCAACATGTCGAACCTCGGATTCCTATCCCTTGACAGAAATCTTCTTTCGGGCAATGTTCCGACAAGCATCCGCTATAATCTGCCAAATCTGAGAGAATTGTACCTCGCCACAAATAACTTAGAAGGCCAGATTCTCAATCCTATATCTAACTGCACACAGCTTACCGTTTTAGAGCTTAGTTTTAATCGGTTTAGTGGCTCGATTCCCGCCTCCCTCGAAAACTTAAGTCAACTTGGGATGTTGAACTTAAACGGCAACAGCTTTACTCCTGATCCTTCATCCATGGAATTGAGCATTATCACTTCCCTCACAAACTGTAGAAACTTGAGAGAAATCACACTGAGTAATAACCCTTTAGATGGAAAATATCTTCCACCTTCGGTTGGTAACTTCTCCGCGTCCCTTAGAATTTTAGTGATCGATAACTGTAATATTAAGGGTGGGATTCCTGCCACCATAGCAAACTTGAGTAGTTTGGAAACTCTATCTCTGATGCTAAATGAGCTGAACGGCACCATTCCAACTGCAATCCAAGGTTTACAAAGGTTTCAACGATTTTTCCTCGGTAACAACCAGCTGACAGGATCAGTTCCATATAGCCTTTGTACATTTCAGAACTTAGGCTCGCTGGATTTATCTCACAATCAACTTTCAGGACCGATCCCTGAATGCTTAGGGAGTGTTTCTAATCTAAGAGAGCTTTATCTTTCTAACAACAGACTCGATTCAAACATAACCAAAAGCCTTTGGAACCTTAGAAATCTCGTGCAGCTCGACTTGTCCTCTAACTTTTTGAGCGGATCAATTAGTCCAGATATTGGAGATTTAGAGGCAGCAGTATCAATTGATCTTTCAGCAAATGAGTTGACAGGCAGTATTCCAAGTTCCATTGGAAGTCTACAACGATTGATCGATATTTCTCTGGCAAATAATGGCTTTCAGGGAATTATTCCAGTATCTTTGGGCCAGATTTTGAGCTTGGAAACATTGGACCTTTCGCAAAACAATCTCTCAGGAGTTATTCCCAAGTCCTTGGAGGCGCTCGTATACCTCAACTACTTCAATGTTTCTTTCAATGAGTTGAGTGGTGAAGTTCCATCAGATGGACCTTTTAGAAACTTCACAGATCAGAGTTTCATGTCTAACAGAAACTTGTGTGGAACTTCAAGGTTTAAGATCCCGCCTTGTCCGACGAATTCTGCTAATACCTCCGGGGCAAGAAGGAGGATCCTGATTGTCTCTGTGTCATTGGGATCTGCAGCAGTAACCGCCTTAGTTATAGCCGTGATTGCACTAATAAGGTACAGGAAAAAGGATCAGAATGCAAATGTCTTAGATTCTCCTTCAGCACATGGGCACAGAAAAATTTCATACTATGAACTCCAACAGGCAACCAATGCATTCAACGAGACTAATTTGCTAGGCAAGGGAGGTTTTGGCTCAGTTTACAAAGGGGTTCTGAGAGACGGTACACTTATGGCAGTAAAAGTGTTCGATCTGGAAGTCGAAGGCGCCCACAAAAGTTTCGATGCAGAGTGTGAAGTATTACGGAACCTTCGGCATCGCAACCTCACAAAAATCATCAGCAGTTGCTCCAACGCTAGTTTTAAGGCTATAATACTTGATTACATGCCTAATGGGAATCTTGATATGTGGTTATATTCCCCAAACTCGTCTTTGGATATTATGCAGCGGCTAAACATAATGATAGACGTGGCGTGTGCACTCGAGTATCTGCATTATGGTTACTCAAACCCGGTGATTCATTGTGATCTGAAGCCTAGTAATGTGCTTTTGGATGAAGACATGGTCGCCCACGTAAGTGACTTTGGAGTAGCAAAGCTGTTGGGTATTCAAGATAGCAGAATACATACTAAGACGTTAGCTACTATCGGTTATATGGCACCAGGTACATCTTTTCGCTTTTGCCTATAGTATCTTTTCAAAAATTTCTGAACCTTTTTTTTCCTTCAATTGGCAATGTTGGTTTCAGAATATGGGATGGAAGGAACGGTAACGCCTGCATGCGATGTTTATAGCTATGGAATTATGTTGATGGAAGTTTTCACAAGAAGAAGACCCAACGACGAACACTTCTCTGGAGATTTAGGCATAAAGCAATGGGTGAAAAGCTCTATACCAGATGCAGTTCAGCACATTGTGGATGCTGACTTGTTAGATCCGGATGATGACCACTTCAGTGGCAAATTGAAGTGTTTAACATCAACTATAAAAGTTTCTGTCCATTGCACCACAGAATCGCCGAGGGAAAGGATTAGTATGAGAGACGCCGTTACAGAGATGAATAGGATCAAACTCGACCTCATTGGTGTATTAGGACAAACAAAGTACATTGATCAGTTTAGAAGAAGTGAGTAGTCTGTACAATAGTTGTCTCATAGAGTTTCAGTAGAAGGATATTTGATATTTTGTTCCGAAATGAGTAGCCTTATCCATGCTATATCTTATGCATTATTTCCAGACGTACTCGTGTGACCGTGAACATTCACGTCTCGTATGATACTCCTATAAAAAGAGGTCGAGGAAAAGCACGCCTCGAGCTTGTCTCGTCATTAAATAAATCAAGTTTATATAGTTTTATCCAGTATCTTGCAATCAAATATGGGGTGTTAACTAGTATGGAACTACAAATAGCATGAACCAGAAAAGAAAAGAAAAACAACCAAAGTAATTAACTGAATGCTTTTTGCATGATTGTCTTACTAATGAGCAAAAGGGACAAGGTAAAAAAAAAAAAAAAAAGATCCATATCTATCTCAGGTACTAAGAACAAACTTCTTCTTCAACTTCCCCAAATCCTTACCACTCAATCCAAATGCCTTCATCAAAATCTCTTCCTTAATATCTGATCCAAAAACAGCAGAAGGGATCTTCACCAGACCTGGATTTTGGCTGTTAAAGCTCCCCAAAATCGCCGCCCGCGACTCGCCAACATTCATCTGAAAATGCACCAAGCCTCTCGGAAAAACCATGACTTCTCCCTTCTCGATTATTTTCGCGAAAACTCTGTTTCCCGAGTCGACAAATCCCGAATAAATTTTTCCCTCGAGCACAAACGCAACCTCGGTCGCACGTGGATGGTAATGCGGAACGTTGATCGCCCCGCTTTCGAAGTCTGCACGTACAAAAGACGTTCCTAGGGTGTTCAGACCGGGAAAAACAGTTGAAGTAACTGGAATGGACGAGAAGCCGGATTTGGTTGAGGCTCCGGGGGTTTTTATGCCGGAGAACACGAAATCGTCGACCGTTACATGGGACGAGTTCTTGCATGACAGGAAAAGGGAGGAGAGTTCTGTTCTTGGTATGCAAAAGTCTTGTAATGGATCTGAATCTGAAGATGAGACAAGGTATATTTGAAGGAGAATCAGAAAGTAAACTGATATAATTTTGAGGGACATGTTTGATTATTTGGTTGGTGAAGTAAGATGAAAACTTGGATAGTGTTTGTATTTATAGAATGTTGGCTTGTATTATAATCTTGTGAAGTAATGAGTTTTGAAATGATTCTCAGCACCAACTCCATTGCGCATGTTGTATTTTATGGCTTAACTTAGAATAAAGTTAAGTGGCTTTTTCAAAGGTATTCAGTATACTTGAGAAAAATGATATAGTATTGCTTTGCTTGAGGATAAAGATAAGAGTATAGTAGATAGCATATTCACTTGTTCCCTTCATGCTGCCACATTCATAGTATTGCACTCATCATTATATTGTCTTTCTGTTCTTTGAAAAATGTATGAGCAGATCTTAGGTGTCACATGATCTACTTGCTTATATAAAATTTGTCACATATACTTGCTTAATAGTACACCATGACTAACAATAATCGTACACTGAAATGACGAAGGGCTGAACTGGATATACAAGAGCGAGTGATATCTATATTGGTACGGGGCTTTTTGGGGTGAGACCTAAGAACAAATTGGCGAGGGCCAGACCCGAATCGAACAATATGGAGATATATTTCTACCAGAATGGTTGTCACATAGACATCAGATCATACCATAGCTCCATAGTTCATAAAACAAATCAGAGCTTTATCCAACTCAGTTATTTTTGTGTCCCATGGACTTTATGGTAATAATTCAGTTATATGAGTGAATTATAAGTTGAAATGAGTTTAACAACATTTCCTTGCATTACAACATAGAAGAAACATACAGGTAAAAATAAGAGTGATAGTCTGTGAAGTATTTCTTCTAGTAGCTGTCTTCATCAGTATCTGGGCGACGAAGGTAGTAACGCAGAGAATTCACAAGAACCTGCAGTTCATAAACAACAGAAAACGAAAACATTCAATATACACGCCATATATCACACGTGCCCCTTTCAGTTGCGTATTATCAGTAAGATTAAGTAATCTGCAAATTAATAGTGGTGAAACGCGGAAAATTTCTCCAGTTATCTCAAAGTGGTTAATACCGTACTGTGTAACCTATTCTATTTCGACATTTTACACTCATTAAAGAATCAGAGTATTCATAGGTTGCTAGGCTTGGATGTCTCTTTTGTCCTTTTAAGTTTGTTTTCCTTTAATTTACCCGTCCCTCTTCTTACTACCGGGGTTCTGCGATTGAGAGAGGTTGATTGAGAGAGGTTGACGGAAAGGGGTACAGGGACTACAATCCGTGGGTTTTAAACTTATCAACTATCAGTTTGTTGTTTACAGTTACCAATCTAAACAAGATGCATGAATTGAGTTCTATAAGGCGCATTTACCAATAAAAATTACACAGGAACTAATTATCAAGTGGTTGTTCGTAATTTGTATTCATGGAAAGCACGCGGTAAACCAAACGCATGTCAGTACCTGAGACAAGGAACTGTTCAATGCTGCTCCTCTGTAGCTGACATGAAACTTGTCCTTGGCAACCAACCCCTAAAAGGGTATTAAATGTTTAGTTAACCGTACGTAAGATGACAGTGAAAAAGCACGTGTATGTGTAAATCCCACTCAAGAAGAATATTACCTCGGTGTCGATCTCCGCTGATTCAACGTTTATGTTGGTATCTGTGATAACTTTGATCATCTCGAGCAGTAGCCCTGGTCGGTCCGCCGTCTCTACAGAGAGCAAACTGAAATTGCAGCATTATAAGAAACGTGATGACACTGTATTTGTAAATGTACTTGCTATCAAAATGTTAAAGGAGGGAAAGGAAAGGTGATGACATTGTCTCTTCATGTCTTCGAAGCTACAAAAGACCCCCCGCACACACAAATGAAAATTTGCATTTAATTATTAATTCTGAAGTAGGGAAAGGTTTTAAGAATTGGGAATACTCTATATTATGCAAAGATCCATGCACAGATTCTTTTTAATTCTTCGCTTTTGGTTTTGGATTATTTTCTAATGTTATTATTTTTCCACTTTGAAGCATTATCTTGTCTGGATAACAAAGAACATGATGTAAACAATATTGTATTTTGACCACTCTTGTTGAAGTACGAGAGTGTTCTCTAATCTACAGAATGCGGGAGGATGTACTTGTAAATGGATCCAACATCAGGGGTGTCATCGTGATATACCTTAATAGCATTTAAGATGTTGAAAACAGTAAAGTGGCATACCTTCTCTTAGGTCCATCTTCCTTAACATGTATGTGAGTTGCAATATCAACATCAACCTGAGCCACAAAAAAAAGAATCCCTTTATATGCAGAAGCTCACATTGATAAAGAAAGTACACGTACATAACTAAATTAGTTTTCAAACACTTCAAAAACACGATAATAAAATGACTTGCAATTACTGCTGAAAAACTCATGCATTTTGGGAATTGGAAAGATGCAAACATAAATTCAAGAATGAGGTGAGTAGCTTATTGTGGATTGATACGTACTCACAGTGGTACGTCATAAAATGTTAAAAATTTGAAAGCTCTCAGCAAGCAACTCAGAGGTAACTTCGATGCATTGCATATATAAAATGCCGAAAAAACAAGAAATACATAATCTGCTTAGGAAGAAAAAGAATTTGAACATAGAACCCCGGAAATAAGGCAAGTTTGCTTTAGAAAACATCAACAAATTCTCTACTTTGACTATTTGATTTCACCTTATTTTCTGGTGCTTTTACTCCAAAAGCTTCGCCCATAGCAAGTCTTTCACTGGATTCCTAATAAGTACAAATATTCACGTAAGTTTGTGTCATTGGGTCAACAAATGGCCCGTCATATCATGAACATAAGTGAATATATATTCTTTGCTAATATAGAGACTGAACGATAATAAATACAAGCTTATGAGAAATCGTCTTCGGTTAAACATACAGGATGAAACCTAAGAAGGTTGTTGATGATGGTCAAACGAATTCTCTCCAAGAGATCAGGGTCTTCAACTTTTCGCCCTGTTGTCCTATATGAAAATTTCTATATAAAACTTTGGGATATTGAATCATAGGTATAATATCTTGAACCAAACATTCACCCATCATTTTATGTTACTGATAATATATATTCATCAGCAAATAACAAGGGAAAAACATATTATAAAATCATTGCTTACAGTCTTGTTATGAAAAACTTTGTTTGTGTGACTGAGCTCTCAGTAGTCACAGTTCCCTTCAAAACAACCAAGCCCAAGTCTTTAAGTGCCTTCATCTGCGCCAGCAAATGCTTGAAGAGATACACTCAATCAAAATCTAATAATATAAAAACTAACCATGAAAACATAGAAAATTGACACAAAGATTTAAAAATTCATATGAAGAAAAATAATAAACCACCACTAGATATTATTAGAATTTTTAGAAGATGACATTTGTTCTTATGTACAACCCTGCATTTTGTAGTTCGTAAAAGACATTACAAAGACTATAACTTCATTTTTTAGCATTGTAAGTTGTTTTCTGACATTTGGTCGAGCTCAAATAATTTAAAGCATGTTAAAAAACACATAAAAAATATGCTTATGACGTATGAGGTTTAGGATGCTGTAACAGAAAGCATTAGGCCTTTTTGCGTTTCATTTCGTTCCCAAACATTACTAATTATAAACCGCACAGCCAGCGAACAGACTTTATCTTAGTGGCATCAAGCACCAGTAGCACAGAAACAACAGAGAAAAGTTGTCACTTTACCGTGTCAACGAGAGCACCAAGACGATTTCCAAAACTCAGCTGCACAATAGTTGCATCAGGATCAGAATCCTGATCTATCAAAACGATGGGCATTGGGACACCTTCAGCCTCCTCATCAGATTTCTGTGAATAACGTTATCAATGTTAAAAGCTGGTTGTTCCTCAATGTAAGATGATTGGCGTGCATATGAGATGGTCACACCCTCATGCTCGCTAAATATTAGAAAGCTAAATTTGTAAAATATTTGAACAATTCCCGACTGAAACAGAATCCTATATGATATCTCCGTTTTTTTAAGAGAATATTAGGTAAGATAATGCATCGAGCTAGTACTTGTATTAGTGCATGGTTAGTACTAAAATAAGCCAATATACTGTGCTAACTCTTTCCATCCTTTCAGCCATGAAAAGATGCTTCACGTGTAAATCGTAAGGATTGAGTTACTAAATACAGTCATTAAACTGCGTTAATATGTGCATTTAATCAACTTATCACCAGTTCCTTCAGACCGCTCACCAAAAGAGATTGCTTTGCGTAGTTAATTTTCTTTCTTCGCCCTTGAACCAAACCATAGCCACCCTGATTGTAGCATTGTATGATAGAAATTACCATGTTCACTCAGGCTTACTCAAATACTGTTATGAAGAAACATATCGAAGCTTTACGAACATGAGCTTTTTATCATATACAGAAGCAAAATTACTAAACGTCAACCTCAAAAGAACCAAATCACATCCAGATGAAAACGATTTAGCCCAAACGCTAGGAGAATATTTCTATAAGCCATAGATAATAGTACGTCACAATCAGAGTAAGTACTTTTTAGATTTCACATCATATTAGGATATCAAAGAACAAAAAGAGGGGATTAAAGGAGCTATATCCCACTATCAGTCAGCAGAATATACCCTACAAATAGACAGTACATGAATCTCAAAGTCTAAAAACAAACTACCAATCACGTCACAAATCGAAATGCATTAACATTCCCACGATCATACAAAATACGAGAATTACTTACCCACGAAACCGAACTCGAACCGTGTGAGTCAACTCCATCCAGAGATGCACATATCATAAAATTCCTACACAACAATTTCAACCAAAAAAACATCAACCCATCAAAATAATATCATCACAATCAAACACATACCAACATCACCAAACACCAAAAAAAAAAAAAAAAAAAAACATAACCTTAAACACACCAACACCAAAATCAAGAAACCCACAAACGATCATTCATAAAGATTAAATCTTTGACTCACTTTTTCTCTGACGAGCAAAGTCGAGGGGTCCATGAAAAATACAAAGCCGATTTCGAGGTGGGGTTACAGTAACTTAAAGAATCTGAAGCTGCTTTTGATTTAATGGCAGCAGAAAAAGAAGATGTGAAAATATAATTAGCAGTCGCCATTTTTCTCTAATGAAGCTCAGTGTGTGTGTGTGTGTGTGTGTGTGTGTGTGTGAAATAGGGGTAGGGGAGAGGAGGTTAAGGTGGTGAGAATTATTGGAGAGTGACGATGATCTAATATTTTTTTTTCTTTTCTTTTTCTTGTTGCATCATTTGACTGGGCCCACGTGAGGTGGGGGTGCCACGTCATGTGGGGACAACCATTTGTTTTGTTTTTGGGTACATTGATTTTGGTGTGGAAAAATTATTTAATTGGGGAAGGGTTGGGGATTAAGATTCGAAATTAGTCTTATTAACTTGGTTGAGATTTGGAGTTTTGGACTTGGACTAGAGGCACAAAAATAGTATAAGATATAAGAAAGTTACCTCTACACCCACTTGAATTTGTTTTTCAACAGTTAGTCTATTGTTTGAAGAAGAAGCATATAAACAAGAAGTGATCAAGTAAATCTTTTCTCTTTTTGAGTTCTCGAAGAAGTGAAATAACAAATAGTACCTAACCTCGCCAATATTATGGTCGTCGTACTCATCATCATCGTAAAGTATCACACCTAACGATCTACACGCATTACCATTATGAGAAGTTTGAATAGATCTTATATAGTTGCCACGCATTGTAGTTTGTAACTCGAGTCGTTGCTCGTTATCATTGATGCATTTACTCCATCAAATTATCGTAATCGAAAAATTTGAAACATAACATAACCGGAGTTTAAAGATGGTTCGTCATCGTACAGAAAAATCAACTCGAGATCGAGTTGAAAAGTGCAAACCACGATGAAGAAAATAAAAGGACAAAATAATGTATTTAATACAATTACATTTGGTTATATTTGGAGTGTTTTTTTTTCGAGCCTTAGCTAATCCGCCAACATACAAAATCTGAATAAAAATGCTCATTTTGAGTATGAAGTGTTTAATAAGCGCTAAAACGAGCAAAAACTCATTGTGCGCGTGTTCGGTGTCCCGCTCGAATTGTCTCCACATAAAATAAATTCAAAGTTATAGTATAAGTTTGGTCGTTTTTCTATTGAAATTTTGTAAATTCATTTTTATATGCGATACAAAAAAGCATTAAGTAATAAATAAAACATAACAAGTAATAACAAAATTCATAACACGCGTAATCATCGTCCTCCCTTGCTCCATCCTCCTCCACCTCGTCTCCTCTCCCATCCTCTTCCAATCTTTCTTCTTGCTCGCTACTAAACCCCCACTCAACTCCATCCGCAATGAAATTGCTCTCGCGCATTCCATGAAACACGCTATGTGCACATTAATGATTAAAACGATACACTTAAATTTATAAAATTGACGCCATAAAGACATTTGCATATGTAATGTAGCAATGATCAATACAACAAGAATATTCTTACCTTTAGGGTTTAAGGTTAAGCCTGCATATTCGAAATAGCCGTTTAAAATTAAGTCTTAGAATTTGATCAAATTTCTTTTTCTTACCCGATATAAGTTCTCTTCAAACTGCTTGTAACGCTCATCGTTCTCATAACATTTGTTAATGCTCTCTTAATTATAATTCTTATTGTTAATGAAAATATAAACTTAATTTATCTTCGTCCTTGCCATGATAGAATTATGCCTTTTAATTCAATAACCTACTATAAATTGAAAAAAAAAGAAACTAAAATAAAAAAGAACAACTCCATATCTAAAATGACTCCACCTCTTTACACAAAGTACCGGTCAATTTCAATTCTTTCTTCACAACCAAAAAGTCAACAGCCATAGTCAACTTCCTTACCCAAACAAAAAAACATCATCAAGTATATTTATCTAACAGCCAAACACGCCTTTGTCCTAATGACATCCCTTTAAAGACTCCAATCATTACTATGACTTACTTTTTTATTTATTTTAGCTGAAAAACAGAAAAACAAAAAGATTCTTTCAAAAAGACCCCAAAAGTTTGAGATAATTAGCACTTAACCCCCAAATTCTTTCTATTTTTGAGTTTTCCACCCCCAAAATACAGCAAACAGTCCCCCTATTGTGAAAGGCGCAATTTTTTTTACTACAGTACAGCAATTTCTCTTCACGTGTGCCCTTTACTTTCTCTCTCTAACTTTTTTTGCTGTGTCGTATCTTTCTCTCTCTTCGATCCCCGCTCGATCGATGAATGCAGGTTAATTTCCGATTTTTCATTTAGTTTCCCGAATTGGGTTTTGTTGTCAGCTTAATTGGATGTTGAATTTGGAGGAATTAGGGATTTGGGGATAAACCCTAATTTGGGATTTGGTCAATTTAGGGTTTTGAGTGTTGAATTGAAGTATTGAAGTGTTTTGGGAGGTGGGTTTAGTTGCTTTTGTTGTTAAATGCAATTTTGATTTGCTGAATTTGGTGAATTTTTCGTTTTTTTTTTGTATCTGGAATGGTTATGTATTTGTTTGTATGTAATGATTATATTTGGCTTTTCCGCTTGTTTTTCGTGAATTGTGGAGCTGGGATTCTACTTTAACTGCGAAAGAATGAATTTTGAAAAGATCGGTTTGACGTAAGAGAATTTTGAATTATAGATTCCTGTTGTTTGTGTTGTAGTTTCTTAAATTTGTCGGTATATTATGTACTTGTTGAACACTTTTGAATGTACTATAAATGGAAATATTCTTTTAAGCAAGCCAGCGGTGTATGCATGTACGAATTTGTTTAATTTTCTGCCGGTGTATATTGATAATTGGATTTTGTGCGATCTGTGATGTAAGTTTTTATCCTATTTCCAATTGTCGAGCTATAAGTCCTTGACAGTTACATGATGACTTGTTATTGCTAGGTTTTCCATCTTTTAAATGTTGAAGTAGCTGGAGCTTTGTAGATATGAGTTTTGCACCCGCATAATGGCTGGAAACACGAGATTCGATATGGCATCAGCCAGCAATGATTCTAGTTTTTCAGGGAGCTACCAAAATGGTCAAAGGGCGTATTCTGGTCCAACTTTGGATAGGTCTGCAAGTTTCAGGGAAAGTGCTGAAAGCAGGTTTTTTGGTTCGGGGAAAGCAAATTCCAGGGCGAGTTCTGCTTCGGCAGGAGATGTGCCTGCATTATCTCAATGCTTAATGTTGGATCCGATTGTTATGGGTGATCACAAACATGCACGGCCTTCTGACGTAAGAAGGGTATTGGGGATTTCTGTTGTAAATGGTTCAGAAGATAACCCTTCTGGTGCTTCTCACTCAAAAAGTTCACCTCCAGGTACTGTGGAGGAATTAAAAAGACTGAGAGCAAATGTTGCAGACACTTGTGTTAAAGCCAGGTACATGTTGCCTCAGTATTGCTGTTTTGTTGTTCTTTTTTTTTTTTTTTTTTGTTTGGTTAAATGCACTGGGAGTCATTTCCTGTAAATGTTAAATCTTCTCTTTGATCAGTGGTAGAGCAAAAAAGTTGGATGAGCATTTGAATAAGCTTAACAAATTGTTTGGAGACATTTCCTGTAAGAAGCAGCAGCGGAATGATCAGTTGACCAATGAGCGATCTAGTGGTTCAACCTTAAAGATTGGATCTCAGATACATCGTAGTGCTCTAGAACCTGGGAGTCAGAAGTTCGATGATCGGCCCAAGAATGTCGGTATGAATAAGCGATCACGGACTCCAGTTGCTGACAATCGGGTTTGTTAATGTTGCATTAAATTTATTATTTTGGTGGCATTTACACTTTTTGGAATTACTTATTAGAAATCAGCTGCAATCCAGTATTTCTGCTGCAGGCCATTGTCGATTTTAATGATTTATAAATAATTGTAGCCTTGAACTAATCTTAAGACCAAAATGCCAATTTGTGTTTTGTGTTGTTTATATATACCGGCTAGAAGTCTGCACAACTTTGTTATGATGTAGTAGCCCTGTTGATGAAACTTACATTTCACCCAATTTATCATATTCTAAGATTGATATCATTGGAGTCAGTGTGCTGTTATGCTCACGTCTTATCTATTAGTAGAGTTACATCATGTTCTCTATTATTGAGGAGAGCTTGTCCTAACTTAATTTCAGCCACTCTTTGGAAGCTCACTCGTTTTTTTTCTCTTTCAGGCAGAGGCTAGGAGTAATGGAGTTATACGCCAGCCTTTGCTGATGAATAAAGAAAGAGATGTTAATAAGGAATGTAATACGACCTCTGATATGGCTGAGGAAAAAATAAGGAGCTTACCTGTTGTTGGTGAAGGCTGGGAGAAGAAGATGAAAAGGAAGCGTTCGGTTGGTGGTGTCTTTCCAAGACCCATCGACAATGATAGAGAACTGAAACGAGCTATGCACCATAAGCTTACAAGTGAATCTGGCATGCTATCCAATGACTCCGTCCATGGGTTCAGGTCTGTAAGTTTTGGTATACAAACTAAAACGTATATTTGGTGTATTTCTTACAGAATTTCTCTTTCTGCGTGATGTATTGGTATATTATAAACATTAAAGTAACCGTTGGATGGTGCCGATGTTCGTCATACCTCAAATTAGCATGAGTTAACCATTTTTTTATTTTATGTATGTGTAAATTCTTACCCATGGAAATTTGATTCACAGATCAGGGGCTTCTGGAGGCAGTAACAAATTAGATCCTTCATCATCTCCCACTGGTTCTAACATTCGCACTACCTCAAAAAGTGAACAAGAAAAATCTGTGCTATCAAGGGATCTGTCTGCAGGACCAATTAAGGAGCGAGCCTTGGGAAAAGTGAATGTTAAGTATGTATTTATCATTCAGAATTCTACGCGTGAATAGTTACCGCGTTGCCCTTTTAGCATGCTTCCTCTCTTGTTATTGATTGCTAAGCAGCTGGTTTGGTTTTCCTAACTGAGTTGGCATGTCGGGAATAATGTTCTCTTATTTTTCTTGTATCCTTGTTATAGGTTGAACAATCGTGAAGAGAACAATCCCGTATGTCCTAGTCCAATAGTGAAAGGAAAGGCATCAAGGGGAGCACGAGTTGGCTCTATGAGTGCAGCTAACGCTGCTGCTAATGGTCCACGTGTTTCTGGAGCTCTGGAGGTCTGGGAACAGCCCCAAGTTGTAAACAAAAATCCGACAGTTGGTGGGGTTAACAATCGCAAGCGCTCTATTCCTTCTGGTTCATCATCCCCACCCATAACTCAATGGGTTGGCCAGAGGCCACAGAAGATTTCTCGGACGAGGAGGACAAATCTTCTTCCTGTATCAAACAATGACGAATTACAGATACAATCTGAAGGGTGCTCTCCTTCAGATTCTGGTGCCCGGTTAGGTGCTGGTGGTATGAGTGCTTCTCTTCTCTCCAAGAAGGCTGCCAGTGGAAACCAGAGTACTAAAGTGAATTTTGACAATGTTCCATCTCCTGGGAGATTCTCAGAATTTGACGAATTTGGTGCAAGTGATGTAAAGGAAAAAGGAGTGGATGGTGGAGATGTAGAGGAAAATGCCACAAATGCTGGTCAGAACATTGGACCTTCAGCAAATCATGTGAAAAAGAACAAAAATATGGGCAAAGAAGGAAGTGGCGATGGTGTGAGGAGACAGGGGCGTATTGGAAGGACCCCTCCACTTTTAAGGACTAGTGTTTCACCTACAAGAGATAGGTCGGATAATGCAGTGCTAAACAAACCGTCACGGAGTGCAAGATCGGGTTCTGACAAAAGTGGAAGGTACAATTTTACTTGCAGATGAAACTATATGTACTTCTTTATGAACTACTTTTTCCCAATATTTCATGGCGGCCTTTGTGGAAACTGTTGCAGCAAGTTTGGTCGTCCTTTGAAGAAGCTATCAGACCGCAAAGGCTTTTCTCGTCTCAGCCACATGGCAACTGGGGGTTCCCCTGATTGTAGTGGTAAACCTTGAAATGTTACTTTTTTATAGCATATCTCCTTATATATCTCATATTACATACAATTAATAATACTCCAAAATGTTAGAGGAAAACGGTTCTGATTGATACACACTTGAATTTGGTTGATAAAACTGTGCCTGCTGATTTTGGACTCTATAGTTGTCCACGGTCTAGATCAGGAACGTGCTGCTAATCTGCAGATCTTTAGCCATCTACTTTTTGGAGTAGGGTTTGATGTACCGCGTTTTAAAACCGTCCTATTTTCTCATGTAGTAACCTAACCATGAGACTAATAACAACACAAATAATTTCCGTGCCTTTATTTTCTGTTTATAATAGGCTCAAATTGATTTTTGTTATGATTTGGCAGGAGAGTCGGAGGATGACCATGAAGACCTTGTAGCTGCTGCTAATCTTGCCTGCAGTTCTAGTCGTATGTATTATATCAAGTTTTTCTGTTGGCGATGTTTTTTCATCAATTACGTTATGCAAATATTAAACTGTCATTTTTACTTACTGCAGGTGATGGCTGTTCAAGTCCATTCTGGAAGATACTGGAGGAATGCTTTGCTTCAATTGGCCCTGATGAAAAATCACTCTTGTCAAAACAGGTGAGGGCACCAATAATTTTGTAAAATATCTTTTTTTTCACCATTCATTGATTCTTCCTGTTGTCATTTTCTAATCATTTGTATTTTTTAATCAGCTGAAGATAGCCGAAGAATTATGTGACATGCCATCTCAGAACTGTAACGAGGGTGACAATATTCAGGTAAAACTGGTTTAGTTGTCTCAGGCCAAAGTTGTTTTTTGTTGTGATCAGTTGTAGCCTTCATGCACAAGAGACCGTTTGCCTGTACCTTGTTTCTTCCTAATTTACATTAAGCTCACATAGTTGAGGGAACATGTGCTTACGATTTTTTATTTTTTGAAGCTGTTTTATTGATCAGTTAAAACATGCTACTCTTTTGTAGGATGATCATGGCGAAGATATTGCAGCATTTGACTCGGTATCCCGCCGAAGAACGAAAAATGAGATTGGGTCCGAGGATTTCTTGGATCAGTTCAATCAACTTCAGAGTCCTCCTGGATGCTTAGATGCTGAGAAAAGTTGCGACCTTCCAATTTATCAAAGGGTGCTATCAGCCCTCATTGTCGAAGACGAAATTGAAGAATATGAAGAAAATGGATTAAACAGAATAAGAAGTTCAGTTAATGACTCGTACCACCGTATTGGTAACAAAAGGAATCATATAGATAGGATGGATTTCTGTGAGCCAATGTTTGGTGTCCAGCCTCAAAAAAACGGCAGTGCGCACATATTATTTTCTTGTAATGGGAATGCAACTTTTGATAGGAGCCCTGGTGCCCATGATCGCCTATGTGATGTTGAGCCGCTGCAGAGAGACGTGGGATATTTGCAATCAGAGGTTGAAGTGTTGGTTAGACTATCGAGATGTGATTATGCTCCACAGGGCAGGGAAACAAATAATTGTGGCATCATAGATTGCCAATATGAGCAGATGTCCATTGAAAAAAAGCTCATAGTTGAACTCCAAAGTCTCGACCTGTTCCTCGAAGCCGTTGTAAGTTTCATACTATGGCCATTATTTTAACTGGAAGTTTACCGCTGCCCTTACTTCTAAAGTTGTGGAACTTCTCTTATTCCCTTGAAGGGTGCATCTTGTTTTGAACATTTACTTGTTCAAACTTGATATTTCTGTTCGCCTAAGCTTTAATTCTTGCCTGTGAATTTGTTCTTGATTACAGCCTGCATTAGATGATAAAGAAGATTTTGTTGATCAGGAACTTGTTCAGCTAAAGAAGAGACTTCACGAACAGGTCTTTGTGCTTAATGATACTGTCTTCAATTATATTATTGTCTTCAATCACATGCTTCTTCTTAAATCCTTGTGATGTGTCAAAAGAGTTGTATTAGAGAGAATGATATTATGTGTTATTCAGTCAATACACACCAATACATATGCAGAAAGTATCGGCTATATATGAAAGGGAAACAACCAAATCCTATCTAATAACATCCTTTTTTCTAATTGTACTAAGTAAACTACTACACTTAGAAATTTACTTACGCTCCTGACAATACAGTTTGTAGCATTTGAGGCCATTTATTATCATGTTTTCATATTATTTTGATAGTTGAATAATATCTTGAGTAGTATTTTGATGGCACGGTATCTATCTTTTTCATAATTACTGATTATTGTTCCTTTTTTGTTTGTGCTCAAACTATAGAGAGGGTTGACAAAAACACGCTTGAAAAAAGTACATAGATCGATTGATGAAGGCGAGAATATTGAAATGAGGTATATAATCTTTATGATCTTTTTCCTGGGAGTATTTGATTTATTGAATCATATTATGATAGACACTTTTTTTATTGAATATGCAGGGAGCAGGTTGCAATGGAGAAACTTGTGGAGGTGACATATAAGAAACTTTTGGTAAGTATCAAATTATTACATACTTTAATTGTCCTGCTGAAGTACCAATTTTTTTCAAACTACCGTAGTAATTTCAATTTCAATTATAGCCCTTAAGCGAATCGAAATTGCCTTTCTTATCTTTATATGTTAAATTTCAAAACCACCGTCAAAGTTCAAATCTAATGTCACTCGGAATGCTTGACAGGCCACTAGAGGAAGCTTTGCGTCTAAATATGGGATTCCAAAGGTTTCGAGACAAGCTGCAATGTCGTTGACCCGTAGAATACTGGCCAGATGTCGGAAATTTGATGAGTCTGGAGCAAGTTGTTTTTCCGAGCCGGCACTTCGTGATATTGTTTATGCAACACCTCCACGGTTTGATGAGTCCGAGCTACTTATTGGTACTAAAAGTAAGCACTTGAACTTGTACAATGCATGCTTGGTCTGTTTTCGTTGTATAGCTCAAACTTCTGTTTAGAATGTGCTTTATTTTGGGATAATTACATCTATACTCCTTGAGGTTTGGTCTTATTACAATTTTTGTATCTATAATTCTAATAATTACAGAGACACCCCTGAAGCTTAAACTAGAAAATACTTGGTCTATCTGTAAGGTTTTTAGAACCTGGGGTGCCTCTTTAATTATTCAGACTTTAATGGAGTTTATCTTTAATGTTTTTTGTTTTGTTTTTTTTTAATAATAATTTTTTTTATAGTGTTTGTATAATTACTTAACCAGTAAGAAAAAGTTTTGTAATTACTCAAGTCTTGCATCTTGGGTTTGTTTAATTTGTATCTTAATATGAATTTATTGATTCATGTGGTTATGCAGATGGAAGTTCCTCAAATGCATTTGGAAATCCTATTCATCCGTCTGATCACGCTTTCGCTAAAAGTGGGCCCATATCGAATAGGGGAAGGAAGAAGGAAGTATTACTCGACGACGTTGGTGGTGGTTCTGCTTTCCGATACTCACCTTCTTTAGGTATTGCCGGTGGTGCAAAGGGAAAGAGAAGTGAAAGAGACAGAGACTCCAAAGTTGGTCGACCAGCAATGGGTGGCTCTAAGGGTGAGCGCAAGACAAAGTCAAAGCCCAAGCAGAAAACAGGTCAACTCTCGACTTCAAGAAACGGATTTGTTAATAAATTATCAGATACTCCATCGGCTAGTGGTTCTGGTGAATCTGGCAATAGTGGTGGCACCAGGAAAAGAGATGTTCGGTTTATGTCTACTTCTAATGTCCCTCCTGCTTCACCAAACACGACGAAGGAATCAACAGGCCTTGCGGATTTGCCCCTTAATGACATAGCGGCTCTAGATGGGCTGGACGTAGACGTGGAGACTGGCGCTCCACAGGATTTAAACTCCTGGTTCAATTTTGATGTGGATGGGATGCAAGACCAGGATTTAGAAGGGCTTGCGATACCTATGGATGACATCGGGCTTCAGATACCCATGGATGACATTTCCGATATGTTTTTTTGATCGTCGTAGATTGGTGTACAGCTTCTTGCGTATCATCTGACTGGCTATACAGAAGAGTGTTCTTTATAGTTTTTTCTTTCTTCTTCTTGGCCAAAATGGTAACTGTAATTATATAAGTAAGTTTTTGTTTAATGTCTGCAAAGTTGAGAAAACATCATATACTAGAGCATGTATTCTGAGAACAAATGTTGTCATTTATAAGTATTTAATGGCTATCTTTTCAAATTATCTTTATATTGTCCTAAATTTTTGGTAGTCATTTACTACTTGTTAGTTTGCCCCAAACTTATTAGTTGGTTTTTAGCTGCAATTTTGACTTTTTGACTTTTTGGTCATTTATAGTAATCACCTTTCAAAATTAGTCCTCTATAGTGTCTCGGGCCGATTTTGGTCCTTTAAAGTAACCCGAGTTTCGTTTTGGTCCTCCGACAGACAATTTGATCGAAGCTAATTTTTTAATTGGGTCTGGTTCGATTAACTACTAAGAAACGGATTTGAATTGGGGATTTCGGGTCTGGTTGTAATCGTGTAAAATGGGTCGGGTTCGATTCGATTTGGTATGAATCGGGCGTGGTGGTGCGTCGTGGTGGTGTGAATCGAATTTGAGGTTCTTGTGAAATTAGAGTTATTGGGAAATTAGGGTTCTTGAGGAGTTAAAGAATTGGGGCTGTGATTTGTGTTATGATTTGTGTTATGAATTGTGTACGTAGCATATATATTAAGTTTTGGTAATTGATTTTATTTTTATTTTTATAATTATTACTGAAATGCGTTTAAAATTTAAAAATTCACACGTGCGTCCCGCACATTGTGAAAAAAAAAAATTAAAAATAATAAAAATTAGCTCCGATCAAATTGTCTGCAGATGACCAAAAGGCAAAAACGAAGCTCTGGTTACTTTAAAGAATCAAAATCGATTCGTGACACTATAGAGGACTAAATTTGAAAGGTGGTTACTATAAGGAACTACAATACCAAAAACCCGTTTTTAAACACCCCCCCCCCCCCATTATTAGTACAATAGATATGTTATCAAAATAGATCATAATTTCTTTGTGTATGTTTCGGTTTACAAATGATTAAAAGACTTTTCATACATTTTCCAGAGGTTTTGACATGATTTAGATTCTGGTATAAGTCAGAGAAATAATTGTTGAAGTTAACTTGTGAAAAAGTTTCATGTTTCACATACGACAAAATTTAACACGAAAATGTTCCGTTACTTTTTGAGAAAGCGTTTGAAAACTTTGATCTGTGATGTTAAACTAGCTTGCATAAGTGAATGATAAGAGACCGTTCTCCATTCTTGTTCCTTTTCAACTGAATTGATGCGTTGTTGCTGTTTGCGATTCACAGGACATGAGTGTATAATAATCTATTAAAACCTCGGTACACCAGCAATACTACAAACTATTCCCCAGCCTAGTATTTCTGACCTTCCAATAAAAAGGAACTACTCTTACAACTGCTGTTTTCCATTGCCTTTGATCCTTCCCTATGTACAGAATCATTGGTAAATCGGATAACACGAAGTCACCTCTGCTTATAGTCAAACAATGCCCCTATTGCATTGTCATGGAATACCTTGTCTTTGCTCGATTTTTTCATCATCCGAGGCATTGGCGTTCCCAGACAAAGCCAGGGGTATACTGGCTACATCATGATGATGACACAGTCTAACAAGATCCTCGACTGTTCGAAATGTAAAACTTGGATTTGGCAGTTGGAGGACAAGGTTGTACTCATTGTCGTCAAATTCAGTTTGTTTTAATCTTTTCTTGTAACTCGTGATTGCAGCCCCGGGGTGACCTTTGGCAATAGAAACCTGCACACAAATAGGTGGATGCTACTAATACAAATTGAGAGGAACAGACTGGAATTATAACGGAAAAACGTCTGAAAGACAAACAGACAGGAAATACTGAACATACTAACCGAATGATTTTGTCCCAAGTCACGAAGCCAAAATCTCCAATCTTTCCACTCTTTTCCAGCAACTTTGACAGATACGTTATCCCAGTTTGTGTGACGAAACTCAACATCGTCCAACTTGTAACCTACGCCAGCGCCCATGGCCTTGACAAAAGCTTCCTTCAGACACCAATATCTGCATAATAGATGCTAAAGATTCTCATTCGCTTGGAAAAAGGAATATATTTGCTTAATCCATAATCGATGCTAACCATTCCTATTAGTTTAGGTAAACCACTCTGAAACAGGAGAACACAAATTTCAAGCCCTCAAAGAGCAATATATCTGAAGAATATATAGAAGTCCATTTCTAGAACAAAGAAGCCACATGAATATAACTTACCTGTAAAAGATTTTCAGCATCTCGTTGGAGGAGCGAGCATTAATCATGTGATCCCATTCTAAACTAGAGAACTGTGGCAAGAAGCTCTCAACAAACTCAACGGCTGTTTCATTCACAGGAATGGTATGAGAAACTATGTCCAACCCCACAATGCATACGGGTTCAGATGCTATTGCCACATAATCACCGTGATGAGATGCGTTAAAATTAAAATTGGGAAACTCGGACTCCATTTTATCACACACCTAACAAAAATAAAACAGAAGATAATATACATTTAGTGTTATGGTGCTACAACGCAAGGTACAAGCAAACTAGAATTGTGAGTCCTGCTACTCTGCTCGTTGACTATGACAACGACAAAATCCCGTCCTTACAAACTAAAAGCTATTCTCAGTGGTTTTTATTAAAAGATAAAGAGCTCCATGGTGAGATCTTTATAAACGTTGATCAAGTTATATTAACTTAACTAACAAGAAAGAACATCACATTTATGACAATTACCAGCCATATAATGAAATGGAGTCATAGAGAATAATATGATCATACATGAACGCTCATCACGTAGAAAAGACTTGAGCTTTACGAAAACAACAATACAATAACACGAGTAAATACCAGAAACGGCTTTCCTTCAGCAGTGCGCCCGATGATGATCTTGTCAAATGAGATTCCTAGTATCTGATGAACCAGGGAGTACTGCAACAACCTGCTTACAAGCGCTCGTTTTCGATCCTCCAATTTCACAAACCTAATCCAAGTTTTACTACATTAGATAGCCACTGTAAAATGTAACTCCGTTACCAAACTCCTCAACAGAGTAATGAACTGATCACATTAAAGATTTCCTCTTTGGACTTGCTAACTAACATCAACTGCCAACAATGCAAGTTTACCTATAATTACACAACACACACACACACACACACACACACACAAGTGAAAATCTCAATAAAGTATGAAACTTTGAGGAAGACAACTTCATTTGACACCTTATCAAATGACTGGAACACAAAAAGCTGGTAATAAACTGATAAAAAAACACAACAAATAAGATTAAATTAATCTTAAATACACAAATACCAAAATTTACCTGGTGATGGAACAGTGCTCATGATTGGGAAGACAAGACATGGCAAAAGAGAAGGAATTTGGTGATGGGTTCCATTTAGATATATCAACAATCCATCTCTGTACTCCCTTTTCCATTATTTCAATTTCTCATTCACCAAATATTTCTTCTTTGTTTTATACTTTGTAGTTTGTGGGGAGTCATTAGAATAAGTCAACTAAAAGCAAAAAAAAGCACTTTTTTAATGGAGGTATATGACTAATAATAATTAGGATAAATCCCGTTAAACCCATCCTCGAAAAGTGTGCTTCGCAAACACCACCTAAACATGACATTTCTACTCTTTTTTTCTTAATTAACATATATATAATTTCACGTTGGCTTATCAAAATTGAGAAACACTATTGACTAAGGGTATTCTGGTCATATAGTGAAAGACAAAAATTAATAGGGAACAAGCATTTGAATATCATAGGGGATTATGTAACAAAAATCAGGAGTAGGTAATATAAAATTAGCTCTATTTTTAAGATAAAGACATTTTTGGCATATTTCTAATATTTTAGATTAATAAAAGAAAAAAAAATCTATCTAGACTTTTTCTTCTTTAGCAAGTGTTGATATTTATCCATATTTATATTAATCTGACTAGGAGTTAATGAATTTTAATCACTAACGTAGATACCAACACATAAGTTAATTGAAGCTTCATATTATTTGACAATAGTTTTATCAACACGGTAAAATGATCTTGATGTCAATGAAAGGTACAACAACCATACCTAATTTTAGTATTTTACATGATATTTTTTCTGTACCTATTCTCAATATCAGCCACTCGGTTACTATATATGCAAAGGCGAGGTTCACAAAAAATTACAAACAAGTTCAAATGTTCAATATGAAATATAGAAGGCTTCACAAGTCAAACATAGTAATGCAAGATCAAGATGAACCAAGTTTTGTGCTTGAAACAAGTCATGAAAATGGCAACAAGAAGGTGAAAAGCCTGATGGAAGCCATGCACAGAGTTATCTCAATCGGAGAAAAGAAACATGCGCTGTCCTTGAGTCGTGAGGTCTCAAACGCCGAATCTCGTAGTGGAGACAAGTAGCTCCAGCAAATATGCTTATGCTTCGACATCGTTGAGTCGTGAAGCTTCAAACGTCGAATCTCAAGGTCCAAGCAAGTAACTCTAGCAATATGCTTATCGTGTATGTCGCTTTCGTTTCATGTTGTTCGTCCAAGAATATGGATTCTGCTTTGTGCATCTCAATGTAATCTTCAAATAACGATTAAGGCAAGAAAAACCAATAGAAGAAAACATTCTATGTCTTCAAGGGTTCGTCTATCGTGTTTTTGGTGTTGCGTTATCAGTTTGGTGAATCTCCAGTCTAATAATTATGTAAACACATTCCAAGTTGACTTTGACATATCATAGCATCAAAGTTTAGAAAATGGGAACTGTCCAAAGTGACAAAATTCCATGATTCTATAGCTTAACGTCATGGGCTAAAACTTGTGACCAGCGCCCTCGTTGGCAGGTTTTCTCAGACCACAACAAAGCGTAGCAAACAGAAATAGAACCATTGAGACATAAGAAAAGAATCAAATATATGCAGAAACTTATAACTTCAAAATTTCAAAGTAACACTAAGTTAGAAATGGATTTCTGTTCTAGTGAACCCATGAACATCATGTATGGGAAATGTTCTATCCAAACGTCTCAACGAGTGACTGGAAATAACATTTTTCGTATAGAGATTATTAGCAAGCTCCATGGCTTCTGCACGCCAACCAGCAAACCCAATTCCTTCGACTAACAAAACAAAAGTAGTTTCATTTGGCTGACAACGCTTTTTAACCATTTCCATAAGCATTTCAATAGCGTCGTTTATTCTGTGAGCTTTGCATAATCCAAGAAGAACAATGTTATAAGTAACAACGGTCGGTAAAAATCCACTATTCTTCATATCCCTGAATAACTCGATAGCCCTATCCACCATCCCGTCTCTACACAAACACGATATAAATGAATTATATGTAATCTCATCAGGATCAATGCCTTTCTGAATCATTTCCGATATCAATCTCAAAGCTATAGTTCTCTCCCCATTATTCCACAGTGCACTAACCATAGTGTTATAAGTGCTAACATCAGGAGGACAGCCACTTTCCGCAAGTTTGCCAAAAACTTCCAATGCTTCGTCAGAATTCCCGTTTTTGCACAATGCAGATAGTATCGTGTTGTAGTTTACAATATCGGGAAAACATCCACTTGAAACCATGTAATCCAACAACGCAATAGCTAGATCTAATCTTCCGTCTTTACAAAGTGCCGAAATTAATGGATCGTATGTGTAAGTGTCTGGTTTTAGCCCTTCAGCCATCATGATCTTTAACAAGCTCACCCCCTCATCCAGTTGTCCCTCGCGACACAAAGAACTAATAAGGATACTGTAAGTAACAACATTTGGTTCACACTCGTTAGAAAACATTTCCATCATAAGTTTCTCTCCATCGTCCCACTTCCCTTGATTCAGCAATGCCCTTAACAGAATATTGTACGATATCACATCAGGTTTGCAATTTCTACTCGTCAAGCTCCTAACAAACTCAAACGCCTCGTCCATCAACCCTTCCCGACACATGCCCCTAATAATTGTGTTGTAAGTATACATATCCGGTTTCAGCCCCCTAGCCAACATCTCATCAAAAAGTTTCATCGCTTTACCAATCCCACCTTGAAGAATAGTCGCCTCTATCAAAATCGTGTACGTAATAACAGAAGGCTCGCATTCGTCTTCCACCAACTGATCCAACATCTTCAAAGCAACATTCAGCTTCCCCCTGTTACAAAGACTGCCTATCATAATATTATACGTCACCACATCGGGCGCAAAGCCTCTAGCCCTCATGCTACTCAACACCTCGTTCGCGGAATCAATCCGATTCACTTTGCACAAACCACTAATGAAAGCATTGTATGCAAATATATCAGGCTTCCCATTCTTTTCAAGAATGGCCATCACTTTAACAGCTTTATCCACACTTTTTGTACTGAAAAATCCCTTTATAAGCTTTGTACAAATAATTACATCTGCCTTGTAACCCAAATTCACCATGGATTCAAGAAAGTAAAGGGCTTCATCATAATTTCCTGCTTTACAAGATCTGTGGAGCAATTTCAAGAAATGGGCTTCCTTAAAATCATTGTAAGAAGGTAAATTACTTGGTCTGGATTGAGTAGAAGCCTTAAACCTCTTTAAAGCTGTTGGCTTTACATTCTTGGAGCCATTGTAACAACTTCTGCATCTCACAACAGAGGTGTTGTGAGATTTATAACTGAGTTTTTGTTGTGTAAAAATCAGAACTTGAGGAAAGAACTCAGCACAATAAGTTGTTGTCATTAGTTACTACCACCTTAATAATGTGTTCAGTTCTCATGGAGCATTGATTCTGATGAAAAAATGATGAAGATAAAGGAAAAAAGATGATACCTTTAGCAGCTGCAAAAATTGAAGTTGGCAGTAAAATTTTGTGGGATTGTTTTCTTTTCTTGCCACCATTCAAATGATGGTTTTGTTTTCTTTAGATAAGATAATGGAAAATTTGCAAAAACCACCCTTAAGATATTTATAATTGACAAATATTTCACCATTTGTCTAAATATTAATTACGAATAGTTACATAAAAGATATGAAACTGGCAAATGTCCCTTCTAGTCATGAGCTACTACTCAATTGATGGTTTTGATGCATGGTTTATTTCATTATATTTTGAAATTGATCTATTTTATTTATCAAATAAAACTTATAATGCTAATTGAGTCCATATATAATTATATATATCTAGTATAAAGTTTGATTCAAACAACAACAACAACCAATCTGAAGGCTATATGAACCATGAATGAATCACGTCGAGTCGTGGACATGAATCATCTGTCTCCATTCGTTATGGTTGAGAAGTATATCCTTATTTAGGTCCCAGAGCTTCATGTCGTTCCGTATGACCTCCATCCACATTCTCTTCGGTCTCCCACGAGCTCTGGCCATACACCCTAAGTTGAGATCTTTAGCGCGAAAAAAAAGTAACCTCATGATATTATTTGCTGACTTTCGAATTTTGCTTGAGGTAAAGATTGTTTGCATTTAATTGTTAATTAAAAATAATACTAGGGTAATTTTGCAATTATCAAATATGATGGACAAACACGTGTCACCTTTTCGTATTGCTAAGGATCGGCTTCCGGTGGGGTCAAAATTATGATACTCCGACATTCCAAAAAAATCACGCGTCGTGTCTGCGTGTTCTACACGGAATAGTAAGATTTGTTGAAAACAATTTGTGTGTTAGCTGCTATTGCCATTAAATTCTTGACGGTAGAAAGTAATTGATTCTTTTAGAGAATGAAGAGACCAATTCAGCACAGAACGACGGTATGAATCAGAATCTATTTATTAAGACAAACGACCGAGAAATAACTAGTTGCTTAATACCCTAGATTAGCGTGCTAGCTGTAGTTTCATTTTCGTCGTGTTCATATGTGTCATAGTCATCTTCGATCCATGGTCAAAATTAACAAAAGAACAAAATGTGCAATAGTCAACTTCTTTTGTAATTACTTTTAGGGATAATTACAGTTACACCCCCTGAGGGTTTGGTGTAATTTTGAGTAATTGCAATGACTCTCCTCTAACAAGTAATTGTAAGAATGATTACAATTACACCCCCTGAGGTTTAGTGTAATTACAAAGACTCCCCTCTAACTAGTAATTGATCAATTTTATTGTTTAAATAAATTTAAATAACTTGTTGAAAGTAATTGATATTTTATTTAATTTCAAGAGCTTGAATGTAATATTACATAAACTAATTACTGGATAAAAAGTATTAAAGAATACACTTAATTAATTTTATTCACTCACATATATTTAATTTTGTTAATCATTATTTCTTGAACGAAAAAAATATATTGGTGTGAGAACAAAAGATAAACCCTTATGTCATAGTGGTAGAAAATATTAATTGTAATTTTATATTACAAAATAATTTCTTTAATAATAAATATTTTTACATGTAGTTTGAAAGACATTCCTAACAATTGTTTAAAAGTGGAGATAACTAAATTTAAAAATATATTTTATTAAAGAAATCATGCTGTAATATAAAATTTCATTCAATATTTTCTACCATTATGACATAAGTGTTTATCTTTTATTCTCGCACTAATAGGTTTTTCTCGTCAAGAAATATTGAGTAGTAAAATTAAATATTTTTTTGATAAGAGCAGTAAAATTAAATATATGTGAAAATAATTAAATTAATTTAATGCATTATTTAATACTTTTTTGTTCAGTAATTAATTTATTTAATATTACATGCAAGCTCTTGAAATTAAATAAATATCAAGTATTTTCAACAAGTAATTTAAATTCATTTAAACAATATAAATGATCAATGACAAAGTTGAAAATGCATATAGAATTACTAGTTAGATGGGAGGTCATTGTAATTATTCAAATCTGACCGCTTCTTTAAAGAAATCAAAAATACATTCTGAAATGAACCCGCATATAAAAGTGGGCAGGTCTGCTCATTATTTGTCCTAGTTCGCTTTCTCATTTCATTTTCTTTGTCGTGGAGCTAATGAAAAAGAATTACGCTGTCCCTGGTCCCACTCCCAACTATGGGAGGTCTTTGTAAGTATACCAAACCTCAAGGGGTGTGACTGTAATTATCCCTTACTTCTATTACACTCTTTCAATTATTTTAATCCATATTAGAATCCTTCTTCTCCTACAACACTCCCTTCCATAAATTTCATCACCATTCGTCAAAACTTCAAAAACCCACATAATTATTTAACGATTTCTCCCATTATTCACCACAAAATCACCAAATCGATTCACAACAAGAAATGGGTGTGGGCTTATCTGTCCTTATAGGCATAAAGGCGGCAACTTTATTCACAATCTTCGCAACCCTTCGATTCTTCAACTTCAATTTACTCTCAATCCCATTTCTGTACGCATCTTTAGTATCCCTTTTAGTTGCAATCGCATCACACCCGTTAATCGATGTACCGATTCTACTGGGTAAAGGGTCAGATGGGACTTTTCCCATTTGGGCATTGGTTATGTTCAGTCCATATTTGTATTTTGTGAGGTTATTTTCAGCTGTTAGAAGGTTGACTAGCGGTGAGGCACCGTACAGTGAGGTTTGTGAAGGTTTGTATGTTGGGGGTTGGCCTTATTCAGTTGATAAGTTGCCACCTGGTAACCCTGCTGTTATTGATTGTACATGTGAGTTGCCTAGGAAGAAGGAGGTGTCGGGCTTGGCGTATTTGTGTGTACCAACGTGGGATACTCGTGCGCCTGACCCGGCGCAGATTGAGTCTGCGGTGAAGTGGGCTTGTAGGAAGAGAGCTCAGAAGAGTCCTGTTTTCATTCACTGTGCTTATGGTATGTTGTATTTATACGAGCTTCAGCGTTTGACTTATGGTGTCGTATATGTTATCGTTGTTATGGTTTTGGTTATGGATTCGTTGTTTTGTCGATGCTTGATTTTGGGACTGTTATTTGTTTGAGTCCTATCTTTACTGTGCTTATGGTACGTTGTGCTGTAGACGAGCTTCAACATTCGAATCATGGTATTTTATAGGTTATCAGTATAGTAAGTTTTGTGCTAGATTTTGTGTTGCCTCGATGCTTGATTTTGCATTTGTTAAAGATGCATAGCACTTTCAGTTTCAATGTTCTTTTGTCCAGCTTGAGAAAAGGGAATGTGAATTAGTTAAGATTGTTGTTTTTCTGAAATTTGTGTGTCGTTATGCTACATTTTGGTTTGCCTTAAATGATCAATATATGCATGAATCAATATTGCGATCATTTACTCGGATTTTGAATTTTTGAAGTCTGGCTTCTCGTTTACTGTCCTACTGTTAGTGCTTCCTGTTAGTGGGTAAAAAACTTATTAGATACTTGCAATAATAGATTCAAGACTTTTTGAACAAGCAATACTCCATGTGCTGGAGTGGAAATTTTGCATATCCCATGTGCGTCACTACCATTTTATATCTTTTTGAACCCTTTTCCTGTTATTGAACTCAGTGGTAGCATCATAAAGACACAACTTATCGGACATTACTGTCTGATAGGGCTGTGGAATCGTTGATTTCCTTACTTTTCTATTAATGGAACAATCCATTGACGGTTTTTTTAATGATAAATTGAATAATTAGCTAGTGTGTTGGTCCTGTGTTATGTTTCTCAGCATAAATTCATTTATATGTGTGATTAGTCTACTGGAATGATGGGTTAAAAGTATATTCTAGTTCACACCAAGAACAGAGTTGTGACCGTATGCAGATTGAAGATACTAGTCGACTTTTGTTAGAAATTGTATTGAGCCATCCAGTACTAGATTTAGAAATCGATAAAGCTGGATCTGAATTTTTTCGTGTTTTATAGTTTTGGTCTATGTGGTTATCTTGCTTTAGAGTAGCTTCACATCTTCTAATCAGTCTAATGTAACATCGAGATCCTGCAACTTTAATAATCTCGTGTATATTGTACAGTAGTAAGGATAAAATATTAATCTCGTAAAACTAAAAGAAATTGAGGGATGGCAAATGATAATAGTTTGGCAGATGACTTATACTTCATTCAGTTATTTTGTGGCGAAACTGTTAGTTTTGTAGTGTGGTTCCTATTGTGCCTCCGTAAAGGTGGATAGTATTCCTTTCACATTTTGTGTTTAAAAATCAATCTACACTGCTGGTATTGCAAGCGAAAGTAGAGTTAAGAAGTGTAACTGCCACTTTTGTGTATGGATTACGTAAAGCTCGTAGCTAACTATTAACTATGTTCCTCCAGGTCATGGACGAAGCGTCGCGGTAATGTGTGCGCTGTTGGTTGCTCTTGGTTTGGCTGAAGACTGGAAAAGTGCGGAGAGGCTAATAAAAGAGAAGCGGCCTTATATTCGTATGAATGCACTTCACAGGAAAGCCTTGGAGGAATGGTCGAAGGACCGTTTGTCTCCCTTACCTAAAAGATACGGAGAATCTGATGTGTCTTCGGCTATTTTGTCTAATGGCTCCGGATAATCTTAACTACACAGGCGAAGAAACATGAAAGCTGTGGCTTTGTTTCCCCCGTTGTAGTTACAAGTTTTTAACTTCATTACTTCGTCGAATCAATTCTAATTGGTTGAGTTCTTTTGTGTTTCTTATCTTTCCTCGTTTTGTTCATAACGGAATACATTTGTTGAGTTGGTTGTTTTGTGGCCTTTGTTGGCTTATTATATTAGCAAAGGTGCATTATACATGTAATGGAATGTGTACTTTCGTGAAATTTAGCAGTTGAATGGATTTCTAACTTTTACATTAGCATTTGCTTTGTCTTTCAAAAGATGGCAAAACACATCATTTTATGAAAACCCAATAAATACAGTGGGGTTTATTTATATCACGTTATGCCCTCAAAACTACTACATATTATACTTTACCTGTCTTCAAAAGAAAACAAAAAAAAAGTCCAAACACACTGTCTAAAGTGTCGAATCAATTCAAAGAAAACTTGATTGAATGTGAATCTGTGACCAAATTTAAAAACTTGATTGAATGTGAATCTGTGAACAAAAATTTGGAAAGAATTGATACTCGTAAAACATTTTGCAATTAAATACACGTTTAGGACAAAGTACTAAAATATTAGACGGAATTTATTTAATTTACACAAACATTACAGTGCCTGATCAAAACACATGTATAACTACAGTACCAAAATATATAATCCATCCCCAAAACTCCCAAGTAGCCATCTTGATGTTGGACTTGTATTCTCTGTAATACGAATTAACAATGAAGACACGATTATTTTACATCACGTTTACGAGGTTCCAGTGCCAGTGCGTTTAGATGCTTCTGAACCACTAACTGTCATGAAGGATTCTCCACAGCCACACTGCCCAGCTGAATTTGGATTTACGAATATGAACTCGGATCTGTTCAAGAGTAAAATTGAGACTTGAGAATACTTAACATCAACTTTATGTGAATCAGTTCAACATTCAAATCATCGAGAATTCTACATGTTTTACAAACACATTCAGACAGGACTCGGACATTTTTCATTTTGAAAAATTATGTAAAAAATGATAATATACCTCAGTTTGTCATCAATAAAGTCCATCTTGGTTCCTATGACATGCATCAGGGCCTTTGGATCAATCAATATCTTCACTCCTTTGTCCTCAACCACTTCATCGAACTTTCCTTTCTCATCTGCAAATATAATAAACTTCGTGAAGCAAATGATTCAGCAAAGATTTATACGAAAACATAGTCAATTAAGATGATCAAAAAACAGTACATTGGGTGACTAAGTATTCTTTTTCCTCACAGGATATTATGTATTTAACACATGATTCATATTCCAAAAAGGTTCCAGTAACTGTAGTCGCCCATCATAGCCTAGCAAGTTCAACCATTTGCAATCTCTTTCATAATGATCGCTCTCCTAGAAGGTTCGATCTAATTTGTCTACTACGATTCGGCTATAACAGGTTCTTCATTTATTAAGCATTCTAAATGGCTAATATAGAAAAAAAAAATAGCTCTTAAGAAAGGTACATCAAAAACGAGCACACCACCACCGTAATTATAAAAACAGTTCCAATCCAAAACCAGAAGAGTAAAACACACGTTGGAATAGCGGCCATGCCACACAATAACCAAAAACGCCGCAACAACCATAAAGACATCGAAATGCCAATCATTAACTAAGTAATTATACATATCCATAACCTTTTCAAATAGAGAAGGACTAGCTATCAAATACATCCAAAAACGATACGAAAAACGACTTTCCCATAGCATACTGATTCTTACGGCTTTTTTCGAAAATCTGAATATCAGATACAGCTGAAATTCAATGACTAATCCATTCATAGAGCTGAGATTCGATGACTAAATATATACATACATACATATATACATACATACATACATACATCGAAATGAATCCGATTAACAGCAAATCAATCAAAAGTAACCATAAAATAGCCGAAAATTCATTCACAAAAGGATCAATAAATCGAAAAATGACAAAAAGACAGGCGATTTGAAATTACCGGCGTAATTGAGGGTGTAGGATAAGCCGTTGCAGCCGCGAGCCTTGACGCCGAGCTTGAGGAAGGAGCGGTTACGCTGCTCGAGGAGGTGGCGCACTCTAGCAGCGGCGGTTTCGGTTAACGATAGCACTTGCTTACGCATGGTGGGCCCGATTTTCTCTGCGCCCTTTTTCAGAATTTGAGCTGCCATTTAATTTTTTGGAAATCGTTTAGAATTAGAACTGATTTCTATTTCGAGGGGATTCGGATTTGACCCGGTCGAAGTACCGGGTTATGTGGAGCGGGTCGGGTTATTATTTATGGGCTTGTTTGGGTTATGGGAAAAAGAGGGGTTTTGACAGTTTTGGTTCTCTATATATATCACTCTTTAGTTTTAGTCCTTTATATATACATTGCGCTCGATTTTAGTTTTCCAGCCAAATTAATTTTAAAATTTGTCGAAAGACGTCACATGCGAGACAAGTGACACCTGAAACTGGTCCCATTATTATTTTTATTTATGTTTAACTTAAAATTTAAGAAAAATGATATATTCTTAACAAAATCGAGAGTGGTGACCCAGTAAGATGAGACGTACGAGCCCATTATTATCACTAAATATAAAAAATAAAATAAAATAAAATAAAAAGTATATAAGATTTATCTTTCAGGCTTCTATAGCTACAAATGATCAAATGCCCTAATGTATTAATTGTGTGTATCAATCTTGAAAGATAAAAATAAAAAAGTATGATAGTCATCGTGTGTGAGGCTATGCATTTAGTAATCAATTCAAATTTTTAAATAAATAAAACAAGCATGTATATATTTCTATTTTCGCTATCCCAAGTTGAAACCACGAATACAAGATACGTGTAACTCTTTAAAATGCAAAATCTCAATCTATAAGTTATGACGGGGAGAGGGAGAGAGGCGGGTTGTTAACAAATCTACTTTTTTCTTAAAATATAAGGTTAACATAGACATAAATAAATAATGTGACCTGTATCGAACATCACATGACTCGCACGTGACGTCTTTTGATAAAATTTAAAATTAATTCGGGTGGATGATCAAAATTGAGCGCAATGTATACATAAAGGATTAAATTTGAGCAGAGTATATATAAAGGACTAAAACTGCAGAGTCGTATACATAAATGACTAACTGTTAAAAACCCGGGAAAAAAGACTATTAACCGTATGGATATTTAAAATACATGATTTTTGATCCTAGTAGGAAAGGGAAGAAAATGGATACTTCATGTAAAGTGAGTAAACATATTTTTGTACCTGATCGCGTAGATACATATAGAATTCTGCGTAAAACATATTTGATGAATGTCGCATGTATGACTTCGAGAGATTGGGCTAGTCCCCGTTAATTTGTTTTTTATTCTTGCTAATATAATCCCATAGGCGAAATGTTTAACGCTCTTGCTACAACACTGCATGGGTCTATATTCCCATTGGTGGGATATAATACCTTTGAGCCCAAAATTGGAGCCCAAATGAATTGGTTAAAAATGATTAGTCACTAGGTAAATTAATTAGTTCTTGATTTTTCATGATCACTCTTTTTCTTTTTGTAGGACTGATTTGTATATCTATTGAGTTAGCTAATTGCCTTGTATCCGCGAAGTAATGCTTACGAAAATTAGCTTTCTTTAATCTACAATGCGTTATAGTTTGGTATGTCACTTGACACGGCTTAAGTTTAGAGGAGAATGGAGTTTGATAAAGGTTGTCACCTGTTTAGGGCTCGTTGGTTGCATTTATAAAGGCTTAATAAGGGTACTAATATGGGTTTGTAAAAGTTATTTTATTCTTTGGTTGGGCTGAACTAATACCGAGTAAATTCGGGTGACCCGCTACTGAGACAGCCTATCAATCGGCCTTCCACCCCTCTGGTTCATAATCCGCGTGCTACAGTGACCGTATCCACTATTAAATATCAAAATTACCCCTGTCATAATTCACAAATTTTCAGCATAATTCCTCTCTCATCTTCGTTGCTCTCTCTCTCTCTCTCTCTCCCCCCTCTCTTCCTCTACACATGAGTTTGAGGCTTTTCTTTATTCATCTATGGCTGCTGTGTTAGGGGATTTAATTTGTGGTTGAATGTTTTGCACGTGAGTAAATTTGTGTCCTTTGATTGTTGTGGGATTGTCATCCCTAAAAGAATTTGTTTTCGGTTTATTACGAGAGAAGAGCAAAGGTCGTGATCTAGTGGGAGTGAGTGTGAAGTGAGAGTGGTTGCAAGCGGTGTAGTTTGCACCTCGAAACACCGACGATCATGGTCAGTGAAAGTTAGAGAAGACGAAGTCTTTTTCTTTTTCTTTCTTTTTGTTTTAAAAATTAATGTTGTATTTCAGATTTATTGGTGGTGGATGAGGTGGGTGGCTTCTAGCGGCCGGAGAATGAGTTTATTGGTGGTGTTGATTTTGAAGCAGTGGTGGGAAAAGCTTGAAGCTTGGGGAAGCCTTAAACTAATAACTGCAACTAAACGAGCCCCTTATAGATAGTCATATCAAATTAGCTTCATAATTTCATGAGATAATTAAAAAAATAATACTTCTAATATCTTGCAAAAATTAAATGACATACTTTATTATTATATTTCTCGATTTTCACACCATCTTTACGTTGTTTTACATGTATTGTTAAATAGCACATCATCGTACTACTTTAGTACTCTAGTACTTAAAGCGTCAAATGGACTATATATGCAAGGGCAATCTTCGACTTAGATAAGTACGGTGTTCGAGAGAAAGTTAGTGAATTGAATAAGTGTGACGCGAAACTTAATGAATTGGATAAGTGTGACGCAAAGCTGAGTCAGCACCTTGCCACCTGTAAAAACTTACCGCATCAAGTATACACAACAAAATTCACCTCAATTTACATGCGCACAATCAAGTAGTTTTAACATACACAATCATTCTAATAAAATCACAATCAATCACTCTTGTGATTTCATCAATTTATGAACATTCTATAATAATTGTAATCCATTCTTTAAATTCCAAATTTATCATTTGATGACAGTTTAGCTACTAGGGAAAGTTGATCTGATCTGATGACCATCTCCCCCTTTTGTGTTTTGCAAAGGCTAATTGACTACGTGTCTACTTAATATTAAACGTTTAAACTTGATTGCCAAAAGCCAACTCAGTCCCTTTCTTAGCTTGACTTTCCATTACACAAAGAGGCCAAGTCACACACAATTAAGAATAAGGATTCACAAAAGACAGCCACCCCTATTTCTCTCTCACACGTACTATATATGTGTTTTTAATTCTTAAATCTTTTTTTATTTTTTCAAATAATAATTAATTATGGCCACCCCTGTATAAAGCTAACACCTTTGACATTAATTTGCAACAATTGTGTCGTGCTTTCTCTCTAGAAGCTGCTGGTAAAAGAACCTTAAGGTTGGTGTTTCTTCATCAATCTTTGCTTTTTTAATTAAAAGGGAACTTGTCTTTTTTGATCTTGTTAATTAATTGTATTCTCAATTCAATATTTTGCAGTATAGTTTGTCTCTTCCATGATTAATTGTAGACCTGGGTTGTGTGCATAATCAGATTATATGTTGTGGTTAATAAACTAATTCTTGTAAAAATCATAGGTGTTTAAGATGGATAGATAACTAGTGAGAAATATAATCTGTAACTCCAGTATAAAACTAACTTTGTCAGAATGCTAATCATGTCCAATTTGAAAGTTTAGCTCACTGGGGTGTGGTTCCCTGTCCATTTTTTCCAAAGGGAGTGATCTCTCAACACAATTATTAGGATTATTGAACTTCAGCCTTAGATTTGATACAAATTCATATCAGCAACCTGTGAGTTTGCTCTTTGAGCTTTTCGATCACGATCCTCTTAAGGGCACGGCCCGTTGCACGGGGCGATTACTAATCTTACCTGTGGCATTCCAACTTGATCGGATGAGAACTCGTAGTAGCTTATATGACAAAATCTAAGTAATCTCTGCAACAAAATACTCAGCCAAGAACCTGCACTTATTGTTCTCATTGTCATTGTGTAAATTAGAAAGAACTATATTGGTCTTGTACTTGTACTTCTCTAACTTTTTGTGAATTACCCTCGATGTCTATCTCAGGTGCAAAATGTCGATCGCCACTTTTCCCTCACCCTACGCTCTTAAAGCCGCACCATCAATGAAGCATGGCACTTTAACACGCAAATCATGCTCGCTAGGCTCCGTGAGGAGCGTTTCCAAGGCATTCGGCTTGAAATCCAATTCTTCAGTCGGAGCACCCGTCATGGCAACATACAAGGTGAAACTCATTACTCCAGAGGGAGAGGTTGAAATCGATGCCCCTGATGACCAACCCATTCTTGACTCAGCAGAAACCGCGGGTTTGGACTTGCCTTACTCGTGTCGAGCTGGCTCCTGCTCTACTTGTGCAGGACATTTGGAATCTGGCGAGGTCGACCAATCCGATGGTTCGTTCCTCGACGATGAACAAAAGGAGAAAGGGTTCGTTCTCACGTGCGTCTCGTACCCGAAGTCGAACTGCGTTGTTTATACTCATAAGGAAGAAGAAATTCACTGAGAGGTTGGCCAAGTTGTTGCGGGTCGAGGGTATTTCGGTAATCAGAAATATCATATAAATTTGGGGCTGAGATAGTTTTTATTTGATGTCTATGTTCGGACAGTTTAGACAATAATTTCGTTCGAATGGTACTTGAGCTATATTTTCTTTTATGTAACACGTTTTAGTTTAATGAGATGTTGGCTTTGCACTGACTCTTTTTTTCTTCTTTCACTTGAGGGTTATTAGTTAAATATGCATTATTGTGTTTTTTTTTTCTTCTTCATATTTAGCTTTGTTTATTGTAATTACGTACTTAGTCTTAGTTGGTATGTGTTTAAGCAATTTCGTGATTAATGAAAATTATTTTTTTCATTCACAATTATTAACCTATCTCTTATATGGTATCACGAGTTCCTACTCTCTAACGAAAATCTCGATCCATGACAAATCCTAGCGATGCATTCGACGGCTCTCTGTCCCCAGACCTCTCCTCGGCGTCGCAGTCCGCCGTTAGATTCGGCTCCATGAGTTTGCCCTCATGCCGTTAGATCCGGCTCCATGACTCCACCCTCATCCAGTGGTGTTGTGATCGTTCCGATCAAAGCTCACCAACAGCTTCCCCTCAAGCTCACCCGCGACAACTTCCCAACTTGGCGATCTCAAGTTCGTCACTTATTCTTTGGGTATGGCCTTTTTGGCTATTTTGATGGTTCCATCCCTTGTCCCGTGTTGGATGAATCCCCTGCATCCGTTGCTGCTTATGATCATTGGTCTCGTCAAGATTCCTTGAATATCTCCGCTCTCTTCGGATATTGTTTTGATGGCATTGCTCCCCTTATCGCCAATGCGCCCACTTCCGCTGCCGCTTGGGAAACCCTACACCGAACATATACAAATTGGTCCCGTTCTCGGGTCATGCAGTTAAAGGATGACCTAAACAACCTCAAGCTTGGTTCTTGCTACGTCTCGGAGTTCTTGCAGTTGATTACGGCCAAGGCCGACGAGTTGGCCCTCATTGATGGGCTGGTCAAGGCCCATGATCGCACTTTGTACGTCCTCAATGGACTGGGCCCTACCTATCGCGACATCGCGGGTCCTATCCGAGCTCGGGAGAACCCTATTCAGTTCACGGAGTTACATGACTTGCTTGTGGGTCAAGAATCTTACCTCCGTCGCATGGAAACTACGAGCTCTACTCTTGTTGCCATCGCCAACGTCGCTACATCGCAACCTCGTTATCATAATCGTGGCAACCGTGGTAACGGTGGTAACCACAATCGGGGCAATCAAAATCGTGGTGGTCGTGGTTTCTCTAACCAACAACGATCCCCTAATGGCAATGGCTACTCCAACCGATTCTCGAATCCGCCCTCACGGCCTCCCATCACGTGTCAACTTTGCGCTGCGAATGGTCATGGTGCTCGCACATGCCGCCGCTATCCTGTCCCAAACGCCAACTTTTCTTCTCCGCCTACTGGGTCTGATCCTCAGCGCACCGAGTGGTTAGTTGACTCGGGTGTGTCGCACTCTCTCACCTCCGATCTTCAGAATCTATCTGTTCATTCGGAGTATGAGGGTCCTAATGAAGTCAACACCGTTGGTGGTACAAGGTTACCCATTACTCACATTGGCTCCTCTCGTATTAATTGTTCTACTCTCACGTTTACTCTTGATAATGTTTTATGTGTTCCTGCCTCTCAACGGAACTTACTATCTGTTCACCGGTTTACTAAGGTAAATCGTGTTTCTGTTGATTTTTTCTCATCTCACTTTTATGTGAAGGATCTACTTACGGGAACTAGGGTGCTGCGTGGCTAGTGCGTCAATGGAGTCTATTGTGTCTCTCTTCTTCGGGTTCATACGTCCTCAATCAGTTGTGTTTGTTGGTGAACAGGTCGGTTTAGACCGTTGGCGTGACCGCCTCGGTCACCCCTGGACGAAGATTGTGTCTTTATTCTTTCGTAAATTTAAGCTTCCTGTTGTGTCATTCGGTGTGTCGGATTTGAGTCATTGTAGTCCTTGCTTATTAAACAAGAGTCAGCAGTTAGTTTTTCGTGATTCGTTGCTTGTTTCGACGTATGTGCTACAGTACGTTTATGGTGATGTTTGGGGGCCTTCCCCCGTCACCTCAGTTAATGGATGTCGTTTTTACTTGATATTGGTGGATCACTTTATTAAATATGCTTGGCTATTTCCCTTGTCTGTAAAGTTTGATGTCCACAACGTGTTTGTTCAGTTTCGGGTTATGGTTGAGAAACAATTTCTTGCCTTACGCAAGTACTTGTCATCTTGTGGCATCAGTTGGCTTACATCCGCCCCTCATACCCCACAACAGAATGGCACAAGCGAAAGACGACATCGCACTATTGTCACTATGGGTCACACACTTCTTAATCGTGCGCGTCTACCACTCGAGTATTGGGAGTTTGCCTTTTGCACGACTACCTATCTCTACAATAGGCTTCCTACAGTGGTCCTTATTATCGTTCTCTGTTTGAGGCTCTCTTTGGGCGGATGCCCAATTATCTCACTCTTCGGGTGTTCGGGTGTCTTTATTATCCTCATCTACGGCCCTATGTACCCGGAAAGCTCTCGCCTCCATCTCGAGAATGCTTATTTATTGGCTACTCTACCTCTCAGGCTGCTTATAAGTGTATGGACCTTGGTTCGGGTCGAGTCTATATTTCTCGTCATGTTCGCCTTGTGGAGGACGTATTTCCTCGGACCGTTAAGCCACCCTCGGCCCCTAGGGTTCCTTCGCCGCCAGCTACACTCGTCCTAGCTAGGGTTGTGCAGTCTTCAAACCCTAGCGAGGCCCCGGACCCTGCTGCCCACGGACCAGTGCCCGCGACCTTGCCCACGGACCCCTTGGACCAAACCGGCCCACCACTTGACCGCACGGATTGGCCTAGCCCTACGCCGGTCAGGTCTAGCCCGTTAGTCGTCCCAGCAGTCGGATCGACCCACCACAGGTGATCGCGGCCCATGAGGGTAGCCCTAACCCATTCGCGACCCCTTTGCACTCCGCCGACCCTTGTGCGTCTCTCTCTCCAACCGCCGTTGCTCCGGGTCTGAGTGATTGACCTCATCACATGATCACTCGCTCTCGGAACAACATCTTCAAACCAAAGGTCCTCTTTCATGCCACTCGGACCTACCACTCCCACATCAGTTGCGCAAGCCCTAAAGGACCCATTATGGCGTGCCGCCATGGATGAGGAACTCACCTCTCTTTCTCAGCATGGCACTTGGTCCCATGTTCAGATGCCTTCCAACCGAGCTCTTGTGGGCTCTCGTTGGGTTTTCCGTATCAAGCGCCGTCCTGATGGCACTGTTGAATGGTATAAGGCTCATCTCGTCGCTGAGGGCTTTCATCAACGGGAAGGCGTTGACTATAAGGAGATTTTTAGTCTAGTTGTCAAGCCGATCACTATTCGTATGATCCTCTCCTTAGCAACTATGAATGGGTGGTCCCTTCGGCAGCTCGATGTTAGCAACGTTTTTCTTCACGGGGATCTCACGAAAACCGTGTATATGAGTCAACCGTCGGGCTTTGTCGACAAGAATGCAAATTCTCATGCTTTCCTTCTTCACAAGTCGCTATATGGCTTGAAACAAGCCCATCGCGCATGGTATCTTGAGCTTAGCAATGCACTCATCTCCTTTAGCTTTGTACAATCTCGATCTGACACTTCTCTTTTCATATACATCAAAGTCGAGATTCGTGTCTTTATTTTGGTCTATGTTAACGACATCATTGTTACGGGGTCTTGCGACGCGCTTATCACAACCCTCATCACCAATCTCAGTTCGCGGTTCGCCGTCAAGGACATGGGTATGTTGAGTTGCTTTCTTGGGATTGAAGTTTTTCGTTGCATTGAGGGTCTGTTTCTCTCCCAACATAAGTATATTCATGACCTCCTCTCGTCACAAGATGGAGGGTGCAAAACCTCTCTCAACCCCGATGTCGCGCAATCCATCCCCTTCGAATCCGGATGAGTCGGTCGACGCCACCATCTTTCGACAAATTATTGGTGGGCTTCAGTACCTAGCCCTTACCCGTCCGGATGTGGCCTTCTACGTGAATCGGCTTGCTTAGCGAATGGTTGCCCCTGACTCATTGGATTGGACCTCCCTTAAGCGTGTTCTTCGCTACCTTAAGGGAACTCTCTCTCACGGTATCCTCCTTCGTCGTGCGTCGTCGCCCTCTCTTTTGGCTTACTTGGATTCCGACTGGGGTGGTGACACCAATAATGGCACATCCACCACCGCGTATATTGTCTTTCTTGGGTCCAATCCCATCTCTTGGTCGTCACGCAAGCAAAATGCCGTCTCTCGTTCGTCCACTGGAGCCGAATACCGAGCCCTTGCGGCCGCTTCCGCTGAAGTCCGATGACTTCAACATCTATTTGGCGAGATTGGCCTTGAACTGTCTTCGACCCCTCTTATCCATTGTGATAATATGGGGGCTTTGCGTTTCTCCTTCAATCCCGTTCAGCACTGTCGCATGAAGCACATCACACTTGACTTGCACTTTGTACGTGATCTCGTCTCTAAGGGTTTCCTCCGTGTCTCCTACGTCAACACTGTTGACCAACTAGCCGATGTGTTCACCAAACCGCGAGCGGTTTGAGTTTCTTCGTTCCAAAATTTCCGTTGCCGACGGAACATTCATTTTGTGAGAATTGTGTATTTTCCATATTTAGCTTTGTAATTGTAATTACGTAACTAGCCTTGGCTTGTATGTATTTAAGCAACTTCGTGATTAATGAATATCTTTTTTTCATTCACAATTATTAACTATCTATCTTTTATAAGTGTTTCTTCAATATTCTGGGTTATGTTTGAGTACCAGAGTGCATTTTAGAATTACGTGGGCACTATACTAACTATTTTTTAACATAAGTCTCTCTGGAAAGTATAAATAATTGATTCGGAATTTCGGATAACGCGATAAGATCATCAATGTAATCATGCAATAAGTTGGATTCGATAAGGACGGTAAAATTATTCCTTTTAAGACAAAAACACTTATGTTAACACTTAACACCATTATGTTGATTGTGCTTGTTACTATTGACGAGATTGATTGTCTTCCCTACGTTGCCATCTTTAAACCTTTGCAGATGCGATTACAGCTTTTCATGTTTATCTGTCTGAAATCAGATTCATGAAAGTAATATACATCCAATGGCCATCTTAATCAAAAGCACAAAGTGGTGTTTCATATCATGACGGAAAATTATGATTTGTTGGGTCTAAACAAATACTTTTGCGTTACTTACTTTTCTTATTCTTTTTCAGCAAAAGCAAAGAAAAGCAAGAATTTAAGAGTATTGTGCTTTACCAGTTGAGTTAGTTGAAAGAAAAGTTTCTTAATTTATACAGCACAAACCAGATGCATATAACTTTTCTACCCATGGAAAGACTCAAAACCATGAGCATCTCACGCGTGGAGAAATTATTTCATGCAATTCATCTTATGGTGTGACTAATTCGAATTCGCTACCTATCACTAAACAAGATAGGTTGTCTTGTCGAGAGATGACTTGAAAACAAACAATGCCTATCCTAAATAAAATCAAACGAATGTCACTTCGAATCAGACACTTCATTTAAACTTTTAAGCTTTTCATATAATCATAGCACGTAGTAAAAATTATCCAGGTGCCCCGTGGTTTAAATGAACCTTGATTCCAATTAATACAAGTTTCCTTAATTCAAACTCTTCGTCATGTACCCTGCGGCATTTTACTATCCGTTGATTGGCACAAACCTACTTTACTTAAAAGCCATAACAGTTCCAATTAATTCCTTTCAGTTCTCAAACGCCACTTAAAGATTCTAAAGCGTAACAAATAGACAGAACTAGAAACTGGATAAACCTCACTATAAAACTAAAAAGAAGCATCATTTAAGAGTCAAGATCAGCTTTACCTACTTTAGCAAAAGTTGAGTTGAACAGGGCATGTTATCCTTAGCTATTAAGAGAAAGAGTATAGAGATGAACATGAGAGAGGACTGAGGAAGTCGAAAGAGCTCTTAAATCAAATTATACGCTTGCAAAGCCGAAAATAGCAAAATGGGAATCAAAGTTCTGATCGTCATGGCAGTCTTTTGTACGTTGTTAGGTACTCTTTACTGCTTTAGTCCATAATCTTCTGCTTCTTTTTGAGGTATGTTTATTTCATTTTATAGCAACATGAATAGTAACCAACCCAAGCCTTAGCGCAATAGTAAGTTGGTCACGGATTCGAGTCTGGCTAATTTATTCCTGCTGTCGAACATATCATTTGCTTTCAAAGGATGGTTTAAGCTTCAACCAGGGCCCTTTGGGACATAAACCAGATAGTGAGTCAATCTGTGTGTTACTATCAGACTTGTCTATATACTAAGATATAGTTGGATCATAACACATAAGGTAGCAAATGGTTAAAAAGAGTAAGTATTTGCATCTAAACCTTACAGATGTCAAACGTGGCACATATCTAATAGCAACGCAGGAGATGGCATACCATTTTGCAACATGAGATTTAAGACGTTGTGACTTGTTAAAATGAAACTAACTCGTCTCATCTTTTCCAAATGCTAACAAATCATCACTTAGCAAAGACTGTAGGTTATATTGCATCTGCAGTTCATTTGCAGGGAAACATGAAACAAGCAGGAGCAAGCGAACACTTCAGTGACAACTATCAGGGTGGAAGTGACATACACATACCTCAACAGAAGAAATACGGCCATGCAGCTGGTGGGCACAGCACAGATGGCAGCCACTCAGGTGCCACTGGTGGAGATATGCAATATCAACATGGAGGCGCGGGTGCAATACCCACGTATGCGGGCGGGGCAGTAAATAACCACCGCCCCAATCATCGCAATGGAGGAAACAGCAATTACAGCCGTGCAAGATTTTCAATTTTGGTCATGACAACATTGACATGTTTCCAACCGTGTCTACAAAAACTTGTATGTTTGAACTGGTAGGATAGTCTAAAGAGAACACGTCTTAGTTTGTTTTGTACAGCATCTTTTGCTACTGTTACGTAAGTTGCTTTATCCTTGCTGCTCTGGGTTGACTTTACTGTTTTAATGGATATGCAGCGCTTAAATTATAAATGAGTTACTTCTACATTGAACTTCTTGTGGTGGATAAGTTTGTAGACCTCGACAAGCCCATAGATACAGAGAACTCCCTCCACTGACATTGTTCATATTCAGAGAAAACAACATACCGGAGTTCTGTTGGGAAGCCAAAGCAGCAGTAAACCACAATTAAGCTTCTGCTTGCTTATCAGGACCAGTATAGACATCAAATTAATTAATACTGAAAGCCCTCGGGAGATCAGTGAGTGACACAAGTTTCAGAGTGATTCACCTTATTAACATCTATCAACTTGTTTGAGCAAATACACGGTCGTCATGAGTTCCTGTCAGTGATGAGTTAAAGACCATAATTTTTTCTTTCAAAGTTCACTTCATTGACTAACATTTGAGAACAAATGAATGCTTAATATGAAGTATATCAGCTATGCAAATATAAATTATTACGTCATGGTAGAAGTAGGATACTACTTTTTGCCTATTAGTATGACATGGCATAATAAGGTGAGTTGCTGCTCTAAACTAAAAGTGCAGCTACAAAAACATAAGCATTCATAAGTCAGTTACTCTGGTAGTTGCTGCCCTCTTTAACATCCAGGCCCATATGAACAATCAACACTAATACATAATGTCTTTATATAAATTATGCTTGACAACAACAGTCGAAAAAGGTTGTTCAAGCAAGTAGCAATGCTGCTACTATAGCAATAACAATTTGTCTTTAAAAATTAGAAATTTGTTCGAGCTTACGAGCTTGGATAAATTTGCAACGACCTTTACCGCTTGACTCAATGTCTTCACTTTTCCTCTTCAACGTAGTGAAACCAACATTGGTGAGTTTTGTTTGACGTTTGCTGGTCTTTCCATTTTCGTCCTCGTCAGCAGCATCAGATTCCCTATTACCACCAAAAGTAGCGAATATATTATTTTTGACATATGCACAAAACAAATAACTGAACTAGCTTTACACTCCACATGAAAGAAAATTTGAAGTTTAGCTAGAGACACATCATTCAGCCAAAAATGTCCTAGATATGAAAATATCTCGTTTTCGCAAGAGTAGGAAAATAAAAATTATGAGTTTTCCACATATTGGTCAAGGATGAGTAAATGCGAGAAAGTTATATAGGGATCGAACCGAAGGGGCAATAACTAGTGATACATATTTCCATATTTTAAATCAAAACTAACCATAACACCTCAACCAATTTTTTGGAATATGCTTTGCATGTTCCCCAACTGAAGCGGACCAATGTTGGGAATCCAAAAACCGGGTGCTTATGATCTTCAAGCCAATCCTTTGTCTTAGGATCTGAGAAAAAAAATCAGCATTTTTGCAGTTATCAATATGAAGAAGCAGGACCAGATAATCATCAAAGTGACATTAAGTAAACATTACCTCCAGGATACCCAGACCCAAAATTCCTATGAATGTTTTCAACAGTTTCATCCAGTACCCAATCTCGTATAGCTCTGTCTCTAGTGACCTGAATGCAGAACTACATAATGTGAAAATTGTCTAGAAGCTCAACAGTCAGAAGGTACTAGACAGACAGACTGTTATACGCCCCATGTTACAGTCTAAGGGTTCTACACCAACACCACATAGTATGTAACTTGAGTCTCCATTTAACTTTCAACTGGCTCTAATAATGCATATGGAACGAGTCTCATTAAATGTCCTGCTTACTTCCCATGGGCTAATACAGAAGACTGTTCTAGGAGAAAGAGATAAAGAACGAGATGCACCTTTGCAACGATACTGGCGCCACTTACAACAGGATAAAGACTGTCAGCTTTCTTTGCAACAACAAACTTGATATTTGGAAATCTTTCAGAAAGCTTTACTCTGTACTTTTCAGCATCTCCAACAGTATCCAAAAAAACCTAAAAGAATACAACCATGTTTATATGATGCAGACTAATTAATATAACAGTTTACAAGAACCCATGCCAGAATAAGATATGATCCTTGGACAAACAACAAATAAGCTCAAAGTTCTCTTTCTGCTAGAAATATTATCCGATAAGCCTTCAGAACTGAAGTTTTCCAGCATTAATAGACTACCTTCACATTTTAATTGTAACTATATTCAGAACTTGTGGTAGCTTGGGTACTTTTTATAATTTAAAACTGTCTGCAGACTTTTCAGAATTCTGGAAATATACATTTAACGCAATATCTGATGTACCTGAATAGAAAATTTTGCGATATAGTCATCTGGAAGTTTATTAGTGTATCTTATTCTTCATTGGAGATATCCAATATTACAGTGCTTTTGAAGCATTATTCTCGTTGAATGTGGATTCAGATATGCAATTTACCAGTACGATAGGTATATCATAATTCATTTCACCACCCGAGTAATTTCACACAATGCATTCATCAGATATAAAGAAAACGAACCTCAGTTAGAAGAACGCCTTTGTTTAAGGCTTTTCTGATGAGGCCGATGGCAGATTCATGCGATATTTCATTAAGGTTTATTTTCTCTCTGCAGAGATCCAGAGGTTAAGCAGTGTCAATAAACTCTTACAATTGAGTTGAGGAATATCCATAAACGGCATCATACAGACACTTACTTCTTTAACATCTTAGCTGATAACTCTCTTGGGTCTATAACGTCAACATCCCATCCAATCGATTCATCCGCTTTCAAATTCTCAAATAATTCCTCCCTCTTCTCCTCTTTCAAAGTTTTCGAATCTGCACAGATAGCAGAATGTAACATACTTCTAATATCATCTTCACCAATGATTCATCACGCACCATAACTATGTCGACTGTCTAAAGCTAGAGACGTATGATACTCGTGTACTCGAATTCATACTCAACAATAGACAACTTATCAAGCGTAAACTCGTCTCCTGAAGCTAGGGACACAATATGCCCATATACTTTTAAGTCATAATCAGAAGGACAAATTATCATGCACATTAACCGTGTCGTCTGGAAGTAGCTAGGGCACACAATCTACCGTACACTATAAACTCATAATCAACGTAGCACATATGTTCGAGCAAGGAATAGCTACTAAATAGAAACTGAAACATTGGAACCTCAGAACGACTCGTCACACACCCTAACTATGTCGACCGTCAGTAGCTAGAGACATAATATAGTCGTGTACTCAGAATTCATAATCAACAATAGACAACTTATCAAGCGTAAACTGGTCTCCTGAAGCTAAGGACATAATACAACACGACACGCTATAGCAACAAAAAGCTCATATTCGACAGAGCACGATACGCTATATCAACAAATAGCTACTAAATAAGAATTGAAACATGTTTACATGTTTGCTGAAAATTTGGGGAAAAGTATAAAATAAGGGCACGGAGCAGAGGGAATCAGCATACCTGCAAATTCGAGTGTGGAGATTGTTTTCTGGTACGAGCGCGCGCAGTATAAGCAACCGTACACCATCGGACCTGCACATATACATGTTAAATCTCGTTAACACGCACCGATTAGTAACTGAAATGGCGAAAAAAGGAGCTGAGTGAGATGAAACGCGGTCGTTTTACCTAGAACAGGACCGCGACCAGCTTCGTCGATTCCCATTATACATGGCTGCGACGCCCAATTCGGCGGCGGTGCTGTATCGGATCCCATTTTCGCTTTGGCGCCTCTGTTTTTTTCCCGCCACGGAAATGAGGGGATTTTGCACTGGTTTTACAATGACGCGAGTGTAGTGAGAATTTGCAGTTAGGCCCTCGATTGTTTCTCTTATTCATGAAACTCTTTTTTTTTTTTTTTTCTTTTTTTGGGAAATATTATTATTTCCAAATAATTAAATTGTGCTAATTGGCATTACACCCTATTATGCTACGTGAATTAGACACATTGTGCTACTGAATAGACAAATAATTTTTCGATGAATAAAAATAGACAAATTACCATGTCTATTGAATAGAGACATATTATCCTTAATAGTTCTAATAATAAGTTACACACTACTCCTTAACATTTCGGTATCAGCATGATGATTTCGCAACATATGAAAATACATAGAGAGATACGGGTAGGTCATTCACTTATATTGCAAAGGGTGTAAATTTTGCAACATATAAAAAGTACACAAGGAAATAGGCATATTATTCAGTTATTCGTCATGATGTTGTCTAGTTTGAAATATATTAATAGGTAACTTTGTCCTTCTGCAAAAAAAAAAAAAAAAAAATTTGAAAAAAGAAGAGAGAAGTGCTGTGCCAAAAACCAAAATAAGTTTGTATGTCTTTTGTTCATAAAATTATTGTGTTATTTAACATGTATATTGTTGCAATCACAGTTATTAAAAAAAAAATATTGTTGCAATCACGAAATTCACATAATTACTATAAATCCGTATTTCACGCTTTAGTGGTCAACTGGTCATTGGGTCTTACATCCATTATTGCTCAATTTAATAAGAAAAATAAAATGTGCTTTTATCTAGCATTGATTTCTTTATTTTTTTTATCCCATAATATGGCCCAAGCCTCACAAACCATCAGCACAGATGAACAAAGATAATATCCGATCAAATAAAAAGGTGATGACTAATGGATTGTCTACTGGCAAACATAATATTATAGGGCCAACGATTGAAGCAAATTACATTAACTTCAATGGCAAGTATACATGGATTCTTAGCAAACATGTAGGTAAGACTTGCATCTCAAGAGCTGGAAGATGAAAAGCAAAGTTAGCAAAAAGAAAAAGACAAAAGTGACAACATAAAAAAAAAGAGTAGAATCTTGTTTATTTATGCAGAAGGAATCTGATGCTTAACAAGGCCATGTTCAATACCTAACAAACATGAAAAAGAAAACCCTAAAAACTGCCAAAAAAACGCCTGTCATATATTACAATGTGTCATCTATCGTTTATAAAGTCGCAATTTGCCCTAAAACATATCAAATATGTACAAAGTACTCTCTTATTCATGCAATATTCAGTCGAAAAGTTTAGCTTATGTCGGAATATAAAGCTTCAATTCTCGAGATGCTAATATTCCGGCAACAATATTCCAGCATTGAGAAAGAGTACCTTGAACCAATTAAGAAATGTTATAGGGGGGTTGGTAACTTTTTAACAGGTAGCACGCGAAGACGAGGGGTTTTCGCTTTCGTAGACCAAAATAAAAACTGGTAGAAAAGAACAAGAAAAGATACAGAGTGCCATAACTGAACCAACAACTTTACTACTTCAGCATTATCTGAAACTCAGTACAATTTTCTACACTAAGCAAACACTTTCCAATTTACAAACAGGGAGTTGGCTATAGCACCCGGCTGGTGTGCCTTTTATGTTTTTCTGCGTTAAGAGAAGCGCAAAACCAGTCACAAATAGTCTCGACGTGTTTATCATAACCACATGCCACTATACACCGAGAAGCACAAAAAAAATCGCAAAGACAAACGAGAAGAAATTGTTTTTATCAGTCGACCATCATGTGAAGCATCAGCGATACCCGCACATTTTCACAATATTTCTTGATCAAGTCAAAGTACATCATTGCATCCTGCGGTCTAAGGCCTTCCATAAAAAAACGGAACATGTGAGAGTGTGTTTCGCGCATCACATCTAATGACTGTTTCAGTACTTTCTCTTGTTGTGATTTACTCAACTCTGTGGCCTCCATCAAGGGCAATAGCTCCCTCTCTTCCTCTTCAAAATGCTGCTTGCTGTTATTCTGGTTATACATAGAAATATTTAGCGATGTAAATAAATATTTGTAGCATCATAGTAAATCTCCAACGCGGACAAATAAATATGCTTCGCACTTTGTTTTAATGGAATGGTAAGTTTGATTCTCACCTTTAATTTTTTGAGCCGTGATATAAGGCTTGCGAGTATCTCTTGATAATCGGGACTCCCCGCATTCATAACTCCGATGGTTTTGATCTCTTCTTTGATACCATTCATTAGAGGTAGGTCTCTTCCATGTTGCTCATTTGCAGCTTTGCACAATCCTGCATTGTTAAATACACAACCATCAATAAGCATAGAGAAATATAAAAGAAGCTGATACACTGATTGTTTTTGGGACTGTTAGCCTAGGAACGAATTTTACTTCGTTTCGCACCGCAGTTGTGTGTTTGCAAATGTCACAAAATCACAAGAAGACACAATGTACAAGACAGAAAACAAAAGTTTCGACAATGCCTCCCAATAGAGTAGGATAAGCTAATTCGAGCTTTTTTCTAAACGCATACTCAAATTTCAAATGCCTTTAATCATAACCGTTAAACTGGTAATGTGCTTCTCCAGACTTCTCTTGATTGCTTATTGCAAACCGTAACGCAAGTCAAACATTCAGGTGAAAAAATTAAGCCAGACCCCAAGATTTAACACCCTCAAGCAACTTAGCATTTCTGTTCAGATTAGGGAGGACAAAAAGACATTGAGTTTGTTAAAATACATAATTATGTTCTAGAACTATAAAGAATTTACTCTACACCTTATGATCTTAACCTCCACAGAAACCAACAAAGTTTCCCTTCCTTACAACACACACTCCCAATTAATTGCAATTAAAAACCCATGGTTGTTTGTTAGTTTTGTTTAGAAAAGTAAACTTCCAAATAGTGACAAAAGATCAGATTTTTCCAACAGTTCCACCTAACATATGCAAATTACTTGTAACTCACTCATCTAACAAACATAATCCAACCTAAAAATAACCAACTCCATCCAATTTTCGCGTCACCATACTATTGAATCGAATACAACCCTAAACACAATATTTGAAAACACACACAAAAACATAAAGCAAATCTGAGCTTTTAGATGAGACGACGATCCAATATGATATCAGAACTCAGATTCAAATCGCACAACCAACCGCCACTAATCCAAAAACGTCATGTCAACGGTAGCAAAAACATCAAAACTCGCAAATGCATAACTTTTAAACGAGACGACAATCCAATACACAACATTAAATACTAAAATCCAAAAACACCATAAAATCGCATACTGTAAACAAACCACATTGTTCCGTTTCAGATAAAAAACTTCGATTCAAACCTCGATCAGCAGCCTCGAGGATCTGAAACAACACGGTCTCCTCCATCTGCGCGTGCTCAAGCATCACCTGCAACAACTGCGAATAACTCTTCCCGAACTTCCTCACCTCCATTTTCGGCGTCCCCATCGACGGATCCCCCTTCACCTTCCCCCCACGCGCCGCCATGTCCTCCGCCCACTTCACCAACCTCTCCAAGTGCCAGATCACACTCCTGTGCTGCAATTTCACCACCCACACCACCAACGGCGTCGTATCACCGCACCACCCCCAAATCCCGCCCCTGTTCCCCGCGCTGGTCGCCTCCAGCGGCGGGTCGGGGAACTTAGAGTCCAAATAGGTCAAAATCTCGTCGACGGTGCCCGATACGACGTCGGATTTGTGCGTTAGGGTAATAGCCTCGTGTTCGTCGGATGGGACGAAGTGTACGGTCACCGGTTTGTATAAGAGAGCTAATCGGATGTGTGAGGTCGCGAAACTGTTCGGTGGACCGCGGAGGGTGATTTGTGGCGGTGGTGGTGATGGTGGTGGTGGAGTTTTGGATTTTGGCGGCGGTTTTGCGGCGAGCTCCGATGGGGCAATCTCCGCCGTTGATTTGTGCGGTGGGGTTCCGTAGCAATTTCCCATTGTTAAAAGGACGAAAATGCAATTAGATTTAATGTTGCTTTGGAAGGAAGAGAATAATGGAGTGGAAGAAAGTATTTAATGCAGTGGTGTGAGCTCAAAAGAGAGAAAATAGAGGGAGCTAAAAGCATGGGGGGTTTTAACAGAGTTATAATGACGTTAATTAGTCATTATCCAATTGTTGGGGGTTTAATAATTATTGATTATTAAATTAAGATACTCGGATCTATTTTGATTTTTATGTGTACTACTACTACTACTTATATACTAATAATGGAAGTAGTTCTTGTATGGAAAATGGAAAAGAGCATCACACCGCACATAGCAATTCTCCTATGAGGTCGATGTAATAGACGAAAATTTATACTATGATGATATAAAATAAAAGAAGTCATGTTGATACCAATATTTTTATTTCTTTATTTATCTTTAGGTACGCTATTAAAATTTGTTATTATTTGGGATATAATCGTATAACTGTAATTTATTTTAGTTAATTATTATTTAAATATTCTCATTAAAAGAAATAATTATTGCCTAATTCTCTCACACACAAAAAGAAGTGTAAGGTTAATATCTATATATTATCTACCCACATTTAAGTTATAATAATCTTTATAATACAGATTAATTATATTATACTTAAAATAAAAATTAATCACGCGGGACCGCGTGCCAACGTTTATAGTATTGAAATATATACAAATCGAACAGTAGAAATATGCTTCGAAAAGAACTTTACACGTTTTTACAATTAGTGGGGAGCAATGTTTTAAAAAGCTTATTTGAGGCTCGTTTTAAAGCACGCTCTGAAGCAAAGCTCACTCAAAAACGCCTCAAGGCTCATGCAAAAGCTTAAGTGTTATAAAGCTTAAGCCTTATTGCCAGGGCATACACTTTTGTTGCGATTTTTGCGCTTTACGCCTTGAGAAATAAACTAACGCCTAATTATATATTGAAAAAGAAAGAATTTCTCACTAAATCAATGGCAAAATTTTGAATATAATTATAATGTTGAAGGTAAAAGTCAAAACTCTGTTTATTGACAAAAAAGTATGTGGTTTTTTTTAAAAAATATAAGTTAAAAGAAAAAAGCCACAACACCTATTTTCACAGTAGTTTTATTTAGAATATGCATAATAGTATGACGAAAGTGCATTTATATTATACTTAGAACATATTTATATAAGATTCATATTATATATTCATATTTTTAGCAACACTTTTTTTCTTGTAATACTTAATATCAAAACCCATAAAGCTTACGCTTTGTGCCTCAAGGCTTACGCCTCGCTTTTAGGAACATAAAGCGCCTCACCTACGCTTTCGCTTTTTAAAACACTGGTGGGGAGTAAGGGTAACAAAAAAATTCGAGATAAACTAAAAAATATGTCATATTGTAGAGAGTTTTGATGCGTTTTTCCTTTATATGTAATGTATGTTTTCAATCAAATAATTGTGTTATTATGTGTATTGTAAATGAGATCTTGCCATAAAATGAGAATATTAGGAACAATTACATCAAATGTGCAGAATGTGAATGATGCATGGACACGATGCCGCACAAGAAAAGTAATACGTGTTCTTGAAACTTAGTGGACACGATAAAATTGGGCATGAGTAAAATTTTCAGAATATCATTGCATCGTAGGGTATTGAATTTTGATGGCACAACTGATTGTTTGAGCTTCAGAAGTTCTCTAATCGGAACAAGAGATGATTGTACTTTTAACTCATTGTAATATGTTAATAAACATATTGTCTAATAATCTACAGAAATGATGTTATGCATGTTATGTTTATGATAAATAAGTAGATTACATTCCCATAAGCAAAAAGAAAAAGAAAAAGAATCGAATCTATATATGGGTATGGCGTGTGCAACTTTAACACTGGCGTGTAGAAGGAGGTATTTGGACATCGAGTAATTACTTCATAGGACAGTTTGCCTATGTTGTTTTTCTAGTTAGGGTGCATTAATCGGCACTTATTTTGAACATAGGAGCTAAAAATAGAAATGATTAGAAAGTTAGTAATGCATGCAGATATCTTGATGGTAAGGACTAGAGATTGGATAAAAATTAAAAAAGGGGGCTGATTTTCTTTTCTAAAGTTGGACAGGTAGTTATTTTGTTGATATCAACTATTTACGGTACTCCCCATTGTAACTTTCGTTAATTAATTCTAAGATTGGATTATTTATCACTATACTTGTTTGATGACAAAAAAGTTGTGCAGGAAATAAAATAGATACAAAAAGTTTTTTTTTTTTTTTTTTTTTAACAGTAGCAACTTTATTAGTAGACTAGGTGGTAGCAGAATCTCGTATATGAATAAAGTAACGGGATTCTTGTAGCCCGGAGTTTTGCTACGTTGTTGGTGTTGTATCCCCTCGATTCGGAGAAAGCAACACCAACTATGTTACTTGCAAAATCATGGATAACACCACCAATACTGTAGGGGCTGGGGTTGGTTAGTGCAGAACTGTCCGTATTTAGTTTGAAGACTCCTCGTGGCGACGAGGTTCCAGCGGATTGATATCCTGTAGCATTTGGGAAGTTTAGGGGACAATTAGTGTTTGCTAACTTAATTAAGAATATTAGTTTTAGGCATTAATTTTTTTGTCTACTTTCTTATACGCTATATGCCCATACATACCTCTTAAAAGTTAAAAAGAAGTAAATATCTGAGATTTGCAAGCGCTATAAATCTATTGTTAGATTGTTGATTAAAATAAGATTTAGCAACATTGAATGAATTCAAAGCTTAATTATAACTCTCAATACATAAGATTTAGAGATCTTGAAAAGTTTGGAGTAGTTAGTTGGTTACTACATAGTACATATAACCATTTTCCTTGCAAGTTACAACTAAGCAAAACAAAAGCAAAATTATAACATTTACTTTATTTTAATTGCACGAGTCTCTTGAAGTTCACATAATTATAATTACAGAAATACGAAATAATTATAATTGGTGTAGGCAGGAATAGCAGATCGAAGCAACATGAATGAGTAATGTGTAATATTTGGGATAAGGTTTGGTGCACATGCAAACACATTAAAGGATCTCACGTGTTCAAAGATCATTCGATTTATTGCACTTAACATTTTTTATTAATAAATGATAAATAATATCTCCAGCACTATATTATTATGTATATAAAGCAACAAATATATTACAAATTCTTATCCTTCAGATAATTATAGCATCCACTAATCAACTTTATGTTTGAAGAGTTTAATCGACTTCACGTTGTCTTTACTTGTTTGATCTTTAATTAAAGACTACTGCAATATGATGACTTGTCTAAAACTTTACAAAAATTATATTGATTCAATTTAGGCGAATATGACATAGGGAATATTGTTGCAGCTGAACAAATTTGACCACCCCAAAAAAAATTATAAATCACGCATTTATTAGAGTGAGTTTTATAACAAACAGTACGGAAAGGAATAATTGTCCCCATTTTTCAGAAAAAAAAAAGTGTTATCAGTTTCGAATTCATACATAATAAATATTGAACTACAAAACTTGAATAATTGAAATTAAATAGTCGTTGAAGATACATCGGAATATTGGGAAAATCCATCATATATTAGCCGTTGTAAGTGGCGCGGCCTTTGGGCCCTCTTACATATAGTCCAAATAGAAGCTGTAGTCTTCTATGCATCCAATAGATGTGGGGCCCATGGAGCCTGTTAGATTACTAAACCAAAATTTGGAAATATTTCTCAGAATTCCAGAAATCAACATAATTCATAATACATATTGTTTAAAAGATTACAATAAGGGGTAATTTTGACGCGGTCGGGGTATAAATTACACTAAGATCAATTGCCCAAAAAAGAAAAAGAAAAAGAAAAAGAATATCTATACTATTATGTAAAGAAATTGTATTGAACATATACATAATATAACATAAAATCAATTTAAGAAAATAAGGGAATTTTCGATAATTAACGTAAAGTACCATATAATTAATTTATGGGAATTTCATTACCATCTTGAAAGCCATCGCCATGAGCCCATGAGAGTCAATTTTGATCGGATTGGATAGGTGATGAGTTTTGTTGAATTTTGTGACGAGTGAGTTTGAAGGAAGTGGCTTATGGTATTTATACAAGATTGGGTTACGGAAAAGATGTTGGCAAACTACCCCATCACTTTGTGGGGGTAGTGGGTGATGTTGGCCAACAATTGTTGACCAACAATTGGTTGGCCAACATGATTGTGGCCAATTGTTTTGAGAAATCGAGAGTGGTTTCTTGGATCAAAAATTGCCTATAAATAGGCAATGGCTTTGCAATTGGAAATTATCCATTCAGAGTTCTTTTCTTTTCACTCTAATTATACAAGGTAGTATTTTATACACCGAGAGAGTGTAGATTAGGGAGTGGTGAGAGTGAAAAGGATCTGTCGGGGTCGTCGGGTTGAGTGAGAATTATGTAATTGTACGAGTTTTGTACATAGTGAATTTTGCTCGTGTCCCCGTGATTTTTCTCCGGTGAAGGAGTTTCCACGTTAAATTCTTGTGTTGTTACTATCGTCAATATTATATTCGTGTTGCTTCGTAATTACCTCATGGGCAAATCCTGGGGCGGTATTTGAGGCGGTTCAAATACCCCAACAAGTGGTATCAGAGCGGCTCTGATACCCAACAAGTGGTATCAAAGCCAGGGTTCTGCCGGAGGTGGAGTTACTGCTGGGGTGGAGTTGTGGTGTGGTGTAATATGAATACGTACTGTAAAGGCGGTTCTGTCAAATGTAATTGGTTATTAAGCGGGACCGTTGTGACCCCACCAATTACCTGAGAACCTTGAAATCCTGTCAGGAAAGACGAGGTATCTCTTTCCGGGGGTTTACGTTGTACTATTCTCAAAAAATTCATTAACTCACCAGAGTAATGTCAGGAAGCAAGGGTACAGATATGGAAAATTTTGACGGAAAAATCAACTATGACTTGTGGCGTGTTCAAGTCGGAGAGAAGTCGATTTGGTCGGGTTACACAAGGATTCAACCTACGGAGGGTACACCTTTCTCTATAGCGATGTTGGAGAAAGAGAACAAAATAGTGTCGTTTCCATTCTCGTGGTTGAGTCGAGAAAAGAGAATGATGGTGTAAGGAAGAAGAAGGGTAATTTTTTTTTTTTTGGATTTTAATAATAAAAGTATATATCTTCATATATATATTTTATTTGAATTTCAATAATAAAAATTATATTGGGTGTGGTGTCAAATGAGCAAAGGTTCCCTCACCTTCCAGGACGGGTGAGGGTAAATAAGTTAGTCCAAGAACGACGAGTTCGCCTTGCATCATGGAATGTGGGGTCACTCACATGAGGATTGGCCGAGCTAGCGGAGGCAATGTCCAGAAGGAGGATCAACATCTTGTGCGTGCAAGAGACCAAGTGGGTTGGTGAAAAGGCCAAAGTAGTAGAGCCTTGGGGTTGTAAGCTTTGGTATACCGGGATAGAGAAGAACCGAAATGGTGTTAGGATCATCATAGATAAGCTTTGGCTCGAAGACGTGGTGGAGGTCAGAAGGAAGGGCGACAGGAGTTGGTCATAGGCGAGGATATCTTGAATGTCATTAGTGCCTATGCACCACAGATAGGACTAGACGATGCTGTGAAACGTAAGTTTTGGGAAGATTTGGACGAGATGGTACAAATGATCCCTAGTAGCGAGAAACTTTTCATTGGAGGTGACTTTAATGGTCATGTAGGATCTAGCCGTGATGGGTTCGAGGACATTCACGACGGGTATAGATTTGGGGATCGCAATGAGCCGGGCAACGCTATCATAGACTTCGCCCTCTCCTATGATTTGCTTGTAGCAAATACTTGGTTTAAGAAGAGAGAATCTCATTTGGTCACTTATAGGAGTGGGTCAAATAAGAGCCACATAGATTTCTTCTTAGCTAGGAGGGCAGATAGAAGTCGTTGCTTAGATTGCAAGGTCATCCCCAGAGAAAGTGTGGTTACGCAACATAGGCTTTTGGTGTTGGATATTAGACTGCGGCAAGGAGTGAAGAGGAGTAGGCGCCGGGTGGAACCTAGAATTAAGTGGTGACGGCTTAAGGAGTCTACCCAAAAGGCCTTCGTGGAGCGAGTGGTTCAAGAGGTAGACTGGAAGACTGAGGACGATGCAGATGCAACTTGGACCAAAATGGCTTGTTGTATCAATAAGGTAACGAAAGACCTCTTAGGTGAATCCCGAGGTAGTAGCCTGACAGGTAAAGACACGTCATGGTGGAATGAAGAAGTAAAGGCAGCAATCAAGGCCAAACGGGATTGCTACATGGATTTGAAGAAGAACTATGATGGAGCAAGCTTTGAAAAGTATAAGCTAGCCAGGAAAGAAGCAAAGAAAGCCGTTCGACTAGCGCGGGAGGCTATGTACAAGGAAATTTATGAGAAGAGGGATAGCAAGGAGGCTGACAAGGATATATACAAAATTGCTTGCATTAGAGAGAGGAAGACCAGAGACCTAGGTGCAGTGAAATGCATCAAAGATGAAGGTCAGTCTGTCTTAGTGCGTGAGGATCAGGTGAAAGCACGGTGGCGGGAGTACTTCGAGGGTCGTTCAATGGAGGCCCCACCCAAGCAGTGGGAGACATCTTGCAGTCCCCTCAGGATCTGAACCGTAATTTTATGCGCCGTATTAGAAGGTCGGAAGTCAAAGACGCTTTGAAGAGGATGAAGACTCGAAAAGCTATTGGCCCAAATGGTATCCCTATCGAGGCTTGGAGAAGCATGAGAGAGATAGGGGTGACCTGGTTGACGGACCTCTTTAACAAATTATGGCAAACAAATAAAATACCAGAAGAGTGGAGGAAGAGTACGCTAATACCTCTATATAAGAACAAGGGCGATGTCCAAAACTGTTCTAACTATCGTGGGATAAAGCTTATGTCTCATACCATGAAGCTATGGGAGAGGGTGATCGAACACCGATTGAGACAAATTGTTCCCATATCTGATAACCAATTTGGATTTATGCAGGGAAGGTCGACCATAGAGGCCATCCATTTGATTCGTCAGCTCATTGAATGCTTTCGAGAAAAGAGTAGAGATTTACATATGGTCTTTATCGACTTAGAAAAGGCATATGACAAAGTAGCTCGAGAGGTATTATGGTGGACCTTGGTGAAGAAGGGGGTACCCATTAAATATATCAACATCATAAAAGATATGTATGAGAATGTGGTGACAAGTGTCCGAACTTGTGGCGGTTTAACAGATGCCTTTCCAATTACAATTGGCTTACATCAGGGGTCAGCGTTGAGCCCATTTTTGTTTGCCGTTGTAATTGATGAAATCACTAGAACCATCCAAGATCGAGTCCCATGGTGTATGTTGTTTGAAGATAATATTGTCCTCATCGATGAGACGAGAATGGGAGTTAACGCTAAATTAGAACGATGGAGACAAACATTAGAAGCACGAGGATTTTGACTAAGTCGAACAAAAACAGAGTACCTCGAATGCAAGTTTAGCAAACAACGAAGAAACAACGATGGCACAGTTCAGTTGGATGGCCAAGAGATACCGAGAAGTGCGCATTTTTGGTATTTAGGCTCCATACTGCAGATGGATGGAGAGTTAGACGGAGATGTCAACCGCCGCATCCAAGCTGGATGGACAAAGTGGAAGAATGCAACAGGGATCCTGTGCGATCGTAACTTTCCTCTAAAGCTTAAAGGAAAGTTCTATCGTACGACTATTAGACCTGCTTTGCTTTATGGCTTCGAACCCTGGGCTATTAAGCAAAGTCATGCACAGAAAATGAACGTTACTGAGATGCGCATGCTTCGGTGGATGTGCGGTAACAGAGGGAGAGATATGGTGCGCAATGAAGATATTCGGCATAAATTGGGTGTGGCGGCCATCGACGAGAAAATGCGAGAAAATCGTTTAAGATGGTTTGGTCATGTTAAACGCAGACCCATAGATGCACCGGTACGACGAGTTGAAGATCTCGACTTAGGACAGACGACTAGAGTTTGTGGGAGACCAAAAAAGACGTAGATGGAGGTTATACGAAATGACATGAAGCTAAAAGATCTATATAAAGACATGCTCGCCAATCGAAACCTATGGAGACAGAAGATTCATGTTCACGACTCGACGTGATTCATTCATGGTTCATATAGCCTACCCCAATTTAATTGAGATTATAGGCTTGGTTGTTGTTGTTGTTGTTGTTGTTTGTATATTCATCATTTTTGTCTTAATATTAACGAGCCATACTTGTAAACAGGATCCATGGTTAGCAATTGTTTTCATCTCTAAAGTGAATCGGAGAGCCAAGAAAAAGTCCATTTTACCCTGTATTTTTATTCCTAGAAATCTTTGAAGATGGAGACTGAAATTGTTGGATCGGGATTGATACAACTTTTCCAAAGTTTCAGAGCTCAAGTTAAGCTGGCGTTGCCTTAACTTGATCTCAAACAATCTTCTTGATAGAGTATAATGTGCAACGGAATTAAAGAACACAAGAAGATAAATTTTCAATGGTTTATTATAAATAATCAACCATCTAGCCTTACGGCAAAATAACCACGCAGGTTTTATCAAAGACGTTCTTCACCATAAAATCACTCTCGCTCTTTTATAGATTGGACTCAGCAAAGTAGACAAGAATTTTCTCCTTAAATCTAATCCTATACTTAACTCGAAAACTCACAAACTTTGCAAAACAAGAAACAAAGCAACAATGCTTAAGATATAATCTCTACGGATTTATAAGCTCTATTGTTTCTCTATGTATCTTGATGTACTTCACACCTTATATATATGTTTCTTCAAACTTGATCTCCAAGGTGTGTTGTACACAGTTTTGGTAACTTATGTTGTTTCCCTGTTGAACTCTACTTTCCTTCTTGAACTCAATCTCCTTCTTGAATAATAGTTCCCTTTATTAGATTGAGTTCTAATAAGGAAATACTCCTTCAATTCAGAGTTGATCTTGGAAAGATTCCTAGTTGCACTTGAACTCCAAAACTTTCCTTCTTTGAAACCGTGTTGACTTGACCGATCTCCTCCTCTTGAATTATGGAAACTTCAACTTAGGAAACTTGTAATGCTCTTCCTTATGATTGAGAGATGTTCCTGGACATAAACAAAGACAACTAAAATCGTGGAACTTGATTAATAGGTGAATAAAGGCAAAAGTAAAATAAAACAGTTAAAGACAGATTGACAAAATACTCTCTAGTTTAAATGTTGTCCTGATGTTGGCTCAACATCCATCCAACATTTATTCCAGAATATGTTCTCGAATTTTGGAACAATGTTTCCGGTTAAGAATGTTTCTGGTTTCAATGTTATCTAGATGTTGGCAAAACATCCATCCAACATTGATTCCAGAACATCTTACACTTTCAATCTCCCCCTTTTTGCCTTTCTTCACAAAACCAATCAACCTGTTCTCATAACAGATAATATGTCCAAATATCAATTAAGCATAATAATCTAAACCTACTTAAACTGCTCCCCCTTAATGCAAACTATCAAGCATTAACTTGGCATAACAAAGATTATTCATTAAAGTCATCACCACAACTCAGCAATTAGTTTTTCAAACTTTAGATCATCAATGTTGTCTCAACATTAAGACCAGAATGTACCTGCATATAAGTTTATCAGCAGAAACAGCAGATATAAACTACCTTCATAAGCAAAATCATTAAGAGCAGTTAAAGTTAAGTAGCATTATCATTATAAACCAAAACAAAGATAAAGAACTAGCAGCAAAATAGAAACAGTTCAAAAACATATCAAAACAAAAACATAAAAACCAGAAATCAAAATTAAAAAATGAATTACTCTCCCCCTTTTTGTGAAGAAAGCTCTTCCATGTTCTTAATCAAGACATCCAGCTCCTGCATTTGTCTTTCCTTGAAAGCAATTTCAAAACTCTGTTTCTTTTAAAGCTGTCCATGTCCATGACCCTCTCTTTGTGAAAATCCCTCATTCTAAACTCATAAGCCTTGTCCTCTATCTCCTTATTAAGATAGTATCTAGACCTAGCTTCCCTACTATGATAGGATAACACAAGAGTGTCACAATACTCTTCTTCATCATCATCATCAGCTTCAACATTAGCTTCAAACTCTTCAGCATCAGGTTCCTCTTCCTCTTCCTCTTCTTCTTTCTCAACATCAACCACCTCAACTTCTTCATCCACAACCTGTTTCTCTTTCCTCACTCTCTCAGCCTCAGCCTTAGCCATATCATCAGCCTTTTTCTTCTCAAGTCTCTTTCTTTGAGCTCTTCTGGTCTCAGCTCTTTGTAAGGCTATTTTAATCATAGGCGTAGACCCAATTGGTGTTCTCTTTCTACCAGAACCAGATCCCTCCCCCTCAATCACATCATTAAGACTATTCACTTGGGGTTTAGGGTTAGCCACATTTACCTCAGATTCAGTTTCCTTGGTTTGAGGAGTATGGGCTTCTGATGTTGCGCCAACATTCGACTCAGATTCCACATTCTTAGCTCGCTTTGCCCGTCGTTGATAAGGAATCGTTGGTCGTTTTGCAGCAACTTGAGCAGCATGCCGTTCTTGATCCTCACGCGCAGCAACCCTGGTGCGTGTTGTTGTTTGCTCAACATTCAAGGCCATATCTGCAAGAGTGTCTAAAGGAGTCTTGCTCTCCATGTTAGTTTTGAGAATTGAGAGAAAAATATGAGAGATTTTTAGATAACTATTTGCAGAGAGAAAACAAATTGCACAAGTGAAAAAGAAATTAAGGCAAATTGTTCATTTAAGTCGTGCAGAGTGGAGAGAGAAGGGATGAATGCTGGTGGGATTGTGGAATGTGATCAAATAAGTTTTCCCACTACTCTATTCCCGCGTTTAAACTTCACCACGTGTCATTTAAAAGAAACAAGTAACCAGAGCAGTTCAAAATAAAACAATAAAAACTCAGTTTTTAAAATTTTAAACAAACTTATAAGTTACTGTTTCCAATGTTGGGCAGACAGTGTGGCAATGTTGGGATAACATTCAGATCAGAGAGTAGAGTAACATTCAAACCAGAATTTTTTTAAACCAAAATATTTGAGGTTTTGGGCTTCTTCAAGGCAATTTCATGTGAGAGCGTGAGATATATCCAAACTTATATCTAAAACTTCACCAAAGTAGCAAGTGAGTACCAAAAACATAAGATTTAGATCAAAATCATGAATAAGTAACATATCAAACAGAAAGCACACAGAGATAAGCAGTCATGAATTAGAGAATTAATCCACTTCCACAGCATAGAAGGTCACAAATAGTGTGTCATCTGCAGTAAGTCACCCAAAGAGTATGCCTCAACACATGAAAGGGACTATATACTCCCCCTAAGCCCAAACCATGTCAAACACACTAATTAAAGATGAAAAACAATGCAGTTCTAACATGAATGCAACAATGTTATGACAACATTGACAGATGGTATACACTGTGAATCACTTTTCAAACCAGCAACAGATCACATCACATCAAATCTTCACTATTTTCATTATCTCTTTAGAACAAAAACTGAGGGTTGATTAAAAAAGGATAATGACATTACTGAATGAGGGCAGCACTAGACTCCACACACCCCAGTAACAATATTATCAGCAGCAAGTTAGGCAAGTACAAAGGTCTTGAATACTGGCAACACATTTATCATGCCCCCCAATACCCCAATTCCTTATGCATACTTGTTTACCAACCTGCATACAAGAGAGCACTAAGTGATCAATGCTACCAAGTGAAGGCAATCGAAACCCCAAACACCCTAGTAGAAAGAACCACTTTTATGTACCCCTTGGCCAAACTAAACAGAGACATGCAAATAAGCACAACTGAATATCATTGAAGCTGTCAACATCATGAACCCCAGCTTCTCCACATGTCCTGTAAAACCTTTCATATGAATAAGACACAACTGAATAGACATCAAAGTAGTGAACTTTGTGTACCCCAGCTTCTCCATATGTTAGGCTAATACAACCTCAGACACACTTTAGAGATTTATACATTTCAAAACTTAGATGTGAATCTGCAAGCTAGAAAGATTAGTAAAACACAGTGATCAACCACACACTCAAATATGCCAAAACAAAGATCAATGTGAGACAAAAAGAAAAGAAAAGAAATAAACAAAAAACAAAAAGTTACATACTACACCACAAACATTAACCAGTGCTAGACAATGGTGTTATGTCAACACTGAGATCCTAACATTCTCACATATTGCACATGCCGAGAGATTTCCTCAAACTGAAGAATCTCTCACTATCTAAAGGTTTAGTAAACATATCAGCAAGCTGATTATTTGTCTCAATATGCTCAATGTTAATCATTTTATCCTCAACCATGTCTCTCAAGTAATGATGTCTTATATCTATATGCTTAGTCCTAGAACGCTGAACAGGATTCCTTGAGATACTAATGGCACTAAGATTGTCACAAAACATGAGGAGAGTATCACTATCTAACCCATAGTCCAGCAACATGTGCTTACGCCATACTAGCTGGGTAACACAACTGCCAGCAGCTACATATTCAGATTCAGCTGTAGATAATGACACACAATTCTGTTTCCTACTATACCATGAAACTAGATTGTTTCCCAAATAGAAACAGCCCCCACTTGTGAATTTTCTGTCATCTACATCACCTGCCCAATCAGAATCACTAAAACCAACAAGATTTGTATTTGTATCAAAAGAATACCATATGCCCAATGATGAAGTTCTAGATATATATCTTAATATTCTCTTCACAGCAATCAAGTGAGATTGCTTTGGATCAGCTTGGTACCTAGCACAAACACAAACAGAAAACATAATATCTGGTCTAGAGGCAGAGAGATATAGAAGACTACCAATCATAGATCTGTACAATGTTGGGTCAACATTGTCTCCAGTGCCATCCTTAGTAATCTTCATAGAAGAAGACATGGGAGTTTTGCAAGGTTTTGACTCATGTAGCTCAAATCTCTTTACCAGGTTCCTTGCATACTTCTCCTGGTTTAAGAACATACCATTCTCCAGTTGCTTCACTTGCAATCCTAGAAAGTAGTTCAGCTCTCCAATCATGTTCATCTCAAATGTCCCTGTCATTGACTCAACAAACTTGTCTAGAGTAGACTTGTTAGTAGAACCAAATACAATATCATCCACATAGATTTGAGCAATACAAACATCAGAACTCTTTCTTAGAATAAACAAGGTTCTATCTCCATCTCCTCTATTGAACCCAAGACTTAACAAAAATTGAGTTAGTCTTTCATACCACGCTCTAGGTGTCTATTTTAAACCATACAAAGCTTTCTCAAGTTTATACACATAATTAGGATGTTTAGGATCAGCAAAACCTTTAGGTTGTTCAACATATACTTCTTTGTCTATCAAACCATTAAGGAAAGCACCTTTTACATCCATCTGGTAGAGCTTAATCTTAAGACAACATGCAATAGCAAGAAGTAATCTAATAGATTCTATCCTAGCTACTGGAGCAAATGTCTCATCAAAGTCAATCCCTTCTACCTGAGTATAACCTTGTGCAACAAGCCTAGCTTTGTTTCTTACAATTACACCATATTCATTAGTTTTGTTCTTGAAAATCCACTTAGTTCCTATAACATTCACATTAGAAGGTCTAGGTACTAGATTCCAAACATGATTTTTGGTGAATTGCAACAGTTCATCTTGCATAGCATTTATCCATTTACTATCCTTAAGAGCTTCAATCACATTCTTAGGTTCAATATTAGAGACAAAACAGAAAGCATTACTTACAGTGCAAGTGGAAGCCATGCAGACACACAACCTTACCATATTTTTATAGTTTACCCTGTCTTTGTTGCGAGTCTTCATGCGTCCAGTGATTTCACCTATCACTTGTGAAGCTGGATGATCCTTTTGAATCCTAGTAGGGGAATTTCTCCTAGGTTCATCAACAATGTCATCCTCTGAATTGGACTGTGGGGATGTTGGCCTAACAGCAGCAGGTGTCAGCTCAACATTATAACCAGTCATAATTTCAGTGTCTTCAGCTTCTGCTCCTGATGTTGGGACATTCTCTGTTTCCAATGTTGGGGCAACATAAGAGACAATAACTTCATCAGTACCTGTACCAAAGGTGGAACCATCAAACACTATATTTACTGATTCTTGAATAGTCTTCAATCTTGGATTATAAACCCTGAAAGCAGAACTATTTACAGAATAACCAACAAATATGCACTTTTTACTTTTTGGATCAAACTTACTAAGATAGTCTCTATCATTTAACAAGTAACAATCACATCCAAATTCATGAAAATGAGCAATATTTGGTTTCAAACCCTTCAAGATTTCATATGGTATCATATTTGTACCAGGTCTAAGATAAGCCCTATTACTTATATGACATGCAGTATTTAAAGCTTCAGCCCAAAGTCTTTTAGATTAGTTTCTTGCATTAAGCATAACTCTGGCCATCTCTTGAAGTGTCCTATTTTTCCTCTTAGCTATCCCATTTTGCTGAGGTGTCTTAAGTGCTGAAAACTCATGGAAAATTCCATTCTTATCACAGAAATCACTGAAACTAGAATTTTCAAATTCTTTCCCATGATCAGACCTAATTTTACAAATAGAGGAACCATATAGATTTTTGATGCTAGCATGTAAGATCCTAAATGTGTTGAATGCATCAGATTTTTCTTTGAGAAACTTAACCCATGTATATCTAGAGAAATCATCTACAATAACAAAGGCATATCTCTTACCACTTAGGCTGCTCACCTCAATAGGACCCATGAGATCCATGTGTAATAATTCAAAACATTTACCAGTCCTGGGAATTGTACTTTGTACCTGGAGGGGTGTATGAATAACTTTGGTTTGCTTACCCTTCAGGCAGTCCCCACATACAACCTTACCTGGGCCGGATATCGTTGGTAAGCCTCTTACAACATCAACTTTCTGTAACTTTTCAAGGTTCCTGTAGTGAACATATCCTAGCTTCCTATGCCACAGAACAACATCATCAACTTTAGCATGAAAGCAATCTGCTTCTTCCTGAGCAAGGTAGCAATTATCTTTAGATCTGGTACCTGTCATAACAAGGACATTATCACTATTAAATACATCACAAGAACATTTATCAAATGTAACAAGCAAGTTATCATCACAAAGTTGACTAATGCTTATTAGATTTGCTTTCAATCCTTCAACTAGCAGAACATCTTTGAGTGGTGGAAATCCTTCAACATCTAGTACTCCCTTTCTAATGATTCTTCCCTTGGTGCCTCCTCCATAGGTGACAGTTCCAACATTGAGATGAATCAGTTGTTTAAGATTTTCCTTGTCTCCTGTCATGTGTCTTGAACATCCACTGTCAAAGTACCGCTTACCTGCAAGGTTAGACTACACAGCAGAAAAGACAACATTGCATACAAGTTTAATCTTAGGAGATTTTAACTTTTCAATCCAAGTTCTACTTTTCTGTCCTGTTCCTAATGTTGGGATAACATTTGTACCACTGACCAACTCAACATTAGAGACAGTTTCTGTTTTCTGTCCTGTTCCTAATGTTGGGATAACATCTGTACCACTGACCAACACAACATTCGAGACAGTTTCTGTTTTCTTCACATTTTCTTTCAAATATTTCTTGCAATAAGGTTTTATGTGACCTGGTTGAAAACAAAATTGACAGATATAAGTAGGTTTACTTTTGTTGGGATTAGCACAACTCAAGTCTTTTGATTCCTTAACAAAACCTTCTTTAATGAAAACAGGATTAGCAACTTTAGAGGTAGGTTTCTCAAAATATCCAAGACCATTTGTTCCTTGATTACCCATACTTATTACCTCATCAAGTTTAGATGTCCATGAGTTCCATTTAGCAATGATCTGATTATCTTTTTGAAGCTTTCCTTTTACCTCTTTAAGTTCAGCTTCTGTCTTGTCAAGGTCTCTTTCATACATCCTCATCAATTTCTTCAGTCCATCAATCTCCAATCTCTGAGTTTCATTCTTCTTGGTGAGTTTCTGATTTTCTTTCAGAAGATTATGAAAAGTAGACTTCAAGTCTTCAATGATTTCCTCCTAGGACATCTCACCTTCAAAGTAATACTCTTCATCTAGATCAACTGAGCCATGAAAACATTCAAAGTTAGATTCATCATTATCAGACAAAAAATTGAAATCAATATGGGTATCATATTCAGTCCAATTCCCAAAAAAAGTCTCTTGTTCTGATGTTGAGTCCTGGATGTTGGAGCAACATTGGGACCCGTGGCAGTTATGGAGATCTTCTTCTGTCCAGTTGACATGAGTAAATAGCGCAGCTGTATGAATCTCTTCAAGGTTTTCTTCAGTATCAACACTTGATCCAGAGTTATAATCCTCTTCATTGAAATCATCTACACAAACCCAATGAGACTTTCCCTTCTTGCGGAGGGTGTTAGCACATTCAACAGCAATATGACCATAACCTATACATTCATAACATTGAGTAGTTTTCAGCTTTTCAATTTCTTTAGGACTAGATTTTGTTGCCATATATTTAACAAATTTGGGAGGCAATTTTCTATAACTAGTGGAAGTATTGCTAGGTTGTTTCTCTTTAGATTTATCTTTAAAGTTCAACCTACTGAGTTTCTTGCTAATATTTCCATAGTTAGAAGAAATAATTTCATCCTCATCTTCACTCTCATGATAATTTGTTCCTAACAAAGCAATAGCTTGTTGTTTGGTAGTCCTAGCAGGAAACTCTAGCTCAAATTCTCTAAGAGTGTTTAACAAGGATTGAAATTCCATGTTGGCAATATCTCTTGTCTCTCCCATGGCAATTCTCTTGAGAGCAAATCTAGGTGACAAAGATCTAAAAGCTTTATAAACCATAGTTTGATTTGAAACAGGAAATCCTAGATTTTTACATTGATTTGCAATGTCAAGGATTTTCTCAAAATAACTATCTATACTCTCATTATCACCCATCTCAAGTTTTTCAAAATCTTTAAGCAATTGTCTATGTTTAGAGTTTCTAACTGCTATATCTCCTTCACAATGAAGTTCAAGGATATCCCAAGCTGATTTAACTGTGGTGCAGTTCTGAATTAACTTAAACATCTGATTGGTAACATAACTAAAAATAGCATTAAGAGCTTTCTCATTGTAGTTATACAGTGTTAGCTCGTTTGCTGTCCATTGTGACTTCGGTTTTGGAACAATGTCTGCATCTCGGTCGTTCTCAATCTTTGGGACAGAATATCCATCAAGAACGGCATCCCATGATTTCATGTCAATGGAGTTGATGTGAACTCTGAGCCTGGTCTTCCAGTAAGCATAATTGATGGATCCTTCCAAGACTGGGAGTCTGCCAGAATTAGGATTGATGTTGTCCATCGCGTTGTATCACCTCCAAACACCAGTGAAATCGGTGCTTGGCTCTGACGCCAATTGAAATTTTTGCATCGGGATTGATACAACTTTTCTAAAGTTTCAGAGCTCAAGTTAAGCTGGCGTTGTCTTAACTTGATCTCAAACAATCTTCTTGATAGAGTATAATGTGCAGCGGAATTAAAGAACACAAGAAGATAAATTTTCAATGGTTTATTATAAATAATCAACCATCTAGCCTTACAGCAAAATAACCACGCAGGTTTTATCAAAGACGTTCCTCACCACAAAATCACTCTCGCTCTTTTGTAGATTGGACTCAGCAAAGCAGACAAGAATTTTCTCCTTAAATCTAATCATAGACTTAACTCGAAAACTCACAAACTTTGCAAAACAAGAAACACAGCAACAATGCTTAAGATATAATCTCTACGGATTTATAAGCTCTATTGTTTCTCTATGTATCTTGATGTACTTCACACCCTATATATAGGTTTCTTCAAACTTGATCTCCAAGGTGTGTTGTACACAGTTTTGGTAACTTATGTTGTTTCCCTGTTGAACTCTACTTTCCTTCTTGAATAATAGTTCCCTTTATTAGATTGAGTTCTAATAAGGAAATACTCCTTCTTCAATTCAGAGTTGATCTTGGAAAGATTCCTAGTTGCACTTGAACTCCAAAACTTTCCTTCTTTGAAACCGTGTTGACTTGACCGATCTCCTCCTCTTGAATTATGGAAATTTCAACTTAGGAAACTTGTAATGCTCTTCCTTATGATTAAGAGATGTTCCTGGACATAAACAAAGACAACTAAAATCGTGGAACTTGATTAATAGGTGAATAAAGGCAAAACTAAAATAAAGCAGTTAAAGACAGATTGACAAAATACTCTCTGGTTTAAATGCTGTCCTGATGTTGGCTCAACATCCATCCAACATTTATTCCAGAATATGTTCTCGAATTTTGGAACAATGTTTCCGGTTAAGAATGTTTCGGGTTTCAATGTTCTCTAGATGTTGGCACAACATCCATCCAATATTAATTTCAGAACATCTTACACTTTCAGAGACATCTGTTACAGATAATAATAGATGATAAAGTTTTGTCCTCTTGACAAATCTATCCATCACTTTCAAACGTTTTCATTTAGTTGGCGTGGATGCATCTTAGATAACCATGCACAAAAAACATTACAGGGTTGAGCTCTAAATTAAATTCTTCAAGAAATTGTTTAGTTCTGACGGAAGGAATTTATATCTGACTGCTAGCATTGTTTCTTGGAACAGGAAGGGCATTACGAGTACAAATATGTCGTGGATGGTGAATGGACGTGCAATCAACATGAACCTACGACAAATCCCAACAAGGATGGCCACGTTAACAACTATGTTAAGGTACATGCCTCATGCTTTTTATACGAAATGCCTGCATTAAGCTAAGTATTCCCGCCTCTTTTCATGTTTATTACTGAATTATTTTTTCTGGTCCTTTTTGTCTTCTTTTTTCTTATCATTAATAGACAAACAAAACGGCGTAATTTTCCCTCATCTAATTGTATTACTTGTACTTTAATGGGTAGGTTTTGGACGATAGCTCTAGCAGCGTGAATGATGAGATTCGGAACAGAGTAACAAGTGATGATCCCGATCTTTCAACTGAGGAACGCCTAGCGATTATACAGTTTCTTGAAGCCTTCACAGAAGAGGATTAACAATCTCGGTTGATGAACTCTTTTACGTTATACATAGAAACTATAAAGATATATAGGCACTTTTACTAATATAACTTAAGTTACAATTCCTATGCCTGTTAATATTAACATAATCATAGAGTTGTATATCACTTCCAAGATTAATAAAAATGATCATACAGATCAAAATATTCTACGCTTTAGCCCTTCTGCTGTTGTTATGAACATTCTTCTTTTCCTAATGGAAAATGCTGCAACAGTTTCATGGATTTTTGTTGTAGTTATTGTTGTTACCGGTTCTCATATTAAAACATGGATGGGGGTTACTCTATACACCATGTGTGTTATTTAATGTAGTGTTGCTTTCCTTCAAGTGCAAGAACTTATATTAATCAAGACATGGCAATTTATACATGTGTATATATAATTTGAATAAAATCACCAGACCCCATTGTTTGTGTGGCTTGTAGTTTGTGCCCATAACTTTTTAGAAGAACAATAAATCCTCGAACTCTTCTCCATAGACTAATCCAACGGACGAAAATGCCGACACATCCGCAAATCTTATAGCAAGATTCGGCCTTCTTGTTTTAAAAAGCCATGGTGACAAATTGCGAAACAACCCAAAACACTGTGGTTATTGAGCTTTTATGCCTATTTATAGATTTAATTTGCAGCATCCGTTCTGAAAACTATTTGAGATTTTCAAAAATATTTCCTTATTATTATAAGAATTGTCGTTGATTTTTGCATGTTGTTAAAGCCAATATGTAATTTCTCAATCTTTCTTCTTTAAAAAAACCCAAATAGCACACACCTATCCAATCTTATGTCATACAGATAAATGTGTTGATCGTAACGGGTGTAAATAGGAATACAAAACAGTATTAAAGTCGAGGCAAGAGTTGAACTTTTTCTCTTTAAAACGATGTTTGCCCCGCTCGGTGCTTACGGTTTGATCGACAATTCGTTTCCCAAGATAACTCGACTATCTCTTAATATAGCAGCACTTCAAATATCAAGAATGGCGAACTAAAGTATTGTTTTGAACTCTCGGAACAAAACAGATATAAAGAAAGAATGTTTGTGATTGAAATGAAAAATGAAGAAGTAGGGGGGCTATTTATAGTTTACGAAAATTGGCCTTGGGGTTAACTGGATGGACATGTCTTTTCCACGTCACAACTTTCCCGCCAGATTTAACACCATTTCGGCTGACTGTGCACCTATTCGGATGAAATGTGGCACTTATTCTGCTGACGGGGTGTGTAGGTGGCTATTCGCTAACACTGGATTTTCCCTCCAATTTTCGCAGCCACTAGACACACTTATTCGACCAGATTTTGACACCTAATCACGTTTAATTAATTATTAAATTCGTTGCTTATTATTTTCTGAACATTTAATTTATTACTTAATTAAACTTTGTCCAAAAAGATAAGTATTTGATAGGGAAGCCCAAGCCCAAGCCCAATCCAAAGCCAAAGCCCAAGCCCACGACCCGTGACCCGTGACCCACGACCCCGACACCGACCCCGGCCCAGGCCCGGTCCGAACGGACGGCGGCGGCGGCGCGCGCGCGCGCGTGTGGGCTTGAATTGAAGCATAATCCATCTAAGTCTTCTCCCCTTCAAAGACTAGTGGTACCCCCTGGGGCCCAAACCCTTATCACAAACAAACAACTTATTAGGTGTACTAGTTTAGCTCAAACTTTCCATGTGGGATGGTGACTTTTCACATTCCCACCTATTTCCTTTCATTTGTTCAAGATAACTTATTTCAACTAGCTTACTTGTTCATTTAATTTCTCACTCATCCCACAATGGTTTTGAATAATTAAATATACTAGATTCATCTACACGAAACGAAGATTTCATTAGGCTCAAAAAGTTCCACTTTTATAAAGAGGAACCTACTCAAATAAATTATCAAAATCATGGAAAAGTCATAATTTTCCAACAAAATCATCTACACTTTTTGTTTAAAACAAAAATGACAAACTCAATATTCAAAGCGCAAAATTGCCAATTTTTCCAAAATCAGGGTATAAATCACCAAAATCGTCTTATTCGAGGGTGCTAAATGTCAGTTAGTAAACAAGACCCAACCATGGCCTGGCCCATATCAAAAGCAGAAACCAAAATCAAGATTTCCACAAACCCTAAACATTTCCCCAAATCCATCGCCAGGAGTATGCATTCAATGTAAGAGCTAGTTACTATGGGAAATTTAGGTAAATTTGCCTATCGTGCGATTCATGCAATCAGCAGCAATGGCGGGGCAAAATCACCAAATTCTTCTCATCAACTCTGTCGCTCTCTTTTTCGTCAAGTAACCACGAGGCTTATTTGACCTCCTACAATTATTCATCCTCGCAGAACCGCCTTCAAGGTATTCGTGAATCAACGGTTGATTTTGCATAAATATATTGAGTTTATTTGTTTTATTTTTTTTTGTGAATTCTAGCCGTTGTTAGGTTCCTGGTGAGATTCAACGGCATGTGAATTTGTGTAGCCTCATAAATTTAGCTAGCTTTTTGCTAAGAAATATCTAGAATAGATCTTGGTTGATGTGGTTTATGTCATTTTTAAACCGTTTGCTTGTTTTACTCTATTACCTTGAGTTCGCTACAGATATTCGAAGTAGTTAGTGTGTTGATACCTGAGCTGATCTGGTTGAGATTTGGTTGGCTATTGTACTCGTGAAGGCACTACATCTATAATTTGTCCATAAGCGTGTCTTTGGTAATAACTAATATGTCTTTGATGCGTGTCATATTTCTCTCACAGGGCATGTGTTGCCTTTAACCTCTTCCAACTCAACCTCGCGTCTCTCGCAATGGAACCACCACTTCCGAGGTCAGATTCGTGAATCATAGGCAGATCTTGCATATATTATGATTTTTATGTGTTTTAACGTATGCAATTGATGTTGCTCGTAGCTCGACTGGCTAGTGTATTCATTGATGTTGCTCCATTGCTGGTTCGATTCTAGGATACGTGATATAATCGAAAGAAGACTCAAAAACTGTCCTGGAAGACGAGGAAGAGCTTATTGTTTTGGAAGATGGGCACGAGGAGAAGCCTACTGTTTTGGAAGATGGGCACGAGGAAGAAGAAGATTGGCAGCGGCATCAGGAGGAGAAGTATATGCGTTTGTTGGAGTTTGATTGTGAACTTGACAGTAGGCCGTATAAGTTGCTAGAGAATGTATGGAGAAATCTTGAAGCATTTCGGTCAATTTCGGCAAAGGCCGAACTTACTAAAAATGAATTTCTACCAATTAAAAATATATATGAAAATATTTTTGAGGTAAATATACTTTTTGTCATTTTTTTTTCATTTTTTGTTTTCTTTATACATAATTTTCTCTTTGTAGGACTTGAATGTACTTTATCACCAATATGGTGAGCTTCAGGTCTGGACCTGGATCCGGACATGCTCACACACACACACAAGTCTAGATCTGGTGTTCTTATTTTAAAGAGAGAAAAAAAAGCAAACAAAGCTCTTTTGATATTTTAATTAATTTTAATCAATCACCAAATGACCTCTTCAATCGTTAATCTAGTGCAAATTGAGGGTACTTTTAACTTTTGATGATTGACGCCCCATATGAGTGGCGTTCATGCCACATAATGGGTTTTAGTACTTGTCATTTTGATGAAACAACCGACTAAATTGTATAAATAATATTCTAGAGATGAAAGGTAGTGTAGATTTCCAAGCACTTATTCAGCCATTGCACGAGAGCTTTTATGTCACTTCAAGACGTTTAAGATTGTTTTTTCCCTTTCAATAAGACAAAGGGGACTCTGAATACAAAACAAGTGCTAAAAAGTGAATACTTGTTGCTTTCGAAAATGTACCTATTTATACAAGATAATTGCCTCAATAATTGGTGGTATGAATCATTTTTATCTAATGGTAATGCCTACGTGTTCTAACTCTTCCTAAACCGCCTAATAGTTATGGCCTACTCAAGCATATTCCGTAGAATTCTACATATGTGTGGAAAAGACTAGAAAAGAGAAAATTTACAGGAAAAAGAAAATCTAAGAAAGAAGAAATTATGAGTCCTATTGCCTGTTGATTTAAGGCACACGCAGGGTGTGCAAAAGCGTTCCGCTCATGCAAGAGGTGCTAGGCGCTATACTAGTGTTTTACAATGGTTCCTTCGTATGCATCGTGTATGGCGCACGACTTGTATGCTCATCACAACCCCATGCGCTTGAGTGTGGCGTCTAAGTGGAAGTGTTTGTTCATGATATTTTGCTCTGCCTATACCATTGCCAAATATATATGTTATGTGTTACTTACAACTTATTTTTCATCTTTTTATTTTTATTTTTTTAGTGATCCAATTTATTGATTTAAATATCATAGACCATACCTATTTTTGTTCTTGAATGTGCATAATGTAATATTTGTAAATCCAACAACTACATGTATCATTTATTTACTTTTTTACAATGTACGATATTGTCAATTAAAATCTCCAATTATACAATTTTATGATATATATAAATACATGTATATATACATAAGCATACAAATTAACCTATTCATTAATAAAACTTTGACATGTAGAGTTATTAGGGGTGTTTGCAAGAGCTTTTATAAGCTCCTTACATGCTTTTGCAATTGTTTCTTTTGCTTATCATTCTCTTAAAAAAGTCAAAAAAAAAAGGAGAAGCCAACAAGCATATCAAGAGTTGCTTCCATAAGGAGCCTCTCCTACATATCTTGGTGAATATCTTCTTTAGACTTCTATCTACCTTAAATTTCTCTAAATAACAAATTTTACCATCAAATAAATCACATGATTTCTCTATTTTCTTATTAACGCGATCTTCTTCTCCACAATTTTATATATTTTTAGAGTAAAAAATAATTAAAAAAAAGCAATTACAGAAAAAAAAATTAGAAAAAATCTTAAAAAGAATTTACTTAACAACAACATGTACGACATTATTATATTAACATCTTTTAAATATAATTATTATTTTTAGAAGATTATGTGTGATGTAATTATACCAAATAACTTGTATATTATAATGTAATAAACATATGTATTCATTACACTATATTAAAATTTAAATTATTTTAGTTTTTAATATATAACTATACACCTCATGATTGTGCAAATGTGAGTGAAGCATTAATTTTTTTATAATTTAAATAAGAACAATTAAATATTATTGTATTTGAATTAAAGTTCAAAAGCTGCTTCTCTTTAGCTATTGCAAACACCACAAAACTAACTTAATCTGCTTTAAGTTATTTTGAAAGAAGGATCTGCAAACACTCATAGTGATGTACCATATTTCGGTACATGACACTTGGCACATTTTAGACCCACCACGTGTCAACATACGCTAGTCAAAGACCTCGAGATATGGCGATAGGAGATCAGAGACCCCACGGTGGGAGGTTCGAGATGAAATAATAGACTCAGAGGTGGGAGATCAAAGACCCCAAGGTAGATGATCATATTAAGGCCCATTTTCGTTGGACCAAGCCCATCTATGGCCCAAGCCCAACCACGACCCATGAAAATATCTATAAATACACCATCTCAACTGTTGAAAGGTACCTCATAAAAAAAGAAGACCCTCAGGATTAGATAAATATTGTCGCAATTTGTGGAGTAGGCAAGGTGTTCCGATAAATAAAATCCCACAACCCTCGGAAATCATTACGAGTGTTAACAATTATCAAGTATCTACTTTTTCTCTCTTAATTTTCTAGGAGAAAGTCCTATCTCAAATTTGAACATTTTCGATTCACCTTTAAATTATTTAAGGTGTATCATTGGTGCTTGTATTGTTAATATGACACAGAAGAATCAGTCACAAACTTTCGATGATGAGGTTTCGTTCGCTGAATCATTCCGTATTGTTCAACAAGAACTTGCTGAAGTTCCAGCAATTCATGATCAGCAAAGGGAAGAATCTGGGGTGCATCAGGCTGATCACGTGAAGAATTTGCAATAATTTGTGAAGAAAACCGCCAACAATTGGATGATTTGTGAGTTTACATGGTTGCTTTATTACAGAAATCGTCGGTTAATGGAAACTGTTCATAGCCCTGCTCATTCGAGTAATATAAATCCATTATATTCGGCTTCTAGTTTTTCGACAGTTCAAAAACCGCCACAGGTAACTTTGAACATCTTTGATGGTTCTAATGCGATAGATTTGATTGGTCACGCGAAAAGGTATTTTCGTTTATACCATATTCTGAAGGGTGACCAAATCGGGCTTGTCTCATTTTATATGCAAGGTCGTGCGGAAAATTGGTTTACATGGATGATAAATAATGAGAAACTTCATGATTGGCCTCAAATAGTTAATGATTTACTGAAACGGGTTAGTCCGTCATCGTTTGACAATTACCAAGCTATCTTGTTTAAGCTTAGTCAAACTGGAACTGTTGAGGATTTTAATGAAGAGTTTGAGCGAACCGCGAATTTGGTGATAGGATTATCAAAAGAAGTTTTGAAAAATTGTTTCATTTCAGGTTTACGATCTGATATTTGGGCAGAGTTAGCAATACTCAAACCCGTGGATGTGCATCATGCCATTGATTTGGCAAAATTAGTTGAGGCGAAAATTAAGAAGGCTCGTCCTAAATCAGGTTATTTTCGTCCTAACCCACAGTTTCGAACAAATCCTATCATATCAACACCAAAACTTGTTGTTCCAGTCACTAAACCGTCGAATACTCTACCTATTCGTCGTTTATCTCTCACAAACATGCAAGATCTTAGAAGGAAGGGTATTTGCTACAATGTGACGAAAAATACTCCTTTGGTCACAAGTGTAAGACACCTCAGTTTCTATCTTTAGTTGTTGACGATGAATATGTGGATTCACATGTGGAACATGTTGCAGAAGAGAATATTCAGGATGAGAACAACCCTTCTACAGAAGGTCTCCTTTGCGGGTTCATTTCTCCCACCCATACACCAACCGAGGGACAATTTCATTTGTCGATGGCTGCATATATGGGTATTCCAATGCCAGACACACTACGTGTACGAGGGTTAATACAAGAAGAGGAAGTCAAGGTTTTGGTTGACTTAGGCAGTCAACTGAACATTATTCGAACCGAGGTAGCACAACGATTAGGATTTCCTTTGAATCCCCTTAAGTTGTTATCTATAATGGTTGGAAATGGAGCAACACTGTAATGCGACGGACTTTGCCACGTGAAGCTCTCATTAAAAGGTACGACTTTTAACGTTCCCATGCTTGCTTTTGCCATTAAGGGTGCAAATGTTGTATTGGGAGTTTCGTGGATCGGATCTTTGGGCGATATTACTGCAAATTTTCCGGTGCCACGATTAAGCTATTGGGATGGGGATCGACAAGTTACACTTGTAGGAAAATCGGGATTAAGCAACAGTACTCCGAGTCATATGAAACATTGACACAAACTGGCTTAATTGCGTCCATGCACACCATATATGTTACATTTGTGCCGACATTATTTTCAGCCAGCCCACCCTAAATACCAAAATCGACACTCCCATTTGAGAATGTTATTGATAAATTTGCAACTGTTTTTTAAGAGCCTACAGAACTTCCTCCCCCACCGCATACACGACCACCATATACACTTGGAACCAAACACTAAACCCGTAAATATAAAACCATGCCGTTACCCCCATTACTAAAAACCCATTACGACACAAATGATATAAGATATGTTGAGCACTGGACTGGTACAACCGAGTACTAGCCCATTTTCATCACCGGTGTTGTTGGTGAAAAAGAAAGATAGAAGTTGGCGTTTTTGTGCTGACTACAGAGCACTGAACGCGGTGACAATAAAAGATAAGTTTCTTATTCCTACTGTTGATGAGTTATTGGATGAACTATGTGGGGCATGCATTTTTACAAAGTTAGATTTATGTTCTGGGTATCATTAAATAGGCGTTGCAGAAAAAAATATTCTGAAAACGACTTTTCATACTTATGATGGTCATTATGAGTTTGTCGTCATGCATTTCGGCCTGACAAACGCACCATCTGCTTTTCAAGCTGCTATGAATGATTTGCTTCATGATTTTTTTGAGGGACTTTGTATTGGTGTTTTTCGATGATATTCTAATTTACAGTGGGTCGAAAACAGATAATCTAAAACACCTTGAGGTTTTTTTGTCTTTGTTGGTAGAAAATCAGTTTTATGCGAAACTATCTAATGTGTCTTTGGCGTGGATTCTGTTCATTATTTGGGGAATATGAACTGTACAACGGGTGTGTCAGTGGATTTAGATAAGATAGACGCCATTACTAAATGGCTGGTGCCTAACTCTCAGACGGCCCTACGGGGATTCTTGGGGTTAACGGGATACTATAGGCATTTTGTACGCCACTACGCTATCGTCGTCGCTCCGATCACATCTTTATTAAAGGATTAGCGTTTTACATGGAGTACATTGGCTCAACATGCCTTTGAGGAATTGAAAGACAAAATGGTAGATCTACCTATTCTAATTTTGCCTAATTACAATTAACCATTTGAGCTAACTACATATGCAACCTCGGTAGCCATCGACACAATGTTTTCGCAAAATCAGCATTCTATTGCGTTCTTAACCGGAAAATGTCCACGCGTATGAGTCAGGAATCTGCATACAATATGGATTAACTGAAGCAGTAAAAAATGGCGTCATTATCTATTAGGACGACGATTTATCATCTATACAGATCAGCAAAGCTTACGCCATTTAGTTACATAGTCACTAAATACTCCAGAACAACAAAAATTGCTCATTAAATTGTTAGGGTTCGACTTTGAAGTAAGGTACAAACCTGGAAAACATAATGTTGTGGCCGACACACTCTCCCATGTGGATCAGTCTTCTTTCCTTGCCATAACCGCCCCCTCTTCGCCTTTGTTAGCCGAACTTCAGCAGTGTGTTTATACCTCGCAAGAAATACAACAGCTCATTCAGAATTGTAGTAATTCAACACAACCACCACATCATCACACACAACATGGGTTGCTATACTACAAAGGCATATTATATGTACCAGATGATGAAGTTCTTAAGGAAAAATTTTAACAGAATTTCATGCATCTTCTATGGTCGAACATTCAAGGGTTAAAGCAACACAAGCACGCCTTTCGACAGTCTTCTATTGACCAAAGCTCAAAAAGTCTATCATCGATTTTGTTAAGGCATGAAAAATTTGTCAACAACATAAATATTTGACAATTAAAACATATGGGCTACTCACACCACGGCCGGTTCCTAATCAAGTTTGGTCGGACATTACGATGGATTTTATTACACATCTTCCATTGTCACAAGGCAAATCAGCAATATGGGTTTTAGTGGACAGACTTAGCAAATTTGCCCATTTTGTGGCTTTACCTACAAAGTACACAACAACCCATCTTGTAAATATTTTTCTCACAAAAATCTACAATGTTTATGAACTACCCAAATCTATTGATTTTGATAGAGACAGAATATTTTTGAGTTTATTTTGGAGAGAATTATTCAAGAGATTGGGTACAACATTGCATTTCAGTACGACTTATCACCCTCAATCCGATGGACAAATAGAAGTGGTGAATCGATGTTTAGAATGCTATATGAGGTGTTACACTATGGATCAACCTAAGCATTGGGTTCGTTATTTACCACTCACACAATAGTGGTACAACACAACACACCATAGCACAATCAAAATGACACCTTTTGAAGCTCTTTTTGGTCGAAAATCAGTCCCAATCCCAACATATATAACATGTACATCTATTAATGCATGTATTGATACTACATTCGCCATAAGGGAGCAAATATTGACGGATATTCGGGATAGCATGCATATTGCTCAAAACTGCATGATAAAACAAGCAAATAAGAATAGATCCGAGAAGCATTTTACCAGTGGGGACTGGGTATTTGTGAAGTTACGCGCTTATCGTTAAATGACTCTCCGCCAAGTCGCCACCAACAAACTGAGCCTCCGCTACTACGGCCCCTTTCAAATCGTGAAACGCCTCAGACCGGTCGCGTATGTTGTGGATCTATCCGCAACAGCAAGGATTCACAATGTGTTTCATGTGTCCTTGCTGCGCGAGTGTAATGGAGATCCCACACTGTTTTCGCCGACTATACTGGAGGTTTCGAACGACGGGCAGATGATTATGAAGCCTGAGATGGTGGTGAATCGACGTGTCGTGGTGACTGATGGTGAACAGATTCAAGAAAGCAAGGTAAGGTGGCTAGGGTTTGGGATAAAATCTGATGAGTGGATTGAACATAAGGTTTTATATGCTCAATACCCTGAATTAAAGGGCTGCGATTCAAGGAGTTCTTCAATGTCTAAGATCCCAGATTCGTTGGCAGCTAAAATTCAAGAGAACCGTGAAGGCTTGGTTCGTTCTTCAGGTGTGGGTAATGATACAACCCTTCTACCTGATCAGCTCAACTCCACTTCTACTCGGCCCAATACCATTTCCAGGCCCAGGCGTACAGCTATCAAGCCCAATTGGTTTCCTGATTATTATGTTTAATTTATATATAAGTAGTTCTTTTATTAATTCATATATTATTAATTATGGTAGTGGGTAGTTTAGCAGTTATAATTATTAGTTTATTAGGATGTGTGGAACGATTGTTGCATTTTCATCCAGAAATATTAAAATAGATCAATGCATTTTGCTGGTATTTCCTTCTCTCCTTATAAGTCTATTGGCACTTGGATTTTGAACATTGGGGCATCCAACCACATGGTGGTTAATTCTTCTATGTTCTCTACTTTGCATCCTGTTACAAGGCCTACTTATGTATTTCTACCTGATGGTTTTGTTAAGACAGTTAAACAATTTGGGGGGTGTCAGTATTAAAGCAGCTCTCCACTTACATAGTGCTTTGCACATGCTTGAATTCAAGTTCAACTTGATTTCAGTACCTAAGGTGGTCATTGATTCTAAACTGAATTGCATCTTCACTCCCACTCACTGCTTCTTGTAGGAACTTCTGACTAGCAAACCAATTGTTGTGTTGTGGGAAGGCTGATAGTGAAGCTATACTTACTGCATCCTATGGACTGCTCTCCTACTCCAGATATTTCTTGTTATGTTGTTGCTTTAGCCTGTAATAAGTCAGCTAGTACTGTTGATATTGCCTTATGGCACAAAAGGTTAGGTCATGCTTCCTATCAAACCTTAAAGAATATTGATTGTATAATTGATACAAGGAATAATACTGAGTTTTTGGATGCTTGCACTGTATGCAATCAAGCCAAGCGGCATAGAACTCCATTTTCCATTAGTACTTCTAAAACTTCTTTAGTTTTTGAGATTATTCATATGGATATATGGGGTCCATATAGAGTTGCAACTGTGAATAATGCACATTACAAATTAATTGTGGTTGATGATTTCAGTAGAGCTACTTGGAGTTTTTCATTGAACAACAAATCTCATGTACATGGTCTTATAGCTCACTTTCTGGCTATGTTAGGACTCAGTTTCACTCCAAAGTTTTGATCATTTGACAGACAATGGTACATAGTTTACTAACTAACTTGCCAGTCACTTTTCTCTAGATATGGCATTCTTCACCAGAAATCAACTCCTTACACTCCCCAGCTGAATGTGATAGGGGAGAGGAAGCACATGCATCTCTTGTAGTGTACAAGAGCTTTGTTATCATGTTAGATTATGGGGACATGATCTCCTCATGGCAACTCATCTCATCAGCAGGACTTCCACACAAACACTAAACTGGAAAACTCCTTTTGAGGCAATTCTCGATGTATTGTCTCCATGTCAATTTTCAGTCATGAATGCCTAAATCTATGTTTTTAAGTAAAAAAACAATCAAAATCTATTTCATTACTCATCACAATAGGTAGTAAAATGAGCAAGTTTCAGGAAACAGAATCAAGTCGTGTTTTTTTTTTAATGATGAACAATCTAGTCTTGCATATGTTGGATACGACTCCAATTAATAATTCAATGACTAGCAGCAGTCATCCTCATTTTGCAGCAAAGTTACTCTTACCTTTGATACAGATAAGTACATACTAAGCTATTGTCAATCATTAAGATACACACGTATAAAAAGGATTATATTCACTACACACCCTCAAACTTTAACCCAATGCCAAAAATCTCTTTAAGTTTGAGTGACATGAAAGAACTCTCTGCCAAAATCATATAAAACATGGTCAGTCTGACAACCTATCCTCACCTAGTTTGGAAACTTCTTGTAGAAAATAATAACTTAGCTAAAGACATATCCTAGTTATTTGGAAAGAAGAGAAAAGAAACCCAACTACCCAACCACTACTATCCATAATCTACACCTTACTTATTTTCACTTTGATATTTCTTTCGCATTTCATGAGGACAAATATATTGTTTCTTACAAGCGAGAAATTATCTCTTTTGCTTCTCTCTTTATTGTAAAGCGGTTCTCCTCCTATTTAAGATAAGAATGACCCACTGACGGTCGTCACACGGCGGTCGCGGATCAAGTTTACCGCGACCGCCAGACAGTTGCGAACCTCCCAACCGTAGGCTCACGATCACCGGACGGTTATGAGGCAATTGCGACCCCCAAGCAGTCGCAGAAGGCCCTAAGGTCTTTCGCGACCGTCTGGCAGTTGTGAAAGCCCCTGAGATCTTTCGCAACCGCCGGACAGTTGCGGTGTTGGTCGCGACCGCTGGGTGGTTGCGACATAGGCCGTGATCACCCAGTGGTCACGAATAATATTCACGACTTCGCGACTGTCGGGCGGTCTCGAGTAATTTTCATACTATTCGCAACTGCTCGGCGATCGCGAATAACCTTCATAAGATTAAAAATAATAAAAAATCAATAATTTATTGGTGATATAATTGCCGATGCTGCAACGATGACTACGATTGCCGATGCTGCAAAGATGACGTGAAAGAACTCATCAGGGCTGCTCAAGAGAAGCAGTTGGAGGCTGAACCTGGTCGGACAATGATGGAGTCATTTGAAAACAGAGTGAATCAGGTATGTGAAAGAATTTTCTGCTTGTGCAACTAATTGGGGAACACCGATATATTCCTTATTTTGTGTATGTAGGTGTTGAATAAAGCTCGTGATGATGCTGGAAGCAGTGCACAGAAGAGTTTGTCAGAACATAAAAACCTGAAGGCAAATGGTTACTGCAGGATCTAAGGGGTCCTACCTCACCAAGTTACAATCCTCCGGCAAGGTACAACCCGTCTCTTGCGTACTCACCTACTTGCCCAAAGATCACGCCTTCGAGTCCATATAGTCCCTGGTCTCCAAGTTACAGGTAAGCCATTTTAGTTAATTTCAAACTGCTGTAGACCACTTGAGAAGTTCGACTGCAGATTGACATACCATTGTGTAACCTGTGTTTTGCAGCCCTATATCGCCATCATACTCTCCAACATCTCCAACGTATTCTCCGTCTAGCAGGTATATTAATTAAGGCAGTCCTTGCAATAAGAGTCCCTCCAATCGCTAACCGCCCCCATTATATTTTCTATATTATCTAGACATTTTTGCCGCGTATTTGGACATTTGTCTGGCCCTTTCTTAATGTTTTGAGTGATTTTAAGACAAAGAGAATTAGTTAAAATAAATAGTACTCAGTGATTCTTTCGCATTTTTTGACCAAAAAGAAAAAAAATACATTGGTGCATACTCTGTTAAGCATTTGCTTCGTCAAGGTTCTCACGTGTCCACATATCTCGAATTTTACGATAACTTTATACTTTTCTTGAATGTCGATTTATGCAACTCTCTTCCCACATTATATCTTTACTATTCTGAGTACATACATTGTCAGGTTTTCAGCAAAGGGAAAAACTTATCCTTACTGATGGTTACCGAGATGCAGAGTGTATTTCTGTTCTACAATATCTTTGATTTAATTTCTTTCTGTTAATGCCTTTTCCTTTTCACGAATCTCCAGCCCCTACAATCCTAGTGGTAATCCAGACTATAGTCCAAGCTCCCCATAATACAGGTGAGAACAGATTTCTTGACAATATATTAACATGTAATTCAGACAGTACTAGTTAAATTCTGATCTGTTGTTGTCTGCAGTCCCAGTGCAGGATACTCTCCTAGTGCACCTGGCTATTCACCATCTTCAACCAGCCTGTTGTTATGACTTGTGCCATTTTTTCTACCAATTTTGTTAAGTAATGTAAGATCAGAGAAAGATTGAGTAAGAAGGAGATGAGATAAATAAAGAGAAGGAGATGGGAAGATAGAGTTTTTTTTTCAATAATTTTCTGATAACCCAAATGAACTGAATTACATAGTTTAAATAAGCACCTTGCATAAGGAAATAATACGTTTTTAAAAATAAAAAAGCAACTAAGGGTAAAAAGGACCACAAGGTCAAAAATGCCTAAACATGTGGCATTTTCATAAAAAGCTAAAAGTACTGAGTTACTCCCAATTATAGTAATTTGTCTTCTCTCTCTTCAATTCGACTCATTTCCTCCAATCTCAGATTCCATTTTGCCAGTACAGCTCTGCTCCCACTCCAGTTCATCCTCTGACTCCTTTCCTTTTTTTGTGCAGGTTTCAACGGCAGGATTAGCATTCAATCCCGCTCCCTCAATCTCCATTGTGCCGTCCAGATTAATTGGGATGTCAATTTGAGGAACCCCACTCTCCAAGCTTGAACTCTCTCCAGGTACGTGCTGCCCTTCTTGACCGTGACCTCAATCTGCTCTTGTTGTGCTGAATTTACCCCTTCCCCCAATTCAATTTGATAATTAGGGTTTGGTAAAATTAGGGATTTTGACTCAGGTTGTATGTTGACTTCTTTTCCATGTATAATCCTGACATTCCCCCTCGGATAAGCTGACCCTTGACCCCAAGGGTCGAATTCAGGGAATTGTGCTTCTATGAAGACAAAGTCTTCCCAAGTAGCCTCTTCTTTTGTTGAGTTAGTCCACTGGACTAAAATTTGAGGGACAACAACATTGTTTCTTTTAATCAATCTTTTAGCTAGCACCCTTAGAGGATATACCTTGACAGACCCATGTGCATCAGTGATGGGTAGTGTAGGGCTGGGTACATAATCCTTACTAATCTTCTTTTTCAGTAGGGATACATGAAATACATTATGGATCATACTCCCAGGGGGAAGTTGCAATTTGTATGCAACTTTCCCAATCCTCTCAAGTATTGTGTATGGCCCATAATACTTGCAAGCCAGCTTTAGATTCTTCCTCAAAGCTACTGAATTCTGCCTGAAGGGTTGCAATTTCAGATAGACTTGGTCCCCCACTTCAAATTCCCTCTCAGTCCTTTTTTGATCAGCAAACCATTTCATCCTCTCTTGGGCTTGAATCAAGTTTTCCCTAAAAACTTGTGTGAGCTTCACCCTTTTTTGCAACCACTCCTCTGTTAGTGGATGTTGGGTTTCTAAATAAGGCCCAATAGACAACTGACTAGGAGTGTATCCATACAAAGCTTCAAATGGTGTTATCTTAAGTCCTGTATGAAAATTGGTATTGTACCAATGTTCAGCAAGACTTAACCATTTCCCCCAAGACTTAGGCTGTTGATGAGCCATACTCCTCAAGTAGTTTTCAAGGCACTGGTTTACCCTCTATGTCTGCCCATCAGATTGAGGGTGGTAAGCAGTGCTGAAACTCAGTTATGTCCCCATCACTTTAAACAACTCACTCAAAAAATGACTAGTGAATATTATGTCTCTGTCAGTCACTATACTGATAGGCAACCCATGCAACTTATATATCTGATCTAAGAACAACTTAGCAACTAACTCAGCAGTAAAGGGGTGTAATAATGGTAAAAAATGACTGTATTTTGTATATCTATCAACCACTACTAGGATAGCATCCTTTCCCCCAGATTTTGGCAAACCCTCAATGAAGTCCATTGATATGTGACTCCATGCTTGGTGTGGAATTGGCAATGGTTGCAGAAGACCAGGGTACTGAACCCTCTCCCACTTGGTCATTTTGCAAGTGTCACATAATCCCACCATTTCCAGAACATCCTTCTTCAACCCAGGCCAATAAAACACTGACTTAGCCCTTTGATAGGATCCGAACATGCTAGAATGCCCCCCTAGAGCAGAATCATGAACATGCTTAAGTAATTTGGTCCTCAATTCAGTAGCAGCCCCAATACACACTCTCCATTAGAATCTCAAGATTCCATTAACATAAGTATAATCTCCATATGACTGAGGGCCAATAGTTAGTCCAGTGATGATATCCTTGAAGAAGGAATCAGACTGATAACTTTCTAACACTTCAGTAGCCCAAGTGGGTTGAACTGTGCTTATAGCATTAATTTCTCCTTCCTCTACCCCTCTTCTAGACAAGGCATCAACTGCCTTGTTCTCTATCCCATTTTTATACTGGATTTCATAATCCAGTCCCAGCAATTTGGATACCCACTTGTGTTGCAAGGTGGTGGTAATCCTCTGCTCCAGCAAGTGTTTCAAGCTCTGCTGATCTGTCCTTATGATGAAGTGGTGCCCCTGGATATAGTGCTTCCATCTGGTTATGGCCATCAATATGGCATAAAACTCCTTATCATAAATGGACAAACCTTTATTCTTAACCCTAAGGTTTTGCTCAAAAATGCAATGGGCCTTTTTCCCTGCATTAATACTGCTCCAATCCCCTTAGAGCAAGCATCTACCTCAATGATAAAGGGCTGTTTGAAGTCAGGCAATGCTAACACTGGTGATTTAACCATAGCCTCCTTCAATCTTCCAAAAGCTTCAGTAGCTTTGTCACTCCACTTGAAACTGTCTTTCTTCAACAACTCAGTTAGTGGTTTGCTGATAAGTCCATACCCTTGTATGAATTTCCTGTAGTAACCTGTCAAGCCCAGAAATCCCCTTAACTGTTTGAGGGTAGTAGGGACAGGCCAGTTTACCATACACTCAATCTTCATAGGATCAGTGGCTACTCCCTGCTCACTGATTATATGTCCTAAATACTCCACTTGTTTCCTTCCAAAACTGCACTTACTCATCTTAGCATAGAGTTGGTTATGCTTTAATAAGTCTAAGATGGTTCTCAATTGCTCAACATGGGATTTCAAATCAGGGCTATATATTAATATATCATCAAAGAACACCAGAATGAACTTTCTCAAATAAGGCCCAAATATCTGGTTCATAAGTGACTGGAAAGTGGCAGGGGCATTACATAGCCCAAATGGCATTACCAAAAATTCAAAGTGTCCATGATGGGTGCTAAACCCAGTCTTATGGACATCTTCACCCCTCATTCTTATCTGAAAATAGCCTGACCTCATGTCTATTTTAGAGAAATATTTAGCTCCATGAAGCTCATCCAGCAGCTCATCTATAATAGGGATGGGGAACTCATGTTTGATGGTGAGGTTGTTGACATACCTATAGTCAACACACATCCTCCAACTCCCATACTTCTTCTTTACTAGAAGCACATGGGAAGCATATGCACTAGTGCTGTGCTGTATGATCCCTGCTTCCATCATCTCTCCTACAATCTTCTCAATCTCAGCCTTAAAAGCATGAGAATACCTATAGGGTGCCTGGTGTTTTGGCATAGCCCCTATCTTGAAATTGATTTGATGCTCCACAGCTCTCCTTGGAGGCAACTCAGTAGGTTCTTTGAACACTTGTTCATACTCCTGAAGTACCTCTGTGATTTGAGGTTCCTGTTCTTTGTTATCCCCTTCAGCATTCATGGAACACAACTTTGCCATAATCCCATATCTCTTTTTTAACCACAATTTCTGTAGTGATTTACCTGATATCAGTTTACAGGTAGGGTTCTCCTTCACAGCATATAATCTTATCCTCTCTCTTCCTGTGGTTAGAGCAACACTCATGCCCTCATAATCCAGCTCAATGGGGGTGTAGCTCCTCAACCAATTTCCTCCCAGAACCATGTGACAGCTAACCAGTTTAATTATCCTCATAGGAAACTTAAACTGGTGTCCCTGTGATTCCCAACTGAATCATGGACAAGTACTCTTGCTATTTATGTGCCCTCCATCAGCCACAGTTACCAGCATGTTGCCTGTCTCTTCAGTAGCACATCCTAACCTTTTTGCAGTGTTTTCATCAAGAAAACTATGTGTGCTTCCAGAATCAATCAATATTCTTATAATATGTTTCCCCACCTTTCCTCTTATACTGATAGTATCCTTGTTGTTTCCTCCTGCTAGTGCATGTATTGATATGTGCATCTTTTCAGGAATAAGTGCTTGTTCCTCCTTCTCCTCCTCCTCTTCTTCTTCTGGAATACCTAGTTCATTTTCCTCATCTTCTGTCATAATCATGTACAACTGGTTCATCTTACACTTGTGATTGAAAGTGTAAGGCTCATCACAGTTGAAACATAGCCCCTTCTCTCTCCTGGCTCTCATTTCAGCTGGGGTGAGAAGTTTTCTGTTGGTCTTAGCAGTTTCATTTGCCATCTTGGTTTTGTTGAAAGTGGAACTGCTGGTATTAGGGTAGGACTTCAAGTTATTGTTACTGTTCCCCTTGAATATAGGCTTAAACCTCCTTGCCATAGCCTCAATGACCTTATCCTGTTCCCTGCTCAGATTTATAGTTTCTATCAGGGTGTGAGGGTGAAAAGCAGAGACAGAGTGTCTCAGTTCTTCCTTCAACCCACTCAAGAAGCTACCAACAAAATGCTCTTCAGTATGTTTCTCACCAAACATTTCAAGAAGAGATTTCATCTCCTCAAACTTCTCAACATACTGTTCTAAGTTACCCAGATTCAGGAGCTTATTAAACTCCATAATGATGTTTTCAAGCTTCAACCCATCAAACCTTAACAGCACATCCTTAGTAAAATTATCCCAACTGACATCACTCTTATTTTCCATAAATCCATTAAACCAAAGGTCAGCCTTCCCTTCAAAGTACAAGGAAGCTATACTAGCCTTTTGTTCATCAGGAACCTCTCCTACTATAGATAAATAATTTTGGCACTTTCTCAACCAACTTCTAACATTAGTGCCATCAAAGTGTGGAAAATCCATTCTAGGGAAATGATTATTTCTGAAATTATTACCCCCATGGTTTTCCAGATCTATAGTACTTTCAGTGGTTCTATTTTGGCGGTGAGAGTTTCTAACCTCTGAAGTAACTGGAGCAGGTGTGTTCGTTTGACAGCTCTAGGTCAGGCCTTCTCCTAATATAGATTTGTTTTTGTTGTATGCTGCCATCTGTTCTGATATCTTTAGTAACTGCAGCTGTATCCCTTCCATAGATCCTTATAGGTTATGTATTGTGCCTTGCAGCTGCTGGTTATTCTCTCTTAGGTTGTCAACCTGATTTTGTATCTCTCTTTGTGTGTTTGTAAATTGTTCTTGCATATCCCTCCGTGTATCTTGTATTTCTCTCATTCTTGTCTGGTCTACCATAGTTATGTTTTCCCTCAGGTCTGCCCCAGCTCTGATACAAAATTGTTATGACTTGTGCCCTTTTTTCTACAAATTTTGTTAAGTGATGTAAGATCAGAGAAAGATTGAGTAAGAAGGAGATGAGATAAATAGAGAGAAGGAGATGGGAAGATAGTTTTCTGATAACCCAAATGAACTGAATTACATAGTTTAAATAAGCACCTTGCATAAGGAAATAATACGTTTTTAAAAATTAAAAAGCAACTAAGGGTAAAAACTACCACAAGGTCAAAAATGCCTAAACATGTGGCATTTTGATAAAAAGCTAAAAGTACTGAATTACTCCCAATTATAGTAACTTGTCTTCTCTCTCTTCAATTCGACTCATTTCCCCCTATCTCAGATTCCATTTTGCCAGTACAGCTCTGCTCCCACTCCAGTTCATCCTCTGACTCCTTTCCTTTTTTTGTGCAGGTTTCAACGGCAGGATTAGCATCCAATCCCGCTCCCTCAATCTCCATCGTGCGGTCCAGATTAATTGGGATGTCAATTTGAGGAACCCCACTCTCCAAGCTTGAACTCTCTCCAGGTAACGTGCTGCCCTTCTTGACAGTGACCTCAATCTGCTCTTGTTGTGCCGAATTTACCCCTTCCCCCAATTCAATTTGATAATTAGGGTTTGGTAAAATTAGGGATTTTGACTCAGGTTGTATGTAGACTTCTTTTCCATGTATAATCCTGACATTACACTCCGCGGACGACTGATAGGGACGACAAGAGTGAAAAATGATGAGAATGGAGGGTTGAAAATGCAATTCTGCAAAATACATACCGTATATTGATTCTAAGGATCAAAAAAGTTCGTTATCTTTGTCGTTTTTCGAACTGTAATGATGGATGGTTTTAAATTTGGAATAATTGATCGGATACAAGTACAACATACATAATCTGTTGTATTGTCTTGAGATGGAATTTCGTATGTCTCAAGGTGTGTTATGTTATGAATGAAGTCTGTTTAGAACTTGATATTTCTGAGAACTGCACGTGCGACTGGTTTTCTGGAAGGAGTGGTTGATCGGGTTAGTTTTTGGTAGTTTCAAAATAAAAGTGTAAGATGTTCTGTTATCAATGTTGGATGGATGTTGTGTCAACATCCAGAGGACAACATTGAAACCCGAGAACAAGTCTTAATCTGAAACATGTTCTGTTATCAATGTTGGATGGATGTTGTCCCAACATCCAGATGGCAACATTGAAACCCGAGAACAGTCTTAACCTAAAACATGTTTCTGAACATAAGTAAAGTGTTCTGGATTAAATGTTGGATGGATGTTGAGCTAACATTCACATGACAACATTGAAACTAGAAACTTTCTGTCAATCTGTCTTTAACTGCTTTATTTTAGTTTTGCCTTTATTCACATATTAATCAAGTTCCACGTTGTTAGTTGTCTTTTTTTTATGTCCAGGAACATCTCTTAATCATAAGGAAGAACATTACAAGTTTCCTAAGTTGAAGTTTCCGTAATTAAAGAGGAGGAGATCGGTCAAGTCAACACGGTTTCAAATAAGGAAAGTTTTGGAGTTCAAGTGCAACTAGGAATCTTTCCAAGATCAACTCTGAATTGAAGAAGGAGTATTTCCTTATTAGAACTCAATCTAATAAAGGGAACTATTATTCAAGAAGGAGATCGAGTTCAAGAAGGAAAGTAGAGTTCAACAAGGAAACAACATAAGTTACCAAAACTGTGTGCAACACACCTTGGAGATCAAGTTTGAAGAAACCTATATATAAGGTGTGAAGTACATCAAGATAGATAGAGAAACAATAGAGCTTATAAATCCGTAGAGATTATATCTTAAGCATTGTTGCTATGTTTCTTGTTTTGCAAAGTTTGTGAGTTTTCGAGTTAAGTCTAGGATTAGATTTAAGGAGAAAATTCTTGTCTGCTTTGCTGAGTCCAATCTACAAAAAGAGCGAGAGTGATTTTGTGGTGAGGAACATCTTTGGTAAAACCTGCGTGGTTATTTTGCCGTAAGGCTAGATGGTTGATTATTTATAATAAACCATTGAAAATTTATCTTCTTGTGTTCTTTAATTCCGCTGCACATTACTCTATCAAGAAGATTGTTTGAGATCAAGTTAAGGAAACGCCAGCTTAACTTGAGCTCTGAAACTTTGGAAAAAGTTGTATCAATCCCGATCCAACAATTTAATTGGCATCAGAGCCAAGCACCGATTTCACTGGTGTTTGGAGGTGATACAACGCGATGGACAACATCAATCCCAATTCTGGCAGACTCCCAGTCTTAGAAGGATCCATCAATTATGCTTACTGGAAGACCAGGCTCAGAGTTCACATCAAATCTATTGACATGAAAGCATGGGATGCCGTTCTTGATGGATATTCTGTCCCAAAGATTGAGAACGGCCGAGATGCAGATATTGTACCAAAACCGAAGTCACAATGGACATCAAACGAGGTAACACTGTATAACTACAATGAGAAAGCTCTTAATGCTATTTTTAGTTATGTTACCAATCAGATGTTTAAGTTAATTCAGAACTGCACCATAGCTAAATCAGCTTGGGATATCCTTGAACTTCATTGTGAAGGAGATATAGTAGTTAGAAACTCTAAACATAGACAATTGCTTAAAGATTTTGAAAAACTTGAGATGGGTGATGAAGAGAGTATAGATAGTTATTTTGAGAAAATCCTTGACATTACAAATCAATGTGAAAATCTAGGATTTCCTGTTTCAAATCAAACTATGGTTTATAAAGCTTTTAGATATTTGTCACCTAGATTTGCTCTCAAGAGAATTGCCATGGGAGAGACAAGAGATATTGCCAACATGGAATTTCAATCCTTGTTAAACACTCTTAGAGAATTTGAGCTAGAGTTTCCTGCTAGGACTACCAAACAACAAGCTATTGCTTTGTTAGGAACAAATTATCATGAGAGTGAAGATGAGGATGAAATTATTTCTTCTAACTATGGAAATATTAGCAAGAAACTCAGTAGGTTGAACTTCAAAGATAAATCCAAAGGGAAACAACCTAGCAATACTTCCACTGGTTTTAGAAAACTGCCTCCCAAATTTGTTAAATATATGGCAACAAAATCTAGTCCTGAAGAAATTGAAAAGTTGAAAACTACTCAATGTTATGAATGTAAAGGTTATGGTAATAATGCTGTTGAATGTGCTAACACCCTCCGTAAGAAGGGAAAGTCTCATTGGGTTTGTGTAGATGATTTCAATGAAGAGGATTATAACTCTGGATCAAGTGCTGATACTGAAGAAAGCTTTGAAGAGATTCATACAGCTGCGCTATTTACTCAAGTCAACTGGACAGAAGAAGATCTCCATAACTACCACGGGTCCCAATGTTCCTCCAACATCCAGGACTCAACATCAGAATAGGAGACTTTCTTTGGGAGTTGGAATGAATATGATATGCATATTGATATCAATTCTTTGTCTGATAATGATGAATCTAACTTTGAATGTTTTCATGGCTCAGTTGATCTAGATGAAGAGTATTACTTTGAAGGTGAGATGTCCCAGGAGGAAATCTTGAAGTCTACTTTTCATAATCTTCTGAAAGAAAATCAGAAACTCACCAAGAAGAATGAAGCTCAGAGGCTGGAGATTGATGGACTCAAGAAATTGATGAGGATGTTTGAAAGAGACCCTGACAAGACAGAAGCTGAACTTAAAGAGGTAAAAGGAAAGCTTGAAAAAGATAACCAGATCATTGCTAAATGGAACTCAGGTACATCTAAACTTGATGAGGTATTGAGTATGGGTAATCAAGGAACAAATGGTCTTGGATATATTGAGAAACCTATCTCTAAAGTTGCTAATCCTGTTTTCATTAAAGAAGGTTTTGTTAAGGAATCAAAAGACTTGAGCTGTGCTAATCCCTACAAAAGTAAACCTACTTATATCTGTCAATTTTGTTTTCAACCAGGTCACATAAAGTCTTATTGCAAGAAATATTTGGAAGAAAATGTGAAGAAAACAGAAACTGTCTCTAATGTTGAGTTGGTCAGTGGTACAGATGTTATCTCAACATTAGGAACAGGACAGAAAAGTAGAACTTGGATTGAAAAATTAAAGACTCATAAGATGAAACTTGTATGCAATGTTGTGTTTTCTGCTGTGTACTCTAACCTTGCAGGTAAGTGGTACTTTGACAGTGGATGCTCAAGACACATGACAGGAGACAAGGAAAATCTTAAACAATTGATTCCTCTCAATGTTGGAACTGTCACCTATGGAGGAGGCACCAATGGAAGAATCATTGGAAAGGGAGTACTAGATGTTGAAGGATTTCCACCTCTCAAAGATGTTCTGCTAGTTGAAGGATTGAAAGCAAATCTAATAAGCATTAGTCAACTTTGTGATGATAACTTGCTTGTTACATTTGATAAATGTTCTTGTGATGTATTTAATAGTGATAATGTCCTTGTTATGACAGGTACCAGATCTAAAGATAATTGCTACCTTGCTCAGGAAGAAGCAGATTGCTTTCATGCTAAAGTTGATGATGCTGTCCTGTGGCATAGGAAGCTAGGACATGTTCACTATAGGAACCTTGAAAAGCTACAGAAAGTTGATGCTGTAAGAGGCTTACCAAAAATATCCAGCCCAGGTAAGGTTGTATGTGGGGACTGCCTAAAGGGTAAGCAAACCAAAGCCATTCATACACCCCTCCAGGTACAAAGTACAATTCCCAGGACTGGTAAGTGTTTTGAATTATTACACATGGATCTCATGGGTCCTATTGAGGTAAGCAGCCTAAGTGGTAAGAGATATGCCTTTGTTATTGTAGATGATTTCTCTAGATATACATGGGTTAAGTTTCTTAAAGAAAAATCTGATGCATTCAACACATTTAGGATCTTACATGATAGCTTCAAAAATCTGTATGGTTCCTATGTTTGTAAGATTAGGTCTGATCATGGGAAAGAATTTGAAAATGCTAGTTTCAGTGATTTCTGTGATAAGAATGGAATTTTCCATGAGTTTTCAGCACCTAAGACACCTCAGCAAAATGGGATAGCTGAGAGAAAAAATAGGACACTTCAAGAGATGGCCAGAGTTATGCTTAATGCTAGAAACCTATCTAAAAGACTTTGGGCTGAAGCTTTAAATACTGCATGTCATATAAGTAATAGGGCTTTTCTTAGACCTGGTACAAATATGACTCCATATGAAATCTTGAAGGGTTTGAAACCAAATATTGCTCATTTTCATGAATTTGGATGTGATTGTTACTTGTTAAATGATAGAGACTATCTTAGTAAGTTTGATCCAAAAAGTGAAAAGTGCATATTTGTTGGTTATTCTGTGAATAGTTCTGCTTTCAGGGTTTATAATCCAAGATTGAAGACTATCCAAGAATCAGTAAATATAGTGTTTGATGATTCTACCTTTGATTCAGGTACTGATGAAGTTACTGTGTCTGATGTTGCCCCAACATTGGAAACAGAGACTGTCCCAACATCAGGAGCAGAAGCTGAAGACACTGAAGTTGTGACTGGTTCTAATGTTGAGATGACACCTGCTGCTGTTAGGCCAACATCTCCACAGTCAAATTCAGAGGACGACGTTGTTGATGAACCCAGAAGAGATCCCCCTACTAGGATTCAAAAGGATCATCCAGCTTCACACGTGATAGGTGAAATCACTGGACGCATGAAGACTCGCAACAAACACAGGGTAAACTATAAAAACATGGTAAGGTTGTGTGTCTGCATGTCTTCCACTTGCACTATAAGTAATGCTTCCTGTTTTGTCTCAAATATTGAACCTAAGAATGTGAATGAAGCTCTTAAGGATAGTAAATGGATAAATGCTATGCAAGATGAACTGTTGCAATTCACCAAAAATCATGTTTGGAATCTAGTACCTAGACCTTCTCATGTGAATGTTATAGGAACTAAGTGGATTTTTAAGAACAAAACTAATGAAGATGGTGTAATTGTAAGAAACAAAGCTAGGCTTGTTGCACAAGGTTATACTTAGGTAGAAGGAATTGACTTTGATGAGACATTTGCTCCAGTAGCTAGGATAGAATCTATTAGATTACTTCTTGCTATTGCATGTTGTCTTAAGATTAAGCTCTACCAGATGGATGTGAACGGTGCTTTCCTTAATGGTTTGATAGACAAAGAAGTATATGTTGAACAACCTAAAGGTTTTGTTGATCCTAAACATCCTAATTATGTGTATAAACTTGAGAAAGCTTTGTATGGTTTAAAACATGCACCTAGAGCTTGGTATGAAAGACTAACTCAATTTTTGTTAAGTCTTGGGTTCAATAGAGGAGATGGAGACAGAACCTTGTTTATTCTAAGAAAGAGTTCTGATGTTTGTATTGCTCAGATCTATGTGGATGATATTGTATTTGGTTCTACTAACAAGTCTACTCTAGACAAGTTTGTTGAGTCAATGACATGGACATTTGAGATGAGCATGATTGGAGAGCTGAACTACTTTCTGGGATTACAAGTGAAGCAACTGGAGAATGGTATGTTCTTAAACCAGGAGAAATATGCAATGAACCTGGTAAAGAGATTTGAGCTACATGAGTCAAAACCTTGCAAAACTCCCTTGTCTTCTTCTCTGAAGATTACTAAGGATGGCACTGGAGACAATGTTGACCCAACATTGTACATATCTATGATTGGTAGTCTTCTATATCTCTCTGCCTCTAGACCAGATATTATGTTTTCTGTTTGTGTTTGTGCTAGGTACCAAGCTGATCCAAAGCAATCTCACTTGATTGCTGTGAAGAGAATATTAAGATATATATCTGGAACTTCATCATTGGGCATATGGTATTCTTTTGATACAAATACAAATCTTGTTGGATTTAGTGATTCTGATTGGGCAGGTGATGTAGATGACATAAAATCCACAAGTGGGGGCTGTTTCTATTTGGGAAACAATCTAGTTTCATGGTATAGTAGGAAACATAATTGTGTGTCATTATCTACAGCTGAATCTGAATATGTAGCTGCTGGCTGTTGTGTTACCCAGCTAGTATGGCTTAAACACATGTTGCTGGACTATGGGTTAGATTGTGATACTCTCCTCATGTTTTGTGACAATCTTAGTGACATTAGTATCTCAAGGAATCATGTTCAGCATTCTAGGACTAAGCATATAGATATAAGACATCATTACTTGAGAGACATGGTTGAGGATAAAATGATTAACATTGAGCATATTGAGACAAATAATCAGCTTGCTGATATGTTTACCAAACCTTTAGATAGTGAGAGATTCTTCAGTTTGAGGAAATCTCTCGGCATGTGCAATATGTGAGAATGTTAGGATCCCAGTGTTGACATAACACCACTGTCTAGCACTGGTTAATGTTTGTGTGTAGGATGTAACTTTTTGTTTTTTTTTTGTGTCTTTTCTTTTCTTTTTGAGTCACATTGATCTTTGTTTGGCATATTTGATTGTGTGGTTGATCACTGTGTTTTACTAATCTTTCTAGCTTGCAGATTCACATCTAAGTTTTGAAAAGTATAAATCTCTAAAGTGTGTCTGAGGTTGTGTTAGCCTAACATATGTAGAAGCTGATGTATACAAAGTTCACTACTTTGATGTCTATCCAGTTGTGTCTTATTCATATGAAAAGGTTTTACAGGACATGTGGAGAAGCTGGGGTTCATGATGTTGGCAGCTTCAATGATATTCAGTTGTGCTTATTTGCATGTCTCTGTTTGTTTTTTGGCCAAGGGGTACATAAAAGTGGTTCTTTCTACTAGGGTGTTTGGGGTTTCGATTGCCTTCACTTGGTAGCATTGATCACTTAGTGCTCTCTTGTATGCAGATTGGTAAACAAGTATGCATAAGGAATTGGGGTATTGGGGTGCATGATAAATGTGTTGCCAGTATTCAAGACCTTTGTACTTGCCTAACTTGTTGCTGATAATGTTGTTACTGGGGTGTGTGGAGTCTAGTGCTGCCCTCATTCAGTAATGTCATTATCCTTTTTTTTTAAAAATAACCCTAAGTTTTTTGTTCTAAAGAGATAATGAAAATAGTGAAGATTTGATGTGATGTGAACTGTTGCTGGTTTGAAAAGTGATTCACTGTGTATACCATCTGTCAATGTTGTCATAACATTGTTGCATTCATTCTAGAACTGCATTGTCTTTCATCTTTGGTTAGTGTGGTTGACTAGGTTTGGGCTTAGGGGGAGTATATAGTCCCTTTCATGCGTTGAGGCATACTCTTTGGGTGACATTCTGCAGGTGACACACTATTTGTGACCTTCTATGCTGTGGAAGTGGATTAATTCTCTAATTCATGACTGCTTATCTCTGTGTGTTTTCTGTTTGATATATTGCGTATTCATGATTTTGATCTAAATCTTATGTTTTTGATACTCACTTGTTAATTTGGTGAAGTTTCAGATATAAGTTTGGATATATCTCACGCTCTCACATGAAATTGCCTTGAAGAAGCCCAAAACCTCAAATATTATGGTTTAAAAACTTTCTAGTTTGAATGTTACTCTACTCTCTGGTCTGAATGTTAGTCCAACATTGCCACACGGTCTGCCCAACATTGAAGTCAGTAACTTATAAGTTTGTTTAAAATTTTAAAAACTGAGTTTTTATGTTTTATTTTGAACTGCTCTGGTTACTTGTTGGTTTTATATGACACGTGGTGAAGTTCTTACGCGGGAATAGAGAAGTGGGAAAACTTAATTGATCATATTCCATAATCCCACTTACATTCATTCCTTCTCTCTCCACTCTTCACAACTTAAAGGAACAACTTGCCCTAATTTCTGTCACTTGTGCAATTTGTCTTTCTCTTTGCAAATAATTATCTAAAAATCTCTCATATTTTTCTCTCAATTCTCAAAACTAACATGGCGAGCAAGACTCCTTTAGACACTCTTGCAGATTTGGCCGTGAATGTCAAGCAAACAACAACACGCACCAGGGCTGCTGCGCGTGAGGATCAAGGACGGCCTACTTCTCAAGTTGCTGCAAAACGACCAACGATTCCTTATCAACGACGGGCAAAGCGAGCTAAGAATGTGGAATCTGAGTCGAATGTTGGCGCAACATCAGAAGCCCATGCTCCTCAAACCAATGAATCTGAATCTGAGGTAAATGTGGCTAACCCTAAACCCCAAGTGAATAATGTTGATGATATAATTGAGGGGGAGGGATCTGGAGCTGGTTCTGGTAGAAAGAGAACACCTATTGGGTCTAGGCCAATGAGTAAAATAGCCTTGCAAAGGGCTGAGGCTAGAAGAGCTCTAAGAGAGAGACTTGAGAAGAAAAAGGCTAATGCTAAGGCTAAGGCTGAGGCTGAGAGAGTGAGGAAAGGGAAACAGGTTGTGGATGAGGAAGTTGAGGTAGTTGATGTAGAAGAAGAGGAGAAAGAGGAAGAGGAATCTGATGCTGAAGAGTTTGAAGCTAGTGGTGATAATGATGATGATAATGAAGAAGAGTACTGTGACACTCTTGCGTTATCCTATTATAGTAAGGAAGCTAGGTCTAGATACTATCTTAATAAGGAGATAGAGTACAAGGCTTATGAGTTTAAAAAGAGGGATTTTCACAAATAGAGGGTGGACATGGACAGCTTTAAAAGAAACAGAGTTTTTGAGTTATTGAAAGCAAGAGGGGTTCAGAATTCAATGAAGAAGCATGGTGATTATGCTCATGAGCTTGTACAAGAATTCTACCTAAATCTCTCAAAGTATATCACTTGTGAGTTGTCTCCCAAATATGGTCAAGCATGGGTAAGAGGACAAGTGTTTGACATTAGTCCTCAAAAGATAAATAAGATTTGGGGACTGCAACATGTTGAGGAATCTGAAGATCCAAAGCCAGATGAGGTGATTGAGGATATCACAGGTGGTCTAGAGAGAACCTCGGTTGAACAATTACCAACTACAAAGCTCACTGCCCTAAGTGCTGTTCTGCACAAATGTGCATCTTATAATTGGCTGCCTACTAGAAATTCTACTGTTTTGACTAAGGAGTCAGCTTACTTGGTCTACAAACTGAAGAATGGGCTTGCTGTGAATATTGGGGTGAGAATTTTAAAGGCTATGGAAGATGCTACTGGGAGGAAGCAAGGGATTCTACCATTTCCTTCTTTGATCACAACTCTGCTGCTAAAACAGAACATTAACAAGAAAGAGTTTGGAGGAATGTCAGAGAACAAGGCTAGGTTCACCATCACTCAATCCTACTTGTCTAGCACTCAATCCTACTTGTCTAGCACAAGAGTGAAGGACTTGCCTTAGAATCCTGAAGGTGGAGTTGCACCTGGAGAGGAAAAGGAAGCTCAAAAATTTGTTGGAGCTTCAGTGCCTCAATCTGATGAGGAAGAAACCAGGGTAACAACAAAATCGTTTGTGGATCAGCAGTTGACTTGGTATAGAAGTGCTTATGCCAATCTTCAGAGGGAAATTGCTTTCAAGGAAAAACAAATGCAGGAGCTGGATGTCTTGATTAAGAACATGGAGGAGCTTTCTTCACAAAAAGGGGGAGAGTGATCTAGTTTTTAATTTTTGATTTCTGGTTTTTATGTTTTTCTTTTTGATATGTTTTGAACTGTTTCTATTTAGTTGCTAGTTCTTTTTCTTTGTTTTGGTTTGTAATGATAATGCTCTTAGCTTTAACTGCTCTTAATGTTTTTGCTTATGAAGATAGTCTATATCTGCTATTTCTGCTGATAAGTTGATGTGCAGGTACATTCTGGTCTTAATGTTGAGACAACATTGATGAGTTAAATGTCTGAACAACTTTTTGAGTTGTGGTGATGACTTTAATGATTAATCTTTGTTATGCCAAGTTAATACTTGATAGTTTGCATTAAAGGGGAGCAGTTTTAGTAGGTTTAGATTATTATGCTTAAGTGATATTTAGACATATTATCTGTTATGTGAACAGGTTGATTGGTTTTGTGAAGAAAGGCAAAAAGGGGGAGATTGAAAGTGTAAGATGTTCTGTTATCAATGTTGGATGGATGTTGTGTCAACATCCAGAGGACAACATTGAAACCCGAGAACAAGTCTTAATCTGAAACATGTTCTGTTATCAATGTTGGATGGATGTTGTGCCAACATCCAGAGGGCAACATTGAAACCCGAGAACAATCTTAACCTAAAACATGTTTCTGAACATAAGTAAAGTGTTCTGGATTAAATGTTGGATGGATGTTGAGCCAACATTCACAGGACAACATTGAAACCAGAAATTTTCTGTCAATCTGTCTTTAACTGCTTTATTTTAGTTTTTCCTTTATTCACCTATTAATCAAGTTCCACGTTGTTAGTTGTCTTTGTTTATGTCCAGGAACATCTCTTAATCATAAGGAAGAACATTACAAGTTTCCTAAGTTGAAGTTTCCATAATTCAAGAGGAGGAGATCGGTCAAGTCAACACGGTTTCAAAGAAGGAAAGTTTTGGAGTTCAAGTGCAACTAGGAATCTTTCCAAGATCAACTCTGAATTGAAGAAGGAGTATTTCCTTATTAGAACTCGATCTAATAAAGGGAACTATTATTCAAGAAGGAGATCGAGTTCAAGAAGGAAAGTAGAGTTCAACAAGGAAACAACATAAGTTACCAAAACTGTGTACAACACACCTTGGAGATCAAGTTTGAAGAAACATATATATAAGGTGTGAAGTACATCAAGATAGATAGAGAAAAAATAGAGCTTATAAATCCGTAGAGATTATATCTTAAGCATTGTAGCTATGTTTCTTGTTTTGCAAAGTTTGTGAGTTTTCGAGTTAAGTCTAGGATTAGATTTAAGGAGAAAATTCTTGTCTGCTTTGCTGAGTCCAATCTACAAAAGAGCGAGAGTGATTTTGTGGTGAGGAACATCTTTGGTAAAACCTGCATGGTTATTTTGCCGTAAGGCTAGATGGTTGATTATTTATAATAAACCATTGAAAATTTATCTTCTTGTGTTCTTTAATTCCGCTGCACATTACTCTATCAAGAAGATTGTTTGAGATCAAGTTAAGGCAACGCCAGCTTAACTTGAGCTCTGAAACTTTGGAAAAGTTGTATCAATCCCGATCCAACAATTTCACAAAATTTTTGATGAATTCATGAAGTTTTTTGATTATTCGAATAATTCGTGTAGCAAGGCTTCCGATTGGCTGAAAATCGGGGGAACGGACCGATACGAGGAGTTAAGCAAGGTGTTTTTCGGTTAATTTGTATTTTTTTTAATAAATCTTGTTGTATTGAGATTGTAGGGTGTGGCAAGTATTCAGAATGCGGTCCAATTGACCGTGGACCAGCGTTTCGAGAAGTGGGAAGAGTATTATCCCCGTTTCTGTTTTACTGTTCCGGATGAATTCTGCTTGCCTAATGAGATAAGGAAGTGTTAGTTGTTACGTTCTCGTTACTGCCGTTGAGTATTGTTGATTGCGGTTGTAGTGGTAGTTCGGGTGTGTATAGTGCGTTTGAGTGCCTGTGGTGTGAAATGAAGTGTGACGACTGGAGTAGTTGGGCGGTCTTTGTTGATTACGTGGGGATGGATTTTGTTTGGCTAAAGAAGTATGTAGCTGCTTGTTGCTACAATCTCGTTATTGTTGTGGATTGTGCTTGTATGGATAATTGAGATATATATTGTGCTATTGAGTATTTGTAGTGTGCAGAGAAGTGTAGGTTACGCGGGGTCTTTGTTGGATTACGTAGCGATAGAAGGGGGAGGAAGTCAAGTAATTGTGAGATTATACGGGAGGATGGCTTTTTAAGTAATTAGTTCATTTATTGTGATAGGCAGAGTAAAATGCAAAAAATTACCCTGTGTTATTTCTAATTGGCAAAAAAACCCCTGTGTTATTTTTATTAGCAAACACCCCCTGTGTTATTTCAAAATTAGCAAAAAAACCCCTACTACACTGAATTAATTCGCACATACTGAGATTGATCTCAAAATATGATTTTTATTGTATATCTTTGATACATATGGAACTAATAATGTTCAAATTAAATTGTATGCATATTTTTGTTTATTAATTTTGAAGAAAACCTTAGTTTTTAGATCTGTAAAAATATAATTATGGTACCGGCTAATTTTATTATGTTTTTATACAATTTTAAAAAAATCTAAAAAATTTATAACACGATGCATAATATTTATTGTAACAAGTATATGTTTATTATAAAATTGTAATACTTATAAATCCATAATTATTGGTACTGTCATTGTAAAATATGTCATGAATGGGGTTTTTGCTAATTTATGGATAACACAGGGAGGGTTTTGCTAATAAAAATAACATAGGGGTTTTTTTTGCCAATTAGAAATAACACCGGGTAGTTTTTTGCATTTTACTCCTTATTTCAATGATGATTTATGGTGTGCGGTAGTCATTTGTTAGCAGTCATGTGCTGATTTGTTAACAAAACAAACTTCTTCTATAGGAGCAGACGCCATTTTCAGTCCTGCTTAATCTTTCTTAATTTTCTTGCCAAATCCTGCTATCCAGTCTGCTATTCTGTTTATCAAAGTTCCCTAGCTATTTTAGCAACTATTCAAGTTTCCGGTTTTAGTAGTTAGTTTTTTTTCATTTTTGCTAGTTTAAACTTAACGTCTTTATTTTTGTTTTTGGCTCGCCTTTATAAATAGCTCGAGGAGAGTACTATATTACTTAATTCATTTATTCGAACTCTCAAATTCAAAAGAGAAGAATGAGCTGTAGTCGTCAATATCAAATCGCCAATTCATTCGATTCTTTAATAAAATTTGTTTTTCAATTAGATGCATTTGTTGTTGATCTTTGATTGTTTGTTTGCACAATTAATGATGGTATCATTCGCCATTGATCCTGGAAATCCCACTGCGTAATCTCTATGCTCGATCGATCGTGATTGCTAGTAATTTCTGATGCTAATTTTGATCACATTGCGTTAATTTTGCAATATTTCTTGATCGTGTATCTCTGTCACGATATCTGTTGTTGTAATCATAAGGATTCGTCACAAAACGTGGTTGTGTTGAATTGATATAATTCACAGATTTTCCCTCTTTTTGTAAACCTAATTTGATCATCAATTGAAATATGACTGATCCTGTATCATCTTCTACCACTACACCTGCTGTTGCATCCAAGAACCCCTGTGAAGATTCTTCTTCGATTTACTTCTTAGATTCTCATGATTTTACTCGTACATCCATAGTCAGTGATAAGTTGGATGATACGAACTACTTATCTTAAGGACATAATCAAGCCATTGACAATCAAGAATAAACTCACATTCATCGATGGATCACTTTCACAACCTGATTCTACTGGTGGATTAGAGCCTATGGACTGGTCTTATCATGGCGAATCAACTCTATAAACCATGAATTCCAAAGAAGCTTGTTGCACTTCACTTCTACCTTTGAACTATGGAATGATCTCAAGACCACGTTTGATAGGACAAATGGTGAATTAGTGTTGTTTTTGTAGATTATGATTGCTGCATGTCTCCTCTTTCCATACACGTTGAGAAATGAGTTCAGCAAGACAACGGTCAAGCTCGACATGGAGGTCGCACGTGAGGTCGCGGAGTGAGAAAAATATACCGTCTTTGAGTTGAAAACATATGTTTCGACTAAGAGAGGGTTTAATAAAATAGCTAATTGAGCACTCAAATCAAACAAAAGTTATTGAGATAATCATTTATTTTGATACTTAATTAACTTAACAAGTAACACATATTAGATATCACATAAACTTTGGCTTTTTATCTCATTCTTAATATATACCATTTTTTGTAGATAAAATTTATCTTTGAAATCAAACTGCTTCTAAGATTCTAGTAAAATTAGATTAATTAAAACATATGTAACAAAAAGAAAAATAAATTTAACCATTAATTTGAAAGGGTATTATAGAGGACGATAGTTCATCTCTATCTTTTAAGATTTTGCTCCGCCTCCCATAAATCATAATAATATGGTAAATGGTCTCAAATAAAAATAATATATTCTGGAAGTGAGTCTGACTTTTTTTTTTTTTGAAAACCAAGCAATCAGATTTTCTTTCCACCAAAAAAGTACCAAGCAGTACATATCAGCGTTCAGCCAAAAATAAGAAAAACCTCTAAACTTCAAAAACTGAAATTAAGCATCGGCTACTCGTTCTCCTCAAATCCGTCGGCATCCTCGGTCGTGTTTCTCGCTAGCGCGTGCGCCACCGCATTAGAGTCCCTCCCAACCCATTTAAAATAAAATCCCTCATGACTCTTAATCAATTTTCTAATGTCGCTAAGAACATTTGCGATACGGACGTCCCCGTTAGTGCCAAACGTGATGTCGTGGACAATGCGCAAACAATCACCCTCAAAAAGAACGTTTCTCCACCCCTTCTCAACGGCCCAAATCACCGCGTGTAAGGCTGCCATTGCCTCAAATCCGACGGGTTCCATTAACGAGATTAAGCCCCTTTGCCTCCACGCAAGCAACTCACCCGAACTATCGTGAGCAACCAACCCAAACCCGACTTCCCCTTCGTCGACAAACCGCGCGCCATCAAAGTTAATCTTAATAATATCACCAATCGGCGCCTTCCATTCCTCGCTTTCCCGTCGCACTCTCCCCAGCTTGCCATTGTGTTTCGACCACGTCTCCGCATATGTTAGCGCAAACGTAGACATCTCATTCGACCTTTTCTCCTTCTCCCGTGCGAGAACATAATTTTTGTTTCCCCAAATCGTCCAACAAATAGTCCCAATCATACCAACATAGTGAGGAGTGGCTGATTTGAGCGCGCGCACCAACCAGTCGTTGAACGACTCCGTCTCCATCATCTATAGTCGTGTCGGAACGTTCGAAAGCGCCCACACTTGGCGGGCCAGTGGACACTCAAACAGACTATGACGCAATGTTTCCACCCCTTCTCGACAACAAACACACGGCGTCTCACTGCACATTCTCCGCTTTGCAAGTTTCCAACACGTAGGAAGAATATCCATGCAACATCGCCATAGGAAAAGCTTTATTTTGTTCGCGCATACAACTTTCCATAGCTTTGACCATACCGCGTGTGGCACGGAAGTCGTCGTGACTGCTGCACCGTTACCCAACAACCCGTTCTCCATAATGAGATGATAGGCGCTTCGAACGGAAAATGCCCCGTTCTTTTCATAATGCCAAATCCGACGATCCTCATTGTTGCGGCCCCCCAACGGTATTGTCAAAATAACCTCGACATCAACCTCCCACATATACTCGCGCATCCTCCCAATGTCCCACCACCTCGTGTCGATGTCAATCAAATCTGACACCATAAGAAACGGTTCATCATTACTAACGGACGTGATTGGTTGAAACGTTGTCGGCCTTGGCACCCACGGATCGTGCCACACCGAAATAGACTCACCGTTTCCGACGTGCCATCTTAGCCCTGTTTCAAAATCGGAATCGCTTCTTGTATATAGATCTAGGGATAATTTGAGAACAAAACATTGACCACAGTAATATTAGGTGTGGGGAAAAACGCGTCACACGTTATTTTTGCCTTTAAAAGTTAAAACTCTCTCAAGCAGAAAAAACTGCCGGTAATGTATGACTAAGCTGCAGACACGTTATTCAACTTCGTGCCCAGTTGTTTCAGTATCTAGCCCGGACCACAATGTTAATAATTGATTAATTAATTAAGAACACTGTACAAAAATTATTTTCATTTGAAGCTGTATAATATATATTATTCAATAAGAAAGGGCCGAGTCATACATAACAAATGGGAAGCGACACTGTCTTGTATTATTGTATGAAGTCTAGTTGACAATCCTAACGTGGACTCATTATTATAAATGTATATTACTTAAGAGATACAATACATATACAGCTCGATATGAAAATAACTTTTGAAATTCGTTCTTAATTAATTAATATTTTACGTAGTAATCCATGCGCACGACATTGAAACATCTGGGCACGACGACATTGAACGTAACAATGAAAAAAAAGTACCCAGTGAACTGCAACTTAGTCATATATATAGACGTGAACACTATAAGAGTGTCTCAATACGCACTGATATTCTACACCAGCAAAATACTTATCTTGCAATATTTACTGCTTCCTCAAAAAAAAAAAAAGTCACTCATGGCTTACCATCTGCAATCCCTTGTAAGAGTTATAGAGCTGATGCTTTGTCATGATACACATAAATACTTTGATAACATTACCACACCACAAATCGAGTCCCTCTTGGAGAAGGTGTGTTTTCTGAGAAACTCTTTTGCAAATCATGCAATACTGAGCCAACAACAAGATAGTTTCGAGGATCAAATCCGAGATGCAACCCAACATGCTGAAGACGTTCTGGAAACTTATGCTACTTCGTTTGCATCTCGCTCTTCAAACATGAAGAAGTTGCTTACAAAATTTGCAGAATCTCGTTTTGCTTGTTTTGCAACTGAAGAGCATAACATCTCCCTTCCAGATTTGCAAAATTTACTTGAAAATTTTGATTCCCTGAAAGAAGAGATGATGAAGATCTACGACGGGGATCGTATACCAGCTGTTAAAGAATCGCCCGCCGTTGCATCAAGCACGGATAGAAATCTCACGAGTCTTCTGGTGGGATTCAAAGACAATTTAAGTCAATTGATGGAACGACTATTTGGAGATTCATCTAAACTTGAGATCATCCCTATTGTTGGGATGGGAGGCATTGGCAAGACCACTCTTGCAAGGAGAATTTACGACGATTCGTCTGTTGTTTCTCATTTTGATACTCGTGCATGGGCGACTGTATCTGATGACTACAGTCTTCAGGATATTCTACTACGCCTTCTCGGCTCCAAAAGAGATAACACGACTAGAGATTTGGGACTTACTTTATACCAGGGTTTAGTGGGCACAAGATATCTAATTGTCTTGGACGATATTTGGCGTTCTAAAGCTTGGGATGACGTGAAAAAGTGGTTCCCAAACGGGAACAACGGAAGTCGTATTATTCTGACCACCAGACAATCTGACGTGGCTACTTATGTTGACTCAAACAGCCCACACCACCAGGTGCGTCCTCTCGACACTGTTGATAGTTGGGAGCTTCTAAGACAAAAGGTTTTTGGTCATGAAAGTTGTCTTCCTGAGCTGGAACAACTTGGGAAAAAAATAGCAAAAAGTTGTAGAGGACACCCCCTTGCTATTCAAGTTATTGGGGGGTTTCTCTCGCAAAGTGAAAGAACGAAAAACTCTTGGGAGAAAGTTGCAGATGACGTAATCTCCACCGTAGCTAATGAAAACGAGCATGTCTCAAATATATTGTCTTTGAGTTATGATCATTTGCCTTATTATGTCAAACCTTGTTTTTTGTATATGAGCGCTTTCCCCGAAGATTTTGAGATAAACGCATCAGAGCTCATCAGGTTGTGGATCAGCGAAGGGTTTCTAATACCAATTCTAGGTAAGAGCCTAGAAGAGGTTGCAGCTGAACTCCTCAAAGTTTTCATTGATAGAAATCTTATTTTTATTAGAAATCGCACTCTTAGGGGAAGAGTTAAAACCTTGGGTATACATGATCTCTTGAGAGACTTGTGTGTGTTGAAGGCTCGCGAGAAGCAGTTTTTCCATGTCATAAATGAGAGACCTGATCATCACATCTCACAAGACATGGTTTGTCTACGTCGGGTGAGTGTTCTTAATTGCAGTCGCATTGGAGATATTAACTGCCAAAAAAGACAAAAGACATTTGTGCGTTCATTGTTAAACTTTTCTACTTACGACCTAGAAAAGTTGCCTCGTGGTTCTTCTAGATTTCAGTTGTTGAGGGTGTTGAGGACAGGAAGCCGTGAGTTCCCAAAAGATTTACGTGGCACTGTCAATTTAAGGTACTTGTGTTTTGTTTGTTGGAGAGGTTTACATCCAAGTATAACTGCTTTTAGGAATCTACAATTTTTAATTATTCAAGGTTACAAATTAAAGGTGCCACAAGAATTATTTGAAATGGCACATTTGAGAGAGATCGTGTCGAAGGAAGCATTCGAGCAGTCCTTCGCATTCCTGCAGTGTGATTTTAAGGAGTCAAGAAATCTTGTTCCTCAAAAAAATCTGCATACGGTGTCGAAACTAATTGTATCAACCAATATAAACCTGTTTCTCGCAAAATGGCCAAACCTAAAGAAGTTAGGACTCGGTCACCTCACGGGATCAACGCTAGTTGTCGACATATCGTGCCTGCAGAAACTCGAGAAACTACTAATCAGAGATAACCCAAACTTGTCGCACTTAAGTTTCCCAGTTACACTCAAGAGTTTGACCTTGGAATGTTCATCCATATCTGAAATATGCTTGACGACACTAAGTATGCTTCTCAATCTGGAAGTTCTTAAACTTATATGGATTTCGTTTCTATCATCTGAAAACGAATGTACTTATAATTGGAAAATGTCTGAGGGGAAGTTCAACAGGCTAAAGTATTTGAGACTTCTTATGGTGAGCCTTGTCAATTGGGAATGTGATGAGTCTCACTTCCCCATACTCAAGCATCTCGAGATTATAAGTACTGAACTCAAGAATCTCCCGTCAAGTATTGGAGACATTCCAACTCTCGAAACAATCTTTGTAAATAGTTCCGGTCCTGAAGTTGCGGCTTGGGCAAGGAAAATCCAGGAGGAACAACTGGATAACGGGAACGAACTTCTTAAAGTTTCTTTTTATGGTTATTGATGATTCGGCCATAGTAATAGCGTAGTGTTGTAATAATATGTGTGTTTTAAAAGTTTTTTAATAATATGTGTGCTGTAAAAGTGTTGTAATATGTGTGTTGTAAAAGTGTTTGCAAGTTACGCCAACAGTGTACCTATATGGAAATTGAATAAAATTGATTGGATTCTCATTTGACATTAAACTTCAAAACTAATGGAAATTACACGTACGTTCTTCATATGTTAATCTGAATTTGGATGGTATTCTTTTCCGTAACACGTATATATTATACCAATTACAATTAGTAATCAATTTAAGAAAAAAGAGTTATTAATTATTTTAGTCATAGACAAAAAATATGTTATCAGTGTGGAATTTATAATTATAAGATCTAAAGTAACATATCGATGCAGGTGCATTTTTTTTTTTTTAAAAGTTGGAGGTAAAAATCACAACACCCAAAACATTAAGGACCTAAATGATAAAAAAACGATAATTAAGAATTAAAATTAGATGGCTTTAACTAAAACAGAAATGACATGTAGATAAATGAGGATTTTTGATCAATTCTCTTGTTACTGCAAAACATTTTGTTGAAAACTTTTATAAGAACTAAGGTAATATATATGAATTTTTAGGCTTGGCTTAGTGTGGGAAAGAAAAAGAAAGATGATTGATCATTTATTTCTTCTCTTTTTGTCTTTTTTTTTTAATAGTTCAGAGGGTACAAAGTGTCATTGATTAGTTGTTCTTGATACTTGCAATGCTGCTATATTAATTTTGTCGCTTGTATCTCGGAAATTGATTGTCATAAAATTGAAATCATCGAGCAAGATAAAATAGAAAGAGTTCCACTTTTCTTTCGACTTAAAATTTTGTTAAAGTTTTGAAGTACACCCTATTACAATTAATAATATTGCCATTGCGCAATGATGTGACTCATTCAGTTCCATTATTTTGTAAATTCAAAGCTTCGGATTTTTGACTTTTAAGTTCTCTATAGTAACATAACCACCTTTTAAATTTAGTCATTTATAGTGCCTCGGGCCGATTTTGTCCTCTAAAATAACCAAAATTTTAATTTTGGTCCTTCGACGATAACTTTTGATTAATTTGATCGAACTTCAGTCAAATTTGGAGATATTTTCAAATTTTCTTCCAAAATAATTTTATGTATTTACAATTAGACCCCAAATATTGAAATAATTATATTTATAATATAAGAAATTGATATTTCAAAAATGGTTGGGAGATTTACAATTTTTGGCTTTAAAATTTGTTGATTATACTAATTTAACTTATGTTTTATATTTTTATCGTAAATATTTATTAAACTCAATTTAATTGTAAGGTTACCTTATAAATAAATAATCTCTCTTAAAATGGTATAGGCTTTACCTACTAAATATTATCATCAATTAAAAAAGGATTGAAAAAATATATACATTATATTTTCTTTTAAAACTAAAAAAGTTACATATGATAATTTGTTTCTTTGTTTTATGGCTTAAATCTTTTATAGAATTAATAGTTAACAAATAAAAAATAAATAAAAAACAAGCATCTTCCCTACAAAACCTATCCCCTCCACCCCACCCGCCACCAAATCAGCACCATCCCCGCCACCTCCTCTGACACCCCCACACCCCAAAAGAACATCTAACCAATATTTTCTTCCCCTCCAACACCAAATTCGACACCAATTTTTAAATTATCCCCAAAATCCGAATCGACAATTCGAGGCCACAAATTTAGTCGGTCGCACAAATTGGTTCGAGCGCTTAAAGAAATGGTTGACTTGTTGGTGGTGGTGGTGGTGGAGTGTAATGGAGGCGCGATTGGGTTTGTGGGTGGGTGGGTAATGGTTTTGGTGGACGTGATGGTGGTTTTAGTGGAGATGGGTGGTGATGGTTTTGGTGAAGGTGGATGGTGCCGTGGTGGTGTAGGGGCGGGTGGGTGGGAGGGCGGGTTGGTGGAGGTGGGTGCTGGTGCAGGGGTTGGTGATGATTTTTGTGGAGGTGGGTGGTGGTGTAGGGGCGGGTTGAGGGTGGGTAGGGGGGTTGGTGGAGCCTTAGAGGTGGTTGGTGTTGCAGGGGCGGGTTGGAGGGTGGGGGTGGTGCAGGGGTGGGTGGTGATGGAGTAGGGGTGGTGAGTGGGGGTGGGGGTTGAATAATATAAATTGTTTTTTTAACTAAATAAAGATGGGGTGGAGTTTTGAATAATATAATTTTTTTTAACTAAGTAAAATAAAATTTATAATCAATTCTTATTACTAATATAAAATAAAATAAGATTATTTGTATTTTTAATAAAAAAATTTATCATATGACATAGGAAATAACTAGTATTTTTGTTTACCTTAAAGTTTTGAAAAATGGTTTATGCTTTATTTGTTAATTTAAATAACACACGATTAAATTATTTTATTTTTGAATTAAATAATGACTTATGATTTATTTCATTTGCATTTTGAAGGTAGTGTTTAGTATGTTAAGTTATTTTCAGATAAAATTATGAAATTTGAAAATATTTTTCTTTCTTTTTTTGTTATTTTTTTATTTGGTTAATTAGTAAAAACATTAGGTTATTTTATGAATTGAAAATATTCATTCAAGATTTCTTTTAATTAGGTTTGAGTATAATTATATGAAATATTTGGAACACAATGAAAAAAATAAAACTCAAACTCGTAGGCAAATATGCTTATTATAAAAATATTAGGGTGTGAGTGTAGTTGTATAAAGTTTTGGGGCAAAAAATGCAAAAAAAAAAAAAAAAAAAAAACTGAGATCTGAAGTCATGTGCATGGCACATGCATAATTCCGGAGAATAGTAGAATATTCCGTCACCGGAGGACCAAAAATGAAACTTGGTTACTTTAGAGGACCAAAAAAAAAGCCCGAGGTACTATAAATGACTAATTTTGAAAGGTGGTTACTATAGAGGACTAACAAGTCAAAAATCCCTTCAAAGCTTGAATGAAATTATGGAGAGGTTATTTCATATGACTTAGGACTCGTTTCTATCTCAATGAATAATCGCACTAAGTTACCCGTGCATAAGTTGCATAAAATGATATTCAACTGTGAACAATGGCGGCAAATTTTTCGTGTTTGCATCAAGGAAGTGGCCTTCATTATAGAGCGATATATGATCATATATATGTATGAAACCAAAAATAAGTAGGGAAAAATAGTTATATTGATCCAATATGTAGCTCGTTTAGTTCATAACTGTAAGATCTTGAGTGTTATACTTATACTTTAGACAATGTTATAATAGCTACGTGTCTCAACATGAAAGTAGGTAAAACATGAACACATGGATTTTTATAGTGGTTTGCGTCCCAACAGACCTAATCCACCCGGCTTTTGCCGATCAAAAGTATTTTCCATTTAGTATTGGACTGACGCACTCATGTTTTACTTGGTACTAGTAATCTACTCTCCCTCTAATTACATTTTTAATACCTGACACAACACCTTACTGATGTACTTCACTTGAATCTAAAAATCTTCAAGTTTACACGAAGTTCCTTTGCCTTAAAATTTCTTAACAATTTAATACAAAGAAAATTTTGACTCTTATACAAATAAAAAAACTTAGACTAATTTCTAGTCTCTTGTTCTTCCAGTTCTGCTTTTAGAGAGCGCGGATCCTCCCTGGAAGGTAGATGTCCCATCAAATCCCGCGATCCTTGGGCTAACTTGCAAACCTTCCAAATTTAACCGATTTCTTCTACAATCAAAAGATACAAAATATTCGGCGTATGGATACTACAATCACGACCAGATCAATTGGAATATAAATTGGTTCATACAAAGACAAAGGAAATAAAATAAAATAAAAGTATATCTTATTTCCTAAATTATCCTAATTCGACATGATTATTCTAAACATGGAAAGTCAAAGATATACACCACAATCTCATCAACCATGTTCACATGTGTATCCTGATTTGACGAGATCAAGTAAACTAGAAAAGACTTGAGAAATAAGTTCAGAATCAAAACACAATACTTTCCTAAAATAACGTGCTACGCCAGGATCATTTAAACTTATAAAGTTTTAAGAAATATCTTCCAGAATCAAAACATAATACAACAAGATATATTTTATCTGGAAAAATAGTTGACTTTAACTTGGAAAATATTTTAATGTACTCTAAGTTTTCTTCTTTTATAAGGTTGAGCACAACAAGTTGCAACTGCACTGCGGCGACTGTTGCAACTTTCCATAAATGGATGATTTTTCCTTACATTCACACATGTTAGACCTTTCCAAAGCATACATGATTTAAATCGGTTTTTAATCATTATGGAAAGATAATCAGCTATATATTACAGGGAAAGTCAAACACAATCTCAATTACCTTAAGTAAATATTCCTAGAATAATTTTCTAAGGCAGAAGATGACTTTCTAAATAAAAGATTACATGGCTAACATTTTAAGAATGATTCTAACACAAATAATTTTGTTAACCACGAAAGGAATATTCTATTTGACCAAACAAATGAAATTCCAATGTTGCAACTAGTGTTTTAAAAGTCGCGCCCCAAGGCGCGCCATGCGCACGCATTGGGAGGTATACACTAAAAACATCGTATAACGTAAACTTGGGGCTTTAACTTTTAGGGGCTTATGTTCCAAAGATCGAGGCGTAGGCCCAAGGCTCTAAATGCGCGTTCTTTATGCCCCAGAGGAAAAATGAAGGCCTTTATGAACTTGCGAGAAAAAATTGAGAATTTTGTGAACACCAAAACAGACTTCAATGATGAGGACGATGACCCTTTCGTGATGTTTTAGTTGGAGATGATGCGGACCATATAATAGATGGATCAGATGTCACTGATGATAATGAGCTTGATGATCTAGACGAGGAAATTCTTGAAAGTGATTAATAATTGATATTGAAGTTAATTGCTCATGTTAAGTTGATTGTAGAAACATTTGAATACTCATAATTTTTGTTGACTAGTTAGAATCTAACTACATTCTTTTGCAAGCAACAATTTTTCAACAAACAAAAACATGAAATTATTTCTAATTATGGCTGCTCATTATCAAACATAAGTAAATTTAACATATTTATAGATTATTTGATGTGATTGTGGAAGTGATGATATTACTTTTTGAACTTTTGGTAAAATTCAAGTGACATAAAAGTATCTTATTAGTTATTATCATTATTTATATGATTATAAATATTAAATTTCAAAATTCACGTGACTTACGCCTGGGGCCTCAGTGCTTATGCCCTCGCTTCTAGGAACATAAAATGTCCCGCCTTACGCCTTCGCCTATTAAACATTGGTTGCAACAGTACTGGGTGGTGTTGCAACAGACATATCACAATCCAAAAGTAACTAACCTTTCTTACATAAGAAGATTTTGAATACTTTCCAAAAAGTAGTTAATCAACATGCTTTAAAAAGTAGTTGCAAAATAAAATGGAAAGATAGACACATCAAAATATAAGAGCCAAGTCAATCAAATAGATGGTTTTCTTTTTTGAGATTCTCACATATAATACAAGGAAACTTTTGACCTGCAAAAAAAAATTATTATTTCAATATATTAAATTTTCAAATTAACAAAGATTGCATTTAATTAAATAAAAACTCAGACACACTTAATTTTTTTTTGATCAAATTAAATATTCTCGATTTAAATAATTTCCAAAATGAAGTCAATAAAATATCTAATTTATTTCTGAAGAAATAATATTGCTCCTAACAATCTCTCTCTTTGACTCGCTTTGGCAAAACTCATTAAGCTCAAAGAAATCAAGTGAAACTATTGCAACCTATCGAAAGAACTTTGCATATGGTTAACTCGAGAGATAAAATTAAGTGCACATACCACCACATTTGTTGCAACAGAAATTAAAGTAAAGGTTCCATGTGGCCGTTAGTAAAACTTTCTCTAACGATTTGCACTTGTTCTCCCTCTTACCTCATGGATACATTTGCTTTACCATTTAGGTCGAGGTTGACACTCTTTATTTCTTCACAACTTCTTCCCCCTTTTTGACATAATGATTCAACCTCCAAAGTGAATGTTGTTTAATTAATCTGGGCCAAGATAATGATAGCAACTATAAAAGTTGTTATAAGCCTAAAACCAAGTTGCACAAACAAGAGGGCATATTTTCTTGCTCATAATTCTGAGCTTATGTGGCAACAGGCTGACAACAAATGTCCTCAACCTGAACTTCAATATTTTGAAAGTATAGTCAACTCCATCTTTGAATTGTTGACAAAAACAATGACCTACATGAACAAGTTAGATAAAAAGGCAGAACAAGTTATCAAAACCTCAAAGGTGCAACAACAACAATATTCAGAAGTTGCAACAACAACTATGTCTCCTTCTTAGATTAATCATTCTATTTGATTTGGTTTTGACAACAACCATGTTTTCCCCTAAAACAGAGTTAGGCACAATATAACTCATCATCAATAAAATCAGCTGCCTTAACATAATAAAATACAGTAATAGGTTGCAACAACAGTGCAACATCAACAAAACATAGAAGGCATCTCCCTCTATCTTCAATATCTCCTCCTTAGTGTGACAACTAAATCATAAGGCTCCCCTTTCATCATTATTCTCCCATTGGTGTCATAACCAAATCAAGGGGCTGGAAAGCGAGTGTTGAGTCACATCAGGGTGTCGAAGCACTACAACAACCCTCTTCATCCTCTTGCTTTTCCTAAGACAGACATGTTTATTCCACAAGGTTTAGATCTTCAAGAGGAAATATGCAACAAGAGTAAAGAAATGCCAACTATCAAAGCATGGGAAGGTAACCATATCGTGGTAGAATCCACTTCCCAAAATCTTGCCCAATCGTGTCCAATTTCAGCAATTCACTTGCCTTACACACTTAATATAATATCACTTCAAAATTGTGTAGTTGGAAAGTGAGAGTTTTCCAAGAAAAATGAGTGGACATGATTTATCAACTAACTTTCCATAAATATGTTGACGCAATAGAGCATAGAAATTACTTCCATCAGAAAAGTAGTTGCGGCAGGTGCCAAAGTGAATGCAACAACAAATAAGGCACGTTGGACTTACACTGAAATAGTTGGATCGAGACTTGATACAATATTATGATAACATTGGTTAACCAATGTTTCCTTAACACTAATAACATAATACAATGCAACGGAAAGTAAACAAACACATGTATGAATTTTAAGAAGATTATATAAATATAATCTTTTGAGCCTTAGGCAAAATAATAACTATTGGAAATAATGATCTTATAAAAGATTGTTATCTCAACTCTCAAGCTCCTCACTCTCAAGTTGTTCGAACACAGTCAAGAAACAAAGTAAAACTTCTTAACTCTAAACGAGTTAACTTGCTAAACTAAAACCTTAGAAAAGCAAGACAAACTCCTAAACAACAATAGATCTTATCTCTCAGATTCTTTAACTCTCTTGTCTTATTATTTATCTTGATGTACTTCACGCCTTCTATAGATGTATATCTTCCAAGGCTTGTTGTACACGGTTTGAACATCTTCAGTCTTTTCTTATTTAACTCTTCTTTCTTTGGTCTCGGTCTCCTTCTTGAATAATGTTTCCTTTATCTTGATTGGGTCCTGATTAAGGAAGTCATCTTCTTCAATACGGAGATCATTATTGGAAAGTTTCCTTGTAGCATCCGCCTTCAAACTCTTTTCCTTTATATGAAAACGCGTTCGGCTTATTTAAGGAAAGCTCGGAATATGGAAACTTATGATTCAATCTTTTGTTAAGTTTAAACCAGAAACGTGCAAAGATAACTCAAATCATGGAACTAGATTAGTTAGTGAATAAAGGCAAAACACAAATAATACTCGAAGTTAAAACAAAGATTGTTTAAGTGTTACAGTGTTCAATGTTATCTGAAAATCTCATTAGCTCAATCATGTGGTAACATTGCAACTTCAATGTTGTGATAGCATTGGCCAAACACTTTACACTTTTAATTTTTATTTTTTGCCCTTCTTCACATTGAACACATTGACATTACTAAATCGGGAGTAATGGGAGCGGCAACATTCAGGTCTCACGTTATCAAGCAAGGATAATGGAGGAAAAATGGGAGTTACTTAGGAGACGCATTGACATTATTGAATTAAGAGAAGTTATATTTTCTCTAAGTCCGTTCAAAGCCCCGGGGCCGGACATGCTTCACGCAGGGTTTTATCAGCATCGTTGGGAGTGGTTGCAAGACTTCCTTCTCAGTTTTGCAGATGATGTATTCAAGACAATGAGATTCAATACAAAAATATGTGAAGCCTTTATATGTCTTATTCCAAAGAATCAAAACCCTGAGGATATTAGTCAATTTAGACCAATCTCACTTTGTAATGCTATTTACAAGTTCATTACTAAGTGTATCACGTCACGCCTCCAGGGGTTTATGACAAAGATCATAGACTCTACGCAATCTAGTTTCATTCGAGATCGGAGCACTCATGATAACATATTCTTGCTTCAGGAAGTACTCCACTCTGTAAAGAAAAAAAAAAGAACAACAAAACCGATTGCATGATAATGAAGTTGGACTTAGAAAAGGCCAACGATAAGGTTAAGTGGGACTTCCTGGAAGACACCGTACATGGCTTCCACTTCTCAATTGAGCTCATAGACCTTATCATGTTCTGTGTCCGTAATGTCGTCACAAGAATTTTATGGAACGACTCTCCTCTCACACCTTTTAAACACTCGTGTGGACTGAGACAAGGTGATCCACTTTCGCCATGTGTCTTCATGTTGTGCATTGAAAGACTTGCATATATGATTCAAGAAGCGGTTAATAGGAAGAAGTAGCAACCGTTAGTGCCGTGTAAGGGGTGCCTGGGGTTGTACCACCTCTTCTTCGCCGACGACTTAGTGTTGATAGGGAAGGCTACAAAAGGGACGGCCAAGGCAATAAAAGCAGTACTCAAGAAGTTCTACAGTTCGTTCGGGTTGACATTGAGCAAGAAGAAATCTAAAGTCTTCTTCTCACATAAATATGGCACGGGTTTGAAGCGAATCATATGTGACACCCTTGGGTTTGAACAGACCTTAAATTTAGGGAAATATTTGGGGGTCTCTTTGGTTCACGGGCGCTTGAAGAGAGCAGATTTTTCGAGGGTGGTGGATAGGGTTATAAAATGGCTTTCGGGTTGGAAAGGAAAGTTGCTAACATTGGTGGTGCGTGCAACTCTCAAACAATCGGTTTCCTCGACACAACTGATTTATCATATGCAAGCCTCTTGGATCCCCAAAAAATGTATGCTCGCAACTCGATAGATTGAGTCGAGACTTTCTTTGGCCCTCGAATGTGGAGAAGAAGAAAATACATCTTGTGGGATGGTCAAAGGTGACTAAGCCTAAGAAAAAGTAAGGGTTGGGTATTAGGTACGCAAGGTTGAATAATGAGGCAATGCTCACCAAGCTTGCATGGCAGATCATGCGGGGGAAGGAGATGGTTTGGAGGACACTGATCGAGGCAAAGTATCTTAAGAAAAGGGAGAATCACAGAGTGCCCTACAACTTGGAAGGAAATTTTACGGTGCGTTGGACTCATGCAACCGTTTCGTCGATGAAAGGTTGGGAACGGTAAGAGTATTTCATTTTGGCAAGACAATTGGATTGAGAGTAAAAGACTTTGTGATGAGCGTTGCACTATAAGTCCCGCGTAGGCGAATTTGAAGCTCGTTGACCTCCTGGATGCGAATGGTACATGCGGTTAGAGAGTTTACATTCCAATATTCCACATGAGCTGAAGTAGAAGATTCGAATGAAAAGGCTTGATCTTAATATGCATGAAGATATGGTTATCTCGACTGGCATATCAAGTAGCGCGTTCACTTGTCAGTCGTTGTATCGCACTTTTCAAGAGCACTACACGGAGTCACATGGTCCGAACTTGAAGTTCTATTGGATTTGGAAGAAATATTTGAGCAACAAATTGTTGTACTTCTTATGGCTTGCAACGCAAAAAAAGTTGGCCACGAACCATCTTAGGAGCGCGAGAGGGATCCTGTAGAACTGACCTGCCCTGCGTGCGGTTTGTGTGACGAGACCATTATGCATATATTTAGACACTACCGCAAAGCTCGGAGGGTGTAGAGATGCGTGATCACAAGAGACTACATGGATGAATTTACTAGAGCCTCAGATGACGAGTGGCTGAACAATATGCTGGATAGTTACATGATGAGAGTCGACCTTGTTCCGGGAGTTAATTGGAGTTATATCTTCGCTGCGTGCTTGTGGACCATGTGGACTAATCGCAATACTCTAGTTTTTAAGGGCAAGGCGGCTACAGTGACAGAGAGCTTGGTTAAGATCAAGATACTTAGCAAAGACTTGTGGATGGGTAGAAGGAAGAGTAAGGCAAGGAAAGCAGAACCGAAGTGGAGTAAACCCGATGATGGCAGGGTCAAGTTAAACACAGATGGAAGTGTCAATATCGAACACAATCAGTACGCTGCCGCCAGAGTTCTACGGGCAACGGATGGTTCGTGGTTGTGGGACTTTAATAAGGAGTTGAGTGTTTGCACAATGGACGATGCGGAACTAGAAGCCATTAAGAGAGGTTTGACTTTGGCATGGGACAGACGGATCCCAAAGATTGTAGTGGAAACGGACTCGCTAACGGCTTTTAAACTTAAGGGCTAATTGGAAGCTTAGGCGCAAAGGATCGATTTAGTTAATGAGTGAGTGCGGTTGGTACGGAAGCCGTGGGATTGCAAGGTATCATGGATACCCGCGATACAATTAGAGTCGCAGACAAGCTTGAAAATTGAGTTTTGAAAGTAGGGAGAAAGAATGATTTTGGGCGTCCCCTCCGAGCTTGTATAAGGCGGACTTGGTCTAAGGACATTTTTTTGTTTTCTTCTCTTACCAAACAAAAAAAAGATCCTCTGCCGTCCAAAACTTCTTTTCAAGCTAAGAGATGTTTTATTTATATTTTGTTGATAGAAGTGGTCCGTGTAAGTTTGTGCATTTATATACGTTTCTATTTGGCCCATATGTGACCATCTATTAATTAAGTTAGCATTTGGGGGCAATTAATTATGATAATTGAACAACTTCTTCTAGCACAATTTAGTGGTTCTTCAAAATCAAGTTGACAGACAGAGTGTCAGACAACCTTAGCTACCCTATAAATTTGTAGTTGTACTCAAATGTAATAACACTAGTTCAGTGAAAATGGGCAAAATTCTAGAGCTTCCGATAATCGACTTATCTTCCTCCGACCGCATCTCCTCCGCTAAATCCATTCGCCAGGTCTGATTCTGATTGGAAAAAAGATTTAATTTAATCAGCTTCTTATAGATAGAGCTTCATTTCACTTATGTTCATAGAATCGTTTGTTATGTAGAACGAGTGAATTAATGAGTTGCTTAAACTGATCATGATTGATGTATATACTAATTGAAAAGGAAGTTGCTAATAAGTTGCTCTACTGTGGAAAGAATTCATGTTATTTTGTTCATGAGTGTGATCAATATTGTGATGTAGGCGTGCATGGAATGTGGTTTCTTTTACCTTATAAATCATGGCGTGGAGGAAAACCTGTTCCATGAGGTGCTTGAGGCGAATAAGTCATTTTTCTCTCTGCCCATGGAAGAGAAGATGAAATTGGTTAGCAGAGAGATAAGAGGTTACTCGCTGTTGTATGCCGAGAATCTCGACCCATCTTCCGGTTTAAGAGGTTAACGAGTTGAATATTGATTAGTTTAATGCTTAATATGTTTGGCTTGTCTCCGTAGTGATCGTGATAACACATGATGATAATGTACGGTTACATGTATGTAAGATCATACGATGCTTTTCCTGTTGGATTCTGTATCTAAGATTTTCTTCAAGATAACATCCAATGTGATTCTTGACATTTCGCGCCAAGCAAATTTTAAGAACTTACAATTTGAATATCAGGTGACTCGAAAGAATGCTTCACCGTTGGACCTCTTGAAGACATGTCATCACTTGGACAGTTGAATCAATGGCCTCCAGAGGGTATTTGCAATTTGCCATTGCTACTTCTAGTCTTGTTTTCTGGAAATTTAATTACTATTGTGTTATGAATTTTGATTTAAATTACTCTTGTACGACATTGCATTTGCTTTCCGGTTCTTTGCCTGTAGTTTACGGCCGTAAGATAATTCCATCAAACCCCTCACACTATGGCACTTTTATCCAAACGAGGTCAGAACTTTTGTTTTCGCAGCAGTGGCCCCCTAATGTATCACAGTCTGTTCGAATTGGTTTTGTGCATTTTTCCTAGGAGTAAAATTGTCCCGTCACTTAAAATAATAAATAAAAAAAGAAAAATATGATTTTATTTTTATTTTTATTGTCTCGCCTTTTTCTTTTGGACTTATGAAATGATAAATCTAAAAAAAAACTTTATTACTTTGTTGGAATTATTATTTTATTGTCTCGTCTTTTTTTTTTGGATTTATAAAATAATAAATTAAAAAAGGGAAAAGAAAAGGAAAAAAATTATTATTTTGTTTGGATTAAAAAAAGGAGGTTTGATGGAATTATCCCTCATTAATTACCAAAATAATAAAAAAAAAATTATTTTTTCAATTTATTGTTTTATAAATTCAAAAAGAAAGACGGGACAATAAAATAATAATTCCAACAAAATAATACATTTTTATCTTTTCTTCGATTTATTATTTTATAAATTCAAAAGAAAAAGAGGGGACAATAAAATAATAATTTCAACAAAATAATAAAAAAATCCTTTTTTGATTTATTATTTTATAAAATCCAAAAAAAAAAAAGATGGCAATCAAATAACAATTCCAACAAAAAAATAAAGGTTTTTCTTTTTTTTCGATTTATTATTTTGTAAATCCAAAAGAAATGGCGAGATATATAATAAAAATAATAAATCCAAAATATTTTTTTTCTTTTTTGTTTTGGACTTATTATTTTAAGTGCATGGACAATTTTACCCTAGAAAAAATGCACAAACTAATTTGAACAGACTGTGATACATTAGGGACACTAGTGCGAAAATAAAAGTTCTGACCTTGTTTGAATAAATGTGCCATAGTTTGAGGGGTTTGATGGAATTATCCTTATATTTAATGTGAGCACTTCTTCTACACAAAGGATGTCAACTTTGGAGTTTCTAGGAAGTATCAAAACTTAAAATTCAATTCCAATCTTCCAAAATTTCCTTATGGAACCCTGAAAACTCGCAAGTGATTATGCTGATCGATATCTAATCATAAACATTACTATTACACATTAAGATAGCATGGTAATTAAGTGAAGAAAGCATTTAATTAAATAGCCTCATATTTCTTTTTCTTAATCTTTTTTTCTGTGTTTGATGATTACTATATCGCAGTAACCAGTCATTTCTCTGTAAATAAATTCCAACCATAAAGGCGTTCTTTTTCTAGTCAAACAACGTTATTGTATTAATATAGGAAACTCGACTTTGTTTACGTAGGGGAGAGCATTTCCTTAATTAGATGGAAGTTTGTTATTTTGACCAATGTAACTTCTTAGGGATCTCCAGAGGTTCTGCCAAGCTGGAGGTCTACAATGGAGGATTACTATAAAAAAGTCTTGTAAGTGTTACCTAAGTCTTATTCTTTCATTAACTTGCCTGCTAGCAAGTTTAATATACTGCGTGAGAGCCTCGTTCCGAAAAAAAAAAAAAAAACCTATTTCACTGATGTTTACGTTTTATTTTGCCTGCATTAGGAATGCTGGAGAAAGACTGGTCTCACTAATTGCTTTGGCTTTGAACATGGAGGAGAGCTTCTTTTATGATATCGGAGCACTAAGTCCTCCAAATTGTTTTCTCCGCTTGATCCATTATCCAGGTCTGTGTTATTACTGCCTTGTAATACCATCTCTAGGTTTACGTATTGCAGCATTATCACTGGTTTACACCATCCTCATAGAAACGAGATAATCTGTATAGCTTGTCACATTTACGTTGTAGCTTGATATATTTTGCTTCCATTATTCCATTTTGTAGAAAACACTTGGCTGGATATTATGTATTCTAGTGGAATTAGTGGAACGAAGAATATGAACTAGTTTTATTATTATTCTGGGTTGTGCAGGGGAGTTGGGATCATCTGATGAAGAAATATACGGAGCTTCCGCTCATTCAGATTATGGAATGATAACTCTTCTAGCTACAGATGGCGTCGGTGGACTTCAGGTATGTGTGTCCAGCGTGCTCAGACCCAATTGTAACTATTCTTATAACTTTGCCAAATAGCACATGTTAATTGAATGATTAAACTATTTTCGTGTTAACAGGTCTGTAGGGAAAAAGGGATGGAGCCACGTCTGTGGGAAGATGTGCAGTACGTAACTGGGTGGGTTTACTAAATTTCAACTCTGAATAAGGACACATTGACGCATCTGAATAGGGAAACTTTAACAATTTTCAGTTTGTATTTTGAATCTTGAGTCAGGTCTTTCATAGTTAACATTGGAGACGTGACGGAGAGATGGACCAACTGTTTGTTCCGGTACTTAGTGCCTTAAACAAGTATTTCAGTTTTAGGATTCCGCAGTTCTTTGTTCCTCCCTGAAGCAAAGGGATTTTTGGTGTTCATTTATGTTTGTATGATGTGCAGGTCAACGTTGCATCGTGTCATACCTATAGGTCAAGAACGATATTCGGTAATCACTTCTTGTTTTTGCCTCCAGTGTTTTTAATGATAGGGTTGCGTTATTATTTTTAAGATTGAGTACTTTTATACTTGTTGAAATGATGTTTTGGGGGAATTGTACTGCTATTAATTAGTTGTTATATTCTTTTTTGTTGGGGCGGTTGAGTTGATTATCCATAATGGAGCATTATGAAGCATTATTTGTTAGTGCAACATTAACAAAGTGGGAAGGTTAGTGCAACATTAACAAAATGGGACGGTTAGTGCAACAATAAAAAATAGTGAAGAATAAGGTTTCTCTTCCTATATATAGGAGGCTACTTTCAACATTTCAAATCATCCCATTCTACAATATTTTCTCTCTTATATATATAATTAGTAATATAAAGAGTGGTGTAAAGTGTTGTAAGTGTGAGGTAAAAATAGAGAGTTTGTGCGACTTTACTACGGTAAAAGTCTGAGAGTTGTAATTCCTATTTTACACTCATAGTGAAATTCTTCTACCTTGCTCGTGGTTTTTCACCCTAAAGTAATTTGGGGTTTTCCACGTAACATATATGAGTCGTTTATTTATCCGGTTTTCAATTATTGCCGTGTTTTTTGCTCTATCGAGAAGGGTCCACTTTACAACAAGTGGTATCAGAGCCACGGTTCATATCCGGGTTCTCGGTGATATCTGTGGGTATCGTACTGAAATCATTTTTCAGTGACGGTGGTATGTGATAGAAGAAATGACGGCAAAATTCGAGATCGAGAAATTCAACGGGAGTAATTTCTCGTTGTGGAAACTGAAGATTAAAGCCATCTTGCGGAAAGATGGGTGTCTCGCGGCGATCGGCGACAGGCCGGTGGAAATCACAGATGATACGAAGTGGAACGAGATGGACGGCAACGCTATCGCAAATATTCATCTGGCGTTAGGTGATGGTGTGTTGTCAAGCGTTGAGAAGAAGAGGACAGCTAAGGAGATATGGGATCATCTCAACAAGCTGTATGAGGCGAAGTCCCTACACAACAAAATTTTCCTTAAAAGGAAATTGTACACACTGAGAATGGCGGAATCTACCCCGGTAACTGAGCACCTCAATGTTCTAAATACTCTATTTTCTCAATTGACGTCGTTGAGTCATAAAATAGAAGTGGTTGAACGTGCTGAAATTCTGCTGCAAAGTCTGCCCGATTCGTATGATCAGCTTGTCATCAACTTAACAAATAATGTCCTCACGGATTATTTGGTCTTCGACGAAATTGCAGCCGCTATTCTGGAAGAAGAGAGTCGGCGCAAAAACAGAGAAGACAGGGAGGCAGGTTTGCAACAAGCAGGTGCATTGTCGGTGACAAAAGGGAGAACGACAGAGCGCGGTGCAAGTGGGAGTAAGAAAAAGGGGAGATCCAAGTCAAAGACCAAGGGCAGTTGTTGGCACTGTGGCAATAAAGGTCACTTGAAGAAGGATTGTTGGAATCTTAAGGATTCGAACAAAAAGAGTTCTGATCCTCAGGGGAACGTTGCTAGCACTTCAGATGATGATGATGTACTATGCTGTGAAGCAGCAACAGCTATTCGAGGTATGCGTGGCTTCGATGATGTATGGCTTATTGATTCAGGAGCCAGTTTTCATATGACTCCCCGGAAGGAGTGGTTTCATGAGTATACACCGATCGCTGGAGGATCTGTGTATAGCTGTAAAAATGAACCTTTAAAAGTTGTTGCCGTTGGTACGATCAAGCTGGAGATGCATGACGGGATTGTTCAGACCATTCGAGATGTCCGACACGTGGAGGGATTATGCAATAATTTGTTGTCTTATGGACAACTCGATGATCTTGGTTGTGAGATTGGGTCGCGAAACAAGATCATGAAAGTTAAAAGGGGTGCGCTTGTACTGATGAAGGCGGACAAGATTGCCGGAAACTTATACATGGTATAGGGGAGAGCTCTGCAAGTGGGAGAAGCGTTAGTGGCTTCATCTGAGTCGATTGAGAAATCATCAATGATTTGGCATCAGCGGCTCGGACATATGTCAGAACAAGGCATGAAGGTTCTTGCAGAGAAGAAACTACTTCCGGGCCTCACAAAGGTATATTTACCTTTTTGTGATCATTGTGTTGTTGGCAAGCAACATCGTATAAAGTTTCGTAGTTCAGATTCTAGAAGTAAAGTCATTCTAGAATTGATTCACTCTGACGTGTGGCAAGCACCAGTACTATCCATGGGAGGTGCAAAGTATTTTGTGTCTTTTATAGATGATTATTCCAGGAGATGTTGGGTGTACATGATCAAGAGTAAGGCCGAGGTGTTCTCAATGTTCAAGACGTACAAAGCGCTGATGGAACTTGAATCTGGGAAAAAGATCAAGTGCCTTAGATATGACAATGGAGGGGAATATACTGGCAAGGAGTTTGACGACTTCTGTAAAGATGCTGGGATTAAGAGGCAGTTTACTACGGCATACACTCCGCAGCAGAATGGGGTGGCAGAGCGGATGAACAGGACCTTGTTGGATAAAATAAGAGCCATGATGCAGGCTGCAGGCTTAGAAAAGTCATTATGGGCAGAAGCAATCAATACCGCATGTTATGTGGTGAACCGATCTCCGTCAACAGCACTGGAGCTGAAAACACCGATGGAGGTGTGGACAGGTAAACCAGTTGATTATTCTAATCTCCATGTATTTGGGAGTCCCACTTATGTTATGTTTAATACTCAAGAGAAAACGAAGCTGGACCCAAAATCCAGGAAGTGTTTGTTCTTAGGGTATGCTAAAGGAGTGAAGGGGTATCGCTTGTGGGACCCCACTGCCCACAAGATTGTTGTAAGCAGGGATGTTATCTTCACGGAAGATAAGAAAGGAAATGATAGCAGCACAAGGGAAGATCCAGAAACTACGACAGTAGTAGTCGAGAAGGATGCTGAGCAGGAGGGTCCTGCCAAACCAGAGCATGAACCTAAGGTGACAACGGAGTCTGGAGTCTCGGCGATACGTCGATCGACACGTGTCAAGAGACCACCAGGCTGGCACTCAGACTATTCTATGGAGAACAATGTTGCATATTGTCTTTTAACTGAGGACGGGGAGCCATCAACTCTGCAAGAACCAATGAGTAGTTCAGACGCAGCTCAGTGGATGGCAGCAATGCAGGAGGAAATTGAAGCACTCCATAAGAATAAGACATGGGAACTTGTGTCTCTACCACAAGGGAGGAAACCCATTGGCAACAAATGGGTGTACAAAATCAAACGTAACAGTAATGACCAAGTGGAGAGGTATCGTGCGCGATTGGTGGTGAAAGGATATGCTCAGAAGGAGGGGATTGATTTCAACGAAATATTTTCTCCGGTGGTCCGAATGACAACTGTGCGGGTGGTTCTGGCTATGTGCGCTACATTTGATTTACATCTTGAACAATTAGATGTAAAAACGGCTTTTCTTCATGGTGATCTTGAAGAAGAAATTTACATGCTCCAACCAGAAGGATTTATTAAAGAAGAAAAGAAGAACTTGGTTTGTAGGTTGACCAAATCTTTGTACGGTCTCAAACAGGCGCCGAAGTGTTGGTACAAAAGATTTGATTCATTCATAATGAGCCTTGGATACAACAGGCTGAATGCAGATCCTTGTGCATATTTCAAGAGATCTGGTGATGACTTTGTTATTTTACTGTTGTATGTTGATGACATGTTGGTTTCAGGCCCCAACAAAGCTCGTATTGAAGAATTGAAGGCTGAACTGGCTAGGGAATTTGAAATGAAGGACTTAGGACCAGCAAACAAGATTCTAGGGATGCAAATTCACCGAGACAGAAATTGCAGGAAGATTTGGCTTTCTCAGAGGAACTATCTTTTGAAGATTTTGCGGCGGTTCAGTATGCAAAATTGTAAGCCAATATCTACCCCTCTTCCTGTTAATTTCAAGTTATCCTCAAGTATGTGTCCTAGCAGTGAAGAAGAGAGAAGGGAGATGTCTCGAGTACCGTATGCATCAGCAGTGGGAAGCTTAATGTTTGCCATGATCTGTACTAGACCAGACATTGCACATGCAGTGGGAGTGGTTAGTCGATACATGGCGGATCCGGGAAGAAAGCATTGGAGTACAGTAAAGAGAGTTCTGAGATACATTCGGGGAACCTCAGATGTTGCATTATGTTATGGAGGATCGGGTTTTTCAGTCAGGGGCTATGTTGATTCTGACTATGCAGGTGATCTTGACAAAAGCAAGTCCACGACAGGATATGTGTTTACTCTTGCTGGAGGTGCAGTGAGTTGGGTTTCGAAGTTACAGTCAGTTGTTGCGACATCAACAACGGAGGCTGAATACATGGCAGCTACGCAGGCCAGTAAAGAGGCGATTTGGTTGAAAATGGTTCTGGAGGAACTCGGGCACAAACTAGAGAGTATTTCTCTATTATGTGACAGTCAGAGTGCGTTGCATCTTGCAAGGAATCCAACGTTTCATTCCAAGACAAAGCATATTCGGGTGCAGTATCACTTTGTTCGTGAGAAAGTCGAGGAGGATACTGTGGATGTGCAGAAGATTCACACTAAAGATAACATAGCTGATTTCATGACGAAGAGTGTTAATACTGACAAGTTTGTTCAGTGTCGGTCCTCGTGTGGTCTGGTGAAAACGTAAGCAACATGAAGGGCGAGGTAGAAAGAATGGTGTGAAGATCTGATTAGTCCCTAATCAAATCTTCAAGTGGGAGATTGTTGTGGCGGTTGAGTTGATTATCCAAAATGGAGCATTATGAAGCATTATTTGTTAGTGCAACATTAACAAAGTAGGAAGGTTAGTGCAACATTAACAAAATGGGACGGTTAGTGCAACAATAAAAAATAGTGAAGAATAAGGTTTCTCTTCCTATATATAGGAGGCTACTTTCAACATTTCAAATCATCCCATTCTACAATATTTTCTCTCTTATATATATAATTAGTAATATAAAGAGTGGTGTAAAGTGTTGTAAGTGTGAGGTAAAAATAGAGAGTTTGTGCGACTTTACTACGGTAAAAGTCTGAGAGTTGTAATTCCTATTTTACACTCATAGTGAAATTCTTCTACCTTGCCCGTGGTTTTTCACCCTAAAGTAATTTGGGGTTTTCCACATAAAATCTGTGAGTCATTTATTTATCCAGTTTTCAATTATTGCCGTGTTTTTTGCTCTATCGAGAAGGGTCCACTTTACAACATTTTTTTCAATATTGTTTTGAAGTAGATGGCTTTCTTTCTGGATCCCAATCCTGATTGCCTGGTGGAATGCTTAAAGAGTTGCTGTGATGAGTCAAATCCTCCAAGGTATGGAAAACATGTTTAACAACTCAAGCGCATAATCATGACTAGTTTATAAGCAGAGAATTCTAGTGGTTCAAATAATTGGACCAACTTTACATCAACTTAGAAATCAGAGACATGCTTTATGGCTATGTGACTTAACTAAAATATGGATTTCGTAGAAGAAATAAATATTCATTAGGTTAGGCATCGTCATTTATTACTTATATATTTATAAAAAAAAAGTACTTCATTAGTGATTTTTTTGCTTCCGTTACTTGTGTTTCAAAAGTTTGTTAATTAATGGGAGTGATGTTACTTTTTAGATTTCCCCCAATCCGTGGTGGTGATCATGTGGAAGAGCGTCTCAGACTTTCATACGCCTCATCAGAATGAGTACTATAGTACTCCTGCAAGCATATTACTGAATTAATAATGCGAGACTTTACCATTTGAATGTATATATATGTGTAAATTGATTAATTATCAAAAAGTTACTACTTAGTATTTCCATACTGCTAATGGCACACAACTATCTCGTAGATTCGGTCAACTTTGCTCGTATTTGTGAGGTAAACTCGGATTTATTTCTTTGTTTTATATATAATATGGGTATTTTCTGTATTGGGCCGGCCATGGCTAGGCTCATATTTGGTCTATGTCAGGGATGGCCCCCGACGTACATATTCGATATAGTATGTATGTCACATGTGCGGTCCCTGCATCCCGAGGTCTATAAATACCCGGGTTCCGTTAATGAATGTAAGCTTTAGATATACTGATACACTGTTCACTCTATATTGAAGACCCCCGACATCATCCTCGATATGGCACCCAATATGTATCATCGATATATATCATCGACATCATCCTCGATATAGCACTCGATATGTATCACCGATATATATCATCGACATCACAGTCGATATTGTACCTAACATCATCCCCGAGATAGAAGACCTCCGATATCATCCCCGATATCACTTTCGACGTCACATTCGATATCCACGAGATACTCAACATACCATTATACTTGATTATATACTTAACCTATCACTAATGAACTATGTGCGGCTTAATTCCCTTAAGGGGATACGTAGGCAACTTGGGATAACCCGAGTCTAGTCCGAAATCATCAAAGATTCATTCATTCCCTCACCGCGTCGCTTGGAGTACATGTTTGCTAAGGACAAAGCTGGTTCCAGCGCAGCCTAGAATCAGCATGATGTGGAGTGTTTCGTCAGCCTGCCAAGTCAGTAGGCGATATCCCACCAAATCAATATATTCTGCCCTCAATCATATGTTGTCATCTGCATGAGAATCTGCAGAAGGGTTTGTTATAAAACCTATGTTTATAAACAACCATCAATTTATTACTCAAGTTTGAATATTAATTTGTTGTTGTCCCTCAAATTTGTGGTCTAAGCCTGGAAGTGTAAATTGATACCTTTTTTTTTTTTGGTATCCCTGTAATATACTTCAAACGATTGCAAATTTGCTTTTGATTTATGTTTTGTGAGTAAGTCTCGCGAAACTTTCAAGTCATGAAATTCAATCTATCCAATGCAACCTTAGTTGCTAGAAACTGCAACCTAGCTAGCTATACATGATGAAGATCTTCCACATCATTTCATTGTGCGATGTACCACAATGTGCGATGTACCACAATGTGAGACTTGACATGAGTTCTAACAAATCTTAAAACATAAGAGAGATGATTATACATATTGGATAAATAATTATATAGCACATTGAGTGACATACAAAAGATATAGCTTAGAGAATCCATTTTTAGCTACTACAATGATAATCTCAGAAAATGTAGGAGAAAGATTCATGTCTACATGTTGTAAGCAATTATATAATACGGTAGGCATGCATCGCTAATCAGGTTCGACAGTAATTATGCTATAGATTTCTTTATAACGTAATTCGTTGTTGATCGAGTTTAGACAAACTTTTCGTCGATATCGTTTTATCAGCGGTGGTGAACTTGTTCCCTCTGTTCAACTGGAGAAATATCTAATTGCCCCCTTAAGCTAATTTGGCTTATACGTATCCTCTTTGTTTTTCTTTAATTGCCAATTTGGTATTTGCAAAAACTAAAGCAATGCCATCTTAGTCATCTATGTTTTTCAAGTTCCTTTGGTCCATTCGGGATTGAGGGCGAAATTTAAATTTTGCGAAAATTTGAAAATTTCACCCTTACCTCTATATATACTTACTACTCTTACATCTAATTTCATTAATCTAAAAAAAATACCCAACACAAAAATATTATCTTCTTTTTCAACAAAAAAATACCAAACACAAAAACACCCAACAAAAACACTTATCTTCTTCTCCAGAAAAATAACTTTTCTTGTTCTATTTTTCCAAATCCAAAACAAAAATCACCAACACAAACTTTCTTTTTTATACACAATCTTTCTTTTCTATTATTTTGGATCTACACATTCTACTTTTATTCTTTCACTTGTTTTTTTATTGATGTATTTTATTGTTTTTCTTCAATTTTTGTTCATCTATTATTAGTCATTTTTATTTTCCTTCAAATTTGGATCTACACATTTTATTTTCTATTATTAGTCATTTTTCTTCATATTTTTACATTTATTAATACTTTCATGTCATTATATTAACTTTTTCTTCATTCTTTTATTTTTATGATCTTCTTATAATAATATTTCTACAAAAAAAAATAAAAAAAATTGGAAAATTTTCAGCATATTATTGTTTTTTATTATTTTTCGCGCATACAATTAGGGACCGCCCAGCGGTCCCTACTAATATTCATAGATACTCTATCAATATTTGTAGGGACCACAATACGGTCCCTATTACTCCATCAGTAGTGACTGCAATGCAGTCCCTTTTGTGCAAAATATAATAGGGACCGCATTGCGGTCCCTACTAATATTAAGATAATAAGGACTGCGATGCAGTCCCTATTGCTGTTAAGGTAATAGGGACCGCAAAACGGTCATTGATTTCCGGTCCCTACTGACCTTAATCAGCGACCTAAATTCGGTCGCTGATGGAAAGCGACCCAGGTTAGTAGTGACCGGTCAATAACGACCGCAATGCGGTCGCTATTGACCTTCAGTGACCGGAGGTCCCTATTGACCCTTGTTTCTTGTAGTGTTTTTCAAAATTAGTTTGGAAATTCCTAACAACATCTAGTACAACACATATGAGTCGGGCAGGTGGGCATATTCCGACCAAAAATGGCTGAAACTGAACCAAAGGACCAAATTGAATATACACTCAATAGTTTAGGGACCAAGGTGCTGATAAAATTAGGTTATGGACCAAAATGCAAAACACCCGATAGGTTATGGTGCTTGATGCTTTTATCCCTATATTATACCACAAAATGATATATTGAATAAGAACAAGGTCACATTGTATCAGATTGTCAACGAGACTTCATATGAATTGTAAATCTGAATTTTAAAAATCTTTTTCCCACGAAGAAGCACGGGAAGTAATATTCGTAAATACTTAAATGTAATAGGATAAAGATGTCATGACCGCGCATTAAGTTTAAGATATTCAGCATCTAGTTTTAGAATAACACAAAGATTTAAAGAATAACTCTCTTTATTGATTAAGAAAATAACTCAAAACTTAATCTCTTTGGATCTCTCTAAAACTCATAAGTTAAACCACACATTGGTTTCTTCTTATATAGAGACCTCATCCACAAATCCTAATCCTATTCAAACACCACATATATATTTAGATAACTCTTAAATATATCTATTTCTAATATCTACAGGAATAACAACTTGAATAGGATTAGTGTTTCCTTTAGTCTTCTTTCTTCAAGCTTATCCCAACATTCTCCCTCTTAAGCTTGAAGTCTTCTTTTGACATACTTTTAACTCCAATGAGATCCCTCATCTCTATGAATTTAACTCTTCCAAGTGCCTTAGTTAAAATGTCTGCTTTCTGTTTACTTCCTTGAACAAACTCAACTTCCACTTGATCATTCTCAACACACTCTCTTATAAAATGATATATTCGATGTATGTGTTTACTGCGGCCATGAAACACTGGATTTTTGGTGAGTGCAATTGCAGATTTGTTGTCAACCCTAACTGTCACCTGTTTGCATATTGCTCCAGTAACTTCAGTAAGGAGTTCCTGAAGCCAAATGGCTTATTTCGCTGCCTCAGTCGCTGCCATGAACTCTGCTTCACAGGAAGATAGAGCCACCACTTGTTGCTTTTGTGAACACCATGTAATGGGACACTCATTGAGATAAAAAAATATGACATGTAGTGCTCTTTCCGTCATCCACGTCTACACAATGACTACTATCACTGTAGCCAATCAAACCTGATTTGTCTCCTCGCCTAAAGTGAAGACCATTAGAGGCTGTTCCTTGGAGATATCTTAGGACTTGCTTCAGCGCAGCTCCATGTGACACTCGAGGTTCATGCATAAATCTGCTTAGAACACCAACACAAAATGAGAGGTCTGGACGTGTATGAAGTAAGTACCTAAGGCATCCGATTATTCTTCTGTAATTTTGCTCATTGACACACTTTTCATCTTGAGCTTTAGAAAGTTCTAAACCAGGAACCATTGGTATGTGAACAAAATTACACTCACTCATTCCAGCTTCTTCTAGAATTTTCTTTGCGTATCTTTCTTGCTGTAGCACAATCCCATTTTCTTGTTGAAGAACTTCAATACCGAGATAATATGTGAGCTTTCCTAGATCACTCATCTCAAACTTACTTGCCATTCCTTTCTTGAATTCAAATATCAGATCCAAGCTCGACCCTATAACAAGCAAGTCGTCTACGTAGACTGCCACAATAAGAAGACAGCCCTGCTCTTGTTTTCTGTAAAGTGAGGGTTCCTTGCAACACTTCTTAAATTTTAATTCATTTAGAATTTGATTTAACTTAGTATTCCAAGCTCGAGGTGTTTGTTTTAATCCATAGAGAGCCTTATGTAATTTGTAAACCTTCTTCGCTTCCTTTAGCAACAAAGCCTTCGGGCTAAGTGACATAGACATCTTCCTTTAATTCTCCATGAAGAAACATTGTTTTCACATCAAGATGATGCACTTCCCAACCATTTGAAGCGGCCAAAGCGATGATGAATCTGATTGTTTCGATACGTGCTACTGGAGCAAAGACTTCATCAAAGTCAATGTCGTGTCGCTGTATGTAGCCCTTTGCCACAAGCCTCGCTTTGTACTTGTTTATGCTACCATCCGAGTTTTGTTTTATTTTAAACACCCATTTCAGTCCGATAGACTTTCCACCACCAGGAAGATCAACTAAAGTCCATGTTTTGTTCTTGTTTATCGACATGATTTCTTCTTGACACGCATCTCACCATTCTTTCAGCTCGTTTGCTTCTTTAAAATCCCATGGTTCTTCATTGAGCAATAACAGGAGGTGCTCGCCTTCGATTTCTGCCAATAGAACATAGTCTTTTAAGTAACTTGGCTTTGAAATTGTTCTTGCTGACGTTCTTAGTATCGGCACTTGTTGAGGTTCTTCTTGCTCAGTATTCTCAGTTTCTGCAACGTTCTCATTACCAAAGGCATCTTCTTCAGTTTCTGCAACGTTCTCATTTTCTTCTCTACTTTCCTCTGTTTCATTATTTTCCGTGTTTTCTTCTACTTCCTCTATGGCTTCACTTTCTCTGACTCCATTATTTCCAAACTTTCCAAGAGAGATTGTAATTGTGCCTGGCTCTTTATTTATTTCTGAATCCGTATTGTTCCATCTCCAGCTCCTATTTTCATCAAAAATTACAAGTGATCATACTATAATTTTTTGAGTTGTTGGATCCAGGAGACGGTACGCTTTAGATCCGGGCTCAGTCCCGAGATACACGAGCATCTTTGATATGTCGTCTAGTTTTCTTAGATGTTAGCCTTCTATTTTAGCATAACCAATGCAACCAAATACTCGTAGGTGTGCAACATTCGGCTTTTTTTTCTTGAAGGCTTCGTATGGTGTTTGGTTAGATAAAACTCTTATTCCTACTCGGTTTATTAAGTAGGTAGCATGTCTAACGGCTTCTCCCCATAAATAATTAGGCATGCTCATGTGTTTTAGGATGCTTCTAGTCATCTCCAACAGTGTCCTATTTCTTCTTTCCACAACTCCGTTTTGTTGAGGCGTGTAGGGTGCGGTTAAGTGCCTAGTGATGCCTTCTATTTCACAAAAGGATTGGAATTCTTGAGATACGAACTCTCCTCCTCTGTCTGTTCTGAGAGTTCCAATGGTGGCTCCATATTTTTTCTCAACTATTGCCTTGAAAGTTTTGAATTATTCAAGAGCCTCGCTCTTCTCTTTTAGGAGGATTGACCACATTTATCGTGAGTAGTCGTCGATAAGTACAAAAATATACCTTTTCTTTGCAGCTGTGGTAGGTGCAATAGGTCCGCAGAGATCTCCATGTACAAGTTCCAATGGTCGTGATGCACGATATGTCGTAACTTTTGGAAAAACTTGTCTTGCTTGCTTTCCTAGTAGGCATGATAAACAAGTTTCTTTTTCTTTTGGAGCACATGATATTCCAACCACTAATTCTTTTGTTGCCACCGTTTTTAGGATCTCGAAGTTGATATGTCCAAGTCGTGCATGCCATCTTGTTGATTCACTTGATGCTGAAAGTTGTAGGCACTTCGTATCTTGAACTTCTAGGTTTACTTTGTATAACCTATTCTGAGATCGAATTGCTCTTACCAACAAATTTCCTTCACGATCATGCAAGGTTAGGTAATCATCTCTCATTCTTACATCACATCTCGATTCTGTAGCTTGGCCAAGACTTATAATATTGCTCTTAAGGTCTGGTATGTAGTAAACATTAGCTAATATTTTTGGTTCTCCCCTCTTACTCACAAATAGAATCGAGCCCTTTCCTTTGATGCCAATGCAAGAATCATCACCAAATCTCACTTTTCATGTGACTGCCTCATTAAGTTTGCAGAACCAGGCAAGATTTCCTGTCATATGGTTACTAGCACCATTGTCTAAATACCATACTTTTTCTGAATTTGTTTCATAAATCTTTGGCTTCACATTCCTTTCATTCAGATACACCACCTCGTGCATCATAAGTGATTCAGCCTCATGAGTATCATCTTCGGTTTCTTTTGATTCTTGTAGTTAGATAAGTTTAAGAAGTCGATCCGGACAGTTTGATTCATAATGTCCTGTTTTATCACACTGGTAACATATCACTTTTGTCTTGTCCCGATATTGGTAATCTGATTCTCTCTGCTGATAGCTGAAGCGTCCACGACCTCTTCCACGATGACCTCGTCCTCGTCCTCTGCCTCCTTCTGAATACGGCTGTGAATCCGTGCTTACATACATAAGTTTCCCTTGATCCTCTTGCGATTCTTCTTCGTCACAGATTCGTTCTTCATAGGTTTTTAATCTTCCGACAATATCTTCAAAGGTTGTTGTTTTGAGATCGAGAACTTGCTCAAGAGCTGCAATTATATGTATGTACTTCTTCCGTGGCAAGCTATTTAGAAATTTCTTCACAATTTTTGGTTCTCCGATGTTCGCTCCTAATGATGTCGATTTTGTAGAGATTTCTGAAAGTTTGCCGACAAAATTGTCAATTGTCTCGTCTTCCTTCATCTTCAACCTATCGAATTCAGCCATAAGCGTTTGCAGTCTTGCTTCTTTTACCTTTTCTGCGCCGAGATTTCTTGATTTTATAGCATCCCAGATAGCTTTGGCGCTTTTTAGGTCACCAACTTGTAGAATCAACGACTCTGGTATTGATTGAAACAGGAGTGTTAACCCTAAAAAATAAAATAGAGGAGATCACTCCTACTCGGGAAAAATAATATGTGGACAATAATATTGTCACGAGTATGTCTGATGGGATGTACCTATAAAGAAAACCCCTCGGAGGATATATGGACAATACTATTGTCACGAGTACGTCCGATGAGATGTACCTATAAAGAAAACCCCTCGGAGGATTGCCCTACCTCTCGGTCACTGACCCGAAAAGGTTTATAAAAGCATCCGAGGAGAAACGCAAGCGTCCCTTGGAAAGTCAAACGGTGAATGAAAAACAGATATCAACACGGCATCGGAAAAAGAGCAAACCCCGATGGACCCGTATGACTCCGATATCCACCAAATGCGCCAAGAGGGACCAAGAGGGACCCCGAGTCCTATGAACTTACAAGAAAACTTCCTTGCTGAACACTCCTCGGAAAAGACAACACTCGGACTTATCCGAGAACACAATTTTGGAAGAAGTCAATACAGGAACACCCAGCGAATACATTCCGAGCACTCTGGTGAAGAAATCTCACTTTCAGTAAAGCAAAAACAGCCCTCGGACACAAAATCACAGTCCTCGGAAGTCACACCAAGTCCTCGGAGATCACATTTCCACCCTCAGAGATCACTTCTGACTGTTGAAGAAAATACCCGAATCAAGAAGGAGAAACAAAAGCCCTCGGAAGAATAGCTCTATCAGAAACAGTCTACATCAATACCCGAATCAAGAAGGAGAAACAAAAGCCCTCGGAAGAATAACTCTATCAGAAACAGTCTACATCAGAAGCCCTCGGAGATATCCGAAGACACAAAAGCTAATCCAGTCAGCACTTAGTAGATAAACGATAAACATTATCCTAATTTTTACACCTGTATCAAGGTAACAACAACACCTGTCCTTATCAAAACACATGCACAATGACACCTACCCCCACCAAAGTCTATATAAAGGGAGGTGATCAGTAGAAGAAGGACAAGCTGGAAGAAGCTGAAGCAACTAAGCCTATTTGTTACAATTTATCACTCAAATACGTAAGATAAAAAGAGGAGGAAATGTTCAGTGAATAAAGGAAGGGAATATTCTTGCAATTAATCTCATTATGTCCATCTCGCGTTGCCTTTGAATCACGGACAGGACGTTTCGACCCAAATAAATATCTTCCGTTAAATAGGGAATAATTCCAAACCTGTTAACAAAGTGGCGCCGTCTGTGGGAACGTCACAACATCTGTCTTCGAGAGAATTCAGGCACACGTCAACTAGGATGGATGGTCTTTTCGAAAATGACAACCTTCCTGTCCCGAACAACGACTCAGAAGAAACTTTGTCCAATTATGAACCAGGTACAAGAGATTTTATTAGTATTCCCCGATCTGTTTATGAAAGACTTATATATGCTGAAAGAACACCCTGGAGGGATGATCCCCCCGGACGCACGTCCCCTGTTCTATCCGAGAACGAAGATTTCCCCTCGGAAGAAGATGTACCTCCGAGGACGTGGAACCCAAATTGGAATCCTTGGCGACAGACACCCCGACAAAGTCCTCGAAGACATGTATGTCATGAAAGGACTCCCGTGAGGGGTCAGGAAGAAATTTCTCGCCCCTCAGAGTATCGAGGAGGAGTTGAACATTCCCTATGGGGAATGATGGATAATTTACGAAAAGAGTTAGGTGATCTCAAGAAAGCCATGGCTCCCGAGGAAGATCCTACATTCAAAACCTCTCCTTTCATCCCCGAAATTGCTTCAGCTTCTATCCCCTCGGGGATGCGACCTGTTAATATCTCGCTATATACCGGAGAAGCTGATGGAAGGGACCCACAAGATCACGTCCATCAATACTTGGCAGGAATGGACCTCTCTTCCGCTCCTGATCAGGTGTTATGCCGCGTATTCCCTGTTACCCTTGGAGGGCGGGCTCAAGCCTGGTTTACTCATCTTCCACCTTGTTCCATCACGAGCTTTGACCGACTAGCTCATTTGTTTGTACGACAATTCGCCTGCAACCGAAGGTACCCTAAATCTGCTACGCATCTTTTTACTATTAAACAGAAGAAGGATGAACCCTTGCGAGAATATATAAAGCGCTTCACGGATGAAGCACTCGATGTTCCAAATGTTAGCCCGACCATTATGGCGGACATATTAACTCAGGGACTCCGAGCGGGGGATTTCTTTAGATACCTTATGGGAAATCGTATCACGGATATGAATGAGTTAATGCAAAAGGCGGAAGTACATATTTTGATGGAAGAAGCCGAGGGAACAAAGAAGCAGATGGAGCAGGAGGATAGTGAACACTTAGAGCGTGCTGAGAAAGAAGCAAAGGTCAAAGAAAAAAGTAAGGAAGGAAAACCTCCTCAACGCAAAGATGAAGGGGGAGTGGTTAAGAAATTCCTCCGACCCGTGCACTTACCTCCGATGACTGTTACTCCACCAGAAGTGCTCAACATAATGAGGGGTAGCAACGAGTTGCACTGGCCCAGACCGACTAAATTTCCTAACCGAGACAAGGATACTGGGAAGTATTGTAAGTACCATAAAACTTACGGGCACACTACGGAAGAATGTACTACCCTTCGTTTAGAGGTGCTTCGCCTATTGGAGATAGGGTACTTGAAGAACTACCTTAAGGAAAATAACCCTGAAGAGCCCAAGGCAAATGTTTGGAAGAGATCACGAAGGGAAGAGGAAGAGCAAGAAAGGGAAGAAAGGACGCCTAGCCGGAAGTCACGAGAGGGGACCACTAGACGTCTCCGACCCCGAGAGAGAAGTAAAGACCGCCGGCGAAATTCGCGAGAGAAAACGACAGGGTATCAGAGTTTGCCTCCTCCACCTAACTCTTACAAAGACAACCCCCCAACAGGGAGAACCATCAATATGATAGAAGGGGGTGAAATCTCCATGGCGCCTCAGGGTAAAAAGAAGAAATATTTGAAAGAAGCCCGACGAGCAGAACAAGGAATGTCTGTCTGTTCCATTCAAGGGTCTGAGCTGCCTAGTATCACTTTCGGACCCGAGGACCTTACTGACGTAATATACCCTCACGAGGATCCCTTGGTTATATCTGCCGTCATCTACGGGTATGAAATCCAACGTATTCTCATAGATACGGGCAGCTCTGTGGATGTACTCTTCCTACCGACCTATCTCGCTATGAGATTGAAACAAGAAACGTTGGAAACCGCGGAGGTCCCCTTAGTAGGATTCTCCGGGGAAGCATGCCAAACCCTCGGAACTATTACTCTCCCAATGTCATGGGGGAAAGGAGCCCTTCGAAGAACGGAATCTATTAAGTTTTGGGTAGTGGAGGCCTCTTCGCGAACGTATAATGTCATCTGCGGAAGACCGTCTATTCGGGCCTTTGAGGCTATTCCTTCTACTTTGCATCTTAAAGTGAAATTCCCCACCTCCTCGGGAATCGGAGAAGTCCGAGGAAGTCAGTCAAAAGCTAGAGAATGCTGCATGAATGCTATTCCCTCAGAAGAGGACGGACCTTCACTCGGAAATAACAAAAAGTGTAGAACCGAGGAAACACGAGTCCAACCTGTGGAAGAATTAAAAATGGTGGAATTAGTAGAAGGAAGCCCCGAGAAAGTAATCAAAATGGGCACCCATATGACTCCAATCATAGAAGGCCAATTGATTTCTCTTCTCAAACAATTTCATCACCTCTTTGCATGGGAAGGGGGGCCGCCCGGACGAATCAGCAACAAGGTATGTCAACATTTCCTTAATGTGAAGCCTGGAGCTAAACCTGTCCAACAGAAAAAGAGGAAAATGGGCCCCGAGCGCAACAAGATCATCCGCTCGGAAATACAACGCCTTCTCCAATTAAAGCAAATACGAGAAGTTATTTACCCCGAGTGGTTGGCTAATGTCGTGCTAGTTCCCAAGCACGGAGGAAGATGGCGAATGTGTGTTGACTTTACTAACCTCAATGAAGCATGCCCCAAGGATTGCTATCCTTTACCGAGCATAGATCAGCTAGTTGATTCTACCGCAGGATGTGCGCTACTATCAACTTTAGATGGAGATCAAGGGTACAACCAAATCCCGATGGCGGCTAGTGATCAAGATAAGACCAGCTTTATCACGGATGCAGGCACCTTTTGTTATCTAGTCATGCCCTTTGGATTAAAGAATGCTGGAGCTACCTATCAACGGTTAGTAAGCCTTATGTTTTCAGGACTTATTGGGAAATCAGTAGAGGTTTATGTAGATGATACTGTAGTTAAAAGTAACACTGCTGAAAAACATCCCGAGGACCTACGAAAAGCGTTGGTCATTATGAACAACTTTGGCATGAAGGTCAACCCTCGGAAGTGTTCTTTTGGTATCCGAGGAGGAAAATTTTTGGGATTCATGGTTACGGAGAAGGGAATTGAAGTAAATCCCGAAAAAGCAGAAGCTATCATGGGGTTACCTACCCCGAGGACGGTAAAAGATGTCCAAAAGCTGACTGGAAGAATGGCCTCGTTGAGTCGGTTTGTCTCCAAGTCCGCAGAAAAAGGGCTTCCCTTCTTCAAGATACTTCGGAATATCAAGGAATTTCAGTGGACCCCCCAATGCGAGGAAGCTCTCGAAGAATTGAAAAGGTACATGTTGAAACCACCTTTGCTGGTAAAACCTATACCCCAAGAAGAGTTGTTCCTGTATTTATCGGTCGGAGAAGAAGCTATTAGTGCTGTCTTAGTTAAAGAACAAGACGGAGAACATCACCCGGTATATTACGTCAGCAAAACCCTCCTCGGAGCCGAAACCCGATATACCCTAACTGAGAAACTCGTTCTAGCATTGGTTACTACGGCTCGTAAGCTACGCCCCTACTTTTTATCCCACCCAATTACCGTGCTTACTAAGCATCCCCTGAGAGCAATTCTTAATAAGCCGGAATCATCAGGGAGAATGATAAAATGGGCTGTAGAGCTTACTGAGTACGATATTTCCTACGCTCCGAGACCGTCAATCAAAGCGCAAGTTTTGGCGGACTTTGTAACAGAACTCACGGGCGTTGGATCCGAGGAAAAGGAGCCACGATGGCACGTATATGTAGATGGATCCTCGGTGAGTACCCACGGGGGGGCCGGAATAGTTTTGGTAAATCAAGAAGGAGAGGAGGAAAGACTCCATTTTGCAGTTAGAATAGATTATCCCCTCTCTAACAATGAGGCCGAGTATGAAGCTCTCCTTATTGGTATGAGGTTAGCTAGAGAAGGGGGAATGAAAAGAGTACTCCTTCATAGTGATTCCCAACTGATTGTTCAGCAAGTTAAGGGGTCATATGAGGCCAAAGAAGAAAGAATGCAAGAGTACCTCCGAGTTGTTCGCCAGAGGTCCGAATGGTTTGAAGAATATGATATAGTTCAAATTCCTCGAAAAGAAAATCAAGAGGCGGACGCTTTGTCCAAGATGGCTACACAAACAGCTGCAATACATACTCGGAAGATTACTCTACTACATGTCAATGAATCTGAAAAGGGTGAAGGCCGAGAAGTGAACACAGTTTCAGATCCTTCATCTAGCTGGGTGACTCCTATCAAAGCCTATTTGCAGAATCCCGAGGGATACTCCTCGGACAAGAATATTCAGCGAATGATGTTCAGAAAAACCCTCCGATACTTCCTCAAAGACGGGATACTCTTCCGAAGGACATATTCATGTCCCCACGCTCGATGCCTTAATGAAGAAGAGGCCCAGCTAGCCTTAGCAGAAACTCACGAGGGGGTATGTGGGAGCCATACTAGTGGCGAAAGCATGGTGGGACGCTTGATCCGACAAGGCTACTATTGGCCCACGATGGCCAAAGATAGCAAAAGCTATGCCGAAAGATGCAAACCATGCCAGGCTTACGCCCCTCGGACCCATCTACCCGCAGCCCCTTGGGAACCCTCTTTGAACCCCTGCCCATTCTCTAAGTGGGGTATTGACATACTTGGACCCCTCGTCCCTGATGCCGGTCAAAAGAAATTTCTGCTAGTAGCCGTTGACTACTTCACCAAATGGGTGGAAGCGGAACCCCTAGCTAGGGTAACCGCGGGGGCCGTTATCAATTTTCTCTGGAGAAATATTATTTGTCGCTTTGGTGTCCCTCGGAGCCTGGTAAGTGATAACGGTTTGCAGTTTACTGATCAAGGATTGCAAAAGTGGTGTGATCATTGGGAGATAAAACATCGCTTTGCCTCCGTGGGATACCCTCAAGCAAATGGCCAAGTAGAAAGAACCAACAGAACCCTCCTGAAGAACATGAAGGCCCGGCTTGATTGGCATAAAGCTAAGTGGGTTGAGGAGATACCCGGGATATTGTGGGCCTATCGGACCACGCAGAGTGTTGCTACGGGCGAAACCCCTTTTAGTCTATCCTACGGATGTGAGGCTGTGTTGCCCTCGGAGGTCTCCCTAGAAAGCTGGCGAGTCAAAGAATATGAAGAAGTAGCCAATGGCTCAAATCTAGCCCTTGCCCTTGACCTCCTCGAGGAAAAAAGGACCCGAGTAGCCCTCCGAATGGAAGAGTACAAGGCTCGGATGTCACGATATTATAATACCAAGGTAAGACTCCGAACCTTTCAAGTTGGAGATTTAGTGATGAAACGAGTAGGGGCCTCCAAGAATGTGGGTAAACTAGATCCACGATGGGAAGGACCCTACAAGATAGTGGAAATCGTGGGACCGGCGACTTATCGGCTTGCTAACTCCGAGGGGGCAATACTTCGCAACACGTGGAACGCAAGTAACCTTAGAAAATATTATGCTTAATGTAATAGTTATATATGAATAAAAAGAGTGTTCATATACGAGGGGATATAGTACAAAAGAAAATAGAATTGTCCAACAAAATGATGGCTCTATATACGAGACATCAGGACAATCCGATAACACTAAGAACCCTCTGTATTATGAACTGAACTCATTTACAAGCTAAGTCCCTCCCATGGGACGTTTCCCCTCTCGAATAAGTCTTCGGCGCTGCTCCTCGGAAAGAGAGACTGGATCATCCAAGAACACAGTTCCGACTGCAAAATCTCTAATAAGTGAAGGAGAAAACTCCTCGGAGACCTGACGAATGTTGAGTTCAGGAAGGAGCAAGCCCGAGGGGAACTCTGGCAAAGCTTGAACGGCATCTTGGCACAACTTATAGCCTATATACACTAAGTCACGCATCTCTCCCCGAAGGGATTCACGAAGACTGGATGGACCCACCACCTCCAACACAGCTTGGACTTGGGCCATGACCACCTCTATCGCATGAGAACGAGTTATCCCTAGCAGTTGCTGACTCAAGGCGTCTCTTTCCAGCGTAGCCTGTGTTAACTGCTCCTCCGAGGACCGCATTTGGCCATGTAACTCCTCAATTCTCCGGTCTAAGCTCAAGACACGTGCTTTTTCAAGCACTAATTGGCGTTCCAATTCCCACGCCTTATCCTTCTCGGATTGCAACGCACGGGTATGAGTCTCCTGAGCTGACTCGTGAACTTCTTTCAAACGAGCTACCTCCCCTTGAGCCTCCCAGAGACCTCGCTCTAACTCGTCCCGACGACGGTATACTAAACCCGGATCTGAGGAAGAACTCCCGTAAGACCCGAGGGCGTCCAACACCATATAAATCTGCTCAAAAAACGAATGGCATCAGATCAGAAGACAGGTTAGTATTAAATAAAATGAATAGATACCTCACACAGGTCTTTGCAGACTAAATCTTGGAGAACGGGTACCGAAAGGGTTTTTATCATTTCACAATCTGTTACGTTCAATAACCCACTAAGAAAGTTTCGGCAAAATCCCACTGCTGATCCGAGAGGAGAAACATCCTGATTACCCTCGGGGGGAAGAGTTCTCCCGAGGGAAGGGTGCTCCTCGGGCGGTGGTGCAGGAATACGACCAGGGATATCTTGTTGGGGCTGCATATCCTCTGCACTAGAAGAGTGAAGATACTCCTCTAATACATTTACTACGGTAGAATTGTGAGGAATGGGCTATGATACTATGGGACTCATGTGACAATCCGTTTGAGAAAGAGTTGCTATCAGATCCGACGATCCAGAAGGAGTTATATAACTGACTGGGGGGGCTGCAACGGGTTCCTCCTCCTCCGAGGAAATTTCAACCATTGCCTCACTTATGAGGGGAGGAGAATCGCCAACCTTCGTCACCCCGGGAATACCATGCAATGCCCTCCCCAGGAAAACGTCATTAGAAGACCCGAGAGAAAAAGCTCCCATCTCCGCTCCTACAAAAGATGTCAGTAGGAAAATGATCCGAGGACACCAATATAGTTTATAAACTAGAGAATGATTTGCAGAACTTACGAAAGTGGAAATTACTGTGAAGAGGATGAGAAACAGGGATGCATCCTTCCACCCCCTCTTGTAAACCTGCCAAAATTAAGGCCTCGGGGAAATCCAACAGCCCAGATATGTCATAAGAACCAGAGAAAAGTCCCGAGTGAAGCAATATCTCCCTCACTTGTCCTCGTGTTTCGGTGTTGGGTGCGATATATCCCAGACCCCATCGGATGGGTACACCCCACGATCTGGCTGACTGGCCTCTCGGACGGATAAAGAAAAATCTCCGCCTCCAATCCCCTCTACTAGAGTGGGAACTGGATACACGAGTGAAGATATTTTCCTTGTCCCGATAGGTCAAGCTAAAAAAGGGAGTCCCCTCTGAGCAAGGTTGAAGGGTAAATATTGTCCCCACCCGATAAGGGGACATTGGAAGGTTTAAAAGCTCACTACGAAGGACATATCCCACCAAATGACTATAGGAACTTGGTGTTAACTGACTCGGACACACCTGCCAATACCGAAAAAGTATCTGGAAAAAGGGATGAAAAAAGGTCCGTAAACCACAACGCATTTGTTCGGTATAAACGGTCATGTAACCCGAGGGGGGTGCGTAAGCCCTCTGGCCCGCAGAAGGTACTAGTATGTCATAATTCTCAAAATCAAGGTTATAGCCGCTGAAAAGAGATCTTACCGAGTTCTCACTCTCAATACTTGTGGTGGATCCTACACGTCCTCTACCTATTAATCGAGACAGGTTAAGAGGAATCAGATCAAACTCCGAAGACTCATCCGCCAAAGAGTATGGCTCCCTACCCATGAATATTTCTCTGATATGATTGATCCTACGTGAATTTATAGATGGGAGTCTACGAATTACCCCAAGAGAGGAACTAGCGCCAAGTGTCGCCTGGTTTTCGGATAAATTGCCCCTCGGAGGAACTCTGGATGATTCAGAAGGACTCCGAGCGGTATCCCGAGAAGAACCACAAGATGAAGTCGAACCACTTCTTCTATAATAAGGAGGCAACATCTTATCTGGTAAGTACTATCTTCGTACTTGCAATTATGAGTAAACTCGAAAGAAAATCAAAGACTAATAAAAATTAGGAGATAAGTGCATAATTGATAAAGATCCTACGTGCATATATACTCTTTAAATTAGAGTTAGAAGTAGAAGTTTAAACTCTTAGTACGTTAACTAAGGGACACGTGTTGGAAAACTTTTTGATTAAGGAGGACACGTATCCTATTTAACCATGCAAAGTAACACCTCCTACTTAGAAATTTTACTTAGTCAGCATCCATATAAGGATTATCATTGTCCATTTTAATTAAACAGTGGAAATAAAATAGGAAGATTGCACAAAATATTTATTGATTTAAACCAAAGAGCCCTCGGAAGGGGTAATAAGTACCAAGGAATGTTTATTTGAAAATTAAAAGTAAAAATTACAAAAAACTAGACTAAGCTCCCGTGGAAGGAGGGAGAGAAGAAGTTGTCTCTTCTGCGGAAGTACCCAATGGAGCAAGACGAGAGATTGGAGAAAATACTCCCCCAGAACCGCTAGCCCTTGGACTCGGACTCGTGGCGGAGCGCATTGGAGATGGTGTCGGAGAATCCCGAGAGGATAGCAAACCCCCAAACCTCCCCACAAAATAATGGCAGTCATCGGGAGTTGGCTTCTTTAATTTCCGAAGATCGAAAGACTTGGAGAAGTTAACATCCGACCTTATCAAAGATTTCGCCACCTTCGCACACTCCAAATAACCCCACAGAAGATGGCCCATCAAGAGCTCATGAGAAGGCTCCTCGGATGTTCCTGATTGCTGCCGTGAGATCTCTCGCTGGGCAAATTGAACAGCTGCATCCACCTTAGCCTGCACGTCCTCGGGAGATAGAAAACTTGCTAACTTCCCCTCGGCTGATTCTGCCCTATCAGTAACTTGGCCCAGTGTCTCCTGGAGAACTCTCTCTCTCTCATTCCCGTCCGCCACCGCCTTCTCGAGAGCCGCAATACGAGCAGTAAAGACCCCCTCGGAATCTTTCCATTCCTTCTCCCTCTTCATATAAGCGGACTCGGCAGCACTTAAATTACCCTGCAAATTTGCCCTTGCCTTCTCTGACTCTTTAAGAGCAAAGTCGTAATCAGAAATCTTGGTATGAAGAATATCCTCCCTAATCTGACTCTCCTTATCCCGAGCCACGAGAGGCGCCAGTTGCGCTCGGAGTACTTCTAACTCTTCTTTGTCTTTCCGACCGTGCTCTTCAACGGCAGTAACTGCCTCTCGAGTCTTTCCAATCTACAGAAGAGTCAACAATAAAAGATTTAACAGAGATGTATTGTGTAATTTCAGAAGACTAAGGCAGAGAAGCTTACCATAAGCCCCGTCCAGTTAAGACTGGTGTATAAAAATTGATACCCCTCGGCGGGTGCTGAACTGGAGGAGGCGAAAAATCGGAGGATATCTTGATAAGCCTCCCCCACTGAACGAGATGAAAATTCCCCCCCGGATCCGATGGGAGGAATAGGCTCCTGAAATGTATGACCCCTCGGAGACAAAGTCACCGGGACATGTCCCCTCGGAGGAGTCGTATCCTTTACCGGAGTCGTCACTTCTGAATTTGTAAATATGGCCCGTGAACCACCTACTGTTGTGGAGGGGCTGGTCTTTCCTAATAGTGATTGCAGAATTCCTTCCTTCAAATCTCGGTCCTCTGAAGAAGGATCAAACTCCCCTTGGGTGTCTTCGGAGTCCCCTCGTAAACCTTCTTGCTCGGGAATGTTAAATTGGGCCAGAAAATCCTCCTCTGCAACAGATACGAACTGTCAGTGATTGAAAGGATGAAACTAGAAAAAATTATGGAAAAAAGGCAAATGACGGATACTCACCATATAATGAAGACTCTTCTACCATCGGAGCTTTCCCTTTATCCATAGCCCCTACATCAAAAGAAAAGGTGTCAACACATCAGCAAATATTGCAGATAAAGATACGCACATCTCATTAAAAACTCGGGAAACTTACCCCGAGGAGCGGATTCAGGAACTGTCGGAAGCTTAGGAGAGTGATCCTCGGAAGACAGGTCTATTACTTCAGTATCCATCCGAGCAGATTCATCCTCCGCACCACTCGGAAAGATACCCCCCTCGGAACCTCTCGGAGAAATTCCTATATTAGATTCGGAAGCAGGTAAATTCCCTGACTCCGATTTGGAAACGGGCACTAAAGCCAAATCCCAAGGTGCTACTTGACGCAGGGGAACAGCGCTCCTAACGATCCCCATCGCATCCATGCATAGAAGAGAATGGTCTTCGTGGAATCCACCCTTCTCTGAATCCATATGCATACTCTCGGGAGCATTAACCTCCTCCTCCTCGTGATCTCCCTCCTCTGGAATCTCCGAGACACCACTAGGAGTAGGTTCCCTCGGACTCGACTGCAGATAGTAGTTCGCCATGACATCCCCTGCATCATCCCATCAATAACGTGTATAAGCACAATTTACCACTGTGCTCGGAAAGAGAATAAAAGGATAAAAGAGCGAATAAAGAGACTTACGAAAGAGACTCCTCGCAACGGGAGACAGGGACAAGGGCCTCTCCACGGCGGCATCAGTGAAAACTACATGGTGAAGCCCAGAGGTCTCATATAACATAGTGAAGTCCTCTGATTCCATCAATTTGTGCTGAGAAATTATAGGAGATAGCACCGCCTCCTGATCCAGAGCATGCACGGGAGTAGTACCCTCTCGCCAATCAAAGGGCACATCCCACTCGCCGTTGACAGGGCCCACGAAGAAATACCTGTTCTTCCAGATGCTATGTGAGGTAATAGCAGCCCCCAAGATCCTCTTCGTGGAATCCCCCGAGTTATCCCGATGACGAACGTTATAGAAAGGATACCCCCCGGGTGATACCGCCACGTCAAAGATTGAAAGAAAGTGATCCACCGAACACTCTAGCCCATTCACGTGGCACCAAAATACATAAATACAGATAGCAGCAAATCCATTTGGTACCATCTGACTTGGGCTGATATTACAAGTTTTAAAGAGCTCGCAGAAAAAAGGGGACATAAACGAGCGCCACCCATACTTCACTTGAGCGAAAAATACTGTCAACATACCCGGAGGAGGATAGCATGCCCTCTCATCCTTCGTCGGGATTCGGAAGACCATATTCTTCTGAAGGACTCCGGTTGAGGTCAACAGATCTGCTACCTGCTTACGAGTAGCAATATTCCTCATCTTTTCCACCTTAGCAAAGGTCCGAAGAGGTGGTTCCTTTAATTTGGGAACCCTAGCTTTTTCGAGGAAGTGGCGCCGCCCTCAGCAGCAGCAGCAATTTCTCCCTTCCGTTTGCGAGTAATAACTCCCACTGGAATACCTCTCACACTCGTAGAAGAATTAATCGGAGCAGTGACTTCCGAGGAGATAGCGGCGGCAATAGAGTCAGTGTTGGCGGAAGAAGCCATGGATACAATAAAAGAGAAATGTTTTTGAAAGAGAGAAGAGGAACGGGTAAGTCTGCTGGGAATTTGAATTGCAAAAAATGAAGAATAAAGATTAAGGAAAGAGATTTTTTTTTTTTTTTTTTGCTCTGAGAGGAAATTACCACAAAGACGGATTGAGTGAATGAAGAAAAAAGAAGCAACAGTGTCCTATTTATAACCGAAGGTGACAACGGTCAAGAATTTTGAAAACGTGGAACTTATTTAAAGCTCCACGTAACTGCCACTTGATTGTGTCACGCCGTCCCCATTCTGACCGTTGCCAACGGTCAGATAGTTCAAATCTCCAAGCTGGTCAACAACAGTCCGCCACCTGCGCCCCGAGATCTCCGCGTGCTTAATAACGATACCCTAAGGGTATTCAGGTAAAATCCTTATAAATTTTAAATATATAGGCGTATTGAATAAATATCAAAAAAGGAAAAAAAATAAATATAGGGACACTAAGCAAAAAATAACCCCTCACCTCACTGAGGACGATGATTTAAAATTCCGTTTGTCTCTACGAGGACAATCGAAATTTGGGGGGGCTAGTGTTAACCCTAAAAAATAAAATAGAGGAGATCACTCCTACTCGGGAAAAATAATATGTGGACAATACTATTGTCACGAGTATGTCTGATGGGATGTACCTATAAAGAAAACCCCTCGGAGGATATATGGACAATACTATTGTCACGAGTACGTCCGATGAGATGTACCTATAAAGAAAACCCCTCGGAGGATTGCCCTACCTCTCGGTCACTGACCCGAAAAGGTTTATAAAAGCATCCGAGGAGAAACGCAAGCGTCCCTTGGAAAGTCAAACGGTGAATGAAAAACAGATATCAACACGGCATCGGAAAAAGAGCAAACCCCGATGGACCCGTATGACTCCGATATCCACCAAATGCGCCAAGAGGGACCAAGAGGGACCCCGAGTCCTATGAACTTACAAGAAAACTTCCTTGCTGAACACTCCTCGGAAAAGACAACACTCGGACTTATCCGAGAACACAATTTTGGAAGAAGTCAATACAGGAACACCCAGCGAATACATTCCGAGCACTCTGGTGAAGAAATCTCACTTTCAGTAAAGCAAAAACAGCCCTCGGACACAAAATCACAGTCCTCGGAAGTCACACCAAGTCCTCGGAGATCACATTTCCACCCTCAGAGATCACTTCTGACTGTTGAAGAAAATACCCGAATCAAGAAGGAGAAACAAAAGCCCTCGGAAGAATAGCTCTATCAGAAACAGTCTACATCAATACCCGAATCAAGAAGGAGAAACAAAAGCCCTCGGAAGAATAACTCTATCAGAAACAGTCTACATCAGAAGCCCTCGGAGATATCCGAAGACACAAAAGCTAATCCAGTCAGCACTTAGTAGATAAACGATAAACATTATCCTAATTTTTACACCTGTATCAAGGTAACAACAACACCTGTCCTTATCAAAACACATGCACAATGACACCTACCCCCACCAAAGTCTATATAAAGGGAGGTGATCAGTAGAAGAAGGACAAGCTGGAAGAAGCTGAAGCAACTAAGCCTATTTGTTACAATTTATCACTCAAATACGTAAGATAAAAAGAGGAGGAAATGTTCAGTGAATAAAGGAAGGGAATATTCTTGCAATTAATCTCATTATGTCCATCTCGCGTTGCCTTTGAATCACGGACAGGACGTTTCGACCCAAATAAATATCTTCCGTTAAATAGGGAATAATTCCAAACCTGTTAACAAGGAGAGCGTGAGCTAGATCGTTCTTCTCTTCATCATTCGATCCTGGATCAATTGTCTCCCAAACTTTATTCACTCGAAGCATAACCCTCATCCTCATAGACCAAAATGTGTAGTTGGTGTTGTTTAGCATCGGACATTGTATGGGTGAAGGTCCTCCTTCCTTTGGTCTAGTCGTCGCGACTGATTCACTCATGGTTCGAAAACAAAAACTTTGTGATCGCTCTTGTATGAATATCGAACATGGAGCTCTGATCCCAAATCTAGTTTTAGAATAACACAAAGATTTAAAGAATAACTCTCTTTATTGATTAAGAAAATAACTAAAAACTTAATCTCTTTGGATCTCTCTAAAACTCATAAGTTAAACCACATTGGTTTCTTCTTATATAGAGACTTCATCCACAAATCCTAATCCTATTCAAACACCACATATATATTTAGATAACTCCTAAATATATCTATTTCTAATATCTACAAGAATAACAACTTGAATAGGATTAGTGTTTCCTTTAGTCTTCTTTCTTCAAGCTTATCCCAACACAACAATCCCGGTTAAAAAATAAACGCAAATACAAACATTTATCTATCCAGCAATGATGAGATAGATCAGCTACTCCTCCTATAAGAAAATAAGTATGCATCATGCGAATAACGGTAGCAGCTTCCAAGTGGTCATATATCAATTCTCGTTCTCGAAAAATATAGAAGAAAGGAGTTTGTGCTCCAGTATCTGCCATAAAAGGGTCGAGCTAGCCATAACAATTGGGAAGCCGTCTTGTAATTGTATGAAGTCTAATTGACAATCCTAACGTGGACTCATTATTATCATTATATATTACTTAGAGATATAATACATATACAGCTCGATATGAAAATAACTATGGAAACGCGTTCTTAATTAATTTATATTTTACGTAGTAAACTGATCAGGACATTATATTGATATATCTGGGCACGACATTGAATGTAACAATGAAAAAAAGTACCTAGTGAATTGGATATTAATGTACAGATCAGGTCAGCAAAATTGAACTTGAAAATTAAAGTCTAGCTAGCTACTAAGGAATTGAGAATCGGCAATAATGTTCAATATTAATTGAATAGACGTGAACACTATAAGAGTGTCTGAATCCGCACTGATAGTCTACACCAACAAAATACTTATCTTGCAATATTTACTGCTTGAGAGAGTTATAGAACAAAATAAAAATACAAATCATGGCTTACTATCTGCAATCCCTCGTGAGAGTTATTGAGTTGATGCTTTGTCATGATACACATAAATACTTGGACAATGTTACCACCACACAAATCGAGTCCCTCTTGGAGAAGGTCTGTTTTTTGAGAGACTCTTTTGCGAATCATGCAATACTGAGCCAACAACAAGATAATTTCGAGGATCAAATACGAGACGCAGCAGAAAATGCTGAAGACGTTCTTGAAACTTATGCTACTTCGTTTTCAACTCGCTCTTCAAACATGAAGAAGTTACTCACAAAATTTGCAGAATCTCGTTTTGCTTGTTTTGCAACTGAGAACAAAATCTCCCTTCCAGAGTTGCAAAATTTACTTGAAAGTTTTGATTCCTTGAAAGAAGAGATGATGAAGATCTGCGATGGGGATCGTATACCAGCTGTTAAAGAACCATCCGCCGTTTCATCAAGCATGGAAAGAAATCCCACTAATATTATGGTGGGATTCAAAGACGATTTAAGTCAATTGATGGAACGACTATTTGGAGATTCATCTAAACTTGAGATTATCCCTATTGTTGGGATGGGAGGCATTGGCAAGACCACTCTTGCTCGAAGAATTTACGACGATTCCTCCGTTGTTTCTCATTTTGATACTCGTTCATGGGCGACGGTATCTGATGACTATAGTCTTCAGGATATTCTACTGCGCCTTCTCGATTCCAACAAAGATGAAGAGACTAGAGACTTGGGACTTACTTTATACCAGGGTTTAGTGGGCAAAAGGTATCTGATCGTGTTGGACGATATATGGCGTTCTAAAGCTTGGGATGACGTGAAAAAGTGCTTTCCAAACGGGAACAACGGAAGTCGTATCATTCTGACCACTAGGCAATCTGACGTGGCTACTTATGTTGACTCAAACAGCCCACACCACCAGGTGCATCCTCTTGACACGGTTGATAGTTGGGAGCTTCTAAGAAAAAAGGTTTTTGGTGATGAAAATTGTCTTCCTGAGCTGGAACAACTGGGGGAAGAAATAGCAAAAAGTTGTAGAGGACACCCTCTTACTATTCAAGTTATTGGGGGAATCCTCTCGCAAAGTGAAAGAACAAAAAACTCTTGGGAAAAAGTTGCAGGTGACGTAATCTCTGCCATAGCTAATGAAGATGAGCAGGTCTCAAATATATTGTCTTTGAGTTATGATCATTTGCCTTATTATATCAAACCTTGTTTTTTGTACATGAGTGCTTTTCCCGAAGATTGTGAGATAAACGCATCAACACTCATCCGGTTATGGATCAGTGAAGGGTTTCTAATACCAATTCTAGGTAAGAGCCTAGAAGAGGTTGCAGCTGAACTCCTAAACGTTCTCATAGATAGAAATCTTATTTTTGTTAGAGATCGAACTCTTTACGGTGGGAGAGTCAAAACCTTGGGTATACATGATCTCTTGAGGGACTTGTGTGTGGTGAAGGCTTGCGAGAAGAAGTTTTTGCATGTCATAAATGAGAGAACTGATCTTCATAACATCTCACAAGACATGGTGTGTCTTCGTCGGGCGAGTGTTCTTAATTACAGTCGCAACGGAGATATTTACGGCTCAACAAGTCGAAAGGCATTTGCGCGTTCATTGTTGAATTTTTCGAATTATGACCTGCAGGAAATGTTGCCTGGTGGTCCTTTTATATTTCAGTTGTTGAGAGTGCTGGAGATGGGGAAAGGTAAGTTCCCAAAAGCTGTCAATTTAAGGTACTTGTCTGTTTATTCTGAGGAAGAATTAAGAGGTATAACTAGTTTTAGGAATCTACAGTTTCTAATTATTTATGGGAGAGGCGATATCAAGGTGCCACAAGCATTATTTAAAATGGCACATTTGAGAGAGATCGTGGCGAAGGAAACGTCCCTGGAGTGTGATTTTAAGAAGTCAAGAAATCTTGTTGTTCAAAAAAATCTCCATAAGGTGTCGAGATTAACGGTATCAACTAATCTACACCTGTTCCTGGCAAAATGGCCAAACCTAAAGAATTTAGGACTCATTTACCCCATGACACCAACACCAGTTGTCGGCATATCGCATCTGCACAAACTCGAGAAACTATTCATCTATTACACAAACCTGTCGGACTTCAGTTTCCCAGATACACTCAGGAGTTTGATTATTTTTGAATCAACCGTATGCCTGACGACACTAAGTATGCTTCCGAATCTTGAAGTTCTCCACCTTCGCTGCGTTTCGTTTGCATCATCTGAAACTGAAATTACTAATAATTGGAAGATGTCTGAGGGGAAGTTCAGCAAGCTAAAGTATTTGATACTTTATGATCTTCAACTTGTTAATTGGGAAGCCGATGAGACTCACTTCCCCATACTCAAGCACCTCGAGATTCAAGTTTGTGCGGAACTCGAGAATCTCCCGTCAAGTATTGGAGACATTCCAACTCTCGAAAAACTCAATGTGAATGGGTCCGGTCCTGCAGCTGAGGCCTGGGCAAGGAAAATCCAGGAGGAACAACTAGATTACGGGAACGAACTTCTTCGAGTTTCTGTTGATTGGTCATAGTAATTGCGTATGTCTCTGTTAATTAGTTAATGTCATGTATCTTTAACTTTTGCTTTAATTTGCATGTTCTTCGTTTCTTTTGACTTTTATTATTATGTATGTGCTGTAAAAGGGTTGTAATATTATATGTGTGCTATAAATGTGTTTTAATAGGTGTTTGTGTTGGAATACTTAAATGAACAAGCCAAAAAAAAAAATCAATATTCTAACACAAAAACGGAGGCGAAAATTATAATTCAACTCTAATTGACTCATAGGCGTATCAAGGATTTGTGTGTTGGAGGGTTAATTTTTTTTTTTTTTAAGAACAAACATGCAAGAAATGAAGTAGGAAAAATGAAAGGCTTTTACTTTTGCTAGTTTTTTTATTAACATCAAAACAGAGTTTTTGCTAATTTTATAACATCAAAAGAGATCTTTTTACTATTTTTTAACATTGGAAGAGGAGTTTTTGCTATTCTTTCAGCATTGAAAGGGCGGTTTGATAATTTCTTAACATGAAAAGATATTTTTTGTTGTATAGATCGATACGCCCCTCAATTGACTTGTTACAAAATAAAAAGATTACGTTGATATTTATAAGATTTTCGTAACATGAACCTAGTCTAGTTCCGTACTATCACTTAATTGCATACATTCACCTATCTAACACATGAACCTCGCCAAAAGATACATACATGCTCCTTCTAATACATGTATCATATTATTTAATATTATTATAAGGGAAAATTACTTTTTTCTCCTTTAATTTGGGCTAAGTTTGCCTTTTGCCCGCTAACTTTTTTGCCTCCACTTTTACCCTGTAAGTTCAATTAAATGTGCAAAAAATGCCTGTTGGGCTATTTCTGAGACCCGGTTACTGTTTAGCTGACGTGGCAGCTAACTAGGACGCCACTGCACTGCCACGTGGCGCCACAATTTTTTGTTTTAATTTTCTGACTGGACTTAACGGTGAAATATCCAAAATACCCCCGCACCCAAAAAAAATGTTCTCCATTTATTCCACAGACAGAAGCAACAACAGTCAGATTTCGCATCTCCTGTCCAAATTCCGACCCGTACAAATTCCTCGCTGATTCTTCTCCTCTTCCACTTTAAGGTAACGCTATTATATCTACTTATTTAGTAATCCTCAATTTTGAGTTTTGCGCCGAATTGGTTAGTAATTTTCAGGGTTTAGGGTTTTTACTTACGGCTTTGATTATGCTTAAGGTTTAATTCCAGACTTTGTGTTTGTTTTGGCGATTAACAGTGAAGAGTAGTGACGTGATCGTGAATTTGCGCTTAACTTGAGGTAATTTCGAATCACAGTGAAGACATATAGGTTGTTTAGGGTTTTTTTTATTTCATGATTAGGATTGATTGAAGAGAAAACCATGTGTTAATTGTTTTGAATGCATGTTGTGTGGATTAGGGTTTAGAATTGCTTTATATGAGTTGATGTGAAAATGTTATGCTTTAAAATGTAGGTGGCTCATCCTTATAACATACCATGCTTGTGTGGAAGAGGTAGGATGCCTTATTTGCAGGCTAGCTATCGGGCAACGTATCCCGCTAGATTTTACTACGTTTGTCCCGCAAATAAGCGCCATAAGAACTGTTTTTTTATGGGTTGATGAGCTTGACCAAAACATGAATCAGAATCCGAATCTAATTCCAAACCAAAACTCCAACCCAAGCCCTATTCCTAACCCAAATCAACAAGCCGCAAATGATGTGGGTGTTGTAGGGGAGACACAGGAAGCTGAAGCTTCATTTGTGGCCACTTAAAGCAATTTGATCCACTCATCATTAGTGGATTCATTGAGTTCAATTGATGCCACTAAGGCTGCAATAGTTTGTTGTATTGTGGGATGGGTGATGCTTCTATTTGTTTCCATCTTGGTTGTTGTTACTCCATCGATATTGTATTCGAGAATGTAATTTAATTGTGATATTCACTTGGATAGAATTCCACTATTTTCCTAATATGGTTTGTATGACTATTGACTCTTTATTAAGAATGGTTTGTATGACTTTATAAGTATTTTATATGAATGTTATTTCTTTTAGTTAATGATTTAATTTTTTTAAATGACAAGAAACGAATAACAATGTCGAAACTTTATCGACCTTGACTTCCCCCGCATTACTGAGACTTACGTGTTGCGTGAGATGGCCAAATATGGGCAGCGACATAGGCTCTATGATCCTAATGCTCTGGAGAGGTGCATCAGGTTGATCAAGTTGTCATTGGATTCTTTCAATGAAAGAAATACATAATAGGGACACTAAAAGAGAAAGTGAATAAGCTAAAGAGAAGGTTTGAGAGATTCAGACATTTTGCTACTTTGCCTGGTGTTCGCATTATCAATGATACTTACCAAGTGATCAATGGTCCAGTGTATGAAGCTCACATGCCCCATGTAAGCATTTAGGAAACTTTAACCTTAATTTGAAATTATTTTAGGAAGCTCACTAGTCCTTGAAGAGATTTTTTTAACAACTTTTGTAAGAAAAAAAAATCATTTTTTCAGAAGACTAGAGATGAGGAGTACTTTAGGACTATCTGTCTTCCTAATGCAGCCTTATTTCACACTGTCTTTCAAGAGCTTAGGCGTATTGGTTTCCCTGAAGCTCCAGTTGGAAGAACTGTTGAGAATCCTATGGTGATTGAAGATAGTGATATGGAAGAAAATGAATCTAGTGGTGTTGCTGATGAAGTAGTGATTGAAGTTGGTCAAAATATTGTTGGTGAATTGGAGATTGAATCTGGAGGTGATATAGAAGCTGCAATTGGTGGTGAAGAGTGTCATGATGTTGCTGATGAAGTTCTAACTGGAACTGTTGGTGGGACAGAAACTACAAATGATGGTGATTGAAGAGAGTAGTTTTTTTAGTTTGACAGTTGAGAGATGGTAGTTTATTGTTTTGAATAATTGCTATTGTTGAGCTATTTCTGAGTTAGACCTATGAAGTACTGGAGGTGATTGAACAATTGCAAGTGTTGAGTTTTGAATTGAAGAAAGTGCTTTTCTTTTACTGGTATTGCAGACAAGTTTTTTGAATAATTGATGAATTGTGTTTTACTTTTCCTCAAATCTTTAACAACAACTATCACCAGTACCAGTAGCATTCTGCATTACAAAACTACAACTACAACTATCACCCTTCTGCATTCTTTAATCTCCACAAAAGTACATATCATCCACTCATCTGAACAAAAAACTGGAATGATGTATTCATAATTGGCAGTAGCAGAATTCTACATTGTTCATACATATTGACAAGCATTTACAAAATACAAAGACTCAGCTGAGTCTTCAATTAAGCTACTGGCAAACTGCATCATCAAACCAAAATTGATAATGACACAATGGCATACATCAAATCATTACAATGTGACTCCCCTTATCTAATGAAACCAAAATATGAGTTCACAATATTGAAAGAATACATGTCCTTGATCATTATCATTAATGATCGAAAACTGTCATTCCAACACTCTTTCTCCTTACCCTTTCCTTTTTCTGCACCCTTCTTATCTTTTACCTTGTTTACTGCCTTTTCTTTGTTCATCTCATTCACCACTGAAGCAAAATTGTTGAGCTTCACATACTTCTTACCTCCAACCACAAATGTTGGGCACCAACTTGCATGTTGACATTTAGAGGTGGTAGGCCATAAGTTTGACTCCCCTAAGTACCAATCATAGGTGCAGGAGCTCTTATGTTGACTCCTCTTGAGATTGGCTGAGAATGGGCGAAGCTTATGTTCTGGCTGAGCTGAGACACAATATTTGGGACTGGGATAGAATGTTATGTATTGTGGAACTGACTGACCCATCTAGCAATTGGTATGGGATCTGGAGCAATCACATCTTCTACCATTAAAGATCCAGCACCCTGAACAATCAACAAACAACAACACTTAGCTATTACTTATGAAAGACCTCAAGCTATTATTGAATCTTAATACACTATAGTATTCTTTATGAAAATGACCTGTGAGGCCTTGAATCCCCATACATCTCCAATATCACCCTTCTTTCTTTTTCCCTTCTTTGGTTGGTCATTCACATTTTTCTTTGATACTTCAGCTGTGGTTTCTTCATTGACTCCCAAAGACACTGCCTCATTCTCCTACATTATTGAAAATCAGATATGATCATTTTTTCAATCATAAATGAAATTAAGGAACTCTCAGTATACTGAAAAGCATATATGATCACTACATATGCATTGTCTTCAGAAGTACCACCTTCTTCAAATGTAGCATACAACCTCTCAGTTGCATCCTCATTGCCATATGCCTTTCTCAAGTAACAAGACACTATGTTATGACCTTGCACACCACATAAGCTGCAAGTCACTGTCTTTTGCTTCCTCTTCAAAACTTTCCTTTCCTCTGCCTTCTTCTTTTTTCCTTTCTTTGAAGTGTGTGTCTTCTTTCCTGGTCTCTTCACTACTTTCTTTTTCTTGCTGACATGTTCTTCATCAGAGGTCCTTCTTCTAGCTTTCTGAGGCCTACCTACCTGCCTACCAAAGTTGGGAGGTAATGGAGGCATATACCCAGTCTCTCCCCATATGTTGCTCATACACACTCCATATATTGTTGCCTCATATGTCTTCTTGTATCTCTACACCGAATACCACTCAGAGACATAGTTGACTGGTTCTTTTGCATTGTGCATAATTGAGCATATGTCATGCTTACATGGGAGACCAATAAGGTCCCAATTTCTGCACGAACATGTTCTATGATAAAGGTCAACACAGTGTTGAGATTCATTAGTAAGTGAGGTGATCTGATAGTGTGTTTCATCACACTTCATAGGAATACATTCAACAATCCATTCAGAGTTTTTGTCCAAAATTTCCTGAATCTTGGGACAGATTCTAAGATCACTCCACTTTCTTTCACATTTCTCACTGTTGTTGGTGAACCTTTGGCATACCCACTCTTTGATCCACTCACATATAGTTATTATTGGCTTTTATCTTGCTTCAAGTATAGTACTGTTGAAAGACTCACAAGTGTTGTTAAGAATGAGATCAACACTGCTGGATGTGGTGAAGTGAGATTTTCCCCAATGGGTAGGGTCCTTATCATCAAACCAATCAAGTGCAGATTGGCTAATCTCTCCAAGCTCATGCATAGCTTCCTTAAACTCTCCTACTGTAGTAGTGTTAGCAGCCTTCCATACAGCATTGGTAAATGTTTCTCCTCTAAAGTTGGCATTGTAGAAGTTCCTAAGCAAGTGTCTTACACAAAATCTGTAAAAGAACAATTAGTTCTTATGCAAACTTAACACTGGTTATCAATAACAAAGAAATCAACATATATATAACAATGAATTTACCTGTGAGTTGCATCAGGAAATATGGAAGTAAAAGCCTGGATAAGTCCCTTCTGCTTATCTACATAAATGTCAAACCTCTATGTTCATCTAATCCAAGATCAGTTTTAAGCACAGAAAGAAACCACTCCCAATTAGCAAAGTTTTCAATTGCAACCACTGCCCATGCAATAGGGAATGTGATGTTATTAGGATCAACACCTATAGTAGTTATCAACACTCCTCCATGTGGACTCAGTAGGTGACATCCATCAACACCTATATATGGTCTGCAACCATTCTTCCACCCCATTTTCAGTGCATGAAAACAAACATATAAGCACTTGAACCTTATTTCACCTCTCACATTGTCTGTGCCAACAGCTATACTGGATCCTGGATTGGTTCTTCTCAACTCTTCTGCATAATCAAACAACATAGCAAACTGCTTTTCTGGAGTTCCTTCCAACTTAGCAAGATCTTTTGTCTTAGCTCTGTAAGCCTGAGTCTTTGTAACATTAACATTAAGTGCGTTGATGGCATCAAGTCTGAACCCCTCTGACTTTCTTCTAGGATCTGACTTGGACAAATGCAGGAACTTTTCAGCTAACGAAGGTGACTTCACATTCTTGACATGAAACCTCTTCCCACAATCATCCTTAGGATTGTAGTTTCTGAGGACAAAAGTGGCTTCATTTTTTACCTGTGATTTAATTGAGAAGAGTGATTAATTACAGTAGAATACTTCAATATTACAAAAGAATACTTCATGAAATTGTTTGATAACACAAGTAGATTTATTCCTTACCTTAACCACATTGAATTTCCATGGGCAACCTTTTTTAATACACCTAACATGAACTCTGGTAGGATCACTCTTTTTTCACATAAAAAGTCCTCCTTTCTTCAACAACATGTGACTGAATGGCCATCTTGATATCTTTCTTGTTGTTGAATATCATTCCCAACTCAAAAAGGGTTTGAAAATCTGTTCTGGATTAAAGAATGATTCAGACTCCACTGATTCCTTATGGAATTCATCATCAGTAACCCTATTCCTCTTTGGTCCAGACACAACATCTTCAGAAGAATCACTGGCATCACCTATATCACTTTCATCACCCTTGTCAGATTCATATATGACTTTTTCCTTACCTTTCTTAGATCTCTCACCTCTCTCACCATCTATACTCTTTCCCTTAACTGATTCATCAACCACTTTTTCCTTTCCCTTCATAGATTTATGTACAACTACTCTTTTAGCTTTGTCACCACCCTCATTTCAGTTTCTTCAAATATATCAGTGCAAGCATGGAACATTTCTTCATCACTTTCATGATCCTTATTCTCATCATCTTTATCACCACACGCATCCTCAACAAAACCAGCATTCTCATCATCATTTTCCTGAGCCACCCAAGGATCAACATAGAATTCCACTTCTCTATTCCCAACCAGACTATCACAACAAACAGTCTGTAACCTTTCATCACTCAATACAAGTCTAATACCAGTGTTATTCCTAATGTAATATCTGATATTACCTTTCACACCAACCTCACAACATAACCATTCAAAAATACATGATTAACACTCTGGTAGTTCACAAAGTCAAACTTACTAACAATACAGTAATCATTTGATGGCATGGTCCTAAACTCACCACTATGATGCAACACCATTGTCATTTCAGTATTGTCCAAATCTGCAAAACAAAATAATTAGAGTTCTTGCATTGTTATAATTATTTTATTTTAATAACAAGTAACAATTAGGTCCCAAAAATCTGATATTTGAGTGTAACACTTTCTTCTTTTAACTATTAACATGCAACACTTAGGTTCCAAAATCATATTTTATTAACATGCAAAACAGTGGTGTACTTTTTCAGAAGTTGATAAAACATGAAAAACAAAATGGGTTGTGTTAACCATATAAAATAAATACGAGATTAAAGAGAATATTAGTCCTAAATCAGAAAGATTAATAAATGGACAATGCTATTGTCACGAGTACTTCCAATGAAGTTGTACCCACTCCCAACGAGGAGGCCCATCGGATGTGACCAGTATCGCTCGGTTACTAATCCAGAGAGGTATGAGTGGCCATCCGACGAGGGCACTCGGAAAGTCACGATGAATCAAGACCAGATATCAAGGTAGCATCGGATAAAAAGCAAACCAAGATGGATCCACCTGATTCTGATATCCATCACGATGCCGAGCAGGGCCCCAATGGACTCTGGAGTCCCAGAACCTTGACAAGAACGCTTCCTTGCTATATACTCCCAAAACAAGTGCCCTCGGAACAATGCCCCAGATGGCCAAATCGAAGAACGGAACCGCACATTGATGTAAGAACCATAGAACAACACTTTCCGGGCACTCGGAAAGAGAAACGCCTACCCACGAAGGATAAAAGACTCTCGAAATTCAGATCACGGGTGAATACCCCGACGGAGAAAATGCCCCGAATCACTTAATTCAGAATACGTCCCTATCGGAGCAGCATTATCACCAAGGGAACACTCAAACTTGGCCCTCAAGTCATTACTAGATGCAATAAGCCCTCGGAGACAAAGAAGGCAGCCTACCACCTATCGGAAAAAAGGCAAAAGCCCTCGGAAGAAGATAAAACAGCACAGTCAGCACTTAGTAGATCAAGATAGACATTATCTTATTGATTGGTGTATATTGTAACACGTGTATTCATCCTAAAACATGTCAACATGCATAGAGACACTTGTCCCTCAAAATTTCTATATAAAGGGAGGTGATCAATTAAAGAAGAGGAGAGGAGATAGACATACAACAGGAGTGAAATATAGTGAATAGAGGAAGGAATGTTCTTGTTACTTTGTCTCCTTTAAAATAGCATTTAGCTTTAAAATGGCAAGCGGAGACTTATATCCTAATGGAGGAAGCAGAAGGCACGAAAAGATGCCTGGAGAGCGATGATAATGAACATCACGAGCCCGTTGAACGGGAGGTGAAAGCCAAAGAAAAAAGCCGGAAAGGGAAACCAGCCCAGCGTAAAGACGAGAGTGGCCCGATCAAGAAATTCCTCAAGCCGGTACCCTTACCCCCGATGACCATTGCCCCCGTAGAAGTACTCAATGTGATGCGGGGCAGCACCGAGTTGTGATGGCCAAGAGAAGCCCGGTTTCCTGACAGAGACAAGAATACGGGTAAGTATTGTAAATACCATAGAACCTATGGGCATACTACCGAGGAGTGTACCACACTGCGAATGGAGGTGCTCCGCCTCTTGGAAGTCGGGTACCTAAAGAATATCTCAAGGCGAACAACCGAGAGAATCCTCCTCAGTATACCTATAATAGACCTCGAAGGGAAGAAGAAGAAAAAGAAGAAGATCAGGTGACTCCCAATCGGAGGTCACGAGAGAGAACGGTGGGGCAGCGAAACCCACCCCCTCCCCCGGAAGCATATGAAGATAACACCCCTCGGGGCGTACCATCAGTATGATAGAAGGAGGAGATCTCTCTGTTACACCACAAGGTAAAAAGAAGCAGTATTTGAAAGAGGCTAGGCGGGCGGAACAAGGATTGTTCATAGGATCCATTCAAAGTGCAAAGCTTCCTAGCATCATCTTTGGACCCGAAGATTTAAAAGGGGTGATTTATCCCCACGAAGATCCCCTGGTAATAGAAGCCGTGATCTATGGGATAGACATCCAGAGAATAATGGTTGATACCGGTAGTTCCGTGGACGTCTTATTTCTCCCCACCTATATGGCCATGGGATTGAAGAAAGAACGGCTAGAAGTAGCCGAAATTCCGTTAATAGGTTTCTCGGGAGAAGCCTCCAAAACACTCGGAACCGTGATACTTCCGATGTCGTGGGGAGAACGGGCCCTTCGAAGAACGGAACCCATAAAATTTTGGGTGGTAGAGACTTCATCAAGAATGTATAACGCAATCTGTGGGCGGCCATCCATTCGGGCCTTCGAAGCGATCCCTTCAACCCTCCATCTCAAGGTAAAATTCCCAACCTTTTCAGGTATCGGAGAAGTCCGAGGAAACCAGGCAAAGGCCCCGGAGTGCCGCATGAATGCTCTCCCTCCCGAAGAGGACGAACCTATCCTCGGAAGCAACAAAAAATGAAAAGCATAGGAAGTACGAGTACAACCCGTAGAAGAGCTAAAGTTGGTGGAACTTGTAGAGGGGAGCCCTGAGAAGGCGGTCAAAGTAGGCACCAAAATGGAACCTGAAGTGGAAGCACAACTAGTCCCCATCCTGAAAGAATTCCACCACATCTTTGCATGGGAAGGCGGACCGCCAGGGCAAATCAGCAATAAGGTATGTCAACATCTCCTTAATGTGAAGCCCGGGGCCAAACCGATCCAACAGAAGAAGAGGAAAATGGGCCCGGAGCGCAATAAAATCATCTGATCGAAGATTCAACGACTCATCAGCCTAAGGCAAATCAGAGAAGTCATCTACCCCGAGTGGCTAACTAACGTAGTCCTAGTCCCAAAGCACGGGGGTAAGTGGAGAATGTGTGTGGATTTCACGAACCTTAATGAGGCATGCCCCAAGGACTGCTATCCCCTCCCGAGTATTGACCAACTAGTAGACTCAACAGCGGGCTGCGCACTCTTGTCCACCCTGGATGGGAACCACAGATATAACCAAATCCCGATGGCCATCGTGGATCAAGATAAAACTAGTTTTATCACTGATGCGGGCACCTTTTGCTATCTGGTGATGCCCTTCGGACTCAAAAATGCAGGGGCCACTTATCAGCGATTGGTAAGCTTAATGTTTGCAGGACTCATCGGAAACACGGTGGAAGTCTACGTGGATGATACGGTCGTTAAAAGCCGCTCCACCAAGGACCACTCCGAGGACCTACGAAAGGCATTAGCCATCATGAACCACTTCGGGATGAAGGTTAACCCTAAGAAATGCTCCTTCGGCATCAGAGGAGGCAAGTTCCTAGGATACATGGTTACAGAAAGAGGGATAGAACTCAACCCCGAGAAGGCCGAAGCTATCCTAGGATTGCCTACCCCAAAGACGGTTAAAGATGTGCAAAAGCTTACAGGTCGGATGGCCTCGCTGAGCCGATTCGTCTCCAAATCGGCCGAAAAAGGACTTCCATTCTTCAAGGTGCTATGCAACATCAAGGAGTTCTAATGGACCCCGCAATGCGAAGAAGCTCTCCAATAATTGAAAGATTATATGGTGAAACCTCCCTTACTAATGAAACCGGCGCCACATGAAGAACTCTTTGTGTACTTATCGGTCGAAGAGGAGACCGTAAGTGCGGTATTAGTCAAGGATCAAGACAAGGAACACCACCCCGTGTACTATGTGAGTAAGACTCTTCTCGGGGCCAAAACCAGGTATACACAAACCGAAAAGCTTGTCTTAACTTTAATTACCACATCTCGGAAGCTCCGCCCATATTTCCTCTCCCACCCTGTAACTGTGCTAACTAAACACCCGTTACGGGCAATTCTCAACAAGCCCGAGGCCTCTGTAAGATTGATAAAGTGGGCCGTAGAGCTCACCGAATATGACATCTCTTATGCCCCAAGACCCTCCGTCAAAGCACAAGTCCTAGCGGATTTTGTGACTGAAATGGCGGGCATCGGAGCTGAAGCAAAAGCACCCCTATGGCACATCTACGTGGACGGCTCCTCTGTGATCACACACGGGAGGGGGGGCTGGGATAGTGCTAGCAAACCAAGAAATAGAAGAAGAGATACTTCACTTCGCGGTCAGAATCGACTACCCCTTGTCAAATAACGAAGCCGAATATGAGTCCTTACTCATAGGAATGAGACTTGCCCGAGAAGGCGGCATCAGAAAAATACTCATCCACAGTGACTCGCAACTAATTGTGCAACAAGTCAATGGCTCGTACGAAGCCAAGGAAGAAAGGATGCAAGAATTCCTCCAAGCGGTTCACCGCAAACGGGAATGGTTTGACGAGTGCAAAATAGTTCAAATCCCACGAAAGGAGAATCAAGAGGCAGACACTTTGTCCAAGATGGCCACCCAAACGGCCGATATCCACACCCAGAAAATCACACTGCTCCAACTGACCGAGTCCGAGAAGGCCGAGGGCCATGAAGTGAATGCCACTACACACCTCCCCTCCAGTTGGGTGACCCCAATCACAACCTATCTACAGGACCCGGAAAGGTACTCCGCGGATAAAGCCGTGCAACGGCTTATGACCAGAAGAACTATCAGGTATTTTCTTAAAGACAGGATATTATTCCGCAGGACATACTCGTGCCCTCACGCACGATGCCTAAATGAGGAAGAAGCTCAACTGGCTATGGCGGAAACCCACGAACGGACATGCGGCAGCCATACGGGCGGCGAAAGTATGGTCGGGCGCCTAATTCGCCAAGGTTACTATTGGCCCACGATGGCCAGAGATTGCAAAAGCCATGCCGAAAGGTGCAAGCCGTACCAAGCTTACGCCCCCCGAGTTCATCAGCCCGCTGCCCCGTGGGAACCGTACCTGACCCCCTGCCCGTTTTCCAAGTGGGGCATAGACATAGTGGGACCCCTTATACCCGAGGTCGGTTAAAAGAAGTTCCTCCTCGTAGCTGTTGATTACTTCACCAAATGGGTAGAAGCGGAGCCCCTAGCCCGGATAACCGCGGGTGTCGTTATCAACTTCCTCTGGAGGAACATCGTATGCCGTTTTGGTGTCCCTCGGAACCTGGTAAGTGATAATGGTCTACAATTTACAGATCAAGGGTTAGGAAAATGGTGCGACCACTGGGAAATCAAACACCGCTTTGCTTCGGTGGGATACCCTCAAGCAAACGGTCAAGTGGAGAGGACCAACCGAACCCTCTTGAAGAATATGAAGGCCCGACTTGACTGGCACAAAGCCAAGTGGGTAGAAGAAATACCTGGCATACTGTGGGCCTACCGGACCACGCCGAGCGCCGCTACGGGCGAAACCCCCTTCAGCTTGGCCTATCGCTGCGAAGCTGTCGTACCTTCCGAAGTCTCTATAGAAAGTTGGCGAGTTAAGGAGTACGAGAAAGTAGCTAACAGTTCTAACTTGGCCCTTGCCCTTGACCTCCTCGAGGAAAAAAGAATGCAGGTCGCGGTCCGGAGTGAAGAATACAAGGGCCGGATGTCCCGGTACTACAATGCGAGGGTGAAACCCAGAACTTTTCAAGTCGGGGACCTAGCGTTGAAACATGTCAGAGCCTCCAAAAACGTAGGCAAACTCGAACCACGATGGGAGGGACCGTACAAGATAGCAGGGATTGTCGGACCTGCGACTTATCTCCTCGCCGACTCTAAGGACGCCATCCTCAACAATACCTGGAATGCGTTTAACCTTAGAAAGTACTATGCATAATGTAACGCAACAGCTTTGTACATAAATAAAAGTTATTTATATATAGATGATGCCTTTACGATACAAGGGAGATAGGATTGCCCGACAAAATAATGACTCCATGCCTGCGAGTCACATGGGCAACCTAACCCGAGGGGCCATCTCGTACAAACCACACGACCCCACATACTAAAGGTATATCGGACCACATCCTATACAAAGGCCCTTATACCAACAAAACACTTATACAAACTAAACACCTTCCATGGGACGCTTTCCCTCCTTGATTAGACGACGGCGGTCCTCCGCGGACATATGAGTCGGATCTCCGATGGACACAGTCGGCCCCTGCGAAGAAGGAGCCTCCGGGAACACTTGGTGAATGTTCAACTCAGGAATTACCATGTCCGAAGGGAATCCTGGCAAAGCCTCTTGCACATCTCCTACGCCCCGGCACAAGTGATATCCCACACGGACTAAATCGCGCATCTTCTGCGCAAGGGACTCGCGAAGGACAGAAGGCTCTGCAATGCCCAAAACCGTTTGGACCCGGGCCACAACTAGCGCCACTTCATGAGCACGAGTTAACTCCAGCACTCGTAAGTTCGCTACATCTCTCTCTCCTGTAACCCGCAACAATTGCTCGTCAACGGAGCGAACTTGCTCCCGGAGATCACCAAACCTGTCTTCCAAACCGTTGAAAATCCTCAACGATCGAATGCCCACTAACCATCAATGATCCAACGGCTAAAAAAGAAATCGTTAGGCCTTCAATGCTACGAGCCGTTACTTCTCGACACCATAACTACTCGTCGAAACCGCCACCAAGTCGTTACGCCCCAAGGGCAATCAGGTAATTACCTTTACAATTTTTTAACATGCACTCATATGCATTGTAATCCCTCGAAGACGTGAAAAAAGGTATAAACCCCCTCGGAAAAACCCTATCCCTTCGGAAAAATCCTGAAAAAAGAAAAGCAACACTCACGGCTTCTTATCCCCTCGGAAAAATCAAAAAATAGTGGAAAAAACTTCGCTCCCCTCGTAAAATGGCTGCAAAAATGGAAAAAAAGGAAAAAACACAAAACTCCCCGATTAAAATTTCCCTCGCCTCTACGATGGCGATCGAAATTTGAGGGGGCTAGTGTTAACCATATAAAATAAATACGAGATTAAAGAGAATATTTGTCCTAAATCAGAAGGATTAATAAATGGACAATACTATTGTCACGAGTACTTTCGATGAAGTTGTACCCACTCCCAACGAGGAGGCCCATCGGATGTGACCAGTATCGCTTGGTTACTAACCCAAAGCGGTATGAGTGGCCATCCGACGAGGGCACCTAGCGTCCCTCGAAAAGTCACAATGAATCAAGACCAGATATCAAGGTGGCATCGGATAAAAAGCAAACTCGGATGGATCCACCTGATTCAGATATCCATCACGACGCCGAGCAAGGCCCCAATGGACTCCCGAGTCCCAGAACCTTGACAAGAACGCTTCCTTGCTATATACTCCCAAAACAAGTGCCCTCGGAACAATGTCCCAGATGGCCAAATCGAAGAACGGAACCGTACATTGATGTAAGAACCATAGAACAACACTTTTCGGGCACTCGGAAAGAGAAACGCCTACCCACGAAGGATAAAAGCCCCTCGGAATTCAGATCACGGGTGAATACCCCGGCGGAGAAAATGCCACGAATCACTTACTTCAGAATACGTCCCTATCGGAGCAGCATTATCACCAAAGGAACACTCAAACTTGGCCCTCAAGTCATTACTAGATGCAATAAGCCCTCAAAGACAAATAAGGCAGCCTACCACCTATCGGAAAAAAGGCAAAAGCCCTCGGAAGAAGATAAAACAGCACAGTCAGCACTTAGTAGATCAAGATAGACATTATCTTATTGATTGGTGTATATTGTAACACGTGTATTCATCCTAAAACATGTCAACATGCATAGAGACACCTGTCCCTCAAAATTTCTATATAAAGGGAGGTGATCAATTAAATAAGAGGAGAGGAGATAGACATACAACATGAGTGAAATATAGTGAATAGATGAAGGAATGTTCTTGTTACTTTGTCTCCTTTAAAATAGCATTTAGCTTTTGAACCACGGGTAAGGGCGTTCCAACCCAACTAAATAATTCAGTTAATTATGTCATAATTTCAAACCTGTTAACAGGTTGGTAAACCCTAAACTATTCTGGGGGGAATATTCAGGCGGGGGACCATTTTTTTGTTGACAACACTTAACACGACCAAAAAAATTAACTTTCTCACATAAGGGAGACCATTTCAGAACAGGACAGAGTGTAAACCCCTAAAATATACCCCCACTAAAGTTTCACCACTTTAAAAATGGTTAAACTATCAACAAAATCCATGATCTAAAACAAAACACAAAATCGGCACTTTTCAAGTCGTAAAAAGCTCTTCGAAAACAAAAAGCAAGAAATTTCAGTGAATTTTGAGAAATCCATACCGTAGCTTGGAGGTGGGTTATGTTTTTTCTCGTTCGGCCGTTCAACCACCATTTTTGTCAACGCAGCAGAAATTTTGAGAAATTTTGAGAATTTTGATGAATTTGTGCTGATTTGCGATTAGGATTTGATGAATTTGTGCTGATTTGCGATTAGGATTTGATGAATTTGTGCTGATTTGCTGATTTGCGCTAGTTTTCCCGAAGCTCAGCTGAACAAATATTTTGTCCACTTTTCGGACATAAATCTGCCTCCAATTCAACAAGTCAACGGGGCAATATTGACCATTCATTCCTACCAGTGCATTTGCATGTTCAATTTTTAGGGGTAATAGGGTAAATTCATCCTTATATGTGGCTGAGTCCAGTCCACGTTACTTCTGTCTGTGGAATAAATGGAGAACGTTTTTTTTTTTTGGTGTGGGGGTGTTCTGAATATTTCACCGTTAAGTCCAGTCAGAAAATAAAAAAAATTAAATTTATGTGGCGCCACGTGGCAGTACAATGGTGTCCTAGTCAGCTGCCACGTCAGCTAAACAGTAATTGGGCCTCAGAAATAGCCCAACGGCCATTTTTTGCACATTTAATTGAACTTACAGGGCAAAAGTGGAGCCGGAAAAGTTAACGGGCAAAAGGTAAATTTAGCCCAAATTAAAGGGCAAAAAGAGTAATTCCCCCTTATTATAATTATTCGCGAACTCAATAAATTATTGGATCAAGTTAATTCACCAACGGTTTGCCAGTTACGCCAACAGTACTTATACCATGCTTTTTTCTCTAGAAACTCAATTTTCAGTGAATGGCCGGAACAGTCGTCCAGTAAAGTTGAATAAAATTGATTGGATTCGCATTCGAAATAGAACTTTAAAACTAATGGAAATTACATATACATTCCTAGCTATCATACAAATTAAAAGAATATTGTTAATCTGGATTTGGATCATATTCTTTTCCGTAACACGTATTATACCAATTAGTAATATAATCAATTTAAGTATAAGAAAAAAAAAGAGCTATTACTTTACTTATTTTGTTTATAGAAAAAGATGTTATTAGTGGGGAATTTATTATAAGATCTAAACTAACATATGCATCCAGGTGTAATTTTTTTTTTTTTAATAAAAACATGGGGGTAAAAATCACAAAACCCAAAACATTGAAAACTTAGAGGATTAAAAATGACAGAAAAAAAGACATGATAATTGAATGGTTAAAATTGAGAAAGGCTTTAACTAAAATTGAAATGACACACACACACATATATATATATGACGATTTTTGATAAATTCTCTTACTAGTGCAAGATTTTTTTGGTGTTGAAAACTTTTATAGGAACTAAAGTAGTATATGAGTTTTTAGGCTCCGCTTAGTTGGGAGAAAAAAAAAAAAAAAAAAGACGATTGATCACTCATTATTTCATTTCTAGTCTTTTATCTTTTTATTTGTTCAAGAGGGTCCAAAGCGGTGTTGATTAGTTGTTCTTGATACTTGCAATGTTGCTATATTGATTTTGTCGCATGTATCTTGAAAACTGATTGGCATAAAATTGAAATCATCGAGCAGAACAATATTATTTTAAAGACAAAGGTTTAACTCTTGTTAGACTTGAATTCTTATCAAGTTTCGGACACCCTATTCCTATTAACAATATTCGCTCATTACACAATGATGCATTCAATTCAATTATTTTGTAAATTCAAAACTTGAAGTATCTTTAAAAGTAAAAATTTTAGTTATCTATCCAAAGTCTGACTTTTTTGACACTTACCTATCCAAACTTACACTCATGACACTTTACGGTCCAAACTTTCACTTTATTGACACTCGACGGTCTGAACTTTGTTTACGACCTATCTCGGCCAAAATACATCACTATTCGACTAAATGACGCATAGGTGACGTCACCCCAGATGAGTAAAATTGGTACATCACTTATTATTTACTAAAAAATAAAAAAATTAACAAATCAAACATATAAGGGCTGAGAGCGCCATTTTTGTCACACCACCTGCCAAAATCAGAAACCCTAATTCCTAAAATCTAAAGCAAATCCATGGAATCGAACCTCAATTTCTTGTTTTTTCCACTTGATCGACTGAATCTAATAATTGTGTGGAGAGTTAGAACCCCCACTAACATTATTCCTGAAGGACAAATTACACTTGATTATGATAAGAAGCCCCAAATCAAAACTTCAATTTATTTCCTTGTTTGGAACTAATTTTCGTCGTTGGTTCCTCCTTTTGGTTGTATTTGAGGGATTAGTTGAACACATGTTAAAAATTATTAATTGTTTTCTTTATTGTTCACACTTTGACTGCCATTTAGTGTATTTGTGTGATTAGTTTAACTGTGTGCATGTGATAAGTTTGTTTCTCTATATGGTAATATCATACTAATTATTGTTTGCATTTATTTAGTTGGAGATTGAGATGACCCTTTCACCATAATCTTGCATCATTCGGGCAAATTAATTAATTTGGGCAAATGGGTTTATCTTGAGGGACAAGTGAGCTACATAGATTGGTGTAATGAGGATGAAATGTCCACGCTAGAAATACTGAAAATGGTGAAAGAAGTAGGTGTTAAAACAGAGGGTTGTGTGGTAAGAATATGTTACATTCAAGAATCTTCTCCAGGTGAGTATATTGAAGTAAATAATGATAAGAACTCATTGGAGATGACATTAGAGGCATCTACAAGGAAATCAGTAGATGTTTATGTTCTTACAGATGATGTACCATTAAATGCTAGTCAATCACAGAGTGAATTGCCTAATCTTCCTCCAATGAGTGAAGAGTTGGATTACATTGGTGAAAACAATGGAGGTAGTGCCACTGCCAATGTTGGTGAAGAAGAGAGGTTTGTAGAAGACCTTGTAGAGAGTGGTAATGAATTGCCTGATGAAGATGTAGCAATTCAGTAGTGATCCAAACTGGCCTGCCAGCTCAATGCTGACTATTAGTAACATGGATTATAGTATAGACTTCCATATACAACAAATGAATAGAACTAAGAAGAAGGTAGTTGTTGATGGTCATGGAACTGATGCAAACCAATATGCCCTGCTATGGAGCTATGCTGAGGAGATCATGAAGACTAATCCAGGGACTACTGTGAAGTTGAGGTGTAATGTGGTGGGAGAGGTGTGTAAGTTCAAAAGATTGTATATATGTTGGAATGCTTTGAAGAAAGGCTTTCTCACTGGTTGCAGGCCCATCATATGCTTGGATGGGACACGTCTTAAAACCAAAAATAGAGGTATACTTTTGACAGTTGTAGGTGTGGATGCAAATAACTGCACATATCTCATTACATATGCAGTGGTGGAGAGGAAATGAAGAAATCATGGCATTGGTTTCTAAGGAGTTTGGTGGATGATCTAAATATCAATATCAGTTATCATTGGATTGTTATGAGTGATAAGCAGACGGGTTTGGTGGATGATGTTCATGAAATGTTGCCCGATTGTGAGCCTAGGTTCTGTGTTTTGCACTTGTGGGCAAATTTGAAGAAGGAGCATCTAGGACTTGCAATGAAGAATATACTTTGGGATGCTTCCAGAGCTGGTAGAGTTTGTGATTTCAACAAGATCATGGACATGCTGCAAAAGAAGGATGTCAAAGCATATAACTGGTTAGCAACCAAACCTCCTACTCGTGGTATCAGGCATTCTTTAGAACCCATTGCAAAAGTGATCTTTTATTGAATAACATGTCTAAGAGTTTTAATGCCTCAATTGTGAAAGCCAGGGGTATGCCCATCATTGATATGTTGGAATCTATTAGAAGAACCTTGATGAAGAGGACTGGTGTTAGGAAGATTGCCATAAACAAGAGCAACAAGGCTATTACTCCAAAGGTATAGAACAACTGAATATCAACGACAAGGTTACTGACACATCCAAAATGAGAATTCAGATTTCATTTCATCTTTTCGGCTCTTGCTCATGATCATTTTCAATATATATGAATATGTATACACACACATTTCTATATATATATAGATATATATATATATATACATATGACAGACATCTCTTTCCGGGCCCAAGCAATATGATATCAGACCATATGTGCAATTGGTGGGACTACGCACTTTACAAACTTATTAAAAAAACTCGTGTTAAAGCTCATCGAGGATTAGTATTGATATTACATAATATAGTAACAATATGTGTCTTGTCACATGGATGCCACAATTGCAAGGATCACCAATATTTGTGTATAATGAACTAGAGACCCTATGATATATCATTGGAAAGCCACGGATGTCTAGTTCGTAATGCAACAAAGGGATTGCAATTCTGAGGTCTAGAGTGGAAGTTATGCTAGAAACATTGGAATGTCATTTTCGCATACCAAGCCCCTTTTTGCCTATAAATACCCCTATATTTGGCCATAAATGGGAGATAGAACGCCTAGGGAACCCCCTCCCCCCACACTTCCTATATCGAACATATTCGATATAGCCCCCGAGATCACCCCCGACGTCACATCCGACATCACATTCGATATGCACATACCCAACTTGTATTCGATATAGAGAACGTTCTACGTATCCATTGGATATGTATTTTATATGTATGGAAAGTTACGGGAGTCTACTTTCCACAAGAAGAAGCTGATTGAGGTTCTGATATACATACATCGAGATATGGCTGATATCGTGAGGCATCAACATCGCACCCGACATGCAAGATGCCCGACATTATATTCGATGTCAAAGACATTATACATGTCTTCCCAACATGTACCTTATAGTCTTGGAAAGCTAAGGGAGTCTACTTTTTGTAACAAGAAGTGGATCAAGGTTTGGACCTTTCTACAAGGAGATATGGTCAAAATTGTGAACCAGCATCATGCAGAAACACGTGAGTCACATAGCCGGGTTAGTGCTCGGTCATCAGAATAGACAAATGAACTCGTTCGGCTTGATTCTCTCAAAGGGATACGTAGGCAACTTGGGATAACCCCGAGTCCAGTCTGAAATCATGAAAGATCTATCTGTCTCCTCACCTCGTCGCTTGGAGTACATATGTGCTAAGGACAAAGGTGGTTCCGGCGCAGTTTAGAAACAGCATGATGTGGTGTGTTTCGTCAGCCTGCCAAGTCGGCAGACGATAACGCACCAAATTATTGGAATCGGCTGTGGGAACACACTGGAATGTACTTGAAAACAAGCATGTTATCTTAAATTCAATCGACTTCATCCAGAACAATTGCAGAGCCAATCAAGGTAAGTCATATAAATTACATTATATTGTTCACTTGCATATTCGGCAGTTAGTTACGTTACAATGATTCACCTACATATCGAGCCTATTTTTGATATCGAAATTTGTTTTCGGTGTTGAGCCTATTTTCAGTGTTGAAATCTTTTTTCGATGACGAGCCTATTTTCGATATTCAAATCTCTTTCGATGTCGAGCCTATCTTCGATATTGAAATATCTTTTTAACGTCGAGCCTCTTTTCGATGTCGATATCTTTGATATGGAAATCTATTTTTGATGTCGGGCCTATTTTCGATATCGAGCCTATTTTCGATATCGAGCCTATTTTTGATGTCGAGCCTACCTTCGATATAAACATCCGCCTTCGATATAAAAATCCACCTTCGATATACACCATTCCCGATATAGAGACTATCTTCGACGTATCTTAATCCCAATATCATAACTTACCAGTTATACATATACACTAAATATCTCCTATCTTCGATATTATCTCAGATTCGATATCCCTCAGATTCGATATAATCCCAGATTCGATATTTTCCCATATTAGGTTCGATGTCTTTCAGATTCGGTGGAGTGATTGCCCAGGAATTACTTAGCCTTGTTAATTTATGATTTTAATTATGTTGGAACAATTTATATTTACCTAAAGTGCCTTTCCTCCATATTAGGCGAACTGGGATTTACCCGGGTTTTGGCCACTATCTATTATTAATCTTTATCTGGCGAATGCTAAATATCTCTCTCTTTCATATTAATAGACTGGTTGCAGGAGCGAACATATCCTATGGGATAAGATAGAAATATACCTTAAAGGGTAAGAGTATCTCTTATCCTAAGGGTAGGCAGATCGGATGCTATCCGTTTCTTGGCTATTAGGTATCTTAAAGTTTTATATTGATATATCCTTGCATATATTGTTATACGTTTAAATGACCAGAATGTAGACATCCTTCGTCAACAAAACAAGGAGAAGAAGAGATCCCCTATCCATTGAGATAAGGAGAAAAAAAAAAGGAAAAAAAAAGAGAGGATCCCATATCCATGGTACAACAGTAGAGAGGTATCGCCCTCAGGACATACCGCTTGAAAAGGCGACTGTCCATATGCCTCCACGGTAATGATGCTCGTAAAACAGCAGGGAGGTATCTCCTCAGAGATATCGCCCTTAGGACGTATCACTTGAAAAGGCGACTGTCCATAAGCCTCCACGGCAAAGATGCTGGTAAAACAGCACAAATTTCTCGCCCTCAGGACATATCGTTTACAACAATGAATATCCACATATCCTCGTGGTGGATACGGTGATACAACAACAGAGGTTACAGTATCTAGACTACTTATACAGGTCAATATACCTCTTATCCTAAGGATGCGGCAAAGAATACCTTAACAGGTAGACTTATTTTTGTCCTACGGGACAATATAGCAAATGCTTTAAAATGGTAGAGTTATCTCATATCCTATGGGAAAAAGCCAGAAAATACCTTAACAGGTAATTTGTTTATTTACTATCCTATAGGATATATTAAAAAATATTTAACTAGACTCTGAAATGCAATTTTATTCACGAATTCAAACGAGGAAATGGACAATGTCAACAACACAAACGAGACATGGTAGAAATGGCAATGCGCGCATCTACCTACACGGTAACATGCCAGAGATGGCAGAGCAACATCTACCGATACAGTTTCATGCCTAAATTGGCAAAGGAATATCTACCTACACGGTACCAAACCTACGTGCTAGAAATGGCAGCGTCACTTCTACCAATACGGTAAAATGCCAACAACGAGCCACATCTACCTATAAGGTAAAATGCTGGAAATGGCAACGTCACTTCTACCTATACGGTAAAATGCCAAAAATGGCAGAGTAATAACTACCTATACGGTAATATGATCGAAATGACAAGAGTTACATGTACATTTACGGAAACATGCTAAAAATGGCTAGAGTTACGTCTACCTACACGGTAACATGCCAGAAATGGCAAAGCAACATCCACCTACACAGTTTCATGCCAGAAATGGCAGAGATATACGTACCTACGCGGTACCTTGCCTAAAACGGCAACAAAACATGTACATGTGCAGTACCCTGCCTTAAATAACAATGAATCATGCACCCCCGCGGTACCCTAACTGAAATGACAATAAATTAAATACATGATTCCTTGCACAGTATTCCATAAATATTACGAATAAGTAAGTTACTTTGAGACACCACACGAATCGCAAACATTTGCGCACAAATATGCGATGACACACTTGTTTTAATCCAGACAAAAATGAACAAAGATGAACCAGGTTACAACATCAAGTACCCACTTGGTAACTCGCCTGTTAAGGCACAAAAACAAGTACCTATGTGGTACGCCACCTCTTAAGGCGCAGTAAAGCACCTAAATGAGACCCCGACTCTCAAGGGCACATAATCGTCGCCAATTGCCTCTTCTAAATCTGGCCCAGTGACGCAAAGGTCAAGCAATTAACTAGACGCCTACTCTGCATAAATATAATAAACTGAAGATAACAACTATATAATGAAAAAATACTGCTAGACGCTCAAAATCAACGCGACAATACGATGAAATGAATAACTTATGCATACTTAATTTTATGGCAATAGCGTTACATCCATCACTGTAGTGCGACTAACATTACAATGTGAAACACGTTCATTATCGCGTGCGAGACGTGAGTCAAGACACAAACAAAATTCTAAAACATGTGGCAAAATGATTAGATCATGTATATCCGCTATGGGGGTTAACATCTTACCCATATTGGTCAATCAATTCAAAAGCAATCCACTATAGGTGGTACGATATGACTTTATGCTTTAAGGTATTGTCAATTTCTAAATGAAGCCGACACCAACGGTAAATTCTCATCATTAATGAGATCTTCAATAATACCACTGCGATAATAAGATATATAACGCAAGGTTCAAAATGAACAACCATTGTTCAAATAAAATTGCTCCAAAGCACAAGAAGTGTTAGCCAAAAGATCATTCCAAGCATCATAATATGCTATACATCAGCGTAAACTATACAACTCTTTCAAAGGGTGACCAACCTACACCCCTTAGTAGTGTAAGCAAGCGATCTGATACGCACTAGGCGCAGACCTAAGAATGTCAAAAACTACTCTGCGTCCATCATCGCATTCATCATTTTCACAACTACTATAGTCGAAAGCCTTTCTTATAGTGACTTCTCACTAATTACCTAACTTATCCTCTTCGAAGATTGACAAAGCGCATGTTTAAGTTAAATTGGAGAGAATTTTGACATCTCTCATTGGACCTATAAATGATACGGACATAACCATTATTCACAAAAATTGTCATGGGGAGCCTTCAATCCACATTTGCGGGCTTTAACTTTTCCAAATGATGTTTCATATAGTCTTTGCTCTCGCTGCAACCTTGCTTGACTTCAAGAATTTTACTATCAATCGATTTGCATACGGGAAAAGGCATAAATTACCTCAAATGGTAAATGATATCTCTTGTCCTACGGGATATGATAGGGAATACTCTAATAGCCACTTCTACTCTCAGTTTGGACACTGTGGAGCACACTTCACGTCAATCAACACGAGACTCTTTTTCTTGAGAATCTCGACAGTGCCATCAGGCTCAACGTTATCATACTTACACTCTGCACTGGTGATAGCTCAAAACCACCTGTGAGATGTAACACTATTTGAAGCTACACTCTACAATAGCTTTAGCTAGAAACTGCCCAATTATTGTATAGTGAAACATATCTTGCGCGGTATCCAACTCATTTACCTTTCATGATACAATGCAATATTCTCTGCATGGTATTTATGCCATAGGGTATACTGAGCACGTTAACATAGATCTTACCTCACAAGGTATAACAAGAATTTGGTATGATACGATGTCAACTACATCTACCTATAAAGGTAATAGAAGCGCAGTCAGATACTACATCTGATAAAGTACTAGAATTGGTATCCACAAAGTTTGGGTTGGTTACGTACCACCTCACCAAACCCACGAGACCCAGCCGCACTAACGCTATGGCCGGGCTAGAGCATTCAAATATTCTCACATATCCCAAGTTGTTATGAAGACAAAATCATAATAAGCAATAAAGAACGTAAGGTTGGTAAAAACAACATTTCCAAAAACGGTCATATATACACAATCGCAAGTTATATCACATACAACCTCGCACATGAAAACCCCAAGCGGTCCAATTTGTCTCTAGCATTTATGCTTTGTGGGGGCCACGGCAGCCTAGTGTAGAGAACAACCTCATCGTGTTCTACACTACCCTCTACCAAGACATATTGTCACTATATTGTCATGGGAAGAAACCCAACAGACCTTGCTATTTCGATATAATGGGAATTTGATATCCGAAGTCAAAATGAGAAAAGGTCCCCAATAGAATAATAGCATTCGGACAAGAGGTGGGGCCCAACTTATATAATAAACACACGTGAGCCCCGGTGACAATAAATGGTTTTCTATATCAGGGGGACATTGAAAACGTATATTCGATATCCACCCAATATCGCAGAATTTTCGACTTCTATCTTAACAAATTGTCAAGAAAAATGGGGGACTATCCGAGCTCTATTTTCACTATCCTAATTCTTTGTTCATGCAACTCGAAAACTTGGGGGAATGAAGTCGGCCTTGACTATCAACTACAGATTGGTTGAAATTAAAACCACTTAGGTTCGGTCCATGGATTTTCCTTCCTTTTCTTTTGCCACATTTCGCTCAAAGGGTTGAAGGGAGATAGTGTAGTATCCCTCAATAAAATACTCTAGCATACAAATCAAGTTTACGAATTATCATCTACAATGATAACTCCTAAACTAGGGGACTACTGATATGTATAAATATATCATTCAATTAGAGTTTGAAGTATGCTAATGTTCCAAAAGCACACTCTAAATTGGGGGACTACTGGTATGTATAATTATATCATTCAATTATAGTTTGAAGTATGCTTATGCTCCAAAAGCACACTCCAAACTGGGGGACTATTGATATTGCATAATATAGTAACAATATGTGTCATGTCACGTGGATGCCACAATTGCAAGGATCACCAATATTTTTGTATAATAAACAAGGAACCCTATGATATATCAGTGGAAAGCCACAAATTTCTAGGTTGTAATGCAACAAGCAGGTTGCAATTTCGAGGTTCAAAGTGCAAGTTATGCCAGAAACATTGGAACTGCCCAGATCTTGACAGCATATCGAATATGATATCGAATATCATAATCTATGTCATTTTCGACATAGCAGGCCCTTTTTGCCTATAAATACCCCTCCATTTGGCCATAAATGGGGGGGAGAGAAGGAGAGAGAGAGAGAGAGAGAGAGAGAGAGAGAGAGAGAGAGAGAGAGAGAGAGAGAGAGAGAGAGAGAGAGAGAGAGAGAGAGAGAGAAAAACATCTAGAGAAACCCCCCCCCCCCCCCCACCCCCCACAGCTCCTATATCGAACACATTCGATATAGCCCCTGACATCACCCTGACGTCACATCCGACATCACATCTGATATGCATAGACCCGACTTGTATTCAACATAGAGAAAATTCTACATATCCATTCGATATGTACCATATATGTATGGAAAGTTACTGGATTCTACTTTCCATAGAACGAATTGGATTGAGGTTTTGATATACGTACATCGAGATATGGCCAATATTGTGAGGCCTCAACAATGCACCCGACATGCAAGATACCCGACATGATATTCGATGTTGAGGAAATTCTACATGTCTTCCCGAAATGTACCTTATATTTTTGGAAATCTAAGGGAGTCTACTTTCTCTATCAAAAAGCGAATCAAGGTTTGGACCATTCTACAAGGATATATCGTCAAAATCGTGAACCCGCGCCATGTAGAAACAAGTGAATCACATAGCCCGATTAGTGCTCGGTCATCAGAATAGACAAATGAACTACATTCGGCTTGATTCCCTCAAAGGGATACAAAATCATGAAAGATCTATCCGTCCCCTCACCACGTCGCCTGGAGTACATGTGTGCTAAGGACAAAGTTGGTTCCAGTGCAGCCTAGAACCAGCATGATGTGGAGTGTTTCGTCAGCCTGCCAAGTCAGGAGACAATAACGCACCAAAACAAGTTTTAAGTTAATTAGTAATGGAAAAAATGAACAATCTATTTCCGAAGTATAGGATGGTGCAGCATCCATGTTTCGAGCGAAGCTGATTAAGGTAGTCCGACAGCTGAACCTTGGGTTGGGTCGTTTATTCCTAGCTCAGCTGCAGGATATACAATCTTGCATGTGTGTGAAAAGAGAGGGGTGGGGGGGCTTATGTAGGATTGCCTCAGCAAATGCGTGCTATTAATTTACATTATGAACCAAATTTTAACTTGTAGTCATTAAAGTCATATTTAATCCTCAAGACTATAAGAGATATGAGAAAAATAATAACTCTTATTAATTTTAAAGAGGTTATTTATACAACTACATGTACAAAGGTAACTACGGAAAGATATATTCTAAATAATACAACTATGGTCCTATTTTAGAGATGGAAAGATATAGAGGATATTATAGCTATGAAAAAATATACTCTATCTAATATGGAAAGATATACTCTAGCTAATAAAGACATACATGTATGTGTGCCTATAACTAAAGCATGACTATCAATTCACTCTAACTAAAAGTAACCGAGTCATTAATGCTGACTTGTTATCTGATACTCAATATGTAAATTTTTATGGCAAGTCATCACGCAAAAGTACATACCAACTAAAGACATAAATGACTTAAATAATAAAGATCTTATATAATCTGATTGTATTTCAAATCCATCAGCTCAACAAACAAATATTTACTATTTATGCAACAGTTTTAGAGGACAAAAACGTATCTTCTCAATATTGTCCATCATTATCCCCTTTCACCTATGTTATTTGAGCTCTCAGCTTGGACAGCATATTCATCTCTTCCGGGTGATTCATACAGTACTGCATGTGCTCATATGTTAACATATCTATCGGGTGATGCATTCATGGTAGTACCTCTACTCCTAGTAGTTCTTCTCTTTAGAATGCTCCCCACCCCAATACTAAGCCTCCTCAAAAGAACAAGAAGAAACTCAAATCTACTTTCTGTGGTTACCCTGGTCATACTGTGAACAACTGTTACCAAATTATTGGTTACCCTGTTGGTTGGGATGGCCCTAGAGGGAGAAGAGTTCTTAATCCCACTAATAGTGTTAACTCAGTTACCATTGTGGATGCTCCCCAGCCTTCAGAGGCAGCTATCACACCTGACACTTCTCTTCATAATCTGTTTGAGCATTTTTGGCTTTTAAGAAGTCACACCATCAGAATCAAGCTTCTACAAGCTCTTCTGGTTCCAATCACACTGCTGCTACCACCATGACTGGAACAACAACTATTTATGCTCTTAACTCTGTGGTTTCTCAACATTTTCTCAAAATATTAGTCATACTTGGATTTTAGACACTGGGCCCACTGATCACATGGTGTGCACCCCTAGTTTTTATATTTCTATACCTATCACTTTGCACACTGTTATTCAGTTGCCTAATAAGAGTAGCACAGTTGCCACTCTTATAGGAGACATTTTTGTCTCTTCTTCTCTCACTTTAAGGAATGTCTGTATGTTCCTGATTTTAACTTTAACTTGGTTTCTGTTTCCAAGTTGACTGATTCCTCTAAGATATTCATTATCTTCTGGTCATCCATGTGTTTTCTACGAAACATCGTCCTGAAGAGGAAGATTGGTTTTGCTGAACAACAACATGGCCTCTACATTCTTGACTTCAAAATTGTTCCTCAAAAGGATTCTGCTATTGTAACAAATAAAAGTTATCAAACTGTGTCTTCTCAAACTTCTACATCAGATTTGTGGCATATCAGAATTGGACACCCATCTTTTGACAAAATTTCTAAAATTCATTGTATTACAAGTTCTGGTTCTAAGACTAAACTGTGTGAAACTTGTCATTTGTCTAAGCAAAAGAAACTGGTTTTTGCTCAAAGTACAACTGCTACTTCACATGTTTTTGAACTCATCCACTGTGATGTGTGAGGTCCCTTTTTAATAATTTCTCATAATGGTTATAGGTTTTTCTTAACTATAGTTGATGATTTTAGTAGATGTACTTGGATTTTTCTTTTAAAACATAAATCTGATGTTGAGAGTAAAATTAGAAGTTTTTCTTCTCTTGTTCACACTCATTTTCCTAGTCAGGTTAAGATTTTAAGGCTGATAATGGTACTGAGTTTCTCATGCCATCTTTCTATGCCTCTTCTGGCATTATTCATCAGAGGAGTTGTGTTGAAACTCCTCAACAAAATGGGATTGTTGAAAGAAAACAGCAACACCTGTTGCAAGTTGTCAGGTCTTTAAGATTTCAATCTGGTTTACCTCTTATTGTTTGGAGTAATTGCATTTCCACTGCTGCTTATTTAATTAATAGATTACCTTCTAAGCTCTTGCAATTTAAATCTCCTTATGAAATGATTTATCATAAGTCACCAGATTACACTATGCTTAAGAGTTTTGGCTGTCTTTACTTTGCTTCCACTATTTTTGCCAATAGAAAGAAATTTGATGCTAGAGCTATAAAGTGTGTCTTTCTTGGATATCCTTTTGGAACTAAAGGTTACTTGCTTATTAATCTTTCTGCTGAACAGACTTTTATTTCCAGAAATGTTATTTTCTAGGAACATATGTTTCCTTATAAACAGGTTTCTGTTGCTTCTAACCCTCCAGGGCATGTCACTGAAAATGCATGCACCAATCCTTTTATTAGATTGCAGGTTACTGATCTAGTTCCTCCAGATATTGCACCAGTTGCACCTTATGGTACTACTACAGATGTGGATGCTGGCTTGGATAATGATGATTATGGCCTCCTGACTTTTGCACATGATCCTGATTCCTCCTCTACACCCCCATGTTTTGGCTCCTTCACCTGCTAATTTCCAGCAGTCTAGTATCACACATCTTTCTCCCTTACCTTCTACTTCTAGTTTACCGGTTGTTAGAAGATCTTCTAGACAATCTGTTGCTCATGCTTATCTTAATGTCTATGATTATGAGTTACCTGCATCTCTGCATAAGAGCAATACCAATGTCTCTACTTTGCATGTTAAGTATCCTATTGAGTCTCATTTATCTATTGTTCATCTTAGTTCTCCTCATAAAGCTTTTACTGCTTCTGTTTCTTCTATTGTTGAACCTAAAACCTATAAACAAGCTTCTATTCACCCTGAATGGCAAAAGGCTATGCAATCTGAACTTTAGGCTTTAGAGGCCACCAAAACTTGGGCTTTAACTGAGTTACTTGCTAGTCAACATTGTATAGGTTCTAAGTGGGTTTATAAGGTTAAGCTTCGATCTGATGGGACAGTAGAGAGGGTATAAGGCTAGGCTTGTAGCCAAGGTCTATACTCAGGAAGAGGGATTAGATTATTTTGACACCTTTTCCCCTGTTGCAAAACTTACAACTGTTAGAGTTATATTAGCTTTGGTTGCATCTCATAATTGGCATTTGCATCAGTTAGATGTTAACATTGCATTTTTGCATGGGTATCTTGATAAAGTTATTTACATGACTCCCCCTGGTTATTGCTCTAATAACAAAAATCAAGTTAGTTTACTTAAGAAAAGTCTTTATAGTCTCAAACAAGCCTCTAGATAATGGTGTAACAAACTAACATATTGTTTACTTGCTTTTGGCTACACTAATATTGTTTCTGATAGTTCTTTGTTCATTAAAAATCCTAACTCTTCTTTTACTACTTTGTGTGTCTATGTGGATGACATCATCTTAGCTGGGAATGATGATTTTTAGATTTCTGCTTTAAAGAAACATTTGCATGCTATGTTTAATATTAAAGATTTTGGGCCTTTGAAATACATGCTTGGTATTGAGGTGGCTAGGAATATGAAGGGTATCTCTTTGTGTCAGAGAAAGTATGCTTTGGATATACTTTCTGATTCTGGTTATTTTGGTGCTAAGCCATGTTTGGTTCCTATGAATTCTAATGTGAAGCTTCAATTGGATGATTCCTCTCCATTACAGAAGACTGGTGAGGAGACTCTTGTATCTTACCATCACTAGGCCTGACTTGAGTTATAGCATTCACTGCTTAACTCAATTCATGGCCAAGCCCAATGCCAGTCATTTAGCAGCTGCATATAAAGTGTTGCGATACATTAAGAATAGCCCAGGTAAGGGGTTGTTCTACCCTGCTTCTAGTGATTCTAACTTACAGTCTTTCTGTGACAGTGACTGGGCAACTTATGTGGACTCTCGACGCAGCATCACTGGTCTAGCCATTTATGTTGATCATTCAATTGTGTCCTAGAAAGCAAAGAAGCAGGCTACATTGAGTTGTTCTTCATGTGAAGCCGATTATCGTGCGTTAGCTGCTGCTACTTGTGAGGTCATGTGGATTATTCAACTCCTTAAGGACTTACACATTCAACAAACTCGCACTCCTATCATATTTACACACAGCGAGAGTGCATCCAACATAGCTGTCAACCCAGTTCAACACGAGAGGACAAAGCATATCCAGATCGATTGCTACTTTTTCCACGAAAAGGTACAACAAGGGATTCTCCGAGTCCAGCATATCTCCAACGAATTGGGTGTTCCACAGTTCTACAAGATCTTTTCCACGATGGGCATTTTGGATATACATGTCCCTCTTAAGGGGAGGGTGTTAACATATCTACATTAAGCGTGTTTACTCGTTTTCATTAGTATATGTTTATTTCACATTAGTCCTTTTTTTCCTTATTATTGTATTCCTCACCCTAGTATATAAAGGGTGTTGAGGTCGATTAGTAATTATTCGATTCTATTCTAATCGACTGAGATGAGAGAAACCTTAGATCCTCTCTTTTTCTGCAAAACACTCTCTCTGTAATTCATATATTCCAATTGTTTAATTCAAGTTTTTTGTTCAGTTTACATCCTAAAGCCTCGGCCTAATGAAAAAAGACAAAATCAACTCAATAACAATACTTGGCCACGCGAAATACAAAGCACAAACATAACAAATATATATATCCGCACCCGAATTCTCGATCAATATTGTATGCAATGCTAAATCAATCTTCAAACAAATCATCATCCTCGTCATCAGCAAGAGCGTGTGGACCATCATCCTTGATTCTTTCACCGTACCGCTGCTTCAAGTCATCCTTCACTTTTTTCCAAAAACACAAACGGCACCCTCCGTCCCATCGATGTTGGGTATCTGAATCGCCTCAAATAACACCTCCAGAATTTGCCCATGAGGTAAATATGAAGCAACACGAATAAAATATTAACGATAGTAACAACACAAGGATTTAACGTGGAAAATCCAAAACTAGAGAAAAAACACGAGGACCCGAGCAAAATCCTCTATGTAGAAAATTTGTACAACTACATAATTGTCACTCAATCCGAACGACCCCTAGAGCCTTTACATTACATTACACCACTATATAAAATACTACATTGTAATATTAGGGATATTACTGAACACTCTTGTGTGATGCTTTTCATTTACAAAGCTACTGCTTATTTACATGCAATTCTCCTCAAGAAACTGTACATGATTTCTTCTAAAACCATTGGCTAATAATTTGTTGGCCAACCATTGTCCACTACCCCAATTAATGGCTTAGCTCAGATCCAACAATCGATTCATCAGCCACAACCAAGAACACTACCAACACAACAAAAGTCTTAAGAGCAATTTTGATGGTGCAGTGTTTGAAGAGGAAGAGAAGTCTTGGATTGGAATATAATCATAGGCATGTGACTTAGAGATTAAGTGTATTGTGCGCATGCAAAGGAGTTTATCTGGCATTTTGGGGCTGCTCAACTCTGAAATCATTGTGGTTCAGTTCGCCGTTGCGAGGGGCTGGAGGAAAGTGATTTTCGAGGGGTAATTAGGAGGTTATTAATTCTATTATTCAAAGGAATAATTTAGGGCCGAAGGTAGTACGTTGATCACTAATTTTAGAAGTTTGAGGGACGCAAATCCTGTTCATTTAGATGGATCCGTAGAATGGGAAATGGCGATGCTCACATTCTTGGCATTTGGCAACACATGACGTTACTTGGTTCTTGTCGGTCGAGATTGCACCAAATTACTTCTCTTTTTGGGTTTCTGTGTTGAGCTTCTTTGGTTTTTTCTGTTTGCTTAGTTCTCATGCAGTACATTATTAAAAATATTTCAATAATTATCTCAAACACTTGAATTTTTTTTAAACAACCTTAAATGAAGGTTATTTTTTCAAAGAAAAAGATGACGTTGGGAAAATTTTGCAAACATTTCCAATCTCTAGTAAAAATAATTTGTTTGATAACTAACAAGAATTGAAATCGCAATTCACCATTGAAATCAACAACATTATCAAACTCTTATTAAAGGAAATTGGAATCGAATGATTACAATGATGAATTGTTTGTGTGTGAAAATCGCACACAAAAGGTGTGATTGATCTCCAAATCAGGAAAAGAAAAGTGAATGAAAGGAGTAGGAGCGGGCTCAATATATACAAACTCCAACTAACTCTAACGGCTCTATTTTTGCTAAATAAGAAAAGTTGTTAATAAACAAATAACAGAATTATAAATCCTTACTTAAAGTACTAAGTGTAGAAATGTATATATTTAAGATCCCCCTTCAAGAGGAGCATTGATGTGAATCATGCCCATCTTGGAGATAATATTGGAGAAGGGTTGGAGAGAGTGAGGCTTTGTTAAAATGTCAGCAATCTCGTGATAATTGGAGAAGTGAACCACTTTCTGCAATCCACTTTGAACTTTCTCCCTTACAAAGTGACAATCTATTTGTATGTGCTTGGTTCTTTCATGGTGAACCGGGTTGATAGCAATGCAATAGGCCCTCTTGTTGTCTGTGAACAGTAATGGTGTCTTGTTTTGTGGAATGTGAAGGTCTTTGAGGAGATTGATCAACCACAGAACCTCACAAGTGGTGGTAGCAACAGCCCTATATTCTGCTTCGGTGTTGGATCTTGTAACTGTTGGTTGTTTCTTGACTTTCCAAGACACCAAGAAGTCTCCTAGGTAGATTGCATATCCAATGACACTCCTTCTAGTGTCATCGCAGGCTGCCCAATCATTGTTTGGAAAGGCCTTTAGGTGAAGATCTGATGAACGGGAAGGAAGACACCTTTTTCAGGAGATGATTTGATGTATCTAAGTACTTTGTAAGCTGCATCAAGGTGAGATACAGTAGGATTACACATAAATTGCATTAGTGATTGAATACTAAAGTTAAGGTCAGGCCTAGTGATTGTTAGATGCAGTAAACGACCCACTAAATGCCTGTAAATAGTAGGATCGGAGAGAGGAGAAGAGTCACTAGACTTTAGTCTAGTTGATGAGTCCATGGGTGTGTTACAAGTCTTACAACCCAAGTATCTAGCTTTAGAGACGATGTCTAATGCATACTTCCTCTGTGATATGCAAATGCCTTGTTTACTCCTGGCAATCTGAATGCCAAGTATGTATTTGAGAGAACCAAGATCCTTAATAGTAAATTATGAATCAAGTTTCTTCTTCAAGTCATTTATCTCATGTTGATTGTTACCTTCTAATATAATGTCATCAATATAAATACATAATATAGTAAATGAGTTGTTAGAAGCTTTAATGAATAGAGAGGAGTCAGAAATGGATTGAGTGTAGCCAAACTGGATTAGACAAGTTGTCAACTTGTGAAACCATTGCCTTGAAGCCTATTTTAGACCAAATAAGCTTTTCTTCAAAAGGCAAACTCTGGGATCATTAGGTTGTAGATAGCCAGGAAGAGGAGTCATATATATTTCTTCGTCAAGATCTCCATGAAGAATTCATTTATGACATCAAGTTGATGCAAAAACTAGTTCTTTGAAGCTGCAACTGCAAGTAACACTCTCATAGTAGTAAGCTTAGCAACTGGTGAAAAAGTGTCACAATAGTCAAGACCAGCTTCTTGGGTGTAACCCTTAGCAACTAGTCTAGCTTTATATCTTTCCACATAGCCATTAGCTTTTAATTTTACTTTGTAAACCCACTTGTAGCCTACACAACTCTGACTAGGGGCAATGAAGTTAAAATCCAAGTGTTTGTCTTGTCAAGGGCTTCTATTTCCTTGTTCATGGCTAGTCGCCAATCATGGGATTTATTTCCTTGATTAAAAGTCTTAAGTTGTGCAATATTAGTGATAGAAGCAATGAAAGCAAGATGAGGAACAGATAACCTATCAGTTGACAAATGTTGTTCTATAGGGTGTCTCACAGAACATAAGGCATTCTTAGTTATAGATGATGGTAGAGAATAATCATAGGAGTTAAGATAAGCAGGGAGTTTAGAACTCCTTGTAATGACAAATTCTTGATCTCTGTAATTAAAAGACAAGAAAAGATTACAAAGTAAGTTTGAATAAATATAAAGTACAATTGTGGTTCAATCTCTATTTAATACTCTAATTCTTTTCTACAAGAACAATGTTGAAATTTGGTTGACTTGAAAGTGGATTTGATTTCGATCTCTTCCACGTGTATTTGAGTTGAGCGTTAATCCAAGGGCTTTTGAGCTTGATCTTGAATTAGCGATCTACTTGACTTGATCTTCACGACGAACGATTTGATCTTCGTATTGAATTTGTTGAATGTCAATCTTCTTTTGAGAAATCTTGATCTTCAAAAGGATATTTGACAAATGTTAATTCGAGGGCTTGATAACTTGATCTCGGATCAAACAGAAATTTAATTTGGGATTTAATTTGAAGGTTTGATGAAGAACGGTATGATCTTCATCTTCAGTTCTTTGGATTTTTTGGGTTTTGATCTTTTTGAATGGACTTCAATCTCCAAAAATGATTTTTTGTGGGTCTTGGGACTTGATCTCGGATTAAACGAATTTTTGACTTGAAGACGAATGAAGAATGGTATGAACTTGGTTTTGGATTTGTTGAACTTCTTGGAGTTTGATCTTCCTCGGCAGAAGTGCGATCTTCAACAACGTTGTTTGGATGGAATTGAGACTTGATGTCGGATTAAAATGAGTTCTTTACGAAGAACACCTTGAAGATTGTGAAGAATGCCTTGAAGATTGATGGACTTGGTGGAGAGGATTTGTTGAACTTCCTTGCTCTGAATTCTTGAAATGTTGAATTGTGATTTTTGTTCTTCAAGAGCACCTCTTTTATAGTTGTAGAGTGAAACTCAATGAGAATCTCTTGATGAGATGGACTGTTGAGATAGCGTCTACGATTTCTTGATTTGGAAGATTTGACCTAGAAGAATCTTCTCGATATCTCTTGAATATTGTGTCTTAGAGAGGAAGACTTTCCATGTCTTGAAATTTGATAAATATATTTATTTAACCCTTTAAAATATTAGGATTAAATAATGTATATGTTTATTTTCTTTTTCTTGCTTCACAAGGCTTGTCATTATTTAATTTAATTGGGTAACTTAACTTCAATTGATAAATAAGACATCATTTAATTTATCGACCACATATATTAAAATCAATAAACTTAACTACTTTATATTGGAAATAAATTCATTATAAATCCAACATAAAATAGAAAATTAAATTGGTACTTAATATATTATTTTCCACGTGCCGTCATTTAATTAGACACAAATTTAAGTGCCTACACTCCTAGTTGATTTTCTTGTTATAGGAACCATAGGGATATCAAGAGAAGTTTGAGATACAAGAATACTTGGCTGGGTGGTGGCAATATTGTTGTCATCACTGCTGAATGAAGCTTGAAGTATGTCATGTGGTTGAAGTGGAAGATATTTAGTGTGAACATGGGATTGCATGTAGGGTTCATGGTGTTGAGGTGCTGCAACTGGAGCCTATGTAGGAGGAGGTACTTTAGTTGATGATATGAATGGATCAGTTCAAAATATGATCTGATTTTGTGTCTCATTAGATAGTTGATGGCTAGTGGACTCTCGCAACCTGAAAGGAAATTCCTTTTCATAGAATGTGAGATCTCTTGAAATGAGTGTCTTGTTAGTTTGCAAGTTTAAAAGTAAGTATCCCTTAGTTCCTCTTGGATATCCAAGGAAAACACATTTTTGTGCCCTTTCAGCAAATTTGTGTCTATGTGCACTGAGTGTGGAAGCAAAACATAAGCAACCAAAGTTCCTCAATATAAAGTAAATCAGGAGCTCTTTTAAAGAGCATCTCAAATGGGGTTTATTGTTGATTACTGGTGATGGATACATTAATGAGAAAAGTTGCAGTGGGTATACAATAAGTCTAGTATTTGAGTGGTATGTTGGAGTGAAACCTCAATGATCTTGCTACCGGAGATGTTGATGCTTGCGCGCAACCAATCCATTCTATTGTGGGGTTTCCACACAGCTGGCTTGGTGTAATATGCCAAACTTAGCATAGAAATCTTTCATTAGAAATTCAGTACCATTGCCACTCCTTAGTGCTTCAATTTTAGAGTTAAAATGGTTATATGTGAGAAAATAGAATTGCTCCAAGTGTGAATGCACTTCTGATTTATGTTTCATGAAATATACCCATGCACATCTTGTAAAATCATCAACAATAGTTATAAAGAAAAATCTACAACCACCATTAGCAGGGGTAGAGAAGGGACCCCAGATATCACAATGTATGAGTTCAAATGCTGAGTTAGAGGAAGTGATACTAACAAGAAATGCATACCTCTTGTGATTGGCATAATGACAAGTATCACAAAATGTAGTTGAATGATATTTTATTGATGCAAAACCAGGGATACAAGACAATTTTTCATGAGAAGGGTGTCCAAGCATTGAGTGCCAAAGAGTTTTATCTACTGAAACAGCATTACATTGAGAAGGAAACATATTAGCATAAGCACTCTTACTAGTAAAATCATGTAAAGCTACAACATATAGTCCATTCTTCTCTTTTGGGTCCTGAATGAGACATATAGCATAGAAGAAAGTCAAGCAGACATTAGAGAACTTGGTTAGCTTTGAAACAGATATTAAGTTGTAATCAAAATCTGGTACAAATAATGCATCTTTCAGGAAAAGAGGTGAGTGAAGGGGTATGTCTTTACACAACTTAACATGTGTTGTTTGTTTAGTTGGTAACGAAACATGAATCATAACATGTTTGGCATCAGTAGTAAAAAATGTGGTTCACAAATTATGTGATATGTGGCCCTTGTTTCAAGGATCCAAAGTCAACCAAATGGTGTACCTGTTAGACTAACGGATGACAGACAATAATGATTGATACATGACACAGCAACAGTAGCAGAAATGGAAGGAGCAACAACTGTAGTGGATAAGGAGGCACCTTGGAACCTAGTGAACACCAGGAACTGCTCAAAAAGTAGCTGGTTAGGATCAGAGACAGTGGAAGCAGCAGATTGAGAACTGGTTGCTCCATTTGTGGATGCAAGGTGAGCAGAAGAATTGTTGTGAGAAGCCTCCTGTCTTTTACGAGTTGGACCATCCCAACCAGGAGGGTATCCAGTGATTTGAAAACATATGTCGACGGTGTGCCCCTAAAAGCCACAATGAGTACATTTATACTTCTTCTTGTAATTTCCCTTCTTGAGTTAAGATCTATTAGAATGACCATTAGTAGTAGGGCCTCTTGTTCTAGTGAACATGGCCAGAGGATCAGAAGGAATGCTGCTCAAGTGGAGGCTTCTTTGATTCTCCTCTTGAAGCATGAGAGAGTATGCCTTTGATAGAGAGGGCAACGGGGAATACAGAAGAATTTGACTCCTTATTGCAATGAAGGAATCATTAAGCCCCACCAAAAATGAACATGACACAATCAGATTGTTGTAAATCGATCATCTATTTATTCATGTTATAGACACAAAATCCACAAGCACATGCGATAATAGGCATGTGATTCACATACTCATCCCATAGGGCTCTAAAGAAATTATAGTAAGCAGTGATAGCCATGGAACCCTGAGAGATGGTGGACAAATAAAGCTAAAACACTCTAGAACAATCAGATATGTCATATCTGGTTTTCAGTTCCTCCCAAACCTCAATAGCAGTTTTAAAGTACATCAAAGTCCTCCTTATGTGTCACCAGAAACAGCTCTATGTAACCAAGAAATGACCAAATTGTTGGCTCTTAGCCAACAAGTTTTCATAACAGGATCATTATCAGGCATAGGCAATAATCATCTATGAAATTAATCTTCTTTTTAATAATGAGTGTCATTTCATTATCTTTAGTCCATGTAATATAATTCTCACCACTGAGTAGTTCACCAACAATGGTGGAGCCAGTGAAGTCATGTGACCCCATAAAGTAAACATAGGTTGAATCCTCGCAAGGATTCTTGGTTGTAGTGGAACTCAGTACAGTAGAGGATGAAGTAGCAGGATCCGAACCAGACATTATAAAAGATACTGGGGAAAAATAGTAATTGAGAGAGAGAAATCGAAATTGGGAAAAAATAAGAACCCTAACTTCGCAGAATCATAAATCGAATCGAAATTGACGAACAATTAATACAGCGGAACGATCACAATCTGGTGAATGATACCATAACAATATATGAAATCACAATTCGCCATTGAAATCAACAACACTATAAAACTTTTATTAAACAAAATTGGAATCGAATGATTACAAGGATGAATTGTTTGTGCGTGAAAATTGCACACACAAGAAGTGTGATTGATCTCCAAATCTGGAAAAAGAAAAGTGAATGAAAGGAGCTGGAGCGAGCTCAATATATACAAAACCCCAACTAACTCTAACGGCTCTATTTGGCTAAATAAGGAAAGTTGTTAATTAACAAATAACAGAATTATAAATCCTTACTAAAAGTAGTAAGTGTAGAAAAGTATATATTTAAGAATAACTTTAGTTTTTTCAATGAACTCTTACAAGTTGTAAACACCACTTAAATTGAGTTCACATGTATAAATTACCTTCTATAAATACTTACAAACACCAGTGAAATAATTTTTTTTTTGATCGGTAAATAAATTATTCTTTTTATTGGAGATAACGGAGTAGTATAAGAAGTACTCCGAGAAAAAGAGTTAACTATTACAATACATCGAAAAATCCGACCATTCAGAAAATGAGTAAGAAAAAAATTTACATCGGCCTTTCGCCCATAACCAAGATCTCATTTTTATGAGATCCACGGTTTCCCCCACCGTCTTACGTTATCCCTTAAAAATAATGTCGTTTCTAACCAACCAAATAACCCAAATTGTGAACATCCATATACTAGGCCAATTTGGAATAATATTTCTCTTACTTGTGCGAAATATTCCCACAAATTAGGTGAAATGACCTCGACAGTTTCCCAAAAGAGCCTATTTTGGTCTTATTTCGTTCGGGTAACAAAACACCGTAAAATGTTACAAAGGGCTTATCAATTGTCAAAATAATGCTAATCTATTACAATGAATGGACTAGCTTGGTCTGGAACACCTATTGTCTATAACAAGTAATGAATTACTCCTGATATCTTATTTAGACAAAGAATCAGATAGATCGAATTGAAGGCGTTCGATATATATGTATCGAATGATAGCGATTCGATGTTGCTGCTGATTGAACTTGCGATGTATCGAATTACGTGGATTCGATGCGGTCAATATCGAACAGTCGCGGTTCGATATTGGTCAAAGTCAAAGCGGACAGTATCAAACTGAGTTGAGTATCGAACAGTAAAGTGTATCGAACAGTAAAGTGTATCGAATAGAGTTGGTTGGATATACTAGAGTGGGTAGTGAGTGTTCAATCAATCTTGAGAAGGTGAAGAGACGGGGTATTTATAGACCCCGTCCCGTGGTCCCCTATAGCAGCTGAGAGATGTGCATCGAATTGGGGCAGTTCGATCAATCACTTAGATCGAATCGAGGCCGTTCGATGCTCGATCAATATCGAATCGTGGTTGTTCGATATACTGCTGCAGTGGGCCTTTTTCCTTGGGCCGGCCCAATATTGGTATTGGGTCACTCCTAAAATACCCCCATCATATAGTCCCCCCAGTTTCGGAGACAGTATTGATTAGAGAGCGGGTTCCAAACTTATAAATTGTATTTTTGACTTGCCGCTTTATGCTTTTTATTTTGGTAATGTTGAAAATCATGCCCCCGATTGGGAGGCGGTCTTGAACAGAAACCGGGTTTCAAGCTATGAGGCTCGCGCTCTTTGCGTTAAAAATCATGCCTCCAATTGGGAGGCGGTCTTGAACAAAGATCGGGTTCCAAACATTTTCGATCATTAAAACCATGTAACTTTATTTGTATATTATGAATTCTAAAAATTATTGAATTTGCAATTAGATCGAATTTAGACCATTCGATCTATTCGGAGATTAACATCGAACCTAGGCCGTTCGATCGAGGCGCATCGAACTCGTGCCGTTCGATACATGTGTATCAAATTTTGGAGAGAGGCGGTGGTGGGGCTATGTAAGGGCCCAATTTCCAGCTCATTCTCATTTTTCTTTCCACGGAGGAGTTTTTGTCCGCTTCTCTGCCTATATCGAATCATCCGGATTTGATCAACTAACTTCGAATCGTTCAAATTCGATGTATCAGTTAGAATCAAATCTAGGAGGTTCAATATTGAGGGGAAAAAAATTCTTTTTGCTTAAAGGAGTTTGCGATTTCCCCCTACTATCTCGTCCCACAATGGCGAGGAAAAAAGCCGAGAGTCGGAAAAAATCAGTTGTGTCTCCGAAGAATATATACGCAGCTCAGAATAGAAACGAGAGAGCGCATCAAATGCGGGCAAGTCGTCTGCTATTGTTTCTACTGAAGAGTCCCCGGAAGTTGCCACAAGAACTCAGCTTGCAACTAGGGCTCCCAGGAGCTCATCTGAAAACTGGGGTGCAGGCCATTCTACCCTATCACCGTGTGATTGTTATACCGTCACGCTTGGTGGGGTTAGTGCTGGCACCCGAGTACCTGTAATGTGCAATTTTGAGAGACACGGGGATTTTGTCCCGCGAAGATTGGTAATAACACCGACTGCTGCCGGTGGTCATGTTAAAGTTGGAACGAACTCTCAAATCAGATCGATGGAAGAGATTGATGCGGTTGATGAGAGAATTGCTGCCAATCTTGCTAGGTTCAATGCCGAAAATCCAACCAAGGTCTTTTGGAGAGGGTTCTTCCCATTAAGGGGGTGAAAATTGGTATACGGCGGCCAGAAGAAAGATTGCTGAAAGGGAGGCCACCATAGAGTCTGGTGAGATTCCCTCTCCTCCACGTGGACGACCAGGACCACCTGGCAATCCAAGGCCAGCTCTGCCTGGGAGCCTCGTTGACTATGAATTCCTAAATGATGAGAATTCAGAGTCGTTGAGCATCACATTAGGTGGATACTACGAGAAGAGCAGTCAGCAAAATTAATGAGGGGCATGTGGCCACAACTGGACTGCCATGTCGTAGCGAATAAACTCGGGTATCTTGGTTTAGCGCGCTTTGGACGTCTGTTTTTTGCTGCTATAACGATAGTGGTGTATATGTTTTGTCGGGATTATATTGGTCTAATTGAGGTGCAGGATAAGCATAATTATGTTATTGGCAAGTTGAACGAGCATATATGTAGTAGTGATAATAGCTGTCGTACTGCGTTGGCGCACGCCAGGGATTCGGCGAGAATTAATGCTAAAGCAGCTCAGGATGCTCATCAGGCAGGGTTGGTTGCCAATAAGGCTGAGGATAGTGTTGTCGCGTTGCGTACTGAAATTGCTTCTTTGAAGAGAGAGAATGATTCCCTGAAGCGAGAGAATTCCTCTCTCAAAGTGTTGAATGCTAGTGCCGATAAGGCTTTAGCTGATGTAGGTCGCAAGGTGCGTTATTTCAAATCTGAGAACTATAGGTGTTCTGTTGCCAAATCATTCATGGAGAGTGGCGTTTACAAGATGCTAGAATTCCTTCGCAGTGCCGCAGATACGAAATATGGCATGGAGCTTGGCATTGATCAAGTCGATCATCTCGGATATCTGAAGGAGGGTTGTTGAAAAGACATGCTTGATTTTAGCCACGGTCCTAAGATGGAGATCCCAGAACCCGTCGGGGATGACGAAGAGGAGTTTCGTGCTCCAAAGCCTAGCGATCCGTTTTACGCTCTATGGCGTGATCGTAAAGGTGGTAGTGTGCCTGAGTCTGGCCCCTTAGATATGATTCCGTCTCTGAGGCAGTGAGAAAAGGAATCGGACAGTGCCGATGATTCTCGTACTGAAATTGGACGAGTTCGTGATGCCCGACATATTGTTTTTGGGAATAGTGATGATGAATTCAGTCCTCCTCCCGAAAAAGTTGCACCCCCAACCACACCTAGGTCCACGATACTACTGGTGAGTCCTAACAAGACAACTAGCTCTCGGGAATTGTCATCTGCTGCACTAGATAAAGGAAAGAGGGCCTCTCACGCACCAATTGTTCCAGGGCCGAGCATGATAATGCCAACTGGCATGTATCCCTTTCGAGATGTCAGAACTGCTGCGTCGGAGGCTACTATGTCTGAACAAACAATCAAGGATCGGAACCTGATTTCTCCTAGCAGATATGAGTTTGGCGAAGCATTGAGCGGTACCTCGGAGGGAAATAAAATTGCATTGCACGAAGGTTGGGCGAAAGCAGATGAACTTGTGCTTATAGAGGATAAGATCCAGGGGAATTATGCCAACTTTGCTCGTTCGATGGGTCTTGTCCTTCGTTCTGAGTCCCCCCAGTCGTCCGCCGAGTAGGATACTTAGATATATCATTTTTATGGTATTAGGCCATTTTTGTTTATTGACATTCTTGCTTGTCACTTCTGTAACGGTTCTCTTATAAGACCGATTTTCTGGCTTGACATCATAGTCTTTTGATCTATACTTTATTGTATAGTTTAACACTTTATTGTATAGTTTAACGTTAATGACTGATTTTAACCTTTTGTTCAATCGCATTTATCTGTTTTTAAGTTTATATTTATTTAATGCATTGCATTCTTTTATTGAACCTTTTGGATTGAGTATGCTCTAGAGGTGTTGCCTTCCTCGTGTGGCTACTCAATGTCTATTGTGGTTTTGACGCGACGCTTTGCGGTGTTCTTGGGTGAGCTTTGCATTCGGCCACTTTGGGCAATCATACCTCCGTCATGACGCTTTGTGGTGCATGAGGGGTGATTTTTGCGTTCAACCGCTTTGGGCCAAACGTACCTCTGTCGTGACGCTTTGCGGTGCATGAGGGCTGATTTTTTTTGCGTTCAACTGCTTTGGGCCAAATGTACCTCTGTTATGACGCTTTGCGGTGCATGAGGGGTTAAGTCTTGTTGCTGAACTCCATGGTTCTTCATTTGGGGTTTTTAGCATCATTTCTATAGGACTCCACCTGCACTGTTCACGTAGATAGATACATTTAATAATTTGGAAAAGGCTGGGCTCAGTTTCTTACCGAGGTGCCTACGTTTCCCAGTCTTTGCGTGTGACTCAAGCCTTCGTAGTTCATACAGTTTATTAGCTCCTAATCGCAATTGTTTCTGCTCCTATGCATAGTAACGCCTAAGATGTTGCACATTCCAAGGTCGCTTTAGCTTTTCACCCTGCATAGTCTCTAAGTAATAATAGCCTCGCGAACTGGATTGTATGATCTTGAAGGGCCCCTCCCATTTTGGTTTGAATTTTTCGATGTGCTGTTTTGCTACGCTTCCGTCCCGTGGGCCCCTGTAGCGGTTTGGAGATGTGCATCGAATTGAGGCAGTTCGATCGATCACTTAGATCGAATCGAGGCCGTTTAATGCTCGATCAATATCGAATCGTGGTTGTTCGATATACTGCTGCAGTGGGCCTTTCTCCTTGGGCCGGCCCAATATTAGTATTGGGTCACTCCTAAAATACCTCCATCAGAGCCGTATCAAACCCAAGCCATTTAAAGATATGCATGCAGTGAAATATAATGTTGGCTGTCACAGTTCTCTCATTGCGTGTTTCTGTAGCTCTTATATCCCGTGAGAAATCAGTAATTATGCGGCCATTAGATTTTGCCTGACTAATGATTCTTAACTAGGAGAGGAAATCTTATCATTGCATAATCTTTCAGCTGCAGCCAGTAGGTGTCAAACAATATAAGATCATGACTTCTGATTCAGTAACAACGTGACGAAACTCCAGTACTTCAGTATCCGTTAAATCACAAATGAACAAAACAAAATATATTCACATCATCGGTAACAACAAATATGGAAGAACACATACCGCTTAGCTATTATCTTCTGTACATAAGAAGTCGGAACATGTAATATGCAAAACGTTTCAAGAGCCAAACTCACGAGACCATAACGAAAAATATACCAGATGAGCGCAAGTACGATAAGCACGGCTCCTCCGACCACACTTAATGTCATCCGGACATCTTTTTCCTATTACTTTTAAGTGTTTACGAATATTACTTCACGTGCTTCTTAGTAGGAAAAGGATTTTTAAAATTCAGATTTAAGATCCGTATGAAATCTTATTGACAATCCTATTATACAATGTGAAATCGTTCTTATTCAGTATATCATTTTGAGCTATACAGCTCAATATGAAAATAACGTCTGAACGCATTTTTAGTTCATTAGTACTAGTGGAAATATAATGGCCTAACGAGAGGACTGGTTCTTATTGAAAATATTATTTAGAAATATATATATATATATATATATAATGTACAGCTAGCTCCATTTGAAAATAATTTGTGTACAGTTTTGTTAATTAATCAATTATTAACATTGCGATCTGGGGTAGATATTGAAACAACTGGGCACGAAGTTGAATATATGAATGATTTAAGAATTACTTAGTAAGCTGTATCTTTGTCATACGTTACAGATCAGGCCAGCTATATTGAATTAGAAAATTAAAGTCAACTAAGGAATTGTGAATCCCTAATGATGTTCAAGATTAATTTAATAGACGTGAATACTGTGTCTCAATCCGCAATGATAATTCTACACCAGCAAAATACTAATCTTGCAGTAATCTTCTGCTTGAGAGAGTTTAAACTTTTAAAGGCCAAAAAAAAAAGTCATAAATGGCTTACCATCTGCAATCCCTTGTAAGAGTTATAGAGCTGATGCTTTGTCATGATACACATAAATATTTTGATAACATTACCACACCACAAATCGAGTCCCTCTTGGAGAAGGTGTGTTTTCTGAGAGACTCTTTTGCAAATCATGCAATACTGAGCCAACAACAAGATAGTTTCGAGGATCGAATCAGAGATGCAACGGAACATGCTGAAGACGTTCTGGAAACTTACGCTACTTCGTTTGCAGCTCGCCCTTCAAACATAAAGAAGTTACTTTCCAAATTTGCAGAATCTCGTTTTGCTTTTTTTGCAACTGAGCACAACATCTCCCTTCCAGATTTGCAAAATTTACATGAAAGTTTTGATTCCTTGAAAGAAGAGATGATGAAGGTCTCCGACGGGGATCTTATACCAGCTGTTAAAGAATCGTCCCCCGTTGCATCAAGCATGGATAGAAATCCCACGAATATTATGGTGGGATTCAAAGACGATGTAAGTCAATTGATGGAACGACTCTTTGGAGATTCATCTAAACTTGAGATCATCCCTATTGTTGGGATGGGAGGCATTGGCAAGACCACTCTTGCTCGGAGAATTTACGATGATTCCTCTGTTGTTTCTCATTTTGATACCCGTGCATGGGCGACGGTATCTGATGACTATAGTCTTCAAGATATTCAACTGTGCCTTCTCGACTCCAAAATAGATGAAGCAACTAGAGATTTGGGACTTACTTTATACCAGAGTTTAGTGGGCACAAGATATCTGATAGTATTGGACGATATTTGGCGTTCTAAAGCTTGGGATGACGTGAAAAAGTGCTTTCCAAACGAGAACAACGGAAGTCGTATCATTCTGACCACCAGACAATCTGATGTCGCTACTTACGTTGACTCGAACAGCCCACACCACCAGGTGCGTCCTCTCGATACGTCTGATAGTTGGGAGCTTCTAAGAAAAAAGGTTTTTAGTGATGAAACTTGTCCTTTTGATCTGGAACAACTTGGGGAAAAAATAGCAGAAAGTTGCAGAGGACACCCCCTCTCAATTCAAGTTATTGGGGGGTTCCTCTCCCAAAGTGAAAGAACAAAAAACTCTTGGGAGAAAGTTGCAGGTGACGTAATCTCCGCTGTATCTAATGAAGACAATCAAGTCTCAAATATATTGTCTTTGAGTTATGATCATTTGCCTTATTATGTCAAACCTTGTTTTTTGTACATGAGCGCTTTTCCCGAAGATTTTGTGATAAAAGCATCAGAACTCATCAGGTTGTGGATCAGCGAAGGGTTTCTAGTACCAATTCTAGGTAAGAGCCTATAAGAGGTTGCAGCTGAACTCCTCAATGTTCTCATAGATAGAAATCTTATTTTTGTCAGACAACGAACTTGTTATGGGGGAAGAGTTAAAACCTTGGGCATACATGATCTCTTGAGGGACTTGTGTGTGGTGAAGGCTTGCGAGAAGAAGTTTCTCCATGTCATAAAGGAGAGAACTGATCATGACATCACACAAGGCATGGCGTGTCTACGTCGGATGAGTGTTCTTGATTGCAATCGCGATGGAGATATTTACAGCGGCTCAACAAGACAAAAGGCATTTGCGCGTTCATTGTTAAACTTTTCAGATTATGCCCCGCCTCGTGGTTCTTCTACATTGCAGCTGTTGAGGGTGTTGGATATGGGACACGGCAAGTTACCAAACGATTTATGTGTCTCTATCAATTTAAGGTACTTGTTTGGTTTTAGTTGGGAAGAATTACCTCCAAGTATAACTAGTTTTAGGAATCTACAGTTTCTAATTATTGTTTATGCGAGAGGACTGATGAAGGTGCCACAAGAATTATTTGAAATGGCACATTTGAGAGAGATCGTCTCGGATCATGGACTTCAGTGTGATTTTAAGAAGTCAAGAAATCTTGTTCTTGGAAAAAATCTCCATAAGGTGTCAAGATTAATCGTATCAACTAATCTACAGCTGTTTCTCGCAAAAAGGCCAAACCCAAAGAAGTTAGGACTCATTTACCAATATCGATCAACAGTACCAATTGTTGACATATCGTGTCTGCACAAACTCGAGAAACTATCAATCGATGGTAACTCAAATATGTCGCAGTCGCACTTAAGTTTCCCAGTTACACTCAGGAGTTTGAAATTTTCTAACTCACCCGTATGCCTGACGCCGCTAAGTATGCTTCCCAATCTTGAAGTTCTCGAACTTGGCGGCATTTGGTTTCCATCATCTGAAACCGAACGTTATGATAGTTGGGAGATGTCTGGGGGGAAGTTCAGCAGGCTAAAGTATTTGAGACTTTGTGGGCTGAATCTTGTTAATTGGGAATGTGATGAGACTCACTTCCCCATACTCAAGCACCTCAAGATTATAGAATGTAGTGAACTCAAGAATCTCTCGTCATGTATTGGAGACATTCCTGTTGGATCCGGTGTTTAATTAAACAATATTCAAGCAACAATTTCTAACAACAATTTCCAGAATTTAACACCAATAAGAATAATTTCCATTAACAAGATATAATAGACATGACATGAATCAAATTATAAAGAAAATAAATAACTAACAAAATAAATCGACCTTTAGAACAATGTAGTGCAATTTGTTTGGACGAGTCGGAAGTGTGACCTCCTCCCCTTAAGATCACTATGCCGCGGCTACCGCTTCAAGCCCTCGTGCAACACTGACCTCCCAAGGTACAACGTCCTTCCCCGAACAGCCTCGTGAAGCTCGAAACCGCTCCTTTCGAACCGAGAGATATTTGCAGAACTCTAAGAAAATGTATGCTATGCAATATATGAAAAGTCTTATGATTTTGTTTGGATGCATTTTCACAAAAGTGGAGGCCTCCTTTTATAGTGAGAAAAAATATGAAACCACCAATACATTTAAGGGGAAAATTAACTCTTGCAATTGAAGACATTCAAATGCTTTTGACCACCATAAGTATGTGATTTAATATTCAAATAAAATCTGAATATTTATTCTTGAATATTATTTAAAAATAATATCCCACATGCTTCTCATTAAGCAATATTATTCACATACTAATATTTGGACTCAATTCCAAATATTTCCAACAATCCCCCACATGAATGTAATTGGCTTAATGCACGTGCGCCTATCAACGCTATATGTTTTTCTAGAGTTCTGCGAGAACTTGTTGCATCGGGATAGGTGGTTTACAACGCCTTGAACCTTCCCTAGTGAAATAACATCGGATATACTTGCCAACCAGTGGACGTGATGCCTTGAACTGTTCGGCGTTTTGTGTATACCAAGACAATGATACTCACACAACTCATTCAAATATTTCTATGGGTCCTTTCGTTGTTGTCCGTTTTGGCCCTGGACTTACTTGGTAATATTCATCGAATGCTCTAGAGATTTAGCCCTTTAACTCATCTCATAGAAGCGGCTCCTTCACATTCGACATAGGTGATCTCTCATTAAGGGTATCCTGTAATACCCCGCTTGTGTCACAAGCCATAAGGATCATTAGAACCTCAAGTTCTCCTTCACTGTACAGGTCTATCACTCTTTCATCATAGAAATGGGTTGGGAACTCATTTTCCCGAGTGCTTTGTTCGACCTCACCTCTCACAATTCGGTTGTCCCTTTGAACCTGCAAATTGGGGTTCACAATTCAGGTAGGGTTGCCATCATGGTTGGAGGTCATTTTCGTGGGCTTCAATCCCATTCCCCTCGATGAAATCTCTACTTGGTCTCTCGTTAGACCTTTCGTCAATGGGTCTGCAATATTTTCTTTAGACCTCACAAAGTCTAAGGAAATTACGCCAGTTTTCACCAACTGTCGTACACTCTTATGTCTTCGACGAATGTGTCGAGACTTCCCATTGTACACATTGCTTTGTGCTCTTCCTATAGCTGCCTGACTATCACAATGCACGCTAATGGGAGCCACTGGCTTTGGCCACATCGGAATATCCTCAAGAAAATTCTGAAGCCAATCAGCCTCATCAGTTGCAAGATCCGACGCAATGAACTCAGATTCCATAGTTGATCTTGCAATGCACGTTTGCTTGCACGATTTCCAAGAGATAGATGCACCTCCAATTATGAATATGTATCCACTCGTAGATCTTATATTCGTGGAGTCTGCAATCCAGTTTGCATCCGAATAGCCCTCTATGACCGCTGGATGTCTGGTATAATGCAATGCATAGTTAGTCGTGTATCTTAGATATCTAAGTACTCTAACTATCGCTTTCCAGTGCTCAATACTGGGATTGATTGTATACCTACTCAGTCTATTCACCGAGTTTGCAATATCAGGTCTAGTACAGTTCATGAGATACATGAGACTGCCTATAATCCTTGAATATTCTAATTGACGCACACTATCTCCATAGTTTTTGTGCAAATTACACACCACTTCAATTGGTGTTCTAGCAATAACATCGCTTCCCTTGTCAAACTTGTCAAGAATTTTCTCAACGTAATGACCCTGAGAAAGTGCGTAGCCATCTGGTGTCTTGGTGATTTTCATCCCAAGTATGACATCTGCAAGACCTAAGTCTTTCATGTCAAAGTTGTGTGACAACATCTTCTTGGTAATATTAATGTTATTATTATTACCGACAATGATCATGTCATCTACGTAGAGACATACTATAACATAGTCTTTCTCGTCTCCTTTCACGTAAACACATTTGTCACACTGATTTATACGAAACCCATTTGAAAGCATAACGCTATCAAATCTTTCGTGCCACTGTTTAGGTGCTTGTTTTAACCCATATAAGGATTTGACAAGTTTGCACACCTTTTTTCTCTTTACCTGGAACCACGAACCCTTCGGGTTGTTCCATGTAAATCTCCTCTTCTAAATCTCCATTTAAGAACGCCGTTTTCACATCCATTTGATGGATCTCAAGATTAAACAAAGCCGCAAGAGCAATGATTAAACGGATTAACGTTTTACTGGAAACAGGAGCATAGGTGTCGAAATAATCGACACCTTCTGTTTGTCTATACCCCTTGACTACAAGTCTCGCCTTGTACTTGTCAATGGTACCATCAGTTTTCATCTTCTTCGTGAAGACCCACTTGTGTCCTAGTGGTTTATTTCCTGGAGGAAGATCCACTAGCTCCCACGTGTGGTTTTGTAAGACAGAATCTATCTCACTGTTTACCGCTTCTTTCCAAAGGATCGAGTCCGGAGAGGACATTGCTTCCTTGAAAGTAGTCGGATCATTTTCTAATATGTATGTTAGAAAATCTGAGCCAAAAGATTTCTCTTTTCTAGCTCGTTTACTTCTTCTCGAACTCTCTTCTTCTTCTTGAGATTCTTTCACCCCCACATTTCTTTCCGTTTCCTCAATGAATCGAGTTTTGTGGGGAAATATCTCCTCGAAGAATGAAGCGTCTCGAGCCTCAATGATAGTATTCACACTCATCTCAGAGTTATCTGACTTGTGTACCAGAAATCGATATGCCCTACTATCTTGCGCATATCCAATGAATACACAGTCAACTGTCTTAGGTCCTATCCTAGTCCTTTTATTGGGACCTTTGCTAGACAACCCCAAACCCTTAAGAACTTGTAGCAAGGCGCGTGTCCTTTCCACAATTCATAAGGCGTTTTATCCAACCTTTTGTGTGGTAGGCGATTTAGCACATGGTTGGCGGATAGCAAAGCTTCCCCCCACATGTTCTGAGGTAGACCAGAACTTATGAGCATCGCATTCATCATCTCCTTCAACGTTCTATTCTTCCTTTCTGCAATACCATTTTGCTCGGGAGAATAGGGTGCTGTAGTTTGATGAATGATCCCACTTTCTGCACAAAGTTGTGCAAAAGGCGACTCATATTCACCTCCTCGGTCACTTCGAAGATTCTTGATCTTCTTTCCGAGTTGGTTCTCAACTTCATTCTTATAGTGAATGAACATGTCTATTGCTTCGTCTTTACTTCTCATTAAGTAGACATAGCAATATCTTGTACAATCATCGATAAACGTTATAAAATAACATTTACCGCCTCTGGATTGTACATACTTAAGATCACATACATCAGTATGGATCAAGCTCAACGGTTTTGTGCTTCGCTCAATTGAGTGGAATGAAGACTTGGCTAATTTTGCTTCAACACAAGTCTCACACTTGTGTTGGTGGTTGATGTAAAACTTAGGTATTAGGTTTAGTGAAATTAATCTTTGTAAAGATTTAAAATTCACGTGACCTAGTCTACCATGCCACATAGCACACGAGTTATCACTGTCTCTCACAGTCACAACATCAACACTCGTGCTAGTCTCAATACTAGTCATTTTATTAGCCTTAGGCGTTATTGTCGTTACAGACATCTTGATCAGATTTTCCGTTACATAACCCTTGCCCACAAAAATTCCACCCTTAGACAAGATGACCTTGTCTGACTCAAAGACAAGTGTAAACCCTTTCTTGTTCAGTATTGTACCAGATATAAGATTCTTATGAATCTCTGGAACATGAAGCACCTCTTTCAGGGTCAACTCTTTCCCCGAGGTCATCTTCAACACAACCGTTCCTTCGCCCTTAACCTTTGAGACAACAGAGTTTCTCGTATAACACTGCTCATTCTCTATTGGTTTATAGGTCTTAAACATCCACCTTTTGGTGCAGATGTGTCGAGTAGCCCCAATGTCTACCCACCATTCGGTTGAGTTGTTATTTGAACTTTCAGCCGCCATAACTAAACAAATAATTCTCACAATTATTTTGATTAGTACCGCTGAGAATTCTTAACTCAAATATTTATACAGATATTCCCAGGCCAGTGGAGAGACAAAGCTTCTTAGAAGTCCACCTTTCTATGACAGAATATTAGGTTCCCAGGCCAGTGGAGGGACAAGTCCGCTTACACTCCACCTTTCTGCGACAGAACCGTCTGTATAAATATTCACACTTCTTCTTTGAATATTTCACAAGTCTCAATACTTAGAATTATTCTCACTTTGAATTTCCTTAGAATTCACAAGTCTCAATACTTGGAATTATTCGAAATTCTTTTTAGGTTCCACGTACCCTAATGGGCTTTTACCGAGTCAATTTTTTTTTTCTCGATTCGAGTACTTTCACACGTACAATTTCACAAAATTAATTTAGTCACTTAAGTGTGCATAAGCAAGTTAAAAATAACATGTGAGGAGTTTGCAAATAATAGCAATTAAACAATTAACTGCAACATGTTATATCAAATATCTGTTACGCATACAATCAATAAGAAATTAAAGGCTGGTCTAATGGTAGGGATTAGAGTAAATGAGGCTGATGATACAGGTTCGAATCCAGCAGGTAACGTTTTTGAACAGATTTTTAATTCAGCAGCTTTATATCGTAAACAAATATGTAACCGCGCAATTAATCTTCAAGAAATGTAACAGCCTAACGGTAAGACACGGAAACAACGAGGGGGAGGTTACGGGTTAGAATTCTGATTATGTAGTCTTTTTGGCTAATTAAATTTAGCAGATTAATGCCGTAATAAAACAATAAAACCGCAGAATTAAAACAAGCAATAAAGTGGCCTAATGGTAATAGAAAACAAGTAGGGAGAGGAGGTACAGGGATCGAATCCAATTCACAGCAGTTATGACAATATCCTTTTGAAACTATCTGCTTAAGTTTTGAAAACCGTTCTTCTACGTGCAAGAAATAATAGAGCGAAGGTTTCACAATATAACATGAAACAATGTAGCTTGAATGGTAAATGTTACAGCTAACCGTTGTGAGGTGCAGAGTTCGAATCCTCTGTATAGTAGGACTTTTTGGAATGTTGTTTTGTTCTTTTTCTTCCTCCCAACCAGTAGCTTTACAAATCAAACTTTGGCAGATTGCATCAATGAAACAGAAACAAATAAAACCCAAAAGTATTAGTACTTTAAAAATCTGGAAATTATAAATATAAACACCAAGAACAAGAATTAAAATAGTGATCTTAAGATTGTTGGATCCGGTGTTTAATTAAACAATATTCAAGCAACAATTTCTAACAACAATTTCCAGAATTTAACACCAATAAGAATAATTTCCATTAACAAGATATAATAGACATGACATGAATCAAATTACAAAGAAAATAAATAACTAACGAAATAAATCGACCTTTAGAACAATGTAGTGCAATTTGTTTGGACGAGTCGGAAGTGTGACCTCCTCCCCTTAAGATCACTATGCCGCGGCTACCGCTTCAAGCCCTCGTGCAACACTGACCTTCCAAGGTACAACGTCCTTCCCCGAACAGCCTCGTGAAGCTCGAAACCGCTCCTTTCGAACCGAGAGATATTTGCAGAACTCTAAGAAAATGTATGCTATGCAATATATGAAAAGTCTTATGATTTTGTTTGGATGCATTTTCACAAAAGTGGAGGCCTCCTTTTATAGTGAGAAAAAAGATGAAACCACCAATACATTTAAGGGGAAAATTAACTCTTGCAATTGAAGACATTCAAATGCTTTTGACCACTATAAGTATGTGATTTAATATTCAAATAAAATCTGAATATTTATTCTTGAATATTATTTAAAAATAATATCCCACATGCTTCTCATTAAGCAATATTATTCACATACTAATATTTGGACTCAATTCCAAATATTTCCAACAATTCCAACTCTCGAAGAACTCGTTGTGAGTGATTCCAGTCCCGCAGCTAAGGCCTGGGCAAGGAAAATCCAGGAGGAACAACTAGATTACGGGAACGAACTCCTTCAAGTTTCTGTTAATGATTAATTATCGATGATAAGGTTATAGTCTCAATTAAGTAATGTCATGCATGTATCTTTAACTTTTGCTTTGTATGTTGTTAGTTTCTGTTGATCGACTTTATCTGTTGAATAATATGTGCTCATGCCATGTTTTCCAGTGAATGACCGGAACAGTAGTCAAGTAGTATATATGTATAATTGATTGGATTCTCATTTGACACTGAACTTTAAAGCGTTTTCATACAAATTAACACAATATTGTTAATCTGAATTTGGATATCATATTAATTAATTTCCGTAACAAGTATTACACCAATTAGTAATCAAAACAGAGTTATTAATTATTTGAATTATAGAAAAAATGTTGTTAGTGGGGAATTTATCAAAAACCCGTGTTTTATAAGAACTAAAGCAATATATGGATGCAGGTGCAATTTAAAAAATAAAAAAAAAACTTGGGAGTGAAAATCACAAACTCTAAAACATTGAGGGTCTAGAGGACAAAAATTAATAAGAATTTGACAATTAAAGAACTAAAATTGAAAAGACTTTAATTATTAATTATTAAACTAAAATTGAAATGGCCTATAGATAAAGAACGATTTTCGATAAATTCTCTTATTAGTGAAAGATATTTTTGGTGTTGGGAATTTTTATAAGAACTAAAGTAGTATATGAATTTTTTAGGCTCGGCTTAGTGTGGGAAATGAAAGGGAAAATGATGTTCTTCTTTTTTAATCTTTTTATAGTTTGGAGGGTTCAAAACGTCGTTGATTAGTTTCTTGATATGTGCAATGTTGCCATATTGATTTTGTCGCTTGTATCTTGAAAATGGATTGTCATAAAATCGAAATCATCGAGCATAACAATATCATTTTGAAGACAAAAAATTCAACTTATCTCGATTTTAAATTATTGTCAAGTTTTTAAATTACACCTATTGCTATTCAACAATATTCGCTCATTGCACACAATGATGTGACGCTTTCAGTTTCATTATTTTGTGAATTCAAAGCTTGAATGAGATTATGGGGAGGTTAGTGCATATAACTTAGAATCTGTTTCCAACTCAATCAATAATTGCACTAAGTTACCCGCACATCAAATGCATAAAAAGATTTTCCACCGTGAACAATAGCGACAAATTTTTCATGTTTGCATCAACGAAGTGGCCTTCATTTTGGAGTGATACATACATACATATATATATATGTGTGCAACAAATAACAAGTGGAGAAAAAATAGTTTTAGTGATCCAATATATTGCTCCTTTAGTTCCAACCTACCTCAATTTGTTGAAATTACATGTTTTATTGTTATCTTATTGGAACAAATTAGTAGTAGTAATTCCTGAAATTACGTGACTGAAACAAAAGGGCATTCTTTTACCGAACAACCACGCACATATACAAGATAATGTAGCTTATAGTCCAACACAACGCATTTGAATAAATTTTAACTATATTATGCGCATCGCGTGTTGGATAATCACGTAATATATAATTCACTGGCTTAATTCAATTTTCACCCTCATTTCACTATCTAAAATGATTAATAAAGCTGAAGACTTCAAATTCAGAAACAAAGTAACGGAACTCCAAGCCTTCAGTATCTTTAAAATCATAAATGAACAAAACAAGAGTATTTTCACATCATCAGTAACAACAAATATGGAAGAACACAGAGAACTAAACTATTAACTTTTGTACATAAAAAGTAGTCGCAACACGTAATATGCAATGCCAATACGTTTGGCGAGCCCAACTCATGAAACCTTAGCGAAATATAAACCAAATGAGCGCTAGTACGATAAGCACGGCTCCTCCGACCAACAGCTTCATGTGAAGATTTTGCAACCACATTTTGCGACGTAGCTGCCTGCCGTGTCTCTGGAAGCTGTCAGCCTGAATATATTTCAATATAATATTAGCATGACATTGGAACTAATGTTCATTTTTCACGATCGTGAAGGTTGGAGAGGAAAGTACTGACCTGGAACTGAAGATTCTCTGTTTTGTCTACAAGCAATTCGATTTTCTCCCCACGATCCAAAACCTGTACAGTATCAGAAAGGTGAAATCAACGACACATTCTTCCATCAAAAAAGAGGACTTAGAGGATTTTAGACGAGGATAATAATGGAGAATCCTGGCGAATCCACACATTACAATCGTACATTACATGCGGGCTGGCATGTATGTCAACTCATCTTTATCTTCATCAGATGCATTCTTTTATTATTTTGGTACCGTATGAATCATTTCACAATCCCGCATATAGATACAAAGAGGATAAGGAGGACACAGAGGAACTTGTTCCCTCTGTTCAACTGGAAAATATCTAATTGCTCCCTTATAGGGGTTCTGTCCAAGCATAATATCCTCTTTGTTTTCTTTAATTGCCAATTTGCTATTAGCAAAAACTGATGCAGTGTCATCTCTGAAGAGTCATAACAATTCGTGAACAAGGCTAATGTTAAGGTAACTGTTAAATTGCCAATCATACTGCCACAACATTCACGGGATAGTCATTAGTTATAATCTAAGGACAATCATAGAACATTGTAACTAACCAGCTATCCCACACTTCTCAAGCCTCCCCGTAGTTCCCCCAATGCTCGTGACAGTACAAACTCACTAGGTTCTTCATAATAAGCACAACCACGCCACAAAGCAGCAGTGATAAGCTAAAACACAAATCTGATTCTACGTCATTAGACCACACCTTTGAATCAACTAAACATCAGAGGCAAATTTACTGGCACATCCAGAATGAGTATTGAAATTCATTTCAGCCTCTTGCGCATGACCAATTTCAATATATATGAATATATATATAGAGAGAGAGAGAATATACCTAAATATATTTCATATGATAAATATTTCTTTCCAGGCCCAGAGCAATATGATATCAGACTACTAGGTGCAAATTGGTGGAATTACAAAATTGACTCTTGCTTTGCAAACTTATTGAAAAACACGTGTTAAAGCTAATAGAAAATTAGTATTAAATTTATTAGTAATGGAAAAATTAAATAAACCATTTCTAAGGGACGTGACGGTGCAGCATCCATGTTTCGAACAGAGCTGATTAATGTAGTCCGACAGGTGAACCTTGAGTCGGGTGGAGAAAGGGGGGGAGGTGTGCCTTATGTGGGACCACCTCAGCAAATCTCCATGCTATTAATTAATATTCTTAACCAAAATTTAACTTGTAGTCATTGAAGTCATATTTGATCCTCAAGATATACATGTATGTTTGCCTATAACTAAAACATAACTACATTAATGCTGACTTGTTCTATGGGACATATTATGCAAAATGACGAATCAGCACCCAAAAGTACATACCAAATCAAGAGACATAAATGATTTAACTAACAAAGATCTCATAGAATCTGATTGTATTTCAAATCCAGGAGCTCAACAAACCAATCATTTACTTTCTGCGTAACAGTTTTAGAGGACAGAAACATACCTTCTCAATATTGTCCATCATTATCCCTTTGACCTCTGTTATTTGAGCTCTCAGCTTGGACAACTTATTCATCTCTTCCGGGTGATTCATACAATACTGCATGTGTTCCTTAAGCCTCGGCCTAACGACAAAACACAAAATCAAGACCAGAAATATACTCGACAACAGAAAATATAATGCATCACAAATTTTCAAACATATAAACATATATCCGCACCCGAATTCTCGATCAAGATTGTATGCAATGCTAAATCGATCTTCAAACAAATCATCATCCTCGTCATCAGCAAGAGGGCGTGGACCATCGTCCTTGATGCTTTCACCGTACCGCTGCTTGAAGTCATCCTTCACTTTTTCCAGAAATACAAACGGCACGCTCCGTCCCATCGACTCATCAGCCACAACCAGGAACACTAACAACACAACAAAAGTCTCAAGAGTTTATCCTACACCACAATCAAACTCGAAAAACGACAGTACAATATAAAAAAAAACTAGATACCAAATCCGCTGTCGATAAGAAAATTGAAAGTATGCCCATCGCATGAGTACGTATACTTGCTGCTACCGGACGGAAGCTTCTGCAGGCACTGCACCGCAATCGTGCTGAAGTTTCCCGAATAAGGCGTGTGCTCCGCCAGCACGACACTGCCTTTCGCTACAAAGCTGTAAATCAAGCCCTTCGGACTCATCTTACGATCGTTAACCTAACCTAATCCATCAACATAAACACCATTAAAGCGTTCAAATCCAAATCCCCCAAATACAAATCACAAATTCACCTCGCGTAACCAAAATCACCAACAAATCAACATATGTTCAGCTCACCTAGAATCTAACTGAGCAGTGATTCATGATATTGCACCAAATCAAAAACCCTAACTAGTACATTAAAGTCAACATCGGAATTCGCAATAATCGAATCGAATTTATGACCGTTAATAGTAAAATTGATGTAACAAACAGTTGAATCGAGTACCTTTTGAGGTGATCGGATGAACCGATCGATCAGTGGGATTCGGATTTTGGGAAATTATTGGGTGCTTTGCGTTGGCGTGAAGAACATTGTGAGGATTTTTGTCTTGTATTGAACTACTTCATTATTAAATTAAATTAAAATACAAAAAGGAGTTGATTTTGATTTTTCGAGAGGGTGCCACGTGGCGAGGTGGTGAAAAGTATTAGTTATCTATTGTTTAATGTTGGTGCGTGAACTTGATTTTTGAAGTTTGAAGTTTATGCTAATTATATATGAAAAATAGAAATAACCGTGAAAGTAACCGTTTTTAACAGCCACACAGAAAATGGAGGAAGGCAGTATCGCAATGGAGAAAAACTCGCCGCCGATTCCGCCCAAACCACCGACAATCACTTAACATTACAACACTAATGCAGTGAATTCTGAGTCTAGGAACTAGAAAAGATTTCGACAGTCAAATGATTCTTAAGGCCTCAAACCAGAAAAGATTTCGACAGTCAAATGATTCTTAAGGCCTCAAACCTGCAGAACCGACGCAAGCCTATAATAATAATTATATTAACTTGTCCAAATCCAGTTATGCAAGTATAGTCAAGCAACCAATTAAGCATGATGATGTCTGGATTGATGAAGATAGAACAGTGGAGGAACGCAAGATGATTGGTGTGAATGAAATAGACGAGTACATTCCTTTCAAACAAATATGCACAAGAAAGGAACTCAGAGATCGGATGAAATAAGAATGGGAGGACACAATCATCCTTCGAATCTTAGGAAGGCCTTGGCACTACACTGTCTTCAGACAAGGTTGGACCTGATGTGGAAGTTACACAATGAGTTTGAACTGGTTGATCTAGGATATGGTTACTAGTGCATGAAGGGCCTCTCAGCAAGCAAAAGAGATATAATCCTTACACAAGGGCCATGAAAATTGGCAGGAAGCTTTTTACAAATTAGGAAGTGGTCTCCTAACTTTCGTGCAGACAAATATGTGATTGAAAGCACCATCACATGGGTAAGGATTACCTATTGAGTATCTTAGAGAATCCATAGTCCAAATTGCTAGCAAGTGAAATAGGTGATCCAATCAAGATTGATGGCAACACCTACAATGCAGCTAGAGGAAACTATGCTAGGTTTTGTGTCCAGATAAGAACTGATAAACGACTGGATGTTGGAATGTGGATTGATGACAAGATTTATCAAGTTGTCTATGAGAACATATCTTCACTATATCATCGTTGTGGAAGAATTGGTCACACAAAAGATGCATGCAAGACAAAGAAAGTATCCAAGAAGGATATGGACACTGATGTGGAAACTATTGACATATCTGAGAATGGTCAATCAATTGATGAAAAGGAAACTTGGTTGACTGACAAGGCAAAGAGTAAGGAATATGGAAATTGAATATTAGTTAATAGAAATATGAAGAAGCCTACTATTTCAAAAACTAATATGGCTAAGAAGAGTAATACGGTGCAGAAAAATGACTAGGTTAACATTGTGAGAGGAAATGAGAACATAAATCCAGCTGATGTGATTCCCACGATCTATAACGTGAGGCAACAAGGTAAGAGAGTTTTACCAGCTTCTCTGAATCCAAGCCTGAGGAGGAACGTGGGTAAAATCAAAAGAAATCCAAAAAACACCAGTTTGAATGTGAGTAAAGTGAAAGGTCTAGGTAATTACAATCCCTTTGAATACTTACAAAATAAAATACATCTGAACTTGGATAGAGCAGCAACTGTGAAGCAGAACTTACAGTGAATGGAGATCAACATGGAGAACGGGTTGGTAGTGGAGAATTTGGAGGATTTCTAGAGGTTTCAAACAGCCAGTTTGTAAGACCTTCATGGATATCACTAATAGAGACTTGAGAGAGAATACTTCTGGTAACACATATTCCAGGTAGTGTATGGGAATTGAAAACATAAGTGCAGAGAGTGAACCAGGAGAACGACAACCACAGATGGTGGCACAAGTTCGAATTGACAGCATGGGAAAAGAGATGACAGAGGTCACTAACTCTAGAGATGTTGCGACAACTGCTTGCAATATGGATAGGGATTCCAGTTGAGAATCCATTCCATCCAGCTCACCTGTTTAATTCCAACATGAAGGTTGTGTCATGTAATTGCCATGGAGCAAGTGATGATGAGTTTCGAAGGAATTTTCGAGACTTGGTTAGAGTAAATCGACCTATTGTGAAATTCATACTTGAAACTAGGGTAAGTGATGCTCAAGCTTGGGATATACTGCCCTACTTAGGCTATAACTGCTATGAAATTACCCCTACTACTGGAATGATGGGGGGAATTTGGATGCTATGGAATGACTATGAAGTGGATGCGGAGATTACCTATACTGACTATCATGCCATTCATGCCATCATCAGACCTAATGATCAAGATAGTGTTACGCAGCAATACAATAAACAAAAAATCATACACAAACGAAAAGCAAGAAAAGACACGTTATTTGTTTACCCAGTTCGTTGCCTACATCTGGGGGCGATACCAAGCCAGGATTTTCACTATGTGTTATATTGTAGGGTTACAATTACAAGAGAGACTATTTATAATAAGGACACACTCCTAATATTAGGTAACTCCTTATATTAGACAACTCCTAATTATAGAATTACTCAAACTCTACAATTGCCAGGAAATTAGGTCTATACAACTCTCAGTTAAACTAGGAAACTTTGGTAATTCAGGCTCCACAAAACCTAACAATCTCCCACTTGGAGACTAATGTCATCGTAACCACATCTTCACTCTTCCACATAACAATCCTCTAACAATGGTACCGCCATCTTTGGACTCTTTAAGCACCAAGTCCAGTTGAAGCCATGCAAAGCTTCAACTTCTCTAAGGTCACAACCTTAGTCAACCTATCAGCACGGTTCTCACTTCCCGGAATCTTCACAAGTTGCAAAGTCTTCTTCTCCAAGAGATACCTTATGAGTGATACTTCAACTCAATGTGTTTTTTTCTCGAATGAAATGCCGGATTCTTGGCCAAGAAAATAACACTCTGACTGTCACTGTATAGAATACTATTTGTTTGCCATTTTCCCAATTCACCCAAGAAATTCTGCAACCATACCATCTCTTTACTAGCTTCCGTCACCGCTACATATTCAGCTTCTGTAGTAGACAAAGCCACAATCTTCTGCAACTTAGATCCCCATGAAATAGTCGTACCACCCAATGTGAGAACATAACCAGTCAAAAATCTCATCTCTACAATATTCTTCCTTACCCAATCGTGATCTGAAAATTCATCAAACTTTTCCAGTTTTCCCCTATCCAAGACTCGAACCCAAACCATCTGCGCAAATTTGCAATAACGTAAAATATGAATTTTTGTTTCATTCTCAAAGTTACAAAGAGAGCATTCATCAAATTTTGTAAATTTACAAACATAACAAAGGTGATTCGTGGCTAACCTTTTCTGTGTCAAATCTATAAGAAATATTGTAATTTGTTGCTCACGTCCACCTTCCATACCCATGAATTATTCTCGTGAACAAGATGATCCCCGTCGTAGCGTTTTTGAAAAGCCTTGTAAGCCGATTGATAAGAAAACACATCATTTGACATCTAGTTCCAACTTATCCTCGCACTCCGTCAAACAAATATGTTTCGCACAGATTTCCTCTGTTAGGTGTTGTGGAATATGGGTTCTAAGACTCTCAAAGCACAAATCACCATTCACATCAACCATCTCCTTTGAAGAAATCTCCGTATCCAACAAATGAATAATTATGCCTTTGTTAAACAGGGTAACCGAGCCTCTCCAATTGTCATACCAAAAAGATACCTTATCTCCTCGCCCCACCTTCCAACGCAAGAACGGCAAGTCAATACATCGCACTATACATTTTCATGTAGTACTATCCAAATGTTTGGCTGAATAAGTGAGAAGATCCCTCATGCCTTAAATACGTGGCTTGCACCAAATGGCTCCAAACAGACGTCTCATTCATCATAATCTCCCATGTGACTTTTGAAAGCATCGACTCATTGCTCATTCTTGCTACGAGAATGCCTAAACCCCCTTCTCTTTTTGGTCCCCCCCCCCCCCCCCCCCCCCCACCTGTCAGCCAACAATGTGGTTAATCTTCTTGGAGTTATCATTCGACCATAGAAACTCTCGATTGAGTTTATCCAACTGTTTACATACATTACCAGGGAACCACATAAATTACATAGTGTAAATCGGCATGGCGAATGAGAGCGATTGGACGAGAATCGCCCGTCCCGCGAGGGAAAGGATTTTGTTCTTCCAACTCTTGGTTTTTTGCATAATTATATCCATAATCTTAGCGTAAACCTCACGACTAACTCTCCCATGAATAACCCTCACACCAAGATACTTTCCAAGATTTTGGGTTTGGCCAAACCCGAACAGGTCACTAATCGTGTGTTTGAGACTTGCACATTCGCTTTTTGAAAAGAAAAAAAAAACACTTTAGATTTTTTAGAGATGAGTATAAGTCCAGACGCATCACAAAATCTTTGTAGGACCTCGTTAATTGCACGAGTGGTCGTCGTCGATGCTTTTCCCATAAGGATGAGGTCGTCGGCAAAAAATAAATAAGACACCCATGGTCCCCGCAACATGGCATGGTTAGCGCCCATTTGCGTTTGTCAACAACCTCGTTAATCTAATAAGAGAGGCGCTCCACACATAACACAAACAAATATGGTGATAATGGGTCGCCTTGTCTGAGCCTACACTTGTGATTAATAAAATCCAGTTGTATCCCGTTCCACAAAATCTTTATGGAGGCATTGCTAATGTCGAATATAATCAAATCAATCAGACCTTCAAGAAAACTCTAGGCTTGCAATCTCTTCTAGAAAGGCCTAGTTCACTTTGTCGTATGCCTTGTGAAGATCGTGTTTCATTATCATGTTACCAACCTTGTTCTTTTTCTTCGAACTCAAAGAATGGAGTATTTCTTGTAACACAAAGATGTTATCATGTGTACTCTTCCCTTTGATAAAACTCGACTGACTTGGCACAATAAACTTCGACATATAATCCGTAAGTAGCGTTGTGATGCATTTGGTGATAACTTTATATAACGCGTTACACAAAGAGATAGGTCTGAACTGTGTAATGCTTTCGGGATTCGGCGTCTTAGGAGTAAGGTAAAGAAAAGCCTCGCAAATGCGTGTGTCAAACCTCATTTGACTAAAAACTTCATGTGCGAAATTAAGCAAGAAAGTATGCATACAATCCCAACATTTTTGATAAACAATTGCTTGAATTTCGTCGGGGATTGGCGCCTTTAGAGGATGCATATCAAATACAGTAGTTTTAAGCTCACTCAAATCCACCTCTTTACTCAAGGATTGTTGTTCCTCCAAATTCAGAATCACTTGATAATGGGGTTTCTCCAACCCACAACTATTTCAGCATTGAGAAGTATATTCAGACCCTGCAAAAAGATTTTCATAATATTCCTTAGCATGCTCTTTAAGAACCTCATCATCCTTCACCCAAATATTTTCTATTTTAAGCGTCCGAATATAATTTATGCGTCTTCGCGTAAGAGTTGATTGATGGAAAAAACTAGTATTTTTCTTGCCATCTCTAATCCATTTAATCTGCGACTTTTGATGCCAGAAAATCTCATTGTTTCTTAACACCTCGTTATACTCTTTCCGCAATTCTCCCTCAAGTTGAGCCAAAAAATATTTGGTGCTCTGCTCAACTGACTATGTATTCCCCAAGTCTCGCCATAAACTTCCTCTTCTTTTTAAAAATATTACCAAACTTCAGTTTATTCCAAGGCTGGAGGACTTTGGGAACATCATAAATGGCTGCCAAAATCTCATTATTTTCGCTCCAAATTTTACAAAATGGCAGCTCACATTCAACGTTGTACGACCACATCGCATCAAATCGGAATGGTCGCGATCCTTGCTGTTTTTACGCCCTATAGACACACGTGGGAAATCGGGTGGTGATCTGAGTGCATTTGTGGGAGATGAATGTTAACCCAACTTTGATTCGCCATTAACCTATCAATTTGTGCCTTGATATTCACCTCGTGCTCCCTTTTATTAGGCCATGTGAACGTCGGCCCATGGAAGTCAAGATCTAATAACCCGTAATTGTCCATAAAGCTATGAAAAAAAAATGTAGACGACTAAAGCTCCTCGTTTGACCCTCGGCTTTCTTGTAGGCGTAACAACCTTCATTAAAATCCCCCATCACGAGCCATGGAATGTCTGACCTCCGCCTCAAGATCATCCATAGCATTAAAATATTGAACCTTGGATGAACGGCGTGGTTGCGCATATAACCCCATTAAGCACCATATGTCAAGTTGGTTGGGACTAGTAATAGCATGTATCCACCTCCGTAATCACAACATCTGTATCCATTTTGTTCTATAACATCCAAATACTACCATTCATTCCCGACGCCGGAGCGATAACATAATTAGAGAAATCTAAGAATTGTGAAATCTTTCGCGCGCGCTTCTCATTAAATCTCGTCTCAAGAATAAAAACAACCATCGGTTGATGAGACCTAATCAAATATCAAAAATTACTCTGAAAACCCAATTGTTCTGCCTCTTGACAATTCCACTGTATAACCATCATATCCGTTGAATCGGGTTATCATGCGATATCCTGATCCATGTCGCAATAGAATTTCCAACGTTAATATATGTTGTCGACTCCATTCCCATTCGCTCAGGGATATTGGCATCCACCACAAATTCGGATTTTCCTCCCTCTCCACTCGATATGTCGAGGTTTCTATCTCTCAAATTGTCCCCTTTATTGCCAATACATGAACCAACTCCTCCTCGTCTTGATTCGTAGGCCCTCGAGATTGGTGGTGACGCGTTATGAAATCCAGATTCACCCATTGTGCCATCAAAATCTCGTCGTCGAAGTTGAAATACATTTTTCTCGCTGATTACCTCTGAATTTCCTTGCCCGTTATTCTCAAACGAGTTTGTATGCTCTTCCCTTGCTAATAATTCAAATTGATTGGCTTCACTGTTGGCTTTAGACGGTTGGCCCTTGTCCATAGTATTTTCTTTTTTCTTTGGTTAAAGTCCTTTTCGCCCCTACCTTATTTCCTTTACGCACAAACGAGGTAATAGAAGCTGGTAGGACTCTCTTTCCAATTATTTGCTCTTTTGTGCCATAATACCACTCCTCTGAGTCGTATTTAAACCCTTGCACCTCTTGTTACGGACTTAGTCAAGATTGTAAGTTTTATTTATTTATTTTATTAACTTGCCTGATTAAATCAGTATTATTAATATATTTAGTAATTAAGAAGTAACGTTGGGTGATTAAGTTAGTGAGCTAGTGGTTAGTTTAGTACCACTATTGTAGGAATTAGATATTATCTCTTTCTATTTATTAGAGTAATTCATTGTAATTTGAGATTAAGCCGAATATTAATTACAATAGTTTTCTTTTTTACACCCAAAATAATATTTTATAAATCACTAAAGTTCTTACAAATGCAAGATCAAACTGTAGAGGATTATTTTGAATGGTATTTCATTGAGTAATTAGTAAAGTGAATTACAAGGATATATATATACAACTACAAGAGTATACAATAAGGAAAGATTCTTCTATCTAAGTATGGTAAAGATACCTATCTAAGTATGGTAACGATAGACTAGAATCCCTTAATCAGGGGAAGAAGATTCTGTAATATCTTCCTTCGTAATACGCCCCCTCAAAATTGTCGTTCCATCTGCTAAGGCAATTTTGGAACGCAAGGAGATAAATCGCGGCCGATGGAGAGCCTTTGTGAGGATGTCGGCGAGTTGGTCATGAGTGCTGATATGGGATACACGGAGGAGACATTTGGAGACGACATCCCGAACGAAGTGAATATCAATAGCGATGTGCTTCATCCGTGAGTGTAGGACGGGATGTAGAGAAAGATGAGTGGCACCAATGTTGTCGCAGTAGATGGTCGGAGGTGATGGTGATGAGAAGTGAAGTTCAGACAAAAGATTTTGAATCCAGTGAATTTCCGATGTGGTTGTGGCGAGGGCCCGATATTCGGCCTCGGTCGAAGATCGAGCTATGGCCCGTTGCTTGCGGGAGCTCCAGGAGATCGGAGTGTTGCCTAGAAAAATGATGAAGGCCGTGGTGGAGGAGCGGTCAATAGGGTCGTCGGCCCAGTCTGCATCAGAGTAACCGCGGAGAGTGAGAGGAGAGTCACGCCGGATAAGAAGACCATGAGTGATAGTACCCTTAAGGTACCGTATGACCCTCTTGACCCCGGCCCACTGTGTCTCGGTGGGTTTGGAGACGAATTGGGCAAGACGATTGACGGGAAAAGCGATGTTCGGGCTGGTGAGAGCAAGGTACTGAAGTTCACCAATGGCTTGGCGAAACAGATTAGGATCGCAGTCGGGCGAGGATTCCCAAAATGTCGAAGCAGCATTGGAGGCCATAGGAGTGGAGACAGTCTTGGCACCTTCCATATGATGACGATGAAGAATGTCACTGATATACTTATGTTGGGAGAGGAGAAGTCCTTCCTAACTGGACAAAGCCTCAATGCCGAGAAAATAGGAGAGGGAACCAAGATCCTTGATGGCAAAGGATGACTGAAGGCGACGGATAAGAGACGAGAAAGGACGGGATCCGTGCCAGTGAAGAGAATGTCGTCCACGTATACCAAGAGAAAGAGAACGGTGGAGCCACGACGAAGAATGAATAGAGAGGTGTCGGATTTAGACTGAAGAAATCCTAGTGAGAGAAGGACATCTCGGAGAGCCTGAAACCAAGCACGGGGGGCCTGTTTGAGCCCGTAGATGGATTTCCGAAGAAGACATACGTGGGAAGGTTGAGCTTCGTCCTTGAAACCAGGGGGTTGCTCCATAAAGACCTCTTCAGTGAGATCACCGTGAAGGAAGGCGTTGCTCACATCAAGCTGACGGATGGGCCAAGAGTGCACAACGGCAAGTGAGAGAACAAGGTGTATAGTGACGGGCTTAACAATGGGGCTGAAAGTGTCAGTGTAATCAACGCCAGGCCGTTGGTGAAAGCCTTTAGCAACTAGGTGGGCTTTATAATTGGCAATGGAGCCATCGGGATTGCGTTTGATACGGAAGACCCATTTGCACCCAACAATATTAGAGGCCCGATGAGCAGGAACGAGCTCCCAAGTCCCGTGTTGAAGAAGCGCATTAATTTCCAAGGACATGGCATCACGCCATTGCGGAATCTTGAGAGCAGCAGTAACAGTGGTAGGCTCAGTAGTTATGTCGAGCGGATACTTGGTGGCAAGGTTGATTAGCTTTGAAAATGTTGTTTTTGGATCGGGTCGTCATAGGGTGACAGGACTCGGGCTGAAATGGGTCCGGGGCGGTTAGTGCAATGAGGGGCTCGGAAGTGGGGATGACCGTGAGATCGGGTGGTAAGGAACGCTGGGCCAAGCGGTCGGTCGATGGTCTTGGCGAGAGACCGCGCTGGGCCGGGTGATCGGCCTGGGAGGTGGGCGATGGAGCGTGTTAGGTCGAGCGCTGGGCTGGTGAGCGGGGCACTGGAGTGCGCTGGGCCGGCCGCTGAGTAGGCGGGCTGGGCGCTGGAGCACGCTGGGCTGGTGAGTGAAGCGCTGGAGCGCGCTGGGTCGACCGCTGGGCTGGTGGGCTGGTTGCAGCGGACAAGGACGGGCCTGGAGATGGAGGAAGGGCCGGGCAGGATGGCGCCCAAGTGCAGGGGTCACGGGTTTGGCCACATGCGACGGGAACTTGTCTTCATAAAAGCGAACATGGCGTGGAGATAAAGAGCTTGTTTGTCAAAGTGTCCCAACACTTATAAGTGCTTTGTGAAGTCGAGTACCCAAGAAATAAGCATGGTCGTGACGAGAAGCTTAGTTTTCCCGGTTCATACGGTTGTAGCCATGGATAGCAAAGACACCCAAAGACACGTAATTTGAGATAATTCGCGGAAGACCCAAATAGTTTCTGAAACGGTGACAAATTGCCAATAGCGGAGCACGGCATTCGATTAATGAGATATACAGCCGTTTGAAGGGCAAAGGACCAAAAGATAGGCGGTAATTTGGCGTGATGTAATAGGGCCCGACCCATTTTAACTATATGGTGATGGCGTCATTTAGAAATCCCATTTTGTTGTGGCGTATACGGCGCAGTTGTTAACCAGCTTATGCCCGATTTTGCAAAAAAGGTTTTAAGTGCCAGAAATTCACCGTCGTTATCACTGTAAAAATTCTTGATGTTTTGAGAAAATTGTTTTTCCACCAAAGGCTTGAAGTGGATAAAAATATCATAAACATGTGATTTAACGACCAATGGAAATAACCAACAATAGCGAGTGTATAAGTCCACAAAAATCACATAATAACGAATCCATCAAGCGAGGCCACAGTGGGATCACAGACGTCCGCAAAAATATAATGTAACGGATGTAAGGCATTAAAAGAAAAGTCCATAAAAGGTAAACAGTGAGACTTGCTAATATGGCAAGATTCACAAAATAAGTCCTGCGCAGAGGAAGTAGTGTCCAACGTTATATTAAATGACGAAATTAAAGACGAACTGGTCTTGGAGGCCAGATGACCAAGACGGGAATGCCAAGTGTGAAACGTGGTTCGGACTCCCAAGGTAGCCAAACGAGCAGCGGACTGCATATAGTATGAGGGAGGCCGAATGTGATACACACCATCACTGCAAAGTCCCTTCGCCAACAAATCCCCCGACGGTTGATCCTTAATGACAAAATAATCATGAAAGAATTCCATAGACACATTATTATCTTTTGTAAAACGATGCACGGATAAAAGATTATGCTGAGGCGAGGGAACCCTCAAAACATTGGATAAAGTAAATGTGCGTGGAGGAAATTTTAATTCAGAAGAACCAACATGGGTTATTTGCATACCATGTCCATCAGCTATGTGAACCTCGTCCGTTCCATCATATTCCGAGTGGTAGTTCAAAGTGTTGAGATCCGAAGTGATGTTGTGAGATGCTCCAGAATCAACAAACCAACCGCCATTGCCATAGCGGTGTTGGGTCGGCGGTGGGGTGCGAGCGGCATTAGTCGTGGCAGTGATGGATCCGAGTTGGTAGCATCGTGGTGCGGTGTGGCCATGGCGACCGCAGATCTAACATTGCACGTTAGAATCATGAGTATGGGAGGAACGTGTCATGGAGTGATTGTTACCTCGAGTGCGACCGCGGGAGTGGCGGCCACGGGAGTTATGATAGCTACGGCCGCGGGTTTGGGGGGGCACGGTTGGGCTGAAAAGGAGCAGAGTTGCGTGGTGCATGGTGATGAGCCGTCGTGTTGGCCGTAGCCACAAGGGTGGTGGTGGCTTGATCCAAACGCCAAAGGTACGCCTCATGAGAGACGAGCGCACTGTGTAACTCGGCAAAGGTGAGGGATTTCTCGCGAAGGCGGATGGATGTGGCTATGTCCCTGTACGCCGCACCAAGTCCGTTCAAGACATAGAGAGTAACATCATCCGGGTGGATAGGGAGATCAAGCATCGCTATCTCGTCAACCTTGGCCTTAATGTCAGTGAGAAAGGCTGTGACGGAGCGTGATCCAATGGTGGCCGAGTTGAGGGCATCTTTGAGCGCCATCACACGCGTGCGGTCGGAGCGTGCAAAGTTGTGCATGAGACAAACCCATGCTTCGGACGAAGTTGTGGCATTGTGGATGAGAGGAAGAAGGTCATCTGAGATGGATCCGACGAGGGCACCAAGGAGAAGCGAGTCTTGTTGGAACCACATAGTTTAACCCACGATGTCGGATGGGGGAGGGCAAGGAAACCGTCCCTGAAGGTAGCCTAGGAGGTTTAGGCCGTTTAGTTGTGATATCACTTGTAGCCGCCATGAAAGATAGTTGGTTGTGGTGAGTTTTAGTGGAAAGTGGTGGGATTGAGTGACATGGATGAGTGTGGTGGGGGCTTTTGGTGTGAGTGGGAGGTCGGCGGTGGGATTTTAGTCACGGACAGGGCCGGACGAGGCGGTGGATTCGTGGGACATGTTGATGGTGGCGGCCGAAGAGAAGAGAAATAAAATTGTGAAGACGGTGGTGGTGGTGGTGGCGGCCGAAAAATTGAAGGGAAGATTAGGGTGGATCATTTGATCTTATGATCATTTTGATGCTCTTGATACCATGTAGAGAATTATTTGGAATGGTATTTCATTGAGTAATTAGTAAAGTGAATTACAAGGATATATATACAACTACAAGAGTATACAATAAGGAAAGATTCTTCTATCTAAGTATGGTAAAGATAACTATCTAAGTATGATAACGATAGACTAGAATCCCTTAATCAGGGGAAGAATATTCCGTAGTATCTTCCTTCCTAATACAAACAACATATAGAAGAACAATCACAGCAGCCCTAGCAATCTCATATTATTCTCATTGTGCAAAAGAACCTCCCCCCAATCAAATATTGTCGCGCTTCTTTCCGAGTTATGTGCTTCAATATTCTCCTCCCGAGGTAACCAAGATAAACTCCAGCGACGCGCCCCATCATATTTCCAACTTCACACAACATCGCCAATCAAATTCACATGATTCCCGTTCATATTCTCCGAAAATCATATGTCATGAATTACGTTTAAATAACCACCCTCAAAAACCACTGGCTCCCACCCTTTCTCCTCCGTCAACCGAATAGCCACCCAAAATGCCAAAGATCAGCATTACGAAGTTGCATGCAGCCCGTTATTCACTCTTGTTTGCTCATTACAAAGCCCTCCAGGTGATTGTGAATAACGATGCCAATTCCAGTTGTTTAGTCGTTTCCTTGTCATGGTTAACAGCAGGATCCACCCGAATCATGAAACCAAGGTGTTGATGGTAAGTGGGTTTAGGGTCCTGACCCGCAGCCTGCCTCCCCGCCCTCGCCAATTTCCAGAACTCTAAAGAAGCAGTTACGAATGAGGTCACTTGTAACGGTTGTGTGGCAGCCTCCTTTTCGCATAAACTCTTTTAACCATGTCCCACAGTCCTCACTCTCCCTCCACAAATCCGAATCGCCAACAAAAAGGAGCACCCAAACTTGTCTAGCCACATGACACGTCACCACGCAGTGCCGAACATCCTCCAACCCCCCCCATTACACACTGGACAATCAGTTTTGATGTCAATATGTCTTCGAGCCAGAGCTTGGTGAGCAGGCAGATTGTTATGGCACATGCGCCAACTAAATATATTAACCTTAATAGGATATCGTGCTTTCCATAGGAAATTTTAGTCCCTCTTCTCACTGCTACTACTTCCCACGTCCCCTCATTTTTTATGTAAGCTCTCTTCACGCCAAACAGTCCCGAGGTCGGGTAGTGCCACATCTGTTTATCTTTATTTTCTCTATTCCCCAATGGTAGTGCTAATATTGACGAGGCATCCACTTGCCAAAAGATTTTTCAAATGAGGCTGACATTCCAATTTCCCGACTCCTCCTCCCTAAGACCCGAAACCCTGTAATTTAGATAAACTCTGTAATTTAGATATTCCACCACTGGCGGTGTTATGATACAAAATGAGGTTGGTCGAGGTATCCATGTGTCACCCCAAACTCGTATGTCGTCTCAATTCCCCACCCTCCATCTCAAACCCGCCTTGACAATATTAATACTCTCATGAATGCATCTCCACGAAAAAAAAGGGTCGAGTCGCACTTTGCTGCAAGAATGGACGAGGTAGAAAAATATTAGCCTTGAAAATCTTTGCAACAAGACTATCCGATATCATAAGCATTCGCCACACTTGTTTTGCTAAAAGCTCCATATTAAAAGGCTTCAAATCCCTGAATCCCATCACGCCTTCATATAGTTCATTTTAATTCTCTCTCTTCTTAAACTTAATTTCTAAGAGCTTGATTTTGCTCGAAATAGATCTAATCCATATCATTCCACCAACTTTATTCTCTTTCGCACAAGGACTAAATAATTCTGTTGTCAGAATACTTGTTGTACTCCCTATCTTTTTCCGTGAACTTTGTTGACCATGGGTGCTCGTGAATTTGCGTAAATGAAATTTTGAAGGGTTGTACACTTGTACACGCCCTTGCCCCAAAGTTCTTATAGATAGAAGTGTCCTTCTATTGATTTCAATATCCCAAAATGTAGCCGCGGTGGTATGTTTCTTGTAGTATTTATGATGAGATGCGAGTAAGCCATTGTTGCTATGGAAATAAGTCCGAAAAGTCGTTGGGGTGAGTAAAACTTATGAAATGTAATAATTCTCTACATAATAGATTTTCATAGGCCCCCGTAGTTTTTCTCCAGTTTAAGAGTTTTCACGTTACATCATCATGTAATCGAAGGGAGGTACTACCATAGATGAACGCACTAACTGAAATTTCGTATGTCGCGCGACTACACCTAATAGAGCTAAACAATTTGCTTAGAGAATGTTGAAAGGTATCATTCCTACTATGGCCACACTAAAACCCCTTCACTTGTCCAATGTCGAGGTTTGTAATGTTTGCAACGAGGGAGCTAAAACACCACTACATCTCTTCAAGGATTGTCAGTCTACAAGAGTTTTTTGGGTTTTTACTAATATTCCAATTTCAATGATTGAAAGCAATAATTTGTGGGATTGGTTTATGAAAATACATGAAAGAGTAAACCAGCATGATTTTGGCATGTTTGTTCATATGGAGTAACATGAATAAGTTGTGGCATGAAAATAAAGGCGACTTCCACTCCATTTAATCGAATCAGTCAGACGATATCACTTGAATTTCCTAATTAACCGCAGGAATGAAGAATCGAGATTCGGTAGCTGGCACCAAGGAGAATGCCGATGAAAGATGGAAATCTCCAAATCCGGGTTAGTGTGTATCAACTTTGATGCTGCTACCGAAAATAATCGATTGGCAGGGGCCATTGGGGTTTTGTTGATCGTGACTCGCTAGGGCGTACTCTTGCATGGAAGCGTGTACGCATCCCTGGAGCAAATTGGTACGCTAAAACCTGTGAAGCAGCATCAGGGAATGTGGCAGCTCACTTTGGGATTGAAAAGGGCTAGAATCAGTTTAATATTGCCGCAGATTTGTCTGAATGTAATCATTAATCAACTATATTAACGAGAGTCCAAAAACAAGAACTAATATTGCAACGTTCCTCGACGAATTAATTGATTTTCCACTCCTTTTCCGTTGTACACATTAGAAGAACGGCGAATGGCCTCGCGTACCGTTTGACTGATTTCACTTAAGGCGATAGTGGAGATTGTGTACTTCCTTTTGAATTCTATAAACTTGTTTGAAGATGTCATTGTATTTGTGAACTCTCTGATTATTCTATGAATGAAGTTCTCTGTTCCTCAAAAAAATAAAAAAGTTACGTCCTCGTGTTGTTACATTCATCAACGTGTTTTTTGTGTTGCTTCGTATTTTTTACAATGGACAAATCCGGGAACGGTATTTGGCAGTACAAATACCCAATAAAATTTGACATCTTATCCGTTGATCTCGAGGTTCTTGCATTAACATTAAGTTCAAACGAGGTTGAGTTTGCAGTCAAGGGATTATTTGTGCAGAAATAATACAAAAGAAAAGAAACAGATATGTTACATACAATATAAATACATAAAGTGCTAATGATATCATTTGTTCACGGAGACAACTACCAAGAGGATTTCTTTCCCGTCAGAATCATTAAAGCTCTGAAATAATAAGTTACAACTCCAAGATTCAAAAAATTAATAAGAACCAAACACACATAACAGTACTAAGGAGGTAATAAAGCTGGCTTAATAATAACTTATCAAGATACATGAACAACACAAACTGAATAAAATCCAATCCATTATGAATATACAACCGATCCACGATTGAGTGAAGAAGAACCGAACGAAAGTACAACGTACGCATGGTACACAATCATCTACCCTCGGACTTTACCAATTGCGAGAAAACTCTGCTCATCGAGACGCCTGAAAGATCATCCACATTCGAGTTCTCAAATCCCATGGCCGAATCACCCGCAGTATTATCTAAATTATTGAAGTCGCCGACTTGTGGAGGGAGTTGACTGATAACATTGGCACTGTTCTCGTCGGGATCATTCTGTACGACTGCTTCTTGAAGCTGAAGGGCGTACTCTAAATTCCACAGCACATCTCCCATAGAGGGTCTATCTACACCATAATCAGCCAGGCATTTTTCTGCGGTTTCTCCAAACTTTCTCAGGGAGTCAGGTTTTATTATTCCGACAAGATGGGGGTCGATGATTTGATCAAGTTGCCCCTTTTTCTGCCATTTCATTGCCCACTCGGCTAAGTTGACCATTTCTCTAGGAAGGGACGGATCTATCACGGGCCTGGCACAGAGGACTTCAAACAAAACAACACCAAACGAGTAAACATCCGATTTCTCAGTGAGCTGTTGCCTTCTGAAATACTCGGGATCTAAGTATCCAAAACTCCCTTTAACCGCAGTACTGACATGGGTTTGATCCATCTCAGGTCCAGTTTTAGACAGTCCAAAGTCAGCCACCTTAGCCATGAAGTTCTCATCGAGTAATATGTTTGCTGACTTTACATCACGGTGAATAACTGCTTGGGCATAACCAGTATGAAGATAGTGTAAACCTCTTGCTGCTCCAATGCATATCTCGAGCCTCTCTTTCCACCCTAAACTTGGGAACTCTGAACCATAAAGATGACTTTTCACCGTTCCGTTCTCCATGTACTCGTAAACTAGAATCATTTCATTCTTTTCATCACAATAACCAATCAAGGAGACTAAATGGCGATGACGGAACTGAGAAAGCATCTCAATTTCAGTTCTAAATTCTGCCAGACCTTGTTGTGACCTGGGATTGCCTCTCTTGACGGCTATTTTTGTACCATCAGCCAGAACCCCACGGTAAACCTTCCCAAATCCGCCAACCCCAATTACCAAACTCTCGTCAAAGTTGCCTGTTGCCTCTTGAACAGATGGAAAAGGAATGCGATAGCTCAAGTTTGAATGAATGCTGTGAGTTGTTCCAGCTGAATATTTACTTCCCATAGTGTGAGAAGCTCCACCATTGGTGGAAATAGGAACCCAGGTTTTTGACCTGAGACGTTCCATTTTACGTCTCCTATGCACAAGAAACAGAAAACCAACTACTATAAAAAGACAAAGTGCCACCCCAACGCTCACACCCGCAATTAGTCCAATATTCTTCTTCGGGCCAGGAAATGTAGGTAAGACCGATGACCCAGCAAGGCTGTTCCTAGAATTGTTCATTTTCAATAGCTCCAACCCATTGAGAATAGCATTAGGGTAAGAACCACTCGGAGATGGACCTATACTTACACTAAGGTTGTTTCTCACAGTTGATGGGGTCACAACGTCCAAAAAGTATGCCCTTGCTATTAATCCATTAAGTCTTTGACTTAGCTCAAGATCCTGAACAACAAGGAAAGAATCAATGTATACATTAAAGACAAGCTGGTTGGGGGCGTTACTTATTATGTCACAGAAATGCAACCTAATTAAGTACTGAAATCCCGGATCAACAGAAAATATCCATGTGACGTTAAAATTGCTACTTGAATCATCTTCCGAGGCCATCTTTGTGCAAGTACCATACACAGTTTGTGGAGCAGATTCGGGTGTAGCTCCACCTTCAGGATACCGAACGGATGCTATGCTTGAAGTATTATTAGCAAGAGCTGCATTCAACAAGAAACGGCGATCGGGAACCCAGGTTCGTCCCAAGGTATCGTTCACTAACGACACTAAAGGACCACCCATGTTTACTCTTGCAACCGTCTCTAGAGCTTGACTCATGAGTCCGCTAAATGCCCCTGGGGGATTATAACGAGCGGCATCATCTGTGATGAGGGTATCCGGAACTGAGACAACTTCTAGGGCATTAACATACGCAAATGAATTAGTTGAAGGGGAAAATGTGATGACAAGGTCTCCACCAGGTACATTTACGGAATATTCTTTGACGAGGGAAGAAGCATTTCTGGGGGTAAAATTACTGAGAAGTGTAGTCCTCTGGGAGAAAACAGAGAAACGAGCAGACCCCATATCGTAATTTTGATAAACAAAGGGATAAAAGTGAAGTCGGATCCAGTGCCTTCCACCCTGCCTAATCTGAAATGTATACCTTGAGGGTCCATTAAAGATTCTAGCAGTTTGAAGAAGTGGAGCATCCTCAGATGGCGGTATGGAATTCGAATTGCTAACAGCCAATATTTCTTGTGGAGAAGTGAGATACTGAGAAGCTGATCTATCAGCTATGAATGTAATATTTCCAAGAACAACGTCACTGGATGATCCACAATTTATGTAGTAGCTATCCACAGGGCTAAATCCTCTAGAAAAGGAAGCCAGATTCAATATCAACAAAGCCCAGATTGAAAACCTCAAACCCTCGAAACCCATCATCACTAAGTTCACAAAGGTGGAACCTTTACTCTTAAAACAACAACACGATAACCTGCATCAAACAACTCACAATTAGACACTATTAATTTCCAACTCATTCACCCACTTTTGATGAGTCTTACTATACATTAAACAAAATGCTCGTCCACAAAGAGTAATCATGAAAACTTTCATTATTAACTACACTTAGAGAGATAATTTGACACCCTACACTACTACCACACATATGAAGACGAAGAGAAAACCACAACTAAACAACATCAGCTCATTCAATCCTAAAAGACACGAACACCAGTGATGTAAGTAAAGCACTACCTACGACTAGCCAATCAATCGATATCTTCGAAACAAGCGAACAACTCCTCGTCTGTCTGAATTCTAAGATAATTAAAAAGCTCGAATTTCGCTAACGACCATTTCTTAATTGCCGAACTACAACATAGATGCACATTTACAGCCTATTTTCGGGCAATTTCAGCTACATCTAGTATCGTAATCGTACGAACGAACAACAAATTCCAGGTTTTCCAGATGTACAGCTAAGTTAAGCACAATATACCAACAAAAACACAGATTTTGCTACAACAGATCGAGTAAATCTGAAACCCTCAAAACCCATCATCACAAAGTTCATAAAGGTGGCACCTTTACATTTAAACAACAATATTATAACCTGTATCAACACTATTAATTATCATATCACAAAAAAGAAAGAAGTACCTTTGATGGAAAACCCAGATAGAAAAATCTCTTCTTTTTTAGGATGGAAATATATATATATTAAAAAATAGTAATTTATTGCAAAGGAAATGAGTAATATTAGTGCTGCACAGCAAAGATCTAGCAAGGGAGAACAAACCTGGCTGTAACTGAATAGCAAACCCCAGATATGGACAGATTCAGACACGCATTTTTTGGTCATAAAAATGACAGCTTTATTTATAAAATTGATATAATTATATATGTGTGTACACATATCATATGTGTGTATTATTTAAAAATTAAGGAGAAACCGTGTCAAATGTAAGTGATTATACATACACCATTATAATACCATGATGTTAGGTTAGAGGTGTTGACCTTTTGATTGGGTAATTGGAAAATGGGTAGCTCGATTCAGACAGTGGAGAAAAGGAAATAGTTAAAGTGAGTGAAGTAACAGAAAGAAACATTTACTGACAGTGTTTAAAAGGGAAAATTATGCTATTTACTAAAAATTAAATAAATAATGGAGTTGCGTTTCCCATGCTTTAATAATTAAAGTAATGTCAGGGTAAAATGTTGGTGATAATCTACTTTGCACGGATTCGGCAGGTACTGTACGATACGGATATGCGGATACGACATTTTTTAAAAACAATCGATACCGGTACGGCAAAGATACGTCTATATATAAATAATAATAATTACTATTTTTTATATGTATTTTTTTATTTTTAACAAGCAATAAAATTTAGAACTTAAACAAAAAAATTAGAAATACATAAAAAAAAAAGGTTTAACATTAAAAAAAGTTATACATCAAATATGAAAAAAGACATATAAACGTGAATTATTTATAATTAATAACAAGCTTGAAGATGGCACATGGTGGTGGTGGTGATTATGAATAGAAAAAGAAATATAATGAGAGACTTGAATCGTGCCCTTGACAAAGGGATTTTCATTTTTTTATTTCATTTTATATTTGGTGGAATTATATTTAAATATTTAACCCATCAATTATTAGAAGTTTATAAAAAAGACTCATAATAGTTCTGATACACCTAAAAAACGTATCGGATACGTATCGAGATTTTTTTAATTTCAAAATTAAAAGATACACCATGTGGCGTATCAGATAGGTTAGAACTGGTATCGGTATCTGAATCGCTATCGATATGTATCGGGTACTGCATAGACACATTGGTATCGGTATCGGTGTATCACAGGTGATAATGCAAAGTTACTTTCTGAGTTACCTAGTTTATAATGTTATTTTCCTTTAATTTTTTCTTAGGTTAAAACTACCTAGCAATTAACAATATAAAACCCTACCTAGCACATTAGGTTAAAACTATATATCATAACGAAAATTGTATCGAATTTTTTCCGATAATTTATACTAATTAAATTGTTACAAAAATAATACATCGACGTGCTTTTGAGGTGATCGGATGAACCCATCAGTGGAACAATTTAATTAGTACCATAGACAAGGTCTACCTAAGTTATTTCAAGTAATAGTTAATGTAATGTATGATTAGATTTTAAATGTTATTTTTCTTTAATATTTTCTTTTTATGATCTATTATATAATTTTTTTAGTACTCTAAAAATGTTTTCTTCGGAGGGTTCTTACTTACCCTTATGCTCTTCCCAATGGATTGGAGTTTGATGAAAATGAACCATTCTAAAAAATCGTTCAATTAACAATACAAAACCCTACCTAGCACATTAGGTTAAAACTGTATATCATAATCAGAATTGTATCAATTCTTTTCGACAGTTAATACTAATTAAATTATTACAAAAATAGTAAATCGACGTGCTTTTGAGGCGATCGAGTGAACCAATCAGTGGAACAATTGAATTAGTACCATACACAAGGTCTACCTAAGCATTATCCACATCTCAAAAGTCACTTTTACTCTACAAATTTATGTTATCAAACTGCTCTACAGATTGATTGTGAAGAAGACCGTGTTGAAGTTCATGAGCTGATATTTTTTCACTTCAAGCATATAGTTAATTAGTGGCGGCTAACTAGTTCCCACGTTATAAAAAAAAAGTATATAGTTAATCTATAGTATGATTGAATTTTATAATTCCATGTGTACACATGGTTCGAATAAGTATTTCGGTTTTCAACTATCATGCGGCCACTGTGTTTAGATTAAGCAAAAAACCTGCAAACAATGGATTGGAGCTAATAAATCCTGCTATTCTGTAAATCAGGAAAAAAATAAAGATGGTATCGATTTTTCTCGACAATTACTACTAATTAAATTGTTGCAAAAATAGTAAATCGACGTGACTGGGTGAACCGATTAGTAGAACAATTAAAATAGCACTATGGATCAGGTCTTACCCAGTGGCGGAGCCACGGGGGGTGCGTGTGGGGGCAACCGCACCCCTCAACATTTTGCAAATTATTTTTTTAATACTACTCTTAGTAGTCTAGTCTATATAGATATAATATATAATTTTTTAATACTACTGTTAGTACTTAGTCTAGTCTATGTCTATATAGATATAATTATATGAGTAGCGCTTATCTAACAGTCAAGTAAATAGTTACAGTCATACAATCGGTAAGCATGGTGAATTTCTTTCCTTGCTATTTTCAATAATTACATTTCTTTCCTTTATTGTGTGTAAATACTAAATCGGCTGCTAAAGAAAATTATTTATTATAATAATAAACATGTCAGGGCAGTTTTATATTATATTCAAAGAGCCCAAAAGTTTAAGTAAGGAAATACAACCTAAAATAAAATGAAATATCCATGTTAACAAAATGATAATATATCGTTTCCTTTTTATTTTTTCTTGTAACTAAAATCTCTGCAATTATAATTAGTTATTAATAAAAATAAAGCTTTGCCAAAAATGGCTTATTTATGGAGGGTTGTTCTCTAGAATATATGTTTTAACATATTTTATATTTTTATAGGTGGAAGCAATATATAGCAATTAAGCGTTATGTAAAAATGATAGTTTGTTTGTTCCTCTTTACTAATTCTTTTGGTAGAAAGATTTGAATTTAGTGGAAGGCATTAAATTGCAGTAATGTTTTCTTGAAAAAAAAAACTGATTTGGATGAAATTCCTCTCTCTTTTTCTTTGATAAGATGGATGAAATTCCTCTATAATATACAACAAAAAAGATTATAACTCTTTTACTGTCAAAGTAATACATAATGGTATATGCATACAAATATTATCAATTAAAAGTGAAAAACATCTTTGGAGTTTATGAAATGTAGTCCATACCGATATCTTCAATGTTTAAGTAAATAGTAATTATATTTTTAAATATCTATGTATTATAGTTAAGCTAACATAATAAATTAATTACATTATATAAGAAAATCTCTGTACTCAACTTATTGAGAAGTTAAGAGACATTCTTGAAGAGACATTACATCTAACTATTTCGCCCCCCCAAAGCCAAAATCCTGGCTCCGCCCCTGGTCTTACCTAAGTATTATCTCCATCTTAAACTTCACTATTGTCCTAAAAGTTTATTCTATGGGACGGTTGAAAAGAGATAATAATTTCTCAAAAGAAGGTTTGATTTTAATAACCGGATTTTATAATTCCATGCGTACACATGGCTTCAATAGATAATTTTTCAATTTTCAACGCTCATGCCGGCCACTGGGTTTAAAGTAAACTAAAGAATCTGCAAACACCTGATTAATAATTAAACACAACTAGTGGTGCAATGCAACTTTGTAACAAACTGGACTAAATTGCAAAACGCAACAAAACTTGAGGTAAAGTTGCAATTTGAGGTTATTAAAATTAAACAACATTGGGCCTGGGCTGGATATGGTTTGACCCGGTTAGTAGATCTAGATCCATACCCGGTTTAAACGGACCGGCTAAAACCCTCCTCCTTAAGCTTGAGCAGAGATCAAAATTCTGCCTCCATTTGAAGAAGAAAAAAAAAAGTTGAAATTTGTAAAAAAGAGAAATGTCAATAAGAGGAGCATGGCAGCTGAAAAAGCTGGTTGTGAGTTACTGTAATTGGGGGTGGCAGTAGCAGAGGCATTAGGTATAATCAAATTTCCTGTTTTTTTATTTATTTGGTTTTCAATTTCTGTTCATTTTACGCTATTTGTTGATTTGGGGTTTTCAATTGGATATATGGGCTTTGTATTCTTCGCAAAAAGTAATCACCTTGTGGAAATTATTAAGATAAGTGATTTTGAATGAATTTGAAAAGGAATTGAGCTGAGTAGTGAAGAAACTATCGATTTAAGAATACGATAGAGCACGTAGATGAAGGTCGTAAGAAACGATGTGTAGCTTAGAGGAGGTTATGATCTACGGAAATGAATTGAGGAGGAGGAATCATGGGTTGTCGACTTGGCGTGGTTATAGTTTGGTTCATGTAGCTTATGCACATTATTTAATTGAGATATGCTTGGATTGGTTGTTGTTGTTGTTCTATAAGCTCGGGAAGAATTTATTTTTTCTGGGCATTGTCGATTGGTTTGATTATAAACACGTTGAGACGGGCTTACTCTTTTGAATCTGCTGCTGTCGAATACGTTTTGGTAAATTGTTGTATGACAGCACCAAGGGGAGCAGCATGATGGTTTTTGAAGAAATAATTTTGCTGGAAATGTTTCTATACATTGAGAACTCATAGATCATGGTGGTTCAATTGGTTGATAAAAGAATCACGGTTTTGGTTATAGTTAATTTCAACTGTCTGCAATAGTGATGCTTCCGTTTAATTATTTATAGTAACATAGTAACTTGGCTTTGTTTGGAGGAGTAAGCTAAGCTGTATGTTATATTTTGTTTAGGGCCTTTATGGAATCTGATCTTTCAGCTTTTAAAGAAAAGAATCCTCAACTGGAGGTGGTCACTGAGCTCAACCGTGGTTATCATCCTTTTTTGAAGGGATTGTACCGTAAGCTCTCTCGTTGCTTTCTTTTTTTGTGAGTGTGTGTGTGTTTGTGTTGGATGATGTACCCACTAAATTATCAGTCTTAATTCTGTTAAGTTAATTTTACAATGCTCTTTGTGCTCTTGATCCCCTCATGGCCAATAATCTAGAATACCCCTACTAAGGATAGAGAGGCCCAAATGCATGCGTTTTCTAGTTTTTCATGTGAATTCGACCTTTGTTCCTTCTTCCAGAGATTTCTTGTTATACGCGTGTAGTGCATGCAACTTATACTCTAAACCTTTTAGGTTTATCTGTAGTTGCGTAAGCCCCTAGTTGAGAAATGATGCTCTCCCTCTGTAGTTGGGATTACTTCCTAATTTTGGTGCATCTTCTCGTGAGTAATTTGCTGAACATATGATAATTAACACTCTTTTTGCGAGTCCCTACGTATACAGGATGGAAACAAAGAACCTGTATGTTTCTTGTACCGTTGAAGAGACATTCACATTTCTTAATGATCTTAAATGCAATATGCCCTGGAGATACAAGAAATGTGGTTTCTATCAGGCCCATGCACAGCCTTGCATTGAATTTCGTTGGTGTTGTATACTACACTCGATTGTGGTTGGACTAAAGCACTTTCTAAGATTTCTCTGACTGCTCTAAGGAGGGCTTATCACGGTTCTCAGTTTGGTTTCAGTCGTTTATGAAATTAAGTTCTGATATCGACGAAGAATAGTGACTAAATACACCTATTTCCAATCAGTTTCCTCAAGTAATAGTGGCATGTGGCCCATGGTGTGAGCTTAAGTATTGCCGTAAGTCACAAAAATTAGCTCATATTTTTGCTTTATGACTATTGATGCAGTGTTGTTTCTTATAGTATGAGTTAGAGAAGAATCTCATCGTTCTCTGGGACAACGATGGTCAACAATCTTATTGTCTAATCAGATGGTGAAGAAATACTGTTACAGTAGCTTAGACCTTAGACCTACTGAAACCAACGCTCAAATTCGAACTGCTTTTGATATTCTTGGGTTATGCTCGTCAGAACTTTAGTCGGTGATTTGCCATATCTGCTTTACGAACACGTAATTGAATCCAATCATAGATCAAGGCATAAGCAATCAGTCATGACATTTTCTCTTCATTACAATTGATGACGCGCTGTCTATCTAGTTCAAGAGGGATATTATTACTCATTTGGAGTGAACCGCTCTTCTAAATTATCATATATTATACGCCAAACACTCGTGCTTCCACAGTTGCTTGAGCAACGACCACGTTACGTCCCCACATCTGTGGTGTAACCTACTTGTCTAAATGTCATAAAATTACAAGACCGCTTTCAGCACTGTCACCGCACCTTCCCATTTTTTTATGTCTTCCATTTTATTTACCCATGGTTATAAAGTTTTTGTCGCAATGTCACCTGGTTTTTTCATATGCTTGTTGTGCAGAAAACAAGAGTGAAAGGGTTGTCTGTGTGAAGAATATGGACCCGGAAGATGTACTTGGATGTGCCGTGAGGATGAGGAACTCGCAGGGAAGAAAGGTGATTAAGTTGAAGACGAGACATGTCACAAAGGCTCCTAGCGTTCAAGGGACATGGACTACAGAGACTGCATTTTGAGAAGTTAGATAGTGGTTGTTTAGACGAAAAATGACCCGTTCCTCAATTCGAGTACTTTTAACTGTTGAAAAACTGTGCGTGATGTTGCACACACCCTCTGTTTTTGTCATTCTAGTTTGATGAAGAAATGTGCCTCATAGCAATATAGATTATGTTTCTTTGGGTTGGAATCAATTATGATTGTTCTTTTTTATTGTGAAATAGGTGAGACAATATAAATTGCTGATGAGTGGGTTATATTTTCTAGTAATAATTAACTGTACGTGTTAATTGTTCATCTCCTCTTTTCTTTTGATAGGATTATAGGAATTTTCATCGCAGAACAGGACAATCATAAACTTGAAATTACATCTTGGAAATAACAATGAAAATTGTATCACAATACAACATGCAACTTAATAAATAGATAATTAAGCAGAATTACAGCTTGAGTTCCTTTTGTTCCCCAACGACTTCTTCAAAATCTAACGAATTTTGAAGAAATGACGAGAAGCAGCAACAAATGATTTATTGGACGCCTAAACATAGGTGATTGGACTATCTCCATCCAACCTTCTGTTAAAATGAATTCTTTCCCACATCAGAGCCAAGTAGTTTTTGAGGCTCGTATGGAACATGAAGCAACTACACATAATTACCCGGTTTTGCTCCATTAATAGTTGGAACAGCACCTCTGGTTGTCTTGACATAGGCAACATAATCACTATAGGTCATGGTGAATAGCGTGCTCTGGTATCGAGTAAGTCGAATTTTCTTTCGCAGTTGTTCGGTTATAGGGCCATTGTAACCAGCCTTTTTCATTAGCGAGTCAATTGCCTCGCTCTTCGACCAGCCTGAAGGGCATTGAAGGGAGTTTTTTCATAAATCTCAACCACTCCGAAATTTTAAGCAGAAAGGAATTGAAGGAAACAAAAATTACCTTCATGAGCAGCGACCTCAGGCAAGTATGTCGCACTTCTTGTTGTATTATATTCAGGATCGTTAAATTCAATAATCATACCATGCTTCCCCACCTGCATTAACATATATATTGTAAGGGTGGTAACAGAACAAGATAAACTTTAGGGGCAACCAGTAATGAAGTATAAGTTTTCACATATTGTAAAAGCAACCAACTTTATAGCAAAAGACACTTGATCCAACATATAACTTATCACGTACCATCTTATACAATTTTAGATCCAAAAGCAGTAAACACAAGAAATTATGAGAATATCATAAATCATTTTCATGGATTACTCCACTCTAAAAGTGAAACTACTAGATAGGAAAACACACTGAACAATGGTTCACAGTTCATGAGAACACTGACCTCCCAGTCAAGGTAGTCACGGGCAACTTCATAATTAACTAGAATGGAAACTGTACATTCCAAGGATGGTAGCTCCTTAGCCTGTATTGGGGCAAATCGACGGTCCCTGAGGGCACTGCAGATTATAGAACAAGGAGATAATGGATAGTGAACCAAGCATCGCAGGATTACAATGAGATACCTCCTTTAAATATCGACATCGAGCAATGCAGCATACGACAACTATATAAAAAATTACGTTCAATTCCAACGACGCTGAATGCTAAGCATTACCTATTAAGGATGGCTGCAGTGAATCAATAGTATTTATACATCAAAACCAAGTACATGAATAAACTATTTATCAATAAATAGAAGTACTGGAATCAACTTGGAGGGTTTTACAACAACAACAACAACAACAAGCCTGTAACTTGAAGGGTTGTGGCGGAAGAATAAACACAGGACAAGATGGAATAATTGCAGATGAATCAGTTTAAAATCACAAAACGTATTCATTCAAAGATATGCCCATTCGGTAGATCAAAATAACCTTATTTCTTGTGGTATATACACACGATTTATTCTTATTGGCAACACTATTAGAATCCCAAAACATAAGCATTCACGACAAACACCATGTCATACCACATACGCAAACTCCATATGCGAAGTAATTCGTTCACAAGGTCCCTTACCAATGTCTCAAATTTTTCAAATAGTTTAGCTTACTAACCTTGTCAGAGCATAGTCCCTGAAACCATTAACAATGCAGCGAGCTTCGAGAGTCCCAATGCATCCACGTAATCGAGGCTCACCACCATTCACCACTTTCTTCCAGGTTACAAACAACGGGCTGTAACAAAAGGCGTAAGTAGGTTGAACGATTCCTGTCTCTCAACGTGTAATATTTTGTACGAAGCGAATGCCAATATAAACTAAACTAGTATTTAAAAAATATAGATCAATGCAGTATATTGTATGACACTTCACAAGATGCATAATTTATGCAATATGAGCCTACCATTATCAGAAACTCAGTGGCTTTACTGCAAAGACGAGACTAGACGAGACCGTTAACTGGACAGCTATGGGGCACGGAGACATTTCTAAAACAAAATTCTATTACTTGTATCCGCGTCAGACACTCTGACACGACACGACACGGACACATGTGGTTTTTCGAGGTGCATCATAGCCAGATAGTAAAACTATAACCTAAAAAGTAAAAACCAATCAAACAGTAGGGAAAAAAATCACAATCCATCACGTTCAGCTACATCATAATATTTTTTACTAACTTTGTTGAAATAATAATTAATAAAAAAAATAAAAAATCATAAATTTTTTTTGGAAATTACAAATTAATTCGACATAATAACACCACAAAATTGGTGAAATTAAGTTACAGATAAATATTCGATTCCAAAAAGAAAGAAAAAGCGCAAAACAGAGAAAAGTGGCTTTGCGTACTGTTGACCGGTCTGATCGAAAGAAGGAGGAGGAGGGTCTTCGCCGCTATAGTGCGCCACCAGTGTGTCGAAGCAGTACACTACCATTTCCCTATTTGCCGACACCATTTTTTTTCCTCTTTTTAATTTTGGGTGTGTAGTTAAAAAAAATGAAGAATTAATCGATTTAATTTTGATCGGTGGAGTGATAAATTAGGGCAATGGGATGAGGAATTTTAGAGAAAATAATGGAGGTGGAGTGGAGTGAGGGACTCTCTCTCTCTCTCTCTTTCTTTCTTTTTGTTGAAGAATAACTGAGAGTTAGTGGGAGAGTAATATAATAGTACTACTTCCACAAGAATATAATTCTCAAACATAATATATATAAATATATATTACATATCCATGGATGAATTATAATATGCCACGAAATAAGGAGAAATTATTAGATGCAGCCAGTGTATGTGTATTTACTACTAATACAAGGTTGGATGGGGTGTTGGATGGCTATTTCTACGATTTAAGAATCTCCGTTTAATCTCAATCATCGGTTATACGTACATCGGATGTATATAATAATTTCTCCGAAATAAGGATTGACTGGATTACATCAACTCCAGCTCGAATCTAGGATATCAAACGGCTTCTTAATACATATAATTTAGAGATGGATAAGAAAGAATAGGGCTATAGGCCCATTTCTAAAGTCGAAGCCCAATGTATCGTTGCGGAAATGCCTGGGAATAGTAAGAAAAATATTTTATACATCCGTTCTGATGACGCGGTAAAATCGAAATGTCAATTTTTTACAAAATAATCATCTAATAACCTTATCCTCCTCACGATAACTGACGACTTATTGTCCCACGATATCGTGCAATGGTTGCTCTAAGTCTTGCCTTTCGAGAACGTAGCATATCTTCGAAAAGGTTAGGTTATTATATGAGATTGTTTGTATTGTTGATATGGTATAACAAAAGATCTATATTATATTCTCATCAAAGTGATTAATACTTGACCCATATACAATGTTATCATACAATGATTATATGAAATAATTTATGTTTATAAAGTCATTAATACTTGACTACATATACAATGTCATCATACAATAGTAATAACTAATATGAAATAACTACTATTTGTAAGGACAACAAATATTAAATTTTATTTTTTTTCTCATTTATTAAAACAATGTATGATCTAGCTCAATGGTTACTATCCACCAACAAATACTGGGATTCCATCTCGTGTGATGTCATAAATTTGAAGTTTTGCACAGTTTAGCCACAAATGACTTGAACTGGTTTACAACAAAATCAGGAGAATTAAGGTTGTTTATGTATTCTAGTAGTCTGAGAATTAGACCATACTTGAGGCACCTTGGGGATCGCCAGTGAGCCTTTAGTCTTAACAATAATATTGAGATCTGAATAATCTCTAATCTTGGACAATAGTCCTACAACAAATGTGCACTTGCTAGTTTTATGTTAGTAAGAGTTTTATTATCAAAAGATATACCTAAACACTTCGGTTCACTACTCAAAGCAGAAATGTAATGAAAAACGATCACAGGAAACTAAAATTCATGGACATGATGTGAAGAGAGTTTAACACACAATGTAAAGTACAATGATTAGATGAGAAGAGAGTTTAAATGTGTGCTGTGATAAACAACCACCGAGTCATTCAAGCTGAACATGCCTCTATTTCTTTCGTGAATTGCACATGTCCATGCTCTCTTTCATTTTCAAGCCACTAACGTGGTTTCATCAATCGGAATCGTGTCTTCTCTTTTCCTTGTGTTTCTTGTGCTTCCTCTTGTCATCTGAATCACGAGAATGTCGCTTCTCACGTCTTTCATGCTTCTCACGTCTCTTATCTTCATGCTTCCTCTCGGACCTCTCCTCATGCTTCCTCCTCTTTCTGCTACTTTCATCCTCCGACCCTTCATCATTCCTTGTGGATGGTGTTGGCATGTGGACAGTCATCTTTTCAGCTGATTCCAGTTTCGGAGCGGGTGGCAGGCTAGATACATCAGAAGGAGTAGGGCCCCTGCAGAAGGGTAAAGATTTATGAGGAAATTGGGATTTGAACCAAATCATAAGTTTCTAGTAGATTTTATTTGGTACTTTTACAATCCACACACACATGCATGCTCATTATTCCTAGTAGATTAAACAAATTTCACGATAAAGCTCAAAGAGAAGCATTCGTGATAAATCAAATCAGCTTACATTCCTTTCACTACAAGAAAACAGAAAGATAACAATCATGTAAATTTCCAAATGCATGAGAAAGCATACTTGTAGCAGTCTACATGTATTTTTTCAGATCATACCTTGCAAAACCAAGACCATTAACTTGGGCTGCTTCGGCATGGCCAGCTCCCAAGTCTTCTGCAGTTGAACCTCGCTTTACAAGCTCAGCAAATTCATGTTTATCCAGCCGATTACCTTGAGGTTTTGCCGAGCGCTTAGGTGCCAAGCCAAGAGCTTCTCTCATTGCTTGCTCCTCTTCCTCCTTGATTCGTTTGATCTCGTCTTTCATGGCATCTGAATCCAACTTTTCAGATTTTTTGTCACGACTGTACCAGTGGAGGTCCTTTCCTGCAAAAAATATGTATTAGTTATGAGATAATCTAAAGTATCTTCAAATAACTAGAGACGTCAGGTAATAATAGGACACAACCCCTCAGGAGCCATTAAAACGAAATGGGAATAACGGTTAATATAATAGACGTTTCTGATAACGTTTTAGAGTCGAAAAAATTCTCAGTTGAGTAATTTATCCTTGCACCAATAGTTGCAGAACAAAGATTTTCCACATTTTGTCTTAGTTTACATTATACATATCTTTCTTCTTATTTGTTTGGCAAATCACAGGCTGAGCCTCAGAAGTGGATGGTATTAAAAACCAGGCAACACCACTTGCTCACAGAGAAGTATATAGCTTATTGACAACACACTCATAGAACATCATTCATCTCAAAGACCACCACGCCTTGAACATTTAACTAGCATTGTTTATGTCACATTTCATTGCTCAAAAAGTAAAAGATGTTAGCAAATGACAACATTAAATCATGTTCCACGAACTAACTTGCCAAAGCTCGTAAATGACAGTTTTAACAGAGTGATGGAAAATAAATTGAAAGCTTTAGACAGGTTAAATATCAGCTTACAAACAAATTCTAACTTTTGACACAACATTCCGGATTAAAACAGTTAGGAGCAGAAACCAGGTAATATTACTCATTTCATTCAAAATTACATCAGTTGTATGGAGGCAGCCACTAAGAACAGAGACATTACCTTTCTGCCATCTTCCAACAGGAGCCTTGATACTATGCCCTAAATAATTTTCTCGATGTTTGTCAACTTTGACTTCATCCCAGGTAAATTCTGCATAAGCAAAAGAAGTATACACATCAAACAACTCGCGATGAACCATATGCGGTTGAAAAAGAAAAAAAAAAAGCCATCAACAAAGTCTCGAAAGATATCGACAAGTCACCTACTCATCTATACCCACTTTCAGTCCATCTTACTATACAAATATACAATTGCAAATACATTTCCACAACGAGTAATCATAAAAACTTTCAACATCAACTACATTTACAGAGATGATTTGACACCCTGAGCATATGAAGACAAATAGAAAAACCCGCAAATTAAACAACATCAACTCATTACATTCTAAAATACCGCACACCGGACGCAAGGAACTCTAACTAAGATAACTACAAATTACGAAAACATCTCGAATTTCGCTAACCACCATTTCTTACTTGCTGACCTAGTGACCTACAACAAATTTAGGCCAATTCAGCTATATCGTACCACGCGACGAACAAGCACGGGTTTTCAGATTTACGACTAAGTAATACGGAAAAAAAAATCGCACATTTAACAGATTTTGCAACAAAAAATCAAAATAATAGAATCAAAATTGCTGAACAGCACCAAAAAATCCAACCAGAAACATGTAGCAGCAAAATCGAGAGCCAATTTCAGTGTGTTTATACGAAACCCTAGAAATTTGGGGAAGAAAGAAAAGAAAAAAAAAAAGACTTACGATCGCGGCCACCGCGAACTCCGCCTCTCGTAGGATGATACATCTCTTCTCCTTACAAATACGTACTCACAGAATCTTTGTCGAGCAGGTGATGATCGAATCCAAGATTTAAGAGGAGAAGAAAAGTTGTGAAGGCAAACAAAATATAAGATACGATAATGGAGGTTTGGAGTGTTTGCGTAATTGCACTACGACCCCTATATTAAGCAATGTTACATATATGTGCTGCTGTATATATATACTTTTAGAGCACGTTTGCTTCCCACTTTTGATAGTGGGCCAATTTCGAGTCTGGTCATTAATAGGCCCACGACTGTTTTAAATTGGACGTTTGGATCCGTTATATTAGAGGCCTTATATGCTATGTGTGGACGTTTGGTTTGCTCCGATTTGATTCCATATAACAAAGGTTGTCTTCAATACCCTCACCTAACATTTTAACACTCATTAAATAAAAGCTCTTTATTTTCCTCCCCAAACCAATTCGTACCTCAAAACCCTTCTTCTCCCTCAAAATATTTGGCGAATCTATACCACTGCAAAATGTTGATGTACTCCGATATGTAAATAGGAAAGAACTCGCGTAACTTTGGGAAAGTTGCCCTCGTTGAATGTTACTCTGGCGACTATTGTTGCCTCGATGCACCGCCCGGAACATGCATCCTGCGAAATGGTGATCGAACGGTTGGGCCAATTCTGAAATATCAACTCCTTTGTAACGATCATTCAGCAAGGAAGGTATGTTACCAAAACCTAATTTTGGGATGATTACGGATAATACACAGGCGCTGAATATAGTTAATTTTCGTTTTGAAATTATCAGGTATATGTTTTGGTCTAGATCCATTGTTAAGACTAGATTTATACCCTCTTTAGTAACTCGTTATTATGTCATGTGGATTGTCCTTGATTTTATCGTTGTGTTAGAGTGTAAATTCCATGATTTAAATGTGCATGCCTTACCTTTAAGAAGAATTGACAGATTATTAGTCTGTGGATCTGTGAAATTATCCTAAAATCTGATTGTGCGGTAATACATACATCTAATGCCCTGTTTTGATATATTCTGTTGTTAAATTATTAACACATTTTTTATAATATAATGTGTGAATGATAATCCGTGTTAGGTGTTTGTGGTTTGCCTTAAGAAAATTGCGAGAATCGTAACATTACACGTAAACTATTGAGTGGCCGAAGTCTTAGAAGTTAAACCATTACGTTGTTTAATTAGGTTCCTTACATTGTGCTTACATTGTGCAATAGAAACAACCCAAACATTAGATCAAAGTAACATAAAAATTGTGTTTGAGGAGTCGATTATTTAGGATGAACTCATTTATGTTGCTTTTAGATAAAGTATTTGTACTAAACTTCAATGCTACTACAGTTATTATTCTTGTGTATTAGTTATAAAACCATGGTCTTACCTGCGAATTCCTTTAAAATGTTATGCAGCCTTCGTTGTACGTTAACCATGACGATGAGAATATCGAGGCAGAGCAATGGAGTCCCTACTTAGAAAATGCCCTATATAAATACCTTGAGACCTATTGCCGCAACAATCCAGTGAACACCGTTGCCGGGCTGGAATTGGCCATGGAGGCAGCATCCGACTATCTGACAAGTAATGGAAGTCTTGAATTTCCAACAACGCGGGAGGTCCGACACAAAGTTATCAGAATGAGGGCTAATTTCCTGGAGCACTGGAACTTCGTTGTGTCTCATATGCTTCCTTTAAATTCTCAGACTGGAGTTATAACGACCAATCCAGAATATGAACCATATCTAGACACGGTAATAATATCTCCCAACGTATACAAAATCTGTTAATAGCCTGGTAACCAAATTACTATTTACAGTAACATTCCAATTTGTAGGAATCAGAGCGTGAGAAGAAATTCCGCAACGAAGCCTTCCCTGGGTACTACTCGCACTACGCTTTCTTCTTAGAGTCAAATGCTGCCTACCTGGAGGAGGAACATATGTACTACTTCCTTCATGACAAGACTGTTTTCCATATAATGGACCGATACACTTGGAATCTTCACAGGGAGGAATGGCTTTTCAGCGCTTTGGTGTCATACTCCAGAGGTAACAAAGTAACCACTGAAGATGGAGTTATGAATGTTATTGCCTATGCAACCAAGCTTCTTGTTGCAACTGAGGATCAGATTCGAAGGATCATTAGGAGGCGTCGCCTTCCTTTCGCTCATTTCAAGACCTTTCTCGAGGTTAATGATCTAGAAGACTGTTGGTACCAAGGAAATATGGAACGTTGTCTCCCTGACCATTACCGTAAGATGAATGTGAGTAATGAACAACGTCCATTACATCTCTATCAATAAGTACTCAGTCATAATGTGTTTTGTTTTTTCGAGGCAGCACACAGTTAATTAATTTCCCTTTTGTGACACAGATTGAGGCGCAAGGGTACTACGACAATGTCACCTACGGGGTTTATCGTGGACATGTCGGTTTCTACATAGATGCATAGGCAGCGCTGACATCAGAGGAGTTGGAGGCCCACAGTTTCCAATACAATCCAGAAGATGTTGCATTTGATTATTAGTATTGTTTTAAGTATCGTAAGGACTGATCTAGGTGTTGTTATGTTAGTTATGTCGATTTTTTCTTCTATTCGGTGGCCTTTAGATGTTAGTAACTACTGGTACTACTTATTATTCATTCCTTATGCTAATTTTCAGTAGCATTGCATATGGGATGACGGTGCCTTTGAATGCACAATGTTTGTGAAATCCAAAATAGTGGTACAGATGCCCCTGCTGTATGGACATTTTGTTGCCTTTTTAGGTGGTACTATATTATCATGAATTGGATCCATTGCATCACGACTTGAATCTTTTCATGAAATTTAGGTAAGTTATCTTACAACATTAAACGCCACTATTGCAATGTGTTGTTGTGACCTAGATAATTCAAAAGAAATGCCTTTTTGGTGCATAATACCTGTATCTACATTGTAGTTTTGATTTATGCAAACTTGCAGATATGGGACGAGATCATATAAGGCATGTAGTATCAGTGACATGTACCTAAGGTATTTAATTGACAGAATCCTCAATGGCTATTAAAACTTGAAATAATTCAGGTGTGTTAATTACATGGTACATTTCAATGGAACTTCATGTTATATCCACTGCTAAATTGATGTTAATAAAAATAAGTCTCAAATCAATATTACACAATGTTTGCAGTTCACAAGATCAACAATTTATTATTCCTCAACCACCTAAATATAGTTGCACAGCATAAAGAACAATCTCTTAAACATAACCTACCAAATGAATACAGTGGCAAAAATCTTAATTAGACAAAAATAAATATGGTGGTTGTGAGCCCTCTTACAATAAATCAACCACCTGTAAACAAACATCATTGCAATTTTGATCTTGGGAATACAACAAAATCAAAGCTTCTGCAATTCAATTGATTGAAAATATATTGTAATGCATGTTTTATGATTTTAAAGGAATATATACCCTTGTACTTTAGTACAAAAATCCATCTCAAATTTATTACTATGGCTTAATTACATGGCTCTTTAGCGGTTTGGTACCAGGGTAATACTTAAATTTTGTGATAAGTTTAATCCAATGAGAAGACAACTATTAGTGATGTGTTGCAACCTACCACCATATTGAGGGGAAACTAAGCCAAGTGGGCAATTTTACATTTAATACAGACGCATTATTACATATAATCAGAGAATAGATTTTACAAATCTATTCTCTACATGGATGATTCGACTACACATCACCAAAACAGTAGGAATCCTTCTATAAATATGACACAATTTCCACTTTAAAAAATCACTGCAATTAACTATCACACTTAACAAAATAGAGCACTTCCCTTTAGCAAAGATGGTGCCTGAAAATCCACGTCCGCAAGCCTTCTTTTTCTACACCGCTAGTTGGACATTTGTCATTGACTGCATGTTTCTTGACTGCTTGGTGGAGGAGAAAACGAACTGCGACTCAATTTTCCAACGTCCGGTGTTGGATATGGTCAAGGTGGCGGCAACAAAGGTTAATGCCGTTTTCAACAAGAACTTCACGGTCCGTCAATGCCTTGCCCAATACCGTAAGCTCCAAATGCGGTATAATGTCTTCGACTTCATCATAAGCTTGAGTTCCGTGTACTATGACGAAACGAACAACATCGTGCATGCCTTTGAGGACTTCGTATGGGATTACGTCGTTTTGGTAATAATTTACAATACAACGGATTGCTTATACATTAACAGTTTTGTGTTTAGTTTTCTTCTTAATATTGATCTGTTTTTGGTCTAATATTAGAAATACAAGATCGCCGAGGCGTACATGATCGAAGGCGAGTTTGCATGGCGCGCACTCCAAACTTTATTTGGGCCCGATCGTGTTGGACCTCCGCGTAGAGTCAATCTCACTCGTGCTTTCGTCGACCTCACTTCCGATGCCGAGGATAACCAACAGGGGGAAGGAAGTAGCGAACCGTGGTGGACAACCGATCCCATAGAATTGGAGATTGCACAGGCAAACGACGAGCCCCCCCGCACTTACTCCCCACCACCTCCTGGAGTCGAGGTTTTCCCTCGAGAGACATTTGATAACCATCATTCCGAAACCAACAACGGATTTTGGGATGATGTCGTCGATGGTACCTATGGCGTACGTCCAACACCTACTGTTGTGATCGAGGAGACTCCACCGCCACTAATTGTTGATTCGGACAAGATACGAGCTCGTTTGCAGAGGCCGTTGTTCCGCATCCCCGAGAACAAATCTTGTCCAATGGCGGGTACCACCCCAACACCACGTGCACCCGTTATCTCCGCCGACCACACAAGCTCTGAAGATTCGTCTTGTTCGGTTACTAGCCCATGGCGAACCAAATTTGCCGACTATGTAGGAAAGGAAAAGGGGAAGCACCAAGGCTGATAACAAAGCTCTTGCACTTATGGAACATTGGGACCTGTCTTTACTATATTATATCGGCTACTAAGTTATTTTAGTTTGTGTGTTAATAAATGGCACTTCAGTTTAATGTCTTTCGGCTTATAAGTTTAGCACTATGCTAGGAATTTTGTGGTGCTGTTTTTTTTAGTAGTTTAGTGCTGTATGGTATGCCGTAACTTTCATGTTGCCCATTTTGTGGACCGTTAAATTTGGCTTGTATGCTAAATTGAAGGCTCAAGCTCCAGTTTGTAGTTCGATTTGAACTTTGGAGTTGTATATTGTGCAAGGGCTAATATAATCTTGTTCGGTTAAATGTAGTCGTTTAACTGCCTTTCTCGTTTGCGTCCCCTGACTTCGGATTCGGTTGCATAGTAGCCAACTGCCAAGGACTTTATGTTTGACGAACTTTTTTATGCAATGGGTTTGCAATTCAACTGACAAGCAGATAATGTATTATATTGGTGGCCACACCACAAGTGTAATATCTTAAAGATGTAAAAAACAAAATATGATTTAGGTTACTAGAGTGGACATAATAGAGATTTTCAACTAAATGAGAAAGGTACCTACTACTTGCGCTACATAAGCTAAATAATAATAGAAACACATAAATATTAAGATACCAGGATTACGCATTACGTGACTTCGGTCTGATAGTGCTACAATTTTAATCAAAACACAAATCCAATAGGAGGTTATGTCCCAGCTGAAGCATTGTTATATCACCATTACAAAAAGAGTTGGTTTAGTTATCACTAAACCAACTTAGCGAACTTTGATAACTGCCTAAATAGGACAGACAACAAAATTCCTTCAACACAAAATAGGTGAGTTCTCAATGCACCAGGCGTGTTATTGGAATTACTAGTTCTTAGCCGACGGGTCGAGATCACCGCTTACAACCATGCCTATGTACTCCTCTCGGCATTGCTCATCTATTCCTAAGAAGAGATCACAAGATTGAGGGTTGTTGACAATCTTATGAGCAACGAGGATACGTAGTTGTAGTGGCATTAATCCCATTTGAGCTATCACATCGAATACCATCTTACCCTTCGAGGGCGCCTCGGATGGTGTAGTGGCAGGTATCGGCGGAGGTGGGGGAGGAGTCGAGTTCGTAATTACCTTATTAGCCATTTCACCCAATTTGTCGTTGCTCTTTTCAAACATGCCTCCTAAGAGTTGAACAAGTTGCTCGAGAATTGTTGTTGGTGGGTGTGACTTCCTTTTGCGGCCGTTGTTGTTAGTACCAGCAGCCGAGTTAGTGTTGTCGTCGACACCCGTAGTGTTCGAAGAACTGAACTCTTGACTCTCGAATGGGTCATTGAGCGTTGCGTCCCTTGGATTCGAATTGAAATCAAATGTACCCCCAGCTTTGCCTTTGCCCTTCGCCCCACTAACAACATGGATGTCACAGACCTCGTCGTAAATCTGGTGGGGGCTCTCTAAGTCTAACACGACATCTGTAATTGTTTAAGCGGCTTTACCATTAGCATGATCTGTCCCAAAGATATACAACCAATCCTCATAGTAAGGAAAGCTCTTGTTGCGATAATTCTCAACTTCCCGGTGTACATGTTGCATAAACAGTATAAATTCAGACTTGAATGAAATTAAAAATTATGTGCTATCTAAATAAAAAGATACAGGAGGTGAAATCAAACATATTATATATAAGCCATCTATTTATGAGGTTGTTAAATTACTCAATCCCACAGAGAAGCCATGTATAGCAATTCAACTAAAACAAATAATTAGACAATATAATTACTGACCTTTACATATTCCTTCCATACGTCATCAGAATCGACTTTCACCATTTGCCTTTCAGTTTCAAAGCTGAAACCACTAGTTTTAACCATTTGGTTAACACTAGCAAGTGTTTTCTTCCAAACCGTAAGCTTGGAGTTGATATGTTTCTCAGTCATAGGCATTCCGTAGGGAAATTTCTGGACCATTGCACGCTCTAAAGCAGCTAAGTATCCTGGCCGAAACCCGTTACCTGCTCGCCAACCATTGACAACCAAGTCCTTCAGGGCGTCAATCAGAACCATCTCCTCCGGCTTGGTCCACACTCTTCTAGCTCCAGATGGTTTTCGGTACGGAGGTAGACTGCTTGGGCAGCTGCTTTGCGAGAGATCCATCTGCAAAATGAAACAATTCCACGAATTATTTCAAATAATGGCAAACCTAACTATAACCATTAGCTAAAACAAATTATGACAAAAGTGCCAATCACTAAGCAATCCTTTTAAAGAATTTTCTTCCTACTGGTTACTAGCCTATAATAAGTTTTGCAAACTTCTGTCCATTTTCATATCCTATAATAATTGTATTAAATCTACTTGCCGCAGTCGATGAGTGATTGCAGAAAGGACTTTTCACAATTTATTACTTACATATGAACTACAACAACAAAGCAATACAACAAGCCATAAGTCTCTATTCAAATATTAACATGTTGACAACATTTTTTTCCTACCTAAAATCACTCCATCAACATAAAAAACACCTGGACCAGCATTTTAATAGGCAATTAATGTGTTGCAATGCACGTAAGAGGTCAAATTATTACAAAAGACATAACACCAAAGAATTTTGATTCAGATGGCCGAAGCATTGAAATTAGATCCATATAGCCCAAAACAGCAAGAGAATCACACTTCAAATTACATAACATTTAGATCAATTAAAATAGCAAACAATCTACTGTTACAACAAGCAACATGATACACAACTGTATCATATAAATATAATAATGATGCTTTTCCTATGCCCTACGACGCGCAGTCCACTCGTTGTACATTTCCATGGCCATGTTGTCACGGAAATTGGTCCACTCCTCTTAAGGTTCAACAACATCAATATAATCTGACCCCTGCTCGTGGTTTGAGGGTGATCTAGGATAGTCGTTTTCTAAATGTGAATTAGGCATATTCTTCCGTATGAAGTTATGAAGTAAAGCGCACGCCATAACTATATGGTGATGGCGCTTCAACGAGAACCACGAATGTTTGCGTAAAATACCCCATTTCCCCTTCAAGGCAGCAAAAGTACACTCAATAATGTTACGAGCACGGGCATGCTTCAAGTTAAAATACTCTTGGTAGTTTTGTGGAGTTAGGTTGCTAGATTCCCAATCCCTAAGGTGATAACGAACACCGCGATAGGGTACAAGAAATCCCTCACCATTCGTATAACCACCATCACCGAGGTAATAACAACCTAGCAATGGATTGTTAAGTAATGTTATTTAGGTGATTTTAAATAATTTAAATTAGATATAATTAATGGTATATACATAAACAAATATATCTAATCTTAATTACCAGTTGGGATTTTTAATCCATTAGGTCTAGTGACTGCGTCGTGAAGCACTCGACTATCGGCGACTGTCCCTTCCCACCCAGCTAGGACGAACACAAACTGCCCATTTCTATCACACACACCTAGAAGATTTGATGCCAAAACTCCTTTTTGATTTCGGTATCTACCTTGATCGACCAATGGGACACGTACTTGAATAAGAGTACCATCAAGTGCTCCTAGACATCCCTAAGTCACCACGATTAATTTGTTAATATGTCAAGAACTCCAACCATTTATAATTATTGAAATAGATTATTTAATCCAAATTTATACCTGAAATGGTTTCCATGTTGGGTCTAGATCGTCTGGTCCTATTGGATCCGGTGTGGATAGTAGTACATTGTGGCATTTTAACAAAGCTACCAACACCTTTCCAAAATGACGACTAATTGTTTCGTCTGATCTAACAAAATGTCCCCCAATTATACGGTTTTTGGTGTGATGGGAAAGAGCATGAAGGAACATTGAAACTTGACAAGAAATACCAAAGTACTTACTTTCTTCCAACCCACCGTAGCTATGTAACAAATAGCATAGTTTCATGAAACAATCCCTATTCATCCTAAGAGCATTTTTAACACCGACGTCACCAAGGTTCAGTAGCTGGTCTAAGTATATTATTTGATACGGAATGCGACGGACAATGCTATACCTAATGTTGGTACGACGGGCTTTACGACCTAGATAACCATTCTCATACAGGAAAATTAACACAACAATTAAAGCAAAAAATGACACCCTAAACACTGCTTGATGCATTGCAAAAAGTAGCCACATCTGCTCCTTCGGACCCATTCACACACCTGTTATTTAAGAACACAAAGCAGCAAATCTTAACTTGGATTTTTGTGTAACAAAAAATAGTTCAAGTGTTTTGTAAACCACTCATTACTACTACAACACTTCCCACATCATATATTAACAGAATTGGAAAACTGCGCAAATGGTGCCTAACAAAACCTGACCACAAACTCAAATATATGTTTCTTGATCATAGTAAACAAAAAATAGCAAACATGGATGTATAATTAGAGCAAGCACACTGCGCATTTAGATAAACCAAATTATATATCAGCTAGCCATCAAATACATTTCAATCACCAGATAAGAAATGACCCCTTCACCCAAACGTAGGACTGTGACCACAACATTTAATCACGCAATGTGTGAAACAAGTTCCAATTTATTACAAAATATAGTAAATACATCAAAACAAATAGGGGAAATTGCCCTAACTCTGTATAACATTGGTAACTACCACTCAGAAACAAGTAATAGGCCCTTGCGAACATTATAAAGGATGAAATGGTGTTTACCAGAAAAATAGCCCTAAATCGTCGACCCAAGTATCCTGGAATACATAAACAAGACTTTGTTGTTATTATCTTGCACAAGAAACACAATACACGCAATAATATACAAGAATCGTTTCATAGGAAAAAAAATCCAAAAAAATTTACCTTACGATTTTCGTACTCTCGGAATCGCCGTGCTCTTCGAAACCCTAGCCGCTTCGAATTTGTATTTGAAAAAGTGAGACACTTCTCCCTATAACTTGATTTTTGGTTAGATATTAAGCTGGAATGGGTCACAACGAATTTAAGGGCATTTTTGGAATTTCACATACCTTATCTTGGCACAACTACAAGTTGGAGGGGGGTAGTTCAAGATTATATGTTGGGAGACAAACCCAAGAAGTGACACATATCATGTTTATTTCATTTTAGACTCATGTCAACCAAACACAAGATAAGCCCCTCATTTGTAATTTATCTTGCCTTATTTACCCAAGCAAACGTGCTCTTACTATAATATATAGTCGTGTCCCAAATTTATTGCGAATAATTTAAACTATATTTGTATGTTTTCCCAAAAGAGAAATAATTATACGTGTATGGAATACACTTAATGTTTTTATTAATATGTTTTGTGAGCTTTTGGTAATATGAGTTTTGGAAAAGGCTCATAACCCTGACACACTTATTTTTACACTTAATTTACTATACCACGTGTATACCGTACCTAGGAAAATATGTGTCGCTTATATTAGTTGGACCCTTTTTTTACCACGTATATTGTAGATTAAAACGTGTCCTCCATATGGGACATGCTTTTTGGCTGGAAAAAATGTAAAGTGTGGAAGGCAAGTGCGAGTTTCTCATTTGATGTTTCAATAAATATATATATATATATATAGGCGTGTCACTGCGAACTACGATATGTGTCAAGCTGTATTTGTCGTGAGTCTTTATAAACTAGTCATTAATGATTTTGAACGATGCTTGCAAACATGCACTTTATTTTAAGTGTCTACGAGGTCAAGATAGATAAATATATCAAAATTCATGGAGTACTAGATCTAATTGAAGTTGTCAAACTTGACGAGTGTTTGGTGAGGTTGTCAAAGCCATAGTTTCACAATGCATCACTGACCACATAAGTATTCATGTACTAAGATATAAAAAATACTAACCTAACTTCTCATGGAGGAAAAACAATTTAATGACTGCTAGTCGCATAGCAAGTATCATACATGTACTCGCTCATTATAAGTTACATAATTACATACAATTGCAACGCTAATGGAACTCTACATTCTATGATATTGCTCATTGAAGCAGCATCAATATAATAATAACATATATCATACGAACTGTGACGACCGCGTCCCACGAGCCATGCTTCGATCCGAGTTGGTTCAGTGGTGGCCAACCACTTCACCCAATCCAGACTAAAGCGCAACACAACTCATAGGAAGAAGTCTCACTTGTTCAGGATCAAAACATACACGTTTTATAAATTATATTTGGTTATATACAGCGGAAGTCTTAGTATTACAAATAATGTGACTATTTTAATGGTTATGCACTAATGACAAAACACAAATATTCCAAAATGCACGCTTGAACAATTATTCACTTGGTCCATACTGCCATGTTGATTTTATCATGAGGAATGGACAGAAGAAACGAGGAATACGTCTTTAATGACTTAGTGAGATTCATATAAAAGAATTGGTAATGCAAGAATTAACTGTGACCTACTAGATACATTTCGAGGAGTGATCTTACCGGTAGAAACAGTTCAACTACACAATTTGATATATCAATGGTGCTGAAGTTTTCATAGAATAGTTAATGAACCTATGCTTAACAATAAACAAATACAACCTTATGACTTCTACTATTCTACCTTATACCTCCCGACGAGGAGCGACCTCGCAAACAGTCAAGAGACATGCTCTAGTACATGTCGATCCAGCATGCGGGTTACAGTCAACTCCTGACTGCAAGCGGTGCCTAGATAGATGGGTATCAAGCGTAGTTACTTAAACAGACAGTCCTTACTACCTGACAGTAACTCGACTCAATCCCTGGGTCCAACTTCCCAAAGGCGTCCCAATAGGTATAACAAATAAACAAACAAGCTAGTAAACCGGATAATATCAGTTGCTCCTTGAGCTACATGTCCCGAACATAATTCGTTGCTCTTTGCACAATTCAAGAACCAGCAGATGAGATTATAATATTGGAAAATTATCATGATTATGAATAGATATGATAAATAATAAATGATTGGATATGATTTAACGATGAGTAAGAAAATCATGTTATGAGATGAGATGCCAAACAGGATTATGATGAAATATAAGTTGTTCGAGGTTTGGTAATGGAGTAGTGACTTTTCTGTCCAAGTTCCTCAGGGCCGGATGCCAAACGGGGCTAGAACAAATCAGAAATATAACCTTACCTTAACTCATACGGAAAACCTTGATGGCGTTGATTAGTTCGTCAAACCTTTAACAAATTTAAATAATATTAATCAACTGAATTTATAATTCACCACAACAAATATTAGTACATTTTCTTCAACTCTCATGTTGGTGAAATTAAGAACGTTCTTGTTAAGAATGCTAGTTACAAGATAAATCTTAGTAAATAACACATAAGCTTAATTTATGTCATTACACAAAACATGAGAATCTTAGATGATGAATTTAAAGAAAACATATTACTTAACTAACTCTAGGAAAACTCATATTTTTAGTCTTTAATCAATTTCAAACTTTTAATAACCACACACCAAATAAGTATCATACGAAATAACATCTTAAAATATATAACTTAGTCATTTTTTACTTTATTTTACATAGTAAGTTTAAAAATGCATATACTTGTTTTATAACTTTAATATAAAGATATAAACATGAGAGGTTTATCAAAACATGTGATAAGGGATGATAAATAATCTTATTTGATGGTTAGGTCACGAAGTGGCAAGAATAATCTTGTAAGACTTATGAAAATAGTATGTTAAACATGATAAATCTACCATTTAAATGCTATAAATAAGATCACAAAAATGTCAATTCATGATATAAATCATAATAATCTAATTATAACTAATACTATATCATGTTAAATTTATGTGTGTGATAAATACTTGAATTATGATGGTGATTAAACTTATAAAGTAAGAAAACAAAGGTCGTGCCAAATAAATTGAAAAATCACTGCAGTTTTGGTTTTACCTTTGATCGGACATCCAAATAAACTTGGTTTTCAAATATTTTTATGGTTTATGGTTTCTAGCATCATTAGAGATGTGAGAATCCAAGATTTTGTGAAAACACAAAGGTTTGTTATGCTAAATAATTCTTGCAACATAAGAGTTGCTATCGGATTTCCTTGCAACAGTTTACAATTTATGGATTATGCCCTCCTAAATCATATTATTTAAGAAAGATGTTTTCATACAAAAGATATAAGATACAAGGAGAGTATGCATCCAAAAATTGGTAGTGAAATAATGTTTCTACTATTTGATATGATTTTTCTAAGGTGCATAATCGACATTTCATGCGCAGTAAAAGTTTTGACGTCTTTTTGGGTAGAAAATGGCAAGATAAAAATCTGGAAAAATTATTTTCTGAACGAAAACACAAAAAGGAACAACTTTTATTTCTTGTTTTTTACAGAATCGAATTATTTTGGGCTGTAAAAAATGGTGAGAATTTATAGGCGAAAATAGTAGTTTACTCATACTTATTTAGGTCACACCTTGATTATTTTATAATAAATCACAAAATCTTGTTAATCATACTCTTAAGGATGTCATGACTCATGACTTATCTCATCAAAAAGATGTAATGTCTACCTTCATCAATTGGTTAATTTCATATCAAGTCCCTCAATTATTTATAATTAAAATTCAAATAGGTATAATTAGATTTTTTTGTTACATACATATTTATTTATATAAATTTTCTAGATAATTCGATCATGTTGGTTAAGATTTGAAATTGAAATATATGTTTTAGGATTAGAGACCTGTAAACTTTTAAGTTTAGGGTCTAAAATGCAATTTTTTCTAAATATTTAGGGTCAAAAATAGAAATTTTCAAAAGTTCAAAGACTAAAATATAAATTTATTTTTTTCTAAATTTTTCGGGCGTTACACGAACCCTCGATTCGTAGGGCACATACAAGTCCCTCTAATTGTGCCTTAAAAAGGAAATAAGCAAAACTTGAAGGAAAAGTGTCCTACTTTGTATATACCTTGTGCCTTGAAAGGAAATGTGCATCACTAAGTATTAGCCGAGCCCATTTTGTAGTCACTGGCATTGTATGTGAAAACTTGTCTTTTGTGTGAGATGGGCATGTTTTGCTACCACAAAAATGTGAAGTATGAAATCCATATGCGAATTTGGGTTTTATTGACGTTTCGACAAATATATATAGGTGTTCCAATTTCCGAACTACTAACGTGCGTTAACTTTCATACGCAGGGTACTTTACACACAAGTAATCAAACAATATCTACAAAGCTTGTAGGTGTGCACGCGCCCATTCCTAAAGTGTATGCTACCAACTAAAGATTAGTAAATATATTGATACGCTAGGGGCATTAGCCCCAATTAAAGTTGTGAAATTTGAGTGTTGCTAAAGTCATAGTTTCACAATGCAACCCATACGAATCCATGTACTAAGAAATAAATAAATAGTGCCCTAAGTTCTCAAAGAAAAAATTAAACAAAACAATGACGGCTAGTAGGCATACATGTACCCTCTTGATGTAAGCTATATAATTACATTCGTTCGCTGCATTAGAAGACTATACATTCCATTACTCATCAAAACAAAAAAAAACTATACATTCTACAATATTTTTTGAAAACTATACATTCTACAATATTGTGTTAGGTAAACACACTCTTTATTTAAGACAAATCACAATTACAAACACTAAATAGTTATATTTTGCACTCACACAATAAGTATTACAAATTATCTCTCATTTTCTCTCTTGTTCCATATTTTCTTCTTCATTTCCAGCTTTGCTTATAGGAGCTAGGAGAGGAGGGTGACACATTCATTTCTTGTTATCACCATCAATCATCAATTTGACAGCTAACTTTGACGGGGGTTGAGTGGAAGGAAGAAAAGTCTTATATGGATGGATGGACTTTTTCTCAACATACTGGTAAATGAAATCGTTGTTGTAAATGATAACGCATATCATACGACCCCTAGAGTCGTAGAGGACATACTAGTCTACTCTCATTGTGCCTGGTATACGGTTGACCGGTTGACCTAGGTTTTTTCTCACCTTGAAAACTAAATTAGCGAAGCATCGAGGAATAGTGTCGTACTTTTAGATATTTGTCTATTCATTTTTTTTACTGAGCCTAATTTGTCAAATTAACCCAACACAAGGGAGTAATTTGGCAATTTACCCGAACCTGATCCCACTAAAACGACACCGTAATATATAACACAATTCTTGCTCAGGAGGCTTTTGTTTTTGACTGAGCAACACTCTTTTTAGGTTTTCGGCTGCAAATAACAAAAAATGGCGATGAGATCCGTATTTTCGCGCAGTGCTCTGAAACGCTTGATGAACGGCGGCGATCGGCGATCAGCGGCGGCGAATCTCCGCTACTTCAGCGACGGCCGCGTGCTCGGCGAAGAAGAGCGCGCTAAAGAGACCGTGTACATTCAGAAAATGGAGAGAGAAAGGATGGAGAAGCAGAAGAAGAAAGCCGAACAGGAGAAGCTCGAAAAGGAGAAATCGAGCAAGGTAACTTAATATTCAATTTTAACTTTTTGTTAGAGATTTGAGTATTTTGCTGTCGTGATGTTTTTTTTCTTTTTCGTTATCGATTTGAATGGAAGAAGTCGAAGAACAGAGGTTTGATATTTTGACGTTACTGAGATTCTGATTATTGTTTTCTGTATTAAATATGAAATAAAGTAGAGAGCATGGAGTAAAGTTTGCTGTATATATGTGAAATTGTGTTCGTGTTTAGCTTACTACAAAATTACGAATGATGAAATCGATTTATTCTGAGTTCGATATGTAGTCGAAATCGTTGAGCATTAGTCATGTTCTGGTTTATATAAAAGCTTTGAATTTGCTTTGAAACTCATGTTATGATACTACTTATTTACTTACCAGAAGGCTGAAGACGATGCTCACAAGAGTTGAAGTGGAGGAATGTCTGACGTGTACGTAACTGGTGACTCGAGAGGCGTGAACTATCAAGAAAATAAATGTAGGCTTTGCTTAACTCTTGTTTAAGCTTGGTTCTTCCTTGTATAGAGTTTGGTGACTCTTCGATGTGGTGTGGTGTTCTGCGACGTTTTTCTTAATTCAAGCTGAGTGTGTTTAAGTTTTCGTTGAGCCCTTTGTCAGGTCACTTACTATTATCTGCTACTAAAGTTGCATAGCATGTCATTGGATTCGTGGGGGTGAAATTAACTAGTCTTTGGCTGTAATATTCACGTGGCTTCGGATCACAGGTATAAGTAGAAGAAGCTTAATCATCTAGTAGAACAGCCTAAGATTCATGAATTTGAAGCATATGTTAATTTTGTAGCAGTATCTTAAGGCTCTACAATCACAGTGGTTTCAATGCAGTTCCTCCTTTCATGCTAAGTTTCGCATTGGTGCTTTAGTGACATTGTGGAATGTACTGAAGAAACTTTTGTTTATGACTTCATCACGAACGCAAAATACACCTTTTTGTTAAAGAGAGTGCAGAAAGCATACTTTTCTTCCTGGGTTCAAAGATCAAGAAATAGAACTAGTTGTTAAACAGATGACATACATATCATATCATATCATAATATCAATATCAGAACAGAAATGTGATGAGAAACGGTTTGTCAAAATGTTGGATTCTACAATAGATGATTGCGCAATATATGAATTTCAAATGAGTCAAAACCAATGTCTTCGTGTCTGAGAAAAAAGTGAACAGAACAGACTGCTCATTGCATATAATTTACGAATAATAGTTTCCTGGTCGATAACCAAATGTTCCTGGCAGCATCCTCGGCATTCCCCTACCATACCCATATTGTGGCATCTCCATTTGCTGTCTCTGATAGTAATATGGATCCCTGTAGGGATAGGACCCACCAAATTCATTATATAACGTGCCGAAGAAGGTGGAACTTTCCGGGGTCACATTATTCGTGACTTTTTGCATCTTCACATGGTCTTTGCAGTATATCGACCTACACACTCTTGGATCAATCTGTATAGGCACGTAAGATTCACATTTATGCACTTCTTCCTTTGCCTTTTTCCTCCCGTGATCGTGGTGGCGACCATCTTGGCAACAACAATTGCCGTGCAGGTTTTGGTTTTGTCTAGTTCTCGGATAGTGTTGTGGGCTTGCTGCGTGTTGATGATGATGGTGGCCTTCTTCTCTTTCTGTGTTCATTTCTTCAACATGATGCTTGTTTTTGTAGGGATAGTTGTGATCTGTAGATATTAGCTTTACTTCTTTTCCATACGATGCAACTTGGTCGAATAATGTTGTTGGATCCATTATGCCTGTTACTGAGACCAGATTTTCTTGTACATATATGGCAACTTTTTGCACCCCTAGTGTTTAAAAAAATCGATTAAATGAATAGACACAAAAATTGAATTAGCCAAAGCATTATTATCCTTCAGATGTGTATGGCTAGGGATTATATGAAATAGGCACATTAAATGTACGCAAAAAAATAAAATAATAGGCAATTGCACACTATGCCATGCCAAAAAGGAGGCTCACCTTTCATTTTGAGTAATTTTCTCTCCAATAACGTAGGGCACTTTGCACAGCAACTGATGTTCATGGAAAGAAGTACTCGGACCTGCAATAAAATCAAAGTTTATGTCTGATTTCTTTAGAAATTACAGAAACAAAAGTAAGGAAAACATGAAAAATAGTATGATTAATGAACACGAAGATTTCTGTTTGAATGTCTTTTCGAAAATATCGAATCTGTGAAATCGAAACATAAAAGTATTTTACCAAGTTTATCACAATAACTATTTTGTGCCGTCTCGGATCACGTCGAGAGCTTCTTTCTTTAAAAAAAGAACCCTTTTGAAGTCTATAAAAATTAGGAAGATATCGAAAGCATAACTTTAATTCAAGTGAATAAATGTTACCGGGTTTGGGTGCTGATTTTCCATTGTAGACGATTGACGAAGAAAAATGTCCTCTGAATAATCGAGTAGAAAGAAAAAGATGACTAGGTTTTTTAGCAAATTGAAGGTTTTTTCGATTCAAAATCACAAGTAATTATGTTATTTATGATATCGATCGGAGTATTTTATATTCTCACTTGACATATATTAAATCTTGTTTCTATAAGGTAACATGAATTCCTTTTTAGCATAAGAAAATCGACAGGATTTTCTTTCCATGTATGTAAGAGAATTAGTTAATCAATTATGACTTAAGTTAGGAAAGGGAATAAGTTGGGAAAGGAAATGTAATCAGAAAGACAACCACCGTGTATTTTTGTAGTTTTGTGATAAATTATTTTCCTGAATGAAAAATTCACCCTGCAAGTACCACAAAACAAATAATGCACCATTCCTAAACCATTTGTTTTTTAAAGATTCTAAATTACCACGTGAAAGAATTATATTTTTATCACAGCTTTAAATCTAAAACTTCCTATCAGATCTTTTTAATATTTTGTCGAAATGTGCCGATATGTTTCTATGTGAAAAGGTTATAATTTTATAAATAAATATACAAAAGAATATAACTCATATAAACACAAAAAAATACAATGTCAATATCATAAACCAAAAGAGATAAAAAGAAGGAGAAATGATTAGCATAAAAAAGAACTCTGAACTTTCATAACAATCCTAGTCCCTTTCTCCCCAGCAAGATTCAGTCTTTCATTATCAAATTGTCATTTTTCTAAACAACGTCGCATTGTGGTAGCTTTCATGCTATTGTTATGGAGAAAACAACATAAGTACTAACTTTCCCGAACATAAATCATTCAATAGTTTAAGACTCGATCATGCGAGGATCTTTCTCTGTCATTTTTTTTTTTGTGACACTCGTGATAATGATACATTTTATAAATCTTAAAGCATGGAGAAATTTGGTTATACACGGTAGATGTTTATGTGACAAACAAAGTGGCATAAAAGATCCATTGTGGATTCGATCACACAATAAACACCCATATCACAAATTTGTCGACCCCACGACAAATCCTCGTTTTATATGTCGATTTCCCTTGTCTCCACCATGCAACGAATCAAACCTTCAACATAAGCATCGCTTCTCCTCTCGTCCCCAAACAAACTCTTCATCCTCATCGCGTTCTCCCTCACTTCTCTCCCCTCCTTGCCAACCATAGCCACCCTTATCGCCTCCACCACCGCCCCACTCGTAAACGCCCCAGTCCCCTCATCTCTCTCAATCTCGACTCCCACTCTCTTATCCACCAACAACCTAGCGTTCAACCCTTGATCGTTCATAACGGGAAACAATATCAAGACTCGCCCAAAGCTCAAAGCCTCAGTAACCGAATTCCAACCACAATGCGTCAAGAATCCTCCAACAGCCGCATGACTAAGTATCTCAACCTGCGGAGCCCAGTTCGCGTACACCATTCCCTTACCTTTAACCCTGTCGATAAATCCATCGGGCAGCATTTCGAAAAGATAGTCTCTGTTTAGTACCCAAAAAAATGGGAACTCACTCTGTTCCAATCCCAAAGCCAATGCTTGTGTCTCTTCTTTTGTTAACGTAGCTTCGGTTCCAAGTGCTACGTAGAGTAACGAGTTCTTGGCTTGTTCGTCTAACCAAGATTTAATTTTTAACCATTCGTGGTCGTGGTTGTGGTCGTGTGTTGGAGGTGGTAAAACACCTACAGGGATTATTGGTTTTTGGTAGAGTTTATGGACTAAATCGAACCATTCGGGTTCGAATTCAACACATGATCTGAAGATTACAATGTTGCTTCCATTGATGGAGTGGCCAAACCGGAGGACATCGGATGTGCCTGAGTCATATTCGTTGCCTTCTGCATCTGTTGTACAACATTACAACATGATTTTAGATTAAAGTCAATTGATGAAATATGCTAATTTTGTTACGTAACATATATGCTAATTTTGTTAGCACATAACTCCTGCAACAATTCAAAAGTTACAAATAATAAACTGACATTATATTTTGAGTTACTTATAGAAAGAAACATTTTGAAATGACTTTATAGTTTGTTTGTTTGTTTTTTTTTTTTTTTTTTTTTAACAATGCGAGTTTCTGCCGCTGCTAACTTCGATTGCACACAAGGTTACGCAATAGCCTGCAAATTACGTTAACAACACAAACCAACTAGCTAATAATGTATGTCATGCTAATATCATACATCATACTACAACGACTCTACTTCCATATACTTTATTCGCATGAAAAGTGACTCTCGCTCTCGCAAGTGTAGGAGAGTCTGCAAAAAGTCGAAAGATACTAAAGTAGATTGGGTTTACATATGTGGACAGGTCATAATTGATTTATACTTGTTAAAATTTATAACTACAATTATTTTATTTATGACATGTATTACTTTTTAATGATGTGGTACAATTAAAATTTCTCAATGTGGTCTAATTTCAACTTTGATCCTACATTATAAACAAAATCTAATTTCAGCCTCATAAAGATGAAAACACCCGATTTGGTTCTCTAACATTGAAAATGTGCGAATTTGGTCAGAGTTGGTCATGCACCTTGCACGTAATCAATTTTAGTACGTTATCTTCAAATTTCGCACGTGTGAGACGCATACGTATGTAAAAAAAAAACGTTTTGTAAAAGTAACGTTTTCAATCTCATGATAGTTGACACACGTGCAACACATTTCACACATGCAGAATTTAAAAATAACGTTTGACAATTGATCATGTGCCTTGTATCGTTGCATGTGACCAATTTTGGTTCGCACGTTTTCGATGCCGAAAGACCAAAATCTGATATTTTCAACATTATAAGACTGAAATTAGAAAATAAATCAATAAGTGAGCAAAACTTGGAATGACGCCACTTGAGGGCACTGCTTCACACAAATTTCCCTAACATAGCATATTTGCCTCACTGTTTTGAAACCCGGACCAGATCGGCCGATCCGACCGGTTTGACCGAAAACCGGTGCTTAGTTCGGTCTGCCCCAAAAACGAGCTGCAAACCTCTAGCGAGCTGATCGAATTTTTTTTCGATCGGACCGGTCGACCCTGTGAACCGGTTCGGTCTACGAATTGGTATGCGCTATTTTTTTGGGGGGGTGGGGGTGGGGTGCGGGGAGGGGGGGGGGGGGGGGTCAATTGCGAACCATCTCCCTATTTTTTACCAACTACAATCCTACATAAAAAAAAAAAAAAGAAGAAAAATGCAAAACTTTGAAAGTCATAACTTTGCGTATGAGTGTCCGTTTTGGACGCATTGTTTTATTTGGGGTATCTCGACGAGATCTATCCATCGCAAACTGCCCACGGTGGTTTGGCCCAAGAAATTTTCAAAATAACGTTGTTTTTCATACTTAATTTGATTTTGAAGCGAAATGAACATGCATTCTTAAATTTCAAGCCTAGTAATTCGTGCGATGCTAAGTTCATTTTTTAGATTTTAGTTTCACATATTGTTGTTCTTGTATTGAATTTTGTGATACGGTTGACCAATATTTAAAAATCCAAAACAATTTTTTAACTTGTATTAAATATATAGTTTGTTGAATTATTTATTAAATTGTTGGATAGCTCAATGGTTTCCACTAATTCACAAGAACTTGTTTTGTTAGAGGTCACGTGTTCAAATTCTAGTATTGTGATAACCATATTTTGATTTTTCTTATAATATAACAAAATATTACTAATTTAAAATATTTCTCACAATTTTATAATTTTTTTTATACAAATAATTTTTATATTATATTTTTTATTGAATGTTGACTAAAGTCAACAAACCGGTCCACCCAGTGGTCCAACCGATCCGACCTATTGACCCGCTACTCAGTAGGCTCACCGATTATGTGACCGGACCGGTTCTAAAAACGCTGATTTACCTAATCTTATACAAAATGTCACAAAAATTACATAGACATATATATATATATACATGCTAATTCATAATAGTACAAGGGGCGTTCGTGTAAAATTCAGTCATAGAAAGTTAGAAACCAATGAGCGCACCTTTTTCAAGATTCTTAATCATCTCATGGCGGCGGAACGCCATGTTGCTCGGAAAAGTCACCCACTCCGGTACGACGGCGAAGCCCTCCGCCGTCAACCTCCCACTCCTCACACCTCCAATCATCACATCAACCGGCCCCAAAAACGCCATGAACGCCGCCGTAAAAAGACTAAAAAACGCCGTACCAATTCCCAGCTCCGCCGCAATCTTCGGCAGCCAATGCGAACTGTAATCGTACACAATCCAATCCGGCTTTGGTTCTAAATTTGCGAGTATTTTTTTAATATCGGGTTCGGTTAAATCGAGTGCGATTTTGAGGAGCTGCTGTTTGACGTGAGGCACGTCCATGGAGGATTCTGCGGTTGGTGGTAAGTGTGGGACGGTTGGGAGTGGTAAGGGGACTAGATTAATTAAGTGGGATAAGTTTGGGGGTGTTTTAGTGAATTTTGAGGAGTTTTGGGGTGTTGAAATGAAGGATATTTTGTGGCCTTTGGATGCTAAGGAGGTGGCGAGGTGGAAGAAGGGTCTGATGTGGCCTATGGCGAACCAGGGGAACATTACTATGTGAAGGGGTTTGTTTTGTTGTTGTGCCATTGATGGATGTCAAGGAGTTTGTGGGAGTGGGTGATTTTGAATAGTTAGGTCCTTTTATACGAAGTTTTTGTTGGATATAATATATATGAAAATATTAAATGTTTACCCTTTTTAACAGATTAAGCTTTTAGATGAGACGTCAATTCAATATGGTATCAGAGTTCAGGCCAAGAAGGAGGTCCTGTGTTCGAATCTCACCGCCACCCGATTATCAAAAGTATCACGTGACAGGAGTAACAAAAAGATTTACAGCCTACACGTGAGGGGACGTGTTGGAGATAATATATAAATATTAAATATCTACCATCTGTAACAGCTTAAGTTTTTAGATGAGATGATAATTCAATAGTTTTTTTGGTTATCAAGTTGATGGGGATATGGATTTTGTGGATTAAAATAGTTTTTTCTTTTGATACTAATGAATTAAAATAGTTAAAGAAGTGCAGTGGCCGGGTGTACACAAGATAATCTTGAAAAAGAAAATTGGGAGCACAATCAACCTTTACTACTCCATAGAGAAGATTAATTTATATATTCGTTGTAATGGTGAGATAGTAGTATAGTATATTCGAAGACCTTGTATTGAAATTTTTCGAAGCTATAGAAATTAATCACCCAAATTGCTACACAACACTATCATGTAACACGCTTTTGAGGAAAAAAATATTAACGAGTAAAGTTCTCCTATTCTTTTTCAGTAGCTCAGTAGTAAAGCGATGTTCAGTAATTGGTCGTAACATGTTTTTGTTTTTATTTCATGGAATCCCATTTTATTCTGCGAAATTTGAAAATGATCCTCAATACTTCAATCTTACACTTGCTTCTCTAGAACAAATGTTAATAACTGAGATCCACACTCAAGGGTGATATGCACGATTCTATAATGATAATCTTATATTTGTTATCAATTATAAACATGTAAAGATAAGCATAAAAAGGGAGATACAAATAATAAAATTTGTGGGGAAAGGATCTTATTAGGATAGAGAGAAAATGAGACAAGGAGCAAGATATATTTGATTGTTTAAACCCTTTCTGCCAGTACATTGAAATCTATATATAATAGTTCTTTGTAATGGAAAAAAAAGCAATTAATAGATAAGTAATAGAGCTGAAATGATAAAATAAGTTACAAGCAACCAGTTAATAAGTAGCCCGATTTTGTAACCAGCTAATGACAGTATCAGGTCCAGTGTTTTGTAACTTAGTGAGAGAACTGAAATTGAATATTTCAGATTTTGTAACAAATTGGATAAACTCAAATTGAAAAGAGCGGAGTTCTAATATTCAGACTGTCGGTTTTTATTTTATTTTATTGTAATATTATGGCCTTAAATTTCGCAGCAAAACAACATAAATAAGTAATATAGTGAAAATTACACGGGGGGGTTACCTAGCAAGTGGAAATACATATAGGTGGCTTTTGCAATTTATCCAAGTTGGCGTTTGCATATGGCCAGTGTTTCTTGAATTCGTTATCATATCACAATAATGGACCCCAGAAGTTTATGTTCTTCGATGTATTTAATTGGCGCCATTGAATTTGGTTAATGCCATTTTGGTCCTATTCTAAATTAAGTAATTGGTAAATAATATATGTAGTCTTGTTCCAAAATAAAATAAAATATATGTAGTCCTAGTCTATCTTGGCTGCTCCCTTTCTGGAGTGACATGACCAGAGATGCCATAAAATAAAGCATGCTTAGATAAAATGAATGAATCAATAACTCAGTCAGACAAGAAGTGCCACGGTTTGCTTATATTTTGGGGAAAATTAAAGAAATCTAAAGTTTTGGGGCTCAAAAACAAATACCGAGGAGCTCTAGGGCAACTTCAAAATTTATCTATTAGACTTATCCTACTATGGAGTATTAACGTAAACTTACCATATCAACATCAATCCCCAAAGATATCTTCTGCTCATAAGGAAGATTCCAATAAATTATAATTCTTTTATGTGAAGATTTAGTTTTCAAAGAGTTTCCATAATGTTTAGCTTTGTCAATTAATTATCTTTATTCACTCCATCATTTAAGTACTTACCGTATAAGCTTGGGAAAGTTGTCCTATAAATCTATGTACATTCATTGTAATAGAACCATCTAAAAAAAAAATCAATATATGTTCATATTCTGATTTTCTTCTTGGTATCTAGAGCCAGTGAGCAACAAGTAAACACATATATTTTGAAATGGCTTCCATCTCTCACAATGTCAGCAACTTTATTACCTTGAAACTCAACCACGACAACTATCCCCTATGGCGTGAACAAGCACTAGCACTCGGCGAAAGCCAAGATCTGATTGGTCATCTCACCGGAGAAACAACAGTCCCCCCATCCACTGGAGAGGAAAGTACATGTGACGTGGCTGCTTGGCGCAAATCAGATCGCCTCCTTCGAGGGTGGATTATTGGGATACTTATGGAAGAAGCTCTCGGCCTTGTTGTTGGTTTACAAACGACCAAGTCAATCTGGGAAGCGCTTAAGGATTCTTATGCTCAAGATTCTCTGGAGCGAGAATTTACCCTTCGTCAACAAATGACGTACCTATGCAAAGATGGAAATATCACCATTGCTGAGCACATCCGCACCTTCAGGACTTGTTGTTGGCTTACAAACGGCCAAGTCAGTCTGGGAGGCGCTTAAGGATTCTTATGCTCAAGATTCTCAGGAGCAAGAATTTACCCTTCATCAACAAATGACGTACCTATGCAAAGATGAAAATATCACCATTGCCGAGCACATCCACACCTTCAAAGGAATCTGTGATAATCTCGCAGCCATAGAGAGCCATGTGCCTCCTTACTAGCCTTGGACCAAAATATGAGTCATTTACCACATGTATGTTGAAACCCCCACTACCAAACTACACCAAATTAGTCTCGCTGCTGCAAGGATATGAGTAACGACAAAAATGGTTCACAAACAACACAAAAACTGAAAATTTTGCCTTTTCTGGCCAAAAACAGTATTCACAACAATCCAAACATGTTAAGCAAGGATCACAAAGTCAGTTTAACTCTCATGCTCGTGGTTTTCATGCACATAACCAAAACTCCAATACCATACCACATACCAACCCCATACAACAACCTACACATGATAATAATAGGCATGTTGCTATGACAAAAAGACCACCTCCACCAGGACATCGACGAATGACACCCGCTGAACGAGATATGTATAGAAATGAAAGGTGTAAATATTGCGGTGTCATGGGACACATAGGAAAAATTTGTTGGCATATTCAAAAGCAATCCGTGAAACATGATGATATTCCACAAGCATTGGTTGCTCTTACACTTGAAAATAAGTGGACATCAGACACTGGAGCTTCTAATCACATGATTGGTAATGAAGGTATGTTGAACAATTTACATTCTTACATAGGTACTGATTCTGTCATAATTGGTGATGGTAACTCATTACCGATTAACTCATCTGAAAAGAAATTTATTGTCTATAAGCTAACTCACTGATAACTATCCAGTAAATTGTAAGTTTTCTAATGTGGATTTTTTTTATTAAGGAACGGGAGACTAGTCACAAAATCATGATAAGACGACGAAAGGGTGATTTATATATTATTTCCAGTCCCCTTAAGTTACATTACTCCAATAGATTTAAATCCAGCTCGACGGAAGTATGGCATCAACGTCTCGGGCACCCACAAACATCCACTGTTAAAGTACTTCAAATTAAAGGATTGATTAATGTTCAAGGAGTTAATAAACCAGACACTATTTGTGATAGCTGTCAACTTGGAAAACTTACTAAATTACCATTTTCTCATTTTGAAAATCCTAGTTCAAGTATTTTCAATAAGATTCATTGTGATTTATGGAGGCCTTCTCCTGTTTTGTATCATGGTAAATTTTGTTATTACGCATGCATAGTTGATGATTTCTCTCGTTATACTTGGATTATACCTTTGAAAGCTAAATCTGGTTTTTTAGTGCTTACTTAGCCTTCAAACATTATGTCGACACATGATTTGAGAAAAAAAAATAAAAATATCCCATTCTGATGGTGGAGGAGAATTTGTTAATTCTCGACTCGCAAATCATTTTCAAGAATATGGTGTTATTCATCAAATTTATTGTCCTCACACCCCAGAACAATCAGGTATGGTTGAGCGTCACCATAGAATAATTCATGAGTTAGGTATGACAATGTTATTTCATTGTGGTGCTCCGTTATATTTATGGGTTCAAGCATTTACCACCGCTGTTTTTCTTTTAAATCGTGTTCCGTCGAGTTCTCTTGAGCTTGATACGTCATATTTTAAGTTGTTCGGCACACAACCAAAATACTCTTTTTTGCGAGTCTTTGGATCGAAATGTTTTCCATTTACCTGGGATACTCGAAAAAATAAATTTGATCCAAATGCAATCTTATTGTTTTTGTGGGATATGGTGATAAACACAAAGGTTACAAGTTCTTTCATCCACCGACACGAAGAACTTTCATATCTTGGCATGTAGTTTTTAATGAAACCGATTTCCATTTAAAGTACATTCTGAAAAATCAATTAAAAGTACATCAAATACATGTGTTAATATTTTTGACTCGTGGATCACTTTGCCTATATCTACAGATTTTTTAAGCAACAAGTTTTTAACATCTGATAAGTCAAATGCTGATATGTAGTTGATATCATGAGCAGCCCGTTACCTCCTATAAACATTAACTCCAATACTTCAAATTCACCATGTTCTTCAACTTCTCACATTGCAGAAACATTGGAGTCAACACCTTCAGATCTTTCTACAACTCCCCAAGATTTAAACACAAATTATAATGCACCGTTGTCTCCCGCTTCCGCTGATCTTGAAGATACAGATCACATACAACCAGTTTCCGACCCTTCTACAACTTTTCAAAACTAAAACACGAATTATAATACACCGTTGTCTCCCGCTTCCCCTGACCTTGAAGATACAAAATCCATACAAAACTCAAGACATTCCCTCGCTGAACCTTCAAATCAACGTATGGTCACTCGTTCACAAGTTGGGATCCATAAGCCCAATCCTAAGTATGCTTCAACCATCAACACTCGATACATTCCACGAGAACCACTTTCAATTAAATCTGCTATCCGTCACGATGGATAGAGAGCCGCTATGCAAGAGGAGGTGAATGCTCTTAATCATAATAACACATGGCGACTTGTTCCCATAAATCCAACCATGCATGTTATAGGTTCAAAGTGGGTCTTTAAGACCAAACTAAAATTAAATGGTAGTCTTGATCGACTTAAAGCACGTGTGGTCGCTAAAGTCTATCACCAAGTGGAAGGCATTGACTACATTGATAAATATTCCCCTATTATTAAACCTGACACAATTCGTGTCGAACAAGAGCAAGAATACATTGATAAATATTCCCCTATTCTTGCTCTTGTTCGACGTTGGGATATTCGTCAACTAGATGTTAAGAATGCATTCCTTTACGGTCACCTTTCTGAGGACATATATATAGAAAAACCACTAGGCATGGTGGATTCTGCATTTCCTAACTATGTATGCAAGCTCCAACAGGCCCTTTATGGATTAAAACAAGTGCATCGAGCTTGGTTTGATCGCTTTAGTTCTTTCCTTCAATATGGTTGTAGACACGGAAAATTTGTGTCTAATTAAATCCCGACACGTGAAGAATAATATATTAATTATTAATTTATTTTTCTATTTTATTTTGGATTTATAATAAATTTATTTCCAAGGTAAAGTAGTTAAATTTATTGATTTTAATATATATGATGGATAAATTGAATAATGTCTTATTTATTAATTGGAGTTAAATTATCCAATTAAATTAAATAATGGCAAGTCTTGTAGAGCAAGAAAATGAAAATAAATATATATTATTTAATCATAATATTTTAAAGGGTTAAATAAATATATTTATCAAATATCAAGACAAGGAAAGTCTTCTCCTCCAAGATTGAATATTCAAGAGATATCTAGAAGATTCATCTAGATCAAGCCTTCCAAATCAAGAAATCGTAGACGCGATCACGGCCGTTCATCTGATCAGGAGATTCTGATTGAGATTCACTCTACAACTATAAATAGCGGTGCTCTTGAAGAACAAAAACACACAACAACTGAAGCTTGAAGAAGAATTGAAGCTTGAAGAATTCAGAGCAAGGAAGTCCAAATCCTTTCCAACAAGCTCAGCAATCTTCAAAGGTATCCTTCAACCATCTTCAAGATGTTCTTGGTTAAGAACATCTTTCAATCCGCCATCAAACCTCATGTTCATCCAAAAACCGTTTTTTGAAGATGGTGTCTCTGCCAAGAAGATCAAATCTTCAACAAATTCAAGAAATCCAAATCAAATTCATACCGTTCTTCAACACTATTCAAACCAAAATCCATTTTGATCCGGGATCAAGTCACAAGACCCTCGGAAAACTGTTTTTGAAGATCAAAATCCATGCTAGGAAGATCAAAACCCAAAAATCCAAAGAACTGAAGACGAAGATCATACCAATCTTCATCAACATTCAAACCAAATTCCAAATCAAGAACATCTTTCGATCCGAGATCAAGCCGTAAAGCCCTCGAATCGACGTTCATCAAATCCTAAGTCAAATTGGTGTTCATCAAATCCTAAGTCAAATCGATCTTTATCAAATCCCCAAGTCAAATTGTTGTTCATCAAATCCTAAGTCAAATTGGTGTTCATCAAATCCTAAGTCAAATCGGTGTTCATCAAATCCCCAAGTCAAATTGGTGTTCATCAAATCCTCAAGTCACATCCTCAAATCAAATCACCGTTTAATCCGAGATCAAGTCCAAGGACCCTCGAATTGACGTTTCTCCAAGTTCAAATCACTTCATCGAAGATCAAATTGAAGATTTTCACTACAAATTTTAATACTGTTCTTGTAGAATTGAATCAGAGGATTAGATAGAGATTGTATCCCAAATTATACTTTAAATTTAATCAAAAATTACTTTGTAATCAGTTTCTTGTTTTATTTTCAGAATTCAAGAATTTGTGATTACAAATTTGGCACGCCCGGTGGGACCTCTCTACCTCTAATCTCCTTTCATCAAGAACAACAAGTTAACCATATGGCACCAGTCAAGACAAGAAGGATGCCCGACTTATTGGTTGATCCATCCACGAAGATGCCGAGTGAAGTTGTCCACGACATTGTTCAAAATGACTCCTTTGTCTCCAACGACGTCAACAATGACGGGGATGTGGAGAGCGACAACTTCTCCCCACCAACTCCTCACTCTGCATCGGGTTTTTCATCTCCGCTAGATACAGTGCATGCATTGACAACAAGTGCTACAACTTTGGAGGAACAAATAGGGATGTTGACCAAAGCCATAGAGATGCTGAACAAACATGTGCAAGACCAAGACTCCAAGATAGAAAAATTATTGAGTAGGGAAGACAAGGTGGAAGAAAGTCATGTAACGGAACTGAAGTTTGGAGGCTTTGAAGAGGGTGAAACATCCCAGAAGCAACTATCCAATGAGAAGGAAAAGTCCATTACCAAGGAGTTCCAAGTCTCTTCAAATGGCATGATCCCGGCTGATCAATTGAAGGAGTTCATCATGGGAACTATCAAGGACAAGCTAGACGGAGGCTTCAAATCATCATTTTCCTATTCCAAACCGTACACTCAAAGGATAGATAGCTTGAAGATGCCAAATGGTTACCAACCACCCAATTTCCAGCAGTTTGATGGCAAAGGCAACCCAAAGCAACATGTAGCTCATTTTGTTGAGACTTGCAACAATGCCGGAACTTACAGCGATCATCTTGTCAAGCAATTTGTCCGCTCTTTGAAAGGAAATGCATTTGATTGGTACACTGACTTGGAAGCAAACTCGATTGACAGAGTTGGAGCAAGAATTCATCAATCGCTTCTACAGCACAAGAAGAACCATCAACATGATCGAACTCACAAATGCTCGCCAATGGGATGAAGAGCCAGTGATTGATTACATAAACCGTTGGAGAAACTTGAGTCTCAATTGCAAGGATCAGTTGTCCGAGACCTCGGCTATAGAGATGTGCATCCAAGGCATGCAATGGGGGCTTCGTTACATTCTTCAAGGAATACAACCAAGGACGTTTGAAGAGTTAGCAACTCGTGCTCATGACATGGAATTGAGTATGGTGGCAAGTGGAGTCAATGGACCACCTATGCAAGATCCGAGAAGATTCAAAGACAAGAAAGATGCAAGGAAGGGAGGTAAACCTTTCAATAAAGCACCTACCAAAGAGTCTATGGCAGCGAATGTTGCTCCGTTAAGAATCCAGGCCAAGGCAAGTGATAACAACGACCAACGAAAAAGCATTGTGGTGTCTGAAAAGGCCAATAATTCACAAGCTAATGAGCGAAGGAAGATGACACTCACGGAGATGCAGTCAAAAAAATATCCGTTCCTTGATTCTGACGTTTCAGCCATATTTGACGATTTGCTCAAAGCTAACCTGATTGAACTGCCTGAAATGAAGAGACCAGAAGAGGCTAGTCGCTCTGACGATCCTAAGTACTGCAAGTATCACCGTCTCGTAGGACACCCATTCCATGATTGCTTCATATTCAAAGATAAGGTGATGCGGTTGGCTCGTGATGGGAAGATCACTCTAGAAGAGGATGTCGCGTCATCAAACCTTGTTGCACTCTCAAGCCAAGTTGATAGCCTAGACGACTCTCGCATCGTCGTTTCATGCAATGCGACTCACGAAGAAGAGAAAATTGCAGACTCTACTTCAAAGACTGCTCATGTCACGAACCAATGTATGTCTACTATATGCTTCACTGATGAAGACCTTTTGCTAGGTTCCAAGCTCCACAACCGACCACTGTTTGTCGCCGGCTATATTCGCAAGCAAAGAGTTAATCGAATGTTGATCGACGGAGGCTCTGCAGTCAATATCTTGCCTCTACGCACTTTGAATGAGTTAGGGATCTCGGTGGATGAGCTATCAAGTAGTCGTCTGATGATCCAAGGTTTCAACCGAGGGGGGCAAAGAGCCATCGGCATCATAAGATTAGATCTTCTTATCGAAGATATGTCGTCTAGTACGCTGTTCTATGTCATCGAATCCAACACATCTTACAACATGTTATTGGGTCGACCTTGGATACATGAAAATGGCGTTGTTCCTTCAACATTACATCAGTGCTTTGGATATTACCAAGATGGAGTCGAAAGAAAGGTCCATGGTGATGTAAAGCCTTTTTCTGATGCTGAATCACACTTTGCGGATGCAAAATACTACATTGAAGGAAAGAGCACCGTGAGACTCAATGGAACCGAGCAACTCCAGCAGCATGGCGTAAACGGCTCCGATAACACAAGTGACACGGAGAAGAGTAAGATTACTGGATCTCCCCTTGGGACAAAGCCTTTGAAAGAACTTACATTTCCTCTTACAACACTTGAAAGGAAAATGGCCATCTCCTCCACTTGAAGGATTTGTTCGTCCATCCAAAGGACCCGAAACAAAGCATGGGACATTGCCTACAAAGAAGATTGAGGAATGCTTTGACCCAAAAGCTTTCAAGTTGCTAGTCAAAGCTGGGTATGACCCTGAGGAAGAACCACGATTGGAGGGCCTCACTCTTGATGCTGCTGCAGAGAAGCCATACGGACTCAATACCACACAAGTCATGCTAAAGGAAAAAGGGCATACCGTTCCAAACATTCGGATAGGGCTTGGCTACAAGCCACCAAACCCAGTTCGTATTGCTATAAAGAGAGCTAACGCCAACTACATAGGCGAAGTAGAGGGTTCAGCCATAGGCCGTGAAGAGAAGATGCCACACATGTCGGTCTTTGATAGACTTGGCCCGAATAAAACGGTCTTTGATAGACTTGGTCCAAATAAAACGGTCTTTGATAGGCTTGGTCCGAATAAAACAGTCTTCGATAGGCTTGGTCCAAATAAAAGGTTTGATTGGAAAAGGTTGAGTGCTCCGCATATGTCGACATGCGCTAAGAGAAACCCCAAGTCATCAAACTCTAAGAAAGTTCAAAGTCTGATCCCATCTCGAATGACTCGCCGCGAAGACTTGATAGTGTCTTGTGGTGAAACGCTCAAAGTCAAGTTGCAAACCGTGGTGCTCACGAAGACCAAACACGAAGATGAAGAGAGTGTAGGGTCGTCATGCCATATCACTTCTCATGAAGAAGATGTTGAAGAAGACGCCGAAGATGCGCCTGTTGAGTGGGAAGAGGGTGTCAAGGCCACTGTTGATGAGTTAAGAGAGGTAAACTTGGGCAGCGTCGATGACCCAAGGCCAATTTACATAAGTGCATTGCTCGGAGCTGATGAAGAACAAAGTTACATTGAGTTGTTGCACGAGTTCAAGGATGTGTTTGCTTGGTCATACAAAGAAATGCCAGGCTTGGACCCGAAGGTGGCGATACACAACTTATCGGTAAAGAAAGATGTTCGTCCCGTTAAGCAAGCCTAAAGAAGGTTTAGACCTGACTTAGTTCCATTGCTCGAAGCCGAAGTTAACAAGCTCATTGAAGCCGGGTTCATTAGAAAATTCAAATACCCAGCTTGGATTTCTAGCATTGTGCCGGTAAGAAAGAAGAATGGACAAATTAGGGTATGCGTCGACTTTAGAGACTTGAATGAAGCATGCCCTAAGGATGACTTTCCTCTACCGATTGCTGAACTAATGATTGATGCTACCATGGGACACGAAGCCTTGTCTTTCATGGACGGGTCTTCCGGATATAACCAAATTCGCATGGCTCCAACAGATGAAGAATTGACTGCTTTCCGTACTCCAAAGGGTATATATTGTTACAAGGTGATGCCGTTTGGATTGAAGAACGCAGGTGCTACCTATCAAAGGGCAATGCAAAATATCTTCGACGACATGTTGCACAAGAACGTTGAGTGTTATGTGGACGATCTTGTCGTAAAGTCGAGGGAAAGGAAAGATCACATAAGTGACTTACAGAAAGTCTTTGAACGACTGCGGAAGTATCAATTAAAGATGAACTCTATGAAGTGTGCATTTGGCGTAACATTCGGAAAGTTCCTTGGTTTCATCGTTCGTCAGCGGGGCATTGAAATCGAGTAACCCAAGATTGATGCAATAGTTAAGATGCCGGAGCCACGAAACATTCATGAACTCAAAAGTCTACAAGGAAAATTGGCGTACCTTCGAAGGTTCATCTCAAATTTAGCCGGTCGTTGCCAACCTTTCAGTCACTTGATGAAGAAAGACGTTCCATTTAGGTGGGATGAATCTTGTCGCAATGCTTTTGAACGAATCAAGTCATATCTGATGAAACCTCCCGTCTTAGCCGCTTCTGTGTCAGGACGTCCCTTGATCCTATATATTGCTGCCCAAGAAAGATCAGTGGGGGCATTGCTCGCCCAAGAAAATGATAAAGGGAAGGAAAATGCACTTTATTACCTAAGCCGAACAATGACGCCAAATGAGTTGAAGTACGCTCCTATTGAGAAGCTTTGCCTAGCCCTTGTGTTCTCAATTCAAAAATTGAAGCATTACTTTCAAGCTCATACTATCCGTCTTGTATCCAGAGCAAACCCTTTGAAGTATGTCATGACGAGGCCGGTGCTATCTGACCGACTTGCAAGATGGTACCTTCAGTTGCAACAGTTTGAGATTGCATATATCCCTCAAAAGGCTGTGAAAGGACAAGTATTGGCGAATTTTCTAGCTGACCACCCTATTCCTGCCGAGTGGGAGTTAATGGACGACTTGCCCGACGAAGATGCGCTCGTGATCAAAGTCACTCCTCCATGGGAAATGTACTTTTATGGTGCCGTACATAGAAATGGAGCCGGCGCCGGTGTTATCTTTCTCACGCCTAATGGAGAGGTCTTGCCGTATTCCTTCACATTAACTCAAAATTGCTCAAACAATGTTGCGGAATATCAAGCTTTGATACTCGGGGTTAGAAATGGTAATTGAGCTGGGGCAACCTCACCTAAAAGTGTATGGTGATTCCAAGTTGGTCGTCAATCAATTGTATGGCGAATTCGAGGTTAAGAAGCCGGAGCTCCTACCATATGTTGAGTACGCAAGAAATTTGATCAAAACTCTTGGTGACATTACAGTAGAGCATGTGCCGAGGAGAGATAATGGGCAAGCCGATGAGTTAGCTAAACTTGCTTCTGTGTTGGTTACATCATAAGAGAAGACGTCCATACCCGTGTGCCACAAATGGGTACTCCCTCATATTCTAGAGGACAACGGCGAACAAGGTAATAATAATGAAAGTCATGCTGTGGAGGTGTACGAAATTGAAGTGGAAGATTGGCGACAATCATTTGCGGACTACTTGAAGCACGGAAAATTGCCCGATGACGTACGTCGAAAGATCGACGTTAGGCGTCGTGCAGCTCGCTTCATCTTCTATAAAGACACACTCTATAGGCGCTCATTTGACGGAGTTTTCTTGCGTTGCCTAGGAAAAGAAGAAGCTATGCAAGCTATGGAAGAAGCACGTTCCGGAATTTGTGGAGCTCATCAGTCTGGTCCAAAGTTGCATTTTCGCATCAAGAGAATGGGCTACTACTGGCCTACCATGGTTTTAGATTGCATGAAGTACGCACAAAGATGTCAAGCTTGCCAATTCTACTCAAACTTCATCCATCAGCCGCTTGAACCTTTACATCCGATTGTAGCTTCTTGGCCTTTTGATTCATGGGGCTTGGACGTTGTCGGTCCTATGACAAAGTCTTCTGGTGGACACTTGTACATCTTGGCTGCAACCGACTACTTCTCAAAATGGGCCGAAGCTGTGCCTCTTAAAGAAGTCAAAAAGGAGACTGTTGTCAACTTCATTCGTACCAATATCATTTACCACTATGCAGTTCCCCGGTGCATTGTCACTGATAATGGAAAACCGTTTTGCAATAGTTTGGTGGACAAGTTGTGTGAGAAGTTTGGATTCAAGCAAAGAAACTCTTCCATGTATTATGCCGCTTCTAATGGCCTCGCCGAAGCATTCAACAAAACTCTCTGCAACTTGCTAAAGAAAGTGGTGGCGAAGTCAAAGAAAGATTGGCATGAAAGAATTGGAGAAGCTCTATGGACATATAGAACTACACACAGAACGCCAACTCAAGCAACCCCGTATGCGTTGGTCTATGGAGTAGAAGCAGTTCTTCCTCTTGAGCAACAAATCCCGTCTTTAAGGATAGCTCTGCAAGAAGGACTCACTGAAGAAGAGAATGCTCGTTTGCGCTTGCAAGAGCTAGATGCCCTTGATGAGAGAAGGCTAGAAGCGCAGCAAAAACTTGAGTGCTATCAAGCTCGTATCTCCAAGTCTTTTAATAAAAAGGTCCGTCGACGCTCCTTTCAAATTGGTGATTTGGTTCTCGCAGTGAGAAGGCCCATCATTGTCACTCATCGAACTGGAAGCAAGTTCACTTCAAAGTGGGATGGTCCTTATGTCATCACAGAGGTATACACGAATGGCGCATATAAGTTGGTTGCCGAAGACGGATTGAGAATTGGTCCTATCAATGGAAAATTCTTGAAACAATACTACCCTTGATGACTGAAGCATGCTCCATGACGCACGAGCCTAAACTGCATGTTACTCCTGGCCCGCATGAGTATAAACTGTGGATGGCAACCACCAATGGTAAATTATGTGGTTAAAATGATAACTTACCCCACTAAAGGTGTTTTATGTGGTTAAATTTTAAATATCCCACTTTGTTCAAAGTGGTTAAAGAATGAATACTCCTGGCCCGCACGAGTATAAACTGTGTACGACACCCCCTCTTAAATCAATTTTGATTTCTTTGAACTACGTTATGACTTGATCCTTTTATTGAGGTACGTAGGCAGCTTAGAAGTTTTCTAAGTTCAGTCATGAAATTTGCTTAAGTTGTTTTTGTTGCGTTATGTTACAGTATTCATGGAAAAGAAACATAATGCCAAATGCAATGAATAACTCAAAATGAGATATATAAAGGTAAATCTTTTATTAATCTCTAAGTTCTAATGATGCTACAAATCCAAAGCAAGACAGAATAAAGTATACCACTAAAGCAAAGATGAAAGAAAAAAAAAACAAGGGAAATCTCTCTCAAAGAAAGGGCCTCACATCCCCCAACTCCAGTTGTGCAGTCTCCAAGTGTACCCTCATAACGTCCAATTCTTCCATCTCCGCTTCAGTAACTGAAGGGGTGCTTCTAAGGACAGACATCTTCTCTTCCAAGTTAGAGATCTTATCTACGGCACCTCGAACAAACTCTTTTTGGCTCTTTAAGGATGACGTCAAGCTTTCTTTCTTCGACTTTAAGTCTTTCAATCTTCTTTTAACACTTTGAAGTTCATCTTATGTGGACTTAATTTGTGAGGATCCCTTTTCCTTGTCAGTTTTGGCATCGGATATTTGGCCCCCTATTTCTGAAATTTGTTGAAGAAGTGATGAGCTTTCCAATACTACGGAGTTTCGCACACCATAAGCAGCAACTTGATCAAAAAGGTTGTTCACTAAGGCCTCTAAGGGTGCAACTTTTTCCTTCCCAACCAACTTCATTCTTTCAAAAACAATGCGGAATTCATCTTTAAAAGAAGAAATTTGGTTAATTGGTGCACGAACAATCCTCTCGCTAACATCGACCCATAGAGAGTCGAGATACCTCTTGTCATGAATTTCCAATAGACTTTCACCCTTGAAAACAGAGACGGCAACATGTGGAGAGCTCACCTTACCATTCTTTGAGTCTCTTGGTTTCAAATGCACTTTGTCATCTTTTGAAGGTTTGATGCCAGCACATGAAGTAGACCATTCGCTTGTTTGAGGATGTTGCTCATCACCCTTCAAAGCAGAAATCCTCCCTTCACCCGCCTACAAGGAATGTGTCGAAAGTTAGGGACATATACATGTATATATATATGTATGTATATATGTATGGAAATAAAGAGCAAAGTTGGCCAATACCTGTACAGCCAAGTCCAATGTCGCGGATGGGGTGCTCGAAAGACAGCGAGGAGAATTGACTTCTCTAGGATGCGAGACACTTGAGTCTTTCTTAACTCTCTTCCAGTTGCGGTCGCCATTCTCGCTGCTGACGCTCTCTTTGACAATGCTTTTTCTTTTCGCTGATTCCTCTACCGCAATGTGTGGCGAGTCTCGCGAGCTCTTCCCAAGATGAGCAACTTGGTTGTCACGGCTTTGTGCGACCTTGTCGTCTCCACCAAGTATCAAGCGCTTTCGAGGCAAAAGTAAGGAGTCGATATTGTCTTCAAGGTAGCTCATATGGGTTTTGGTTATCCATGACTTATAACTATCCGAAAAGTGCCTTCTTGCATTAAGATGAGCATTGGGAATCCAACCTTTGAATATGTTCTTTGTGCAAGACTTAACCTCCAAAAACGAAGTCCTTCATTCAAAGAAGCTTCACGGTAGTCATTGATGAGTACGCCAGGGACATCTTGATAATATCCAAATTGTCGGCCGAATCGATGTGGACTATAGGGCTCAACATCAAAGGTCTCGCCTTGCCCCAGAGTAAGATAGCACGATCGAAGGTTGATAAAATAGTTATGCTCTGCTTCGCCAAGGGTACTGCAATCCACAAGTCCGACGTTATTAACGTTTGGAAGAAGGTTGCATGCCCAAGTGGTGTAGTCTCCTATGTGAATCCTCTTGCGAGCTTCTTTTGGATCAAAAGGTCTTGCTCCATTTTCTCCAGAAAATACTGTCATTCCAGGTTTCTGCGACTCTAAGTGGATGGAAAACTGAGTCTTGAAGTATAACGCCACCCACCCGTAGACAAAATGGATCGAAAAAGGAAGGCACCCTCGAGACGATTGAGTAGGCCTTGGTATTGCATTCAACCCTTTGTAGATTGACGCTAGTACCGGGATGGCAAGGCAAACTCTTTGACCGCTGGCTATAAGACTCGCCATTTTGAATGTATTGGGACGGATAAAGCCAACATCCTTCATAGGGAGAACAAAGATGCACAACCAGCAAGCTAAGTGCGCGGCCAAAAAAGTCTCTTCCTTCCAATCACCTTTGACACCGAGTTGTGAAAACAGAATCTCTTCTTGCGAAGACCACCGATTGCATGGCTCGAGCTTCCCGGAAGGGTTGTGTGTCGATTGAGGTCGGCACACGCTTCTTCTCTCCTTGCGTGATGAGGGACATTTGTATTTGACTTCTTTCTTCGACCAAAAGTTGATCCACTCTTTGATTGGCACTCGAGGATCGTCATCGCCAACATGTGCTCGGATTAGGTGAAACGCATGGAACAAAGCTCTGCATGACCGTGGCAAATGATATTTGTCATTTTCTTTGCCAAGAAGTTCTTTCTTGCTCGGTATGACTTCGTCATATAGGGATCCAAATATTGGCAGACCGGCAAGATGTTCCAAGTCCCATAAGGAAATCGAGAGCACTCCAAGGGAAGTGACAAGGGTGTTTGTAGACGGTGACCATGCTTCGCACAAGGCTTTTAGGATTTCCAAATTGCACTCATATGTGAATAAGGACGCATAGACTGGCTCGTACGTATCGGTGGAAGTAAGTGTAGTCTTGCACCGAACAAGGACATCTTCCTTCCACTCCCAATATTCGGGGAAGTAATGGATTTCGCCGGGAAAGTGAAGAAGGGCATCGTCCCACACGGCATCTCCTTTGGCAATGCGTCGCCCCAAGGTATCAAAAGGAAGATCACCGTTTGATACTCGGTGGTGAGGAGAATGGAGCACGAACGACGGCAGAGATCGATTGGAGGACTTGGGAAGCTCTTCGGTCCAGTCTTTAGGCTTAGTGGTGTTAATCAAAGTGGGCCATCGGCTTGTGAAAATTCCGGCAAGAGGGGTACCAACTTCCAATATTGTGTCCCGTTGATGTTCATCGCCGGTGATGGTTAGAGTCTCGATTCCCTTCGAATTATAGGCGCGACCGAATTTTACCATTGTGCGTGAACTGTCAAGACAAAGAAGCAAATAAAAAAGTTAGAAAAAAAAATACATAGTACAAAAGGAGGGAAAAATTGAAACAAAAAAAGAATGGGTGCGAATAGGCCTACGGTGTTGAACAAAAGTCTCGTCCGTGTGGCGTTCGTCGATTTTCGCCCTTGTTCCTCGATCACCTTCCCCGAATGGCTGCACAACAAAATAATAGAAACATTTAAATTCTTGTGATTATATATTATCATATATATATATATATATATATATATATATATATATAAATAAAAGCATGTCAGAAGAAAAAGAAACGACAAAAGAGTGAGCACAAACTTTGTTGAAGAAAAATCACGGGTAGCTGATGACGGAATCAAGCAACAAGTGTAACGCTAGCTTGCTGAAAATTACTTCCTCCTTCTCTGGATTGCTGCGAAGAAAACAGAAAGGACCGTGAGATCCTCAAAAAAAAAAGGGGGGGGGGGGGGAAAGAGATGTGAGACGTGCAGGCTATTTTTGGAAACTATCACGCATGTATACGACATAATTTTAGCCGAGCTCGGCCAATTGCTCACCAGATTAGAGAAATCGCAGCAAGGAACAAGCCGAAGAATATTTTCGAAGAGTTGGGGAATGTCTATTTTTTCTTTCTTTCTGTGAGCGAAGAACACATGCGCCTGAGTTCTACTTTTATAGGTGAAAGCAACAAACTAATTTCAGAAATCCCCTTCTGTTAGTGACTGTACGAAAGGAGGATTTCCTTTTGACTTGTTGTAATGCACCACAACATTCTAGGCCAAAGTTTTCGTAGAGAAATCCCTTGAAATGAAAAGAAGGAAAGTTCAAAGATTTTTTTTTTCTTTAAAGAAATTTCCTTCGGAATGTCAAGAGAGAAGAATTTCATTTCTAAAAAAATATATGTTGTACAAGAAAAAGAATTTTTCCTTCTGCATGCCGAGAAGAAGGAAACGAAATCTCATGCTCTGTTTTGAAAGAAATGGGAGAGACGTTACTTTCAAATTGGAAAGAAGTTGTGGGCCCCTGCAAAAAAAATAAAAAAATAAACAAATAGAATCTCTTTTCCGTAAAAAGGATATGATGATGGAAATTGCCAAATGCCTTCACTCCTTCAAGCCCTCAAGAGTTAGGCCCAAAGCAAACTGATGGAAATTGGTCCTAAGCCCTCAAGAGTTGGGCCCAATGCAAACTGATGGAAATTGGGCCTTCCAATTTAGAAGGTGTAATGGGCAAATCATGTTTAAAACTAATCATGATTAAATATATATTATTCAACAATAAAGTTATTGTTGCATTGGTGTCGTCCCAAGAAAATATTTGTGACCCGTTCACGACATGTTTTTATTACGACTCCGTGAACAAGTCACAAGGGGGCAATTTGTAGACACGGAAAATTTGTGTCTAATTAAATCCCGACACGTGAAGAATAATATATTAATTATTAATTTTTTTTTATTTTATTTTGGATTTATAATAAATTTATTTCCAAGGTAAAGTAGTTAAATTTATTGATTTTAATATATATGATGGATAAATTGAATAATGTCTTATTTATTAATTGGAGTTAAATTATCCAATTAAATTAAATAATGGCAAGTCTTGTAGAGCAAGAAAATGAAAATAAATATATATTATTTAATCCTAATATTTTAAAGGGTTAAATAAATATATTTATCAAATATCAAGACAAGGAAAGTCTTCTCCTCCAAGATTGAATATTCAAGAGATATCTAGAAGATTCATCTAGATCAAGCCTTCCAAATCAAGAAATCATAGACGCGATCACGGCCGTTCATCTCATCAGGAGATTCTGATTGAGATTCACTCTACAACTATAAATAGCGGTGCTCTTGAAGAACAAAAACACACAACAACTGAAGCTTGAAGAAGAATTGAAGCTTGAAGAATTCAGAGCAAGGAAGTCCAAATCCTTTCTAACAAGCTCAGCAATCTTCAAAGGTATCCTTCAACCATCTTCAAGATGTTCTTGGTTAAGAACATCTTTCAATCCGCCATCAAACCTCATGTTCATCCAAAAACCGTTTTTTGAAGATGGTGTCTCTGCCAAGAAGATCAAATCTTCAACAAATTCAAGAAATCCAAATCAAATTCATACCGTTCTTCAACACCATTCAAACCAAAAATCCATTTTGATCGGGGATCAAGTCACAAGACCCTCGGAAAACTGTTTTTGAAGATCAAAATCCATGCTAGGAAGATCAAAACCTAAAAATCCAAAGAACTGAAGACGAAGATCATACCAATCTTCATCAACCTTCAAACCAAATTCCAAATCAAGAACATATTTCGATCCGAGATCAAACCGTAAAGCCCTCGAATCGACGTTCATCAAATCCTAAGTCAATTTGGTGTTCATCAAATCCTAAGTCAAATCGATCTTTATCAAATCCCCAAGTCAAATTGTTGTTCATCAAATCCTAAGTCAAATTGGTGTTCATCAAATCCTAAGTCAAATCGGTGTTCATCAAATCCCCAAGTCAAATTGGTGTTCATCAAATCCTCAAGTCACATCCTCAAATCAAATCACCGTTTAATCCGAGATCAAGTCAATGACCCTCGAATTGACGTTTCTCCAAGTTCAAATCACTTCAGCGAAGATCAAATTGAAGATTTTCACTGCAAATTTTAATACTGTTCTTGTAGAATTGAATCAGAGGATTAGATAGAGATTGTATCCCAAATTATACTTTAAATTTAATCAAAAATTACTTTGTAATCAGTTTCTTGTTTTATTTTCAGAATTCAAGAATTTGTGATTACACCACCATACTCAATTCCATGTCATGAGCACGAGTTGCTAACTCTTCAAACGTCCTTGGTTGTATTCCTTGAAGAATGTAACGAAGCCCCCATTGCATGCCTTGGATGCACATCTCTATAGCCGAGGTCTCGGACAACAGATCCTTGCAATTGAGACTCAAGTTTCTCCAACGGTTTATGTAATCAATCACTGGCTCTTCATCCCATTGGCGAGCATTTGTGAGTTCGATCATGCTGACGGTCCTTCTTGTGCTGTAGAAGCGATTGAGGAATTCTTGCTCCAACTCGTCCCAACTGTCAATCGAGTTTGCTTCCAAGTCAGTGTACCAATCAAATGCATTTCCTTTCAAAGAGCGGACAAATTGCTTGACAAGATGATCGCTGTAAGTTCCGGCATTGTTGCAAGTCTCAACAAAATGAGCTACATGTTGCTTTGGGTTGCCTTTGCCATCAAACTGCTGGAAATTGGGTGGTTGGTAACCATTTGGCATCTTCAAGCTATCTATCTTTTGAGTGTACGGTTTGGAATAGGAAAATGATGATTTGAAGCCTCCGTCTAGCTTGTCCTTGATAGTTCCCATGATGAACTCCTTCAATTGATCAGCCGGGATCATGCCATTTGAAGAGACTTGGAACTCCTTGGTAATGGACTTTTCCTTCTCATTGGATAGTTGCTTCAGGGATGTTTCACCCTCTTCAAAGCCTCCAAACTTCAGTTCCGTTACATGACTTTCTTCCACCTTGTCTTCCCTACTCAATATTTTTTCTATCTTGGAGTCTTGGTCTTGCACATGTTTGTTCAGCATCCCTATGGCTTTGGTCAACATCCCAATTTGTTCCTCCAAAGTTGTAGCACTTGTTGTCAATGCATGCACTGTATCTAGCGGAGATGAAAAACCCGATGCGGAGTGAGGAGTTGGTGGGGAGGAGTCGTCGCTCTCCACATCCCCGTCATTGTTGACGTCGTTGGAGACAAAGAAGTCCTTTTGAACAATGTCGTGGACAACTTCACTCGGCATCTTCGTGGATGGATCAACCAATAAGTCGGACATCCTTCTTGTCTTGACTGGTGCCATATGGTTAACTTGTTGTTCTTGATGAAAGGAGATGAGAGGTAGAGAGGTCCCACCGGGCGTGCCAAATTTGTAATCACAAATTCTTGAATTCTGAAAATAAAACAAGAAACTGATTACAAAGTAATTTTTGATTAAATTTAAACTATAATTTGTGATACAATCTCTATCTAATCCTATGATTCAATTCTACAAGAACAATATTAATTTGTAGTGAAAATCTTCAATTTGATCTTCGCTGAAGTGATTTGAACTTGGAGAAACGTCAATTCGAGGGTCCTTAGACTTGATCTCGGATTAAACGGTGATTTGATTTGAGGATGTGACTTGAGGATTTGATGAACACCAATTTGACTTGGGGATTTGATGAACACCGATTTGATGAACAACAATTTGACTTAGGATTTGATAAAGATCGATTTGACTTAGGATTTGATGAACGCCAATTTGACTTAGGATTTGATGAACGTCGATTCGAGGGCTTTACGGCTTGATCTCGGATCGAAAGATGTTCTTGATTTGGAATTCGGTTTGAAGGTTGATGAAGATTGGTATGATCTTCGTCTTCAGTTATTTGGATTTTTGGGTTTTGATCTTCCTAGCATGGATTTTGATCTTCAAAAACAGTTTTTCGAGGGTCTTGTGACTTGATCCCGGATCAAAATGGATTTTTGGTTTGAATGGTGTTGAAGAACGGTATGAATTTGATTTGGATTTCTTGAATTTATTGAAGATTTGATCTTCTTGGCAGAGACACCATCTTCAAAAAACGGTTTTTGGATGAACATGAGGTTTGATGACTGATTGAAAGATGTTCTTAACCAATAACATCTTGAAGATGGTTGAAGGATACCTTTGAAGATTGCTGGGCTTGTTGGAAAGGATTTGGACTTCCTTGCTCTGAATTCTTCAAGCTTCAATTCTTCTTCAAGCTTCAGTTGTTGTGTGTTTTTGTTCTTCAAGAGCACCGCTATTTATAGTTGTAGAGTGAATCTCAATCAGAATCTCCTGATGAGATGAACGACCGTGATCGCGTCTACGATTTCTTGATTTGGAAGGCTTGATCTAGATGAATCTTCTAGATATCTCTTGAATATTCAATCTTGGAGGAGAAGACTTTCCTTGTCTTGATATTTGATAAATATATTTATTTAACCCTTTAAAATATTAGGATTAAATAATATATATTTATTTTCATTTTCTTGCTCTACAAGACTTGCCATTATTTAATTTAATTGGATAATTTAACTCCTATTAATAAATAAGACATTATTCAATTTATCCATCATATATATTAAAATCAATAAATTTAACTACTTTACCTTGGAAATAAATTTATTATAAATCCAAAATAAAATAGAAAAATAAATTAATAATTAATATATTATTCTTCACGTGTCGGGATTTAATTAGACACAAATTTTCCGTGTCTACAAAATTTTTATATGCAGCCTTGCCGACCTTTCTCTTTTTATTTTACATTCTTGTCATGGTAGTTTAGTTCTCTTTTATTATATGTCGATGATATGCTTTTAACAGGTTATAATCAACAAATGTTAGATAATTTTGTCGAGCTTTTACATACAAAATTCGCTATGAAAGATCTTGGGCATGTTCATCACTTTCTTGGCTGAGATCACTCACACCTCTGATAGATTGTGACTTTCGCAGTCACACTATGCTCTTACAATTCTGAGAAAAGCACAAATGGTAGATTGCAGGCCAATGAGCGCTCCATTGGAGACCGAAACCAAGGTATTAAACAATGATGATCAATTTAATGATCCGAGTTTTTATTGTGGAATTATTGGTGGATTACAATATCTAACTCTTACTCGACAGACCTTACATATAGCGTTAACTTTTTTTTTCGTAATTCATGAATTCACCTACTATTTCTCACTTCAAAATGGTTCATAGGATTTTACGTTAAATAAAGAGAACTATAAGTTTTTGTCTTAATTTCACTTCCCGCACTACACTTGATCTTTCTGCATTCTCTGATGCAGATTGGGCAGGTTGTGTTACAACTCGACGCTCTACAACATGGTATTGTACTTTCCTCGGCAACAACCCCATATCATGGTGTGCAAAAAAGTAGAATACGATCTCTCGATCTAGCACGAAGGCAGAATATCGCTTTATGGCGCACACTCTTGCGAAACTTATGTAACTAACTTTTATTCTAAAATATCTTCGAGTACTGCTGATCCGTCCACCTACAGTATTTTGTGATAACCGCAGTGCCTTGCATATGATGATAAACCCGGTATTCCATGCACGCAGCAAACATATCAAGCTAGATTATCATTTTGTGCGAGAGAGAGTGTTGATCTCGGTTTTCTTGTTACTCTCCATGTCCCCTCAAATCACCAAGTTGCAGATATATTTACAAAGCCAATGACCAAAGCTGCCCTTAACTTTTACTGCAACAAACTTCACCTTCATCCCGAACCAAGTTTGCAGGAGGATATTAACATAAACTTACCAACGTGTTTGAGTCTAAACTTATCAACAACATACCATTTGAAATGGTACAAAGCTATGATTCTACATCGTCTCAGGTACAGATTTCGAAGAATGCTTCCACCATACTTTACTCCCTTTGGATTAGCCACCAGCTGTCGTAGACAAGGACGAATCCAACTGAGACTCCAATATCCAACATATCTCAAACACTATTCGGTGCATCTTCGACGCCACAGAGCTAGAGTGCTTACGATGATCCATCATATCCCTTTTATGTGCACCAAGGAGAATGTCCCAGCCAATCATTGGTCAGCTAACCATTCACCAAGCAGAATTACCATCAGTGGAGCAACGCCATGTACTTTGCTACAAGGTAGGGTTCATCAATGGAACCTACCCAAAACCAACAATCACAGGCCCATCGTATGCGAAATGGGTGCGTTGCATTTACATTGTACTTCAACGGATCTTAGCCAACTTATTTGATGAGCTTGGAGACTACATCATATACTTTGATTCAACCTTACAAACTGAAATGGCCATTCTCTAGATCTAGCAATAACCTCACATATATGTGTCAAAACAACAATAGGTAAGCATAAAACATGAGAGAATTGCCCCAACTTTGTATTTCTCCAAACTTAAATCTATTTGGTATGAAAACAACCAATATTTAGTGTCATGCGTTTGTGTTAATGCTCATTGTGGTGTAATTGTTGTTTTGAACAAGAAAATTGAGCATAGAAAAGTTATGCAGTTCTTAATGGGTTTAGTGAGTCATATTCTGCAGTTAAAAACCAGCTCTTCTTAAGAGATCCATTACCTGTGTTACGATGTTATCAATTTGATTTTGCAAGAGAAAGCAAACAAAGAACTCTCTCTTGTTTTCCATTCTCCTAATGAAATAACTGCTATGAGTATCAAAGCACATGCTACACCTCAAGCTATCCTGATGACTAGTAATTTCCAAAAACAACATAAGTCTTGGAACAAGTATGGTGTTACTAGGAGCAAACCCCCTTGTGCTAAGTGTGGAAAGAACACTCACACCATTGAAAACTGCTATGAAGTGTTTGAGTATCCACCACATCACAAGTACTCCAAGTTCAAGCATGCTGCTCAAAGAGGAAGGCTAAGAGGAAGGTCAGCTCAAATGCAGGGACCAATGATGCACTTATATCTCATGAGCAGTTTCAACATTTGTGCAACCTCTTCCAAGAAAATGCTGGTTTTTCCAATTAGGTTAAACCACACTCCAAAGGTTCTCAACCCCTGGTAACTGATCAGTCAGGTATATTATTTACCTTGAACTGCTTATCCTCCGCATGTACAAATTCTCAGACCTCTTATTCACACCTTCATGCTAAAACCTGGGTCCTCGACTCAGGAGCCACAAACCCTATCATTTGTGATCCTAACCTCTTTGAATCCTATAACATAATGCATAACTGTCAAGTCATACTTCTCAATGGCAAAACAGCTTCTGTCACCAAAATAGGATCATTAAAGTTCAATGTCCTCTGTGTTTCCTCTTTCTCCTTTAATATCTTGAAAGTAAGTAAGTTTATTCAACAAACCAATTACTCACTCATTTTCTTGTCAAATTTGTGTATCTTTCACGACATTATGAGCTATAGAATGATTGGGATAGCTAGAGAGAGACAAGGCTTACATTACATAGTAGAAGATAGGGAATCCGTTAATTCAAGTAGTAGTAGTAGCCTGACTGCTAGTTTGAATTCTGTCATATCACCTTCCCTTTAATGGCACAATAGACTTGGCTACCCCTCTATTTCCAGACTATCTTTGTTTCATTCAACAGTGGAGATTCTCCATATAAATCAATGAAGTAATTTGTGATATTTGTCATCACTCTAAACAAACCAAATCTATTTTTCTTTTGACTCTTCATAAAAGTGACAACATCTTTGATCTAATACACATGGACATTTGGGGACTATACAACACTGCGTCACTTAATGGATCTCATTATGTACTCACCATAGTTGATGGTCACAACAGGTTTACCTGGACATACTGAATAACAAAGGACAAACCAGAAACTTAGTCATCAATTTCTTCAAACATGTTTCCACTCAATTTAACAAACAAATTAGAACACTCAAATCAGACCAAGTGCAAGAATTCAATATGCCTGACTTTTGCACCTCAAATGGGATCATTCATCAATAGACCCGCACCTATACACCACAACAAAGCTCAGTGGCTGAGAGAAAACATAGACACCTTCTCAATGTTTCTAGATCCTAGCGCATACAATCTAACCTACCATTTACTTTCTCGGGTGATTGTGTAGTGACTGCAACCTACCTCATGAACAGAACACCTGCTCCTCTATTAGAAAACCTTATAATTACCCTCTTTTCCACTTACACTCCAAACACCCTCAATATTCATATCTAAAAACATTTGGTTGCCTCTATTTTACCTAATCCACATAACAAATTGTTTCCCAGTGCCTCAGAATGTAATTTCCTTAGTTATCCAACTAACATTAATGGGTATAGGCTTTATGATCACACACAAGCATGTATCTGTCTATAGAGATGTTATGTTCTATGAACAAGTAGTTACTTTTTCCACTCCTTCAAAAAAGCTCACTCCTCATCATGATCATGTTGTCCCGCTCCCTTCTCTTTTGTATCATACACCTTTGGATTTTCTCTCTCCTGTTTCTCATCATATTATGTACCTTCTCTAGTGCCTTGTCCTCAACACTCTGCTCCCACATCCACTGCATCCGGTGATGATTATCAACTTTACTCTACTCATGAGGACACCATCTCTCCCACATCTGCTTCCGATACTACCATGCTCATAGGCTCTACTAGAATTTGAAAGGCTCACATACATCTTCAGGACTATCAGTGCAAGCTTGTTCACTATTTGAGCTACTTCTAGAGTTCTCTAGTTGATGATGTTCCCTCAGGTACCAAGTATTCTTTAAATATTTGCTTAACAACTTCTCTCTTTCACATCTTAAAACTCTTTTTGTCGACTCTAACACTAAACCTCGCACCTATGAACAAGCCAAGCTTGATCCCATGTGGCGGGATGCTATTAATGTTGAATTGATGGCCTTGCATGGGAACCAAACATGGACCTTAGCTCTGGTAAGACTGTTATTGGTGTAACTTGGTGTATAAGATCAAGTACACTTCCACTCGTGTTGTGAGAAGTATAAGGATAAGTTGGTAGCCAAGAAATATAATCAAAAGGAAGGTTAGGGTTTCTTTGAAACCTTTTGTCTAGTAGCAAAGATCACCATTGTCAGAGGACTTCTAGCTTTTGTGGCAGCAAATAACTGGCATATTTCACACTGCATGTGAATAACCTTCCTCTATGGTGATCTAGAGGAGGACGTGTGCATGGTTTTACTTCTTGGGGTTGCTCCTGTAGAGGGCAATGTATACTGCTATCTTCATAAGTCCATTTATGGCTTGAAGCAGGCATCCAGGTAATTGAATCACGACATGACCTCCATCTTTCTCAGTCAAGGATTCATTCAATCTCCAACAGATCACTCATTGTTCATTAAACATCATAATGATAATATTATTGTTCTTTAGTGTATGTAGATCACGTCATTATTGGAGGTAATACCAAGTATGATATTGATCAACTGAAACTTACTTGCAACATCACTTCAAACTGAAGGACTTGGGAGTTTTGGAATACTTTCGAGGAATTGAAGTTGCAATATGCAAGATGCAAGAAAGGGGTATCAATAAATCAACGAAAAAAAATGCTTAAGAGATCATCAATGGCTGTGGTCTTCTTGTAACAAGACCAAACACTGCACACACATAGAACAAAATCTTAAATTGTCTCTGACTCTCAGTCATGGGGAGAGAACTTGAGTGATCCAACCAAGTTCAAAGGACTAATAGTGAGGCTTTTATATTTAGAATTGACTAAGCATGATAAATGTTATGTTGTGGAAACTCGAAGCTAGTATATGGGAGAGCTAGGCAATAACATATGAAAGGGACACTCAGAGTTTTGAGGTATACAAAATGGTCCCCAAGATAGATTTATTCTTTCCTAGCAACATCTCAACTCAGATAATGTGATGCAAAATATTTATCTTACCCTTAGTGTTTAAAAAATCAATTGTAAAAGATAAATAAAAAAAAAGACCTTATGATGTACGTATTATGTATTACTAGACACGAATTATGCTCATTTGTGAAGACATTAGTAAAATAGAAGCTCCATATTTTATAAAGATAATAAGAAGAGATCCGTAAATTGTATATAAATGTCAAACTAATTTCAAAATGTAATGGGCTGATAATTAATTCAACGTTCAAAAGCATAGATAATTTTACTTGGAACCTTAACTTAACTAATGACACCAGAGTTATTGATATAAGATGAACTTGGCCACGTTATTTGCTGTTCAAAATATTCAAGGACTAACCACGTTTTTGATCGACATCAAAGCATCAGGTCACATTTTTCTTCATAAATTATTGTTATTTGTTAACTTAACTATTCAAATGTCCACTGTTAATAGTGCTTGTAGGTGGCAATACCAAAGCAAATACGAATAATGATTGGGTGGTGAGCCAAGTCTTAGCTAAACCTTGGAAGATATTACTTGTTCTTTTGAACAGATATAGCACTGCTGTAATCTGTTCTGTTCTTTTGTGATGACTGATTTTGCATATTTCTATAAGCTTTTCAATAACAGATTAAATGAGCAGAACATTGTATATTTCCTTTGCTTTATGTCGTTTCCGTCCTTTGAGCAAAATTGGTGTTAAAAAATAAATCACAATCCAAATTATGTTAAATTTATATTATATCTCAACTCCTATCCCTCTCTAATATTTACACATTTCTCAATGAATCTATATCGAACACCCCGGTCACAACTGATAAATTAAGATAAACATAGATCTTTAATATATATATATATATATATATATATATATATATAGACAGAGAGAACGATTGTCAACTCACCCAACAATTCCGAACAAATGACAAACCATTTCAATGCTATTTTAAAACACCAAAGAGAAACCATAGAGGTAACGCGATAACATCATTCAAAACAAATTGTACTACAAAAAAATCAAAACTCCAACTATAACGAACCTATAGTTTTACTTACATCTTAATTCAAGCAAACGAAAAACTTCTAATCCATCAACCTACCAACATACTACTAACATTCACGAACTGAGCTCAAATTCAAAAGCTCAGCTTTCTTTACAAGTAACAGATGTTAATATCAACAAGCAACTGTTAGAATTTACAAACTAACTAGTTTGTTGCTTACTTAAGTTCTTCTCTTCATCATTGCATTGGAACCCCGAATGTCTGAAACTGTACTGGATTGTTGGGAGGAGGACGAGGAGGAACGACTAAGGTATCAGAACTCGTCGTGATGTCGTGAATGCTCGACCTTTTTCGTTCTTTCTTTTCCGACTGACGTTGATAATACTTCTGAGCGTGGCTAGCAACTTGTGTTGCGGTCCTCGTGACTACGAAATGCCTCGATATACTTCTCCAATCACCTCGCCCATATTGTTGAAGCCCTGCTAAGAATAACCTGTATGAAACAAAATGGAAATGAGTGCATGAATCGGAGCATAAAACAAGTTGAATCAATCATAAAGATTAAGTAATTTACAATTTACTTAATTTACAATTTACTTTAAATAAAACACAAGAACGACAAATCAAACAAGACCATAAATTCCCAAAAAAAAAACACAAAAAACAAATAACAGAACTCCAAAAAATCACCTGTGTTCGTCTTCCGTCCACGCTTTCCCCTTCTTCCTCTCCCCGCCCCTGCCACGACCCGTATTCCCCGCCCCGCCCTCCATCTCTTCCTCCTCCTCATCATCATCATCAAGATACCTCGGCAGCTCGATACGACCGCGATCAATCTCGTAAACATCCTGCAATAGCGCCTGGTAGTGCGTCTCCACCTCCGCCGGAGATTTTCCCGTCAAATAACCCGCCATAATCTGCCACCTGTTCGCCGCGCCTTCCGGAATCTCGAGCAACAGCCGCTCGAACAGCTTGTCCTCGTCTCTCGTCCAGTGCGCCGCCGCCCATTGATCAGAGTTCATGATTATATTTTTCTTTAGCTGATTAGTTTGTGAGAATCTTGGAGTGTTGTAAATTTGGATTTTGGGGGATTTATATTTATAGTGAGGAAGGTAGAGATTTTAATTATCACGTTTTTTAGTGACTAATTGGAATTTTGTTTTTTTACTAGTTGGCGGTGGTGGACCTCAATTTTGCTTTGACTACTTTCTTTTCTTTTCCCTATCTTTTTTATAATATAAATAAAATATATGTTGAGTGGATATTGGGATTTCATTTTTATAATACATATAATTACTATAATATCGGGATCCATGGATTTTCCGTACAACTGACGGTTTCTTGATTCGAGTTTTTTTTCCCCTGCTAATTTGTTGGTAAATTGAGTACTTATGTTATACAAATACGAATTACAATAGCCTGGAGATTTTAAAAAACTAATGAATGTGGTGTGGGGTGAATATGGATATAAATTTTGATATTAACATTGTGTCAATGCATCAAAAACTGATCTCTATTGTGTTAAAGATAATTTATAATGGATTACTGAAATAGAAAAAATGATTTAAATATCTACTAATTAAAGAGTTTGTGAAACATTGACACGTTGAGTTAAATTTATTTTTTTGAACATATAAATTTTTTATTTAAACGCGACGAAACATAGTAATGTACAAAGATGTGCGGGTGCAAGAACGAGGTTGGCGTGACGGTCGTGAATATGAATAAGTAATGTCACGCGAAATCAAATGTTCAAGTACGGGGGACAACATGATCATGTCATATAAGAAGATTGTTGCATCGGGCAGTCTACCGAGGCTCGGTCGGAGCCCCATCTTGTTAGCACATCCCCGATACTATTGGCCTCGCAGATGTACACGCGATGTCCAACTGGTAAAAAACGCTCCAGAGTTTCCAAATATCGTGTAGGAGTGGGCGCGATTCTAACGAGCTCGGAGTTCGACGAGGAAGTTAGTGGTTATTCCAACGGCCGCAAAAAACGCACCAACTACCGTACTTGTTGAATCACGTAGCACACCACCAATCCCCGAAGGCCTCAGGTTACCCAAGGATGAGCCATCACGGTTATATTTTATGGACCCGTCTGGAGGCGGGTCCCCTAAAGTTCAAGGTGTGTGTCTTAGATACCAGGGCGCAGGAGGATGGGTTAGTTCGCGGAGGGTGTTGGGGATGTAGTGGATAATGTCGGGTGTCGTTATTGGCATCCTACGAAAAATGAGTTTATTTCGAGCGCGCCAAAGGGCCCTGCAGAGGACAAGGGTGGTAGAGGGGGTGGCGTTGCGGAAAAGGTGATGGATGATGTTGATCCCAAGTGGGCGAAGTGAGAACTCCGGGAAGGTTGACCGGACGTCGTCAAAAAGAAGGCATACACTAAACAACTGGTGTGCCGTTTCGACCGCATAGTGGCAAAGGGGACAATGGACGATAACTGACATGTGTCGACGACGGAGGTTGTCCAACACATTAAGTTATTGGAGTACTATCAGAGTAGCAAAGTATTAAGGTATAAAAAACCCGAGAAGGAAGTATGAAATCATAGGACTCGAATCTTTAAAATACTCATGTGACATTAGCAAAATGTTAAGTGAGTATTAAATGGAGCAAACATAGTTTGCAACATTTCATCTCATTGTTTCTTCTTTTGTTTGTTAATTTGACGCGACGCTAATTTTATTTAGCTTACTTTACAAAATTAGATTAACCTAAATTTATAATAATAATTATCTGTAATTGCGACTTATGAGGATGATTGTATTATATCCGAGATTCATAATTCGTTGTTTAACAAAATGTTTGGACTTGTTTGCTTTGCCCAACTAAGTCTAATAAGATTAATAATTGTCGATATAATTCTGTTTGATTTGCAAGTTTATTAGTCAAGTTTGTCGTATGTGGCAGAATTATACCCCCTCCAACTACTAGTGTCCCAAATTAGATTAAATTCAAAGACCAAAATATCCTTCAATTTAATGGAATTGCGTGGGAAAAAATGATTCTAAAGATAAAATAGTCATTGCTCACAATTTAAAGGCATAATTAATAAAATATATTGAATTACTCCAAGCAAACAACCTATTATTAACTTTAGTTGGACTTTACTTGGGTGGGTGTTTATTTATCAAACGATTCAACATCCTGATTATACAATTTATATTAATATGGGAGTTTTGAGACCGATTGAATGTTGTTTTTCCTTTTTTTTTTGTTGTTTTTGTTTTGAGGACTCATTTAGCTTGACATTTGTTTGCTAGAAATTTTGCAATATTGGTCCTTTATAGTAACCATTTTTCAATTTTGGTCCTTTATTGTGCCAATGGCTCTTTTCGGTCCTCTATCGTGTCTCCTTGGTCCTTTTTTAATGAAGTTACGAATTTACCCTGAATTTTGGCATGTGATGTGCACCTGACCTCCAATTCCATTTTTTCCTTCAAAATTTACTCAAAACTTTTGAGTTATTATATTTACATCTCCGTAACTTTATAATAACGACTTTAAACTTTTTAAAAATAAACCCTTATTTAATACATCACAAAATTAAGCCCTTAAAATAAAATGATCATAACATTTTATTTGTTATAAGTTTCCCATAAAACTGTTATATATATATATTGTTCTTTTTAATGTTTATTGTTTTTTTTTGAGAAGAAATAAAGGATTTCATTTCATGATAATGATCAAAGAGTTCAGTACAAAGAGATCCGCATAGCAAAAGAATTACAGTGATTCAACAAAATCAAATGGGAGGTTCGTGGTTCCTTCTGCGTCAATTGAGATACGGTAAGCTAGTCGATGGGCTAGTTCATTTGCTGTTCGAGGAACATGCATGGCCGTGAATGATGTGAATGAAGTTTTAATATCCAGTATCTCATCCAAGAAAACTCCAATCTCCGCACGGGTCTTCTCATTCGACTTGATGTAGTTGATGACTGTGATACAATCGCCTGCAATACAAACGTCACTCCAATTCTGATTTCTTGCGCAATTAAATGTTGTATGCGCTGCTGCAGCTTCAGCAATCTCGGTTGTCCACCTCCCTGGTATGCGCATTCTTTTCCAGAATAGAATATGGCCATTTGAGTCCCTCGCAACAATGCCTACTCCTCCGCCAATTTGTTGATTTCTTGTTGCAGCATCGAAGTTGATTAATATGGTCCCTGGCTCCGGTGGCTCCCATTTTCCGGTGGATGGGCTAGGTGTCTGATTTCTTATCCCTGTTCGTACAAGACCAGCTGTACAAAAGTCCGAATAGAAACATCTAGTGCGTTGGATCAGATTTATCGGGGAGTCCTGTTGGTTCTCGTGCCATAATTTGTTCCTGTTATTCCACAAAAACCAGCAGCCAACCAAAAATAATCCAAAGTCCCTTCCATCCAGATTACTGAACACTGTTTTAATCCAGTCTCCTATACTTTCCTCTCTCAAATGTGCAATGAGAAGATTTGACAAGGCCCAAAAAACTCTAGCAAAATGACAGTCACGGAAACAATGTGTATTTGTTTCGTTACCTTCTTTGCAAATGTTGCAGATTTCAGATTCCGCCAGATGTCGTTGCTTGAGAGTATGCATGACTGGAAGCATCTTTTAATCAGTCTCCAAGTGAAGTGCTTTATTTTATTTGGCACTTGAGCGTTCCATACAAAGTTCCAGTTTTGTGTATCTCTCGTGCTACTGCTCCCTCGCACCTGTTCTTCACTTCTCTGTTTTAGTTCCATGGCAAGATGATAAGCTGTTCTTACCGTATAATTCCCGTGCTTAGTATAGTGCCATACCAGTGTATCCGGAGTATTACGACTGTCAAGCGGAATTTTCAGAATTTCTTCAACGTCTTCCTGCCAGAATAAATATTCGAGCACATTTAAATCCCAGCCTTGTGAAAACATATTAAGTAGAATATTAACATTTAAAGGGCCAACTTTATGCAGATCCGGTGTTCTTGGTTTGAAATTAAAATTCCCCGGAATCTAGTTATCCGTCCAAATGTTAATGTTTTCCCCATTACCAACTCTCCATCTCATACCCGCCTTTACCAAGTCACTTGCTGCACAGATACTTTTCCACGTAAATGAAGCGTTACCTTTTGCCTTGGCCTCGAAAATGTTGGAGTTTGGAAAATATTTGGCCGTTAAAATGCGACTCAGTAAGGATTCAGGCTATTGCACTATACGCCAAAATTGTTTGCCAAGGAGTGCTAGGTTAAATGCTTTAAGATCTCTAAACCCCAAGCCCCCATCTCTCTTACTTTTACACAAATCTTTCCAACATACCCAATGAATTTTTTTCTTACCATCTTCCCCCCACCAATAATTAGAAATCAGCGCTTCTATTTCATGAAGAAGGTAATCTGGTAGTTTAAAACAACTCATTACATATGTAGGAATAGATTGAAGTATGGATTTAATTAATATTTCCTTCCCCGCCCTCGAGACCAACTTGTTTTCGAATGATCCCGCCTTACTCCATACCCTCTCCCTAAGCCAATCAAAAATTTCTCTCTTACTACGTCCCATGGTTGTCGGTAAGCCTAGGTATTTTTCATGTTTAGCAACAACTTGGACATGGAGAATATCTCTAACTTGTTCAATTAGATCCTCTGGGGTATTGCGGCTAAAGACAACAGTGGACTTGTCAAAATTAATCTCCTGGCCTGATGCTAAACTAGTTTTTAATGTTTATTGTTTTATAACTAGTTTTTTTGTTTCTTATTATCTTTTTCTTTACAAAAGATCTCAAAAAAGTTATAAATTACTGAATTCTAAATTCAAATTACATAAATATATTTTAAATAATTAATTGTAAGATTTCAGTTTAATTAATAATACTTTATTTTTTAATAATCAATAATTAAAAAAGCAAAAACTTAAAATGTCCTCTTCTCCACACCATCCCATCCCACCCACCCATGCCCTACCGACCAAACTATATATGAGTAAAAGAGAAAAATTTGTTGCTCTCTTGAAGGGTGTCAGAGTACCGGCGAAATTTCAACGTCGCGAGCTCGATGAGCCGATCGAACGGTTTTCGAACTTAAATCAGACCGCAACATCATCACCATCTTTAGTTAAACAATATCTCGAATATATATATATATATATATATATATATATATATATAAATGGGTCGGTTACAAGGGTATTACAACGAGTATACTGTTAAATAGGTCTATTCTAGCTATACTAGTCTCGAATAGGCTTGGTTCGGAATACCTCGGACTAACTTAGGATGCAAGGTAAGATATCAGAGATATGTCGGAGGTGACGTCGAGGATTATGTCGGAGACAACATCGGATCATCCATGTCGAGAATGATCTACTAGATATATCTAAAGGGGTGCTAGTGATGTATGTATAGAAGATATATATCGGGTATTATGTTGAACGCTATATCGGGGGTGGCTCGATATTGATGTACAGTAATTGCGGATAATTAAAGCTTACCTTGATTACCGGGAAGCGAGTATTTATAGGCCTCGGGATACAGAGACCACTCAAGTGATGAACACGTGAGCTGTACCATATCGGGGATGATATTTGATATATATGTTGGGGACGATACCCGACATAAGTAAAAGCTGGGCCTAGCCCATTGCAGGCCTATACGGAAAATACCCATATCGTGTAGTCCCCCAATTTGAGAACTATTATCAAAAGATAATAATCTGCAAATTAAATCTGAGTTTTTGTATTACCAGTACCTCTCGTCCCGCCAGTTCAAATGATGAAGAGCTGATGCGGGAATTGCATTTTGATGTTTTGAATTGATATTGGTGGACCCCCAATGCAATTTGCGCATTGTCAGAGGTTTTCGTTTGAATTATTGTTCTGTAGTAAACTTCCTATTATATCGGAGGTCTTTCGACATATATGTCGAATGTAAATTTCGATATATATGCTGCATTTAATGCCTATCCGTAGGCTCTCCCTATAAATAGTAGTGCGTCAGGAGAGGTAGAAGAGTTTGATTGTCTTCTAGCGCATCGATCCCTTCCTCAGGTGAGTATGTCAGGGATACCCGATGTATATTTTGATATGATTTTCGATATAACCTTCGATATGGCATTCAATGTGCCCTTGTCTATTTTTTACTCTGGTTTATTTAATGCACTATTTTTGCAGATTATATAACCTTCAACATACCTGCGTCGTGACCTTCGAAAGATATGTCTGGAATGTGTGCTTGATTTGGTGCATTATCGTTTGCTGACATGGCAGACTGACAAAACACTCCACATCATGCTGATTTTAGGCTACGCTAGAACCAGCTTTGTCCTTAGCACACATGTACTCCAAGCGACGCAGTGAGGGGATGGATAGATCTTTCATGATTTCCGACTGGACTCGGGTTATCCCAAGCAGCCTACGTACCCCATTGAGAGAATCAAGCCAAACGTAGTTCATTAGTGGTAGGTTAGTTGTATAATCAAGTATAATGATATGTCGAGTATATTGTGGATATCGAATGTGATGTCGAAGAGGATATCGGGGGTGATATCAGGGACCTTTACGTCGAGGATGATGTCCTGATGGATGCCGGATATGATATTGGATATGATATTGAATATGACGTCCGGTGGTACGTCGAAGATATATATCGAATGTTACGTCGAATCTGATATCAGGGATGCTCGATATCAGGTGTACAGTGTCTGAGGATAATTAAGGCTTCTTTTGGTTAGAGAAGCGCATATATTTATAGATCTTGGGATGCGGTGACCACTGTACTATATCGAATGTTATATTCGATATACATATCGGGGACCATCCCCGATATAGACGAATATGGGCTTTGTCCATGGGCCAGCCCAATGCGGGAATTACCCATATCATGTAGTCCCTTAGTTTAGGAGTTATCATTGTAGATAATAATTTGTAAACTTGATTTGTATGCTCGAGTATTTTATCGAGGGATACCCTTCACTCCCCCAGTTTTCGAGTTGCATGAACAACAAATTGGGATAGTGAAAATAGAGCTCGGATACTTCCCCATCTTCTTGGACAATTTGGTTAAGATGGAAGTTGAAAATTCAGTGATGATAGGTATATATCAAATATGCATTTGTGATATCTTCCTAATATGGAAGGCATCTATTGCCGCCGGGGCCCAAGTGTGGTTATTATATAAGTTGGGCCTTTCCATTTGTCCAGATGCAAATATTTGTTGAAGTGACCGCCCGTGCGTAAGTAGAGGCCGTAAACTCTATTTGCAGTTATGTTTGCAAAAGATATAATGTACAATTGCTTAATATCGAGGATTGGCTCTCGATGTGATGATCCTTAAATGCGCCGACGGCCATCAAGGTTGTTGCCATTCGATGAGATTTTTGAGACGTGATACTTTAAGATTCATTGCTACTCTATAATCACTTAAGGAAGTGCATTTTGAGTAACATGCCCATATTCGATGAAAATGACGATATGGAGGTGGATACGGTGCGTGGTCGCAAGAGGATTATGTCGAATAGCGTACGTACCAAGGTGGGTGCTAGACCATTTCGTGTGATGGGTTGATGGGCTAGAGGACCCATAATAATATAGGAACAAATATGTCTTAGCTGGAAGTAGTGTAGAACATGAGGAGGTTGTTCTCTGAACGAGGCCGTCATTGCCTCAAAAGCGTTACTGCTAGAGATAAACTGGACCGCTTAGGGTCTTGTATGTGCAATGTTTGCATGTATTATTGTGGTTATAGCTTGTGATTGTGTATATGTGACTGTTTATGACAATCAGGTTTTTCCCACCCCTGCGTTAGGTTGGCGGGTGATTGAGAGACTCAGGGTTACTGATGAGAGCGCTCTTTATTGTTTATTATGATTTTACCCTTTTAACAATTTAGGATATGTGAAAATATTTGAATGTTCTAGCCCAGTCGTAGCGTTAATGTGGTTGGGTCTCGCGTTTGGTGAGGTGGGTTCGTAACCAATTTAAACTTTGTAGGTCCCTCTTGAGTTATTCAAGTACTTTATCAGATGTAGTATCTGACTACGCTTCCATTACCTTTATAGGTAGATGTAGTTGACATTGTATCACAAACTATTCTTGTTATAACTTGAGAGGTATGATCTATGATAACGTGTTTAGTATGCCCTACGACATGAATAACATGCAGAGAATATTGCATTGTATCGTGAGAGGTAAATGATTTGGACACCGCGCAAGGTATGTTGCACTATGCCATAATTGGGCAGTTTCAAGCTGAAGCTATTGTAGAGTGTAGCTTCAAGTATTGTTACATCTCACGGGTGGTGTTGAGCTACCACCAGTGCAGAGTGTAGGTATGATAATGTTGAGCCTGATGGCACTGTCGAGATTCTTAAGAAAAAGAGTCTTGCGTTGATTGGCGTGAAATGTGAGTCAATCATGGACCCCCAATGTAATTTATGAAGCATAGAGGTATGCGTTTGAATTATGGGAGAGAAGTGCTCCTTGATAGGAAACTTGTCTTTATTGGGAATTTCCTCCTCTTAGCGCCTCCTCTCAGCGTGAACGCCCGATGAGTCTTATCAATTCGTAGTTGTAGTCCTTCTGCTATTTTCGTAATAAGCGGTCAATGCCTTGTTGCGGGGCCTTACCTTTGTATTTTAAGGTGAACGGTGCACAATATCCCGTAGGATTCGTAGATTTTCGTCCCTTTTGGGTTCTCTCCTCCGTATCTCGGTAGACAAGGAGGTCAATATCCCGTAGGATTTGTAGATCTTCACCCCTTCGTTGGTGTGGGGTAGCTAATTCCTTGTCATTTATCAAGGATAGCAAAACAAGCCATGAATATATGTTGATATAAATTTCTTAATAAGTTAGAAACTAGAAGGTGGATAGTTTTCGGTCAACTTCTTTTTATCTTGATGGGTGGGGAATGTGTTCCCTCCTCGCCTTTATTGGTAGGAGATGTCGTAGTTGAGATTCCTAAAGAAAAAATGTGTGTCGCAATATCAAAACTAAGAGTGTGAGTGGCGCTATGTCGCCTCTGCTATGCTTGTGTAATAGCCTTTTGATAATCGTAATCTTTGTTTTACTATTTTGTTTGAATATTCGATCCTTGATTGAATTCTAGCATTTGCCTTGGGTAGACATCTGTTATCGTACATTGCGTGATAAATATGCAGGTTAAGGTGTTTGCTGGCATATCATCATAGGATAGGAGATAAATTGATTTGTTAAAGTATTCTCCAAATTTTGCCGTAGGATAAGAGAATTTTTACCCCAAAGGGTATTCTTTGCCTCATCCCGTAGGATAGGGGATTTGTGTACCTGTTAGGGTGTTCTCTGCCATTTCCGGTGGGATATGAGGTATCATTTACCGTTTGAGGTATTTTCTGCCTTCTTTCGCAGGTGAATCGATTGATAGTAAAATGCTTGAAGTCAAGCAAGGTTACAACGAGAGTAAAAATCATATGAAACATCATTTAGAAAAGTTAAAGCCCGTCATGGCGGACTGGAGGCTCCCAGGTCAATGTTTGAAAATGACGGTTTACGTCCATATCATTTATAGGTCCACTAAGAGATGTCAACATTCTCTTCCATTTAACTTAAACATGCGCTTTGTCAATCTTAAAGAGGATAAGATAGGTCATGACCAAGAAGTCATCGTAAGGGAGGCATTCAGCTAAAGTAATTGTGAATGCGATGATGGACGCAAAGAAGTTTCTTGACGTTCTTAGTTCTGCGCCTAGTTCGTATTAGAGCGTTTTATTGCGCTACTAAGTATTGTAGGTTGGTCACCTTTTGAAAGAGTTGTATAGTTTGTAATGGTGTAAAGCGTAGCATATTATGCTGTTTGGAATGATATTTTGGCTAACACTTATTGTGCTCCGGAGTGATCTTATTTAATCACGGCATCATCATATATTTGAACAGTAATTGTTCATTTTGAACGTTATATTATATATCTCATAGTCGCAGTGGTACTATTGGAGATCTCATTAGCAATGAGAATTAACGTTTGTGCTAGTTTCATTTAGGAATTGACAATATCTGTAAAGGATAAAGTCATATCATACCACGTAGAGTGGATTGCTTTTAATTAAATTGATGGACCAATGTGGGTAAGATGTTAACCCTCATAGTGGATATACATGTTGTAATCACTGCGACTGCAACATGTTTTAGAATTTGGTCTTTTTCTTGACTCTCGTCTTGCACGCAATAATGAGCGTGTTTCTCGTTGTAACATTAGTCGCAATATGGTGACGGGTGTAACGCCATTGCGATAAAATTATGGTATGAATGATTTATTCATTTAATGACGTCATCACACTATTTTTGAGCGTTTAGCAGTATTCTGCCATTATATAGTTGTTATCTTCAGTTTATTATAATTATGCGGAGTAGGCGTTTAGCTAATTGCTTGACCTTTGGACCCTCATGCCATATCTAGAGGAGGCATTTGAAACGATTATATGCCCTTGAGAGTCGGGGTCCCATTTTAGTGCTTTATTGCGCCTTAAGAGGCGGGGTACCGCATAGGTACTTGTTTTTGTGCCGTATGAGGTGGGTTACCGTGTAGGTACATGTTTTATTGCCATTTTAGGCAGGTTACCGCGTAGGTACAGATTTATTTGCATTTTAGGTTTGGTACCGCGTAGGTAAATATTCCTCTTGCCAATTTAGGCATGAAACTGTATATGTAGACGTTGCTCTACCATTTATGTCGTGTTACCGTGTGGGTACTCTGCCCTTTCTTGGCATTTTACTGTATTGGTAGAAGTGACGCTACCATTTTTAGCATGTCTCATTTGTGTTGTCAGCATCATCCGTTTCTTCGTTTGAATTCATGAATAAAAGAGGGTTTCTCAGTCTATTTGAATATTTTCTGTCATATCCTATAGGATAGTAAAAATAAATAAGTTACCTGTTATGGTATCCCTCTGCCTTCTCCGTATCTTTGTATTTCTCATATGACGGATTTTCTCCTGCCTATCTCGGTGGATAGCGGAGTTATGCCAGAGCATTTGTAGATTTCTTATGCCGACTTATCTCCTGCCTATCTCGGTGGATGGCGGAGTTATGCCAGGGCATTTGTAGATTTCTTATGCCGACTTGTCTCCCGCCTATCTCGGTGTATAGTGGAGTTATGCCACGGCTTTTGTAAATTTCTTATGCCGACTTGTCTCCTGCATATCTCGGTGGATAGAGGAGTTATGCCACATATTTTGTAAATTTCTTATGCCGACTTGTCTTCTGCCTATCTCGGTGGATATCGGAGTTATGCCAGGGCATTTGTTGATTTCGTATGCCGGCTTGTCTCTTGCCTATCTCGGTGGATAGCGGAGTTATGCCAGAGCATTTTTTTTATCTCGATGGATGGGGGATCTCTTCTTCTCCTTGTTTTGTTGACGGAGGATGTCCGTGTTCCTGTCATTTAAACGGATAACAATGTATGCAACAATATATATCTCAATACAAAACTTCAAGATAGATAACAGCCAAGAACCGGATAGTGTCCGATTTGCTATCATTTTGGATATGAGATACTTTTACCCTTTAAGGTATATTTCAGTCTTATCCCATAGAATATGTTTGTTCCTGCAATCAATCTATCAATATGAAAGATATATATATATATATATATATATATATATAACATTCTATAGATAAAGATTAATAACGGGTAATAGTTAAGAACCAGGTGAATCCTAGTTCGCCTATATATCCCGTAATAAGGGAATAAGACCTGCGTGGTTCTTACAGGCCAGCCCCGGAGGGTGATTTAAGTAAACTAACATTGTTCTAATAATAATTAAAGATAGAAGTTAAGAGATAACGTAATTAATTGCAGAATATGCATGTGAATAATATAATGTAATTGATATGACTTATCTTGTTTGGTGGGGTGGAGTCCCAACTTGATATGCGCCAGGTTTTGATGAGTCTAAGTCAGCCCAGAGTCGTAAGGATGATCATGCAAAGCATAGGTCCCATGGCGCTCCAATTTGCCAGTGTTCTTCATGAACTCGATTGAATTTTACGGTTGCTTGCTTGTGTGTGTTCCCACAGACAGCGCCAATGATTTGGTACATTATCGTTTGCTGACCTGACAGGCTGACGAAACACTCCACATCATGTTGATTCTAGGTTGCGCTGGAACCAGCTTTGTCCTTAGCACACATGTACTCCAAGCGACGCGGTGAGGGGACATATAGATCTTTCATGATTTCAGACTGGACTCGGGTAATCCCAAGCTGCCTACGTATCCCATTGAGGGAATCAAGTCAAACGTAGTTCATTAGTGGTAGGTTAGTTGTATAATCAAGTATAATGATATGTCGAGTATCTAGTGGATATCGAATGTGATGTCGAAGAGGATATCAGGGGTGATATCGGGGACCTTCTACGTCGAGGATGGTGTCCTGATGGATGTCGGATATGATATCGGGTATGATATCGAATATGACATCCAATGGTACGTCGAAGATATAGTCGGAGATATATATCGAGTGTTACGTCGAATCTAATATCGGGGATGCTCGATATTAGGTGTACATTGTTTGAGGATAATTAAGGCTTCATTTGGTTAGCGAAGCGCGAATATTTATAGACCACGGGATGCAGGGACCACTGTACTATATTGAATGTTATTTTCGATATACATATCGGGGGCCATCCCGGATATAGACGAATATGGGCTTTACCCATGGGCCAGCCCAATACGGGAATCACCCATATCAGTGCTCTTATGTAGAAAAGTAAGGAGCGTTGTGGCTGGGAGGTTGTCGCTTCGGCAGAGAGGAGATAGAGTGCTTCCTCTGATTCTGGTGTGAACATTGGTACTCTGGAAGGTGTAGCTGGACCCCTTTTAGTAGGAGAAAACACTATTTTCGTTACTGGAACATCCGTGCCTGGTGGTGTTAGTTCCCTTATGGCAGAGGTTGCCCCTTTGGCCACCGAACCTGGTGGTGAGAGGATTCTTGATATTGTAGGAGATGTGGCTGGAGCTGACACTCTGTTAACAGCGGTCTCTATGGCCAAGGAAGTTGTCCGGCCCTCATTGGTGTTGCCCTCTTCGTTGGGCCAAGCTAAGGTCCGTCCCTCCTCTGCTGGCAGATTCGCACACAGCTCTGCCCCTATTGGTCATTCAGCGGAGAATTATTAGACTTTTATGAATGTCGTGGCCGGGTCAACGCCATTTTCCCCCGGTGATAAGGCGGTCCTGGGGGGTTCATTGAGGATCCCTATTCCGATAGATGAGGATTCGCCTGATTCGACCAGTGTCGCAGATAAGGGCAAGGGTCCTGCTGTGGACATTGCGGCAAAGAGCGGGCGTCCTCCTATAAGTGCTACCGAAAAAGGGAAAGGTCTCGCTATAAGTTCTGTGGATAAAGGCAAGGGTCTTGCTTCAAATGTTGTACGAGAAAGGGCCCTTTCTCAAGTTTTTGCTCGAACCCCTATATTGAGACCGTCTGTCCCGATTTGCCCGCAGTCTGCACAGGCTGAGCGGAAAAGGGATCGAGATGAAAACACCCGCGTGCCATGTTTGACCGCTGATCAAGGGCGATAGAGGCATGGACCTAGCGGTCAGGGCCAAGGTGTGGAATTTCAGGAGGCTGAGGCGATTCGTGGCATGGCGCGGGCCTTTCTTCCACCAGCTAAGGTACCTGTTTTAACCAAATTTGAACGGGTGCAGAATGTGCGTCGAGACATCCACGTGTTTTAAAGTGTAAGTTGCCGAGATCGTTTTGATTACTACGCTCAGGTTTTATCGTAAGTTCCCTCTATTTGTAGCTTGGGAAAATGCTAGCGACGTCGATGAAGACCTTCAGTGAGTCTGAAGGGGATAAGGACGCTATTATTGCACAACTTTAGGCCGATATTGAGAATATGGCTGATTTTAACCCTATGGCCTTAGAGAAACTTGAGGCTGAGAAGAGGGAGAATTTAAGTAAAGCCCGGCTAATGAAGAATGCATATGATGATGCTTGTGCGCATGACGAGAATACGGCGGTCCTTGCTAATCAGTATAAGGATCATGCTCTCAAAGAGCATGAAAGCCACCGCCTGGCGGAAAGTGAACTTGCGAAGGTAAAGGCGGAGAATAAGCGTTTGATGTCTGAGCTTGCGAAGGCTCAAACTATTCTGGAGAAAGTGTTAAGTGCGCGTATCTTTCATGTGCAATATCCTCTCATGTTGAAATTCCTAGCTAATGTGTTGTCTTTGTAGGACGAGTCTCCCGAGGTCTTGCTATGGGGAGCCGAGAAATTCTTGGCAAGTGGGAGCTATCACTGGCTCCTTGCAAAGCATGCCGTTGTAGAGTGGGAGGAAGCCTTTCAATCCTTGATAGGGTAAGTAACCTCTAGGAAAGGGTTCAAAGAAGGATTCAATTTCATGTAATTGAATGCCATGTGTGGCCCAGACGGTTTGCCCCTTGCAGATGATGAGACTGCGGACGTTGTTTCGGATCAGCCATATCTATTCTCGGAGCGTGTGAAGCAGAAGGGCCCTGCCTAATCTGAGCTTGTGGTTTTCATTTGTTGGCGTTGCATCGCCTTGTTACTCATCCTGGTCATGTACTATCATTGAATAATGTTGCCTTAAATTTGTTGGCGTATTTCGTTATGCCTTTCTGTTTTTGCATAATTTCCGTACTGCATCTCCGCTTTCCTATAAGTTCTAGTATTTGTGATATGGAATAATAGGTTAATACTTTGGTACCTTATGTTATCATCTTATTGGAGTCTCTCTTTCGATTGCTTGAGAGTTATATCGCCTCTTCGTGGGGCTCGCATCTCCTTTAGCTGCTCTTCGGCTTACATCGGTGTGTAGGGGAGTTACTACTTGGAGTCGTGTGTTGATTCTATCCTGGGTGCTCTCGTTCCTATCATCATGGATAGGGGAGTTATGACCCAGGAATTGTAGATGTCGTATGCCGGCTTATCTCCTGCCTATCTCGTTGCATAACGGAGTTATACCTGGGCATTTGTAGATTTCGTATGCCGGCTGTCTCCTACCTATCTCGGTGGATAGCAGAGTTATACCAGGGCATTTGTAGATTCTCTCGCCACTTGTCAGCGGTCAATATCCCGTAGGATTTGTAGAGTCTTCGCCACTCTTCGGTGGTCGTTATCCCGTAGGATTTGTAGAGTCTTTGCCACTCCTCGGTGGTCATTATCCGTAGGATTTGTAGAGTCTTCTCCACTCCTCGATGGTCATTATCCCGTAGGATTTGTAGAGTCTTCTGTGTTTTCTGTTTTCAAAGAAGGTAACACCTTTGTATAGGGAAGAACATTTGGTAATATGGAATCAAAAAAATGAATTCCCATCTGTATGCGTTATCCCATCGTGTAGGAGATATGCCCTTTCCTGCGTGTAAGCAAGGAATATCGTTGTACTTGTTCTAGACGGGTGAAATAAACATGTTCGCAACAGTAATAACAATTAATATTGTGTCACAGTTTCTGGATAATCGCACGGGCAATATCATAAATTACGCGTGCCCTTCGGGCATCTTTAATTTTGTCCTCATGATGTGGGACATTATTATCATATCCTGTTGGATATGTACCTGCAGAAGTTCATAAATGCAGCAGGAATATATCAATTGAAATGATAGGAGTTCACGATGGATAACGGTCGAGGGCTAGGTAACTCTCAACCTGGCTACGTATCCCGTCTACGGGAATCAGACCAGCGTAGTTCCCCCTTTTTTAGTTCCAGTCCAACCCAACGATGGGGCAATTTAAGGAATCGAAATTGTTCAAAAGACATAACACAATTGTTCTAGGAATAGTAAAAGACATTAAATAACTGAAGGTCGGGCCCCCCAGTGGAAGGTGATTACTCCGTATCTGGCAGGTATTCCTGCTCGACTGCCTCCACCTCTTGTGCCTCCCTAATCCTAGGAAGTCTCAGTGAGGCTATATAGCACATCCATCCCTGTTTCTGATCTCCTATGACTTCCCTAATTCCAGCATGTGTGGGAAACTTCATCTTCTGGTGGTAGGTTGATACCACGACTCTCATTTCATTGAGGGCGGGGCGCCCAATGATAGCATTGTAGGGGAAGAAAAGGTCGACCACGATGTACTTTACTGCGATTGTCCTTCTACATGGCTCCTCACCGAATGAGGTAAGCAATGTGATGTGGCCCATTGGAATTATCTATCCTCATTTGAAGCCTGTTAGCGGGGTCAAGACCGCTTCCAGCATGTTCTGTGGTAAAACCATTTTCTCCAAGACATGGTCAAAGATAATGTTGGAGGAGCTGCCATTGTCGACCAAGGCCTTGTATACTGAGATTCAGCTACATCAATTGTAATAACTAATGGACAATCAAGTTTACCTGCTTTCAATGCCTGCGGCGTGAGCTGCTCCAGGTCTCTCTTGGTGAACAAGATCTCTTGATCCATGAATCCTTCCTGCACAACCGAGGTAGTATAGCCTATATATGTTCTGACCTGCATCCGACGGGTTATTCTCTCAGCCTTGAGCTGAATTGGCGCCTGACGTTTCTCCGTTGATGACATTGATCATTCCTCTAATCGAGGCATTGACTATAGCCCTCCCGCGCTCGGATGGAGCCTCGATTGCCTTTTGTTTGTCTCTTCTGGGGGAGCGTGAGTGGTCTCTGCGAAGTGAGCAGGAATCATCATCCCTTCGGCGGTCGTTCTTTGAGTTCCTCACGAACTCCACAAGCTTGCCCTCCTTGATGAGCCTTTCAATCTCGTTTTTTAGATCGATACATTCCTCTGTATCGTGTCCCATCTGGCACTGATATTCGCAGTACTTCCCAGAGAATTTCATTCCTTTGTTCTCCCTTAGCTTCCTAGGCTCGTTGAGCCACCTGTTTTTCTGCACCACTACGAATACCTCCAAAATTCCTCTATTTAGTGGGGTGTATCTTCTCGGGGACATGTTCCTGTATCGTTCCTTTCCAGAGTGCATGCTGGGGTTTGGGCTTTGCTTGGTGGCCATCATGTTGTCTTCGTAAATGATGTCGTACCCGAGCGTATTAATTTGGGCTATCGTTGGTGACTTAAGCTTGAGCAATTGGGAGGCAAACCTTTTATGTGTGGTAGCGTTAAATAGGATGAGGACAACCTGGTCCCCATGCGGCTCATCCACTTTGAGCAGTTCATCATTAAACCTCTTGATAAAATCCCCCAAGCTCTTTTTGTCTCTCTACTGCATAGCATCCATATGATGCATGCTGGTCCTCATCCTTTTCTGACTGGAGAATTGGCTCTCGAACTTTTGTCTCATCTGATCATAATCCGTTATAGATCGAACCTCCAACATTGTAAACCAATCCAAAGATGCTCCGGTTAGGGTCGTAGCCAAAATCTTCGCTTTGATATTGCACGAAAACCTGTGTGAGTTTAAGAAACTGTTGACAGAGTGGAGATGGTCCGCTGGATCACTCTTCCCATTATACGGTTTAATCAAGGGGATCTTATCTCCCTTCTCTAGCACTTCTGACTCTATCTCAACTGAAAAGGGTGTTAAAGTACAACCCTCTACAAGAGCTAACCTTCGTCCTACTTCTACCGTTTTCGCGGTCCAATTGTTCTATCCTCTTAGCAATGTTCCTTCTCTCCATCTCTCGATATCGACCCTCAACCCTGTGGGTTCCTTGGTGGTGCACATCTCTTCCAGAATCTCTCGTGTCTTCACGTTTATCAGCTCTTCGTTCTGATCCAGCTCTTCTACTCTTGGATTTCTACGGTCGCGGTGGGGCATCGTCCATTCCCCTATTGTTCAGGCACGGTAGTAGTGACTCCAAGGTTGCATTCAGTGTGGTCTGGACCATAGCGTTAATTTGCGCTATGATCTCTGGTGCCAAAACTGCAAGCACCGCGGGTACAGGGATCGGTCCTCTCGGCACTTGGGGATGTTCGAGTTCATTCTGGTCCACCACCGGTTCTGGGGCAGGAGCAGGTGGCGGGGACGCGCTTTCTGCCATTGAATTGTCAACCACTGGTCTGTTGGACTACGAGCGGGCCATCCTTCTTTGCATCTCGGCGTCCTCGTCCAGGAACTTGGTGTTCCCACAGACCGCGCAACTAGTTAAACAATATCTCGTATATATATAAATGGGTTGGTTATAAGGGTGTTACCGGAAAGCGGGTATTTATAGGCATCGGGATACGGAAACCACTCACGTGATGAACACGTGAGCTGTACCATATTGGAGATGATATTCGATATATATGTCGGGGATGATACCCGACATAAGTAAAAGTTGGACCAAGCCCATTGCAGGCCCAATACGGGAAATACTCATATCAATATTGAAGGGCATCGTAAAAGGCAATGTTTAAGGCAAATCGAAGGCGAGATGAAGAGAGTCCATTGGGTGTTCCGATCTTCGGCGGCGGGGATTATGAGTATCACGGTTGTGGGTAGCGTGGGGTGGGGTGGGTGGTGAACAAGATGACATTTCAGTTTTTTTTTTTTATTTTAAATTATTAGTTATTAAAAAAGACGAATTATTAAATATATGCCTTATCTTTTTTTCAAAAAGTTAATATGCCTTTTTTTGGGCCTTGAATAAATGCCTCATATGTTTTAAATTTTAAAACAAAAGTGCGATCGGCCCGTATTCAGGCCAAAATTGCCTATGTGGCGGTATAGTCAATGCCACGTCAATAAGTTGCTCCGCCACGTCATATTTTTCAGCCAAAAAACGTTTTTTTACACAAACTCTTGTAATTTTAAATATTGTATTTGCACCCCAAAATAAATTACACTTTTTACCAAAAAATATATATATATAATAATAATAAACATATATATATATATATATATAAACATATATAAACATATATATAACTATTTGGGAAAATAACAAATATTCTTAACAATATATATAAAAAAACAACAAAAAAAATACAAAAAATAAATAAATTAAACCTTCACACATATATATATATATCCAATTACAAAACAAAAAAATGAATTCATCATTTATTATTATTGTTTATATATATGTTTATTATTTTTACAAATAGTATTATTTATATATATGTTTATTGTTATATATATATGTATTGTTTATTACTATGTTTTATATATATGTTTATTATTATTATTTATGTATATATATTTTGGGGTGAAAAATGTAATTTATTATGGGATGTAAGTACAATATTTAAAATTACAAGGGTTTGTGTAAATGATCCCTAGTAGCGAGAAACTCTTCATTGGAGGTGACTTTAATGGTCATGTAGGATCTAGCCGTGATGGGTTCGAGGACATCCACGGCGGGTATAGCTTTGGGGATCGCAATGAGCGGGGCAACGCTATCTTAGACTTCGCCCTCTCCTATGATTTGCTTGTAGCAAATACTTGGTTTAAGAAGAGAGAATCTCATTTGGTCACTTATAGGACTGGGTCAAATAAGAGCCAGATAGATTTCTTCTTAGCTAGGAGGGCAGATAGAAGTCGTTGCTTAGATTGCAAGGTCATCCCCGGAGAAAGTGTGGTTACGCAACATAGGCTTTTGGTGTTGGATATTAGACTGCGGCAAGGAGTGAAGAGGAGTAGGCGTCGGGTGGAACCTAGAATTAAGTGGTGGCGGCTTAAGGAGTCTACTCAAAAGACCTTCGTGGAGCGAGTGGTTCAAGAGGTAGACTGGAAGACTGAGGACGATGCAGATGCAACTTGGACCAAAATGACTTGTTGTATCAAGAAGGTAGCTAAAGACCTCTTAGGTGAATCCCGAGGTAGTAGCCTGACAGGTAAAGACACGTCATGGTGGAATGAAGAAGTAAAGGCGACAATCAAGGCCAAACGGGATTGCTACAGGGATTTGAAGAAGAACTATGATGGGACAAGCTTTGAAAAGTATAAGCTAGCCAGGAAAGAAGCAAAGAAAGATGTTCGACTAGCGCGAGAGGCTGTGTACAAGGAAATTTAGGAGAAGAGGGATAGCAAGGAGGCCGATAAGGATATATACAAAATTGCCCGCATTAGAGAGAGGAAGACTAGAGACCTAGGTCAAAGCACGGTGGAGGGAGTACTTCGAGGGTCTGTTCAATGGAGGCCCCACCCAAGCAGTGGGTGACATCTCGCAGTACCCTCAGGATCTGAACCGTAATTTTATGCGCCGTATTAGAAGGTCGGAAGTCAAAGATGCTTTGAAGAGGATGAAGACTCGAAAAGCTGTTGGCCCAGATGGTATCCCTATCGAGGCTTGGAGAAGCATGGGAGAGATAGGGGTGACCTGGTTGACGGACCTCTTTAACAAAATATGGCGAACAAATAAAATACCAGAAGAGTGGAGGAAGAGTACGCTAATACCTCTATATAAGAACAAAGGGCGATGTCCAAAACTGTTCTAACTATCGTGGGATAAAGCTTATGTCTCATACCATGAAGCTATGGGAGAGGGTGATCGAACACCGATTGAGACAAATTGTTCCCATATCTGAGAACCAATTTGGATTTATGCCGGGAAGGTCGACCATAGAGGCCATCCATTTTATTCGTCAGCTCATTGAACGCTTTCGAGAAAAGAGTAGAGATTTACATATGGTCTTTATCGACTTAGAAAAGGCATATGACAAAGTACCTCGAGAGGTATTATGGTGGACCTTGGTGAATAAGGGGGTACCCATTAAATATATCAACATCATAAAAGATATGTATGAGAATGTGGTGACAAGTGTCCGAACTTGTGGCGGTTTAACAGACGCCTTTCCAATTACAATGGGCTTACATCAAGGGTCAGCTTTGAGCCCATTTTTGTTTGCCATTGTAATTGATGAAATCACCAGAACCATCCAAGACCGAGTCCCATAAAACCGAGTACCTCGAATGCAAGTTTAGCAAACAACGAAGAAACAACGATGGCACGGTTCAGTTGGATGGCCAAGAGATACATAAAAGTGCGCATTTTTGGTATTTAGGCTCCATACTGCAGATGGATGGAGAGTTAGACGGAGATGTCAACCACCGCATCCAAGCTGGATGGGCGAAGTGGAAGAGTGCAACAGGGATCCTGTGCGATCGTAACTTCCCTCTAAAGCTTAAAGGAAAGTTCTATCGTATGTCTATTAGACCTGATTTGCTTTATGGCTCCGAGTGTTGGGCTATTAAGCAAAGTCATGCACAAAAAATGAACGTTACAGAGATGCACATGCTTCGGTGGATGTGCGGTAACACAAGGAGAGATAAGTTGCGCAATGAAGATATCCGGCATAAATTAGGTGTGGCAGCCATCGACGAGAAAATGCGAGAAAATCGTTTAAGATGGTTTGGTCATGTTAAACGCAGACCCATAGACGCACCGGTACGACGAGTTGAAGATCTCGACTTAGGACAGACGACTAGAGGTCGTGGGAGACCAAAAAAGACGTGGATGGAGGTCATACGGAACGACATGAAGCTAAAAGATCTAAATGAAGATATGCTCGCAAACCAAAACTTATGGAGACAGATGATTCATGTTCACGACTCGACGTGATTCATTCATGGTTCATATAGCCTACCCCAATTTAATTGGGATTACAGGCTTAGTTGTTGTTGTTGTTGACAAGGGTTTGTGTAAAAAACGTTTTTTGGCTGAAAAATATAACAAGGCGCGTGTTTGATTTGTTGATAAGTAGTATCTCAAACCAAAATGAACCAAACCAAATCCGCGAAAATACATCCAAACCAACCATTAGGGTTTTAACTTTTAAGTATGACGTTGAGATTCTTGATCCGGCTGTTTAATTAGTTAGCGCGTATTTGATTTGTTGATAAAATAATCAGAGAGACAGCCCAATTGTGACTAAAATGGAGATAATGTTAATCGTTGACAATAATATTACTAATGCTAAAATAGGATACAAGTATCAGTATAAAAATATCATTGATTTGTTCAACCAAGTAGTGGTTACTGGTTATGATCACATTTCTTAATATATCCCTATTCATATTAATGTATTTTTATCATAAATTTTTAATAAGTACTTTAACAAAACATATAAGTATATATTGTGAAAACATAGTATAATGTAAGAAGTTGATTTTTCATACAACAACTGATAAAAGTTATACTAAAGTAGCACGATTATAGCCAGATTAGTTAAACAAAAATAGTACAATATATAAATAAATAAAAAACAATGTAGTAGAATATGTTTTAAGCGGGAATTAAAATAAAATTCCTTGGCTTACTAACACTAGAAGAAATTGAGAAAAGTAATATTACACGGTATTACATTTTATACACATTTATTATCAATATACGTACTCTTATTTGTCATCATGATTTTATGTACTTAATTTTGTTTTGAACGAATTATTATTTCTGCCTCTTAACTTTTTTTTTTTGAAACCTAAATGCCAGTTTTTTTTGGGCCTTACTTTTCTGCCCCATATCTTTTAAAATGTCTATTAAAAAATGTCCTCGACCCCTTAATCGAGCTAAAATGCACACGTGGCTACACAGTCAACAAAATGTGCCACCATATAGGATAATGTTTGTCCGAACATACGTTTTTAGCTCATTCATATCCTATATATGCCAACACTTAGCTGGTTTTTCAGCTCAAAATCAAAACCGCGGCAAATAAACCGAAAACCCTAATCCCCAAATTTCACACCTTCAATCTGTCACGGCCAGCTAAAATATTGAAGTGTACGAGGTCGACGCACGTGTTAGGGTAAAAAGATGGTGAAATTGAGACCCCAGCTTTTTTTATGACGTAGGAACCCTCAACCGCTACCATTCGGGTGCGCACTGGGTAAACCCCCGGGTCGACAAAATAGCCTGCAAACCTTACCAATCAGATAAACCACACTAGGCTAACCATGTGTGACAGGCTCAGACCTAGAAGGCATAGAATCAATTCGCTCCCAATGGGATTCGAACTTGAGACCAAAGAGAGGAGACCCCTCCTCTTTAACCAACTAAGCCATCCCATGGGGTTTTTGAGACCCCGCTTGAAATGGGTTTACCCCCGCCCGATTATGGTGAGTGAGCTCGAATTTTTTTGTGTTTAATCGTTACTTTATAGTAAGTGGGTTAGGTTTCTGACACGATTTGTACCTTTTTTGATTAAAGTTTGTATCTTTGTAGTTGGTAGTAGTATTTTAGTGTGGTTTTAGGGTTTGGAGGAAAGTGTATGGTCCCATAGCACGTGTTCCTTCCTTCGTCTATTGATGCTGGCTACATTCCAAACCTTTTCCACTATTGTTGTCCCCTTGTGTGGTCCTTATGTTAATTTTTTTAATAAGAAGTATATAACTTTTTTAATTGTCACCTTTGTAACTCGATTCCTTTATCTTTTTGCAGATTGAGAAAGCAAATGCTTGACATTGGTATTACACTATGGAGGGAGGTTTGACAAATCTCCAATTTATGGTGGGGATTATGAATAACCCCCACCCAAGTTGGTCGAATGCAGTATAGTCTGAAATGTGAAAAGTGTGCCCATAAATATCACAACAAAAAGACATGTGACAGAAGGAATCCCAAACCTCAAACATCTGCTGGTGTAAGTCTTGTAAAAATACAATATGTTTTATGAACTTGTGATGTCATGAGATTGTATATGAACTTGTGATTTAATGAAAATCATTGTGTACTTCATAGGTTGGAGCTGGTGAGGAACATGGGAACAACCAAGGGAATGATGCACCTACCCCTACACCACAACCTCCACTGTCTCCTCAAGAATTTGGAGGACAAAGTTATAACAATCAGGGAAGCCCATCAACACCTACCCCACAACGCCCAACCTCTCCTAATGTTGAGCATCCTTCAAATGATGTTGATTGCAACTAGTCCAACATACCAAGAAGAGAGAAATCCAATGTATATGTTCCTCCTGAGAATGATTTCACCCTGCCTCAACAATCTGAAGTGAATCATACTACTGGTGAGACTGTTGTACCTGCAACATGAGATGGTGTTGTGCCTAATACTGGTGATGGTGTTGGTCCTGGAACTACTGTAGGTGAGGGAGTAGATCCATCTAATCATGTTGGCCAGAGTTCAAGATCTGCAAGAAGGACCAGGAGGGAGAAGTCAACAGTTGTGGTTCCTCTAGAAAATGATTTCACATTGCCTCAACAGAATGAGGACATTGAAGACTTGACTGATATTGATACTGGACTGATTGATATTGATACCATATGTACTAAGTCCAGGTCTTTGAGGAGTTAGAAGAGATATGCTGGAAAAAAGGTTTATTATAGTCATTCACTTATCATTCTTCCTGTATTGAATAATTGTGAACTCATTATAATATTATTGATTTGTACTGATGTTGCATGTAGGCTACAAAGGTGATGGGAGACGGAGCAGACTTAATTCCTAGTGATGGAGATGGTGCCCCTTCTAATATTGGACAAACCTCAAGGTCTGTTAGGAGGCACAAGAGGACAGACGATAGAAGGGTATGATCATATCTTTTGCTTCTTTTGTTTCAAGTTGTACACACTATTACATTGTATTTTTTCATCTACTGGTACTTACATACTCCATTGTTTAGGTGTTATTTGATGATCCTGCAACTGGTGTGATTACCTCATCAGACCAGCCTCCACTGCAACCACATATGCCATGCAAGATAGGCCCAGTGCAAAGAAACAAAAAGAGTGCTAGACATGAAGAACTGGTAGCCCAAGCAACCCGTAGAAGAGATGATATGGATTTGACTGATATGCCAACTGGTAATGAGGGTTGGTTGTCCAATTTGGTTAAAAAAAGTAGAAACAACCCCAAAAGTGACAACCCAATGGGATCACAAGAAAACCTGACTCAAAACTTGGGAATGTGCACTAGAAGGAAGTATGTGAAGTTATCAGACCTGGGTGCAACAATGGCCAATATGAACAACAAGGACCAGGCAGGGAAGGACAAGGATAAGAGGAAAGGAAAGGGAAAGAAGAAGTAGTATCCTGAGTTCAGGATAGATTCCATCAAGTTCAGTAATCATTTTGTCTTTTGGTAGTGCAAAGTTTGTTGATTACCATTGATGTAGATGTAGGTTTTGATCATCACTTAAATCCACTTTGCAATTTTGTTCTCAAAATGTTGTGCTGTAGTTTCAGCATCTGTAGCTGAGGAAAACAATTATATTTTGGGTACAAAATTGATACATTAACGATATCTTTGATGGGAGCTATTCTGTAATGGTAATGTATTTGTTATTCATGTGTTTTGAATTATTGGTGTGCTTGATATTTGACCACTGGTACTACTGTTATGTTATTCTATCAAGTGCATCCTGATGAGTTTTATGTAGTTACATTGGTATCAAGGATTTATCAGTTTTGTATGTTGGTTTTCGTCATCTAGTGTCAATGGTATCAATGGTTATATAGTTGTGTCTATTTTGTGTTGATCATCAGGCATGTACTGAAGAATTACATTTAGATTATGACCATTATGCAGTTTTGTGGTATGTTGTTGTTGATTTTTGTGGTTTGTTCTTTCTGGACACCAACTCACCCCAAAGCAGATACAAATTGAAACACAAAGAGTTCAAAATAAGTAATTAGTATCATTAATAAACATCAACAATCCTTTCCATAACCATCCATTCTATTGGTAACTATTGGCATACAAAACAGGACAGACAAATCAAAAAACTGAACTTAACCAAAACAAATGTCATGCTACATTCTAAGACTAAAAAACTTACCATACTAATCAACCTATACTAATATAAACCTAACATCTATCAGACTATACTAATCATCTTCCATCCGATCATCTCCATCAGAGTCATGTGGTGGCCCATCCTCATCAACATCTATTTCATCCACAACAAACCATCACCTTCATCTTCCTTATCATCAGACAACTCAATAACAACTCGATCACGAGGGACACCCTGGTTAATAGCATCAAAATCAATAAAATCCTAATCGTCCCTTATCGGAGTTTCACCGATAAAGAGAGCACAACGCATCTCATCAAACAAAATATACATGTTTTTGGCGTGAGCTAGACCATGAAGTCTGAAATATAGTTCCCAGCTAGTCTCATGTGAAATTAACAAAGCATTAAAACACAATTAAGAGAGAATGAACCATATAAAAAAACATAAACAAGAGTGATCTTACCACAGGGAGGATCCAGTTGTATGCTGGGCTAGTTGACACATCAAAATCAGGCCCATGAAGATGCACACCAGGAAGATCACAAAAGCTTTTAAGCAAGGCATACTTCAGCCTCATCTCCCTTATCTTCGTCTCCAGTTGGGCCACTGTATACGGCGCTGGAACAATCGTGTCCAACTCTTCCTTAATGATTCTCTAACCTCTCTTCAATGCATAAATATTTGATAATCTATGCCTCTTTCCATACTTTACTAGTCTATCCAAAAATATTGCTTCGGTTAGGCGGGTGAACTTGGATCATGGTAAAAAAGTTGAATCATGACGGCGGCTACGATAATCATTTTGCTATTTTTTTATTTTTTTATTTTGCAGAAAGCAGGGGAGGTTAAGCAGATTTTGATAATCGGTTACAATCATTAGTGACTTACTTATATGATTCATGGTGTCTTTTCATATGCAAAACTATATGACTAATTCCAGTCTCGTGACCTTTGAATTGGGGGTGGGAAATTGAGCAATTAGCATCGAATGAAGTGAGATGACTATTCGTTTCCAACATCAAACGGTCAACTATCCCATTCTAACATTAATCGAAAAATTACAATAACAACACAATATAACAGCAACACATACGAATCAGATAAACTGTTCACTCCAAACAACACACCCTTTTTTCAGATCCTTAACACATCATAATATCCTAACAACAACAATAAAAAGAACAAATAAGGTCAATACACAAAGCCTAATCCTCCCCCCCCCCCCCCCCCACCAATTTCTTGTTTTCAGTTTGCAAATTTTTCACCTTATTCCAACTCCATGTTCGTTTTCTCATACAAGCGTTGAATCATAATCCAAACCGTGATTCTTCATCAACCCAGGTTCTTCCTTGAGTTGCTTTACTTTTTCCTCGCTCCTCTCGGTTCTCCAATGCAGTAGAGGTACAATAGTCCTAAGCCTTTCACATACCGGGGGATCTACCCAAATGAATAATCCACAACCGAATGATCGCTTCCAACACTCATTAAACCTTCGATCAGGATTTGCGTCGGTTCTAGCAACCCGCACAACAGAGGGTCTTCCGCAATCGCACATTAGACTCGAACTAGTAGTCGATGAAGACATTTTCGCACCTTGAACTTCGTAAGAGAATAATCAATTTTGGGATTTAGGGTTCTTCGGACGAGTTGCCACAATTGGGAATTATGACCGTTGAATATGGGATTCAGATTTTTAAAGGCGTTGCAATGAGAAGAAAACGTATTTTTGGACAAAGATTATCCTAGGTGGCGGCACGTTTTGTGGACTGTGTAGACACGTGTGCATTTTAGCCCGATGAAGGGGCCGAGGGTATTTATAGTAGACATTTTAAAAGATATGAGTCAGAAAAATAAGGCAAGAAAAAAAAAGGCATTTAGGTTTCAAAAAAAAAAAGTTAAGGGCGGAAATAATAACTCGTCCTTTTGTTTTTATATATTCTATTCGTAAATTAATCAAATAGTTATTGTAATTATCGCGTTTATGTAATATTGTAAGATTTTATGTGATGTCTTTTATATGGAAATTGTATTTTCTTTTTTCATTTGGTAAAATTACATTTCGTAATGTTAGAAAAAAATTGCGCTTGTTTGTTTATTTCTATGAATATTCTGGTGTTTTTAATTATATTAATGCATAATATAAATATATTTACACACACGCATTTTGTCATATCGTATCAACTATCTTTTGACTTTATTTTTGTACCCTTAGCTCCGTATTCGTATTCATGCAACATATAATAATTGACACATTTCCACATAATTGTAAAGTTCTCTGAAATGGCTCATTGTTGGCCCGAATATACTTAGGTCAGTTTAGAAACATGAGGAGCTCTTATGGGCATTGTTGGACCATAATAATCCTAGTCGTCTATTAAGGAGGTTAACTTGTATTTATAGGGGCATTATTCATTTTACAAGCAACAATAAAGCAATTTTGAGCTTTAGCACACTTCTAATCCACATTTGTCTTCTTTTGCATACGTTTTTTTAAAAAATAAAATTTCGGCACGGTCAAAAAGTACAATCGTTGAACTACATAATGACAACAAAACTTGTTCATAGTATCTTTCTATTTCTCTTTCATTAGGAAGACATGTTGAACATACTACAAAAATACACATTCAAAAGCCTATTGGCGCACAAAAATAATGCAAGACTAACTCACAAATCACAAATACACTGTTAGATCCTTGATCGGGATCTGGTGAATTGCCAGAAGAACAAGAGAGAGAAAGAGAATAGCTTGGGAATTAAGCTAGAGAGTGAGAGAGATTTTAAGAAATATTTTGTAAAATTATATCTGAATAATCTCCTCATGCAGGGTGCGTGATCTCAAATAGTACTGCCTGACGTCAACATGATATAGATTACAAATAAAATGACCTAATGTCTCAATATTCCAAACGCGACATACAAAAACGTTATACTCTGTGGCAGTCCATGGAGTTTATACACATAGTCTAAGAAAACAGTAGCTAACTCAGAAGCATTATAAGGGTGAGATAAAGAAATAAATGAGCATATTTTGTATACCTATCCACAATAACCCAAATAGTGTCCTTGCCCTCTGACTTAGGTAGTTGCTCAATAAAATCCATAGTGAGGTGTTGCCAAGCCTGAGTAGGTAGGGGTAAGGGCTGGAGCAGTCCAGGGTACTTAACATTTTCATGTTTGCACAATTGGCAAACTGAGTAGGCAACAATGAACCCTTTAATGTCCTCCTTCATATCAGGCCACAAAAACACTAGTTTCATCCTCTGATATGTAGCCACTACTCCTGAGTGCCCCCCAGCACTAGTAGCATGCATAAACTCCACCACCTTGAGTCTTAAATCAGTTGTTGTCCCCCCATACAACTTACCTTTGAATTTAAGTAACAAATCCTCATAGGAGAATAGGGAGACATCATAAGAGTGAACTAAGCACTGCTGAATAGCTTCAGTGGTTATTTTATCCCCTATATAACTGAGCTACAACTCATTTGACCAACTAGGGTGTAAGACACTGACATCTAGACAACTCCCCTCTCATTCCCCTCTTCTGGAGAGGGCATCAGCTGCACCATTCTCCTTGCCCTTTCTATACTCAATCCTGTAGTTATAGCCCAATAACTTGGTCATGTACTTCTGTTGGAGTGGGGTTGAAATCTTCTGCTCCAGCAAATACTTCAAACTGTGTTGGCCAGTTTTGATTATGAATTGTCCCTGAAGTAGATAAGGTCTCCATTTATCCACAACAAGGATAATGGCCAAGAATTCCTTCTCATAGACTGAGAGGCCCAAATTCTTGGGGCCCAATGCCCTACTGATGTGTGCAATGGGGTGCCTGTCTTGGCTCAGCACATCACCTAACCCATGATAGCATGCATCAGTTTCAACAGTGAAAACCTTTTGAAAATCTGGTAGTTGTAGGACAGGGGCAGAAACCATAGCTTCCTTCAAAGTTTCAAAAGCCTCAAGTGACTCTTTAGTCCACTTAAACCCCCATTTCTTAGTCATATCAGTTAGGGGTTTAGCAATGATACCATAATGTTTTATGAATTTCCTGTAGTAGCCAGTCAAACCTAGGAATCCTCTCAAAGCTTCTAAGTTCTTAGGTTGTGGCCACTCCACCATACACTTGATCTTCTCTGGATCAGCTGACACAGTGCCTTTACCAATGATGTGCCCTAGGTATTCAACAGTGTCTTGACCAAAAACACACTTTGAGGCCTTGGCATACAATGAATGCTTCTGTAGTTCCTCAAAAACCTTTCTTAGATGCACTAAGTGCTCTTCCATATCCCTGTTATAGACCAATATATCATCAAAGAAAACTAACATAGTTTTCCTTAGATTATTTTTGAAAACAGTGTTCATAAGGGCCTGAAAGGTTGCTGGGGCATTAGTAAGCCCAAAGGGCATTACCCTAAATTCATAGTGACCAGAGACAGTAACAAATGTTGTCTTCTGAATATCCTCAACTTCCATTCTAATCTGATGATATCCTGATCTAAGATCAATCTTAGAAAATACTCTAGCATGTCCCAATTCATCCAATAGGTCCTCAATAAGAGGAATGGGGTAAATGTCTTTCACTGTTAAGGAACTTAATTTCCTGTAATCTACACAAAATCTCCAACTTGTGTCTTTCTTTTTGACCAAGAGGACTGGAGATGAGTATGGGTTATTACTGGGTTGCACCACTCCAGTACTTAGCATCTCCTGCACAAGTCTCTCAATCTCTTCTCTCTGGACAAAAGGGTACATGTAGGGTGCCATTTTGAAAGGCTTAGCTCCCTCTATCAAAGGAATTTTGTGCTCATGTCCCCCTCACAGTGGGTAGTCCACTGGGTTCCTTATAAACCCCTGCAAATTCCTTCATTACTCCAGTGAGTTCAGCTGGGTACTGCAGCTTGGGGTCTGTCTTCTCTTCCTGCATCAAGTGAAGATACCCCACCAGCACAGCTTCAGCACTCTTCACATTGTTCGACACTCTCCCCTTCAATCATCTTGCAAGTCATCTGCCTCTCCTTCCTGAGTTTAGTGTCAATTTTTAACCATGTCCCCTACAGTGTTTTAAACTTCCCCTCTTGGATGTACATGAATACATGCTTGTCAAAATCAAATGCCACTGGTCCTAGGGATTTCATCCAATCAACTCCCAATACCATATCATAACCCCCAATAGGGATAACCCTCATGTCATATGCAAATGTTTATGACCCCATGGTCCACTTAAATCAGTGCACTTTGAAGTGCATCTCATCTTAGCTCCATTAGCCACAGTGATTGCTAATGCAGAGGTAGTTTCTAGCTTGCACCCCACCCTCTCAGCTGCTCTCTCATCCAAAAAAGAGTGAGTGCTCCCAGTGTCCAACAAAATGCTCAAACTCACTTGTCCTACTACCCCTACTACCTTGATTATTTCTGGAACCACCTCCCCTTGTAAAGCATGAACAGACATCTTGTAAACCTCTCCCTGATTATCCTGAGGTTCCTCTCCCTCCACTATCTCAGAACCATCCTCCTCTTCTCCCCATAACAAAAATAACCTCTTGCACATGTGTCCAATATGGTAAGTCTCATCATAGTTAAAACACAGTCCATGTATCCTTCTGTTATCCATCTCAGCCATAGTCAGCCTCTTAAGAAGGGGATACCTCTCTTGAGAGGAGTTAACCCTATGTCCTTCCTGAGGGTTGTTGGGGGGTATTCTGGGCTTAAAAGGCATCATGTTACCTCTAGTAGCTACCATGTGTTGCTTACTCATAGTGTAAACAATAGATTCATGTTTCCTCCCCATTAACATAGCTTGTGTTAGTGAAGAAGGGCTCAACATATCCACCATAAATCTGATCTCATCTTTCAAACCACTTGTGAAGCTTTTCACAAAATAGTCCTCATCTAGGAACCTATTTTTCTGCCCCATATATGATCTCAGTTCTTCAAATTTCTGAATATACTCATCCACAGTAGTAGTCTGCTTAAGTTTATTGAATTCCCCAATTAGATTCTCACCATGTGCAGGTGTGAATCTCTCAATTACTAGGTCTCCAAAAGTAGCCCACCCCATGCTTTCCTTACCTTCAATATTATCCAAAAACCAATTCTCAGCAACCCCATTCATATGAATCCCAACTGACATGATTTTGTCATAATCAGGCATCACATTCATCATAAAAAACTTATGACATTTGCGGATCCAACCTCTTGGCTGCGATCCATCAAACCTAGGGAACTCAATCCTAGGTCCCCTCACTAGTGTACCCTCATCCTTATGAAATGGTGAATTAACAAGCCCTAGATCTGACGATGCTCAATTAGCAAAAGTTGCTTCATGTCTGGAAGATTCAGTGTTGTTATTCTGCTGGTTTTGTAAAATTTGAGCACACATAGTTTTTATGTCTTGCATTTATGGTTTTAATTTAGTGTTTGATGCCTCTAACGCTTCTATGTGTGTTGTATTGTTAGGTTCGTCATGTCGATCAGAGTGCGCGGACAACCTTGCTCTGAGGCCAATGTTAGATCCTTGATCGGGATCTGGTGAATTGCCAGAAGAACAAGAGAGAGAAAGAGAATAGCTTGGGAATTAAGCTAGAGAGCGAGAGAGATTTTAATAAATATTTTGTAAAATTATATCTGAATAATCTCCTCATGCAGTGTGCGTGATCTCAAATAGTACTGTCTGGCGTCATCATGACGTCGATTACAAATAAAATGACCTAATGTCTCAATATTCCAAACGCGACATACAAAAACGTTAAATGACAATATTAAACTAAAATAGAAAATAAAAATCCCGTTGCGACGCCGTTCTGCCCTTAATTGTTTAATTGGAAATCAACCCATTCCAATTCGTCACTTTACAGCTGGCAATAGCCCTAACCCCAAAAAGCTTCGATCTTTCTGCAAAAACCACTCTGATTCGCCCCACAACCGTAACATACACACAAACCATTACACATATATGCACACTTTAGTATTTTATTTGCTTTATGCAATAATCTCTAGTTTGGTAAGAAAAGTATCTAAATATTCTATTTATTACATAGTGGTATAAACGTGAGGAGATCCTCTTTATGCGTGTCTCGATTAGTCCATAAGCTACTTCTACGCCTTCCTCGGCTCAAGTTCCTTGATCTTTCTGGCCCTCTCGCGTGCTCTTGCGCGAGTGGCAGTCTGGTTTCTGATCTTGCATAAAGTGGCAACCCTAAACCCTTAAACCCTAAATAATAAAATATTCAAAAGATAATTTACAGATTTTTTTTTAAAAATTATAATAGATATTTAACATTTTTATTAATTAAAAAATAAATCATTCGAGAAAAGGTTATGTGCTCACATAAATAAATAACAAATATTACTAAAGTAGAATTTGTATAATTATATTGGAAGATCGTATTTTTTAGGCTGATTGGCTATGATGCACGGACTCGGACACAGCGGAACACGGACACGAGCGATACGGATTCTTAAAACGACTAGGACATAATTACGTATATATAAGTAAAATATATTAAATAACACAAAACTTATTAATTAATATCATTAAATTCAAGTAAAAATTAAAAACATACTATAATTCTGAAAAAGAAATTACCTCTTACCATTCATCGCTTATTAGCTAAAAGAAAGTTTAAATAAGACTCATTTAAATTCAAGTACCATTGCCAAACTCAATGCGGACCAAAATGAGTTATGATCAAGATTTATAGAATATTCAAAAACATAAATACGGTTACTCCTTGAATCATGGAAGGACACTCCCTTTATGATGGATGCTAAAGTAGGAAATAGTTAGGTTTTCATATTCTTTTTATTCCAAAAGGGTAGGAAAAAAAACTTTACTAATATTTACTCTGTTGCATTGTATGTAATACCATCAGGATATTCAAAATGAATTTTATCTCAAAAACATGGTATAGATTAGAAATGAGATAAAAAGTCATGATTTTTGTGATATCTAATGTGTGCCACTTGTTTGGTTGATAAGATTAAGTGTCATGATAAATTGTTAACTCAATAACTTTTTGTTTGATTTGGGTCATTAAAATTCAACTAATCATTTTTCTTTAAATCAAAAAAAAAATTAGAAGGAGGAAACATATTGTTGTTTTCAACTCAATGGCATATTGTATATTTTTCTCATTATTATATATTATCAAAAGATTATATAAAAATAAGCTATGACAATATGCGTATTTTTAAAATGGGGATGAAAGGTTCGAGTAAGAGGGAGAAAATAAGTTAGAATCTTTTTCTATTTTGATTTACGAATCAATAAGAATCTTTATAATTGTTAAAACAAATAAAATAATTTTATAAAGTTTTAGCTTATTTTTATCATAATTTAATCACATTTAAAGAAGAAGAAAAAAGTAAGACAAACGAAATTGAAATTTTTGTTGCATGGTGTAAATTAAAATTTAATATATAAGTCATGTGACTAAATATTAAAAACCTGAAAATAAACTATCAAAAGAGTTTTCTTTTCCTTATATATTTTTGTCTAATAAACTATAAAGTTGTACGTGAGAATATTATAAAATATAACATATAATGTATTTTGTTCAAACTTTTAATTTGGAGCTTTAATAAATATTATATCTAATTATGTAATAGAAAAGTGAAATAATTTATAAATTTATACAGGGTTTAATGGAGAATTTCAATGAAAAGTAAAAATAAGGCAAAACCAAGATTATTTATCTTAGGGGTAGAGGTGAAATTATTCACGGCGCCCAACTTAGTAATTTTGCTTTAGTAACCTATTTGGTTTGCAAAAAGCGATAAGTTACTACTTAATAATTAGACTCAATAAACCATTTGGTTTAACATATTACTCGTGTTTCGCTATTAATTACGGTGAATTTCCAATGCTACCCACTTCACCATATTTCCTATTTGTTGGCTCGATTTGCCAAACACTCTTCCTCTTCCAGTACAAAAATACAACAGAGTAGATACTCAGGCGAATCCATGTCACCTAAAGACATCATTGACCTAATTCACGCTACCACGACATCAATCTTGGTAAGCCATCCATTAACCTCTCTCTAATTAATCAAATTGGTTCATTGTTGATTATATTATTGTTCTGTTTTACAAATGAATATTACTTTAATTAAGATTGTTATGAATTTATTTATATTTTTTACTGATCTATTTAGATTGTTGTAATGCCCTCGTTATTTTCTTGCTTGGCTTGATTTCGGTTTAGGGAAAGAGAGTTTCGCGATTTGTGAACAAAAGGTGGCCGCCTTTTTTGAGAAAACTCAGGGATGGTAGAGTAGGTTAATAGAGAATTTAGAAAATCTTGCAGTCTTAAGTCGTCCTCTTTCTTTAGTTATGTGAAGCGATCTCGTACTAAACGAAACGCATTTGGACAGGCCGAGCCTGTATGGGCTTAGGAGTTTTTTTTATTGCTGTCATTTTCTGTAATCTATCTGTTCGTCCAGTAGGGCACAGATAAAGTATGAGGTAAAAAGTGACTTATACGGTATCTTGGCTCTTAGTTGGCCCATCTGGAGCGTATTCCTTCTAATAGGGAACCCTATTTTGCTTCAGTCTCTGATTCATTCGTATCAGAAGCTTGGGGAAAAAAGAGAGAAGAAAAATCCCATTCCGCAACCTTTTTGTGTGTGGCACTGATGCAATTGACATTCTAATAAGAAACGTTTATTAAGTTCGGTCTTTAACTTACAATATTTTTCAATCCACAAATATTAGGGAGTTTGACCTTTGTATAAAAATGTGGAAATATGTACATGGTATCTTGGAAATGATAGTTGCAGAGAGTTAAGTCTGAAAAAGGGTCGGTTCAACTCTCTAAGTTCTATCATGAAACTAAACTCCTAAAACAACGTATATTCTAGTCAATCCATCACCTCTTTAGGAACAGATATGAGCAACCATGCATCTGATCGCGAAAAGACACCTAGAGTAGTCAAACCGTTGAAATTCCGATGGGGAGATACACAACATTAACTAGGCGTCTCTTCATATTTAATAAACCGAGCATATTAAATGGACACAATTACTACTATAGATAACTCGCATCTACCCCCATATCACATTATTCCAAAACCTAAATTACCAAAATCAATAGTAAACAAAGAATGGCGTCTAGCAACATAACTTTGAAGGAGGTTTACGATTCAACAACGGTAATAAGCAATAAATTTATTATGTTTTTGAATTTATACAAGGCCGTATGGATTCATTGTTGCATTATTGATAGAGTTTGATTGTTGCAGGACCACATCCATAAGGTTTTCCTAAATTTTGATGATTTCACAAGTGACGATGAATATATACTGTTGTCGCAGCTTCGTGATATTATGAACCGCGAAATATGGTTCACTACTCAGATGATGGAAGGGATCAGGAACTCGCGGGGGTACTCACGACATTCAAGGGGAAGGTAGTAACTCCTTCAATGATCAGGGACGCCTCCGGATAATTAAAACTCGGTTCAATCAATTCAACCGATTTTACAAGTGTCCGAGGGTGAAATTTGATGAGGAGATTCGGGTGGTAAAGATTGATCACATTATGTATGGTAGACTTGTGGAAACGATAAGTCTGTTTCCCTATATATATGTATTCTTTAATTCGTTAATGTTTGTAACACTCTTTTATAAACAATGCGGCCATCCATCATCGACAAGATGATGGAGGGTATGAAGTTCCACAACTATCACCTTATGTTTTACTGCTTCATTATTAAGGAACTCCCCCATCCCTCAAATTAGGGAGCTGTCGGCGCACGATGTTTTGTACTTTTGTTTGGAAATATTTAACTATGGATAATTTTTTTTGTGTTTTTTATGTTTTGGTGAGTTTTTTGAATATTTCTCTTGAACCATGTTTTGTTTGGGAATGTTTAACTATGAATGATTTCTTTTGTGCTTTTTATGTTTTGGTGTAGTTTTTGAATATTTCCCTTTAAGCTTTGTTTTACTTTGGTGTGGGAATGCTATAACTTTCATTAATGTTTATTTTAAATTTTCACCAATTAAAATGTATTGATTAGTTACGAATTCTAAAAATATAATCATGTTTATGTTTATGGCAACGTTTAAATTCATGTTTATCTGCACACGATCCTAACAAAAACTACAATAGTTAGTAGGTAATCTTAGATGATGCCGAGATTAATAATCCGACTTTATTAGCTGACACGGATTTTTTTTTTTTTTGGTAGAAATAAAGGAAAAAAGCCCTTAGGCTACATCATTCGCTAAAATAGAAATAAACTCGGGGGGCGGGGTATGCATAAAACAAAGTCCACCATCCGCGTCGTAACCATGTTTTGCTAAAGCATCCGCTAGCTTGTTCTTTTCTCGTGCGACCCAATGTACCTCGCATGTCCAAGGATTCTTGAGGAGTGCGCGGCATTCCTCAATTTTGTGTTGCATAGTCGGCTCGTGTAAATTATTCTCCATGATCAGCTTGAATGCGCCCAATGAGTCTGTCTCAACCGTCAGTCTTGCAATGCGTCTTTCCCACGCCAAACTCAGCCCTCTCCTTATGGCCTCTATCTCGCACTCCAAAACCGTAGGGCACCGTAGTACTTCTTTGAAACCCCAAATCCAGTCCCCCTTAGCATCGCGCAACACCCCTCCAATCGCGCCTTTGTTTCTTCGCGGTTCGACACTCCCGTCGACGTTAAGTTTCAGCCAATCTGCCTTAGGATGTTGCCAAATCACTCTCTTTTTAGAATGCTGCCCATACTTAGCTTTAAGCATGTCGATGCTCAAAGTTTTAATTTGACAAACCACCGCGTAATTCTTCTCCCGCTGCCCTTTGAATATTCTAGCGTTTCTCGCCTTCCATATGCACCAAACACTTGCCGTAAATACAATATTCCATGGAACATTAGGCAATAAGTGACACCATGCTTCAGCGTTCTGGAGATTTTTTTTCAACCAACAATCCTCATGTAGTGAGTTAAATTCGTGCCAAACTTTTGTGGGGAGTAGAGTGCGCCATACCTTTTTAGCATCAACACAATGTCTCAAAATATGTAAGGTAGTCTCATCGGTTTGTTTACAACTCTCGCACAAGGCTGAATCCGTGATCTTTCTCGTCATCCTCAAGTGATTTGATGCTAAACGGTTTTGACTTACCAACCAAAGAAAGAATCGAATTTTGCTGCTACACGGAGCCGACCATATCCATGAATATTTCCTTAGCACGTTCCTTCCCGGATTTTGCATACGGTAAAACAGCCTGTAAGCGCTTTGGCATGAAAATCTTCCATCCGCAGTTTCAATCCAGAGCAGCCTATCGTCTTGGTCCGACAACGTCGGTTCCTTACCGCCGATTACGTTAGTCCAGCATGCGTTCACATCCGTTGCAATGTTGTCGAAGCACCAGGTCCCCTCGGTATTAATAACGTCGCAAAGACGCAAATGCTTATCCTCCTCCTCAATATTTGGTACAAACTCGCATAGTCGCGCTTCCCCAAGCCAATTATCGTACCATAGCGAAATCCGATCTCCTCTTCCAATTTTCCAGCGCACGGAATTTTTAATGAGATCAATGCAGCGAATAATACCCTTCCAGGTAGCGCTGTCCCCTGCCCTTGATTTATAGTCGAGTAGTCGTCGTTCGCGTAGGTATTTTTTCACAACAATTTCGCCCCAAAGACCTGCATTATTTTCCAACAATTTCCAGGCGCACTTTGCAAGAAGTGCCTGATTGTTAAGTCGTGCGAGTCTCAATCCAAGACCGCCTTTATCCTTTGTGTCCGTAACTCTTTGCCAACCCACAAGATGGAGTTTTTTGATGTTTGGATCGCTAGACCATAAAAAATCACGATTCATCTTGTCTAATCTTTTGCAAACGTTGTCCGGGAGCCAACAAGATTGCATAAGGTGGATAGGGACAGCCGTCAACACTGATTGGATTAATGTCGTGCGCCCCGCCAATGATAACGTTTGGCTCTTCCAACCCGAGAACCTCGTGAGGAGTTTATCAAACACCTCTGTAAAATCTTCACGTTTGATGCGCCCGTGAAAAAGTTGTGCCCCGAGATATTTTCCAAGGTGGAATGTTTGGGCGAATCCAAAGACTGCGCATATGCGTCTCTTCAAATTCCATCCGTCGGCTTTTGAGAAGAAGACCTTCGATTTAGGGGCACTAAGTTTTAGGCCCGATGACGCGCAAAATCTGTCCAGCACCTCCTTAATAGTGCGTGTGGTCTTGAAAGTTGCTTTCCCTATGAGGATGAGATCGTCCGCAAAGAAAAGGTGGGACAGTTTCGGACCATGACGACAAGGTATAATTGGTTCCCACTTCTTCTCTTCCACAGCTTCAAGGATGAGGTAAGCAAGGCGTTCTATACAAAGAACAAATAAATAGGGCGAGAGAGGGTCGCCTTGTCGTAAACCACACCCGTGTTGGAAGGCATCGAGTGGTTCCTCGTTCCAAAGGATCTTGGCGGAGGCATGACTGACGCAAAACATGATCAGCCGCGTGATATTATCCGGGAAGTTGAACGCGCGCAACGTCTCTTCTAAAAAACTCCAACTGATTTTGTCGTATGCCTTCTCTAAATCAAGTTTCAAGATCATACTCCCAATCTTATTCTTCTTTTTAGCTCATAAGGAGTGGAGTAGCTCTTGAACCACAAGGATATTATCTTGTGTCCCTCGGCCCTTTATGAAACTCGATTGAGTTGGTGCTAACAATCGTGGCATAATATCCTTGAGGCGAAGTGTTATGCACTTCGTGATCAGTTTGTAAGTGACGTTACAGAGAGATATCGGGCGAAATTGGGAGATCATTGAGGGGTTCGGTACCTTCGCGATGAGACAAAGGAACGCCTCGCAAACCTTCGTGTCAAAGGATCCGGTATTGAAAGCGTTCTCAACAAATTCGAATAGCGAGGGATTAATCCAGCTCCAAAAATTTTGGTAGACTTTTGCATGTAGTCCATCGGGTCTCGGAGCTTTTGAAGGATGTGTCGCCCAAACCGTAAGCTTCAGTTCCTCGAGGGTCAAGTTTCTACCCACTGATTCGGTCTCATCGGCTATCATAGCAACCTGTAGCGCTGAAACCGTGAGGGGAGGAGTTTGTGTTGCTGTTCCAGTGAAGAGGCCGTGAAAAAAGGATATTGCGTGGCTTTTTAGAGTCCCCTGGTCCTCGGTCCAAACATCATCGATCTTGAGAGATTGAATTTTATTTCTTTTCCGTCGGATTTGAGTAGCTCTATGAAAAAAATTTGTGTTCTTGTCTCCTTCCTCAAGCCACTTCACCCTCGACTTCTGTCTCCAAAAGATCTCCTCACGCTTAAGGATATCGCTATACTCAGCCAGTAGCTCCCTTTCCAAATTCGCAAGATTCGGGTTTTGGTGTTGTGCCAAAGCTTTTTGGCAGCCCTCTATCCGACGCAAAATCCGAGCCTTGTTCTTGAAGATATTTCCGAACGTCAATTTATTCCATGAGCTCATGTTCTCTGGAACAGCTGTTATAACATCAAGGAGGCGCAGGTGTTTTTCCCATACCCTTCTCATTAAGATCTCACATTCATGATGTGTATACCACATATCCTCAAAGCGGAAAGGTCGAGGTGTGTTCTTAGGAGCGGTACCTTCACACCGAGTTAAGATTGGGTGGTGATCGTTGTGGGTTCGTGGTAGATGTGTTACCACATAGTTTGGAAACATCGTCGTCCATGCATTATTTGCAAGCGCACGATCTAACCTTTCTCTAATGATGTGCTCACCTTCCCTACGGTTTGTCCAAGTAAAATCTGGACCGTTGAATCCCAAGTCCTGAACCCCCCATGAATTTATCCATTGTTGGAAGGCAATGCAGCGATTTGTGAAGTCGGGATTTCCCCCCGTTTTCTTATATGCCGCCCCGATCTCATTGAAGTCACCTTGCATAAGCCAAGGCAGGGTATTGTTCCTTGCCATCTGTTCCAGTTTCCCAAATATACGGAGCTTATCCGCTGCATGAGGCTTCGCATAGATGCCAGAAACTTTCCAAGCGCCATGATGGCTCGTTCTAATGATGGCATGTATTGACTGATCGTCGACTTCCTGTATGTCAACCTCAATATCCGCTGAGTTCCACAACATCCATACACCGCCCGACATGTCAACCATTGGAGCGATGCAAAAATCAGTATATCCGAGTGTAGGAGCAATTTCGTATGCCCGCTCCTCACTCACACGTGTTTCTAGTAAATAAACAACGTCGGGTTTATGAAACCTCACTAGTTCTCGAAAATTAATTCGAAAATCATCATCCCCTACGCCTTGGCAATTCCACGAAACAACTTTCATCATTAGGAGTATGAGGTGATTCGCATGGATCAGGTCAACAATCCCCTGCCCCGTCCATGTCATGATCGTTTGTCTCAGTAGTTCCTGTGCCACGAACTCTTGTCTGTTCCTCTCCCAGTTGCTCAGTCGGAACTCCTGCCAATAATTCCGAATGTGTTCCACCCTCTCCCTCATGTGCGTGGTAATGTCGACTTCCCACACTGTCGACGCAATCTCCAACACTGAGATGAGTCGTGGATGTATTAGTAATCTCTTGTAGGGGTCGCTGAAGTATTCGGATCGCATTCGGTGTTCCCAAAATTCCGGTTGGACTTCTATGACCATCCCTTCGTTCATCCATCCGATATTGAGGTTGTTCCCTTGATCCATTGAGCAGATTTTCTTCCTCCTGCTCTTGAGAGCCGAGAATAGCAAACGGATTATTATCCTTCCTTGTATTATTTTCCTTAATTGCACCCGACGTTCTCTTCTCTTTTAGAGCCACTTTCCTTTGAGATTTTGGCTTTGTGGAAGTTTTACCTTTATTAGTACTCTCCTTGGGGTAATTCGTTTTTTTCCCACTTGGAATTGCTTTCCTCTTTCCTCGCGTGAAGAGAAGTGGTCGGACGCTGCATTGCGCATAGGGACAGTCTTGGCGACTCTCATATTCTCTTCTTTCCAAGTTTCCCGATAATTACTACTCGAGCCTTTGTGTACCCAGTTTTTGCGCTGCCCGACTTGCATCCAGTCCCCGTATTCGTTAGCTCTCGCCTTTTCCACCAGCCAATTCATCGGTTGTTTCCCAGGAATATCTGTTGGTTGTTCGGCTATTTCCATTTGAATTATTGTGTCCTCTCTCCCCGTCACCGGGGGCTGTTTTGTGCAAGCGTTCGCAGTGTGTCCAACTCGTCCACACGAATAACATAGAGCCTCAATATTTTCATATTGGATTTGGTACAGCTTATCCCCAATGTATATAGCGCGATCGAGTGGCATATTTGTTGCAACTTGGACGCAAAAACGCGCGTACTTTCCTCTAACCGCATTGTAGGTATTTCCGTCGATTTTGATTAGATCCCCAATACCTTGTGCTAAAGGAAGAATAACCGATTCATGCATCATCTCAAGCGGAATTTCCAGCACTCTTACCCATGTGATGACATGTTCCACCTTGTCTTCGCTGGCGCGAAATTCTGGAATCCACTTGCGAACGGATAGGAAAGAACCCGCTATTTGCCAAGGTCCTTGTGTCAGAATTCGTTCTCGTTGTTGTTGAGTAATTCCTTTAAGGCAATAACATCCGTGTCCAAGGTCCACCAAGTCGCTATCCCCCATTAGATTCCACATTGGGCTAAGCCGATTCACAAGATTCGGGTAAAACCATGAGCGTCCCATAACCTTAATAATTATCGCATCTTTCCATTGATTGTCCAATGAGTTTTGCAGCTCGATTGGGATCTCCAATGTTTTATACGGCTTTGTTTCGCTAGGGGGAAGGATTCTCGCTTTTCCGTGGATTTCAGCCGTTTTGATTTCGTCAATTCTTACATCTTGGGGCTTCAATTTCATCGCATATGATGTTCCAGCTGAATTCCCTCCCGATTTCGGGTTTTGCATGTTAACATGGTGTGATCTTTGCGCACGGAATTCGTAGGCACGTCGGGGTCTCTTAAGCGAATTTAGGTCGTCCAGTTTCTCCCCGTCGTTTGTGTGCATAGGATCCAGGTGATCGTCAGGGGGTGGCGTCGGAGACAGAGTCTCCGATTCCATGATCGAGTTTTGTTTTCTTCTAGGGTTTTGTTTTATGTAATGTCGTCAGCTGACACGGATTTTTGATCCGACTGTTTTGCGGTATCCCGTCGGTTAAGATCCATTATTATGCTAAGGGCTCGTTTGGTTGGGCATATGCGATTAAGGGAGATTGTATGTGGAATGTATAGATTATGGTAGATTATGCGGATTATTCACCTTTGGTTAGTAAAAAGATTAGGTGAGATAGATTTTCAAAATAAGATAAATTGACTACTTTGTCCTTTCACACAAATAAAACTTTTCTTTGATTTCTTAAATTCAAATAATAAGATTCTTGTTATGCATTTTAAAAATAAACTTTTAGAAAGTATAATATGATACTGTAGATTCAAGTTAGAGACTGCCCAGGAATTTACTAGTTGTTATTTCAGCAACAACAAAAGTTGTCTTATATCAATGTACTATGTAAAAAGCGGCATAGTGTAGAATACAATGATTATTTAAAGGTCAAAAATACAAAAATACAATGATTATTTAAAGGTGACTGATGAAGTTGAAAGTCGCTTCCTGAGTGAGACTTTCTATTTTGTGGTAAACTATTTTTCCGTTGTTTTATTTCCAATATCTTCCCTAGAATCAAATCGTAAATCTACCAAATAAAATTCAAAATAATTTAAACTTTAATCACGGTTCAATACTTATTATAATATGGATTCACAAAGTTTTCTTCTACGTTAATTATTATATGTTTTTGAACTATTTGTTATTTGTTAATAAGTGGTACGTGACAATACAATTTAAAAGGTGCCAAATACCATGAATCTAAAACTGGTGAAGCGGCCATGTCGGCATTTGGCAATCGCCAGCTTTCAAGTGGATTAATTAATAACTAATTACACTACTATTCAGATTTTAGTATTAACTATTAAAAAATGTTTTAGAGTTTGCCTCATGTGTTATAAGTGCATTTGTTATTATTATGAAGCAATATATTAATGTGGATGAAGGGATCCTGTAATGCAAACACGTGTCCTCCACATGAGCAGGTTTGCATAGCTGACAAAAGAGTTGTGGATAAGATGAATTAGCCACGTCATTTGCTGTTTAAAATATTCCAGGATTAAACTTTTTGGCCGACATAAGAGCCTTGTTAGGTCACTTTTTCTCTAGAAATATTTATTGATAATTAACTTATTAAAATGTCACATCTAATAGTATGTATAGTCGTATGCTTTCGCAATGATTCTGCAATGTCTTACTTCGTATAGTCAAGAGACCCAAAATTCAAGTGTTTTGACCCAACTAATCATTATTATAGGAATAATGTTTAGTATCTAAGGATGGCTAGATATTTTAATTTGATCAAGTCAATCTGTATATTAAATATTTGAAACGTTTTGTAAAATTACGATGTTCAAACATGTTGCAAAAATGCTAGAAAAGTAGTTGGTCTTATGAACTTGAAAAGTAATAAAACGTTTCGATTAAAAAAAACATAAATTAGATTTAGATTTTTATGGGTTCACAAGGCCCATTCTCGATTCTCTCATTTATTCTGAAGCACATTTGATTAGACCATGGTCATATTGTTATTACTTCATTTACATGCTTAAAAGCCTGTGCTTTAAATCGTTGCTAATTACAGATTAAAAAATTCCAAAATTTATATCATAGGGGATTATTTGTCCAATACTAAGGTTTATATTAATAAAGTAATTATGAAACTAAACCAACTATAATTAAGCATGAGTGAGCTGATTCAGCTCATCTCCTGGGGGACCTGCACGGCCGTGCCATGTGGAAGCCGTGTGAACGTCCTTGTCGTCAAATTCAACCATCTAAAAAATTGTTACCTGCAACTGATGTATTGGTGATGTAATACAATTAAATGTTGAGATTAAAATAATTTTATAAGTTATAGAAAATAAGCATTCATAATCATATTCCTTTCATGTATTAATAGACCAACTGGATGTGTCACCTAATCGTACAACGATTGCATCTTATAATTTCTCGAATTAGCCGAGCTTGGCTATCATACTTCATATTCGAAAATGAATGTTTTGGAGATCTAACACCATAACGATTAACGAACCTTGAGTGTTTCTCAACATACCAATTTGTACTAATAAGCCTTGGGAATTTTTAAGTTTGGGCTGAAACCCCTTAATAAAACTGGGTTTATGGGCTGGACTGTATTTTGAAAGTATTTCTGGGTTTTATAATCCAATAGGTCCAACAACACAGATCTCGAATCGAACCTCGTGTCTGCCCATGAATGTATAATGTGAAGTGTGAACTGATCTTATATCATCATGTTTTTATGCCGACTTTAAATATGATATCTACCCCCACAATATCTAATTTTCACTAACAGTTCCATAGAGGAATTAGAAAAAGAAGAAAATGTTCTTGGATGTTATATAAATAAATATATACCTACTCGTTCCAATAGGTTAAACTTTACGGTAAATAACATATTCAATAGGATATCAAAATTCGAACAAAAAAGGTTATGGATTCAAAACTACTAAATTATCAAAACTTGTCACGTGTTAGACGTAACAAAGAAAATTAATCGAACGTGAGGAAAATGATACATAAAGAACTCCTCTTCTACATTCGACATGTTTCTTGGTAACCAATTTTTTGTTAACAATTGTCATAAGAAAAAGAAAAAAGAAACCTCCCAATAATTTTTTTTGAAAATTTTGATCAATTAACTCAACATTCAGCGGATAAATCATATTAATTCTTGGTGGATTTCCTTAATATTGAAGTAGTTTGGAACTTCTAAAATTTACCTAAATAACAGATTGGACCATGTCCCACAACTGTTGAGTCAAACTCAAAATTTTCGAATTTCTAGGTGCTGTAATTTATTTGATGAACCAGGACTTAAAGACGGTCAAAATTCAAAAATTCCAGCAAATGAGGAAGGGAAAATCTTAAGTTGGATAAGCATAGCCAGCTTTTTTGTTTTTCCTTTTTTGGGTCTGAAATTTGCAGTAAAAAAAGGACCCATTTTTCTCTGATATTGTTGGGGCCATATTGTAATTATTAGGATTTGCAGTGATTTCATTGGCTCCAGCTGAAACTGATAAGATTTTGCCCATTCCCTATGTATAGATACTCATATAGATAGACTCTGCTGCTTATACACATACCTATTATTGAATTGTATAAAATTGGAAATGAAATTAATAAAATATAGTTATGGGGGCACAGTAGATACATACATACACCTTTAAGGGCAGTCTGATCAAAAATCAGAGTTTTTGTGTGACAGAACAGAACATAGTTATCCATTTGCATAGGGATTATTAAAGTTGTCAACCTACCCTAATCTCATTATTGCTAAAGTGGCGCAACAATCACTACTAACACGATAGAGATGGAGTTGTGTGAGTAGTTATTTCCAAATCTAATAAATATTCAAACAGGTATTACACAATTTTAGAGAAGGTATCATCCATCATATAGTTAGGGGAAAGTAAAAGTCAGCCAACTGGATATTGACTCTTGAAATAAATTGGGGGACAATTTATGTGAATAACTTAACTAGAACTATATATATACTGATGGGAAGGCATGGGCTGAAATTAAGCTAAGGGGTGGTACTGCATGCCAGTGCAAGTTGCAAATCGAATTTAGCAGTGGAAAATATTGAAAGTGCAGGATCTCTCATCTCCTCCTGTCATGTATGTGCTTGGAGTGGCCCATATTTAGTAAGTTAATGTGTCATACAACCTTATCTCTTTTACAGTTGTACTCATATAATTTTTATTTTTTACATGAATATTTTACTAATTAATTATAGTTTTTCAGTAGAAGATGCCACTTGTGTAGCATTAGTTAAAATAAGGTAAATTGTAGTTGTAAGAAGAAAAGAAAGGGAAAAAGCAAAAAAAAACAAAACAAAATTAATCAAGAAAAAAAACAATTTTGACAATCGTAAAAGGACTAACTTGTCATTTATGTCACAATAGCAATTTATTTGGGAGTTTTGATTATAATTTTTTTTAAGGAAAGCGCACACAAGAATTTAGGGGTGTGCAAAAACTATATTATCGTATCAATACTTATGTATTTCGATAATGAGTTTGATTCAATAATTTAAAAAGTTTAATCATTTTCCAAATCGAATTAATTCGATCCGATTCGGTAATTATATAGTTTGTATTCGGTACTTTCGATCGATTCGGTATTCTTGCCAATTTTTTCTTGAACATTTTCTCATTGCAAAACAAAACAAAAAAAAAGATGAAAAAAGCATCATTATAACGCTTTAAAGAACTAATAGTTGAGTTGAGAAAACGTATGACAAATATAAGAAATATATTTTGAAGAACGCTACAAGATTTCATTAATGTAACTCTAAAGTTTCATATTTTAACTATGTATACATCATAAGTAGCATATCACATTCAATAAATAAATCACAATCAAATCATCACAATTAAGATATAATATATTCATAATTTATTCATAAAAGAATATAGTAAACAAAATTGTAGGTGGTTGAGTTTAGGAAAGTTTGGTGTGTATTCTTCAATTCCAATTCGGGAGAGGATCCTCTATCCCACTCTTTTGTCCCACTTTTGTGTCTCATTCCACTACAACAACAACATCTAAGCATGTAATCTCAATTAAATTGGGGTAGGCTATATGAACCATGAATGAATCACGTCGAGTCGTGAATATCAATCTTCTGCCTCCATATGTTTCGGTTGGCAAGCATGTCTTTATTTAGATCTTTTAGCTTTATGTCGTTCCGTATGACCTTCATCCACGTCTTTTTCGGTCTCCCACGAGCTCTAGTCGTCTGTCCTAAGTCGAGATCTTCAACTCGTCGTACTGGTGCATCTATGGGTCTGCATTTAACATGTCCAAACCATCTTAAATGATTTTTTTGCATTTTCTCGTCGATGGCCGCCACACCCAATTTATGTCGAATATCTTCATTGCACACCTTATCTCTCCTGGTGTTACCGCACATCCACCGAAGCATGCGCATCTCTGTAACGTTTATTTTCTGTGCATGACTTTGGTTAATAGCCCAGCACTCGGAGCCATAAAGCAAAGCAGGTCTAATAGTCGTACGATAGAGCTTTAAAGGAAAGTTACGATCGCACAGGATCTCTGTTGCACTCTTCCACTTTGTCCATCTAGCTTGGATGCGGTGGTTGACATCTTCATCTAACTCTCCATCCATCTGTAGTATGGAGCCTAAATACCGAAAATGCGTACTTCTCGGTATCTCTTGGTCATCCAACTGAACCCTGTCATCGTTGTTTCTTCGTTGTTTGCTAAACTTGCATTCGAGGTACTCTGTTTTTGTTCGACTTAGTCAAAATCCCCGTGCTTCTAATATTTGTCTCCATCGTTCTAATTTAGTGTTAACTCACATTCTTGTCTCATCGATGAGGACAATATCGTCTGCAAACAACATACACCATGGGACTCGGTCTTGGATGGTTCTGATGATTTTATCAATTACAATGGCAAAAAAAAATGAGCTCAAAGCTGACCCGTGATGTAAGCCAATTGTAATTGGGAAGGCGTCTGTTAAACAGCCACAAGTTCGGACACTTGTCACCGCATTCTCATACATATCTTTTATGCTGTTGATATATTTAATGGATACCCCCTTCTCAACCAAGGTCCACCATAATACCTCTCGAGGTACTTTGTCATATGCCTTTTCTAAGTCGATAAAGACCATATGCAAATCTTTACTCTTTTCTCGAAAGCTTTCAATGAGCTGACGAGTCAAACAGATGGCCTCTATGGTCGACCTTTCGGGCATAAATCCAAATTGGTTCTCAGATATGGGAATAATTTGTCTCAATCGGTGTTCGATCACCGTCTCCCATAGCTTCATGGTATGAGACATAAGCTTTATCCCACGATAGTTAGAACAGTTTTGGACATTGCCCTTATTCTTATATAGAGGTATTATCATACTCTTCCTCCACTCTTCTGGTATTTTATTTGTTCGCCATATTTTGTTAAAGAGGTCCATCAACTAGGTCACCCCTATCTCTCCCATGCTTCTCCAAGCCTCGATAGGGATACCATCTGGGCCAACAGATTTTCGAGTCTTCATCCTCTTCAAAGCATCTTTGACTTGCGACCTTCAAATACGGCGCATAAAATTACGGTTCAGATCCTGAAGGGACTACGATATGTCACCTACTGCTTGGGTGGCGCCTCCATGGAACAGACCCTCGAAGTACTCCCTCCACCGTGCTTTGACATGATCCTCATTCACCAAGACATACTGACCTTCATCTTTGATGCATTTCACTGCACCTAGGTCTCTAGTCTTCATCTCTCTAATGTGAGTAATTTTGTATATATCCTTCTCGGCCTCCTTGCTATCTCTCTTCTCATAAATTCCCTTGTACACAGCCTCTCGTGCTAGTCGAACAGATTTCTTTGCTTTTTTCCTGGCTAGCTTATACTTTTCAAAGCTTGCTCCATCATAGTTCTTCTTCAAATCCTTGTAGCAATCCCGTTTGGCCTTGATTGCCGCCTTCACTTCTTCATTCCACCATGACGTATCTTTACCTGTCAAGCTACTACCTCGGGATTCACCTAAGAGGTCTTTAGCTACCTTATTGATACAATAAGTAATTTTGGTCCAAGTTGCATCTGCATCGTCGTCAATCTTCCAATCTACCTCTTGAACCACTCGCTCCACGAAAGCCTTTTGGGTAGACTCCATAAGCCGCCACCACTTAATTCTAGGTTCCACCCTACGCCTACTCCTCTTCAATCCTTGCCGCAGTCTAATATCCAACACCAAAAGACTATGTTGCGTAACCACACTTTCTCCGGGGATGACCTCGCAATCTAAGCAACGACTTCTATCCGCCCTTCTAGCTAAGAAGAAATCTATCTGGCTCTTATTTGACCCACTTCTATAAGTGACCAAATGAGATTCTCTCTTCTTAAACCAAGTATTTGCTGCAAGCAAATCATAGGAGAGGGCGAAGTCAAAAATAGCGTTGCCCGGCTCATTGCGATCCCCAAAGCTATACCCGTCGTGGATGTCCTCGAACCCATCACGGTTAGATCCTACATGACCATTAAAGTCACCTCCAATGAAATATTTCTCGCTACTAGGATCCTTTGTACCATCTCGTCCAAATCTTCTTAAAACTTACGTTTCACAGCTTCGTCTAGTCCTATCTGTGGTGCATAGGCACTAATGACATTCAAGATATCCTCGCCTATGACCAACTTGACCAGTAAAATCCTGTCACCCTTCATTCTGGCCTCCACCACGTTCTCAAGCCAAAGCTTATCTATGATGATCTCAACACCATTTCGGTTCTTCTCTATCCTGGTATACCGAAGCTTACAACCCCAAGGGTCTACTACTTTGGCCTTCTCACCAACCCGCTTGGTCTCTTGCACGCATAAGATGTTGATCTTCCTCATGGACATTGTCTCAGATAACTCGGCCAATCTTCCTGTGAGTGACCCCACATTCCACGATGCAAGACGAACTCGTCGTTCCTGCACTAATAGTATTAATAAATATTAAATTAAATTGAAATACATTAAATGAAAACATAAAATTCTCTCTCCTCTCTCCTTTCTCCTCTCTCCTCCCTCTCTTCCCTTAACGCCTCTCTCTCTTTCTCTCTCTCCCCTCAAACATGATTTTCTTTTTAACTTTAGAAAACTTTGTTTGTTATACATTAAAAAAAAACCATTTTTTTTTTCTTTTGAGGTGTATATCTCTTGTACAAAATTTCGTCAAAGACCAAACTTATTGATTTTCTTTAGGTAAATTAGTCGCAGAGTTCACATTTATGGATTCTAGTTAATCTTTTGATGTTATTCACGCGTATAAATTTATATTCAATATTTCAGTGACTCTTGTTCGTACTAAAAAACTACTTTTTGTTTCTAAATGTATGCTTGTTATGTTTTAGCGAATTCTTTTTGCTATACCATCTTATTTGCAATTATTTTAAGATAATCCTCCATACGTAGCAATCTAACTTTTTTTACTTTTACCCTTAAACATATTTGCACAATCTAAATCAATGTAATCAATTATAGAATATAATTTTAATTGTGTAAAATGCTATAAATAATATTTATGCATTTCCTTATTTGATAAATGCTAGAACGTGTTTTATTATATTTCTAATATGACTCTATCAAAATGTAGTATATTTTAAGAATTTTAGACAAGTTCAATACAAAATAGGTTTTACTTTAAAATATTGTGATATGTCTTCTTTTTGTTTTATCAAATGGAATATATTAACGGCTAAGTTCATTTAGTTTTAAAGAGAACAAAGGAATAGCGGTGTACATATCCAGGAAAAAAAACCAAATTGTAGGATAATTATTCAATTTGTTATTTTATTTTTACAAATAAAATATATGGTATCTTAAAGATACAAAAGTTTATCAAAGATTACAAAGAATTATGTATCTCATAATTATGATTCTATGTATTTTTTGATTTGGAAATAATTAACTTGATAATATTGTAGAATTGGAAAGAAGAAGAAGTTCTTAAGAATAAGAAATTTTGGTAAGGGTAAAGTTGAGAAAATAGTTAAAATTAATAAGCTTGGTCTTGGAAAAAAATTTATACATTAGATATAAATCTCAAAAGATAACAATATTTTTATTCTTTTTTGATACATAACAAGCAAAAAAGAAATTTTTGAAGGAGAAGAGAGCGAAAGAGTTGGACCGAGGAAAGAGGCGAGAGAATATTTTTTTTTTGATTTAGTGAGTATTAATTAATCCTAGTAATAGAATGTGGGACATAAAAGTGGAACACAAAGTGAGATAGAGGATCCTCTCTTAATTCCAAATGGGTCTTAAATTTATGTGTGCACACTCTACAAACTAAATCACTTAATTTCTTACTTAATTAATGACATAATTAGTTATTAGTAAAAAAGATACACATGCTTGAAGAGTTGAAGTCACATACTTTAATATATAAATATTATATATTAAATAGTTTGGTAATTCGTACGATCAGATAATCGACATATAAATCAAGTACCGTATCAAACGCTAATTTGGTATTTTACAATGGGTCTTTTATCGGATCGCTCAAATGATTTGGCAAATGATCCGTACCAAATGATAAGATTATTAATGATTCGATCGACCAGAATTGATTTGCACAACCCTACAAGAATCAGTGAATCAAACAATCAAACGACACTTATGTGACTCACAAGTTATTAACTATTTTTCATAAACATTTGCACTATGTGCCACAACGCACATGGTTAAAAAATCAATTGCTCTTTTGATTATATTGGTACCACTCCTTCCTTTTTTTTTTAGTGTAATGCAATGGGATTATATAATAATTAGGTAATGCTTGCGAATCTTTACGTAATAGTTACGTAAGCATGAGACATTTTGGCCCCGAAGATGGAATCGGGATGGAAGACTTATAGTATCTTTCTAGATCTGGCAAAAGTGAAAGAATCCCTAACATAATCCGAATGGAGGTTGAGCCTACAAGCAAACCGAAGCTTCTGCCCGAAGGCACCAGCGTCTCTTCCTTCTTCCAATATTGATCTTGTCGGTAAGTATATCTGTCGTGAGGCACGATATTCTAGAATTTCTGAGTACTTGATGCACTTCCGGAGAAAGAAGTCGTCTTGGTATTGGATTCCTTACCTTTCCTTTGTTACATAACATAAGATATGCATACTTATAGATTTGTTGTATAAACGACCTACTGTTAAAAGAATTTGTCAACTCACACTTAACCATGCTGGAAAGGACATATATGCCAACTGAGTGGGTAAGTCGTCAATCCATGGACTGTGTAATATACTTTATCCTTTGGGTGACGGGCGGGCATTTTACCTGAGGTTTCGAACATACCCTTGTGTGATTCATGTTGAAACATATAGTCGGGGGTGGGTGCAGGGGGACTAATTTTAAAGCAGACTCTTCGTTCATTAGATAAAAAAGATCACTAGGAGAGACTACTTGAATGGGAGCTTGATAGAGGCAAACGAGTTGGCTATGACAGATTGAGCATGTTGTCACTTACGACTTGGGATGGTGTAGGACATTCCCTCATGATGGAATGGCTACCTTGTTTGTGTTGTCTACTCAAAGGAAGAGCTGGATACTAAACGGAAAGGGTGGACAAGGCCTAGTGCATTCAAACGTTGCTTCATATTGCCCTCGTTTTTGTTCAATCATAAAGAAATAAGCACTTGCTCAATTGAGGTTTTTTTTTATAGTGAACTCAACACCGGTACAATCAAATTTGATTGAGTCAATGTCAATAGAAGATGCAATATTGAATGTTGACTTGAATTGTAAACTCACTCGCCGGTAACGATGAATTTTTTTAAGCCAAAAAGGGAAAAAAAATGGAGCCATCTAACGTACATTAAACTAGTTGACATAAAGTGCTCAAGAGATTCGAATTAGCTCAATCTTTGGCTATATTCTCCCCCACACCCATTTGGTAGTCTACATCGATTACAACATTCTTTCTCCTACAATCTGATATGTGGCTAGCTTACGAGCTGAAAGACTCCCATACTGGTTGGAGGGCATGGGGTATAGATGCCAAACAAACCTGGCCCCTATATATCGTTGTAGAAGTTGTTCCTAGGAAAGAGTATGGTTCTCGGTTTTCCAATCAAATAATCTCCCAAACTGGGGAAGCTTGAGCAAAAAGAAAAGAGTAGGGTAAGGGGATACTCATTGGTAAAGAAAGCTGTCATACCAGACAAGTTCAGTTAGTAATGACTGCTAGGCACCGAGTCTGAATAGACATCAACAAGCACATAGATGCCCTAGGAAACAAAGGCTAGGATAATTGAGTTGGTGGAGAGGTCTCATTTTGATTCCTATGCCGATTTCTAAGCGAAGAATCCCTCAAAAAAGGTTTGTAGTGGTCTTCCTGTTCAAAAACGACTTGTCTTAACAAATTAAAAGTTGATTCAAATGATGTGAGGGGACGACATTTTTAGAAATCCACTATTACTTATTTTAGGATTTTTTCCAAGAATGGTTAGGACAAAGCATAACCCATTGGAAGGAGGACTCTATAGAAGATTCGAGTTCAAGGCACCTTGTCCTCTCCCTCACTCAACTCATCGGATACTACAATATTTATGAGGGTCGCGACGAGAATAATCAATCCTCCTTGCCTATTAATTATCGGGGAAGGCCTAGACCCCCAAGCCTTCCAAAACATATATCTCCCTTAAAAAACGGAGAGGCGCTAATGAATGGTTGAGTCATATTTAGGGATCTATATCATAAGACGAGTTTGAAGGCTCCTCGGTAACCATAATTATGGATGCGGGCATTTTCAACAGAAAATAGGAATCTTGTGTTACAACAGAAGCAGAAGTGACGTGGGAAAAAACTATGCTCGAGAAGTGAATCTTAACTTCCTCAAGGAAATGGGAGTCTCTCTCTTGACCAAGTGAGCTGCAAGGCCCAATAGGCAATGCCATGGCAATAGTACCAATCTTTATAAGCGTATATATCGTAAAATCGATTTTCGATGAAAAAAAAAAAGGTAAGCTCCTTCTCTCTTTCTATTCCACTCGTAGGCTTGCTTTCAAGTTTATATGTTCATTTCCAATGTGATTGTATTGGATAAAAGCCCTCCACATCGTTCATGTCCTCCGTCTAGCTCTTCTATATTTTCACTTGACTTTACTTACAATGGAAGCTTCTCACCCTGTCTCCGGCATTGTTCCCCAACGATGTCCCATGGGGGGAAATATTCCAAGTATTAACTAGACCACGAATCTATCATTTTCTGGTAAAATAATAAGCAAGTCCAACTTTTCTTCGATACTTTTTTTAAATTGTTCTTTTTTGCAACAGATTCATGTTCTGTTATGGAGGCAGAAGATTCATGTTCACGACTCGACGTGATTCATTCATGGTTCATATAGCCTACCCCAATTTAATTGGGATTACAGGCTTGGTTGTTGTTGTTGTTGTTGTTGTTCTTTTTTGTAATAGAGAATATCCATCTAAGTCCTTGATATTCTACCTATTATCAAGTTCTTTGTTTGTGTGTCTACTTCGTGAATTAAATCGAGTTTAGACGAGAAGTTCGTCCTCCCAAAATAGCTTGTTAGATTTGTGATAGAGGCTTCCCTGATGAACCTACAATATCAAGTTACGTTAAAAAAAGAGTTAGGTTGATAGTTTCATAAAAAAACTAGTAAATATAACATGTATGGATTACATTAAACGACATGCATCTGTTTTTATGCACACAGTGTATAGTTTAAAACTCGGGTTAGTGTTTGCCCAAATTTAATCAGGATTCACCCTTACTAATTGACTGAAGCTATATATCAAGCTCGAGATACACATTGAGACAATGTGATATACTATCTGAAATTGTTGGATCGCGACTTGATACTTTTCTCACAATGTTAAACTTGATGTTAGTCTAACACTGATATGTTCTTCCAATGTTATTCTAACACTGGACTCTCCGATGTTATCTTAACATCCATTTAACAGCAGTTAACGTAGGCACAAATCTACTTGACAAAGAATATAACACAGCGGATTGATAAAGAACACAAGTAGATGTAATTTTAAAAAGATTATATGTTAATATTATCTTCCCATATGTAGGCAAAATACCACAAGGGTTTAACAAAGATATTTCTCTCAACTCTCAACTCTCAAGCTCCTCACTCTCGAATTGATCGAACTCAACAAAACAGACAAGAATTACTTTATTAATTCTAAACCTAGAACTAATCTAAAAACTCACAAACTTTAAAAAATAAGACAAAGACACTCAACTATAATAATTTCCTCACGGGATATTCTTGCTCTTGTGTTCGTGTATTTTTCTTGATGCCCAACATGACTATTTATAGTGTTATCTTCCTTGATGTCCAAGACATGTTGTGCACATTTTTGGTTGCTATTACATCTCCTTGTATGACTCTAATTTCGTTCATGGTAAGTCTCTTTCAATAGGGAAAGGTTTCTTTGTCCAAGTTGAAGTCTTCAATGGAAAGGTTTCCTTCTTTGACTAGAAGTCTTCAATGGAAAGGTTTCCTTCTTTAACTTGGAGTCTTCTAAGGAAAGAATCTTCATCTTGTAGTCTTCTATGGAAAGAATCCTACTGCATGTAATCTTCTTTCTTTCTTGAAATTCACACGCCTCGATCTTTCCATTGCATCGCACACATCTTTCCTTATTTAATTATGGAAAGTTCTTCTTTCGAAACTTTTCTTTGAATGACAACTTCTCTTTAAGGAAATAGACCCTTCCTTAAAGTCTCTTGGTCTGGAGCACATACAAATACCAACTACAACTCGTGGAACTAAGTTAGTTAGTGAATAAAGGCAAAATACAATTATAGCAATAATCCCCAATGTGCAGTTTTCTGTGTTCAATGTTATCCTAACATTGCAGTTACAATGTTGATCGAACATTGACAAAATACTTGCACTTTCAATCTCCCTTTTTATCCTTTCTTCACAAAATTAAACTTATTCACTATTCATATTATGCACAGTGCTCCAGCAATACAACATCATTAATATCTTAAGCTACTCCCCCTTAATATGACACTATTAACCAAGTAGCTTTAAGTTACTAATAAGAATACACAACGAGTTAAACATCACAATTATTAGAATAACTTTGAAAACATTAGCTATATAAGAATTGTAGAACCAGTTGAATAAACATGAATATAGAATGACTTACTTCTCCCCCTTTTTGTGAGGAAAGAAAAAACTTGATGAATCACTTCATAAGATAAAGTTGTATAGCTCTTTCTTTAGCAACTATTTCCATTTCTCTCTTTAAGAACTCTATCATCCACTGTTTCTTAAAATCCTCCATAGCCACAGTCTTATCTCCCAACAGGAAATTAAAGTTAGCCTCAATTGTAGATATTTTCTCAGTGTTACCTCTGATGTTGAGTCACCATTGTTCTCCAGCAATGTTGTTGTAACAACTAGCTCAGACTCAGCATCATCAGACTTCTTAGAACCTTCTTCTTTATCCTCTTGATCTCAATGGTTTCATCATCACCATTCTCAGTTTTTTAATCCTTTTCCTCATAATCATATTTTTCTTCTTCACCACTTCATCTTCATTCTCAACCTCCTGTCTTCCTTCTCTTTCTCATTCTTCTCATCACCTTGCAATCAACCAGCAACATCAACATCTCTTTTTCTTTATAAGTACCAGCGGTATAACACTACTCCTCCTTAATGCAAGCTATCAAACTCAATGTTGGCATAACATTGACATCTATCAATGTTGTCATAACATCAGACTGTATCAATGTTAACTTAACATTGAATCCATAATGTTGTTCTAACATTGACGTTTATCAATGTTGTCTTAACATTGAAAGCATAATGTACATGCACAAGAGTTAACAAAAACTAGCAATAAAACCACCATTATCACCCACATTAGTCTCTCCAGCAACTAACGTGTTCTCCCCCTCAATCAAATCAGCTTTCTCTGTAAAATGTTCCTCAAGCACTGTCTCCTCAACTGTGTTTGAAGTACGAACAAAAATAACACATTGTTCCTCAGTTTTAACTTGTTTTGTCTCAACAACAATGTCTGAAATGAGTGTTCTACCTACGAGAAAGAACTACAGGAGTAGGGTGGGGTTATATCCTTGATTCACCATACCATAGGCCATATCAAGATCAGAGATGCATGCCAGTGATTTTAAAAACAATTGCAAGTGAAAATTCTTAATATTTCAGAGAATTGGGCACAAAGGAATTAGAAATTCAAAATCACAAGTGACAAGAAGTAATGGCCGGTTTCTTAAAATAAATCATGCATAATCACCGCCTGTTGAGACAACAAGTGACACCGAGTTACTTCACACATGACCAGAGCAGTTCATTAAAAAAACTTATGAGTCATAATGTTAAACCTGGATGTTGAGACAACATGCTTACAGATTGATGTTGACACAACATTGACACCTGTTCTGAATCAATATTGGTTCTTGTGAATGTGGAGGTATTGAGCTTACCCTCAAGATATTTTCAGTTAAAAGCATGAGTTAGATCTGAAAATATATATCTAAAACTTAAGACATATTAGCAAATTAGTACCACAAATATATTAGACCTGTACATGGAAATGAGAGTTAGTTAACAGAAAATCCAACATTTTGGGTATGAAGTAAATTAAAGGAGTTAATCACCTTCCAAGTCATAACAAGAGACAACTTAGTGTGTCACCGCAGCTGAATCACCCAAAATATATGTCTTCACATGAGAACATAACTATTTCACCCCCTTAAGCTCAAACCGACACAGACACATCAAGAAAGAAAGAATGAATACAGGCCTAAATGAAATGCAGAATGCAGAATGTTAAGTCCACATTGGAAGATGGTTAACCATGGAGTATCAACTACATAGACTTGGAACAGATCATATCAACTCAAATCTTTATCAATTATCATAAACTCTTTTTGAACCAAAACTGAAGAATGTTAAAAAGGGATGATATTATCACTGAATAAGGGCAACACAAGACTCCACACACCCCAGTAACTCCATCATCAGGTACAGATTAGGCAAGTACAAAGGAATTGAATGAAGACAATACACTTATCATATACTTCATCACCCCAACTCATTATGTATACTTGTTGACCAACCTGTTTACAAGAGAAACACTAAGTGATCAGTGCTACTGAATGTGAGGCAGTCGAAACTCCAAACATCCCAGTAGAAAGGATCACCATCATGCATTTCCTTGGCCAAAAATAACATAAACATGAAAATAAGCACAATTGAATCACATTGAAGCTCTCAACATCATGTACCACAGCTTCTCTTCATGTCCAGTTTAACCTAAACATGGATAAGTCACAACTAAATAGCACCAAAGTAGTGAACTATGTGTATCCCAGCTTCTCATAATGTTAGGTTAACATTCTCAGACCAACAACAGAGTTTTACTTTACAAAAAATTTGATATGAACCTGTCCACCAGAATACTTAGCTAACAACACAGATTAACCACACAAACCAGCAGTAACAAAACATTCATTAAGACAAACAAAAACAAAACATAAATCAAATAGAAAAATCTAATGCAATCCTACACCCCACAAACAGACTACGGTGTTAGCCAGTGGTGTTATGGCAACACCGAAATGCAACACTGAATCACAGAACATTCAAGCCGAGAGACTTCCTTAAATTGAAGAACCTCTCGCTATCTAATGACATCTTAAACATATCAGCTAATTGATTGTTGGTCTCTAAGTGATCAATGTTTATTACCATGTCATCTACCAGATTTCTCAAGAAATGATGCATAAAAAATGTATGCTTTATTCTAGAATGATGCACCAGATTTCTTGATATGCTAATGCCACCAAGGTTATCACTAAACAACAACAGTGTGTCACTTTTTATCCCATAATCATGAAACATGTGTTTAAGCCATACAAAACGAGTAACACGGCTGCGAGCTGCAAATTCAACAGTTGATAATGACACACAGTTATGTTTCTTGCTATAACATGAAGAAAGATTATTTCCCAAAGAAAAACAACCCCCACATGCAGATATTCTATCAGCAAAATCTCCAGTCCAGTCAGAATCAAAACCGACAAGGTTTGTATATGCATCATGTGTATACCAAATGCCTAAGTCTACAGTACCAGATATATATTTCACTGTTCGCTTCACAAAAACAAAGGTGAAAAGATTTAGGTTCTGCGTAATACCTGGCACCAACGCAGACACAAACCGAGTTCATAATATGTGGGCAAGTGATGGATAGATATAACAAGCTTGTGTCTCCTTTTCCAATCACTAAAGTAGAAGACATTTGAGTCTTGCTCGACTTTGACTCCTCCAAACCAATCATGCTCATCCCATCCTCCTTTTGCTTCACTTTCAAACCCAAGAAGAAATCCAGTTCACCAATCATGCTCATCACTAATGTACCTGTCAAAGCCTCAACAAACTTGTCTAGAGTAGACTTGTTAGCATAAACAAAGACAATGTCATCAGCAAATCTTTGAGTTAAACAATTATCAGAATATGTGGCAGACATACAAACACTCAACATTATCATATCTCTACAATTTACCCATTGCTTGTTGTGTGTTTTAATGTCATTAATGATTTGAACCATAACCTGAGATGTAGGATGATTACTCTGAGTCCTATCAGTTGTATCCCTCCAAACATCTTGAACTTGGACCTTTTCATGTAAGTTTGACTGCTCGAATGTTGTGTCAACATTAGGACTGGTCGATGTTGGCATAACATCAGCTTTTGGTTCATATTCATGTTCAGTTTCTGGATCTGCAGGTGATGTTGGAATAATATTGTGTGGAGTCAATGTTAGAGTAACATCAAAATCCAGTAAACTTGGCATATCAGCCTCTAGCTCACCTGCAACACTTGGTAAATCATCAAAAACCACATATATAGATTCTTGAACAATATTCAATCGTGTATCAAACATTCTAATAGCAGTATTGTTCAAGGAATAGCAATCAAAGATACATTCTTCACTTTTTGGATCATATTTGTTCAAAAAAACTTTATCATTTAAAGTATAGCAAACACATCCAAAGTCATGAAAATGAGCAACATCAGGTTTTTTCTTTTTCAACATCTCATAAGGAGTCATGGGTATATAGAATTTATGAATATTTTCATTAAGCACACATAAGCCAGAGAATGACCTATTTTCAAATTTTCTATCATGATTTGACCAAATATTACCAAAGGAAGCATCATGTAAGTTATCAATACTAGCATGCAATATTCTAAAGGTATTAAGAGCTTCTGATTTTTTCTTTGAAAGATTTAATCAAAGTATATCTAGAAAAATCATTCATAATCACACAATCATATTTTTTACTCCCAACTCTATTTACTTCAATAAGTCCTAAGAGATCCATATGAAGTAGATAAAAATAATTAGAGGTACTAGTAACATGTTCATCCACTTGGATTGGATAATGAGAAGCTTTGGTCACCTTACCTTTCGAGCAATCATAACAGACCATCTTACCAGAACTCGTGAGATTGAGAATGCCTCTCACGGTTTCAAGTTTTAGCACTTTGCCTAGATTCTTGTTGTGCATGTGTCCAAGTCTTTTGTTCTTGGCAATTGAATAGTCCACATTTGTTTGAAAGCAAGTCACTTAATCCATCGCCAAGTAGTTGTCTTCAAACCTTTTACCTGTCAAAGCACACACATTTGCATAATCAGATACATCACAAGAATGTTTATCATACCTTACCAATAAGTCATCATCACACAATTGACTGATACTTATATGGTTTTCACAGAATCCATCCAACAACATCTCATCCTTCAAGGGTGGGGATCCATCAAAATTCAACACTTATTTGCCAATGATTCTTCCGCTACTTCCATTTTCATAGGTGAAAGTTCAAGTGGTTAGTGGTGCACACTCCTTCAAATCAGATTTACATTGTTTCCAGTCATGTGTCTTAAGCGGTTTTAAGGCAATACAATATATTCTCAATGTTAAGGCAACATTGGTTATATAGTGTTGACTTAACATCGTGCATAATCTTATCAAGTCAGATTTGTATCCAGTCATATGCCTCAAACATCCACTATCAGAGTACCACTTACCTGCAAGGTTGGTATGCATAGTAGGAAATATAATATTGCAAACAATATAAGTTTCAGGCACCCAAAGTCTAATATTGGAACTTAATATTAAGGTAATACTGGAATAACTAGTATCAACATTGGAATGTTCAAATTCCAGTGTTGGCTTAACACCAGCATCAGCATCACATGAATCCCTATTCCGTTCAACTATTTTCTTTTTAAGAGACTTTCTGTATTTATAACAATATGGTTTAAAGTGTCCAAATTGAAAACAATATTGACAAATATAAGTCATTTTCTTAGATTCTCTAGAAAGTACCTTTGCCTTTTCAAAACCAGGAATAGTGGATTCAACAGAATTAATGGAGTGAGTAACTTGACTTTGATATCCTAAACCAGAACTACCATCATTGCCTAAACATAAAACTTCATCAAGTTTGTAAGTACCTGTATTCCTCTTGGCAATGGTATGTTCAGCAATTCCTAGCTTAGAAGTTACCTTTTCTATTTCATCGTCTTTTCTATCCAAACTAACCTCAAGTTGAGTGATTGTAGCCTTCAAGCTTTCATTATCTTCCACAGCCTTCTCAATTCTACTCAACTTGTCCTTCTCCTTGAGCAGGTCTTGGTAGATGATCTTCAATTCATCAAGAAACTCTTCTTGAATCAATTTACCTTCAAGGACACTATCATCTTCCAAACCTATAGAATCATGCAAATAATCAAAGTCAGAATCATCATCAAACTCATCATTAATAGAAATCAAACATTCAATGTTGTCTAAACAAGTGGTTTCATCCCAATTGTCAACAAAAATCTCCTGGACCGGTGTTGTCATCTGGATGTTATCATAACATCGAGTTGTCTGGATGTTGGCAGAATACCAAGCCTTGACACCAGCGGGTCTGTCCACCTTTGCACACACTGTTGTGTGAGTTTCTTCAATCGTTGGCACCTGTCCATCACCATATTCTTCAAAACATGTCTCATCATTATCATCTACACAAACCAAGTTAGAATTCCCTTTTGTTCTAAGGTTGTTACCACATTCATAAACAAAATGGCTCAGACCTTTACGTCATAACACTGAATCTTTTTTAGATGTGTATCATTATGAGGAGTATGTTTACAAGAATATTTGGTCATCTCTTTAGAGAAATCTTTCTTTAAACCAGCAAGAATATTTTTATCACATAGACTAAGCTTATTAAACTTTTCAATCACAGTTTCACTATAAGCTTGAATTTCTTCTTCATCATCTACTTTTTCAAGATTCATCTCAAATTCTTTCAGAATGCAAAGTAGAGTATGAAAGTCTAAAGTTTCCATATTCCTAGCTTCTTGCATATCAACCTCCTCAAATTTCTTAGAAAGAGTTCTCACAGCTTTGTACGCCAGTTGCTTATTAGACATGGGATCTTCTAAGTTTTGAATTTCATAAGCAATTTCCATGAGTTTCTCAAAATAAGCAGTAATGCTTTCGTCTTCTCCCATTGTTAAATTATTAGATTTGCTCAAAAACATGCGTAGCTTAGTCTTTTTAGTGCACACTTCACCTTCACAATAATTTTGTAAAATATCCCAGGCATGCTTTGCAGTTGAAAAATTTTTAATTAACTTAAACATGTGACAATCAACCAAACTAAATATGGTATTTACGGCTTTTTCATTGAAGAAAGTGTTACTTAGCTCAGTTTGAGTCCACTCTGATTTTGGCTTAGGAGCAACTTCATGATCTTCCTCCGGAGCACACATAGGAACTGCATACCCTTCGATCATCATCTTTTAAGCTCGCCAACCGAATGAATTGATGAGCGCACGGATTCTGATCTTCTAATAAGAATATTTGGATCCATTAAATACAAGCAATTTGTTGTTGTTCGGAATCGTGTTGTCCATCCTTTAATATCAAATCCAAACACCAGTGAAGTCGGTGCTTGGCTCTGATACTAATTGAAATTATTGGATCGGGACTTGATACTTTTCTCACAATGTTAAACTTGATGTTAGTCTAACACTGATTTATTCTTCCAATGTTATTCTAACACTGGACTCTCCGATGTTATCTTAACATCCGTTTAACAGCAGTTAACGTTGGCACAAATCTACTTGACAGAGAATATAACGCAGCGGATAAATAAAAGAACACAAGTAGATGTAATTTTAAGAAGATTATATATTAATATTATCTTTCGAGCCGTAGGCGAAATACCACAAGGGTTTAACAAAGGTGTTTCTCTCAACTCTCAAGCTCCTCACTCTCGAATTGATCGAACTCAACAAAGTAGACAAGAATTGCTTTATTAATTCTAAACCTGGAACTAATCTAACAACTCACAAACTTTGCAAAACAAGACAAAGACACTCGACAATAATAATTTCCTCACGAGATATTATCGCTCTTGTCTTCGTGTCTTTTTTTGATTCCCAACATGCCTATTTATAGTGTAGTCTTCATTGATGTCCAAGACATGTTGTGCATGTTTTTAATTGCTATTAGATCTCCTTGTATGACTCTAATTTCGTTCATGGCAAGTCTCCTTCAATAGGGAAATGTTTATTTGTCCAAGTTGAACTCTTCAATGGAAATGTTTTCTTCTTTGACTAGAAGTATTCAATGGAAATATTTCCTTCTTTAAGTTGAAGTCTTCTAAGGAAAGAATCTCCATCTTGTATTCTTCCATGGAAAGAATCCTACTGCATGTAATCTTCTTCCCTTCTTGCAATTCACACGCCTCGATCTTTCCATTGCACCGCGCACATCTTTCCTTATTTAATTATGGAAAATTCTTCTTTCGAAACTTTTCTTTGAATGGCAACTTCTCTTTAAGAAATAGATCCTTCCTTGAAGTCTCTTGACTTGGAGCACATACAAATACCAACTACAACTCGTGGAACTAAGTTAGTAAGTGAATAAAGGCAAAATACAATTATAGCAATAATCCCAAATGTGCAGTTTTTCTGTGTTCAATGTTATCCTAACATTGCAGTTACAATGTTGATCTAACATTGACAAAATACTTGCACTTTCACTATCGATGAACATTTCATAAATAAGGACAATAGTGAGTCGAGAATGATGAATTAACACTACAAGAAAAACAGGCATTACCAACGGCTTCTGCAGTTGGTAAAGACCCCTTTCCCATTGGTAATGAGTTAGTAGGGACGGCTAAGTCCTTGGGAATTTCCCGTTGGTAGAAATCGCGTCGCAAAATTTTCCAACGGCCAAGCCCTTGGTAATGAGTTCTTTACCAACGGCCTGGCCCTTGCTACAAATTAGGGACGGCTCAGCCGTAGCTACATATTACCCACGGCCAAGCCCTTGGTAAAAACAATTACCAAGGGTTGGACCGTAGTTAAGCACATGCCATCATTACCAAGGACTCAGCCCTTGGTAATGACTTAAAAGACATTACCAAGGACTCAACCCTTGGTGATGACCTAAATATTATCACCAAGGGCTAAGCCCTTGGTGATAACTTAAACGTCATTACCAAGGGCTAAGCCGTAGTTACTAATATTCATGATATTACCAAGGGCTCGGCCGTTGGTACTAATATTTAACCACATTTTACGTTTAAATATTAGTAGCCACGGCTCGGCTGTGGCTACTAATATTCATCCGAAAAAAAAAACCAATAATATTCTGGCAATTTTGTAAATTGCCAGAATATTATTGGATGCATTTTAACAATTACCGAATCTTGTGATTTGTTGTGTGTAGAGAAACAAAATCTTTGAATAAGAAAAAGAAAGTTATGATTGAAAATAATTTTGAAGATGTATAGAAAAAAGTGTAAAGTAAATGAAGAACTATGAATATTTGAAGATATGAAGAAACTTTGAGGATTTGAAGAAACTTTGAAGATTTGAAGAAACTTTGAAGAATTGAAGATATGAAGATTTGAAGATTTGAAGATTTGAAGAAAGGAAAAAGTTTGAAGATATAAAGACAAATTTGGAATAGAGGAAAGAAAAAACTTGAAAAAATGAAGAGAAACTTGGGTATTTTCGTGGATAATGAAGATGAAGGGTTGAGGGGATGTGTATTTATAATGTTGGATGAAAAATTCAAATTTTCATGAAATTTTCATTTTCCCGCATATTCTGGAGTCATTACCAACGGCCAGGCCGTTGGTACTAATTTCAAATTTTTGAAAATTTGAAAATTCCGCCAAAATTTTGGCTAAAACATTTTGAATATTGTCTTGCCTGGTAAAATCACGTTTGAATATTAGTAACTACGGCTCGGCCCTTGGTAAAACCGGGTAAAAATGTTTGAATATTAGTAGGGACGGCTAGGCCCTTGGTACTAACCCCTAAATTTTTCGTTTTCATGATTTGCATTATATAAATTTGATTTGTTTATGATTTTAGTTAAGATATTGTTACAATATGTTAAATCAAGAACTATAAACACAAGTATGATAGTTTTTGAGTTATCGAAATATACATTATAGAATTAGATCATCATACGTTTTATATTCTCATACGTATATTACATACTAAGTTAAGTTTTATATCATTATATATACTAAGTATGTATTGCATTTAATAAGATCTTACAAAGTTGTAATGATCCCACGTAATTGATTAATGATCGTTACAACATGCAATTACGAATGTTACATAGATTTAATTGGTGTCAAATATAAGTCATTACGAACAACGTTATTCAGTTATTTTGCCATTAAGACCCGGAGTGTGTAAATGATGCATGATTGTGCAACGAAAGCTAAAATTTATGTATATTAAACTAACTTATACTTATAATTGTTGTAATCAATAATAAAACACCCATATATGTTAAACAATCACACAAAATGTAAAATTTATGTACATGAATATTACTACCAAGGGCTAAACCGTGGGTAATGAGTCTTATTAGTCACGGCTTGGCCGTAGCTAGTGTTAGGGTATTTTTTCCAACGGTCGAGCCCTTGGTAATAATGTCAATAGGGACGGTTGCACCATTGGTAGTGTTAGGGTATAGAGTATAGGGTTTGGGGTTTAGGATTTTGCATGTGTTTGTAATTTTTCACTAATTACACTTTCCACCCCTAAAGTTTTATTTATCGTATTATCAACTCAATTTTTGATGAAATTTTAGGAAACACATATATTTATGTATAAAAAGTGTGTGATTTAAAAAAAATCATTTTGGAGGCGTTTTGCAACTTTTCATTAATTACACTTCCCACCCTTAAAGTTTTATTTATCGTATTCTCAACTCAATTTTTGATAAAATTTTAGGAAACACGTCTCCTTATGTTTAAAAAGTGTCTGGTTTAAAAAAAATTGAGTTTGGAGGCGTTTTGCAGCTTTTCATTATTTACACTTTCTCCCCCTAAAGTTTTAATGCAAACATTATTACCAACGGCCTAGGCGTGGCAAATGTCAACGGTAAATTCCTTTTCCAACGGCCGAGTCGTGGCAAATGTTAACGGTAACTATCATTTGCAACGGCCAGGCCGTGGCAAATGTAAACGGTAACTTGCATTACCAACAGCTTGGCCGTGACAAATGTTAACGGTAACTCTTATTACCAACGGCCGAGCCGTGGCAAATGTCAACGGTAACTATCATTACCAACGGCTCAGCCCTTGGTAATGATTGTTACCGTTGACATTTGCCACGGCTTGGCCATTGGAAATGTTAAACTTTTCTCTATAAATACTTCTCCCCTTTCATTTTGAGAATTCATTCCAACTCCTCATCTTAGTTGAGGTATGTCTTATTACTTATTAAGTTTTTTACTATCTTACTTATTTTTTTTTTTGCGATGATTTGTTTTTGATATTAATGTCTATTTTGTTTGATTTGTAGATATTATCGTACGACGCCACGAAAATGAATGTGTACGCAATCTAGCTAGCTACTTGAAGATCGTAATTCGGCTCACCAACATGTACGTATATCTTTTACTTGGTTTGTCATATACATTAATTGTTTTATGTTGTGTCATACTTAGAAGAATACATTGTAATTTTTTTTTTTTCAAATTGCCTAGATAAATTAATGGATTATGACGGGGATAGATCATGGATGTACGATAGGGTAGATAACAATGGTGTTTTGAAAGAGAGATTTATCAGTGGTGTTTTGAGGTCCATAGAATATGCTTTACAACAACGACAATACTTAGATCTTAGCAACCGATTTAGGTGTCCGTGCTTCAAATGCGACAACACAATATATCTTGATCATAACACAGTACGTAGACATCTTCATAAGTGGGGATTCACATTGGAATATTGGGTTTGGGAGTTACATGGTGAGAACGTGCCTAGGGCCTCAACATCGTATTTAGACTCTTCACCCAGTCCATCTCCCACTCGTACACCCGTCGATAGCCCTGTGCATGTGGATCCATTTAGAGACGTCGTCATGGATGCATATGGTGGCCAATTTCCAGATGAAAAGTTACGTGTAGAAGAGCCAACTCTCGCTGCTAAGTCATTTTATGAGTTGTTGCATCTCGCGAACACGAAATTACATCCTAAAAAGGATAAATCAGTACTGCAGTGGATAGCGGAGTTCTTGACTTACAAGACCATGCACAAAGTGAGTAACGCCGCAAGCGATCGAAATTTAAAGTTGGCTAAAGATGGCATGGACCCAGAGATTGAGAGGTTGATACCTGATTCGATATACGAGTTGCATAGGACGCTGGAGGGATTGGGGTTAGGGTACACCAGGATTGATGTGTGCACAAATCAGTGCTTCTTGTACTACGGCCAGTACGCGAGTGAGGAGTACACAATATGCCCGATATGTAAGACAGAAAGATGGGAGCGTGGTAAGAAGTCAAGAGTCGCGAAGAAGAAATTGTGGTACTTCCCTCTAGGTCCCCGTCTTCAAAGGTTGTACTATACTATAGGCACTGCAAAGCATATGACTTGGCATTTGAAGTGTCGCCAAGAAACGGATAGAATGATTCACCCAGCTTCTGGCATAGCATGGCAACACTTTGACAAGATGCATCCAGATTTCGCAGCAGAGCCCAGAAACGTACGACTCGGTTTATGCACAGATGGATTCACACCATTTAACATGTCTTCGTCCAATTACTCGTGTTGGCCTGTATTCGTCACTCCGTATAACCTCCCTCCCGATCTTTGCATGCGACAGGAGTTCATATTTCTGAGCCTTATTATATCTGGTCCAAAGAGTCCCGGAAAGAACCTTGATGTATTGTTGAGACCACTGATTGACGAGCTTAAGTATCTGTGGAATGATAGTTTGTTGACATATGACAGCTATACGAAGCAAAACTTCAAATTACGAGCGGCTTTGATGTGGACAATCAGTGATTTCCCGGCATATGAGATGTTGTCTCAGTGGAGTACGCATGGGAGGTTATCGTGCCCTTATTGTATGGGGGAAACAAAATCTTTTACGTTGAAGAACGGTGGAAAACCGTGTTTCTGGGGTTGTCATCGTCGGTTTCTACCAACTAATCATCAGTGGAGAAGAAACAAAAAAGATTTCTGGAAAGATGAAGAGGCACTAGAAGATCCTATTTTAAGGAAATCGGGCGAGGAAATGAGAAGAATTGTGGAGGAGCTCCCACAGGTCGGTTTTGGTCCAAAGCCGAAAAAGATTCCAGGGTTTGGTACGACTCATAATTGGTTGCACAAGAGCATTTTTTGGGAATTACCGTACTGGTCCACAAACTTGATCCGGCACAATCTTGACGTCATGCACTGTGAAAAGAATTTCTTCGACAACATCATCAACACAGTGATGGACGACGCGAAGACAAAAGACAACGTCAAGTCTAGACGAGATTTGAAGTTATTGACTAACCGTAAAGAACTCTTTATAGACGAAACTGGCAGGGGAACTGTAGTCAAAAAGCCCAAGGCTAAATACTGTCTCGATAAAGAGCAAAAGACTAAGGTGCTTCAGTGGTTGGGTAATCTCAAGTTTCCTGACGGATATGCCTCGAATTTGGGAAGGTGTGTGCAACTGCAACAAGGAAGATTATATGGGATGAAGAGTCATGATTGTCACGTCTTCATGCAGAGATTGATCCCTATTGCCTTTCGCGACTTCCTGCACGATGATATATGGGGCCCATTAGTGGAGATTAGTCATTTCTTCAAGGCGATTTGCGCTTCAGAGGTTTCGGCGAATGATATGGCGCTACTAGAAGAATCAATTGTTGTTACGATGTGCAGATTGGAAAAGATATTTCCACCATCATTTTTCGATTCTATGGAGCATTTGGCCATTCACTTGCCGTACGAGGCTAGAGTCGGGGTACCAGTTCACTATAGATGGATGTACCCATTCGAGAGGTACAATAATTAGTATCTTAAACAATTAAACAACTTTTTTGGTTTGTTTTATTCGCTAACACTTGGTTTTTACAGGCGTATGCTCGAATTAAAAAAGACAGCTGGGAATAAAGCGCGTGTTGAAGGATCGCCAGTTGACCGGGGAAGAGTTGGAGCAGATAGAACTCTATACACTTCTTAACTGCCCAGAGCTTGAAGAATGGGTCAAGTGAGTGAACATTATTATACTTTTCACAATTTAATATACAATATTTCATGCCTTGTTTATTAATTACGTGTTCTTTTATACTACGCATGTTGTTTGAAGATGAAGAGTGTCGTAATCTCAGCCCCATGGAGGTCCAAACGAAAAGGAACAGGGAATTTGTGGCATGGTTCAAACAGACGACTACAAGTGGAGAATACGAGATTGATCCAGGTCTAAAAGCTCTAATCAGTGGACCCGATGGAACAGTGAAGAGGTACAATGGATATATTGTGAATGGGTTCAGATTCCATACAGAGGGTACAAAAGGCCCAAGAAGTAGTGATTGTAGCGGTGTTTATGTAAAGGGGAGCATGGATGGATCTGACACCACCAACTTCTATGGGACGTTGAAAGATATTATAGAAGTGGAATATTGGGGAGGAAGAAGACCGGTATACATTGTGTTATTCAAATGTGTGTGGTATGATATTGACCGAGGGACCTATGTCGACCTGACATACCAATTGGTGGATATCGACCCACGACGTAGTCTTGAAACCCATGAGCCGTTCGTGTTTGCCAATCAAGCCCTACAAGTCTGCTATACCCCGTATCCAGCACAACACGTGAAGCGTCGAAAAGGATGGTGGGCTGTTGAGTGGGTGGAGGCAGGTCCTGAAGACGTGGCACCACACGTTGGGGAAGGCGTTGATAGTGAGTATCATGAACAAGAGGATCTAGAGGAAGCGGGAGATGGCGTTAGTGGATTTGAGTCAGATGACAGTGTGTACGATTAGCTAGCCGTTTTATTGTAATAGTTGAATAATATACTTTCCAATTAAATAACAAATAGATTTTGGCGACTTTTTTCATCTTTTCTAAAATTACACTTTCTCTCCCTTAAGTTTTGTTTATCGTGTTTTCTAAAAAGTGTATGATTCACAAAATACTAAATAATGTATGATTCAAAAAATGTATGGAAAATACTAAAATATCACATGCCCAAAGTAAACATAGTAACTCTAAAAGGTACAAAATCTTCAAAATATTACATGCTGAATTAAACCTAATAATGCATAATAGTACGGAAATTTCAAAATATTACATGCCGAATTAAACCTAATAATGCATAATAGTACGGAAATTTCAAAATATTACATGCCGAATTAAACCTAATAATGCATAATAGTACGAAAATTTCAAAATATTACATGCCGAATTAAACCTAATAATGCATAATAGTACGGAAATTTCAAAATATTACATGCCGAATTAAACCTAATAATGCATAACAGTACGAAAAATTAGTTCCTAAATAAATAATCAAGACCTGCGGAGATCCACTGGGTCATCACTACCCGACGACTCTTCATCGTTGGCTCCATCCTCATCCCTCAAAGCCTCAGTCTCCTCATCATCTGAATCGGACGAACTATAAAGCAAATCGTCCTCTAAATGGGTCCCAGCCGAAGAGCTCGGTGCAAATGGATCTGGTCTCCTCTGAGATGGTCGCACCGGTGGTATGTCACGAGCACCGGACCTGAGAGCATCTCGCATGAACCCTCGGGGAGGTCTAGAAGCGGGCCTACCTGACAACTGGGACAACTCGTCGCGCAACTGACCTATGTAGCCAATCACATGTCGCCATCTATCACCGTCACTACTCCTCAACTCTGCGTTCTGCATCTCCAACTCCTGCACGTATGCCTCGTCCATGAGGACCTCTAGACGGGAGTCCATACCGTAGTTCTTAAGTCGGGCATCTGACGGCAACCCCTTCATTTTCCCCTTCTTTGGATCTCCCGCAACCGTGCGCCACGCCTCTGGAACAAATCTAGGCCACCCTGACTCAACAGGCCCGTGTAATCTAGTTAACTCCACGCGATATGCTCTCTGTTCAGTTTGATCAACATTTATTATAAAAATAATAATAAGGAATTTTATAAGGATTACAACTTCAAGTATAAAGATACTTACGTGAAGCTCCTCGAAGGGTCCGCGAAGCCACACCCGAACTGGGTCTTGTCCCAGTCGCGTAACTGTCCTCATGTGCAACTCTGCATACAACTCATCAAATCGAATAGGAAGTTCATCCGGACCCAACTCTACATCCTATCATTTATATAAGAAGAATTATTTTTATTAGTTTGTAATAGATACAAGTATTAAATTCTTTTAAAGTACAAGTTTAACATTTTTAAAATATACCATTCTCTCACGGTGCTCTGTGTAACCAACGGATCCACCGGCATAAGTGGAAGGTGCCGGCACATCATCCTGCGGGTCCTTCCCTCCTCTTCTGTTCTTGCGAGCCTTATACGATATCGCCTCCACATCTGGCCTCGCCCAATACTCCGCAACTTGCTTCTCCAATTTATCATTCATCCATGTCTTTTGTCGTTTTTCCCACTTCGGATCGTTCACCCTCTGTCTATAATTCACCTTCGCATCACTCATCATACCCTGATACCTCTCTTTCGCCTTAATCTCAAAAGCATCATGAAACTTCTTCCTCCCCAATTTAGGAATCTTGTATGTTGCCTACAAATATAAATATATTATGCTTTACTCTTTTTTTTTTACTATAAATATATCATGATTTATGGAATTTTATAATAACTTATTACCTTAAACTTCAACCAAAACTTGGTTTTCATGTCAATATCGAGATTCGTGTAGCAAGGGACAAAGTCCGTCAGACACTTCTTCATTATGGATGTGATCGTCTGTACAACACGGCGCTGGTCCTTGAAATGTCCAGTATCAGTCAACGCTAAGGGCTTACGATCTGCCCTACGAGGTATCGGATCTCCTCTAGCCACTCCCCTAGAAGGCCGCGACGGCGTACAAGATGGTGATGGTGATGGTCCCGTCGCTACATGTGATGCCCCTCCACTCAATCCTACTCCGTCAGAAGGGGGTACTGTACTGGAACACTCGGGCGTCTGTCGTGTCGATCCTCCGGCCTGAGCTTCATCCACAAGCTCTAATCTATGCGGGATGCGTGACTCTGGAGGAGTAGACGTAGTAGTAGGCTCGTGCGGTGACTCACGTCGCTGAGTCTCGACAGGTGTCGCGGCTGCATTAGGAGCTGGCGTGGGAGGATCTGGCAGCTGCCTCCGTATAGGTCCGTATCGCCGACCTTTCTTCTTCGCTACGGTAGTACGATCATGGGTGCGTTTAGGATCGTCTGACATGTCTATATAAATGAGCTGCATAGAAATCCAAAATATCAAACAAAATTCAAACAATCATATAAAACATGGACGATATTATAAAACTAATAATTCCCTAAAGGCATAAAGACATCCGTACTTAAAATCTAGCATTTCAAACAATTACGAGATATAACGATTCTCTAACAAAATCTAAGATAACACAATCACGAGATAATAAAACAATGCATAATCATGTTCAAAAACCAATTTTTTCTCTTCTACAAAGCTAACAATCACGAGATATAACAATTCCCAAACAAAATCCAAAGATTCTTTCTAACGACATGCGATGATCCATCTAAAAACGAGATTTTTTCTTCCACAAAGCTCACAATCACGAGATATAACAATTCCCAAACGATATTCAATGATTTTTCTAACGAAATATGTGATGATCCATCCAAAAATGAGAATTTTTCTTCTATAAATCTAAGAATCACGAGCATAAACCAATTCCCCAACGAAATCCAATGAATTCCCAAATGAAATCTAACATTCACGAGAAAAAAAATTACGAGTTTAAACGATTCTTTCTAACGACATATATGCATGATAATCCATTCGAAAACGAGATATTTTCTTCTACAAAACTAAAAATCACAACATATAACAATTCCCAAATGAAATCCAACAAATTTCCAAACGAAATCTAACAATCACGAGCTAGAAATTATGATATCAAACGAAAAAAAGATTAGAACTTACAAATTCGCACTAGCAACGGAAGCCCCGTCGGAAATTGAGGTAGCGCCGTCGGAAAAGTGAGGAAGAGAGGTGAGAGAGTATGAGAAATGAAAGAAAATGGGGAAAAAAGAGGGTTTGGCCGAATTTATGTTATGTGATTAGTACCAACGGCTCGGCCGTTGGTACTAATATTATTACCCACGGCCAAGCCGTTGGTACTAATGTCCAACAACAGCCCAGCTGCGCCCCATTAGGCCCAGCTAAAAAGGGCCGTCGCCCTATAATTAGTACCGACGGTATGCCCGTCGGTACTAATGTAGCAACGGCGAAACCGTTGGTACGTATTAGTACCAACGGCTTAGCCGTTGGTAATGGTTATTACCCACGGCTCAGCCGTGGGTACTAGTAGCAATGGCTTGGCCGTGGGAAAAAAGCCGTTGCTACTACTCGATTCTCTTGTAGTGTAATCAATAGGAGAAATGTTTATTCATGACAAGGTGGTTGAAGGTGGAAGTCGAGCACTCGATAAGATGCACGTTGTTTCGACTTAAGTCTAAGTGACATTTGAAGACTTTTAGAAAGAGCCAAGCGTCGTACTATCTTACTTGAAAATATTTTAACTAATTGAATAAAATACAATTTATTGTCGATCACCTTTCTACATTTCTTACAATGTCATGATTTATATGTGATAGAAAAAAAAATCACTTTTGGATTACTTTTAATTAGATAATGTCTACTAGTGTGGTTTTTAATAATTAATCATCTGTGAAATTTATAAATCGTATTGACATTAGTTATGCAAAAAGTGAAAGTCGAATGACATTTTTTGTCATACTCGCTCCATTTGTGTGGTATTTGTATCCTAGGTGTAGTTTAATGGAGGCAATTTGAGGACATGCATTGATTTAACAACTCTAATCTGGGGAAGACAAGTAATTAAAAGTAGATCACAAAATTTAGACACCATTGGTGCACTTTTAACTTTCCAAAGTCACTAATTATTGTCGATAATACTTGTGATCTGTGACATATCGAAGCGGACTAAAAATCTGCACTATAGGAAATTAAATAATACTATTTTTCTTGGAACTTTAAGAAGTAACATAGTATTGTACTTGGATTATTATTTTTAATCAAGTTCGTTAAGCGTAAAACGGTAGAATACTTTAAGGTACGAGAACCATGTGTATTGTGATTGGTGATGAATAATGGTACTTGGCTGACTCAATTTTTTAAACTTAAATTATTTTTTACTCATATTAAACTTTTATAACGATAATAATATGATAATTTGTGATAACGAGACTTAAAAATAATAGAACGGAATACATTAATGTTATATATAAAAACAATATAATTATAACGTTCTTGATTGATCATCAATTCTTTTAAGATGAAATATTAGAAATGTCCGCTAACTCTTTTTAAAAAGTTAAAATGCCCGTTTTTTTCGAGCCTTGCCAAAATGCCCCGTATATTTAAAAAAAAGCTTTCAAAAATGCCCTTGGCCCTTATTCGGGCCAAAATTGCCTATGTGGCGGTACAGTCAACAAGTTGTCAATGCCACGTCATATTTTTCAGCCAAAACACGTTTCTTACACAAACCCTTGTAATTTTAAATATTGTATTTGCACCCCAAAATAAATTGCACTTGGCACCCCAATATATATATATATAATAACAATAATAATAATAATAACATATACATAACTATTTTGTAAAAATAATAAATACATATATAAACAATAATAATAACATATATAAAACTATTTGTAAAAATAATATACATATATATAAATAATAATAATAAACATTTATATATAAATAATAATAAATATATATATAACTATTTATAAAAATAATAAGCATATATATGTAAATAAATAATAATAATAATAAACATTTATATATAATAATAATAATAATAAACATATATATAAATAACTATTTATATAAAATAATAAATGTTTTAACAATATATACAAAAAATAACAACAAAAAAATACAATTAAAATAAAAATAATATAATCATCATCTTCTTCACACTACCCCCCCCCCCCCCCCCCAACCCACCGCCGTCGCCGCCGCCTCCACCACCACCACCACCGAATCCATCACCACCCACCCAAAAATTCTCCCAAATCAAAAACCATAATTCCCACCATCACCATACCCACCATCGTCACTCACCAGATCTGGGTCGGACGGAGCAAACTATCGCGAAAGCAAATCAAGGCATCTACCACCGCGAAAGCAAATCGAAATCCTTCGGCGCCGCTACCTCGAAAATTCTAGAAAATCGACATTGGAATCTAAACTCGATGGCGGTGGTATGCGGTGATGAAGAAGATGGAGGGCTGCAATGGTGGCGACGGCGGGGAAGGGGGGGAGGGGTACGAGAAGGGGGTGAGGGAGATGATGCTTATTTTTTTTATTTTTTTTAATTGTATTTTTTATTTTTTATATATTGTTATAATATTTATATTTTATAAATAGTTATATATATGTTTATTATATATATATATATCTTTATTATTAATATTTATATATATATATATCTTTATTATTATTTATATATATCTTTATTTTTTATATATGTTTACTATTATTATATTTCTATATAAGTTTATTATTATTATTATTTATATATATGTTTATTATTATTATTATTCATATATATATATATTATTTTTACAAATAATTATATATATATCCTTATTATTATTTTTTATGTATATATATTTTGGGGTGCAAAGTGTAATTTACTATGGGGTGTAAGTATAATTTTTAAAATTATAAGGGCTTGTGTAAAAAATATTATTTGGCTGAAAATATGACGTGACGGAGCAATTTATTGACGTGGCATTGACTGTACCGTCACGTAGGCAGTTTTAGCCCGAATAACGATCGTGAGCATTTTTGAAAGCTTTTTTTAAACATACATAACATTTTGACAAGGCCCAAAAAAAATGGGCATTTTAACTTTTTAAAAAAAGTTTGTGGGCATTTTTAATCTGTTGTCCATTCTTTTATGCATTTTTTGTCATTGCATGCATATATATAAACTCGAGTGGTTTTATATCTTATCGAGCTTTATTTGTCTTCAATTGTCCTCTATATTGCACGATGAGTCAAAGAGCAAATTCAGACAAATTTTTGCCGGTAAAATGGCTGGTGTCAAAGAGCACATTGTGTCGTTTTCTAATCGATATTCGATCGTAACAAACTCTTACTGAAAAAATGATTATTTACTAATTAAAGAGGAAAGTGTAAAAAGCTATAAATATATAACTTTAAAAGGTTTTTTTTTGTATTTTTTCAGAATCTTATATGACATTTCTTTCATTTGTTGACGGTGTATGTTCATAGTTTCCTTTGTTATTATATATCAAAGGTATAATTGCCAAAAAAAGAATATATCAAAGGCATCGCTGATCTTATCTATAGAGATGAAGTGAAATATAATACAGCACTAAAGAAGAATTTGTGAGAAGCACGTCAGAATTTCCCCCAAGTGATTGTGGAGTAATATTATTTTTAGCAAAGTTCATGCTGTAATTAATGTTTCTATTCATTAAGGAAGTTTATCAAAGTTTATCGCACAACTTTGGCAATTTTAACTAACTTATAATGAGGTCACTACATGTGAACTTCCTTGTGAATGGAGAGCTTAAAGCATGTCTTGTGATTTAAATGTTGATTGAATAAACTACTAAACATTTGGACATTTTTAACGAAAAAACACTAGTTAAGGCTCTCATTCTCGAAACCGACTCAGAAGTTGTATACAGTTATTTGACCAAGATGCGAGAGGTTGTATGGTCTCGACTGAGTTTCAACTTGCAAGCCATACTTTGTGGCATATGAAGTTTAGGAAAGAGGATACCCACCATGTTCATCTCTTGTACTTACCGCGAGGCGAACAGGTTAGCGTACGTGCTGGTATGACATAGATCTGATCAGGTCAGAGTGGACTATCCCCTGCAGCCACCGTTTTTTGCAGTCTGGTTAGGCTGCCCGCCAGAGCTGGCGCATCTTGCTTTGTCTGATTCGCATAATACTTATAAGTGGTTGTCCCGCCAGCCCTTACCCTGCACCCTGTTATACAGTTGTTGTACTTGACCTTAATTATATAAATAATTTGCTCTTCTTTTATTAAAAAAAAAAAAAAAAACTAGTTAAGGGCATTCTAGGATCAACCATCACCACATAACACCTTTAACATCTCATCTTTATTGTGACATCTTTCGGAAATGATTGCTTGTTACATTTGTAATGTGATTGGATTGTAATTAAGCTCGTCAAAGGTCATAATTAAGGTGGCCGACTGGCTGGTAATAAACTAATAATGACAAAAAATCACAATAAAATGCTAATCCGTTCTCATATATTAAGGCACTGCATATCAACTACTTTTGCCGTTTTGCGATTCTTGTTGTGTTAATTACTAGTAATTCACTTTTATCTTCTTCTTTTTCATTATTAAATATTAATAAATAAAATAATCGGAAGAAAAAAGATATGTCCCTTTAACCTATGGCAAGCTGTCGATTTTCTTTTGAGGACTCATTTTTATGAATCAAATTGAGATTGAGATAATAACATGTTAAGTTCAGTCAATTGAATCACATATTCACTACCAACATCCTACATTTTGATTTATTCAATTTGGAAGGTATAGCGCTCACAAAATTACTTTTATTTAAATTAACAAGAATTGATTTGTCCTAATTAGGTCATAGTATGTGGCACATTTTATAGAAGTCATGCTTACTTGAGTTAGGTTATGAGTCTCTAAAGTTTGGAAAGTTAATATAACAAATATTAGCGATACTTGCGTGAGTTATTGCTATTTTTGTGTAACGAACTAGAAAATGAGGTACGCGCCATATGGCGACAATCCAAATTTTAATGAAAAAGGCGATTAAACAACTACGACATCATAGAAAAAACTATATCCGGAATTGAGACCGGACAAAAATACATATTTCTAGAATTAACACTAAAGATAACTACCTTAAAATTTCTTTGTTTTTTAATCAAATGAATTCCTTCTATTTGTAAGTAACACATGTAATCTCTTAAAATAGTGCTATGATTCTTTTCATTAAAGTAACCAAATATAATCACAATTTTACGAATTCTTTAAAATATGCTGAAAAATTCTCTAAATATTAAGAAATACTTCTAATTTTTAGCTGATTAAAACTTAATGCAAAATCAAAACTTTAATCCATGAAGAAAACTTTTGTTCAAAAGTAAAATGTGAAATTGCTAACTTGATCCAAATCCAAGCATTTATTATGTTTCTATCTCTCTCTTAAACTTGAAAGTGTGGGTTTAATGGGGCGGCCCAAAAAGCTGCACCAAAGTTTCAGTTACTTTTTCCATAAAACTAACTATCCTTTAAGCTTGTCTCGTTGTGCGTGACTACTCACATTTCACACCCCCAACACTCAACCAATCTATCAAATTCATAACTACTCATGATTTTTCTTTCTATTTTCTTTTCTTTATTATATAAAAATCACAATTAGACATAATTCAATTACATTTTTATTATATAAGTAAGTAAAGAGTGGCTTTATGTAATTGCTTGAGTTGTACCTAATTAACCAACAAAATAATTAAAGATACCTAGGTGATTATTTATGTTAAAGTGTAATGCAATTTTATTTTAAAAAGTAAAAATCTAACGTTATTTGTTGAGAAAAATATATATCTGTCATAAGCAAAAAGTAGTATTATGTTTCAATTTTTAGTGATTGAAGAGTTTTCGTGAGCTGATTTTTTGTTCTAGCTACAAGAGCAGCCGGAAAACACTAATATAAGTAAAAAAAAAAAAATTAACTTCGATTTATGAGTCTCTGTACACGACCTTATATGATTGCACTTGTCTTGAATACTTGTGTAAGTTTAGAAAAAAATCATTAGTCCATGAAAAGTTATTTGTAATGTTTTTCTTCAATTTGTGCGTGTTTTTCTAACTGCAAGAGGCATCCCAATCCGTGTTATCTTAAACGTTCGCTGATTTAACATATTTTGAGTCTGCACCTCTTGCATTTCTATGAGGGCCTTTCTATACGAAATTCTCAATCTGAGGGATAGCGTTGCCGCCAAATTTTTAATTTCAATTTTTTTTTGGAACAAAGCTACACTTTATTTCTCCAAAAACAGTTCAGTAAAATGGTCCAGAGGATCCAATATTCTCAAAACCCCCTAACAAACTATTACAGAGCCAGTATCTAACAGTTCAATGCCCTCTGCATTGGTACATATAATTTCAAGTGCTTTTTACATCTATTAATAGTATTACTAATTGTTTCCTCATCCAGTTTTGGGTTGATGGGCTGTTGGTGAATATTTTGTTGTTTCTATTGGTCCAGATGTTGTAGATCATTTCTGTTGCTGCCATTTTTAACAGCTGGCTTCTCCAGCTAGGGGTGTGCATTTGGATTAGATCGGATCGGATCGGATCGGATCGAATCGAGGTTGGAAGTCGATTTCGATCCTGGAGAAATGAGGATCGAAATCGAATCAATTTAAAACTATCCGATTCGATCCAAAATCATTCGATTTCAATCCGATTCGATTCGATTTCGATCCTTTTTTTTTCTTTTTTTTATTTAATTCAATATCAATGGGACCAATCACAACATTCAAACAGAGTTACTGAATTACAAAATTCCCTTTCATATAGTGAAAGAAATGTGTTACAGATTTACAATTGTATATGTTTCCCAAAGACAGAAACGTGATCTTCAAATGGACCAAGAAAAAGATGTTAGATAGGTCTATATATAAAAATATAATATTAGCATTATATATAGAAATATCTTAGTAGCATTAATAGGCTTAGCTTTATAGATAAAAATATAATATTATATATACTATTATATATTAATTTATTTTTAAAAAATAAGACGAGTATTCAATCCGATTCGATTCTTAGCCTCTAAAATCGAGGATCCAATCAAATGGGGGTTCGATCCTAAGGCAAAAATCAAAAGTCGGATCAAATATTCGATTCGATCCTCGGATCGGATCATTCGATCGATTTTCACCCGATTCGATCGATTCGATTCTTTTTGCACAACCCTATCTCCAGCTCTTCTTCCCTCCATTCTATATTATCCATTCTAATTCATTGCTCCATCCCCCTAGGGTACGTTGGACTTTCATCCACTGTAGTACCCTCTTCCGCATCTCCTGTGTAGTTTTACATATGAAGAATATGTGTTCTGCTGATTCATTCTCTGTGCAGAAACTGCATATACCATCAGTTTGGATACCAAATTTCGGTAATCTGTCTTTGGTTGGTAGCTTGTTATGGCACTGTAACCATAGTGTGAAGATGGCTCTTGGTCTTGCTTTATTACCATACATGAGTTTCCTCCATGGCATTGGACTCTTCTGACCTCTGAGCTCTTCATATACAACGTTGTTCTGTATTTTCCTTGACTTCTCATCTCCTCCCAACTGCTTGTGTGAATTAGCTCTCTTCCTTTTAAAATAGCTTTCAAAATCCATGAGCAACTGGTTGCTGGTTCATAATTCAGTAGGTCTTCCCCTTTTATGAAATATGTATGGATCCACTGCACCCAAAGTTTCTCAGACTTCATCTGAATGTTCCACGGAAGTTTGGCTATAGAAGCTTTATTCCATTCCACAAGTGATATTATATTTTGGCCCCCTGCTTTCTTGGTATCACACACTCTATCCCAGGCTACAGGTGCCTTTCTGCTAGCAATATCTTTCCCTGTCCAAAGAAATGTTCTACAGGTTGCTTCAATATGTCTCAGCACTTTCTTGGGCATAGGGAAGATGTGCATCCAGTAGTTTGCAATTGCAAAGATAACACTTCTAATCAACTGTACTCTCCCAGCATAACTCAGTAGTTTTGATGTCCAATGATGTATTCTATCCAGGATCCTATCAATGAGTGGCCTGCACATATGGATGGTGAGTTTCTTACTAGTAAGAGGGACTCCTAGGTATTTAAAGGGGAGCTCCCCTTTAGTAAAGCCAGTAGCTTGTAGGATGAGATCTTAATTGTCTGTTTGGACTCCTCCAAAATACACCTTACACTTCCCTGGGTTGACTTTTAGTCCAGTAGCTTTAGAGAATTCTTGAAATTTCTCCATAAGAAGTGTGACTGATTTCTCATCTCCTCTACTGAACATTCAGACATCATCAGCAAAGCAGATGTGTGTTATTCCCATTTTCTCACATCTGGGATGAAAGTTGTAATCTGGTTGATCTTTGATTTTTGTCATACATCTCTGAAGATACTCTATTACAATGACAAATAGGAGGGGTGAGATGGGGTCCCCCTGCCTAAGTCCTCTTCTAGCTTGTAGCAGATTGCTAGGGGTGCCATCAATTGTATATCTGTATGAAAAAGTGGTGAGGGCTTTCATAATCCATTGGATGAACCTGTTTGGGATTCCCATTTCTCTCATAATGACCTCTAAAGCAGACCACTCCACTGTGTCATATGCCTTCTGCAGGTCCATTTGGATGGTGCATCTTGGGGACATGTGTTTTATTGTGTATCCTTTGATTAGCTCCTGTGCTATCATGATATTATCATGTATTATCTTTCCTGGTATGAAGCAGATTGGCTTTCATGGACAATCTCCCCTATTACTTGTCCCAATCTTTTAGTGAGCACTTTGGACAGTATCTTGTAGAATGTTGAGCAGCATGATATGGGCCTCATGTCTTTCATAGTCTTTGCCTTAGTACTCTTTGGTATTAGAGTTACCAGTGAGCAGTTTAGAGCTGCATATAATCTATCCATTTCAAAGAATTCTCTTGCAGCTACAATAACATCACTCTTGATCACATGCCATGCTGCTTTGAAGAACTTGGCATTGAAGCCATCTAGTCCATGAGATTTTTGGTCTCCAATGGTCTTGAGGGCTTCCCATATCTCCTTCTCTGTAACAGGAGCTATCAGTTTCTCCTGGACGGAGTTGTTTACCCCTCCTCATTACCTCTACATCCACACATGTCATCTCAGTTGTATTGGTGCCTAGAAGCTCTGTGTAGAACCTTAGAATTTCCTTCTCAATATCTTCTGTCTCAGTAATGCAGTTCCCATTAGCATCTTCAAGTTTGTGAATCCCTGTTTTCTTGTTCTTGCCCTTTACAGTTGCATGAAAGTATGCATTATTGCCATCCCCAAGCTAGATCCATGTGGCTTTTGATTTATGTAGTATGATTTTCTCTTCTGTTTCCAGTCTTTCCAGCAGTTGTGTTGTGCATTGTCTCACATTCATGATGTGTGTCTCTTTCATTGGATCCTTCTGTAATTCCTTCTAGCATCCTGGATTTCCTTGGATGTGCATTTGTTCTGTTTCATCATTGTTTGGATTACTGGTTGGAGTCTTAGTAGTTTGTGCCACAAGACATACATAAGTCTTCCTTTCATTGGTCTTTGCCAGCATTCTGTCACTCTATCCAAGAAATTCGGAATTTCAGTCACATAGTTCATAAACTTGAAGCATTTGCTTCCTCTCTTCTGGTTATTTGGTTCCCATGTCACTTTGAGGGGGCTGTGGTCTGATATGTGAGCTGTTAATATTTCCACATTGCAATCAGGGTATTTTGTAAACCACTCTCTATTACATACTGCTCTATCAATTCTGGAGTAGATGACCCCCTGAAGGTGCCTATTAGACCAAGTGAAGTGCTCTCCATTTGTTTCATGCTCATAGATATCTAGTTGTTGCATCATGCTTTCCAAATCAGCAAATTCATTAGCTTGCACAGGCTGGCCTCCCATTCTGTCTTTTACAGTTAATACATTGTTAAAATCACCTATTACTATCCAAGGTTCATTGATATTACCTGCAAGGTCCTTGATATCTTGCCATAGGATTCTTCTTTGTTCCAGTTTGTTCTGTGCATATATTATTGTGATGTAGCCTATCAGACTCCCATCCTTTCTTGACATTTTTCCATGTAGGTATTGGTTAGTGCATTTAATCATTTGGATATCCAGCCTTTCATGTATCCATACCACCCAAATTCTTCCATTTCCATGATGAGAGTAATTGTGTACTAAGCTCCATTGTTGCCCCATCTTTTTACTAATTCTGTCCATATTGTTCTTTTTCACTCTGGTTTCTAGCAGAGCTGCACAAGAAATCTGCAATATGTTGAGGTGGGAGAAGACCTCCAGATGTCTTGTGCTCTTATTGATCCCCCTTACATTCCAGCTTAATAACATTGTTGAATGTATGGTGGCTCTCCAGGGTCATCTCCAATCCCTAGGGCCTTAAAGCCATTCATATCTTCTATTCTCAGTTCTCCAAATCTCATAGGGGGTGGTCTGCTTATTCCCCTGCCCCACTACTGTTTTCCATTGTTCCCCTTATTCCTTGTTGTTTTGAGCCCTGTTCTGTTCTACTATAGGCTTTGGTTTCCACTGTTTTTCTGCTGGTTGTGGTTTCACTGTTGGCTTATTCTTGCACTCATGTCCCAATATCTTACATTTCTTGCAGAATGGTGGAGTCCACTCATATTCAACTTTCTGTATTAGCTTATTGCCTTTCTTGTCCTTGATGTTCACTGTTTTTGTCAGCTCTACAGTGATATCAACCTCCACTAGGACTCTGGCATATGATACCCTTAGTTTTTTACTAGTGCATTCATCCATCATCATTGGTTTTCCAATAGCACTAGCTATTTTGCTTATGCTTTTCTCTCCCCAATACACTAGAGGTAGTTGTGGTAGTTTCACCCATATTGGTATCACTCTAAGCATGTCTTCTTTCAACCTAAATTCAACACTCCACTCCCTTAGGAATAGGGGTTTTCTATAGATTGTATAAGGCCCTGCTTGCATCACAGCATTCATATCTTCTTTACTCTTAAACCTAGCTAAGAAGTATCGTTCCTCATTGTAAAATAAATCAGGCATAGAAGCAAAATTCAAGGAATTTACCATGAAATTTTTGACTGCATTCATTGAGAGATCCTCTCCCATTGCATACATCACCAGTGTATTTTCCTAGAACTTGATTTCAGACTCCATGTCTTCATCCTCAATTTCTACTTCAATTTCACCATTCACTAGTTTGGGAGGTGTGTATTTCACTCCAACACCATTTTCTGGATGTCGGTTCCCCTTGATGATGTCAACCCATGACACCTTTCTTTCCTCCCATGCCGGACATTGTACCTGTTGGATTATCGTCGGTGGTGTCTGTTCCACGTTCGTCGGAGTTTGTTCATTTTGTGTCTTCTTTTTGAGCTCGTTATTTCCTTCTGGCGTCATCTGCTTGTTCGTCGTAGTGTCCTGTTGGGACGGAAAGATTGCCCTTATCACTGTCGACGGCGTTGCCACCTTTCTCGGCCGGCCTCGTGGTCGTTTGGATTTGGTCATCCGCCCCGTTAGGGCATAGCCCGATCGCACCTAAATCTCACCTGACTTGTGTTTTTTAGGGGAGCATGGTGCGCGTTTGGTCTTTTTTGTTTTAATTTCATTTTAATTTTCTCTATATCGTTTCTATTAACAAATATCATCAAAATGACTAGTCATAGTTTTTTCTTAACTAGATTGGACTCTCAAGACGAAGGTGTAATAACACTTAAATACATTAGATACCATCATGATGACTCCAACCTGCCACCTTTGATTTACAGCTAGATGAAGTTACTACCAATAGCCTAAACTAATTTCTTTACACTACAAGACTGGGCGGTCAATAGGGACCGCCCAGTTAGTGACCTAAATTAGGTCGCTCTCCTTCAGTGACCGCTGAAGGCAACAGCGACCTAATTTAGGTCGCTGAAAGTCCTGAAGGTAACAGCGACCTAAATTAGGTCGCTTATAATCAGAAGGGACTTTCAGTGACCTAAATTAGGTCGCTGATAATCAGAACGGATTTTTAGTGACCTAAATTAGGTCGCTGAAAATGAAGGAGACCTTCAGCGACCTAATTTAGGTCGCTAAAAGTCCTTTCTGATCATCAGTGACCTAAATTAGGTCGCTGATTTCCTGCTATAAATAAAATAAAATAAAAACTTTTTTTATATACCAATAGGGACCGCACTTAGGTCACTAACTTTTTATATACCAATAGGGACCTAACTGTGGTCCCTAATAACATTAATAGGGACCGCAGTTAGGTCCCTATTGACGGAAAAACAATAGGGACCGGAGTTAAGTCCCTGTTGTTTTTGAGTCACTGAAGGAGACCTTCAGTGACCTAATTTAGGTCACTGAAAGTCCCTTCTGATCATCAGCGACCTAAATTAGGTTGCTGATTTCCTGCTATAAATAAAATAAAATAATTTTTTTTATACCAATAGGGACCTCACTTAGGTCACTAACTTTTTATAGGCCACTAACAGTCAATAGGGACCGTACTTAGGTCCCTATTGGCAACCGTAAGTATCAATAGGGACCGCACTTAGGTCCCTAATGACTCAACAGGGACCAAATTGCGGTCCCTACTAATATTCACACTTTAAAAATGTTCTTTATGATTATTTGATGTATATCGTTGTTTGTTTAATTCATAATTATCACTGTAATAGTTTTGAAGCGTGAAAAAACGTACTTTGAAGCATGAAAAAATGCGCCGCAAGAATGTTGTGTACACCACGATTACCCTCGGTGTGTGTAATATTACCTATCATTCAATAGTTGTAATTATTTAATTTATTGTTTAAATTATTATTTAATATCTATGCTAACATTAGTGAAGTAAAACATAAAAACGAATAACAACTACAACTAACTAGTGATGATGAGTTGTAGAACATAAAATATATGTTGAACGTTAATAACTCGATCAATCTCATTCAATCTATTATTTCACAACTAAACTACTATGAGGTTGGTTTTGCAATCATTTATTACTTTAATTAACATGTTGCAATGAGTTTGGTTTCAAGGAATCACAAACACACCACCATCAATAAAAAAAAAATTAATTTCAAGGATAAATATTAGTAGGGACCGAACTTAGGTCCCTAATAAGGCAACAGGGACCGCGCTGCGGTCCCTATTTAAAATTAGTGACCTACGTTTGGTCACTATTAAAAATTAGGGACCGCAGTTAGGTCACTAATAATTAATAGTGACCGCACTTAGGTCACTAATTTTAAATAGGGACCGCAGTGCGGTCCCTGTTGCCTTTATTAGGGACCTAGGTGCGGTCCCTACTAATATTCATCCTTGAAATTTGATTTTTTTTTTATTGATGTTGGTGTGTTTGTGATTCCTAGCAACCAAATTCATTGCAACATGTGAATTGAAGTAATAAATGATTGCAAAACCAACCTCATATAGTAGTTTAGTTGTGAAATAATAGATTGAATGAGATTGATTGAGTTATTAACGTTCAACATATATTTCATGTTCTACAACTAATCATCAATAGTTAGTTATAGTTGTAATTGTTTAATTTATTGTTTAATATATATGCTAACATTAGTGAGGAAAAGAATAAAAACGAATAACAACTACAACTAACTAGTGATGATTAGTTGTAGAACATGAAATATATGTTGAACGTTAATAACTCGATCAATCTCATTCAATCTATTATTTCACAACTAAACTATTATGAGGTTGGTTTTGCAATCATTTATTACTTCAATTCACATGTTGCAATGAGTTTGGTTGCTAGGAATCACAAACACACCAACATCAATCCAAAAAAATCAAATTTCAAGGATGAATATTAGTAGGGACCGCACTTAGGTCCCTAATAAGAAAACAGGGACCGCATTGCGGTCCCTATTAGAAATTAGTGACCTAACTGTGGTCACTATTAATAATTAGGGACCGCGCTTAGGTCACTAATATACAAAAATTTGAAATTTTGGCGAAAATTTTAGGCGGGATTGAGGGGGAAATTTGAATTTCACGAAAATTTGAAAATTTCACCCTCTCCTCTATATATACTCACCACTCTTACACATCAAATTTCATTAATCTCCAAAAAACACCCAACACAAAAACACTATCTTCTTTTCCAACACCAAAACACTATCTTCTTTTCTCCAAAAATTACCCAACACAAAAACTTTTCTTCTTTTTACCAACACAAATCCAAAACAAAAATCACCCAACACAAAAAAACAAATCACCAACTCAATCTTTCCTTTCTATTATTTTGGATCTACACTTTCTTTTCTTACTTTTCTATTATTTTGGATCTACACTTTCTTTTCTTGCTTTTCTATTATTTTGAATCTACACATTCTTTTCTTATTTTTTTGGATCTACAATTTCTTTTATTTCACTTATTTTTTTTATTCATTCATCTTTTTGTTTTCATTCATATTTATATTCTATTATTAGTCATATTTCATTCATTTTTTTACATTTTTAATACTTTCATGACATTATATTAAATTTTTCTTTATTATTTTATTGTTTTGATCTTGTTATAATCATATTTCTACAAAAAAAACAATAATATTTCGGAATATTTCCGGAATATTATTGTTTTTTTTTATTTTTCTCGCACACTATTAGGGACCGCAGTTAGGTCCCTAATAATATTCATAGAGTTCTATGAATATTATTAGGGACCTAATTGCGGTCCCTAATAATAGTAATAGGGACCGCAGTTAGGTCCCTACTAATATTCATAGAGTACTCTATGAATATTAGTAGGGACCTAACTGCGGTCCCTATTACTATTATTAGGGACCGAACTTAGGTCCCTACTAGCATTCATAGAGTATCTACGAATACTAGTAGGGACCTAATTGCGGTCCCTATTACTATTATTAGGGACCGCAGTTAGGTCCCTATTGACAAAAAGCAATAGGGACCTAATTGCGGTCCCTATTGTGTGAAAAACAATAGGGACCCAAAAACTCAATAGGGACCGCCATTAGGTCACTATTGGTTTTAAAGTATCAGGGACCGGAAAGCGGTCCCTGATACTCCGGTCGCTATTGCCCTCATCAGGGACCTAATTGCGGTCCCTGATGGCAAGCGACCGAGGTCAATAGGGACCGCACAATAGCGACCTACGTGCGGTCGCTATTAACCTTTAGGGACCGCTGGAGGGGTCAATAGGGACCTAATTTTGGTCCCTATTGACCCCTTTTTCTTGTAGTGTTATATCATCATATCATGTAGTTATTTATGTAGATACACAGTTGCGTAAAGCATGCAACTAGTACTTATATATAGATACGTTTAGATGAAATTATAAAGTAGTTATAACTTATAACATATATTTTGGAAGAAAAAAAAAATAGTTGTTAAAAAATAGAGATTTGTTTGTTAATTTTCAATTTTCAAATTACTTCATCATCTCTTCATGTCACGCGAGAGATTCGAGACGCTTTCAGCCTTTCTCCAACCTCCTCACCCCCCCCCCCCCCCCCCTCACCCAACCCCCACCCCACCCTGTATCTATACATGTATATATATAATAACCGTTTCTTCACACTCTCAAATCCTCACTCTTCCCCTACACACACTCTCTCTCTCCTCTTTCTCTCTCATCACACCACCACCATTTCTAGAGAGAGAAAGCACAAATGGATCAAACCACTAATTCTTCTTCATTCTCAAGCTTCAAATCCTACCTCACCGCCCTCTCCGACACCCCCGCCCGCCTCTCCCGCCGCGCCTGCTCCGTCACCACTTCCGCCGAGGAGACCAACCGGGTCAAAAACCGACCCGGCCCGGCCCTCAACCGGACTTTAAACTGGTACGACCTCATCGGCTTCGGCATCGGCGGCATGGTCGGCGCCGGCGTCTTCGTCACCACCGGCCGCGCCGCCCGTCTCTACGCGGGCCCCGCCGTCGTCGTGTCCTACGCCATTGCCGGAATCTGTGCCCTCCTGTCAGCGTTCTGCTACACCGAATTCGCCGTCGACATGCCGGTGGCGGGTGGAGCCTTTTCCTATATACGCGTGACGTTCGGGGAGTTTTTGGCGTTTTTGACGGGGGCGAATTTGATAATTGATTACGTGTTGTCGAATGCGGCTGTGGCAAGGGGTTTTACCGCGTATTTGGGGACGGCGATTGGGTTGCCGGCGCACACGCAGCTGAGGTTTGTTGTTCGTGGATTGCCGGAAGGTTACAATGAGATCGACGTGATTGCGGTTGTCGTGGTGCTGCTATTGACGTTTGTCATTTGCTACAGGTTGATTTATTTATGTACCTGACTCGACTCGACGTGATTCATTTATGTTTATAGTCTATATATAAATATATATATATATATATAGCGTACTCTATCCGTTAACTATTCTATAAGTTTAGTAACAGAGTGGAGTCGCAGAATTTATGTAACTGACTTGACGTGATTCATTTATGGTTCACGTAATTACAGACTTGGTTGTTGTTGTTGTTAATTGTGCTGGCAGCAGCTTTAGTAACTTTCCGTGACCTGATTCTTAAATTTATTGAGATTACAGTCATGGCATGGGTTGTTATTATTATCGTAAATTGTGCTCTGACAATTGAAGTACCTTTCTGATTTTTGTCTGTTACAGTACGCGGGAGAGCTCGTGGTTGAACATGGTGTTGACGGCTTTGCACATTTTGTTCATAGTTTTCGTGATTGTCGTTGGATTTTGGAAAGGGGATTTGAAGAATTTTAGTGAGCCCGCGAATCCAAAAAATGCGGACGGATTCTTCCCGTTTGGTGCCTCCGGCGTGTTCAATGGTGCGGCTATGGTGTACTTGAGCTATATCGGATATGATGCTGTTTCGACAATGGCAGAGGAGGTGAAGAATCCCGTAAAGAATATTCCCATTGGCGTTTCGGGTTCAGTGATCATCGTTACTGTTCTCTACTGTTTAATGGCAGCTTCAATGTCCGCTCTCCTCCCATACGACATGGTAAGCTAAGATATATTAAAATCTATGTGAATTGTGAAATGACTGTTTTGCCCTTTGTTTGTTCAGTTATATATATATTTACATTTGTTGGTTAACTTCTTGTTAATAATAAAATATAGATTGATGCGGAGGCGCCGTTTTCGGGGGCGTTTAAGGAGGCGTCACCAAAGTGGAGGTGGGTGTCGAACGTGATTGGCGTGGGGGCTAGTTTCGGTATTTTGACGTCTTTGCTCGTGGCAATGCTCGGGCAGGCACGGTACATGTGTGTGATCGGACGGTCCTGCGTGGTCCCCTCGTGGTTCGCTAGGGTTCATCCTACCACCTCGACACCTGTCAATGCCTCTGTCTTTCTTGGTATGTAAAGACTAGTATTATCCATTGGATTTAATGGGCCACATGATATTTTTGGGAGGGTGGGGGTGATATGATTTGTGATTGTGATATTTTTCTTGAATATATGATGTAATGTTTGGTGAAATTTTAATGCACGAGTTTAGGAGTGTGGTGAGATTTAAATGCACTTAATGCACGGATTAATAGGTGTGGTGGTATCTTAATTAATGAATGGGTTGGTGAGTGGTTTCAAGAAATAATCATTTGCGTCTTGGGGTACAAGTGGCGACACAAAGAATGCACTCTATTGATATAGAGGGACGCTACTTGTACATCACTAGAAGGTTTATCTCCGACTGAACGCGTGATGGGATCTTAAAGCGCTTTCGCACATATTTTCTATAGTTCGGGACGATAACGTGCAGTAGGATTATATTGCAGACTTTAGTGTGTGGTTCGCGAGTAAATCATTTATGCAAATATATTACTGATAATGAAACACTATTGGAATGATATCCGACAGTCAAGATTTAGTCCAGATTTATGTGAACTCATGTCAATTGTGATTGTATGTGAGGGTATGCTATTACTTGTTTGTTTGTGAAGATTGGGCGTTATTCAATTGGGTCCACTTGAAACTTTTTTCAGTTATGAGCTAGACATAATGTTTTGTTATGCCATGGGATTTTCGTTTTCTTGCAACTGTTTTTGTTTATTTTGTGGGGCCTATGTGTTTTTTGTTGTAATCTGGGAATTTGTGAAAGGTGGTGAAGGATTGCAAGAGGATAATGGTGAGATAGATTTTGGATCGAGTAAAAAGGATTTGATGCACCAAAAAAAGTATCAAACTTGTTGCAGTTTAATATAGCTAAGTATATTGACTCCAATAATGGTTCATTGGATCAAACTATATTGCTTTGGGTGTTGCTTAATATTGATTTGGAATCTTAAAAGTCATACTAGTGAAAGTTCTTAGTAGATTGAAACTATCAACTTGTTATGTGATTATATTCTTAGTATGGGTGTTTTTATGGATCTTATGGGAGCTACAATTTTGACTTTTTAATATGCTTTGATTCGCCATATGAGGAATTGTTTTGTGCAATTGTTATACGATTACATGATGTATCTCTTTAAAATACATGATTAGGAGGAGGTTACTGTGGACTGAACCACATCATTTATATAACGACTTGACAATGTTGACCTGGAGACTACAATAATTTATACTTTGATAAAGTTATCTTACTTTGGAAGTTTTAGTCAAGTTATGGTGGTCCAAATTTGGGCAGACCTACATTGTTCCAAATTCCAATGTACGTTTGGGTTGACACAAAAATACTTTTCTTGAAGATGACCTTTTATTTAGGCAAGAGTCACATTAGTCACTGTTCTGATTAGCCCTTTATATTGTTTGGTTCTTGTTTGCCTGTAGATAGGTCATCATATTCTTGATTTTAAAATTTAACCTTTTTCCCTTTTCATCAAGATTAAGTAATTAACTGACTCCATGTAAATTTTTTTCAGGAATCTTCACGGCCGCGATCGCGCTATTTACCGATCTAAACATTCTACTAAACCTTGTATCAATCGGTACGTTGTTCGTCTTCTACATGGTCGCGAATGCGGTAATCTACCGACGTTACGTAGCCATAGGAACGACAAATCCTTGGCCGACTCTCTCGTTCCTGTTCTGCTTCTCGCTCACGTCGGTTATATTCACCGTCCTCTGGCAATTCGCACCTTCAGGGAAACCCAAAGCCTTCATGCTCGGTGCCTGCGTTGCTGTCGCTATTGGAATTCTACAGTTATTCCATTTCATGGTTCCGCAAGCCCGAACGCCTGAATTCTGGGGCGTCCCGCTTATGCCGTGGATCCCTTCCATCTCTATCTTCCTTAACATATTCTTGTTGGGGTCCCTCGACAAGCCATCGTATGTGCGGTTCGGATTCTTTTCGGGCCTTGCTGTGGTTGTATATGTTCTGTATAGTGTCCACTCGAGCTTTGATGCTGAGGAAAATGGGATTCTTAGTCAAAAGAGTGGAGAATCTGTTGAAAGTGAGGACCTCACAGCAAAAGTGTAAAGGACTTTTTTCTTTTTTGGGGGGTATTTTTGTAATAACTTTACAACTTGTTTTTGGTTGATTGGGACTTAGAATAGGTGAAAAGTGAAGATAGCTTAACTTTGCACTGCACATTTTTGCAGTGTAGCCAAGTTGTATAGTTGGTAATCTGTAGGGAGTTTGGGTCAAAATCCTCTGTATATTTTTCAACGTGATCCATCGAATTTGTAGCTTATCCTACCTAGTTCATTGAGTCATTATCACCCCTTTTTGACTTTCTAATGAAAAAAAATCTAAGAATTATCCCTTTATGCTTTTATCTAATTAAATAAATTTGTCTATCCTTGTCTTTATAATTACAGAAACACTTGAACGCACTATTAATGTAAATATCTTATAGCGCGTAAAAAATATTTATACGTGTTAACCGTAAAAAATAAATGCGAGATTAAAGAGAATATTAGTCCTAAATATAGAAATTAGTACACGGACAATATTATTGTCACGAGTACTTCCGAGGAGACGTACCCACTTCCCACGAGGAGGCCCTCAGAGTGTTACCAATTCGCTTGGTCACTGACTCAAAGTGGTATAAAGGGACACCTGAGGAGACACCGAAGTGCCCCATGAAAAGTCAACGATGAGTAAAGAAAAGATATCCACGTGGCATCGGAAAAAGAACCAACACCGATGGATCCGCGCGACTCGGATATTCATCAATGCGCCAAGAAGGACCACAACGGACCCCGAGTCCCAGAAAGTACAAGAATATCCCCTCACTAAACACTCTATGATCCTAAAGCCCTCGGAACATTCCCCCCGAAGGCCAAATACAGAAAATAATGACCTACCAAGGCATAAAACCCCTCGGAACACCTACCACGAAGATCAAACCCGAAGAAAAAGATTATATTAAAACTCGGAAGCCATCAGAGTATGTGTTACTAAATTCCCAGAACAAGAACTGACCCTACTGAAGCAACAGAGCCCTTGGAACGAACAAAGTAAAACAGATATACCCATCGGAATACACTTTCCAAAAGAGACAAACACCGCAGAAGCTACCATGGACATACCGCCCAAATGATCCAGTCACCCCGAAGACTACAACCCTTCGTAGAAAAGAAACCAGGAAAAGCAACCCCTCAGAACCTTGGAAGACCTCGAAAGAGATCAAATTAAATCCTAGTCAGTGCCTAGTAAATAAAGAATGAGAAGATAAGATAAAAGATATTTCCACAACACGCAAAAAGCAACACATGTAATTTATCTAAACATGCATAGCGACACCTGTCCCTAAAAAACCTCTATAAAAAGGGAGGACAGAAGAAGAAGAAAGACAGATCCATATCCAGAGAAAAACAAGTACATAACAAATGTAATAGAGCATTCAAAGTGAAATTTAGTGAATATAACGAGGGATATTTTCGTAATATTACAAGCTTTTGAACCACGGGCATGGCGTTCCAACCCCTAAATAAATTCCGTTAATTAGGTTATAATATCCGACCTGTTAACAAAATGGCGCCGTCTGTGGGAACGCCATACAACTTGTCCTTGAGCGTGTTCAACAAAGTATTGTTTATTATAGAGGATCTGTTCGAAAGTGAAAGTCTTCAAACCCGTCAAGGCGATTCGGAAGAAACTTTGTCCAACCACCAATTCGATACAAGGGATTTCATCAATGTTCCCCGTTCTATCTTCGAAAGACTCGTAGAAGCTACAGCTCGGAGAATACCCCGAGGACGAAGAAATTTTGACAACCAACTCTCCGAATCCCTCCGGCGGAGGAATCTACCTTCGAAAGAAGATGCACCCCACAATAGATGGAGCCCCACTCCTATCTCCTGGCGCCACGAACCTCTACGAGAATCACCAAGGTATGATAATTATGAAGAAACTCCGAGGAGGGGCCAAGGAGAAGAGATACCCCGTCCCTGGGAATCCCCTAGGGTCGATAACCATGCCTTATGGGGGATGCTAGATGGCTTGCGTAAAGAAATGAGCGACGTCAATAAAACAATGGCCCCTAAGGAGGATCCTACATTTAAGACCTCCCCTCTTATTCCCGAAATTTCTCTAGCTTCCGCTCCCTCAGAGATACGGCCCGTCAACGTTCCCTTATACACCGGGGATGCTGATGGAAGGGATCCACATGATCATATCCACCAATACTTGGTCGGAATGGACCTATCCTCCGCTCTCGATCATGTCATATGCCGTGTGTTCCCCGTCACCCTCGGAGGACGAGCACAAGCTTGGTTTACCCACCTTCCCCCTAACTCGATAACAAGCTTCGACCAGTTGGCCCACCTGTTCGTGCGACAATTTGTATGTAATCGACGATATCCCAAATCTGCCACCCATCTCTTCACGGTTAAACAGTAAAAGGATAAACCTTTGCGAGGATACATAAAACGTTTCACAGATGAAGCGTTAGATGTCCCCAATATCAGTCCAACCATCTTAGCGGACATATTGACACAGGGACTTCGAACAGGGGATTTTTTCCGATACCTCATGGGAAACCATGTCACGGACATGAATGAACTTATGCAAAATGCAAAAGTTTATATCCTCATGGAAGAAGCGGAAGGAACGAAAAGGCGCATGGAGCATGACGACAACGAGCACCGTGAGCGCATAGAACGAGAGAGGAAAGCTAAGGAAAACCCGCCCCACGAAAAGACGATGGAGGGGTCGTTAAAAAATTCCTCCGGCCCGTTCCGTTGCCTCCGATGACTATCGCTCCCCAAGAAGTACTCAACGTAATGAGAGGCAGCGATGAGTTACACTGGCCCACACCGGCCAAATTTCCCAATCGGGAAAGAAACACGGGGAAATATTGCAAATATCATAAAACCTATGGACATACCACCGAGGAATGCACTACCCTACGTAGGGAAGTGCTCCGCCTTTTAGAAGTAGGATACTTGAAGAACTACCTCAAAGAGAATAATCTCGAGGAGCCCAAGTCAAATGTATGGAAAATGTCATGAAAAGAACAAGAAGAGGAAGAAGCGGCTCCCAGCCACCGGTCGCGAGAAAGGACCACATAACACTGTCGGTCCTGAGGATGGACCGCGGAATGTCGACGGAACTCCCGAGAAAGAACAACAGGGTATCAGAACTTACCTCCTCCCCCAGACTCATATGAGGATAACGCCTCCTCTGGGTGAACGATCAATATGATAGAAGGAGGAGATATCTCGATAACACCCTAAGGTAAGAAGAAGAAATATCTGAAAGAGGCCCGACGAGCAGAACAAGGACTCCCTGTATGCTCTGTTCAAGGATCAAAGTTGCCTAGTATCACCTTCGGACCCAGGACCTAGCACGTATAATTTACCCTCACGAGGACCCCTTGGTAATTTCAGCTGTTATCTACGGATGTGAAATCCAGCGGATCCTCATTAACACGGGTAGTTATGTGGACGTACTCTTCTTTCCCACCTACCTTGCTATGGGACTAAAAAAAGAATGGTTGGAAATGGTTGAGGTCCCTCTAGTAGGTTTCTCTGGAGAAGCCTGCCATACCCTTGGGACTGTGACCCTTCCGATGTCATGGGGAGAGGGAACCCTTTGAAGGACGGAACCCACCAAGTTTTGGGTAGTGGAAGCCTCTTCACGGACGTACAACGCCATATGTGGAAGACCGTCCATCCGAACATTCGAAGCCATTCCCTCTACCCTTCATCTTAAGGTTAAATTGCCCACCTTCTCAGGTATTGGAGAAGTCTGAGGCAACCAATCTAAGGCTAGAGAATGCCGCATAAATGCCATCCCATCGGAAGAAGACGAGCTCCCCCTGGAGAATAATAAAAAATGCAAATCTGAAGAGGCTCGGGTTCAACCCGTAGAAGAATTAAAAATGGTGGAGTTGGTAGAGGGATACCCCGAGAAGGTGATTAACATGGGTACCCACATGAAACCGGCGATAGAAGCTCAATTGACTTCCATCCTCCAACAATTCCATCACTTCTTTTCCTGGTAAGGAGGACCCCCCGGACGAATCAGTGATAAGGTATGTCAACACTTTCTTAATGTAAAACCAGGGGTTAAACCAATCTAACAGAAAAAGAGAAAGATGGGGCCAGAGCGCAACAAAATTATTCGGTCAGAGATACAACGACTCCTTAGCCTAAAGCAAATTAGGGAGGTAATATTCCCCGAATGGTTGGCTAATGTAGTGTTAGTCCCCAAACATGGAGGAAGATGGCGGATGTGTGTGGACTTTACCAATCTTAATGAAGCCTGCCCGAAAGATTGTTATCCCTTGCCCGATCAACTAGTCGACTCTACTGCTGTATGCGCTCTGCTATCAACCCTAGACGGAGCACAGGGGTACAACCAAATCCCAATGGCGGCAGCTAACCAGGACAAAACTAGCTTTATTAGTGACGCAGGCACATTCTGCTACTTGGTAATGCCCTTCGGACTCAAAATGCCGGTGCAACTTACCAAAGGCTGGTAAGTCTCATGTTCGCTGGACTTATCGGAAAGTTGGTGGAAGTCTATGTGGACGACACGGTGGTTAAGAGTAATACTGCGAAAGATCATCCCAAGGACCTGCGAAAAGCACTGGTCATCATGGATAAATTTGGAATGAAGATTAACCCTAGAAAATGCTTTTTTGGCATACGAGGAGGAAAGTTCTTGGGATTCATGGTTACGGAAAGAGGAATAGAAGTCAACCCCGAGAAGGCTGAGGCCATCGTGGGGCTTCCTACTCCGAAGACAGTCAAAGATGTTCAAAAGCTCACAGGTCGGATGGCCTCCTTGAGCCGATTTGTTCCTAAGTCAGCAGAAAAAGGACTCTCCTTTTTTAAGATACTCCGTAATATCAAAGAATTCCATTGGACCCCCCAGTGCGAAGAAGCCCTCGAAGAACTAAAGAGGTATATGATGAAACTGCCCTTGCTAGTAAAACTCTCACCTCAAGAAGAGCTCTTTGTATATCTGTCCGTCGGAGAAGAGGCCGTCAGTGCCGTGTTAGTTAAAGAACAGGATAGAGAACATCACCCCGTTTACTATGTCAGCAAGACTCTCCTCGGAGCAGAAACTAGGTATACCCTAACTGAAAAACTCGTCTTAACTCTAGTTACCACGGCACGTAAACTGCGCCCCTATTTTCTATCACACCCAATTACTGCATTGACAAAACACCCCTTGAGGACAATTCTCAATAAACCCGAGTCATCGGGAAGATTGATAAAATGGGCCGTGGAACTCACCGAATACGATATTTCCTATGCTCCGAGGCCCTCCATCAAAGCGCAAGTCCTGGCGGACTTCGTAATGGAGCTAACATGCATCGGGTCTTAGGAAAAAGAGCCTCTATGGCACGCCTACGTAGATGGCTTCTCTGTAAACACGCACGGGGGAGCGGGAATAGTTTTTGTAAATCAAGAAGTGGAAGACGAAAGGCTCCACTTTGCAGTCAGAATTGATTACCCCATTTCCAACAACGAGGCTGAGTATGAAGCCCTACTCATTGGCATGTGACTTGCAAAAGAAGGGGGAATAAGGAGAATACTTCTGCACAACGATTCTCAATTGATTGTTCAACAAGTTAATGTTTCTTACGAAGCAAAAGAAGAAAGGATGCAGGAATACCTTCAGATATTCCATCATAGGCAAGAGTGGTTCGAGGAGTATGATATAGTCCAAATTCCCCGAAAAGAAAACCAAGAGGCGGACGCCTTGTCTAAAATGGCCACTCAAACGACCACAATCCATACCCGAAGGATCACCCTACTCCATGCCAACTAGTCCGAGAAGACCAAGAGCAAAGAAGTAAATGCTAGTATGAATTCCCCATCCAGCTGGGTAACTCCCATCAAAGCCTACTTGCGGGATCCAGAAGGACATTCCTCGGACAAGGCCGTACAACGAATTATGTCCAAGAAAACTGAAATTGTGGATCGGGTTGATACGTTGTTGATGTTAACTTAACACTGAAGTTCTAACAGCAGTTTGTGTTCGCTGTTAGTTCGACGATGTTACTTTAACAGCAGACCAGAGTAACAGTTTGCAGCGGAATAAACAAACACGAATTTAAGAAGTGAATATAGGATTATATTAACTTCCGAGCCGTAGGCAAAATACCACAAGGGTTTAACAAAGGCGTTCTCACAACTCTCAAGCTCCTCACTCTCGAATTGTTCAAACTAAGCAAAGCACACAAGAGTTGCTTCGACTATCTCTAAAAGCTCCTCACTCTTAGATCTATTCTAACAACTTAAAAACTTTGCTAAAGCAAGACAACACTCAACAACTGTAAATTAATCTCTCGGATTGATTAGCTCTTGTCTCGTTGTTTGTCTTGATGTACTTCACACCTATATATAGGTTCTTGATCTTTGACTTCAAGGTGTGTTGTACACGGTTGGTAATTCTCTTTGTTTCCTTCTCGAACTCCTCTTCCTTGTTCTCGCAGTCCTTCTTGAATAAAAGTTCCTTCGCCAGTGATCTAGCTAAGGAAAGACTCCTTCTTCAATTCAGGACTTTCCCTTGGAAGCTTTCCTAGTCGCACTAGACTTCTTCTTTCCTTTTATAAGCCGTTTGTTGTAATTAAGGAAACTTCTCATCTTGGAAACTTTGAGCGTCCAACCTAATGCAAGTTTGTTTCCTGAATAATAATCAAAGACAACTACAACTGTGGAACTCAGTTAGTTAAGTGAATAAGGCAAAACAATAATAATAATAATAATAACTAGATTGTAAAACAGTTTCTGGACGTGCAATGTTACTCTAACATTGAAAATCTCAATGTTATCCTAACATCCAGAAAACTTGCACTTTCAATCTCCCCCTTTTTGCCTTAATCACAAAACCTAAGAAACAGTTCTTATCAGATCAAATTATTCAGAAAAACTTCATTATATCATAACAATGAAAAACTAAGTACTCTCCCCCTGAATATCAGAAGGGACTAATCCAATGTTATTCTAACACTGATACTCTCGATGTTATAACATCCAGCTTTATCAATGTTGGTTTAACATCAGAAAGGTAACACCTGCAAAACAGAGTTAGTACCAGTAATCACCGTTCAATAATAGCATAAGCAGAAACACTAAGTACCCAAAATTAAAAAGTACTTAATTACAGTCCATACTAGCAGCAAGGAACAGACTCCTTGATCAGAATAAAAAGAAAACAATTGTTCAAAAGGCATTAGAAACAGAAACTAAAAAACTTGCAGGAAATTTTTGAAATTTGATCTACTCTCCCCCTTTTTGTGAGGAAGGCAGATCCTTCAAGTGTTTCCTCAAGCTGTCCAGTTCCTGCAGTCTGACTTGCTTGTCAGCTATTTCCCTCTGGGTGTCCTTGTACTCCCTATCCAGCCAGACCAAGGTTTCCTCAACAAAAGCATCTGCAATCACTGAGCAGCTGTCACCACTGCTCACTGGAACTGAAGAAGCAGCAAACTTGTGTGTCTTCTTCTTCTTCTTCCTGCTGGGACCAGCTTCCCCTTGAGGGTTCCAAGGCAAATCCTGGATCCTCACATTAGTGAAGTAGCTCCTGGTGATTGACATTACAGCCTTGTTGCTGATCCATCCTTCAGTCTTCTTGGTTTTGAAGCCTTGCTTCACCAATAGGCATGAGATCAGAGAGGGATAGGGAAGGATTCCTTTGGGCTTTGTAGTGACTTCCTTCATGTGTCTCAGCACTTTTTCACCAATGTTTACACTCAGTCCATTCTTCAGCTTGTACACCAACTTTGCTGACTCTTTTGTCATCACAGTAGTGTTGGAAGAAGGAAGCCAATTGTAAGTGCTGATTTTGTGAAGGATGGCACTAAGAGAAGTCAGCCTGGTTGTGGGAAAGCTCTCTCTCCATTGCCTAGTGAGACCACCTGTAAGATCAGTGATGATCTCCTCCATAGTAGGATCCTCAGACTCTTCAGGATCAGGAAGCCCCCAAGCCTCATTGATCATGGCAGGAGTGATGTCATAGATCTTCTTCCTAACCCAAGCCTTCCCATACTTAGGAGAATCCAGGTTGATCACCCACTCAGAGAGATTCATGTAGAACTCTCTCACTACATCAGGAACATATGCAGACAGATTCTGCACAGAGCCCAAGACTCCTCTAGCCTCAAGCAACTCAAACACCCTGTTTTCTTTGAAAATACCCTCCTCAATAGCCCTTTCCTTGTGGATTACCCTGGCTTGGTATGCCTCCCATTGCTCCTCAGCATCAGGAGACACATAGAAGTCAGAGTAAGCTTCATGTGGATACTCTTTCATCATCAGATCAGTAAACTGATCATCATCTGATGTTAGAGTAACATCAGCTTCCTCTGGCTCATCAGCCACAAGCTCTTCTTCCTCAACTTCCTCTTCCTCTTCCTCCTCAACCTCTTCTTCTTCTTTTTCTTCTTCTGACTCATCCTCAGAAGACTCAGCCATCACCTCCTTACCCTTCCTCTTCCTGGCAGCATTTGCAAGGGCAGCCAAGGAAAGGTTTTCATCCTCATCCTCTTCTTCTCCTTCAACCTCAGCTGGTTGATCACTCACAACAGCTTGGTTACCTTCAGTAGTAACCCCATTATTTACACCAAGATTGCCATCAGCAGCAATCTCCTCAAACAAATCCTCATCATGCTCACCAGTAGCATGTCCACTCTCCTCAACAGCAGCAAACTCATCATCATTAGCCTCATTAGGCTCAACAGAACTAGCCACAGTTGGCTCCACCACTTCCTCAACCACATTAGCCTCAGCTGGCTCAATCACAGCACTACCCAACCCAATCACAGGGGCCTCATTCTCCCCCTCAATACCAACATCAACCTCAGCAGGTATACTCGGAGTAGGGTTAGCCATTGTTACCTCGATTTCAGGATTGGTGGGAGCAGGGGCTTGCTCGACAGCATCTGATGTTGAACCAACATCTTTCTTTGAAATCTTTTTGCCCTTGCGCCGTTGAGTGATAGCTTTCCTCTTTGGAGAGGCGGCGACTGTGGTTTCAGCGGTGGTGCGTCTGGTACTGCGTCGTGGCGCTCGCTCGATTTGCGCAGCTGCTTCTGCAAGAGCATCAATATTGGACTTGCGTGCCATTGTTAGAGTAACTTTGAGATAAAAGATTGAAGATTTTGAAAATTTAGAGAGTAATTTGCTTTGCACAATTGTTAGCGTTAGAATGAAGAAGAAATTAGGGCAAATTATATATATGATTCAGATGAAGAGCATGGAATAGTGGTTTTGTAACATGTTACCATAATAATCTGACCACTATCACACGTCCCCTACATGTTATTCTTACCACGTGTCAGTGTTAGGTTAACACGTAACCAGAGCAGTCTTCATACCTGAAAACTTATAAGTTACACTGTTACAATGTTGGACTAACATTGGCAAGTTAACATCAGGGAGGGAAGTTGTAGGTGCAGGGCTTCATCCAAAGTAGCATCATCTTGTGAGAGCGTGAGATATTCCTGTACTAATCTGAAGCTTCAACCACGTACACAGGTACCATGACAAAGCTTAAGATCATCAGTATAAGCAAGTGACAAATCAAACAGGGAAAAACACAGAGGATATACTTATCCAGGGAAAGGATTTTCCCACAGCAAGAAGATCACAAAACATAGTGCTTTTACCTGTAGCTGGTCACCCAAGAAGTATGCCTCAACACAAGATACTTAACTACTCCCCCTAAGCCCAAATCGACAAAAGGAAATATGCAGAACTAGAATGAATGCAACCATGTTAGATTAACATTTGAGAGATGGTAACCACATACAAACTGCCTTGGTAACTGGGATCAGGACATATCAATTTATCTTTAACTTTCACTATTTTGAGAAACTCTTTTGAATAAAAAACTGATGAATGTTAAAGGACAGTCTCATCACTGAATGTGGGCAGCACAGGACTCCACACACCCCAGCAACTTAACCATCAGCTACAGATCAGGCAAGTACAAAGAAATTGAATGAAGACAACACTTTTATCAAATATTTCTCCACCCCAACTCCTCATGCATACTTGTTTACTAACCTGTTTATCAAGGAAATACTAAGTAATCAATGCTACTGAATGCACACAGTCTAAACTTTATACACCCCAGTAGGAAAGATCACTATCATGTAAAAACCTTGGCCATAGACAAAAATATGAAAATAAGCACAACTGAATGACAATGAGGCCTTCAACATCATGTACCCCAGCTTCTCTTCATACCTTGTCAAACCTAACATGGATAAGTCACAACTGAATAGCATCAGAGTAGTGAGCTCTGTGTATCCCAGCTTCTCCCATGATGTTAGGTTAACATTCACAGACTAACATCAGAGTTATTTCTTTCCAAACCTCTTGATATGTACCTGTTCACCAATCACCTTAGCTATTCATACAGGTCAACCACACAGCCAACAGTTTCTCTAACAAAGATGTAATATGCAAGAAAGAAGAATGCAAAAAAAAGGAACATAAAAGAATTACAGCTACACCACAACCAATAACCATTGTTAGACAGTGGTGTTATGTCAACACTGGTGAACTAACATCTCTAAACAATGCACATGCCAAGAGAGTTCCTCAGACTGAAGAACCTCTCAGTATCTAATGGTTTAGTGAACATATCAGCAAGCTGATTGTTAGTTTCTATATGTTCAATGTCAATAAGCTTGTCTTCTACCATGTTTCTCAGAAAGTGATGCCTAATGTCTATATGTTTTGTCCTAGAATGTTGAACAGGATTCTTAGAGATGCTTATAGCACTAAGGTTATCACAAAACATAAGTAAGGTATCACTGTCCAACCCATAGTCCAGTAGCATATGTTTGAGCCATACCAACTGGGTGACACAACTACCTGCTGCAATGTATTCAGCCTCAGCAGTGGATAGTGACACACAGTTTTGCTTTCTACTGTACCATGAGACCAAGTTGTTCTCCAGATAAAAACATCCTCCACTTGTAGACTTCCTGTCATCAGTATCACCTGCCCAATCTGAGTCACTGAAACCTACAAGATTTGGGTTAGTATCATAAGAGTACCATATGCCAAGGGCCAAAGTGCCAGATATGTATCTAAGTATTCTCTTCACAGCAATCAGATGTGACTGCTTTGGACATGCCTGGTACCTTGCACATACACACACAGAGAACATAATATCAGGTCTTGAAGCAGACAAGTATAACAAGCTTCCTATCATTGAACGGTACAATGTTGGATCAACATTGACACCAGTATCATCCCTGGCCATCTTCACTGCAGATGCCATGGGAGTCTTACAAGGCTTTGAATCTGCTAATTCAAACCTTTTTACCAAATTCTTTGCATACTTTTCCTGACAAAGGAATATGCCAGTACCTGTTTGTTTCACTTGAAGACCAAGGAAGAAATTCAATTCTCCCATCATACTCATTTCAAACTGCCCTGTCATTGATTCAACAAACTTTTCTAACATAGAATTGTTAGTTGAGCCAAACACAATATCATCAACATAGATTTGAGCAATACAGATATGAGAATCTTTCTTTAAAACAAACAGAGTTCTATCTCCTCCACCTCTAACAAAACCAAGACTTAATAGAAATTTTGTAAGCCTTTCATACCATGCTCTAGGTGCTTGTTTAAGACCATAAAGGGCTTTTTCAAGCTTGTACACATGGTTTGGATACTTAGGATCTGTGAATCCCTTAGGATGTTCAACATATACTTCCTTATCAATCAGCCCATTAAGAAAAGCACCCTTAACATCCATTTGGTATAGTTTTATCTTAAGACAGCATGCAATGGCTAAGAGTAATCTAATAGATTCTATCCTAGCAACTGGAGCAAAAGTCTCATCAAAATCTACACCTTCAACCTGAGTGTATCCCTGAGCAACCAGTCTAGCTTTGTTCCTAACTATGACTCCTTCCTCATTACTTTTGTTTTTAAAGATCCATTTAGTTCCTATTACATTTACACTAGGTGGTCTATGTACCAACTTCCAAACACAGTTCTTAGTAAACTGTAATAGTTCATCCTGCATGGCATTAATCCAAAAGTTATCAAGAAGGGCTTCAGTCACATTCTTAGGTTCAATAGAGGAAACAAAACATGAGGCATTGTCAACAGTACAAGTGAAATTCATGCAGACACACATCTTGACCATATCACTATAGTCAATTCTTTCTTTGTTGCGTGTCCTTACCCGTTCAGTGATCTCACCTATTACCTGTGATGCTGGATGGTCTTTCTGAATCCTAGCTGGAGGGTCCCTTCTAGATCCAGTGACAGCTTCAACTTCAGAGTCAGAATCTTCTGCTGTTAGTCTAACATCAGATCTAGCTGGTGTTAGTCTAACATTGGGTTCTGTCTCCTGTTCTGCATTTCCAGCTTCATGGTCCAATGTTGGAGTACCATTGGAAGGAGTAACATCATCAATCTCCACTGTTGGTTCAACATTGGAGACATTAATATTACCAGTACCCTTCAAGAGTTCATATGGAGTCATGTTTGTTCCAGGTCTGAGGTACACCCGGTTACTAATATGACAAGCAGTGTTTAAAGCTTCAGCCCAGAGTCTCTTGGATATATTTTTGGCATTCAGCATGACTCTGGCCATCTCTTGAAGTGTCCTGTTCTTCCTTTCAGCAATCCCATTCTGCTGAGGTGTCTTAGGTGCTGAGTATTCATGGAAAATTCCTTTAACATTGCAATAGTTATCAAAACTAGCATTCTCAAATTCTTTACCATGGTCAGACCTAATTTTAGTCACAGAAGAGCCATATAAGTTTTTAATACTAGCACAAAGAATTTTGAACTGATCAAAAGCTTCTGACTTTTCTTTAAGAAACTTTACCCAAGTATATCTAGAGAAGTCATCTACAATAACAAAGGCAAATTTCTTACCATTCAGACTACTCACCTCAATGGGACCCATCAAGTCCATATGTAACAGTTCAAAGCACCTACTAGATCTAGGATTAGCATTCTGTACCTGTAGGGGGGCATGAACTGCTCTAGTTTGCTTACCCTTGAGACAATCACCACAGACAAGCTTACCTGGGCAAGATAGCTTAGGTAAGCCTCTTACAGCATCAACTTTTTGCAATTTCTCAAGGTTCTTGTAGTGAACATGTCCAAGTTTCCTATGCCATATAGATGCTTCATCTATTTTAGCATGGAAACACTCTGCTTCCTCTTGAGCTAGGTAGCAGTTGTCCTTGGACCGAGTACCTGTCATAACAAGTACATTATCACTATCATAAACATCACAAGATGAACTGTCAAATGTAACCAGCAAGTCATCATCACATAGTTGACTGATGCTGATTAAATTTGCCTGTAGCCCATCAACCAACAACACATCCTTCAGGGGTGGAAATCCATCAACATTCAGTGTCCCCTTTCCAATGATTTTCCCTTTTGTACCACCACCATAGGTCACAGTGCCAGTACTCAAGGAAACCATATTCACAAGATTGTCAATGTTGCATGTCATGTGCCTTGAGCATCCACTGTCGAAGTACCACTTACCTGAAAGGTTAGAATACACAGCAGAGAAAACAACATTGCAAACAACTTTAATCTTAGGGGTCTTAACTTTTTCTACCCAAGTTCTACCTTTCTGTCCTGAACCTAATGTTGGTCTAACATCAGAAACTGTTGTTGTTCTAACATTGGGTTCAGTAACTGTTTTCTTACCACATTCTCTTATAAATTTTCTACAGAATGGTTTTATGTGGCCTGGTTGGTAACAGTATTGACAGATAAAAGTAGGTTTACTTCTCACAGTGTTGATGGTACCTAAACTCTTAGAATCAGATTCTTTAACAAAGCTAGAAGATAGATAGGCAGAATTTACAATAGAAGAGGAAGGTTTCTCAACAAATCCCAGACCACATGAACCTGAATTTCCCATGCTTAGTACCTCATCAAGTTTGGAAGTACCTGCATTCCATTTAGCTATGATCTGTGTGTCTTTCTTGAGTTTATCCTTTACCTCTTTCAACTCAGCTTCAGCTTTGTCAAGATCTCTTTCATAGAGTTTCAACATGTTTTTCAGACACTCGATGTCATGAGTCAGTGCTTTGTTCTTCTTTATGAGTTTCACATTCTCTCTCTCAAGCCTGAGGAATGTTGTGTGCAGATCATCAAGAATCTCCTCCTGGGATAATTCTTCTTCTTGGGAGTACTCTTCTTCTAGATCAACTGTACCATGAAAACAGTCAAAGTTAGTATCATCACAATCAGAGAGTTCATCAGAGATAACCTGGGAATCATTGCTGTTCCAGTCTCCAAAAAAGATTTCCTGCTTTGCTGTTGGTTCACCAATGTTAGAGTAACATTGTGATCCTAGGCAATTTCTGGAGTCTTCATTGGTCCAGGTGATCCTTGTGCATAGCGCAGCAGTTTTGATTTCCTCTGAGTGTTCTTCGGTACTTGTTCCAGATTCAAAATCATCTTCATTGAAGTCATCTACACAAACCCAATGAGAATTCCCTCTTGTTCTGAGGGTGTTAGCACATTCATGTTTATAGTGACCATACCCCTTACATTCATAGCACTGAACATCCTTTAATTTTTCTACATCTTGAGGTGTGCTCTTAGATGCCATGTACTTAACAAATTTAGGGGGCAATTTCTTGTAACCGGGGCCATCATTACCAGTTAGTTTTTCTTTCTGTTTACCTTTGAAACCTAATTTACTAAACTTTTTGGTAATATTGCCATAGTTAGAAGAGATCAACTCATATTCATCCTCATCACTACCTGCAGAATCTGAACTAGTTCCAAGAAGGGCTAAAGCTAATTGCTTGCTAGACTTTCCTAGGAATTCTAATTCAAATTCTTTCATAGTGTTCATCAAGGTCTGGAAACTCATGTTGGCAAGATCTTTAGACTCATTCATAGCAATTCTTTTGACTGTAAACTTAGAAGATAGTGTTCTAAAGGCTTTATACACCATGGTCTGATTAGGAATCACAAAACCTAAGTTCTGACATTGATTAGATATATCAAGAAGTTTCTCAAAATAACTATCAATAGTTTCCTCTTCTCCCATCTCAATCTTCTCAAAGTCTCTCAAAAGTTTCCTATACTTAGAATCCCTCACAGCCACATCACCCTCACAATGTAACTCAAGTGTTTCCCATGCAGCTTTAGCAGTATCACAAGTTTGAACAAGTTTAAACATATGATTACCTATCCAGCTAAAAATAGCATTGAGAGCCTTCTCATTGTAGTTGTAGAGAGCAATTTCAGCGGCTGTCCATTGTCCCCTTGGCTTTGGCACCAGGTCAGCATCTCCATCTCTTGGCAGATAAGGGATGGTATAGCCTTCTAGTGCAACTTCCCAAGCTTTGAGGTCGATGGATTTGATGTGGACTCTAAGTCTAAGTCTGATCTTCCAGTAGGCATAGTTGTTGGGACCTTCCAATACTGGCAACCTGCTGGTATTGGGGTTGGAGCTGTCCATCTTGTCGTATCAACGCCAAACACCAGTGAAGTTGGTGCTTGGCTCTGATACCAATTGAAATTGTGGATCGGGTTGATACGTTGTTGATGTTAACTTAACACTGAAGTTCTAACAGCAGTTTGTGTTCGCTGTTAGTTCGACGATGTTACTTTAACAGCAGACCAGAGTAACAGTTTGCAGTGGAATAAACAAACACGAATTTAAGAAGTGAATATAGGATTATATTAACTTCCGAGCCGTAGGCAAAATACCACAAGGGTTTAACAAAGGCGTTCTCACAACTCTCAAGCTCCTCACTCTCGAATTGTTCAAACTAAGCAAAGCACACAAGAGTTGCTTCGACTATCTCTAAAAGCTCATCACTCTTAGATCTATTCTAACAACTTAAAAACTTTGCTAAAGCAAGACAACACTCAACAACTGTAAATTAATCTCTCGGATTGATTAGCTCTTGTCTCGTTGTTTGTCTTGATGTACTTCACACCTATATATAGGTTCTTGATCTTTGACTTCAAGGTGTGTTGTACACGGTTGGTAATTCTCTTTGTTTCCTTCTCGAACTCCTCTTCCTTGTTCTCGCAGTCCTTCTTGAATAAAAGTTCCTTCGCCAGTGATCTAGCTAAGGAAAGACTCCTTCTTCAATTCAGGACTTTCCCTTGGAAGCTTTCCTAGTCGCACTAGACTTCTTCTTTCCTTTTATAAGCCGTTTGCTTTAATTAAGGAAACTTCTCATCTTGGAAACTTTGAGCGTCCAACCTAATGCAAGTTTGTTTCCTGAATAATAATCAAAGACAACTACAAATGTGGAACTCAGTTAGTTAAGTGAATAAGGCAAAACAATAATAATAATAATAACTAGATTGTAAAACAGTTTCTGGACGTGCAATGTTACTCTAACATTGAAAATCTCAATGTTATCCTAACATCCAGAAAACTTGCACTTTCAAAAACCATTCGATACTTCCTCAAGGATGGAAAACTATTCCGAAGGACATATTCTTGTCCCCACGCCCGATGCCTCAATGAAGAAGAAGCCCGAATTGCTCTAGCGAAAACTCACGAGAGAACATACGGAAGCCATACCGGTGGCGAAAGCATGGTCGAACACCTGATTCGGCAAGGCTATTACTGGCCCACGATGGCTAAAGATAGTAAAATCCATGCCGAAAGGTGTACACCGTGCATAGTTTTCAGACCCGGACCGGACCGGCCGGTCCGACCAGTATGGCCAGGAATCGGTGCCCTCACCGGTCCGGGTCTGACCAAAAAGCGGGTTTTAGGGTGGACCGGTCGAACCGGCAACCCGGACCAGTCGAACCGGAAAACCGATCGCCCGGTTCGGTCTAGTGAACCGGTCACACCCTTTTTTTATCAATTGCAAATTCCAGGCCTCCCTATTTTTTTGCTAATTACAATATTGCCTCAAAAATTGGAAAAAAAATGAAGAAAAAATATACAAAACTTTGAAAGGCCATAACTTCGCGTAGGAACGTCCGTTTTGGACGCATTTATTTTTGATTTGGGGTAGCTCGACGAGATCTATCCACCGCAAATTGCCGACGGGGGTTTGGGCCAACAAATTTTCATAACAATGCTGTTTACCATACTTAATTTGACTTTGAAGTTAAACGAGAATGCATTCGAGAATTTTATGCATAGTATTTCGTCCGATGCTAAGTTCATTTTCCAGATTTTAGTGTCACATATTATTGGTCTTGTATTGAATTTTGTGATACGGTTAGCCAACATTTAAAAATTCAAAACAATCTTTTAACTTGTATTAAATATAATGTTTATTGGATTGTTTAGTAAATTGTTGGATAGCTCAATGGTTTCCACTACATTCCAAGAACTTGTTTTGTTGGAGGTCACATGTTCAAGTTCTAGGATTGTGATAACCATATTCTTATTTTTCTTATAATATAATAAAATATTAGTGACTTAAAATGGGTATTTCGTATACAAATATTTTTTATATTATATTTTTTATTGAACGTTGACTAAAGTCAACAAACCGGTCCACCCACTGGTCCAACCGGTCCGACCTGTTGACCCGCCAAGCTGACCGGTTCTGTGACCGGGCCGGGTCTAAAAACACTGTGCCAAGCTTACGCCCCTCAGATCAATCAGCCCGCAGCCCTGTGGGAACCCCATCTGACCCCGTGCCCATTCTCCAAATGGGGCATTGATATAGTGGGACCACTCGTCCCTGACGTCGGCCAAAAGAAGTGCCTACTCGTAGTGGTAGACTACTTCACCAAATGGGTAGAGGCGGAGCCCCTAGCCCGAATCACCATTGGCGCCATCGTCAATTTTCTATGGAGGAATATCATGTGCCGCTTCGACATCCCTCGGAGCTTGGTAAGCGATAACGGTCTGCAATTCACGAACCAAGAGTTAGAAAAATGGTGTGACCACTGGGAAATCAAACAACGCTTTGCCTCGGTGGGATACCCCCAAGCAAACAGACAAGTGGAAAGAACCAACCGAACCCTCCTAAAGAACATGAAGGCCCGACTCGACTGGCATAAGGCCAAATGGGTTGAAGAAATACCTGGCATATTGTGGGCTTATCGTACCACACAAAGCACCGCCACGGGCGAAACTCCTTTCAGCCTAGCCTACGGTTGCGAAACGGTCCTGCCCTCGGAAGTCTCCATAGAGAGATGGCGAGTCTGAGAATACGAGGAAGTCACCAACAGCTCAAACCTAGCCCTGGCCCTTGATCTCCCCGAAGAAAGTAGGGCAAGAACCGCCATCCGGATTGAAGAGTACAAAACCCGTATGTCACGATACTACAACACTAAGGTAAAACCTCGAACTTTTCAAGTTGGAGACTTAGTGATGAAACAGGTCGGAGCTTCCAAGAATGTGGGAAAGCTCGACCCCCGATGGGAAGGACCCTACAAGATAGCAAGGATCGTTGGACCCGCAACCTATCTTCTCGCCAATTCCGAAGGTGCAGTACTCCACAACACCTGGAACTCAATCAATCTTAGAAAATACTATGCTTGATGTAATACAACAGTTTGTACATAAATAAAAAAGTTGTTTGTACATAGATGGTTCCCTTACAATACAAAAGGAAATAGGGTTGCCCGAAAAAATGATGACTTTACATACAAGTCATCTTAGCAACCTAACCCGATGGACCATTTGATACAAACCACGAAGTCCCACACATTAGGTATATCGGACCCTATCATATACAAAGGCCCTTATACCAACAAAAAAAAACATTTACAAACTAAGCGCCCCCTATCAGACGCTTCCCTTCCCTAATAAGTCGACGGCGTTGTTCCTCGAATAGAGAAACAAGATCATCCACGAACACCAATGGAGTTTCCGGATCCCCGATAACCGAGGGAGAAACTTCTGCAAAAAATTGGCAAATGCTAAGTTCGGGAACAACCAAGCCCGAAGGAAATCCTGGCAGAGCCTGAACTGCATCTCGACACAATCGGTAGCCTATACGGACCAAATCGCGCATCTCACTCTGAAGAGACTCACGAGGGCTAGACGGACCTACCACTTCCAACACCGCCTGGACCTGAGCCATCACTAGTGCTACCTCGTGAGTACGAGATGTCTCCAGTAACTGTTGATTCACCGCGTCTCTCTCTCTTGTGGTGCGTATCAACTGCTCATCGAAAAACCGTATCTGGTCCCTTAATTCTTCCATCCTCTTCTCCAAACCCAGTACACGGGCTTTCTCAAGCACCAACCGGCGCTCCAACTCCCAAGATTTATTTCTCTCGGCCTGCAAAACCCCATCGTGAACTTCCCGAACGGTCTCCTTGTCCGTAGCCAACTGGGCTATTCCTTCGTGAGCTTCAAGCAAGCCTTTCTCCAGTTCATCCCGGCGGTGATACACCAAACTAGGATCTGAAGAAGACTCTCCTCGTGATCCAATGGCGTTCAAAACCATATAAATCTGCATAGCAATCAGCCCGTCAACACCAAGGGGATAACAAAGGTTAGTGCTAAATAGAACATACGAAAAATTGCTATACCCCGCACAAATATTTACAGGCTAGATCCTGAAGACTGGATAGAGGAAAGGTCCTCATCAATTCACAGTCCGTTGCATTCAATAACCCGCTCAAGTAATTCCGGGAAAAGTCCACCACTGAAGAGGACGAAGGAACGGAACTACCCTCTCTGAGGGAACGGATCCCCGCGAGAAGAGGATTGGCCTCGAGAGGTGGGCGAACAACACGGTCAGGACATTCCCCTGGGATTTGAGACCCACCAGGAATAGAGGAAGGAAAACCCTCATCCACCACGTTTACCACATCTTCTGAAAAAGAGCGCGATACCAACTGAGGTATCGGAAAATCCATTCGGAGAAGAGCAGCGGTGGGATCCTCGGAGACAGGGGAGCTGGGGGGGGGGGGGGCTGCAGCGAGCAAGACCCCCTGATCCCTCCCCTCCGAGGAAGGACTCGTAATGATTTTGAAGCTTAATTGATCGGAACCACCCTCCTCTGAAAAGGCATACCCGTCATTTAGCGTTTGCGCCAAAAAGACCTTATCGAAAGGTTTAATCGCAAACGTCTGTATCTCCAAAGCTATTAAAGAGACTATAAGCCCGAAACAACGAAGAATACCCCAAAACTATAGAGACAAGAAGAGAAACTTACGAAAAAAGAAATTGTTGTAAAGCAGCTGAACAGGGAGATTGAACATGTCTACCCCTTCTTGAAGGCCCGCCAAGATCAGAGACTCGGGAAACTCCAATAAGCTACTTATATCATAGGTACCCGTGAATAGCCCTGAATGGGACAACACCTCCTCCTCACGTATCAAAGTCTCGACGTTGGGAGTAACATAGCCAAGACCCCATCGGAGAGGTACCCCCCATAAATCAGCTAATTGGCCCATCGGGCGAACAAAAAAGAACCTCCGCCTCCAATTCCCTCTACGAGAGCGCGGGTTGGATACATGAGTGAAAGTTCTATTGTTATCCCGATAAGCCAAGCTGAAAAAAGGGGGGCCACCCGCACAAGGGCGCAAGGCAAAAATGGCCCCTACCCGATGAGGAGACATAGGGAGGTTCAAGAGCTCACATCACAGGATATACCCCACCAAATGACTGTAAGAATTTGGCGTCAATTGACTCGGGCATAGTTTCCAATACCGAAAGAGGGTTTGAATAAAAGGGTGGAAAAACACCTGCATCCCACACCGCATCTATTCACAATACACCGTCAAGAATCCCGATGGGGGATCATAAGCCATGTGTTCGGAGTGTGGTATGACCACATAATACTGGGTATAATCTAAATTATACTCAGTGAAGAGGGTCATAATTGATCCCTAGTGCTCGCTACTCACAGCACTCCCCACTAGGCCTCGGCCCATTAACTTCGCGGGACTCAAAGGAAGCATATCAAACTCCGAAGACTGGTCCGCCAGGGTATAAGACCCCCTGTCCATAAACACCTCTCGAATGTGATTCATCCTGCGAGATTCAGCATTCACGGACCTGGCAACGGCTCCCCTTGAAGAACTCCCCAAGAGAGCCTCTATATCATCGTCCAAACTATCTCGCCCGGAAGAAAAGCTAGCCGAGGAAGCATGACGAACCCCTAGCGCCAACGGAGGAGTCCGAACCGAATCTTGAGGGGAGTTGTGAGAAGAAACTGACCCTCCTCGTCTGTAATGTGGGGGCATCATCTTGCCAGGTAAGTTCTCACTCCTTATGCAAGGTTAGTTGAAAATTAAAAAGAAAAACGAAAGGCTAAAGCTAGCTATGCAAAAGCCAAGAAGAGAGTGTGCAAGAGATTTAGTGAGCACTATAGCTAAAAGGAATTTTCCTTTGAAATGAGTATAATAGAATTCACTAAGCACTTACATATATATACTTCTGCCCATATATAGAAGCATGAGCTGCCCAAGTCCTTTAATTATTAAAGCTACGTGTCTAGTAAAAAGTCTATTAAGAATGGTGAAATTCCATGCGTAAAAACACGTCCTGCTTATATTTTACTTGGCCAACAAGGTTTTTGGTAACTTATCCTTAAGTAATAATTAAGAGTCAGACACTTATAGCTGCTAAAAATTTATTGTTGCTCAAAAAGTAAAAAGACAAAATAGAGAAGGGCGAAATATACTATTCATTAATAAATCCCGAGAAGTCCTTGGAGAATGACCATATATTATAAAAAAAAAAGTAGAAGACTACGAAATTAAACATTTACATATACTAAAATTAAGAGCAAAAATATAAAAATCCTACATTTACATATACTAAAATTAAGAGCAAAAATATAAAAATCCTAAACTATGCCCCCGTGGTTGACGGATGCGGGGCGGAATACGAAGGGGTCGTCGCCTCAGAAGAAGTATTCATCAGAGCCAGGCGAGAGATTGGTGATAGTACCCCTCTTGAGCCACTGGGCCTCGGACTCGGCCTACTCGCTGAACGCATTGGAGAGGGTGCAGGAGAATCCCGGGGAGACAACAAGCCACTAAATCTCCCCACAAGGACGCGGCAATCCTCGGAAGAGGGTCTCTTTAGTTTACAAATGTCAAAGGACTTGGAGAAGTCCACGTCCGACCGCAATAGCGACTTCGCCAATCTAGCACACTCCAAATAACCCCATAACATATGGCCTGTTAAAAGCTCTTGTGGCGACCTATCAGAATTTTCTGGTTGCTGTCTAAAGTTCTCATGTTGAGCGAACTGGACCGTCGCGTCAATCTTAGCTTGCACCTCCTCGGGAGAAAGGGACTTCGCCAATTTCTCCTCGGTCAACTCGGCCCGATCGGTAAGCTGGCCTAGCAACCCCTGGAGTTCTCTTTCCCTTGCCAACCCCTCTGCTTTTTCCCCCTTGAGAACGTCAATCTGAGCCCTAGAAGCCCCCTCGGACTCTTTCTTCTCTCTCTCCAAAAGAGCAATCCGTTCTTTGGCAACCTTTTCGGACGCTTCCACCCACTCGTATGCGGACTCCGCCCGCTCCCACTTAAGGCGCAAACCCTCTTTCTCCTTATGAGCCTCTTGCCAGAGAAAGTCGAGATCTGAAATCTTCGTGTGGAACACATCCTCCCTCGTCTTGCTCTCTTTGTCCTTGGACAGAAGGGACGCCACTTGTGTTTGGAGAAGTTTTACTTCTTCCCCCTCCTTGTGATACCCCTGCTCTACTGCAACCGCTGCGTCCCGAATTTTCTCAACCTACGAAAAAGTAAAAAAATACATAAGAATCTAAACCGATTACCTAAAAGAAGGATGAATAGAAAGAAAAAATGAAGGAGTCAAGCTTACCATGAGAGCCATCCAATTGAGACTCCAATGCATGAAATGAAACCCATCAGCAGGGGTTGCATTCGAGGAGGCAAAGAAACGAAGAATCTCTTGAAAAGCTCCCTCCAGAACCTGTATTGAGGGCAGATCTTCTAGCCTACGAGGAGCCACATGAGTCTGAAAAGTGAGGCCCCTCGGAGAAAGCGTGACGGGGACATGACTCCTCGGAGGAAGGGTCCCCGGAGTTGGCGTCACCACATCCGAGTCGGTAAATACCGCCCGAGGACCTCCAGCAACAGTAGACGGGCCCGCCTCTCCAACCAGTGAGCTCAGTAGCTCCACCTTCACATCCCTGTCATCGGACGACGGGTCAAACTCCTCTTGAATGTCCTCGGAGTCACCAACGAAGCCTCCAGACCAGGATTGAGAAACTGCTCCAAAAATTCCTCCTCTGCAAAGACAATATATATAAGAAAGAAGAGAGAATGAACCTAGAAAAGTCATTTAACAATAATTAGGCAAAAAAGAGCAAAGAATGCTTACCTAAAAGAGAAGACCCTTCTGCCACCAGAGCCTTTCCCTTATCCACGATATCTACACCGGAAAAGAGGACCTTAGTATACGAACAAACTCCTTTAAAAATTTTACAAAATCTTATTAAGGACCAACAAAAACTCACCATGGGGAAGAGACTCGGAAGATGTCTTCTCCGAGGAAACCGAAATTACCGAAGGCATCGGGACAGGAACCCCTAGCTCACGAGAAGGTGATGGCGATGGGTCCTCGGATGAGATGACCACCAAATCTGGCACAGACTCCTCTGCAGCAGCTCACGGAGATGGACCGCCCTCGGATGTAGGTCCTTCATACGAACCCTTAGAAGAACTCCCCGCATTATATGTGGGGCCGCCGCCAACACTAAAGTCGAGTGAGGGTCCACCGAAGTCAGAGGAACGGCATCGTAGATTATACCGTCTGCCCTGATGATGAAAGGAGAATGATCTTCCTCTTTCTCCTCCCTCGGAGGCACGCCTGCGTACTCGGGGGCGTCCACCTCCTCATCAGCCGGGTCCTCCTCAGGAGCATCGGAAGTACCACTCGAGGAAAGGGCAGAAGAAGTTCCAGTAGCCTTTGATCTCTTCTGACCACTCAGAGCAGGGACCGAAGAGCCGGGACGCGAATAATAGTTCGCCAATGTGTCCCCTACATTACAAAAAAGCAGATAAGTATATTTTAAATTTATAATTTTATAAAAGAAAAGACAAAAGATAAGTATAAAATTACTTACCAAAAGGAACTAGCGCCTCGGAACTTAGAGACAAAGGATTCTTTATATGGGCATTGGTAAAAACCATGTTATGTAGCCCCGACATCTCGAACACCATAATGAAGTCATCCGACTCAATTAAAGCCTTCTGCGAAATCACCGGAGATAAGCTTACCTCCGGGTCCAAAGTGTATACTGGAGACTCACCCTCCCTCCAGTCGAAGTGCATATCCCACACACCCTTCACAGGCTGCACGAAGAAGTATTTATCCTTCTAGGTGCTATGGGAGCTAAGTGACCCCTCGAGAATCCTCTTATTATTGGCATTGTCCCGATGACGGAGATGGTAAAAGGGAAACCCCCCGGGAGAAATTACCATGTCAAAAAAAAAAAACGATCCACTTTGCACTCCAAGCCATTTACGTGGCACCAAAACACGAATATGCACAAAGCTGCAAATCCATTTGGAGTCAGCTGACTCAGACTTATGTTGCATGCCTTGAACACCTCACAGAAGAAAGGGGGCATAAAAGATCGCCACCCAAACTTCATTTGTGCAAAATATACGGTGAGCCAGCCATCGGGAGGATAGCACGCCCTCTCGCTCTTCGTTGGAATCCGAAAGGTCATGTTTTTATTAAAGGCTCCCAAGCTCTTAAACAGAGCGGACACCTGCCCTCGGGTAACAGAACTCGGAATCTTCTCTGTTTTGTGAAAATCACGAGCAACAGGAACAACAAGCTTCTTTGACTTGGAAACCCTAGCCTTCTTGGAAGGCCCAACGTTACCATCTTCCGCCGCCGCAGAAGTGTCACCTCTTCTTTTACAAATACCCGCGGCGGGGCCACCCACAGCAATACCCCCCGTAACCACCGGCGCATCGGTGGAGAGTGAAGGCTACGGCTCCCGAGGCAGAGGCAGCGGTGATAGGATCAGTAGCAGTAGAAGATGCCATCGTGCTTGATTAACAAAAGAAGGGAAAGTGTTTGCAAGAAATTATCAAAAAGAAGATTGCGAAAATTTATGAAAAAATTGCTGAATTAAGAGAAAGGGAGAAGAAGATTTTGCTCGTCGAAATTATGCTAAGAAATGAAGAAGTAAAGTGAGGAAGAGAAGGGAAGGAAGACGGCTATTTATAATTGAGAAAGGGCGGATCGAATTTAAACGTGGAGCGCGTTTAACGCTCCACGTAACTCCCACACTCGACACGCGCCGCCCAACACCATAACGGATATCTGGCAGTTAAAAAATCTGACTGTTACCAACGGTCAGATATTTGAACCGCGACTAACCAATCAATGGCCGTTACACCTCCACCTTCCCCGCCTGCAATAAATGCTCTGAAACCGCTGCATACTTGACGACAATACCCCCAAGGGTAATAAGGTAAATTCCATATGATCCATTTTTAAATATCTATATATATATATATATGCACCCCCCTCGGAAAAATACCGAAAATAAAAATAACGAAGAAAAAAATAAGTAAAAGACCCATCACCTCACCGAGGACACGAAATAAAATTTCCCTCGCCTCTACGAAGGCGATCGAAATTTGGAGGGGCTAATGTTAACCGTAAAAAATAAATGCGAGATTAAAGAGAATATTAGTCCTAAATATAGGAATTAGTATACGGACAATACTATTGTCACGAGTACTTCCGAGGAGACGTACCCACTTCCCATGAGCAGGCCCTCGGAGTGTTACCAATCCGCTTGGTCACTGACTCAAAACGGTATAAAGGGACACCCGAGGAGACACCAAAGCGTCCCATGGAAAGTCAACGATGAGTAAAGAAAAGATATCCACGTGGCATCGGAAAAAGAACCAACCCCGATGGATCCGCGCGACTCGGATATCCATCAATGCGCCAAGAGGGACCACAACGGACCTCGAGTCCCAGAAAGTACAAGAATATCCCCTCACTAAACACTCTATGATCCTAAAGCCCTCGGAACATTCCCCCCGAAGGCCAAATACAAAAAATAATGACCTACCAAGGCATAAAACCCCTCGGAACACCTACCACGAAGATCAAACTCGAAGAAAAAGATTATATTAAAACTCGAAAGCCATCAGAGTACGTGTTACTAAATTCCCAGAACAAGAACTGACCCTACTGAAGCAACGGGGCCTCGGAACGAACGAAGTAAAACAGATATACCCCTCGGAATACACCCTTCAAAAGAGACAAACGCCGCAGAAGCTACCATGGACATACCGCCCAAATGATCCAGTCACTCCGAAGACTACATCCCCTCGTAGAAAAGAAACCAGGAAAAGCAACCCCTCGGAACCTTTGAAGTCCTCGGAAGAGATCAAAGTAAATCCTAGTCAGTGCCTAGTAGATAAAGAATGAGAAGATAAGATAAAAGATATCTTTCTCAGCACGCAAAAAACAACACATGTAATTTATCTAAACATGCATAGCGACACGTGTCCCTAAAAAACCTCTATAAAAAGGGGAGACAGAAGAAGAAGAAAGACAGATCCAGATTCAGAGAAAAACAAGTACATAACAAATGTAATAGAGCATTCAGAGTGAAATTTAGTGAATATAACGAGGGATATTTTCGTAATATTACAAGCTTTTGAACCACGGGCATGTCGTTCCAACCCCTAAATAAATTCCGTTAATTAGGTTATAATACCCAACCTGTTAACAATACGAATAATCAGATTTTAGAGAATTACCCAAATGTCAAATGAGAAATTTCATGCAAGTTCTATACGACGATTGTATATTTTGTGTACATCTTTAACATGAAGCTACAAAATTGCCATGGTTCTAGTTTGATATATACCATATTAGATCATGATACGTGACAAGATGAAATTACGATCACCCCAGCTAGCCAAAAGACTTAGTTGGCAAATCAACTCAGTGGCTAGAGATAATACACATCATTTAAAAAAAGTGATACAAACATTGGTAGTCTCAATTCCGTCCCTTACTTCATTCTATATTGGCTAGTTTCGTAGGAATAGAGTAGCCTAATTGTGCCTGTTTGAGAATTCTATAGTTGATCTCTAATAAGTATTTCATATTTTGCATGTACAATGATATGTTTCATTGTTCATCAAGAACGTATCTTGATTGTTTGTCTCTAAGGAACTAGACTTTGTCATCAAAGGTCATATATATGCGGGGCAACCCTCGACTTAGGATCACGTGTGTAATGTGACGAGAGGTTATCTGAAATAAATCTGAAATAAAAATCTTCAGGGGCTTAGATTTTTTTGACACGACAGACAAAGACATTCCACGTCATATTGGCCAAAAAAAAAAAGAAATAGTAAGATGTTAGCATCTTAGGTTTGGCTCGATAATTTCTCAACTAAAAGATGAGATTAATCTCAGGAAACTCGATCGATAAATACTATTTCCTATTGTAAGAATTCCAATGATTCAAATACACAAATTAACAGGATCTTAAGATAGAATATTTTATAGCATCAACCTTTAATTCGGCGTCGGAATATTATTAATTCCTAAGAATCCAATTATGTTCTAAGAACATCACCTTAACCCGGGATTCTAGGATAAAAGGGAAATCAAATGCAAAGGTTACTTGTTCTTTTTTGTTAGCACCAATTATTTGTGTGAATTGTTCTTGATCCACTATAGTTTGTAATGGTTGGTTGTGCTTAATTTTCTTAATCAAGTTCGAAGTCACTTTCAGAGTCTTTGGATTAGGCTAATTAAGTTCAAAGGCACGATAATTATGTTTTAAGAATTCATTAAAAGGGGCTCTGTGGGGTGATTATTAATTGTTATAGCATATATTTGCGGGTCCCCACATGTGGAGCTACTACTAATCAAAAGGTTATTTTGTGCCGATTCAGTACTTTATATCATAAAAGGATGTTAAATAGACAATGACGCAAAATACACGTCATGGTGCAAAAATAGATTTTCTGGCAAAAGAAAAAAAAACATAATATCTTTTTTAATGGTAAAAACATAATATCTTTTTTAATGGTAAAAACATAATATCTTATGGTAAAGAATAGATGAAAAAACCATATAAAAGGATGAAGAAAAGAATCATGTAAAAAATAATTAAGAAGCAAAATATCCTGAGTATACAAAATTAAAATTAGTGCATTTCTTTCAAAGGTCCTAATGCTGATGAAGAAAATAAGGTTTGGGAAAAGCACCGTTATATTTTGCCAACTTTTACATGGTTTAGAAAAAAAACTATTCTCGACATTTGATCAAACTTCATATTATATATGTATTGGGTTGTCTGCTTCATGTGTTATATATATATATATATATATATATATATATATATATATATTGTTTGCAACGTGGTATTTGTGAAATATTATTATTATATTTATAGTATCAATTTGAATTGTTAATATAGTGATTGGATATATTTTCTATGAATCTTTATATATATATTTTTTTGCATAATATGAATCTTTATATTTAATGACAATAATAATTACCTCAATTTGTATCTTTTCCCGCTTCGTCGAACTTTATGAAAAAAAATTATTTTATTTTTGTGTATCAAACCAATAATGTGTAGGTTTTGGGTGTGGGAGAATTATATATATATATATATATATATATATAAATCTGTGTGTATTATTTTAGATTAATATGATTTTCTAGCTACTTAAGTTTGAACTTTTAGGGGAAAAAATGTCGATATTGCAAGGAAGAGAAGTCTTAAGCATTTATGTGATGAGTCAATAAATATAGTCAATTGAAAAAAAAAAGTGTTTTCTTGTACCCTAAAGAGTATATCTCTTAATAGAGGTAGCTAATGAGTAATGATGATGTGAGCACTCCCATATCAATGATTTCAAAAAGAAATTGATGATGATCAAAATGAATCCAACCAAAAAAAAAAGTGTAAACCTACCTTTTCTAGTTATGCTTTTGCTCTAGGACAAATAATAAGCGTCAAAAAGTAATAATGAGGACAAAAACAGTATGGTTCGTTCCATAAGTTTCCATTACTAATTTCTCCATCAAAATCGAGTCACTTTTTGTCACATTGCCTACTCAATTAGGCATTAGGCCTTTCTAGTACCAACCAATTTGGGTTTTTATCGTGTTCGAAAAAGTTCATATGCGTAAGTTAAAATATTAGAAAATATCAGTTTTCCATTTCACCAAAGCTTTTGCTTGAATGGCTCACACACAGTCTAAGAAGCAACCAAACTTTAAATTAAAGAGGGTGTTTACAACACCTTACAAAAATGAAATATTATTGATAAATATTTTGGTCTTATTTCGTCACGGTAATAGAACACAGTAAAAGATTACAAAATAAGATCAAAACAATGCTATCCAATATTATTGACGGACTAGCTTGGTCCGGAACACTTGTTACAAGCTTACTAGATAGAATAACTAAATTACAATATAAATGTAGCGTATCGAATTGTAGGTATTCGATGCTGACGTGTCGAATATCTTCGTTCGATGCGGAACAAACACCGCTAGTTCAATGTCGTTCTGGAAGGTATCGAATTCGATGCGTACAATGGATATCGAATTCGATGCGTATTTTGGCGTATCGAATGGAAATACACTCTTTAACTGCGTGTCGAATTATGGCAATTCGATCCGATGCGTGTCGAATGATATATGGTTCGATGCTGACGGTGCTGAGGTGGTTCTCTTCTCAAAAACTTGCACAGAACTCAAGGGGACGGGCTATTTATAGAATCCGTCCCATGGGGCCCACTAACCAATATAGAAAAGGGCATCGAATCGTGCATGTTCGATGCGCGCATCGAATAAGGGCAATTCGATGCGCTAATGGGCTGGCCCAATAACAACGTACCTTCATGTGGATTCGATGCGCGCATCGAATTCTCTCAATTCGATGCGCTTATGGGCCGGCCCCATACAGAATGTATTGGGTCAATCTTAAATTACCCCCATCATATAGTCCCCCCAGTTTGGGAGACGATATCAACGTCGAGATCGTCTTCCAAACTTTAAAACTATATTTGGGATTGCTCTGAACGGTCTTCGCCGTACGCATGCAAAATTTCGAACATATTATCAATTATTTTACTGATTTGGGATATTCCTATTCGTAATATAGTTCGGAGCAGTTCCCAGTGATCTTATGAACGTTAATTTGACGCCTCGAATATCTGCAATTCGATGCGTGAAATAGCGCGCATCGAATTATGCTTGTTCGATGCGGTTATTCGATGCTGTTCCTCAACTGGGCCTGATGGGCCGGGTGCCATCTATATAAAGGGAACACTGCCATGATGAGCTCATTTCTCTGCCAACACATTGCGCTCTTCAGGTAAGACGCATCGAATTTGCATCATTCGATGCGAACCGTATCGAACGATCACCGATTCGATGCGATCAACATCGAATTAGGATGATTCGATGCGTTAAAATTATTGCTTTTTCTCACGTTAAATGTCCATATGTGCACTTTTAACCTGTTTCTGTTTTGTTTAGGATATCAAGCAAAAGTTTTCTACCAAAAATTCGATCAAGGTAAAATTTTACTCTTTATTTGCTAAGATTTTCATGTTATGTATGTTTGAGTGATGTGCTAGAGTGTTGAGTGATGTGTTCGTCCTTAGTCAGCCTCCGTTTTAATTTATTTCAGTTCATACTCGTCAAAGATGGTGAGCGGTGAATCCACTTCTGGGAGTGAGTCGAGTACTGGCTTTAGTTCTAGTTCTATTAATAAGGGGAACCCTTCGAACGCTCCCGCAGACCCGAGCAGAGTCGAAGTAGATGTATATGACTTAATTGATACCTTAACGATTGACTCTCCCGCGGGTAATAGCCCTGTTGGAAACATTGACCCAACAGTACCCGAAATGGACAGTGATGATCCGTCCTCGTCATCCTATCAGGATAACCGCGCTCCAAGCGAAGGTGAAGAGGACGTAGATTATATTAATAGGGAGTTTGATGATCACGTCGAGGTCCCCGGAATGGCCTACAATCAATATATATCTCGTCTCCAACATAGTCGTAAGGAGCTTCGTGTAAACTTCGATATACCGGATAAGTGTAGGATTGTTCTCCCCGGGCCGAATGATCGGATGCACACGCCTCCGCCCGGGCATATGACTGTGTTTGTTGGTCAACTCCTGAATGGTCTTCGCTTTCCTATTCCTTATGAGCTTAGATGGCTTCTTAGAAAAATAGGTGTCGTGCCCGCTCAACTCACACCGAACTCTTATGGCAACTTAATTGGTTTTATCATTGTCATGAAGGCGTTGCACCAACCACAAAGTCCAAACGAGTTCTACCCGTTGTTTGAAATTGCGAGGCGTGAAGATGGATTCTATCATGTTAAAGCCCAAACACACCGCAAGTTTCTGAATGGTGGAGCAATCGGTTATGGGAAAGATTGGAAAAGACGATATTTTTATATCGTGGAAAGTTATAAAGGCAAGTTTAGGCAGTACCGCCAGGACTGGTACACTGGGTCAAGGGTAATGATACCTGCCGGTGTTTCTATAACTCTATGGGATTGTGTGTTTATCCCGAACTTAGTTCGAGAACATCAATTTGATGTTAAAAAACTAATCGAAAATCGAGTCCTCTCACTAGCTGGTTTATCCCCAGTGAAATATACCGGAAGGATGACTCTCGATATAATTGCGTAACTCTTTTGGTATTTTCGACTTATGCATGTTACGATTCTAACGATTTATTTTTCTTGCAGCCAAGTACTTCATGAGTCGACACGCAAGAATAAATCGAGTTGTTGCTGCTGATCTGGCGAGCTCCCAGACCAACATTGTGCCTGAAATTCCTCCTCCACGAAAGAGAAAGAGTAAAGGGAAGAAAAACCTTGCTGGTGGCTCTTCTGCCACTGCTGCTGACCCAACAATTGATCCTTTTGAGGACATGTTGAGGGATAACCCAGAGAATGTGGAGGGTGGCGTTGAGGTTTCAGAAAGCATGGTTGTTGGAACAGGGGACGATGTCCAAGCCGGCAACCAATGCAAGAAAAAGAAAATGCCTCAGACCCAGTCACAGGCCGGAGGGGCTGCTCCACCAGTCGGCCAATCAAACAGGCCCAATGCCTCTAATGCTCCGACTAACACAGCCGAGTCGAGCGCAGGAGTTGGGCCTAGCCAAGGTCCTCGAGCTCGGGCCACTGGGTACGAGATCTCAGAGTCCGAGCTATCGAGCATTTAAGGGCACTGATGCCTGGTCTTGCAGTTCCTCTTCCGGTCTCTGCCGAAGAAAGGAAAAGAGTGGAGCGGAACACGCTGCATCTGCTAACAGCGGTAATGATCTCTTCGCTTGAGTTTTATTTCCTCTGAACTGACTTTGTAAATCATGATCTAACTGTTCATTTATTGTTAGGCGGGTGGTTTTGTTGACACCATAACGCCGATCTCAACGGTTATCTGCTCGGTCTTAAAGAGGTAGGATACATTCCTTTTCATGGTGTTTCACATGACATTTCCTTGTTATCATACTAATTTATATTTTTCTTATAGGTTACTCCTCAGCAGAAGGTGGGGATAACTGAAGAGTTTCTCCAAAGCAGCACCTTTCGAGAAATATGTACTCGTCGAGGCAAGCTCGAAGCTCGGAATGCTCAGGTTCTGACTGTGCATCAGTTTTATGCCACAGAGTATGTTCGTGGTGGTTTTCAACCAGAATGGTTAGACCTGTCCCTAGGACCAAATCGAGAAAAATTGCCACCTCGTGAAACTTCTGAGCCTGCAGAGCCTGATGAGTTCGCCTCGCTGCTAGAGAAGAAGGATCTTATTCTCGGAGGATTATCACCACCGCTAGATATGCCTGATCCTTATCCCCCCTCTGATGATGAGGAGGAGGATTGACATTGTGACCTCGAGGCCTCCTATTTTTATAGTTATAAACAATTTTATAATTTTTAATTTGGTTTTATTCGTGGCGGTTTATCTCTCTTGTATGTTTGAACAATTTAATATTTAGCAGAACAACTTTTTAGATGCTAGTCATTATTCGCATAATTATTTCAGCCCATACTTGTTGCCTTTTATTTCAATTTCTCATTTACGTTCTTTACTTTATTTTGGCAACCCTCTGGTTCATTGTTGTTCAATAAAAATTGTTTATTCTGTTATGAAACATTGAACCAGGTTCTTCTTGTAGGATTGTAATCATTCTATTTTAGAAAAGAGATTTCACTCATCATTCTAGACGTAGTTCTCTTGTTTCATATATTTTCATTTAATCGTTATTCACTTTACGAGAGTTTTGTTCATGTTTTATCCAATTGTGGATTTCAATGAGCACTTACAATATTATTCGTAGTGTATGTAGCCTGTCGTGGTGACCTTTGCCATTCTGGGGAGAATTGTTTGTTCCACCTCGTTCTTCTTGACATTTTGAGTGTCTTGTAGTACATAAATAGAGTGTCCGTCCCTTCCTTGTATTCTTTGGGAATTACAGTATTTCGTAATACATCGGTCATAATCTCCTTTCTTCTGGTCACCCTAGTGATTGTTGGTATCTCATGCCACTCTGGAGCAGAGTTTCCGTCCCTTTTGTCACTTCTGGCTTCGTTCGGTATCTCGTGCCACTTTGGGGCAGAGTTTCCGTTCCTTTGTTTGCTTTTAGGAATGTTCGGTATCTCGTGCCACTTTGGGGCAGAGTTTCCGTTCCTTTTGTCTGCTTTTAGGAATTTTCGGTATCTCGTGCCACTTTGGGGCAGAGTTTCCGTTCCTTTTGTCTGCTTTTAGGAATTTTCGGTATCTCGTGCCACTTTGGGGCAGAGTCTCCGTTCTTCTCCTAGCTTCAGGGATGTCTGGTCCTGCATAAATTTTATTATACAGAGTAGATAAAATTTTTGCAAATCAAGTAGACATAATCTTCTTGAATAATTCAAATCAGATTATGTTAATAGATCTGAGCTTGAGTCATTGCTCATTTTCCTGACTTCCAGCGCTGTCCTCCAGAATCATGTTTTGGGGTGCCTGTTTTAAATTCATACATATTTGTCCCTCGTGCATGTTATTGGAGAGAGAACGAATAAAAACTTGTTCAAAATATTCAAATGCTAAAAATGCTTGTAAATTGAAACAGAATATTTAATCGATATGCTTCATATGCCTTGGAGCCAATGCTATTGCTGCGTTTTCTTCTTGTTGCGGCCGCGTCCGGAGCGAATTTACATAACACTTCCAACCTTCGATATGATCTGCAATGACTTCTCCCGTGCCGGCAGTGGTGGGAAATTTTATCATTTGATGGTAGGTTGATGGTAGCGCTCGAAATGCATTCAACGCCGGTCTTCCTATGATTCTGTTGTAAGCAAAGTGCATGTCAACGATTACATAGTTTTCCAGAATTGTCGTTCTCTTTGGCGTTGTCCCCAATGAGGTTGGGAGTTTGATCATTCCTAGCAGCACTATCGCTGGACCTCCAAAACCATGAAGTGACGTTCTCACCGGTTCTAGTGCATGATTGTTCAATCCCATTTTAACCAATGTAGAGTTGAACAGCACATTTACGGAACTCCCATGGTCCACAAGCATTTTGGTGACTCCAAAATTAGCTATATAAACAGTTATCAACAAAGGGCAATTTAGATTGGACATCTGTATAGCCTGTGCACATAGTTTTCGTAGGTCTGCCGTGGAGAATGTGATTTCTTCATGTGGCATCTCTTCAATTCTCAGCATATCGGCCATATGAACAAAGTTATTTGCTTCAACAAGCCTTGTGATCTTTCTTCGATCATTGGTAGAATCTGCTCCCCCTGGCCCTCCAGATATCATATTAATCATTCCTTTCTTGGCATTCCCATCTTCAATCTGAGGGTACTGGAAAAGTTGCGGTTCATCGACTACCTTTTGCTTATCTCTCCTAGGAGACGGAGTTCTCTTGCGATTGAAACTTTTCTCTTGTTCTTGCACCTTCTTGACATACTCGACGAGTTTGCCATCCTTCACTAACCGTGCAATCTCTTCCTTCAAATTAATACATTCTTCAGTATCATGACCCTTCTGGTTATGATACTTGCAGAATTGACTTGAATACGTCGTTGCCTTTGATTCCCTCATCGGTTTAGGATCCTTCAACCATCCTTTTCTTCTTGCTGCGTTAAATATTGTCATGATATGAGCATTCAACGGTGTGTACCGTATGGGCGAACTCTCCCGTTTGTAGTTCTTGTTTCTGTTGTTGTAGGTATTACGGTTGTTATCATCTCTACCTCTTTCTCTATCTTTGACCACTGCAACAACGGGTAACTTTGTCGCCATTATTTCCTCATAATGAACTACCTCTTGTGCAATTTTATTAATCTCTTCAACGGTCATGGGCTTACGTCTGAGTAAGTCCCCACTGAACATTTCGTTGGTAGTTGCTCGGAAAAGTATGCTCGCAATCATCTCTCCTGTTGGGCTATCAATCCTTAATAGCTCCGTATTGAAACGTTTCATAAAGTCCTTTAGACTTTCATTAGTTTCTTGTTTCATTGAGTAGAGATGGGAGTGATCCAAAACCAGTCTAGACTGACTAGAGAATTGATCCTCGAACATTTTTCTCAACTGGGCGTAGCTTTTGATCTGTCCAGGAGGAATTCGATTAAACCAATCCACAACTACTCCTGATAGAGTTGTTGCAAATATCCTGGCTTGGATATTGTCCTTAAAACCATAAAGGGACGGTTTTCTATCTAATTTGAAAAGATGATCTCGGGGATCAGATTTTCCATCATATGTCTTCAGTTCCGGGATTTTATCCCCTTGCCCCAATATCTCCGACTCTATCTCTTGACAAAATGGACTCTGATTAATAGTATTGTCCTTCAGTACCATTTGAGTCTCAACTATTGCTTTCTCTTTCTCCAGTCTTTCAACGTTCATGGCCCTTCTATTATACTCGTCACGCGAATCATGACCTTCTGACTATCATTTGTCCTCTCTATCCTTTCTTCTTCTTGATTCCTCTCTTCGGTCTTCTCTCTCATGTCGTTCCCTTCTGGAATCATGTCTTTCTGAACGTCTCCTATCTTCTTCTTCTTCGTTCAGTAACACGTTCTTCCTCCTTTTCCCTTTCTTTCTTCTCAAGATGTTTTCTTGATTGTATCTCAACTGACATTAACTTCATTCCTTGTTCATCTCGGGTAGATTTTCCTTTGCTTTTTGTTTCCTCCAAAACATGTCTGCTTCTTCTGCCATCTTGCTGAGATTTTTCCCTCTCCTTTCCCTTTTTCACTCGGGCAACAGATCCTTGTTCTCTTAAGACTTCCGGATGTTCAGCAGGAGATGGTATGAAAACTGGTAGTGCTGGAGTCAGTACTTCAGCCACAGCGGCTTTCACCATTGCTATTATTTCATTCTTCAAATTATCTGGAATTGAGGCACTCGTTGCCGTTGCTCCATTTGCACCTGCTTCAACGGCAGGTACCTTCTCACCTTGAGGTACTTGATTCTCTCTCCTTGCTGGAGTTGGTACTGCTGCGGGTACTGTCGACGGTCTCGCGATATCTTGCGCGATACGTTCAGGTGTATTCTGCCATACGTCTCCCATATTTCCTTACAGAGCTTTACTTTGGGATCTGGTAATTCTAGACATACTGCCTAACAAACTAATAAACTTTGTGTTCCCACAGACGGCGCCAATATTTTGGTCTTATTTCGTCACGGTAATAGAACACAGTAAAATATTACAAAATAAGATCAAAATAATGCTATCCAATATTATTGACGGACTAGCTTGGTCCGGAACACTTGTTACAAGCTTACTAGATAGAATAACTAAATTACAATATAAATGTAGCGTATCAAATTGTAGCTATTCGATGCTGACGTGTCGAATATCTTCGTTCGATGCGGAACAAACACCGCTGGTTCAATGTCGTTCTGGAAGGTATCGAATTCGATGCGTACAATGGATATCAAATTCGATGCGTATTTTGGCGTATCGAATGGAAATAGACTCTTTAACTGCGTGCCGAATTATGGCAATTCGATCCGATGCGTGTCGAATGATAGATGGTTCGATGCTGACTGTGCTGAGGTGGTTCTCTTCTCAAAAACTTGCACAGAACTCAAGGGGACGGGCTATTTATAGAACTCGTCCCATGGGGCCCACTAACCAATATAGAAAGGGGCATCGAATCGTGCATGTTCGATGCGCGCATCGAATAAGGGCAATTCGATGCGCTAATGGGTTGGCCCAATAACAACGTACCTTCATGTGGATTCGATGCGCGCATCGAATTCTCTCAGTTCGATGCGCTTATGGGCTGGCCCATACAGAATGTATTTGGCCAATCTTAAATTACCCCCATCAATAAATATGTAGATATTCTGTAAATTATTTTTGTAAAGATATAACAAGATATTAATAATTAGAGTATCTTCGTATTGGCAGGACTCTTCATTTCATATATATTGATCTTTGGTTAATTAGAATCTCACCAAAGAATATTATCTTTCATGGACGTGGATCGCACCACTTCGCCTCCACCCGCAACACACATTACACCTCTCACATCCTCTACTCATCCGCCTTTTCCTCTTTCACGGCCACCTCTTTCCCTTTCTCCTCAAGTTGCCTCACGTAGAAAACACGGGGTTTTTCGTCCTAAACAACTCTCTAACCTATATACTTATGTGCATCACTCTCCGCTTCCATGAAATCCCTTGGACGCTCTAACTGGTCCTAATTAGAAATTAGCTATGAATGATGAATTTAATGCTCTTATTTAAAACAAGACGTGGGAGTTAGTCCCCCGTCCGCCTAATGTCAATGTTATTCGGTCTATGTAGATTTTTCGCGACAAACTTCTTATGACGGTCCTTTTGAGCGGCATAAGGCTCTTCTTATAGGTGATAACATGTCACAACATATTGGTGTAGATTGTCAAGAGACTTTCAGTCCCGTGATTAAGCCGTTTACCATCCGGAAGTCCTTAGTATTGCTTTGTCGAACTCTTGGCCCATTCCTCAGTTGGATACATGGCCACTTGAATGGTTTATATGCATGAGCCTATGGATTCCGTGATTCATCTCATCCGGACCATGTATGTCTTTTCAAGAAATCTCTCTACGGTCTCAAGTAAGCCCCTTGCGTTTGGTACCAACGGTTTGCCGATTTTGTTGCCTCCATCGAATTCTTTCATAGCATTTCAGATCATTCTCTATTTATTTATCGTCGAGGCAAGGATATTGCTTATGTTTTATTATATATGGACGATATCTTTCTCACGGTGTCCTCATCCGACTTGCGCCTTTTGATTATGCGACATCTTACCTCGAGATTTGCTATGAAAAGACTTGGGTATGTTGAGTTATTTTCTTGATATTGTTGTGACGCGCGACAACAATAGTATCTTCCTCTCCCAACGGAAGTACGCCAAGGAAATTGCAAGCCTTGTCTTAAACCGATTGACACTAAGGTGAAACTCGGAGCTTCCACGGATAGTGTCCCTTATATGACGACCCTAGTCACTCTAATCATTTCGTCGGTGCTTTAAAAGACCTCACATACACCCGCTCCGACATCTCCTATGTGGTGCATCAAATTTGTCCTCATATGCACGATCCCCGCATGGAACACATGCAAGCTCTCAAGTGGATTGTGCGGTATACTCAGGGTACACTCCACTTGGGTCTTCATCTTTTTATGTCCTCCTTGACTTGTTTGGGTTCGTATATTGACGTTGATTGGGGTGGATGCCTGACACTCGCTGCTCGACTTTGGGTTATTGTATCTTTCTTGGTGATAGCTTGTTCTCTTGGTCTTCTAAACGCGTACCTACATTTTCACGATCAAGTCTCGAGGCTGAATATGGAGGCGTTGCCAGTGTTGTCTCTGAGTCGTGTTGGATCAGTAACCTTCTTTTGGAGCTCCATTATTCGATTCTTTTGGTCACACTTGTTTTTTGTGACAATGTGAGAGCCATTTATCTTTAGGGGAATCCAGTCCAAAGTCAACATACTAAACATATTGAGATTGACATTCACTTTATTCGAGAAAGTTGCTCGCGGTTAGGTCTGAGTCTTACACGTCCATTCCGCTATCAAATAGCTAATATATTTACGAGTCGACGAAGGGCCTTCCTCATATCTTGTTTGATGATTTTCGGACCAGTCTCAACATCCGTGAACCGTCCGCTTCGACTGTGGGGGTGTGATAAATATGTACATATTCTGTAAATCTTTTGTAAAGATATAGCAAGATATTAGCGTAGTGATCAGAGTATAACCATATTGGTAGGACTCTTCATTGTATATATATTGATCTTTGGTTAACGAGAATCTCAATGAGAAATGTAATTTTTTTATTTTGTTTTTTTGTTAAAAGTTGTTAAATGTTTGTTTTTGACTAATAGTAATGGGGATAGATTTTTTTTTAAGCTATTTGAAATATTAAGTCCTTACAACATATAAAATTACTCATAAAAACACGTTGCAATTCACACATCCTTTGGCATCCTCACTAGATCTCCTGTGATCTTACACATTCGCTTAGAAGGAAACAAAGAAGTTCATTTTATATAAGGGAAATTACAAGGTAGCATCCACACTTAAGCACATTTTGCACTTATCTATACAAATTTTAAATTTTTGTATTCGACGGTCTAAACTTTGTTCCGGCCAATATTTTGCTATTTAAACTTTCAAAATAACCTATCCCGGCCAAAAAACGTCACTTTGAGTCAAAGTAACATCATTTTTTGATATTGTGACGTACAAGTTAGTTGCACCTTACTATCCAAATTTTTATTTTTTTGGCACTCGCATATCTGAAGTAACGTCACGAATACGTCACAATGCCGAAAAGTGACGTCACTTTGCCCCTGGAATTGATTTTAATAGTTTAGATAGTAAAATATTGGCCCGAGCAAAGTATAGACCGCCAAATGCAAAAATTTAAAATTTATATAAGTAAATGAAAAATGCAAATGCTAATGATACATTTGCTCCAAAAAATACTATTATTTTTAATTGACGTAGTCATGTAGAGTCATTAGTGGTCTAAGATTTGCGGGCCCTTTATCAAATATTCAAGAGTCGTATCAGTCTGAAATTATTGCTTGTTTGGTCTGTATTAGTCGCCCATCACACAATTAATGATATAACTAACTTATCTGTAATCCAGCATAGGATTCTAATGACTTGCTAACGAATCACTTTTTAGCTTTCCCATTTTTTTTTCAAATAAATGAAATAAATAACACTTACTCTTAATCATTTTTCTTTAGACCGGTTCCTTGTTTTATTGTTATTCTAGGGGAAATATACATAAAACCCTCTTGGTGATTTTTAAAAATCTACAACAAGTCCTCTCGTTTTCTTTTCGGTAACGGATCACGTGGTGTTGTCCAAAAACCCGCATCAAATAATTTCTTATGTTATTTTGATAGAACTTGCATTACACTCATATAAGACTAAATTGTAGTTTTCTAACTTTTGTACCTATTGATTGACTAAGATATTATTATATATGAACATATGCATAGAATCCATTGTATTGTATTCCTCGTGTCATTGAAAACATGCACCAAACTTTTATCATGTTGTTAACAATTATGCACCAAGTTCGGATTCGTCACTTTGTTGATTTTTAAGACTTAGAAGGATCACATGGAAAATTACCTTATTGTCCTTCTAGAACAAGTGTTATCGTATCAGTTGTGATGTGGTCATATTACGAAACTAGGCAATACTCTATTAGACCATATAATCAAACGAGGACCCACCCAAAGCTAAAATCGTGATTGCCAATAGGGTTAGCCACAACCATATGATAAATGCTCAATTAGTTCATACAAAGGTAAGGCCATCTATACCGGTCCAAAGCACGAAAATAAAAAACTTTGAAATATTTGGACCATGAATTAACCCGCTCTCTACTTTATCATACTTCACTCATATTGACATGGACATCGATGGCCTACGCCAAGTCACACATTCTCATTTACAGTGTTATACACATGTTTACTCGAAATCAGGTTGACACATGACTCCAAGTAGACTTCGAACGGTGGTTGTGTAGTGTCTAAGTAGTGAACGATATTTCGTATCATGTTAAAGGGGGTTAGTGTTTTTAAAACACAAGAGAATTATTGCCAAGAAAATAGAGCAAAAAGAGCTTCTATGCAAGGAGTTTTAAAAATTCGAGGACCTTATGTGAAAAATGAAAAAAATTGGTGTAGGGTTTTAAAACGTATGGGGCCTTAGGCGTTTTCCGTTTTATTCTTTCTACTATCAATATGCGAAATTGTTATCGTATCTTTGATCATATAACAATTACTTATTAATCATTTAAAAAACTTGCCGCTGTACAACTGTGAGGACCTCATTAATTTTGCATAATTTTTTGGTAAAGTGTAGTGTTCTTATATGACCAACTAGTGCCAAACATTCCTATTCCAAGTAATGCAACTTACGAACTAAGTAATGCTAAGTATATTTGTGTTATTTTTGTCTGTCTGCCAGTCGGATTCGTATAAGTAGATTGCTTAGATAATTAGGATATATTATTTTCTTGATTTATTGATCGCATATTTCATTTTGAAGCTATTTAAATTATTCAAATGGTTTTCTTTGTTGTAAAGTGGACCCTTCTCGATAGAGCGAAAAACACGGCAATAATTGAAAACCGGATAAAATAAATGACACACATATTTTACGTGGAAAACCCCAAATTAATTTAGGGTGAAAAACCACGGGCAAGGTAGAAGAACTTCACTATGAGTGTAAAATAGGAATTACAACACTCCGACTTTTACCGTAGTAAAGTCGCACAAACTCTCTATTTTTACCTCACTTTTACAACACTTTAAACTACTCTTTTTATATTACTAATTGTGTATTAATATATATATATAAGAGAGAGTTTAGTATTTGTTGGGATGGGATTTGCAATTGACGGATGAAGCTCTTATATAGAGGAAGGGAAATGTTTGCACAAGATTAAACAAATAGAAGTGCTGCACTGCACCATACCGCCCAGCATTAACAAATGAAGTGATGCACCATATTTTTGTTTTTAAATCAGCAGCCCCACTTACAGCACCGCCCCAACAATCTCCCACTTGAAGATTTGATTAGGGACTAATCAGATCGTCACACCATTCTACCTCGCCATTCATGTTGCTTACGTTTTAACCAGACCACACGAGGACCGACACTGAACAAACTTGTCAGCATTAACACTCTTCGTCAAAAAATCTGCTATGTTATCTTTTGTGTGAATCTTCTGCACATCCACAGTACCATCCTCGACTTTCTCACGAACAAAGTGATACTGGACCCGAATATGCTTTGTCTTGGAATGAAACGCTGGATTCCTTGCAAGATGCAACGCACTCTGACTGTCACAGAATAGAGAAATACTCTATAGTTTGTGCCCGAGTTCCTCCAGAACCATTTTCAACCAAATCGCCTCTTTACTGGCATGCGTAGCTGCCACATATTCAGCCTCCGTTGTTGATGTCGCAACAACCGACTGTAACTTTGAAACCCAACTCACTGCACCTCCAGCAAGAGTAAACACATATCCTGTCGTAGACTTGCTTTTGTCAAGATCACCTGCATAGTCAGAATCAACATAACCCTTGACTGTAAAACCCGATCCTCCATAACATAATGCAACATCTGAGGTTCCCTGAATGTATCTCAGAACTCTCTTTACTGTACTCCAATGCTCTCTTCCCAGATCCGCCATGTATCGACTAACCACTCCCACTGCATGTGCAATGTCTGGTCTAGTACAGATCCTAGCAAACATTAAGCTTCCCACTGCTGATGCATACGGTACTCGAGACATCTCCCTCCTCTCTTCTTCACTGCTAGGACACATACTTGAGGATAACTTGAAATTAACAGGAAGAGGGGTAGAGATTGGCTTACAATTCTGCATACTGAACCGCCGTAAAAGCTTCAACAGATAGTTCCTCTGAGAAAGCCAAATCTTCCTGCTATTTCTGTCTCGATGGATTTGCATCCCTAGAATCTTGTTTGCTGGTCCTAAGTCCTTCATTTCAAATTCCCTAGCCAGTTCAGCCTTCAATTCTTCAATACGAGCTTTGTTGGGGCCTGAACCCAACATGTCATCAACATACAACAGTAAAATAACAAATTCATCACCAGATCTCTTGAAATATGCACAAGGATCTGCATTCAGTCTGTTGTATCCAAGGCTCATTATGAATGAAGCAAATCTTTTGTACCAACATTTCGGCGCCTGTTTGAGACCGTACAAAGATTTGGTCAACCTGCAAACCAAGTCCTTTTTTCCTTCTTCAATAAATCCTTCCGGTTGGAGCATATAAATCTCTTCTTCAAGATCACCATGAAGAAAAGCCGTCTTTACATCTAACTGTTCAAGATGTAAATCAAATGTAGCACACATCGCCAGAACCACCCGCACAGTTGTCATTCGGACCACCGGAGAAAATATTTCGTTGAAATCAATCCCCTCCTTTTGAGCATATCCTTTCACCACCAATCGTGCATGATACCTCTCCACTTGGTCATCACTGTTACGTTTGATTTTGTACACCCATTTGTTGCCAATGGGTTTCCTCCCTTGTGGTAGAGACATAAGTTCCCACGTCTTATTCTTATGGAGTGCTTCGATTTTCTCCTGCATTGCTGCCATCCACTGAGCTGCATCTGAACTGCTCATTGCTTCCTGGAGAGTTGATGGCTCCCCGTCCTCAGTTAAAAGACAGTATGCAACATTGTTCTCCATAGAATAGTCTGAGTCCCACCCTGGTGGTCTCCTGACACGTGTCGATCGACGTATCCCCGAAACTCCAGACTCCGTTGTTTCCTCAGGTTCATGCTCTAGTTCAGCAGGACCCTCCTGCTCAGCATCCTTCTCGACTACTACTGTCGTAGTTTCTGGATCTTCCCCTGTGCTGCTATCATTTCCTTTCTTATCTTCCGTGAAGATAACATCCCTGCTTACAACAATCTTGTGGGCAGTGAGGTCCCACAAGCGATACCCCTTTACTCGCATACCCTAAGAACAAACACTTCCTGGATTTTGGGTCCAGCTTCGTTTTCTCTTGAGTATTAAACATAACATAAGCGGGACTCCCAAATACATGGAGATTAGAATAATCAACTGGTTTACCTGTCCACACCTCCATCGGTGTTTTCAGCCCCAGTGTTGTTGACGGAGTTCGGTTCACCACATAACAGGCGGTATTGATTACTTCTGCCCAGAACGACTTTTCTAAGCTTGCAGCCTGCATCATGGCTCTTGTTTTATCCAACAAGGTCTTGTTCATCCGCTCCGCCACCCCATTCTGCTGCGGAGTGTATGCCGTAGTAAACTGCCTCTTAATCCCAACATCTTTACAGAAGTCGTCAAACTCCTTGCCAGTATATTCCCCTCCATTGTCAGATCTAAGGCACTTGATCTTTTTCCCAGATTCAAGTTCCACCAGCGCTTTGTACGTCTTGAACATCACGAACACCTCGGCCATACTCTTGATCATGTACACCCAACATCTCCTGGAATAATCATCTATAAAAGACACAAAATACTTTGCACCTCCCATGGATAGTACTGGTGCTTGCCACACGTCAGAGTGAATCAATTCTAGAATGACTTTACTTCTAGAATCTGAACTACGAAACTTTATACGATGTTGCTTGCCAACAACACAATAATCACAAAAAGGTAAAGATACCTTTGTGAGGCCCGGAAGTAGTTTCTTCTCTGCAAGAACCTTCATGCCTTGTTCCGACATATGTCCGAGCCGATGATGCCAAATCATTGATGATTTCTCAATCGACTCAGATAAAGCCACTGACGCTTCTCCCACTTGCAGAGCCCTCCCATGTACCATGTATAAGTTTTCAGCAATCTTGTCCGCCTTCATCAGTACAAGCGCACCCCTTTTAACTTTCATGATCTTGTTTCGCGGCCCAATCTCACAACCAAGATCATCCAGTTGTCCATAAGACAACAAATTCTTGCATAATCCCTCCACGTGTCGGACATCTCGAATGGTCCGAACAATCCCGTCATGCATCTCCAACTTGATCGTACCAACGACAACAACTTTCAAAGGTTCATTTTTACAACTATACACAGATCCTCCAGCGATCGGTGTATACTCATGAAACCACTCCCTCCGGGGAGTCATATGAAAACTGGCTCCTGAATCAATAAGCCATACATCATCGAAGCCACGCATACCTCGAATAGCTGTTGCTGCTTCACAGCATAGTACATCACCATCATCTTAAGTGCTAGCAACGTTCCCCTAAGGATTAGAACTTTTCTGGTTTGAATCCTTAAGATTCCAACAGTCCTTCTTCAAGTGACCTTTCTTGCCACAGTGCCAACAACTGCACTTGGTCTTTGACTTGGATCTCCCCTATTTCCTACTCCCACTTGCACCGCGCTTCGTCGTTCTCCCTCTTGTCACCGACAAGGCACCTGCTTGTTGCGAACCTGCCTCTCTGTCTTCTCTGTTTTTGCGCCGACTCTCTTCTTCCAGAATAGCGGCTGCAATTTCGTCGAAGACCAAATAATCCGTGAGGACATTATTTGTTAAGTTGATGACAAGCTGGTCATACGAATCGGGCAGACTTTGCAGCAGAATTTCAGCACGTTCAACCACTTATATTTTATGACTAAACGACGTCAATTGAGAAAATAGAGTATTTAGAACATTGAGGTGCTCAGTTACCGGGGTAGATTCCGCCATCCTCAGTGTGTACAATTTTCGTTTAAGGAAAATTTTGTTGTGTAGGGACTTCACCTCATACAGCTTGTTGAGATGATCCCATATCTCCTTAGCTGTCCTCTTCTCCTCAACGCTTGACAACACACCATCACCTAACGCCAGGTGAATATTTGCGATAGCGTTGCCGTCCATCTCATTCCACTTTGTATCATCTGTGATTTCCACCAGCCTGTCGTCGATAGCAGCGAGACACCCATCTTTCCGCAAGATGGCTTTGATCTTCAGTTTCCACAACGAGAAATTACTCCCGTTGAATTTTTCGATCTCGAATTTCACCGTCATTGCTTCTATCACGTACCACCGTCACTAAAAATAATTTCAGTACGATACCCACAGATATCACCGAGACCCCGGATATGAACCGAGGCTCTGATACCACTTGTTGTAAAGTGGACCCTTCTCGATAGAGCGAAAAACACGGCAATAATTGAAAACCGGATAAAATAAATGACACACAGATTTTACGTGGAAAACCCCAAATTAATTTAGGGTGAAAAACCACGGGCAAGGTAGAAGAACTTAACTATGAGTGCAAAATAGGAATTACAACACTCCGACTTTTACCGTAGTAAAGTCGCACAAACTCTCTATTTTTACCTCACACTTACAACACTTTAAACCACTCTTTTTATATTACTAATTGTGTATTAATATATATATATATATATAAGAGTTTAGTATTTGTTGGGATGGGATTTGCAATTGACGGATGAAGCTCTTATATAGAGGAAGGGAAATGTTTGCACAAGATTAAACAAATAGAAGTGATGCACTGCACCATACCGCCCAGCATTAACAAATGAAGTGATGCACCATCTTTTTGTTTTTAAATCAGCAGCCCCACTTACAGCACCGCCCCAACATTCTTGGGTAGTAAATTGGTACAAGATCGTGTGGTACTAACTATTACAAGAGATTACTAAAATAACCTTCAACTTAGTACAAACTATATTAATTATAGCTAACACTAGACTACTGATTGACTTTGTCCAGAACACCTACGATGACGTTTGGATGCCCCTGTTAGATGTCGAATACTCTGGGATGTCAAATGATGATGATTTCAAAACCTTGCTGATGTCGAAAGTATGCACGTATGTCGAATGTGATAAAGACCTCGAACTCAAACGATATTGGAGATGGGCTCCATATCGAATATAATTATATATCGAAAGATGGGTCGATATCGAATAAGCGTATTTGATATGTTGTGTGATCAGTGAATATATTATTAATTAACCTCACTTTGAATTGCGGACCCGCCTTTATATAGAAATCGAAGGTGGGGTACATTTTCGAGAATTGCGGCAAAGTTTGTACCATATCGAATATACGAATATGTATATTCGATATGGGGACAAATATTCGATATACAATTGGGATATCAGGATAAATCCCCGATATATAGTGTTTAGGCCAGTAAATGGGCTAGACTGGCCCATACAATATTTATCTATATCACTGTTGAAGAGTGTTTTCACTATCATCAAATCTTTTAATATAAGATTTTCCTTATTGCGCGAAATTCCATCCAAACTATGGGGGTGTTTGCAAAAGCTTATAAAAGTTCCTTCTTTCAAGCTTTTACTTAAAGTCATTTAAAGCTCCTTTTGACTTAAAGCAATGAATGTTTGCAAACCTTCTCTAAAAAACTGCTTAAAGCAATTTAATTTGATTTTGTAGTGTTTGCAATAATAAGTGAGATGCAGTTTTATAATGCAATAAGACTCAAATACCCTTATTTTTCAAGCATATAAATAATTAACATGCACCTAACTTAGACGAGTAAACGTTCTAAAAAATATTTAAAAAATATAACAATAAACTGTTGGATATAAACTAATCAATATTTATGATTATTACATCATAATGCATAATTATTTGTATATATACACTCGAGTATTCTATATTTTAAAGAAACCCATGTTATTAAGAGATGTTAGTTTTTAAAATATTTATATATTGTGGTTAAATAAATTGGGGTCCAATATAATATTTTATTTTTTTATTATTATAAAGTATTGTTTAATATTTTTATTTCTTATTATTTTCAAAGATTAGAGGAGATATTGTTTCTTAATTCTGGGGGTATAAATGGATATTTGGAAGGAACTAAGATAGAAACATTTAAAAAGAATTAATAATTAAAAGCTCCTTATAGAAGCACCATTTACCCAGCTTTTGGGTTTGTGCTTTTTTTAGGCTTATTTTAAGATAAGGAGAAGCAAAAGCCCAATTTTCAAACACTAATTTATGGCTTCTCTATAGTAAAAAGCCCATAAACTCTTTTTAAAAGCATTTGCAAACACTCCCTATATCAGTGACTCATTAGTTCCTTCATTGTTTTATTACATACAATATATATATATATATATATATATATATAATATATAAAATCTTAATGGAGTCATGTATTAGTAGGGCATGATACTTTATTTGTGCCAAAAGAAGAAGAAATGGACACTATTAATTTGCAGGGTCCCATGTAATACAAACATAATTGACTTAACCCACTAATGAAAGAAAGATTTTGGCAGCTAGCTGGTACCGTGCTAAAGCTTTTAACAATTTGGTAAGGCAGCCTGTGTTCCAATTCAAGTGCTAATTTCATTAAAAATTATTGTTTCTTTTAATGTGTAAATGCACTCCATTTCAATAAACCCAATAATGGTAAACTAATAAGTGAGGTCCAAACCATCTGGTGTTGAAGAACCAAGGAAGGAGTTGTTGGTAGTGAAATGCCACTCCAAATTAGAGTCACTTGATTCACTGGACTTTTTGTGGTAAAACATGGTTGCACTACCAAATGGGGACAACTTCAACTACTATATATTTTATCAAGCGATAAAAGCATCAAGTCCCCTGAACTATGACCGCTTTTGTGTTTGCCCCTTAAACTAATTTAATAAGTATTTTGCTCTCGAAACTAAGGTCATCTGTTCGATTTACACCAACAGTGTATATCCAATATTTTTTTGCCGAAATATTCTCCGTTTGGGGTGTTGTTTCGCCTATTTTTTGTCATCAACTACCAAAATGCATCTAATACAACACATATGAGTCGGGTATTAGAGAATATTCTGGTTTAAAATGGCCGAAAATATATCGGTGGTACAAATCGAACATATGACCTTAGTTTAGGGGGCAAAGTACTTATCAAATTAGTTTAAGGTATAAGTCCCAAAAGTGATCATATTTCAGGAGGCTTGATGCTTTTATCCCTGTTATCAAAAATAACATGGTGCACGATCGGTTAGTAAAATGATAGGAAGCTTCATAGTCGACATGCAAGCAACAAATTGATATGCTTAAATAATTGTGAAAAGACCCCTAAAGCTTTAGAAACACCAAAATAGAGATATTTTGTAATTATTCATAACTTAGGAGGTTTTGTCTATATTTGTTTATTTGCTATACTTTCTGAGGGTGCTTACGTAATAATCACAACTTTGGGTGAATTTTATAATTGAAACAAACTTCATGGAGCATAATGCAAGTTACCATTAGAGTCATTCCAAATTAGAGTCACGTAAGTACTTAAAGCAAAAATCTTTTTAGACTTTCCAAAGATCTCCCAATCTAATTCATAACCATCCAATCAAATCAATATTTTGTATTTGAAAAAATAAAATGTAATCGTGAGAATGATCGTACAATCTTGTTTCTTCGTTCAATCTTTACACATTGATAAAAGTTTCGATTTTAGTGTACGTATATTTTAGCTTACTAATATAATATCAGGAGATCAATTAGAAGTTAGAACATTTTGAAAAAAGTTGTAGTAGTAACTGTAAATACAAAAGTACCAAATACTTTTATTAATTCACAAAATTAAATATAGAAACATCTGGATGCTCCATTTCTTTATTTCTTTTTTGAATTCAACATCACACGTCCAAAATGTACAATTGAAAAGTCTGATCATGAGAGTACAACATAGAAAATAAACACTTGGGTGTATTAAATCACCATATTGATTCTCAGTAAGAAAACCAACATTTGAATTGATTAAGAAAATAATATTGACCACCTTCTATGGTTCGTAACGCACTCTCTTTCACTGTTTATGGCACCAGCTGCCTTTTAATTTTGTGGGGTAATGTTTAGTGATTAGATGATATTAGGTAGTAAGAGTAATCAAATGAGGGAGAGGTCTTAATTAGGAAAGATTGGCTTAGAGAAAGACTTGTTGGTAAAGTATGCGCGATCATTTATCTAGATTATTATGATTGATTATTTTATACACCTCTCTTGAAATTTAATTAATTGGTATTAACTATTATTTCACTCGCGAATCGGGATAGAGTTACATCATTGAGAAAATTAACCTATCGGTTTCATCATTTGGTCAAATATTTATTGGTCGGAAACCTTGTAGGCACAATTATTTGGAGCATTAAAAGATGGTGCTAAATTATTTTGTCATTTATATTACAATTTATGATGACTAAAAACACCCGTAATCATATATTTCATAATTTTAATTGGTAAGTGATATTTTAAAGGACGGGTTGAAATTATGATATATAAATGTGCGTTTAAGACTGTAATATTGATATATTAATTGACGTTTGGGAATTTTAAACCCTAATCACCACTTCAATGAGTTACATCAGTGATTAGTGTAGATTAGTTTATAACCAGACAAGAATTGGTTCCAATATTCATAAAATTAAGATAATTTGTTGAATTAATTTCCTTATATAGTGTTCCACTAGCATAAGAAAGAGTTGGTTCACATGATGAGAAGATAATATTATGAAAGTCCAACTTAACTATATTGCACCTTTCTGTGCGGAGTTACTACTTACTAGTGCAATTAAGGATTTATATTAGATTATGATGATGATAAAGGAAAAAACTAATGCACATTATCCCACAATTGATGGTGTTCTGTTTATATACATATAATGCTGCCAAAGAAGTTGTGTGTTAGTCCGATCCTTACACCAAAATATTTTGAATAAATAATGTTCTTTCCATTTAACTTCTTTTACATTAATGTTTGCTTAGTAAGTCGACCATCATTATATTAAATCCACAAGCTTATGATGAGTTAAAGATATCACTAATAATTTGGATATAGGTATTATGAAATAAAAATAAATTGATAAAAGTTTTAAGAATGCATCTACACTACAAGAAAAAACCCCTTTACCGTCGGCACAAAAGCCGACGGTAAAGGGGCATTTGCCGACGGAAAAAGGCTTTTTCGTCGGCAAAAACCATCGAAAAAACCCGACGGAAAAAAGCTCGTCACTAAAGCTTTTTTCCGTCAGATTTTTACCGACGGAAAAGCTCTTTTTTTATTCCGTCGGCATAAAGCCGACCAAAAAGGGCTTTTTTCCGTCGGCTTAAAGCAGACGGAAAAGCCTCTCTTTTCCGTCGACTTTATGCCGACGGGAAACCCTTTACCGTCGGCTTTAAGCCGACGGTAAAGGTTAAAAAATATTAAAAAAAACAAAAAAACGATCTTAAATAATTGATTTAAAAGAAAAACGATTTAAAATAATTGATTTAAAAGAAATCATTTTAAAATAATTGATTTATGATTTTTTGGCGATTTATTTAAAAGAAATCAATTTTAAATAATTATTTTATAATTTTTTGGCAATTGTTTTTAAAGAAAACGATTTTAAATAAATTTTTTATGTTTATTTGGCGATTTTATTTAAAAGAAATCGATTTAAATAATAACATGCACATTTTCGAGCGATTTTTTTAAAATATTTATTTTAATAAATAAAATTTCGTATTTAAAATAAAATCTTGATAATATAAATTTTGTATAGTTATTATTAGTTAGATAATGAATAAACATAAGTAGAAATGAAATAATAAAACAAATAATAAACTCTAATTATAATTTAGTGAATATGGAAGTATTTTTGTTAGTTATTAAGGATATTTTGGAGAGAAAGTTGATAGTTTTTGGAGAATGGTAAGAATGAATGAATTTAGTGGGTAAAATAAGGGGTATTTATAGTGATTTTGGAGAAGAGGGGGTAAAATAAGGGGTTGCCACGTCACCGATCCGTGTGAAAATTGACACGGATCGGTGACATGGCACGATCCGATCCGTGTGATGAAAATCACACGGATCGAGGCTATTCCGTCGGCTATAAGCCAACGGAAAAGCCTACTTCCGTCGGCTATAAGACGACGGTAAAGACCATTATTTTTTTATTTTTTTAAAAAAAAATTAAAAAAATGGCAACATGAATTTGTTTTTTTTTTAATTATATATTTTTTTAAATAAGGGCAATTACCGTCGGGTTTGGGCCGACGGTGATGGGCTTTACCGTCGGGTTTGGGCCGACAGTAATATTAGCCTACTTTTTCCGTCGGTCCAAACCCGACGTTAAAGCCCTTTACCGTCGGGATTCAGCCCGGCGGAAAAAATTGAACCTTTACCGTCGGTCCAAATTGTCGGGCCCAACGGAAAAAGCCCAATTTGTTGTAGTGCTAGTTTTGTGAGAATGAGGAGCTTTCTGAGAAAGAGGACAAGAAAGAAGTTTCTCACTTTTTTCTTCACTTGTTCCAACTTCCAACCTATATAATTAAAAGGTTAATTAGTTGTTGGTATTATAAAGTGAAAGATACAAGCAAGACCCATGTTCAATTAGTGTTCGCCAATTAAGCGACAGAATAATATAAACAAATGATTTATTTTTCCTTTTGCTTATCTAAGCTAATATAGTGCATGGAAAACACAACTTGCACCTATACTAACGAGTTACGGCCCATCAAAGTGGCCTAATAATCAAAGTCATACCAGAAAATGTCACTTTGATATTTTGCTATTTTGTGTTATTTTTTGGTTCAAAAGATGAAGAAAAAATGAGTTATTTGTAAAAGCAGTATCAGAAAGTAAGGAGGGTATTAAAAATCTTCCACTTCTACAAGTTGGTCACTACCTTCCCATTTCTAGTCAAAGCCTTTAATTCTTAAATTAATAACACCAAAGGTAGCTTTCTAAAAATCAAACTCAAGGTCTCGATTAGAAACATAACATTAGAAATTTTGTCCAAATTTCAATATAATACTCCAGTTGTGCATTTACTAATGCGAATTATTATTACAAACCCCATATTACTTTATTGATAATTGTTTGGTTCTTGACTACCTTAATACTTGTATGCCTTATTCTCTTCTTGATTAAAGAGTATGCAATTCTTGCATTGATCTCAAGTTTTAACTCCACAAAAACGGTTAAACTTTATGTCTTCTACATCTTTGTTAGTTCACATAGTTAGTCTAATATGATTTTCTTAATTCACGAGTTTGTGAACTGTGCGTCAACCCGCGAATTTACTTAATGCGCATCCAAAAAATAACAGTTACGAGTTACTATGTTATATATAAAGAAAAGCTTAACACTTAATATCACCACAAAGTTTTGTTCCCATGTAGACTAGCTGAAAATTAACAAGATGACGAACGCTTTGACCAAAATGGAGCTATCAGCTATACCCGCCATCAACACTTATTCAACCCTCACATCGACCATTTTTCGTCTACTATATTTAGGACAGCTTGCAGTTACTTTTAATTTATGATATTTACGGTTCTAACTAGTATTTTTCATTTTCACTATATTCGAATGATGGGGGTATTTTAGGACTGGGCCAGCAATAGAGTTGAGTCGGCCCATTAACGTATCGAATTGATATGATTCGATGCGTATTATACAGCTGTCCCCGGGCCCCACAGTGCGAGCTGCTATATATAGGGTGATTTTGAGCCTTCAGAGGGCATCGGACCAGAGTCCTGACCTGACCACATCGAATCCAGCCATTCGATACGTTCCTCTATTCGATACGTCCATCGATTCGACACGAAACAAGATTCGATACGTTCCAGCGTACTGTGAAGATATATAGCATTGACTCGGCATCGAACCGGCACAATTCGAGGCGCGTATCGAACAACCGCTATTCGACGCGCTGCATATTTAGTGTTATTCTTATATTTAAATCAGTGTGAGATCTGTAATAGATAGTAGGTGTTTCGGACAAAGTTAGTCCGGTTATTTCAAGTGGATTAACATTATTTTGGTTATTTATATTCACATTGTATTATATTACTGTGTTCTATTACCATGACGAAATAAGACCAAAATATTGGCGCCGTCTGTGGGAACACCGTAAACACTGTTTTTTAGATAGAGTAGCTAGGATGACACATAAAAGGCACTTGAATGTGGTTGAGAAACAGCAAACAGAGAAAAAGTTCAGAACAAAGTCAGATCCGAGGCAAGATAGGATTGAGCCTAAAAAACAGGGGCAAGATAAAATAGAAAGTCAGTTGCTGAAGCAATGGCAAGAATGCAAGATGGAACCTTTGGGAGGATTCCAAATCGTACAGCTTTTCAAAGAAAGTTCTGAAAAAGTAATCAAGATTGGAGCAGAAATGGACTGGATGATAGAAGCAGCTTTGGTAGATTGTCTTCGCCGTAATTCAGATATATTTGCGTGGTCTGATTCAGACCTTCAAGGGATAGACTCGAGAATCATTGTACATCATTTGAATGTAGATAAGAGTGCGAAGCCGATACGGCAGAAGAAGCGGAATTTCAGCAAAGAAAAGAATGAAGCAGCCGAAAGAGAGGTGCAGGAACTCTTAGCAGCTCGACATATTTACGCTATAAGATTCTCAGAATGGTTGAGCAATATTGTGTTGGTCTTAAAGAAGGAAGCTACATGGAGAATGTGTGTGGATTATACTGACTTAAACAAGCATTGCCCGAGAGATCCATTTCCTTTGCCGAGGATAGATCTACTAGTAGATTCTACAGCAGGATGTGCATTACTGAGTATGATGGATGCAAAGAGTGGTTTTCATCAAATTTTCATGGCAGTGCAAGATCAGAATAAAACGGCATTTGTAACTGATACCGGAGTGTACTGCTATAGGGTGATGCCTTTCGGATTAAATAATGCGGGAGCAACATTTCAGAGGTTGGTGGCTAAAATGTTTTACCATCAAATTGGGAAGTCAATGGAAGTATATATTGACGATATGCTTGTAAAGAGTTTTAAAGCTGATGAACATGTGCGACATCTGGATGAGGCATTCACCATAATGAGGACATATGGAATGAAACTAAACCCTAAAAAATGCACTTTTGGAGTGACGGCTGGAAAGTTTCTAGGATATGTGGTAAATGAGAGAGGAATCGAGGCTAATCCGGATAAAATAAAAGCAGTACTGGATTTGCCTTCGCCTAGGACGGTGAGAGACGTGCAATGCTTGGTGGGCCGCCTGACGGCCTTGGGAAGATTTATATCAACATCTGCCGAAAAGAACCTCCCATTTTTCAAAGTGATGAAACGGAACAAAAATTTTATCTGGACTCCGGAATGTGAAGAGGCTTTTAGGCAAATGAAGAAATATCTGGTAAGCCCGCCGTTGTTAGCAAAACCAGAGGAGAATGAAATGTTGTATCTCTATCTGGCAGTATTTGCAAATGCAATCAGTACAGTACTACTCAAACAGAGAGGAGCTCAGCAACTACCAATACATTATGTGAGCAGAGTACTGCAAGGGGCGGAGAGAAATTATTTAGAGATAGAACTGTTTGCATTGGCGATTGTTGTTATAGCTCGAAAGCTGAAACCGTATTTTCAATCTCATCCGATTACTGTGGTGACTGACAAACCATTGAAGCAAGTATTGGCGAAACCAGAAACCTCTGGTAGACTGGTGAAATGGGCGATTGAACTCAGTGAGTTTGGGTTGGAATTTAAGCCGCGAGTCGCGGTCAAAGCGCAAGCCCTAGCAGATTTCATGGCTGAAACCATGGGGAACAGTGTAGTGGAGACCGCATGTTGTATATTTTCTATATCAAACCAATAAGGAACCAGTAGAGCAACGACGACATGGATATTGCATACTGATGGATCTGCCACAACTCACGGGGGGAATTGGAATACATTTTCTGTCCCCAGAACGGAGGGAATTTGAATTTGCCATCAGCTTGAATTACATGGTGACAAATAACGAAGTTGAATATGAAGCAATAATTGCAGGGATTAAAATGGCATTAGGACTCAACATCGAACATCTAGATGTGTTCACCGATTCGCTTTTGGTGGCAAATCATTTCTCCGGAAAATATGAAACACGTGAGGAAACTATGAAGCTATATGCTGCAAAAGTTAAAGAGTTGGCAATGAGGTTCAAATTCTTTGATATAACTCAAATCCCCAGGGACGACAATGCCAAAGCAGATGCACTTTCTAAATTTGCAAGTTCTTCAGAAATTTTGGCAGAAAAAAGAATCACACTTATGGTTGCTGACAAACCTTCAATTGGGAAATCAAAATATATCACAACAGAAGTCAGAGTGGAGTTTATATTGACAATACGAGAGGACCCGTCTTGGAAGGATGAAATTATGATTTATCTTCAACAGGGCATTTTACCAGCGGATCCGAATGCTCAACGCATGATGCGTTACAAGGCTTACAGGTTCACTATCAGTAATGGAGAACTGTATAAAAGGTCTTTCGAAGGACCGTTGTTAAGATGTTTGACCCCTATGCAAGCTGAATATGTCATGGAAGAGATCAACGCAGGTAGCTGCGGAAATCATTCCGGGGGCCGAGCATTAGCTCAACGAATATTACGTCAAGGATATTACTGGCCAACTCTACGTAAAGATGCAACAGCTTATTCGAGAAAATGTGACAGTTGCCAATACCATGCTCGCCTTATTCACAAACCGGCACGTCAACTGCAACCAATCGACGTGGCATGTCCTTTTGATCAATGGGGAATTGATATAGTTGGTCCGTTTCCACCGGGTAAAGGTCAAAAACGATATCTAATAGTGGCAGTGGAGTATTATACAAAATGGGTCGAGGCGGAACCTATAACGTCAATCACGGAGAATAATATGATCGAGTTCATCTGGAAATACATTATATGCAGATTCGGTATACCGAGGTCCATTGTGTGTGATAATGGAACGCAATTTACTGGGAAGCACATTAAATCATGGTTTGGGGAATTAAAGATATCACACAATCTCACGTCGGTATATCACCCACAATCCAATGGCCAAACAGAATCCACTAACAAAACATTGAAGGATTATCTTGAAAGGAGAGTCAGAGCCACAGGAAAAACATGGCCAGCAGAGCTTCAAGGAATATTATGGGCATATAGGACGACCCCGAGAACATCGACAGGGGAAACCCCTTTCGTTCTTGTATATGGCACTGAAGCAGTCTTGCCTGCGGAAATAGGTATGCCAACGCGCAGAATCACTGATTATGATCCGGAACAATCAGCCAGGTTGCGACAGATGGACCTAGATATGATAGGATCCACAAGAGACGATGCTTATCAGCGTACTGTTGCATTTAAAGCTGCAATGGCCAAAAGCTATGATAAGAGAGTCCAATTCAGAAGTTTTGAAGTAGGAGACTTGGTTCTTAGAAGCCTTGCAGCCAAACAGCATATCGGGAAGCTTGAACCAAAATGGGAAGGGCCTTTTAGAGTCACACGAGCAAGTTCACGAGGATACTATTATTTGGAGACTCTAAGAGGAGTTCAACAGAAACGCCCGTGGAATGTGCAACATCTCAGGCGTTATTATGCATAAATAGAAGAATTTTCATTAAATATATGTTTCTTACACACACATTTTTGTTGATTCTGTTTAGAAATTATTATTAACTGAAAATCTTTATTTGTTAAATGATGCAGAGAAGAACATGACGGAGGGGTAAGAAGGCCCAAAGTGGTCCACCCCCGCATGCCAGAAAGAAGAACATGACGGAGGGGTAAGAAGGCCCAAAGTGGTCCACCCACGCATGTCGAAAAGAAAAACATGACGGAGGAATAAGAAGGCCCAAAGTGGTTCACCCCCGCATGCCAGAAAGAAGAACATGACGGAGGGGTAAGAAGGCCCAAAGTGGTCCACCCACGCATGTCGAAAAGAAAAACATGACGGAGGAATAAGAAGGCCCAAAGTGGTTCACCCCCGCATGCCAGAAAGAAGAACATGACGGAGGGGTAAGAAGGCCCAAAGTGGTCCACCCACGCATGTCGAAAAGAAAAACATGACGGAGGAATAAGAAGGCCCAAAGTGGTTCACCCCCGCATGCCAGAAAGAAGAACATGACGGAGGGGTAAGAAGGCCCAAAGTGGTCCACCCACGCATGTCAAAAAAGAAAACATCATGGAGGAGTAAGAAGACATAAAATGAGTCACCTCGCATGACGAAAGGAAGAACATGACGAAGGGATAATAAGGCCCGATGCAATTCAGAATCTATGCAGGAATAACCCAGTTGACATGTCAATTAGGCAAAACAATATTACCCTAACAAAAACAGTCACAACTCAAAATGCTCATAATCTTACTGCAAACGAAAGTAGGATATTAATTTGGCATAATCACAACAACAAGCATATTGATGAAATATCGAGTATGGAATACGTTATAAATACCATTTAACGAATGAATGCGTACCAAAAAGCAGATAATGTCAAACGGTTGAGTCATTTTCATTAAAAAAGCAACCATTTACGAATTACAAGGTTTTGTACAAAATATGAATTTAATAACCACAAAATAGTGTAGCCAAACTATCGCTACTCTTCCGATGAATGGGGGGACTCCTCACGAAGTACCAATCCCATTGAACGTGCAAAATTGGCACAATTGCCCTGAATCTGATCTTCTGTCAGGACTAATTCCTCAGTTTGTGCCCAATTGTCAGGCAAGACGATTTTGGCTCTATCAGCAGGATCTTCGAGTTGATACCTACTGGGAGAAATTGTATAATGTGCATTAATTGGAAACCCTGGATCACCCCTTTTATTATCTAGCACAGGGGCCAAGTCACTCTGAGCAGAACATTTTCGACCTGGTAAGACTGTTGAGGGACCTGAGGCCTTAGACACACTGGTCCCCTTCTTTCTTTTAGCCGGAATTGTAGGGTCCTGAGGCCTTAAATCAGTTGCTTTCGGAGGACTCCTAAGAAGAATTGTAGACCTGGAAATTCTCGGTGGCAATTCTGGCTCCGTATCGCTCGAACCAAAAACATCATGAAGAACCCTATTAACATTTTCCAGATCGTCCGAAATAGTGCTGGGAGAAATCTTTTCTTTACCCTTAGAAGCGCGAGGTGATCTGGATTTTAAGGGGCTTGAATGGGATTTCTTTGGTTTTTTACGGTCACGCCACACGGTATAGAATGGATCACCGGAACGAGGTGTGTGTAACTCATCATCGTCATCATCATTATTAGCCTCGGGTGTTTCCATTTTTGCGTTACGCCTTACATCAAGCATGTCATTGCGGAAACCTTCCCCAAGATATCCAAGATGTCCAATCTGGCCAACGCATACGTCCATTCCATACTGCATGTCAGTAGCACTGCGTAATAATTCCAGAAATTTATATGCATTACTCTGCATAAATTCTTCAGCAGTAGCGCATCTATATTCTTCAGATTCCAAATACTGAATTCGACGACGCAAGTTGGAAATGGCATTTTCAGCATCAGTATTTGAAGCCGCGAGAGAGCGATTCACGCGTTTTAGGGATTCATTATCCTTTTTCAACGCATCAATTTCAGCACGCAAAGCTTTTGCGTCCTCTTTGATTTTCTTGGCCTTCACTTCGGCGTCATGCTTATCGCGGGTGGCCTTAGATGCTTTCGATTCTGATTCCCTAGCGCGTTTCAGGGCATTTTGGCGACTGTGTTTTCCACTATTAATAGCAGTACGCAAATTATCGACAACAGCGTTGTGTTGATTTTGCACTGCAGCTAGCCCGCTATAGTCTCTGCATAGCCGATAAACTGCTAAGATGACAGCAGCACAGAAAAGGCGCCCGAAGCGAGCCAAACCTTGGTACCCCAACCGATTAATTGTGGTTTGACGATCTAACTGCGGCCACAAACCTCGCATAATCTCTCCAGCTTGCTCCTCTCTTAGTCGATATCCGCCCAATGTGGCACTCAATGATTCTGAGTTTTCATCATTGAGAAAATCGTAATTACTAAGGCTTCCAGGCGGAGCAGGTCTTGGATTCCCTGAAGGTCGAGGCCTCTTGGGTGGAGGTATGCTTTGAGCTTCGCGAGCGGATATATTCTCCTCTGATTTTCGTTTAGCGGCTTCATACCATGTCTCATCGGTTGAGCGGGAAGAACTCTCTGTTTCTACATTACGTCTTTCCCTGAAATTGGGATGAGCTGCATTAAACTTCGCCAAATTGCCAGCGATTTTTTTCGTCTTCTGCATCAATATCCTCCATTATCTGAATTTGGCGGTTGGTGCCAACTTTAATGCGTCCACCGGTATCGGTCAGAGTCATCACCAATCTCCTTGTAGCGAAATTTTCGTGACATTCAAAATCACTCACTAATGGCACCCGAGTGCCTGCACTAATACCTCCAAGCCTTATGGTAGAAGGATTTGGTGAAGGTCGATTCGATGGACCCGCACCTGAGGGCTCATTTTGCTCGTTGGGTTCGACCATTCCCTGAGCAGCGTGAATATTCTCAGGAGATAAAACAATTTTACTGCGGCTTCGAGATTTTATACGAGCCATATCAGCCTAATAATATAATTCTAATAATTTTTCTATGAATATAGATAATTGGTAACGTGTCGAATATCGGTGATTCGATACGCTCCGTGTCGAACAGACTGCGTTCGATGCGGTCCAGAAGCAAACAAAAATTCTTCTCCGGATAAAAACAAGAAATGTCAGACATGTGGTCCCTTATATATAGGCCCGTGGGCCGCAACTGTTTTGGACGCATCGAATTTTCATAATTCGATGCGCGCATCGAACGAATCACGATTCGATACCCATAATTTCACGCCTCGAATTGTTACAATTCGATGCCCAAAAATTCTTAATACAAATATGTTGTGAGTTTGGAAGTCGTCATTATTCTATTAACGTCTCCCAAACTGGGGGGACTATGTGATGGGGGTATTTTAGGACTGGGCCAGCAATAGAGTTGGGCCGGCTCATTAACGTATCGAATCAGGTCCATTCGATATCTTCAGCGCATCGAATAGGTATGATTCGATGCGCGCATCGAATTGATATGATTCGATGCGTATTATACAACTGTCCCCGGGCCCCACAGTGCGAGCTGCTATATATAGGGTGATTTTGAGCCTTCAAAGGGCATCGGACCAGAGTCCTGACCTGACCACATCGAATCCAGCCATTCGATACGTTCCTCTATTCGATACGTCCATCGATTCGACACGAAACAAGATTCGATACGTTCCAGAGTACTGTGAAGATATATAGCATTGACTCGGCATCGAACCGGCACAATTCGAGGCGCGTATCGAACAACCGCTATTCGATGCGCTGCATATTTAATGTTATTCTTATATTTAAATCAGTGTGAGATCTGTAATAGATAGTAGGTGTTTCGGACAAAGTTAGTCCGGATATTTCAAGTGGATTAACATTATTTTGGTTATTTATATTCACATTGTATTATATTACTGTGTTCTATTACCATGACGAAATAAGACCAAAATATCGAATATATCGAATATTGTTATTCGACCTTTATCAACAATTAACCTTTGATCTGTTGGAAGATAAATATGCTTTCAATAATCCACAGCACAATCACTCAATCATACTGATATGACATTATGCACATGATTTGACTAGTGGATTTTGGCCAATGATGAGTAATGACTATAACAAACGACCTAAGATTAGTGAATGGAAGTAGACATGTAATTTCTTTGATTAGGCAATGATTAAAGCAGCACTTATAATTTGCATCCATTTGTTTGGTTTAAAATTGTTGTACTGTGTAACTTTGTGGTAGTGAATCACATGTATATCCTTGAATAAAAGCCACCATTCTTTACTTTAATTGGTAAATCAGAAAACTTTATATTGATTCTTTAGGAATGCAAACATGGGACGCAAATTGAGTGGGGTAAATTTGTGTTTGATTTTATTGGATAAAGATGTGATTTATATGATTGCTGGGATCCATGTTTTTTTTTAATTATATATGGATCTTGTCTTGCAATGATGATACGATATTCAAATCAAATTTTGTGAAATATACCTAGTATACTAAACAAATAAAGCCCTGACTTTTATCTTCTATAAGATCAATGAAAGTCAAGTATTTGACATGGAATATCAGTTTTAATATGAAAGAATTGCGTAATACACCTCGAACAAGATCAAACAAATTAAAAGGAGTTCAAACAATTAGGATACTATTTCATAATTTGATCAGTAATAATAATTAGTAGATACTAACAAGAATTACAAAAGACAATATAGAGTAGTAAGAAAACAGCCTCTTTTTTTTCTTCAACTGTGGGGATTTTTTTTTCTTCCTAAAAATAATTCAAGTGTTGCATAGTGAATAAGCCAATTACTTCCTTGAATCCGAATCGGCCCAAAATCCGTTTCTAAACAATTTGGGCCAAAATTGTTGGTAAAGTTGTGGAAAAAAATAAGTTGCATTGGACCACATGTGTATAATTGCACAAAATTGTTACGACGCTGTCGCTAAGAGCCCGCATTGATTTTTATTTTAATTTGCTAACTATTATTTTTTATTAGGTATTTCTAGATTTTCTCGACATGTACCGGTAGTATTTGTGTAATGATTAATTTTGGCATAGTTTCTTATGAATTAAATATAGGAATCTTTATGTAGATACCACAAAACTTCCAGAAACTTCGACCAACGACCCAAACTTCCTTGTGTAGGTTAAAAACGTCGAATCTCGCATGAATCATCATTTTTCAGGACACTTCAGCATAAGTTCCTTGTCTTGGACATGGCATTAGTACATGTCACGATTCTTGGATCTGTAGGGGAATATGTTCGATGGAATATGTTTTTAGACCGCATCCCTAAGACTTAGGTCCATTTTTTTACGGTCAATGGGGTCTTAAGTGCTCAAAATCCCATATGGGATTTCCTCGTTCTCTACCCCGATCGAGATATCCTTTCGCTTAGCGGAACCAACAAGGAAATGTCAAAATTCAAACACTTGTTGAATTCCAATTTTGTTTGAGCCTTAGCCTGGGCTATTTTTAGACTAAAAGCGTATATTGGCCCAACTAGGGGGGTTTGAAATAAACATGGCCCAGATGTGCTTACTAGACCAAATTGAACAACGTCGGCCCAATAACCTTAACTTTTATTATCTTTCTTGAAATTTTAACTTTCCAAACATATACTGGTTCATTTTGTATTTTAGGAAAATTATCCTAATTTCCAATCAAAAAGTTGATTGGACAAATTTATCTAACAAAATGATCGCACATCTTTTCTAACATACGTATATTTAAAATTAATCTAAATATACGTTGTTCATTTGCGCACATAATTTTTAATAGAATCTTTCGGACAAATTTGCCACATCATTTCCAATGTTATCTACTATATCTTGTAAAAATGTTTTTAATCTTCAAGCGTGTATTCTTTTGTAATCCAATCTTTTTAGTTCTTTAATTGGGAATTTTGACTTGTTAGTCCTCTATAGTAACCACCTTTCAAAATTAGTCATCTATAGTACCTTGGGCCCTTTTTAGTCCTCTAAAGTAACCGAAGTTTCATTTTTGGTCCTCCGGTGACGGAATATTCCATTATTCCCCGGAATTATGCATGTGCCATGCACATGACTTTAGATCTAAGTTTTGTTTTTGCGTTTTTCGCCCCAAAACTTTATACAACTACACTCACACCCTAATATTTTTTAAATAACGCATATTTGATTAAAAATATAAATAATCTTATTTTATTTTGTGTTAGTAATAAAAATTGATTATAAATTTTATTTTAATTAGTTAAAAAAACAATTTATATTATTCAAAACCCATCTTTATTTAGTGTTATATATATATATATATATATATATATATTATCCAACCCCCACCCCCACCCACCACCCACCACCCCTGCACCATCACCACCTCCAACCAGCCCCTGCACCACCACCACCTCCAACCCGCCCCTGCACCACCACCCACCTCCATCAACCCCGCCTCCCACACCCGCCCCTGCACGGCTGCAGCAACCCCGCCTCCCCCCACCTGCCCTACCACCAACCCCGCCTGCCCCCCGCCCCTGCACAACCCCGCCTCCCCCCACCCACCCCTGCAGCAACCCCGCCTCCCCCGCCCCTGCACAACCCCGCCTGCCCCCACCCACCCCTGCAGCAACCCCGCCTCCCCCCACCCATATCATATATTTTTTTTAGCTTTAAAAGAAATATACTATAAAACATAAGTTAAATTAGTATAAAAATATTTACAAATTTAAATAAATATTTACAATAAAAATATAAAACATAAGTTAAATTAGTATAATCAACAAATTTTAAAGACAAAAATTGTAAATCTCCCAACCATTTTTAAAATATCAAAATTATTTAAATTGTAAATATAATTATTTCAATATTTGGGGTCTAAGTGTAATTACATAAAAATATTTTGGAGGAAAAATTGAAAATATCCCCAAATTATCGTCGGAGGACCAAAATTGAAATTTTGGTTACTTTAGAGGACCAAAAACGGCCCGAGGCACTATAGATGACTAAATTTGAAAGGTGGTTACTATAGAGGACCAAAAAGTCAAAAATCCCTCTTTAATTTATCCTTATTTAGTGTCTTAATTGTGAATTTTGTGGAACTAGATAATCGTTTGGTAGCATTCGAAAACATTTATGAGATTTTGAGTATCTTCAATCAAATTAGTGGAATGTATATTTATGGATTAAAGCTTTGGGAGGTTTAGGTCGTCTAAATATTAGAAGCACTTTATAATATTTTAAGAACTCTTTCGACACGTTTCAGAAAATTCGTAAAATTATATCCCCAATCACCCAATGAACCCATATACTATATGTACGGTTTGTTTCAGCAATTAAACATATTTTTTATATATATATTTTCGAGGAAACGTATAAATTCAGATACATGAAGTATCATTTCTACATGTAAATTTATATATAACACTTTTGAATTTTATCAAGAAGGATGGTAAGGAATTATTGCAATAAAATAAATAAATAGTTGACAGCTTTTCCAAGTAAACATTTAATTTTAGGTTTTTGGCAAGCAGCACCCCTGTGATTTGGGAAACAGGCAAGAAACCCCCCCGTGTTTTGAAAAGAGGCAAAAACAACCCCGGTGCTTACAGAATCATAGCAAAATACCCCCTCCTCTGCGAAAGTGTTATGCACATGCCAAGGAATGAGAGTGGGGATCCTTTTTGAACCTGAATCATTCCAAAAGCTTTTAATACTTTTGTCTTTAACTTTAGAAAATTACATTTCTGACCCAACAAGTTTTATTTTGTTTAATCCTTTGCGAAACTTGAAAAATGGTATCAGAGCATGGTTTATTTATTTTATGTGGTTATTTATTTATCTATTGCAACTCTTAATTACCTTATGAGAGGAGTTTTTACAAGCATGGATAATCCAATTATGGATGACATTTGGGATCTCACAATTTGGTTTCCTATGAAAGGAAATGCATGTACAAGCATCAAAAGGCGAATTACTGCCTTAACAAGATACCTTAATTTCCATGAAAGAGAATTGAAGAACCATGATGTTCTACATTGTAGCTTAGAACAATTAGGAGAAATATGTCCTATCCATAGAACCAGACTTGAACAAATCAAGCTGATAAAAATTAGCATAGAAAAAACTAATAAACAGAGTTCAATACTAAGCCTCTAAAATGTCTGGTATTACACTTGAACAAGAGCTCCAACTCTTGATGACTAAGTTAGTTGACCTAGCTAGTCACAGACCAGACAATCTCCCTGCCATTAGAGCTAAGTTTATAGCTGTTAATGGTCTCATGGCTGATATCGCAAGAATTAATAGATTAATCACTGAACGAAATAACCGTTCTTCATGAGTAATCTAGTTTTGCCAGATTTCCACGAGCTCGTGCCAGATAGCTCCAAGCTATCACAGGACCTCAGGGAAGTCCAGAAGACAGTCCAGGCCTATGGTAATCATCAATTCCATATGCCCGAACGTCTACAAGAAATCAGAGACAAGCTCGAAGCCATGTCTCGACGACAGAAGGAGATCTTGGAAAATCTACAAGATATCCAACAAAGAGTCAAGAACCTAGAATCCATGCCAAGGACATCCGAAAGAAGGAGAGGAGGATGGTTACCACCATCTTTCGGAAAGGAACCCTTGTTACATCAGAAGGGAAAAGCAGTGGAGGTCAAAAGAGAGTTGACCACGAACGAGAAGCTGGAAGCACGTATACGTGGAGAACCCAGCACAAAGTAAGATCATGTCCAGATTCAGGATTGACGATTTCAACTTCGAGATTGGGCGAGACCTTTCCGATCTTGCGGAATCACTTTCAGGCCTTAGCCTGGAAAACGTGTAGACTTATGAGAGTGCACTTGTGCCAAGACAGGACCCTCCCCAGGGACAATCCGCGATTACAGAAGGCTTTGGGTCCTCTATCCCAAATCCGGAGCCAATCCAAGAAGAGCCAAGTCGAGAAGAACGCATGTCGCACCAGCATGACTTTGTTGCGGGATCCATGTACAACCGGATTCCAACTAGAGCTAGGGCAAGAAGGCCAGATGTTCATGGAACACCATATGGGATATCTCAACTCGATCCCATACACCCGTATGGACTTATGCTCAACCTCGATACTCTGGATTTCAAGAATCGCGAGGCCCTGATCGATGAATGGGCATCGGCAATGAGAATTGCAGCAGCAACGCTTGAACTCGACAAAGAAGGCTTCATCATGATGCTACAGATGAGTCTCGAAGGATCGGTCAAGATTGGATGGGAACATGGAACTCCAGAGGTTAGAAGTGGGGTCCTATCCGGCGAGTCTCTCAAAGACATCGTCGATAGAATGGCAAGGCTTTTCAAAATCTACTTCATTGGGGAAGGATACTTTGTTGATCCCCAAACAGGAGGAGGTGACCAGGAGAAAGTCAGGAGATACGAACAAGCGTTGTATAGCTTGGAGCTACATGATATATGTAATGTTGATCTATACATCAAGTTGTTCACCGAGTATAGATGGAAGAGCCGAATTGGGGAAGATACGGCGATTCCCCTTTTCTTCGCCAAAATACCAAGTCCATGGCGAGAAATGTTGGTGAGAGAATATACACCTATTGGAGTCGACACGGTGGCCCAAAGGATGTCCTTTCTCAAGGTCAAACTAAGCGAATGGTGCCAGAAGGCAGCAATTCAAAAGAATTTCAAGAGGCTGAAAAGGATCAATAAATCAGCCCGTCTTTGCTGCGATGACAATGACATCCCAACAGTCATTGGTGCAGCAGAGAGACATTGAATGAAGAAACATAGGGATCAACCCTATGAGCGGAGAAGCAAGTTCCCCAGAAGATCTTCGTGGAAACCAAGAAGATTCTGGTCAAAACAAAAGGCCCGAAGTTACAAATCAGGACATAGACCAGGACCTAGCCGTGGAAGGACGCCTTCCAGTCAAGGGAGTTCTAGCAGGACACCAGCTAGGCGAACTTTCAGGAGAGCACAAACACGTGCTAATGAAAGTTTCAAAGACTACAATTGTTGGACGTGTGGGGCCAAAGGACACATCTCAACAGATTGCCCTGAAAACCAAAAAAGAGGAGTCAGACAGTTCGAAGCCACGCCGGAGTTCGAAGAAGCTGTCTACTTCCAGGACCTGATTCAGGTATACCAGTTTGAGTATATTCCTTCAGACGTAAGTATATATGAGGAAGACGAAGGACCAGATGAGTCTTCAGAATCAGAATCAGAATCAGACTGAAGACGAGGAGATCTTCCATCAGGAAGTTCAGGAAGACATGACAGGATTCTTCTCACAAACCAGCATTTCTCACAAAGCCTTGATGAGAATTATGCGGGAAGATCCGAAATTGCGAGTTTACGATGGATTCACCATCAGAAAGATGGAGAGAACCTTAGCTCAGCTAAGTTTCAGGAAGAGAAAACATCACATCATCTACAAAGTTACAGCAGGAGAAATTGCTATCCCAATGGAGCTAACCAGTAATGTGATGGAAATGCAACTAGTTCCTATGAACGAAATCAAAGAGGAACTAAAAAGACTTAATCCAGAGGTTGCGCAGAAAATGTCATGGATCCACATCGGAGCCATAAGAATTCTGCTCAAAGCAACGTTTAAATAAGGGATCAATTCCCCAATTAACATTGCCGTCTTTGATCGAAGAATCCAGAACCAGCGAGACGCTTGTCTCGGAGGAATTTCGGGAAATCTATTCGCAGGAAAAGTGGCAACATTCATTTACCCCAAGATTGCCTACAACCTGACCGATAAAGATTTCAGCAGAGTTCTTACTCTACATCAGGACTTCAAAAACAAGGAGTTAATGAAGGAAGGAAACCGTCCTTACTCCATTACATACAGTATCTCCTACGCACTCTCCAATACTCACCATTCAGACCTCTTCCAGAGAAATGAGTTCGTCGAGATACCGGAGATCTTTGAGAAAGTCGCACATGCAGTCAGGCCAGAAGTTTCCAGTCTGCCGCATATTCATGAAATGGATATGATCATCCGCGACCAATCAGTGTTTGGTAAGGATACTAGCCAAAGATTCGAGCCCAGAACGGTCTCTTTCCGGGAAAATAGGATGCAAAGCCTTACCTGGGGAAAGAAACCAATTATGGAGGTTGTGATTGAACCAAAGAAATTCATAACCAAAGGAGAACTGCAATGTCCAGGTGGATGGGGAGAAGTCGAAGTCATCTTCGACACCACCCAGAAAGATAATACACTACCATGCGACGCATTGTATTATCTCAAGCAACCATTTGTTGGAAGATATCAGGGAAACTTAAAGCTAGATGGACTTGATTTCATTATCAATGGACGTGCAGGAAAGATCCCAGAACAACTTGTTCTTGGAATCGATTTCCTCGAGGATCACAAACCTTGAGAAAAGGTGCCGGAAGGAATGGAGTTTACGGTGGAAGGGAAAAGATACCGGCTCAAATGACCACCAGTCCATTCTCAATCTATATCTCGGTTGGAATGATGTACGAGAAATATCGAGCCGAATACTTTGCAGCGTATATCGACTCAGGAGCAGGGATTTGCACAGCAAAACCAGGAGTCTTCCCCGGAGAAATCGGAGAAGATTTACCGGCGATTGCAGGAAGGGATTTCTCGAAGAAGATCATCATCTTCAGGCGAGGAATAAAACATGCAGAAATATTAATTGGCGGAGCAGGTGGAACCCCATGGTACAAAGTGAAGACGCCCCCAATTTATTTCCATGATACCGGAGCCGATATCTTACTCGGCAACAATTTCCTGCAAACGTTCAAACGTTTTACGCAGGATAATGAAACAAGACGTCTTATTCTCACAACCACTTGTGATCATATGATCTTGGTGCAACGATTGACGCATGCGTTTTATCGAAAACTGCCGATTCAATTTCGCAGCAAGCGTGGTGATGAAGGACGACTTCTACACCCAAAAATGAAGGACCAGAGAAGATACGGTAATGCAATCCTACAGCTTAGGATTGAAAGTCTGGGCAGTTGGCAAATCAAAAGGATCAGAAATGAGACAATTGAGATCCTAAAAGCCAGCCTAGAACCGAGTCCTCACATTGACATCACAAATGAAGAACAGACCGCAATTGAAGATGTCAAAGTCAAGATTCAAAGGAACTACGAAGAGGACCCTTTGGCGTGGTGGAACAAGAATGAACTCAAAGCAGCCTTAAGAGTTCAAAAAGGGAAAGAAAACGAGTTGGTCAGATACATGCATATCCTGATGAACCAAGAAGATCGAAAGGATATGCAAAAGATTCTTAAGGAACATTTGGACCTTAAGCTTATCTCACCGGGAGTCTCTCCTTACAGCAGTCCTGGGTTCTTAGTCAGGAACCATGGAGAGATCAAGAGAGGAAAGCCAAGACTAGTGATCAATTACCAAGGGATCAACAAGATCTTGGAATTCGACGGATATTACATCCCGAACCGAGAGCACCTGATCAACTGCGTCCAGAACGCAAGAGTCTTTTCTAAGTTTGACTGCAAATCAGGTTTCTACCAAATCAAGATGGAAGAAGAAAGTAAGAAGTTTACAGCTTTTTCCACACCGCAAGGTCACTATATTTGGAGATCTTCTCAGATGTTTGCCACAAAGAAGGATTAGTGCTATCACAAAAGAAGGCAGTAATTCTTACAAGGAAGATCGAATTCCTTGGAGTCGAGATTGACGAGTCAGGTATTATCCTCCAAAGTCATTTGGTGGAAAAGGTACGTGATTTTCCCGACGACCTCAAGACGGTTAAACAACTCCAAAGTTTTATGGGGTTAGTTAAATTTTGCTGGAATGTTTATTAACAATCTGGCAAGTTACAGGAAAATATTCAGTCCACTGCTTAAAAATGATGCAGAGTTTAGGTGGACGGATGAACACAAGGGAACGGTACAAAAGCTTAAAGCTATCTGTCAAAACCTCCCCAAACTTGCAATACCAAATGATGAAGGTGATCTGGTACTTTATACGGATGCAAGCGATCATTGGTGGGCGACGGTCCTTACCAAAGTCGAACCAAAAGGAGAAGTGCCGTGCAGATACTGTAGCGGTCTCTTTTCAAAAGATGAGGTGGCAAGATGGCACATCAACGAGAAAGAATTCTTTGCAGTTCGAAAGGCCTTCAAAAATGGCCCTTATTCTTACTTGCTAAAAAATTCACACTTAAAATTGATAATACTAGTGTCAAGGCTTTCTTAAAAAATAAGATAGAAAGCAAACCCGAGAAAGCTAGGTTATTAAGATGGCAAGCTGAATGTCAATATTATAATTTTGATGTTCAAGTTATCAAATCTCATGAGAATGTTCTTGCTGATTTCTTAACAAGAGATGGAGGCACATGAGGCCGATACCATCCTTACGAGATGGAGACACCACAAGGATAACCTGGACGAGCTCCGCAAGGCGATCGAGGGTCTGGCAATCAATGCTCAGGCTTCCGGTCATGTACAGGAAAGGGACCTTTCCAAGGTTCAAAACTCAATGAAGGCGACTTTATTGGGTAGTACAAGTTTGTGGGATAGCCTCACGGTACCCCTTTTTCGAGATGCTTCCCTTTCAAAACTTGAAGTGGAAATACAAGCAAATACATACGAGTTTGATGTTTCGAGTAATACTGAACCAGCAGGTGATCCTTTCGAGGAAGACACCCAAGGACAAGCCGATTCGAGGGTAGAAATACCTAAAGAATCAACAAGCCAGAAGCAAGCTGATCCAAAGGTAGAAATACCGGTGGAATAAAAAAACACCTCTAAAACTAAAGAGGACGAGGTTAATCTTAGGCCCCAAACAGGATCATCTAAGACAAAAAAAAACGAGAAAACCCCACATTTGATTGAATATCAGAGAACGTGGGAAAGATTGAACACGAGGATGGGACTGATCCCTGGAAAGACGATTGCAGACTGGTCGGGAAAATATCCAAGGATTTGGATACTACCTAGATCAAAACCCGAGCAGGTACGAGAATGGTTTGATTTTGGTTGTATAGCCTCAATCTTTACCGAATCACCGAGCTTTCCGGAAATTGCCAAATTACCGGAATGGATTCAAGGAAAAGTGTATGAAACATGGCAGAACAATCCTACACTAGAAAGAGGCGATGTTCTGGAAATGAAGTTCATCCCCGCAGCCCCAGAAATCACAGGCAAGGGGTCTTTACCGAGTTTTCACTTTATCAAACTCCAAAGACCAAATTGGAAAGCAATGTACTACATCAAGCCTCCACCGGAAGGACAAATGTTAGTTGCCCCAATCTCAGAAGACGACATCTCAACTAGGAGAGCTTGGGGACTCTGGGTCTGTCTCACAGAGATGGACAAAGTCAAGTACGCATTCAAAATTTTCCAGAATAAGGAAAACAGAACGTTCATGCTTAACAGCATGACCAACACCACCACGAGGTTTGCTGAAACAATGTTCGAAAACAAACGAAGAACATTGTGGAAAAATAAAATTCCGTCAACAGCAGAAACCAGCCGAAAGTTCTGCAATATGGCACATGTCGGCCAATGGAAGGAAAGGATCTGTCCAAAGTGTCAAGATCAGAAAGAGCCCCTCTTTGGAAAGGGATTCCCGATGAAACGGGACAAAGGGGGAAAACGACAAAGAGGGCCATTCGAGACAAGGAAAGATGCCCCGTGGGACAGGAAAGTGGACTACTGCAGCTGGCAAAGCTAAAGTAGCCATGTGATTTGATCAGGACCATCTCCACTACAACGACATGATGATAAGTGGAGGGCCAGACCACTATCATAGTGGGAAGGTAAAGACAACAAGCTGAGGTGGAAAAGATTCCACAATAATGACAGGAGGGCCAGACCACTACGCTAGCGGAAGGAAAAGCATCAAAATGTAGCTGAAATCCGTGTTTCAAATCCGAAACTTAGGCTATATATTCACAAGCTGAAGGAAACAAAGGGCATCGATCATTTCCCTTAGTTTTCTTATAAACAAGAGAGAAGCATAATTTGTAATAGCGTGAGGATTTTTAAAAAAACAAGTGTCTGTATAAACATTTAAATTTCCGTTCGAGTGTATGTACAAGAGAGACGTAGCTACTATGAGTAGCTAAACAAGTAACTCCTCTCTAAAGGGGTTATGAGTTTGTTGTAATAAATAAGTCTCCACATAAATAAATATTGATTTGCTTTCGCCTGAGTTGTTGATGTTAAAGCTTTGAAACATTCCATTTAAAGTTACTTTTACACCCGGAGTAGGAAACGAACCAGGGTTGTACTGATTACCGTTGAAGGAGCCGTTGCAGAACCATCGGATGCGTTCGAGTGGTTGAAGGCGAGGAGTCTTTATAAAACCTGACGGAATACCCGACGGTAGTACGGTCAAAACAAGGTATCTTTAATGGTTATGTTTTATAAGTTCTGTACGGAAGCATGCTGGGCCTGATATGGTCGTAATGGACTATTTCCAGGGTTTGAGTTTCGAAAAGGAATGACTCTAAAACTTTGGGGGTCAATTTCTAATTTTGTAAAAGTTAAAATCCGTAGAAGGGGGCAGTGTGCTATGATTTAGGAAACACATGGGGGTTTCTTGCCCCTTTTATTTTCACATGGAGGTTTTTTGCTACTTTCATAGAACACAGGGGTTTTTTTTGCTATCTGCTCTTTAATTTTTTCGATTGAAATCGATTTGAACTACTTTACACCTTTACCACAGTCAAATGCAATTAATCAGAGATTCCGCGGCAAAACAGTAATTTAATAAAACTAGAGACCCCGTACTGAAAACGGGAAATCCAATACAATCAAAACCCTGGCGGCTGCTCCATTTTCGCAAAACCTCGAGCTCTCTAATCTCCTTCAGCTCTTCTCCTAATCTCGCACGTTTGATTCACTAATTTCACCTTTTACGGTACGGTAATCTAATTTAAGCCTAATTAATTTCATAACTTGTTAATTTGCTTTTTGAAATTTTCAATACGGCGATGAACTGCTTAATTTTACTGTTATGCACTTAGATGTGGATTTTATTATAGCTATTGTTAATGCATTTATGTATCTCGATGTGATTTTTCTGTTATTTTAGTTAGTTGATGTATCGTGATTCGGATTGTGAGTTTGAAATGTTACTTTCAAATTTATGGTTTTGTAATTTATGATTATGAATTGTAGAGGAAGGAGGTGGTTATAAGTATGTTGGACATTAATCTGTTTCGGGAGGAGAAAGGTGGCGATCCGGAGAAGATCCGGGAGTCGCAGAGGCGTCGTTTTGCGAATGTTGATTTGGTGGATGAGGTTATTGAGCTGGATAAAGTTTGGCGTCAACGTAAGTGGTGCATTATCTAGGTTATTCTGTTTTTTTTTTTTTTTTTTGTGTGTGTGGATTTGATGTTATATGATTGTAGGCCAATTCGAGCTGGATGAATTACGGAAGGACAAAAACCGGATCAGCAAAGAGATTGGTCGTCTGAAAATCGTGAGTTCTCTCCCTTTGGGATTTTGGCCAGCTTTTTTTGCTATTGCTTTACTTTGGTATGTTTTAGTCATGTTCTTCTGATAGAAATGCTTTGCTTGAACATGATAACTAGGATTTGGAGGATATAGAAAATGCGAAATTGGTTTGGGTGGGATGGGGGTGGGGAGATGTTGTTTCTTGATTTCTGGCAGATAGACGATAGTTGTCTTTTCATATTTTGATATTTTTATTTACCAAGTTCCTTATAATATTAGGCAACATCAATACATTTTGGGCAGTGAATGGGGGTGTATATGGTGGTTATTTGTGAAACATTTACTTCTCGTCAATTAAACTTTTGACGTTATCCTGAGTTCTTCTATGTGAGATTTTGGGTTTTCCCTTGTGTATTATGATGGTTTTTTTCTGACTGAAATTCTCGTTGGTTTCTGGAAGTCGGGTGGAGATGCAAGTGGAATGGTTTCGGCTACAGATGAAAACAAAGAGTTAACCGCAAAGAAGGAGGTAGAGGTGAAGGAGGCTCTGGAAGCATTGCAATCTAGACTGGGAACTATCGGGAATCTTGTGCATGATTCAGTGCCAGTCAGCAATGATGAGGTATATTCTTATTGATCTTTGATTTTTTTTTTGAAATTCTTTTATGAACAACTTTTCAATTGAATGATGAAAGTCTTTAATAGGCAAACAATGCCGTCATTAGAACATGGGGTGAGAAGAGACCTGAGGAAAAGCTGAAAAACCATGTGGAGCTTGTTGAGCTTCTTGGAATTGCAGATCTGAAGAAAGGTACTCCATTTCGGTATTGTGGATTCCGCTTTTGGTATAACTGGAAGTTTGTATGAGTGGTTTAAAGTTATCTATTCATGATTCTCTGTATGAGATTGTTTTTTCCTAGTGTTTCATGTAATTTTGCAAATTCTTACACTTACAATTTCGTAGTAGCTAGTAAGCTAAGTTGAATTAATCTTTTCCCAATGTTATAGGTGCAAATGTTGCTGGAGGCAGAGGTTTCTATCTGAAAGGGGATGGAGTACTTCTTAATCAAGCTCTGATCAATTTTGGTCTCTCGTTTTTGAAGAGCCGGGGCTTTACTGCGTTACAAACTCCATTCTTCATGAGGCAAGATATTATGGCCAAATGTGCTCAGTTGGCACAGTTTGATGAAGAACTGTACAAAGTAACTTTTCTCTACCTTAATAATAGCTCGTGAACTGCTCTTTCTACGTTTTGAACATTATTAGAACACCAACTCATGGAAACGCAGCTGAACTGAGTTTGAGTCTCTTTGAAGAAATGTTATATACATACTTAATAACTCAAGTATCCTCTATCGTACGAAACTGTTCACCGGGGATTCTCTGTATTCCGCTTGAGTTTATATTCCCCTTGAGTTTATTTACTTTTTTTGTTTTCTGCTGTAATGATAGACAGTTCCACCACTCCTTTCAGCTGATTCTTTTAGTAAGTAAACGATGGTGAAGGACTTTGTGCTATGTTAATTCATCTTAGATTTATAGTCAACTTTGGAATTAGGGGGAAACACGTTATTCTGAGGGTAGTAGTTTACAATAGCACGTAATTTTGACTGATTAGAGATAATTGTTTGACATAATTGAACTGTCAAATGAAATTGTTCATCGTAATGCATATAGGAGTTTCAGACAGCATATTTTGCTTTGTATAAGAATTAGTCTCTTTTTTGCTATCATTAGATGAGAGTCCCTTTGCGACAGCCATACGTTCCCTAATTTTGATGGGATAATATTATTCCTAAGTTGCATAAAGCCTTGTCTACATTTAAATTAAACAATTCACCTTGTCGCTAAAGGTAACTGGAGAGGGAGACGACAAGTATCTGATTGCCACGGCGGAACAGCCGCTTTGTGCGTATCATCTAGATGATTGGATTCATCCTTCGCAACTGCCCTTGAGGTATTGTGGGTGCTGTTATATGGTTTTATTGCTGGTTCCAGACTCTTGTTTAGAGCCGATTAAGATGTCATGTTGTTCTGTGTTCTTTTTCCCATCAGATATGCTGGCTATTCGTCATGTTTTCGGAAAGAAGCTGGTTCACATGGTCGGGATACCCTTGGGATTTTCCGTGTTCATCAGTTTGAGAAGGTGGAACAATTCTGTATAACCAGCCCAAATGGAAATGATTCCTGGGAAATGCATGAGGAGTTGCTGAAAAATTCGGAGGACTTTTACAAAATGGTGTCTATTTCTGCTCCCTTTTTAATAATAAATGTTCTGTTGCAGTGCTATTTATGTAGTCTAGTATATTCTTTGTTGAGATTCATGAGTTTGTCTTATCTTTGAACAGTTGAATCTTCCTTATCAAGTTGTGGCTATTGTCTCTGGGGCACTAAACGATGCTGCTGCTAAGAAGTATGACCTAGAGGCGTGGTTTCCTGCGTCAAAGGCATATAGGGAGCTTGTTTCCTGCTCGAATTGCACCGACTTTCAGTCCAGAAGATTAGAGACTCGATTTGGACAGAAAAAGGTAAATTTAGCTGTTAATATTAACAGTTTGTTTATTATTATCTACTCATGATTATTCACAAGATAAGAAAACAAATCTAAAAGCGTGTTTTTGCCCTGTACTGGTTAGATCCATGTATATGCATTGGGATGCCTAATCATAGATGTTTGAGTATCTATCATGGCGCGCTTGAGGTTGTGAATAAATTACGCATAGATTCTCTATTTTAGTTGTTCACCAAATCCGTGGAAGTGTTAACGTAGCTATCCCTTTTTCTTATTGTAATATCTCATCTTTCCTGAAGTAATAACATTTTACAAAATGGTTGCAGAGTAACGACAAGAACAAGGAGTATGTGCACATGTTGAATTCTACCCTCTCGGCTACTGAGAGGACAATTTGCTGTATTCTTGAAAACTACCAAAGGGAGGACGGGGTCGAAGTACCAGAGGTTCTGAGAAATTTCATGGGTGGAGTGTCCTTTCTACCTTTCGAAAACACAGGAAAAGATGCAAAAAAGAAGGCCAAGTAATGATGAGGCCACTCACTGTTCGTGTTCCATTTTGTTAAACGAAGAAAGAATATTCAGTCGGTTTATTTATCGTGTATTTTTTCAAACTAGTTTTACTCTTTAGCATGATGCATTTTAGGGGTTCCCAAAGACCACGGGCCATGGCGATGCATTTGCTTTGAAGATGTTATTGATCATGTGATTGATAGTTGTTTTTTGTTTTGTGATGGAACTGGATTCTAACTTGTTATCTATTAAGGAATATTCAGAAATACAGTCATTTTGGTTTCAAAATTATTCTTCCTCTTGTACTTTGTTTTTCTATTGAAGTTTTAATTTTCATTTTATTACAGTGCATGAGGATATTTCATTTGGATTTATCTATTTTCAGATTAATGTATATGATCATTGTGTTTTAAGCACGATTTTGAACGGTTGTAATACAAATATATTATGAAATTGTACCCAGCATAAACACTGAAAATCTGATGTATATTGACAGTCAGCCATAGGTTCAAATCGTGTTTGTATCCCTCTTGCTATTTCCTTAATGACAATGAACTTTATATGACTTGGGAAGAAAAAACTACGACAAAACTACAACTGTATTACAATGGTGAATGATTGCTAGTTTTATCAATAGCAGTTTATAGGAGATTATTTTTCACAATCAAAAAATGTTTAATTCCAATTTCTGATATATATTCTGGCATTTTTCTTATAAAGCTGATTTGTTAAATAATTTAGATAATCATTGAATAGAGTTAATTGCACCTAGAACTCTTGAGATTTTGTCTAATTACAGTAAACATATCTCGTGTTTATTAGTAGTTGACTGATGTGGATTTAAGACAATTTTTGGTAAAGGTTAGATGTGATTTAAGTATTTTTTTAGGAATTGGTGTAATTTACAGTCATCTCTTGATGTAGTCAGTTCTCTACGGTCAAATTTCAAATTGTAATTTATAGTCGAGTCCAAAAATAGTGTTTTCGTGTGTCTAAGCCAACAAATTGTCTTGTTGGCCAAGTTATTAGTTTCCTTTTGGAATTAGAAGTTGTTTCCTAGTTTTAGTTTATTTTCTTTCCTAGTTTAAGTCTAGTTTTATTTAGGTCTATTATTGAGCTATATTATATATATATATATATATATATTCTTTCATTATTTGTAAGGAAGACTTTTTATTCATCTTTGATATCAATAAAAAAACGAAATTTATTCCAACTTGGGTGGACTCAGAAAATTCTCTTGTCGATTATATGCTGGTATTTTCGACTTCTTATGCTTCCGTTCTGCGTCATTTCTTGAATTAATTATTAGCTTTTTGATACATTCTATAACTGAAACTTACGTATGATGTTATTCCTTAGGATATTATATATGTCCATATCTCGATATAATATCATCTCAATCTTCCTTCATTGATGCCAGTTATGGATGGCATTTTATTTAAGGAATAAATACAAATGTTCATCTACTAACAGGCTAATCTAGTAATCTATAACAAAAAAATTTTAGCCCATTTTTAAAAGACATTATAAAGGAAACATCTTAATAAATGCAATTAGTCTTAAATTATGTAGCGAAATTGTTATTTTCCATAAAAGCAGAGGCAATAGTGATAACTGAAAGTTATAAAAACGCTTTCATAACTATATTTATTCATTATAGAAAAACCTATCAAGTCAATTCTCCTTTTCGATTTTTGGTACGGTTCCTAATACCATAGTTTCTCTTATGAATTTCAGTTTTTTTTTTTATTTTTTTTGGTCGATTAATTTACAATATGGTGTTATTTAATTTGATGTTAACGTGCTTCTTACTGCATGCATTGGTGTTTTTGTTGGAAATATTGATTAAAATTGTAACCCTACGATAAAAAAAAATATATATAGTGAAAAATCGTGACTTGGTATCGCCCCGAAGGTAGTCATAGATGATTTTTGCTTTTTGTATTTTATGATATTTTTTGTTATTCATATATTGCTTTACAGTAGTGTTTTTTTTAGTTAGTCTCGCATTGATGTTGATTTTGATGTTGAATTGATTTGTGAAGCTATGGGTTAATTTGATGTTAATGCGATTCGTGCTTTGAGATTGAAATACTGGTTTCGTTGTTCTTGGTTTTGTGATTTATGTTTATTAACTAACTACAGGGGAAGTGAAGTATGTTGGATATTCATCTATTCCGGGGAGACCCTGAAAAGATCAGAGAGTCGCAGAGACGTCGTTTTGCAGACGTCGGTCTGGTCGACGAGATCATCCAACGCGACGAAAAATGGCGCAAGTGTAAGCATTGCATGACTCTCATCTCATTTAATTTCCTATAGTTTCTGATTTAAAGTTTCTTCTTCTTTTTTTTTGTTGATTTTGATGTGATATGGTTTTAGGTATAAAGAGGTTGGAGCTATCGAACAAGGAAAAAAACGATATTAGCAAAGATATACGTGATCTCAGAATCGTGAGTACTTCCCCTATATATCATATTTGTTGGTTTAGTTTATTAGGCCATTAATTAATTATATGCTCTGATATTGCTCCACTTCTGTATTTAGCTTTCTGCTTCTACTATCATCAATGACATATTGACATATAAAATTACGATATGGGAAATGTTGAAAATTTGAACTGTGAATCTTGTACTGTTTCACTTTCCCCCAGAAGTAAAACAAAATACTGTGTGCAAGAGTAGTGTTGTTTTTGTTTCTAAGAGTGTGAGGTAGGGGTTGTGGGGTGTTCCTCTTTTTCAGCATAAGAGGACGTCTTTTTTTTTTTTTGGGCAGGGAAATAAGAAGTGTACTATGGTGGTGGTAGCAAATGAGAAATTTACCTCTTTCTCACAGATGAAGTTTTGGAAATATATCTCACGCCCGTCTGTGCGAGTTTTGTGTTTTTGCCCATGTGTATTTGATTGATTGCTCAGCTCAGACTGAAATCTTTCTTTGTTTCTTAAAAGTCGGGTGAAGATGCAAGTGAAAAAATTGAGAAGTCGAAGAAAATAAGCGAAGAGATTGCCAAGAGGGAGGCCGAGACGAAGGAGGCTCTAGAAGCATTGCAATCTAGATTGGCAACTATCGGAAATCTAGTGCATGATACTGTGCCAGTCAGCAACGATGAGGTACACTCGAGATTTAATTGATCTTTAAATTTTTGGTAAACTTTGAGGAACAACTACGCAATTGAAATGACGAGATTCTTTTATTATAGGCAAACAATGCTGTCATTCGAGAATTTGGTGAGAACTGGACCAAGGAAAATCTTATAAATCACGTGGGTCTCGTTAAGCGACTTGACATTGTCGATATAGAGAGAGGTACTCCATTTCTATTTTTATTTTTGTGAAGCTTAAAATAACTTGTAAGCTTTTGAAGCTCATAATCATCTATTGAATGTTTGCATTACTTAAATTTTCTTTTGCTTGTCGTATAAAAAGCCAATTTGCAAGCGGGGAGAAGCCGGTTGGGTTCAAGTTGCTTTTGAAATTAGTATTTTAGGAAGTTAAAAAAAAGAGAGGTTATTTCTCGTTAAATATTCAAACTTTTATTTTTAATAATTTTTAAAAGAATGTGAATGGTTGGTTGCATCATGTAGTTAAAAGTAACTTTAGGTACCTTTGATGAAGGGTAGTGAAGAAGCAGTTTCACCAATCATTCCTACTCTACTTAATCAAGCAGCATCTTCATTGATGTATCGTGCTGATTGTTTCAACTTTCAAGCCCTATTTTGTTTGCACATTTTTGTTGAATTGGCTTAAATCCAAGTGATTTGGAATGTTTTAGGTACAACTGTAGCTGGAGGTAGAGGTTTCTATCTCAAAGGAGATGGAGTTCAACTTAATCTAGCGCTGATCCGTTATGGTCTCGCTTTCTTGGAGAGCAGGGGCTCTATTGCATTACAACCACCATTCTTCATTAATAAACGTATAATGGCCAAGTGCGCCCAACTGGCACAGTTTGATGAAGAACTTTACAAGGTAACCTCTTCTGTAGCTTAAGTATAGCTTCTGAACTACTCTTTCAACTGGTTTAACATCACTAGAATGCTGAACCAAAATTCTCTGTATTCCTCTTTACGTTTATAATTCCCGTGCCTGGTCTTATATACTTTAGAAACGGATCGGTAATTCTCACCACGTTGTTTCTGATATCTTGTTATCTTCGTCATTATATGTAGGTAACTGGAGAGGGAGAAGACAAGTACCTGATTGCCACTGCAGAACAACCGCTTTGTGCATACCATCTAGACGAATGGTTACATCCTTCCCAATTACCCTTGAGGTACAATGACGATTTATATATAGATCAAGGCCTTTTCTATGACCTCAGCTATGTAGCTTTATGCTGTTTCGAGATTCATTTTTCTGTTCTTTTTATATCAGATATGCTGGCTATTCGACCTGCTTCCGGAAAGAAGCTGGTTCACATGGTAGAGATACCACTGGAATTTTCCGTGTTCATCAGTTTGAAAAGGTGGAGCAATTCTGTATAACCAGCCCCAATGGAAATGATTCCTGGGAAATGCTCGAGGAGATGCTAAAAAATTCGGAGGATTTTTATAAAATGGTATTTTTATCTGCTCTCTTTGTTTTTTTGTAAAATTATTGTCCAGTCGAATCACTGTTAATGTATGATGTGGTCTTGTTGAGGTTCATGAGTTTCTTTCGCTTTTGAACAGTTGAATATTCCGTATCGAGTTGTTTCTGTCGTCTCTGGGGCACTAAACGATGCTGCTGCTAAGAAATATGACATTGAAGCGTGGTTTCCTGCATCAAAGGCATATAGAGAACTAGTTTCCTGCTCAAACTGCACCGACTACCAGTCGAGAAGATTGGAGATTCGATATGGGCAGAAGGTGGAGTCATTTTCTAATCCTATTTTATTTTATTTACTTTTTAGAGAAAATTATAGTCAATTGTCAAAAACCCCGAGGTTTGGTTTAATTATAGAAAATTATTTTACTGTTTGAACTAGTTAATCCAACAGTACTTTTGGACTCCAATGAAGTTTGAATAATTACCATGACACCTTCGCAAGTCTTGACAAAGTTGCAGTAAAAGTCCTCACCTTTTTTCGTGTTTTTAAAGCTCTAGAGGGTGTGTATTTATTCAAACTTCTATTATACATCGAACTATAGATGTGATCATCCTTTTTGTCAATGTTGAGGTCTTATTCTTTCCATAAGAAATTACATTTTACAAATCTGTTGCAGACTGAAGATAAGGACCGCACGAAGGAGCAAAAGAAGGAGCACAAGAAGGACTACGTGCACATGTTGAATTGTACCCTTACGGCAACTGAGAGGACAATGTGCTGCATCCTCGAGAACTACCAAAGGGAGGACGGGGTGGAAATACCAGAAGTACTGAGACCTTACATGGGTTTTAAGACTTTTCTTCCTTTCAAGAACACTTGAAAATAGGCAAAAGGAACAAAGACCAAGTCATGAGCCACTCTTCATTTATCGTTCTGGCGTCTTAGGATTGACCATGTAAATCGAGGAGTCATTCGCATATTTTGTCGTGCTTTTTTCACCAACTCTTTTTAGTATCTGTGGTTTGGAACTGAATGCAATTTATTCGGGAATATACGTAGTAGTTATTTTCTTGTCAATGTTATTGTCCTTTGCAAGTGGTATTAGATCTTGCTTGATTTCCTTATTGTTTTGTACATTGATTTTTTTTTTTCTCAACGTAACAGACATCAATAACATATCTAATCCAGTTTATTTTTTGAAGTTATTTGCATTCAAGCATTAGTCGCTGTTGTACTTCAACTTGTTATCAAATATTCTCTTCTTTAAATTTGATAGTAGTAATACACACACATGCTCATTAGTGTATGTATATCCATCTCACAGTTCATCATGAGCGAAGGAAAATATTACTCGAACTAACCTAAACAATATTAAAAAGGAAAACGTATTTTAGTTTCAAGAAACCAAGGTTCCTTAAATAAATAAATTAAAAAAAAGTATTTGTACCCTAGATCACATAAGGGGGGGGGGGGGGGGGGGGGGGGATGCAGGTGCGAGTGCGGGGCGCCGATGCGTCGATTTTAAAAATAACACATTTTGAGTGCGTCATAATGCGTTTATTAAAAAGATATTAAAATAAATAACTTATATATGAAAAACCATTATTACTGAAAGAATGTAAACTGTAAACAAAAAATAATATGCAGAATATCTATATAATATTTCTAATAACTTCTCAAAAAGATGGATCCTTATAAAAAAGAACCAAACTTCTTTAAAGATAAAATAACAAAAGTATCAACAAGAACAAAACATATTGTCACCTAATTTACTTGTCAAACCAGAGCAAGTGAGTAAAAAAAAAGTAAGCTCAATAAAATGGTAAAGACAAAAAACCACAGTAGTCCATTTGTGCAAAACAAAGATCAAAGATGGGGAAATTACCTTGATTCGATTTTCGATTCTTTGTTGTAGGCAGTATCAGTTTCTTCTTTGTTGTTCCTTGGAGAGAATCGAACGGTTCATTTTGTTTTTGTTAAGACTGTGGGCTTTGGGGTTTCAATAATACGCTGCAGCATTTTGTTAATTTCTAGTTTTTTTTTTGGGTTTTAATTTGCTATTGCGTCTTAGTGCGCTCTAATGCGGCTTAATGCGGGATGGTGCGCTATAATGCGTCCTAGCGCGGCGCACGTTAACTGAATCTACTGGTGCGTGGCCTCTGTGTTTTTTTTGCCTTGGAAAGCACGAATTATGTGATCTACTTTATACCGCTATATACACTAGAGATCTTCATGTAAGCATGGTGCCAGATTTTCCTTAGTTTCTCGAAAAGTATAGAACTTTTTCATTTTTAACTCTACAAAAACAAATATAGACTTATTTTTCACTCTTATCAGTCATTCACAATTCTATTACATTCTTTAGAACATGTCGAAATTTTTGCGATACATTACGAGATCCCGAAATGTTTTAGCAATACAAAACCTATGCCAAAACCCAAACTTTAGTCGATGCACGAGCGAACTAACAATAAATACACAAGGGCTCATTAGCTAACCCCCCCCCCCCCCCCCCCCAAAAAAAAAAGACAAGCTCAATCTTTCCAATTTACTCAAAATTAGAGGGCCAAAGTTGCAAATATTGCCTCCTGTCATCTCCATTTACCTCCAATAATAAGAACTATGAACACCACCACCAGCTGATAATAATAATTAAAAATAAAATAAAATAAAAAAGCAAATGGATATTTTCTCCATCTCCTCCACCGCACACTACTCCCACACACCACCACACTTCACCACCGGAAAACCCAACTCCGCCGCCGCCACGTCATCACTCATCATATCCTCACAAAACCCACCTCACAACGTTCGTCGCCCCACCACCACCACCCCTCCTACTCAAAAACCCACCACCTCAAACCCACAATTTCCAACAAACCCCCTCAAGAAACTAATTAATTCCACTACTACCCCCACACCTCGTGATACACTCAGTAGCAAGCTCTGGTTATCCAGCAAGCTCTCACCTTTACCTCAAATTGTCGAAAAAACAGTTAAAACAGGTGAAATTGAAAATGGGGTTGTTGAAAATATAGAGGAAAGTGATGTGGGAGCTGAGTTTAGGGAAAAAGGTAAGATCTTTATTGGTAATTTGCCGGTTTGGGTGAAGAAAAATGAGGTGGGTGAGTTTTTCAGGCAATTTGGGCCTATTAAAAATGTGATTGTGATAAAGGGTCATGATGAGATTGAGAGGAATATGGGGTTTGGGTTTGTGGTGTATGATGGGAGTACGGCAGAGAAGGCGGCGATGAAGGCTGTGGAGTTTGACGGCGTGGAGTTTTGTGGGAGGGTGTTGACTGTGAAGTTGGATAATGGGAGGAGAGTGAAGGGGAAAAGTGTGGAGAGGTTGAGGTGGGTGGAGGGAGGAGGGGAGCGGAAGGAGGAGTATAGGTCTAAGTGGCATGAACAGAGGGAAGGTTCGCGGAGTGAGTTGAGGAAGGTTATTGAGAGTCAACCGGAGAATTGGCAGGCGGTTGTTCGAGCTTTTGAGAGTATTAAGAAGGTGAGTTTGGTTTTTTGGTACGCCGAGTTTAATCTTCTATTACTGTAATGATGCTTTTAATCTGAAATAACTATGCATGCATGAACAATATTGCAAATTTAAATTTGATCTTGTCGGCCATAAAATTAAAGAAGTGGCTCATAGTGTAGTTTTATTGGAAGAGAGCGATTCATGGCAAAGCAGATATACGTTTGATTTATGTGGGAGTGATATATCTCTTATATGCAAAATCCATAATGAAAATCTGTGCACCTGGTGTTAGAGAAGGTCGTTCGTTGAATTCGGAATGCAAGTTCGAATTTTAAATACTAAACGGTATAGTGCCTTTGGTAGCTTACTGGAACATTCTTTGTTTTTTTGGGAACTGAAATAAATTAAGCAGAGAACGGTACTTTCGCATGAGTCATGCAGAAATCTAATTGACTACAGGAGCTCTAGCTGCATTTGTATGAAAAATGTACATTCGTAGCATATGTATACATGCTTACATTGATCCTTGGACAGTTCTTTGCGGTCTAGTTGTAATATTTCTGTTCAAAGACTTATTCTCCACATTATACTCAAGCTCTTCATGCAAGATCAATGATTTTTTTTTTTATATTTGTAGCCTTCCAGGAAAGAGTTTGGATTAATGGTGAACTACTATGCAAGGCGAGGAGACATGCATCGTGCACGTGAGACATTTGAAAAGATGCGGGCTCGCGGGATTGAGCCAAATTTACATGTATATACAAAGTAAACATTATTAGATTGTTGTTTTAATATTCAAAAATAGTGGTATTGTCAACGGCCATACACGGTGATGAAGTTGATTATAACTCTGTTCCCATCATAGAATAGTATTTCAGAAGCATGAGTGTTTATACATCAGCAATGAACTTGTGAGGAATAAACTAAATATTGTGGTAATTCCTACTATTTTTACATGCTAATGTATAAGCCCACTAGAGATGGAATGCTTATGCTTCTCTTTTTTATTTCTAAATTTTCGGGTTACTAATGAACCAACTTGTTTTTCAGCCTCGTTCACGCTTATGCCGTAGGCAGAGACATGGAAGAAGCATTGTCATGTGTGAGGAAGATGAGGGATGAAGGGATAGAGATGAGTCTGGTGACCTACAGTATTGTTGTTGGAGGATTTGCTAAAACTGGAAATGTTGAGTAAGTTGCAAGGCATGACACATAGTACACATAAATTTAAGTTTTAACTATTTCTCAGAGCTAATTCCAAATGTTCACCAATACTCTTTGACTTGATTAATTGATAATTTCTTCGATTAAAAATCAGAATGCTGTTTTATTACTCAATTTGCTCAATAACTGTTTGGCTTTTTGTTGAATATTGTTTTGTGGTTCCCTATAGTCCAGACTGATTGAGTCCAACTGTCTACAATTTTTTTTGATTTCGCAGTTGTATTTTAACAAGGAAGTACTTTAGTAATTTGTTTTAGCATTTTGAGTTCAATTTAGAGTACCCGGTCTATAACTTTTATTCTTCTATTTATGAAGAGCTGCGGAGCTTTGGTTTAAGGAGGCGAAAGAGAAACTCCCAGCCTTAAATGCAATCATTTATGGGAGCATAATTTATGCAAATTGGTGCGTATTTTCCTCTTAGTATTTTTGAATGTTTATGTGGTAGACAATCACAGTCAATGCAAGTTAGACGAAGTTGTGCACTCTTGAACTTATCTGACAAGTTGAAGATTTTCTATGTGTGCTTAACGCATTTCTAATGTTATATTTTCCCTCTAATGGATATACCCCTCGATGTCACCTTTTCGATTTCTTAAAATTAATAGTATTCTATTGGTTCTTCCTTTGAGTTATTTGTTTGTTTGCTACAAATGCAGCCAAACGTGTAACATGAGCCGTGCCGAAGCTTTAGTTAGAGAGATGGAAGAACAAGGTATAGATGCCCCGATTGACATATATCACTCAATGATGGATGGTTATACCATGACACAGAATGAAGAAAAGTGCTTTATGGTGTTTCAAAGACTTAAGGTAATGCTAATGAATTTATTCTAGTTCTGTTTATAACTAAGTCAATAATTTTATGAAATATAAACTTGCTTTGGTAATTCTACTTTGAAAATTTGGCTACACTTATTTTTTTCTTCTTCTTTTTTCGAATTGGCGCTATAATATTGTAATGCAATTGCCTTGTACTGTTTAACACAATTATTGCTTCATAACATTTTGTCTTTGTTATAGGAATGTGGCTTTACACCTTCTGTGATCACTTATGGGTGTCTCATCAATCTTTATACAAAGGTAACTACTGAACTGTTTCACCCTTATAGGTTTAAAAGTCGATGACAGAGTATTTTGTATGAATCTTCGTAAAATTTGTCCTTCTGACATTATGAACTCCATTTCTTATTTTACAGATGGTAAAAGTTAATAAAGCACTGGAAGTCAGTGAGACGATGAAACAAGCCGGCATTGGTCACAACATGAAGACTTATTCGATGCTTATTAATGGATTTATAAAATTGAAAGACTGGGCAAATGCCTTTTCAGTTTTTGAAGATGTAATAAGAGATGGTTTAAAGCCAGATGTTGTTCTCTACAACAACATAATAAGAGCATTCTGTGGTATGGGCAACGTGGAACGTGCAATTCGGACAGTTGAAGAAATGAAGAAGGAGAGGCATCGACCCTCCTCTAGGACTTTTATGCCCATAATTCATTCTTATGCAAGAGCAGGAGAAATGAGGAATGCTCTCAACGTTTTTGACATGATGAGGAGAAGTGGATGCATTCCATCCGTGCACACTTATAATGCTCTGATTCTAGGCCTCGTTGAAAAGCGTCAGGTATACTAATTGAAATGATTAAATTGTGATTGCTTTTTGCAGTTAGACCAGACTTCAAGGGGTGTTAATGCGATTGTCCTTTTTCTTTTTTTGCCTATTGAACCAGACCTCAAGGGATGTCATCATAATCTTGACCAATTTTATGGGGTACAAATAACTGGTAACTCATTAATTTTTTTGTTTTGTAGATGGACAAGGCCGTGGATATATTAGACGAAATGTTACTTGCTGGGATTAGTCCAAATGAGCACACATACACAACCATCATGCATGGTTATGCATCATTGGGTGATACCGCAAAAGCTTTTGAGTACTTCTCTAAATTAAAAAACGAGGGGCTTGAGCTGGACGTTTTTACATACGAGGCCTTACTCAAGGCTTGCTGCAAATCAGGCAGAATGCAAAGCGCTCTAGCGGTAACAAAAGAGATGAAGGCTCAAAATATCCCCAGGAATACTTTTATCTACAATATATTAATCGATGGGTATGGATTAGTCTATATTCTGAATGCTATTCGTTATATCTAATGTCTTGTTCCTCCTTTTGTCTACTTATGGTTGATTTTATGCGGTGATCTCATTGTTTTTGCTTTTAATACAGATGGGCAAGAAGAGGGGATGTTTGGGAGGCGGCGGATTTGATGCAGCAAATGAGACAAGAAGGCGTACCACCCGATATCCATACTTACACGTCATTTGTAAATGCTTGTTGCAAAGCTGGAGACATGCAAGTATGTATCCTATGAAATTGTTCGGTCATGATATGGCATAAATTTACTTTATGTCATAAGTGGCATATGTCTGCATTGTGTCATCTTCTGTAACCTCGATTTTCTTAAAACTGTCAATTTTGATATGGATATTGAAAAAGGTGACCAAGAAATGGCATTAAGAAGAAGAGAGTCTGTTACTAGTATCTCAAAATTTAGTACCCCACGTTTATACAAAAAAGAAAAGTTGGAAAATCCTTTTGGATACTAAAAGGGTAGTTAACTACCTCCTCCTTAACCTTTCCATACATTTTACTTGGAGATGCTGAAATGTCTATGGTAGTAAAGAAACATTATACAATTTTGGAACTCTATGATTGCTTTTTTCAAGTTTTGCTAATTTTGTGCATCATTTTTTTTTGGGGTGTATCTAAGTGTCAAAACAAAAGATATATTGTTGTTTAAGTGTAATGGGGAAAAAGTCAAAAGAAATCTGCTATATATGTTTCATGTGGTAAACCTTTCTCCACCGCTTGCAGAGAGCAATGAGAACAATTGACGAGATGGAAGCACATGGAGTAAAAGCTAACCTCAAAACGTACACAACACTAATACACGGATGGTCTCGTGCTTCTCTCCCCGAAAAGGCATTGAAATGCTTTGAAGATATCAAACGAGTCGGACTAAAACCCGATAAAGCCGTATACCACTGTCTCATGACCTCATTGCTGTCGAGGGCCACTGTTGCCGAAGAGTACATTTACAATGGCATTTTAACCATATGCGAAGAGATGGTCGAATGTGGCTTGACCGTCGATATGGGGACTGCGGTTCACTGGTCGAAATGCTTGCGGAAAATCGAAAGAACCGGTGGTGATATTACTGAAGCCCTTCAAAAGACCTTTCCCCCCGATTGGAATTCCCACAAGACTCTGAACGCTATTTCTGATATCAGTGATCTTGATGATGAGTTAGACGAGAGTGGTTCTGACGATGGTGCGTTTGATAGTAATAGCGATGAGGAGGGCGAGGATTTTGAAGAAAGATTGTGATTTTAAGTTTATAGTGATTTGGGTTTGTGATTCTTGCATCTTGTAGTCAATTTTATGTTAAATTTTCAGTGAAATTAACGTAATGGGTTCATCTTGTTGTCAATTTTTGTAAGTATTGGAAATCAAAATATACGTAGGTGGTGGGATAAATGAAAAGAGAATTTAATTTACATGTTTGATAAATATAACATGGTGCATAATCCTTAATGAAGCGGCGACGCGTTTATCACCGGGAGCCAAAAGGAAACAGTCTAAAGTATCCGTCAGTGCTACTCGTGGGTGGCGGTGGAGGGTGCTTGTAGCTATCCTCACTTCCCTTTGCTAGCTTCTGTAAGTATAGTTTCATATTTTTTTTCTTTTATTCATGTGAAAATCCTTGATTGAGCATATTCTATGAATCTAGGTTAGGTGATTTAAATTATGTGTTTTTACCTTGCAACCGGTAAATTATTAATCCTAGTTTTATTGAGTTAACAAAAGGCGGATTAATGAGTGAAGAATGGAATGAATCTACTGAAGTACCAGATATGCTTCTTAGTAATTGTCTCAAGTCCAAATCTACAATTAAAATGGATGAGAAGACAGTGAAACATCACATGTAAAGTAACTTTACATTTACTTTTTTCTATCATCGAAAACATGAAAAATGAATTTCTATAAAGCTTTCAGAAGTTCCTCACAAACATTACATTTTTATATAATCTCGATGCTTTCCCTCTTATGTCGAATAATGCTTATGTCAATTCGTGCAAGTCTTCAAAGTGAGCATGCAGGGACGATATGCAATGGACTAGACTGGCCTTAATAGTTATGCAAAAATCTTGCTACTTAAACGATGTATGTCTTGTGGCGTGTGATTGTAAGTTGATAACTGAGATTATTGATAGCTAAGTCTCTTACTAGTATTTCTGAGCTTGAAGTTATCGTTGTAGGCTTAAAGTTCATCTGATCTGCAAATGTTGTATGATATAAAGTCCGCGGCAGATTCCCTACCATACTAATGTCGTGCTTCTTTTGTTAGAAAATACAGTTATTTGGTTTTAATATTAGAAGATACAGTTATTTGGTTTTAATATTTTTTTCCTGGTGCAGTATTCTGAATTGTTTACATGGCTCTACGTCTGAAAGAATGAGACTTAAGGGGTGCATTATTTTTTCCTGGTGCAGGATTTGGCTTGTTTGTGTAGTCTGTTATAGTGTTGGTGTGTACTCTATTACATTCGTTTGTCGTATGAACTCATTCGTACTTCGTATTTTGTGTTGGGAACCTATTGTTGTAACTCAAGCCCACCGCCACCAACGTTTTTTCTGATAAAAGCGGGCGTGGTGACGAGTTGGCATTTGATAGAGTAGTTGTGATGATGGACAGCGAGGAGGACAAGAATGTGAATTTTGAGGTTACTTGTGATTGGTTTTTGTGATTCTTCCATATTCTTGATAGTGCAGTTAGCTACAATGGTGATGGGATTTGCAGATATGTTTTTTTCTTGATCTTTAATGGAAATTTCATGCTTTATTTTCTGATATTTGTTGTTTGTTTCATCCTCTGGTAAATGTCCAATTAAATTGATGGGTTGCTTTAGCAATTAAACAGATGAATGTACTTAAAAAATAATATTGCTAGGCACAAATACGATGCAAATTTTAAAATTTTGTGGGGTTAAATTCTTCTCCAGTCTCTACCACATGCAGGTTGCATGTAACATTGTCCATGAGACCATGACTGAAAATAATGGACATGATTTTAATGATAACATTAATGTTATCCATTAACATAAGTGCATGATTGAATTGATTCATCAAAAGTTAGCCTACAATATACAAAAGAATGTATGATGCAATCTGATGTTTATTTGCCGGCTTATCGTCCTAAATCGAAAGCAGTTTATATGTTATAACAAAACTGTGTAAGGAATATTTTAAAAATTCTACGAAGATAGAATCATGTCTCACCACAATAATAGGTGTTTGAAATTACGACTAATCACACGTTTTGTGATGAACGTTGTATAGACAATGATCAAAGACTCTTCTATTAATCGCTAGTTCGCTATATAGAGATGAGTATCGTCAGAACATAATTATATCCTGCACATAAATATTTAAAAAATTATACCAATGATTTTTCAAAGTAGTCTTGCAAAATAGAGTATTTAAACTAGACCGTTAATACAAATAATATTATCAAGTTTTTTGTTTTTTAGTTAAATAGAATTATCCCCCAAAAAAAAACCTTTTACCATTATAACTTTTTGATATTTTAATTTTTTTATATGAAGTTGAAATAATTTTATTTACTAATTCTTTTTTTTTCTTTGTGACTTGACGTGTAACATGCCAAATAGTAGTCACATGGGTAGAAAGCCCGGTCGGGATCCAATTAAAAATAAACTGATGAAAATTCAAAAAGATATTGTCGGAAAATTTTGTGGGTACAAGTGGCAAAACCCAACCAATAGTGGCATTTTCTACATTTCTGCCATACAAAATAATGGATAAGTTAAAATGCACAACTAATGAATAAAGAACGTTGTAACTTATGATTAAGTTGGTTGATTTCACCTTTTGGTTAATCATATAATAAATTTCCCAACCCATGTACATGACATTATGTTGGTGGATATGTTTCATATTCTTTTTGTTCGTTGTTAAATAGTTTGCACCATCATTATGTAATTGATTAATGGATTATATTAAGTTCCCACGTAATACTAATCATGCAAAGTCAACCTACCATGTGCATCTGATCTTAATTAATTTTCTTTCTCAATATTTGCTAAATTACCAGAACTTAGAAAAGATAATATTCTCAATGTTCCGACATGAAATCTTCAACCTTATAAACAACGAATTACTTAGCATAACATTATTAAAAAAGTAGTCAAGTAAGTAGTTCATTAATAATTCAAAGTATTGGATAAGGCTTTATAAATTACAAATTTATAGTTAAACAATTGATCAACTCACAAGAGGTACATTCTTTGATTTGGATTGTGGTTTGCAATGTCTAACCTTCGTGGAAGTAGAACTTTGTCTAATATAAACAAATTTTGTTGAGTTTATAAAATAATGAAATGTATACATTATCTTTTATAGTTCTCTAAGTTATAGTTTATTAGGCCAATGATATTCTGTATAAGTGTGCTTTGTCTTCGTTGCAATTTTTGCCAGATCAATGTCAAAGCTCTGTCTGTCTATTGCATATTATGACATTATAGATAATAATCGACAACTCAACCCCTAATTTATAATTAAAATTGACTGATTAATGACATTGATTAAATTAATTAAGTAGTACTTGATAGTCTTGCAAAAAATCAGTCACTACTCAGGATGTGGTACATGTCTAAGATACTTCATTTGAGACCATTTTTTTTCTCTTACGGGGCCACTTCACGTACTAAATCAACTTCATACAAGAATTTCTACAATAACAGTAATTTGTTAAAGTTGTTGGAGTGATTCCTAAAAGGACCCTCCAATGCTTAAAATCGATTTAAGTGGGAGGTAGCTCGATGGACTAGGGGTAAGATCGTCACGAACAACTTACGTTTTCTCTACTAAATGTGGTAATTAATTATTGTATGTTTTAATCTAGGTCGAGTTTAACCAAATATGTACATGTATCTAATATATGTTCTAATCGATAAAATCGTAAATCTAACAACGGTCTTTTAAATACACTGCTTGCACCTAAGTTGAAGAAGTGCCCTAAATTTAGGCCATTCAATGCCTAATTCAGCAAAGTAAGGTTAATTCTAAAAGGAGATCAAAAAAGTATCAAATTTAATCAATGGTTAGATTCGATTAGGGTCAAATTTTGCCATCAACTATACTAAAAATTAGGATAAAATTCAGGCAAGGAATCGAACAACAGACTGCCGAATAGGATTCTTGAAGCCCCAAGTCGAAAGTGTTATCAAAATCTAAACTCTTATGTTCGAACTCAATAGTAAATAATGATCAAAGTTCAATACCTTTTGTGATGAGTATGAGGATATGATCTATAATTGATTAGCTGAATCTTCTGTTAATTTAGTGATAAGATTTTGGATTATGTGAGGATCAAAAGACATAAGTTGAAGTAGGCCCTACCGATCAAATTTGACCTTTTAAGGTTAAGGTCAGATCCGACCCATCAGTTGAGTAGTCTCATAGCTTAAATACAACCTATGAGTTGATTTTTAGTTTGCCGTTGAGCTTGCTCGCATCATATATTGTAAGAATATCGAAGATCAATCGGCAGTCAAAGATCAATAGGAGAATGTGGTTGATTCGTGACAATGTGTCGTATGGTCGATGGAAATTCTTCGACACATATCCTCGACGTCCAATATGGTGTTTTAAAAAGAGTTTGAATGATCTTATACATCTTATAACGTTATACAAAATAACAAAGTAAACTATTTAGAGTTCAATGTCATTTATCACGAGTCATGACAAACTTTTAAATACATACATACATATATATATATATATATATGTGTGTGTGTGTTTGCGCCACAATACTGTAAGTAATGTGACCCATCAAATTTGTTAATGTTCAATCAAATTTAGCAAATATTCTTCGATAAAGTAAATAATTCTATATCATTAGATTTTGAAGCTTTAGCAAAAAAAAGACAGACATTGGGAGTTGAATTAATAGCATGAGAGGTGTGCGGTGTGTATAAATGTTCAGAGTTGGGCACATGCCATGGTACACCTCTGATTTTCATAAAAAGGTGAAAAGAATTTATGTCTCGACGTTATGTATATTCATTTTCCCTTTCTGAACTAATAATGATGACCGCTTTTTCATTTGTCTGTAATCTGTCCTTAAGTCAGAGAAACTTTTCTGACCTTCGTAATATATATTCTGACTGATTCTTTTTTGATGAATTTTAATGTATTTGTATGTTTGTGAATAGCAGAAAAATTATTGTATAGTTTTGCCTAACACCAAAAATATTGTAAGTTGCCTTTAAGTTTTCTTTCTTCTTTTTTGTGTATTTCAGTCCTGTTTGTCTATTATGCCATCAACATACAAAAATATCCAAAATTTGCTATGTACTTTTGATAAAATAATGTTGCACGCGTACGTGTGGTACTTATCATAATTAGCTGGAAAATTTTAGGTCTTCTTTCTTGTCATCATGTAGCTACCCGCATTAGTCGCGTCATGATACATGTGCATCTGAAATAGATGAAGTTTCTTATTCAGGCTAGATATATTGCAAATCTTAGAGATCATATCATATAATCATTTTTCTTGATGAAATTGATAATATGCATAAATTAAATCCACAAAATGTAAGGCACAGTGCTTCTAGCTATTGACTAAAGTTTCTACCGTATTTTATCATAATTTTGAACAAAACAATATATATATATATATATATATATATATATATATCAATTAAGGCCGAGGCCATCAAATGAACATTTGGGGTGTTGGAGCCAGCCTGCACAAAAAGGTTGTTATAATGGGCAGACCACACATGCCCAGTGGAATTCCTGTCTTACTAGCACGTCTACTAACCAGTTCGTCTCACGGTATGTACAAGAGATGAACATGGTGGAAAACCGTCTTCCTAAATTCCGTAGCTCACGGAGCAGGGCACTTGTCTTTGCCGATGCCATAAGACCTTGTATTATCCTGGTCAAACAACTGTACACAATTCGAGTGAGTTTCAATAAAAAGAGCAGAAATCGAAAGTTGTAATGCAAATAGCACTCCTTGGCGGGATAGTCTGAAGTTCCGCAACATTGTTAGAATTAAGTCTCAATTTAAGTTCGTACGTATGAGTCAAAGTAGATTGCACTTTAATTATCCCCTCAATTTGGTGAATTTTGTAGTTTTTTTTTTACTTTGAAACTATTAAAATAAAATTACATATAATCCCTGATTTCAAAATATTACACTAAGGAAAAATCTTGATATTAAATTAATAATATCTTATTAAGTAGAAAAAGGAAGAATCTTGAACTAGCAAAACACACATGGGTGTAGTAATAGCTTGAATATATTGCAATTATTAATATTGGTAAAGTAGTGAGCAGATGATGCATCGCATTGAATTAAATTAAAATCGGGTACCAATAGAATTTATTAGACAGATAGCGAATAGGACCGTTACATTAGATGGTCATATTTAATGTGCCAAAACGCAAATAAAGAAAGAATAGTAGGACCAGATAGTAATAATAAATGATTTTGTTTTTTGGTGAAATAATAAATGATATTCAGTCCAGGTCCTTATCATATAATTTATTCGTGCCTCTTTGATTTATTGCATTGGCAAGGACTACTATATATATGCCATGCATGCATGCGCAAGTGTCCTGTGTACATTCTAACTGTTCATAAGATATTTGAGTAATGGGACTCACAAGATATTTGCCATTTTTCATGCATATTCTTTTCTACAAATCACAATCAAGGTCAAATTGGAACAATTTGAAATTATTTTGTTGAGTATATGAAAATAATTAGGGTAAATATGTTAGAAGTATTCTCCTATCCAACTTTTCAACGGAATATTGAGCTTGTGATTTCTCATTCCGATTAATCTGATACGCTAAAGGGACATGGTTTTCGTCAACTTTTTTATTAATCTAATTAAGGTTCAAGCCTTGATTTATGGGGTCGGAGTAAAATTGAAGGGGAAGTCGTATAAGAATCTGATCAAGGTGAATCTGAGTATATCTAAGCTTAATAATCTAGCCATAACGAACTTTCAAACAAAAAGGACACTCGATATACAACAAGAGACATTACCTCTTGCTCTCACGAACATGTGCATCCCACAAGTATTTGTGAGACGGAAGGTACTATCTCTTGTTTTATATAAGATAAGATGTTCCCAAAACATGATGAGGAGTACTTTAGCAATCAATTAGAAAATGCCAGAGACAAATTAATTTTTTTGCACGATACGGAGCATGTAAGTTTCAAAGTTCAAACAAAACCTTAGTATACATATAAGTATCCATGTTTTAATCTGTTTAGTGATAAATATTCTTAACTATAGGATTTTATTTATGTCTTGATATGCATGAAAAGAAGAAAATATGAAAAGTCAAAATGCATATCTGTATTCTGTATTCTGTACGTGAGTGGTGTTCTCGAAGTTAGAAAGATATACAATATTAATTAATTAAATCATACAACTTTTTCTAGTCACCTAGCCGAAGTTCTTAGTTAGCTATGAAGCCCGACAAGATCAAAGAAAACGTGAAATGATCTTATTAATTAACAATATATAGACCATATATTTGAAACAGATCACAATTAATCTTTAATGATGTTTCGTACGTACATTACGGTTTAAAATAAAATAAACAAGAATTATTGTTCTGTGCAGGGTGGTGCTCTTAGATTTCTTTTAAAAATAACTTACATAATTTGGTTCAAAGTATCTTGTTTGATTTTGGGTCTGCAATAATAATAACATTGATACAAATGGGAAGCTGCATTTGCCAGATAAGAACTCAATTCTATATGCGCTTTGTTATAATTAAAGTGATAATTGCATATACTCCTTCTAATTAGTTTTTGGTCTAATTAGAAACACCCGTGAAACTTGCAAAATATTGCAAATAAACCCCATGTTTGTGTGTATTTGAAGTCGCTTTAGGATGTTACGTGTAAATCTTACGATAAAAAATCTAAAAAATCATTAATTAATCACACATTGAGACTTGTTAATTCAGTTTGTGAGGAAGATTACAAAGCCATGATTCCAATATTTTCTATTAGTCAAATTACAACGTCACATAAGTTGATGTGATTTGTACAATATACTTCATGCTCCACAATCTAACATATGAGATATTTTTGCAAATTTCTCAAACAATATGAGAAGCTTTTTATAATCCCAACAAAAACCATGGTGTGTGATGTGATTTTCGATTATTTAGGAGGTGCTTATCTTATTTGACAAAATTTCATTTTATTATGGACTTCCATTATTATAATAATTATTCACAATAGTTAAGCCTTATATTAAAGTATTAACCACATGCACGAGATGTCCCACCACCCCACTTCCTCTCCACCTTCCTCCCACCGCTCAAGCCCCCCCACACTATTAATACCTCAAACCAAACACAACAAAATAAAAATTCCACTAAGTTCCCAAAAAGTAGAATTTCATTTGAAACCCCATCCAAAAAAAGAAAAGCATGTCAAAGAAAATAAGAATAATCCCTTCCATTTTCAAGAACAACAATAAAGAAGTCAACAAGCAAGTATTTTGGCAATGGCCCTCATGCACTCATCAACCCCAAACTCTTTCTTTTCGAGACCACAACGATGCCTTTTTCAAGACCGTTAACTCCATATTCATCGACGACCTCGAAAGCTCCCCAACCCCGAAATCTCTATTCACCAATTCCTCAGAATCTCCCAGTTTTTCAACTGACGAGTTTCACGAGGAAAAAGTGGACAACAACATCCACTCTGCCTCAGAAGATCTATCGCTTGAGACGATCATACAAGGAGTAAGATCATCCGAACGACTTTTCTTCGAGCCAGGGTCACAAACGAAATCAATCATGAAAGAGGGGCAAATCACTAATGACATTGGTAGCAACGACGACAATAGTAGTACTAGTAACGACGTTTTGGCACCGTTTAAGGAGAGCGTGGCGATGGCATTGGAGTCGGAAGATCCTTACTTGGATTTCAAGAAATCCATGCAAGAAATGGTGGAGAGCCATGGAGTTAAAGATTGGGAAGGGTTGGAGGAGATGTTGGGGTGGTATTTGAAGATGAATGGGGAGAAATAATCATGGGTTTATTGTTGGAGCTTTTGTGGATTTGCTAATGGGACTTAGTGGTAACATCAAATCTTCTTTAAAAATGGCAAATGATGATAATAGTTCATCATCAGATGAGTGTAAGGATTCTAGTAGATATTCATCTGCTGAATCTTCTTTTGTCTCATCTTCACCTTCCCCTAGATCTTTGACTGGTGAGGTAAGTCATGATGGAGATAGTAATTGATTATGAAAGTGGCAAGTAAATTATGTCATGCACAAATTTTCTTAGAGTTTTTTTTTTTCTTTTGGGTGTAAAATAGTATTGTACAGTTGGGTTTGCCGATGATGTGAGTTAATTCCAAAGAAATTTGAAATTTAAAAACGAGTTGTGTACTTGTTAATATATTGTGTGATATGGCACGTTAAAATATGTGACGCGGTAATTTTTAGTACTACAAGAATAATTATTTAGCATGTAAAAATAGTTAATTGGGATAAATATATGAACCGAACCAGAATGAAGTTGAGTTAAATGCTTGAATGTCGTCCAAACGAAATTGATTGCATAGAATTGTTTAATGGAAAATGTGACGAGGTTTAACGTTAACATGTCAAAAGCCTTTCAACTTGTAATTTGGTAAAATAATAAATTCTCTTTAGACATTTAATTAACCAGAAATATATACTACACAGTGTAAGTCAAATTAACAAAACAATGGCGAAATGTAACTATTTGGTTACTTACAAACTTACAATAATTGTTTAATCAGAAATTCAGAATCTCGTTTTCGGCTCATTGTTTCCTTTCTTTAGTTTCATTCCACTTTAGTTGGTCAACTCATAATTAGTCACGTATGATTCATGAATTATGGCAACCTCCAAAAGAATGTGAATAATAGCGACAATAATGGTAATATTATAATTCGTGCATTTGCTCTCTTGTGTTACTTTTTATTTTATTTTATAAAACTCTCTTGTATTATTTAATTGAACATCATGGAGTGATTAAGACAGAGTATACTAGCATTAATCACCCACATATCTCTCTCTCTCTCTCTCTCTCTCTCTCTCTCTCTCTCTCTCTCTCTCTCTCTCTCTCTCTCTCTCTCCTCTCTCTCTCTCTCTCTCTCCTCTCTCTCTCTCTCTCTCTCTCTCTCTCTCTCTCCTCCTCTCTCTCTCTCTCTCTCTCTCTCTAACAATGACAAATATCATTTATTGAGAAGGAGAAACACGTGAAATAATAGAATTACAATGAAACAACAGTAAATGTCGCATCCAAGTTGGACAAGTGTTCCAAACTCTGTATGCTGGTGTCAAAAGTCAATTTATGGATGCATCGTCGACAGTCAATGAAGAGGCACCCAATTTTGCAAGAATGTCTACAATCTTATTAATTTCTCTGTAGCAAAATTGGGCATTGACTCGAGTAAAGTGCACGATGCTAGTCCGGATCTCTGTGAGTAGCCCCATAAGATGTGTTGGCGCCGCCTGTGTCATAGTTATGGGATCAAGCATAAGAGAGTCTGTAGCAATGACTAGATGGAATATATGTATAGACCGAGCATGACGTAGTCCGTCTCCGAGCGTCCAAAAGTCTGCTTGGTTGTTGGTGGAATATTCCACCGACATAAAGAAAGCATATATGAAGTCGCCCTGAGAGTCTCGAATTATACCTCCAAAACCTGCAGGACCTGGGTTACCATAAGCCGAATCGTCTACATTTAACTGAGCATAACCGATGGGTGGTGAGTTCCACTTAAGGTAGAGAATGTGTTTGGGGAGATGAAATTATGAATTAGTAGGAAGGATTTTAAACGAGGAATTATGAAGTTGGTGGGTAAAAATGGCATGTATGGAGCGAGAAGTGGCATGGATGAATTATGAAGGTTATGTTTAGTTGTATGCATCATATTTTCTCGCCGGTATTGAACTTTTATTTTGTTGATCGTCTAATCTTCCTTGATTACAAGCCACGCTTTAGTTACATATTCATGTTACGAACCGACATATGGAGTGCTAGTTATTTTCTCTTTGCTTACTAGACATGACGTGCTCCACATTTACATGATCTTTGTCTTACAAACCTAATTATAAAATCAAGTTCATTGTTTTTAATATTTCTACGTATTCATCATGTTTAATGCTTGTTCTATCTATTTTCATTGCACAAAGTTTACTTTATCTTCTAGTATTCTTGTTTTGCACTTTCTGGCGATACATCTAATGCATAATACATGTCCATGAGATGCATAATACATGTCCATGAGACACTTGACGTTGTTGCAATCACCGTAAGTGTTGGTAAATTGCTAAGTGGTTACATTGTTTAAACTTTAGCTAAAGAAGAACAAAAAAAGAGTTACATGTCCTTAGACAATATCTCAAAAAAGGAGTTACATGTCCTTAGACAATATCTCTAGCTAAAGTTTAAAGTTCTTTTATTAATTCAGCAACAAACTATTAATTGCCGCAGGAATTCCGTTTATGTTACTTTTTGGAGTGCTTGGTTATACTTGTACTAGGATTCTTTGATTGTATATATATCTATACACATATATATAAATAAAATTAAGGTTTAGGGTTACATATTTTGCTCTTTTAATCTATTATAATTTTCTTAGCGCCGCTTTTCTTTTTTCTCATTCTCTCCCATGACATTGTAATATTATCGACTTATCGTCAATCGTCAATCGCGCCATCGTCGATCGTCAACGAGTATATATAATTCAATCGGTTTCTTCTCTGCCTTTGCATCTCAAAATTGCGTGTAAGTATATATCACTTCATAGATATTATATATTGTAACAGAAGTACTTGACTCCATTGGATATTTTAGAAGATAGATAGAATAGCTTGAAGGAAAAGCTACGAAGAAAAGAGAGATTCAGAGTTCAAATTGAAATTGTTCATAATAATCTCTTTAACCAGTACACCAACATATAATGTTCTTTGATCTCATTACAGATTTAACTAAACACGAGAAAAGGTAAATTGTACTTAAAACAATACAAAAATAGAAATAAGGATCTGCTGGGCCTAATGAAGATTCGGTCTATAGTCCGCCGAGGCCCATTACAAAATAATGGCCCAATTGATTTAATTAGAATAGCCCACTCAAAAATTGATGTTGATAATGTGAGACAGTGGTTTGTAAACACTGTCATCACTCTCCCATCTGACAGATCGAATCCAAATTAGATCTCCCCTTCATCTTCTTCGAAAATCCTCTTTTACGAACCCTAATTTCTTCCTCAATTCAACAAATTAGCTTACTACTCTCCCTCCATTCGTAACATATATAACATGTGAGCAATTAATATGATGTCTGTTTGTACGATTTCTTTACAGATTCAGTTCTTAATTAGGCTTGTTCATCCTGATCGATTATTATATTATGAGTTAATACATATAGGTTCAAGAACTATCTTATGCATAGAAGCGTGAATGGGAAGTTGCATACGGTAGATTGTCAATCCAGAATAAAGAAATTGTTTATATTATTACCATCTTATGAAGGATTGTTTTGTAGCACATACGTAAAGCAACATGCTTTTAGATTGCAATTTTCATGATAATTAGTGATTGGTTTGTATGTATTCTACTTCTTATTCAATTGAATATGATTCGTCTCTATTTATAGAGCTCCACTAGAATTGGTTACGAAAAATTTTATGACTAAAATCTCTTGGAGAAACAGTTATCATTATTTAGGGATTTAGGCATATATGAGTATATGAGCATATTAGAACTAGTAGCATTATTAGAGTTTTAACTTGAATAAAATAAGATTAGGACTCGAGTAGTTTCTTATGTATTGACGACATCGTGATTCATAGGTAATTTCGGCTAGACGTTTGATTGTTGCTATCGCTCTTTGCAGTCTATTTTAGGTGCGTGTTCTAAAACCATATTATTTTTAATAGAAGGGAGTCTGTGTTTATGTGGTTACTAGTAATAAATATGTACATATATAAGTGAATTACATGATTAGAAGTTATCTTGTTAAGTGATTGTCTGAGTAAACTATTGACTTATTACGTTACCTTATCACTAGCACTATTGAATAATTCATGTTTAATGTGAAATGGTTTTTATTGATTGTTTTCTACTGTTAAAACGAGTAACGACTGACTGAATTGTTAAGAACGATTAACGACTGACTGGATTGTTTTAAACGACTGATAATGGATCCACGGCTTGGTGAGCATGTCGTACTGCTGGGCAGCAGCGGGCTCGCCAGATGGTCTTCATGCCCCATGGCCCCTCTCCCTTAGACCTACATGAGTTTTCTAGTGTCTAAATGGGGTAAACAACGAGCATTTGTGTGGTATGTGGAACGATTTCGAGGTAGCTCCTTGAATGAGGGTAATAATGACTGATTGAACGGAGTTATAAGGATTGGTAATGCCAACTTGAGGTTATAACTATGTAAGATCTTGATTGCTCGTCTGTTTGATTGCTTAATCGTTGATGTGTTTATTTGTTGCTTTCAATTGTTTTCAAAAATAAAAGTGCACGTCATTCACTCTACACACAAATGCACAAACACCACTGAGATTTTTATCTCACGCATGCATGTTTTCTCCTTCCTTTCAGCTTTAGAGCATCCAGCAAGACTTGGGGAACGTCAAGATATGAGTTTCGTCGAGTAGATTTAAAGTATTGTGTTAGGTTTGTTTCATTATCATTATTTCTAGCACATATATTATTTTGTATTTAGACAATAAGTTAGTTGATATTATCATTTTTGTTCTGATATTGTACTGCTTAGCCTTAAAATTTTGGGCAATAATTACCCAAGCTCTGTACCGACTATAACGCCCAAAATTTCAAGGCTAAACTGTACAATATTAGAACAAGAAAAATGATAATATCAACTAACTAATTGTCTAAATTCAAAATAATATAGTGCTAAAATAATGATAATAAAACAAACCTAACACAATACTCTAATTCTACCCGACAAAACTCAAGTTTTGACGTTTTTCAAGCCTTGCGCTGGATGCTCTAAAACTGAAAGGACGGAAAAAACATGCATGCGTGAAATAAAAATCTTAGTGATGTTTGTGCGTTTGTGTGCAGAGTGAATGACGTACACTTTTATTTTTGAAAACAATTGAAAGCAACAAATAAACACATTCGCAATTAAACAATAAAACCGTCGGACAAGAAATCAAGATTAAACACAATTCTAACCTCAAATGAACATTACACGTCCTTATAAATTCGTTCGATCAGTCCTTATTACCCCTATTCAAGGAGCTACCTCGAAATTGTTCCATATACAATACATGCATTCTAGTCGTTTACCCCCACTTAGAGACTATGAAACTCTTGTAGGTCTAAGAGAGAGGGGCCATGGGGCATGAAGACCATCTGGCGAGCCTGCTGCTGCCCAGCAGTGTGACATGCTCACTAAGCCGTGGATCCATTATCAATCGTTCAAAAATTATTAGCCAGTCGTTCAAAACAATTTAGTCAGTCGTTAATCATTCTCAACAATTCAGTAAGCCGTTACTCGTTCTTAACAGTAGGGAATAATCAATATAAGAAACGTCCGAATCAATACACAGGTGTTTCACATTAAGCATGAATTATTCAATAGTGCTAGTAATCAGGTAACATTAAACGTACTAAGTCAACAGTTCAATCACACGGTCACTTAACAAGATAACCTCTAACCATGTAATTCACTTATATATATATATATATATACATATTTACTACTAGTAACCACATATGCACTGACTCCCTTCCAGTAAACATAATATGGTTTTAAAACATGCACCTGAACAAGTTGAGAAGTGGGACAAGTACCAGTGAAAAGTAACATTAAACGTTTAACTCGAACTTTCCTAATACGTCAAAAGAATCGATAAGAATACTTTAATCTCCATTTCTAATTTCTACAGGTGAAATGCTAGCTATTAGTCTTCTCCTAATTTTTGTTAGCATAATTACATGCAACTTTCTAACCCATTATAATAACCACAAAGTGTTAAGGGTAGCTTGACTTAGTTCAGCTTTATATAAGGATTACAATTACACTAATTGTAGTGATCTATTAAAGTAGATAACGATATGCTACCTAATTACTTAAGTAATAACATAGCAATGTGATTAGAAACTAAATACATTGTACAAGCAGTATGAGCACGCTAGGACATGCATAAAATTAATGATTTCATCATAATCTCCAGTCTAAGAAACACTATTCATCCTCCAACATATATATGCATGGATATTAGAATTATATGATATCATCACTGGTCACTTTCATTATAAATCTCCTAATATAATTATGCCTGCTAAAAATAGAATTCACGATTCTCTAGGTTCAAAAATATAGTATATATATGTCATAGCTTGTGAACTGAATTCGTTAACTAGATTTATTCCTCAAATCTAAATAAATTTCTCTATCCCATTACTGGATATATTATGCTATACGGATTGAGTATGCTGTATATTTTATTTACTACATTATCATCAAAGAATGCAAGCAATTAGAAAATGGAAAGAATTGTACCTGTTGCGCCGGCGGTGAAGAAAACGAAAGAACAAATGTTGCAACATTATTATTGTTTTTCATAAAAGACCTAATCTTTAAGTTATTAAGGCTAGAATTAGTTTTACCAAAGAAACATTCTTATCGGCCCATTATAACTATTGAAGAAAAAACTAACTTAAAGACCCCAATTTCGCTAACCCTCTTTAATTAAGCAATTTAATTTGAATTATAAAATTTTAAAAAAATCGAGGTGCTACAATGGAAGGATACTTAAGATATATTTTCAGCCCCAATTGTGGGAAGGACGAGCTTGAGCTAGCAGAAGGTGTGAGTTCATATAATATTTGGCTCGGAGAACTTGAGCCCAGAAGGAGGTAGGTTGGGTAAGCAGACGCCAACCTAGTTTGAGAAGGTGGGCATTATTCAAGTCCGGAAGGTGGCGGATACCCAATCCACCTACTTGCTTTGGTAGGCAGATCGTATCCCAATTGACCTTGGCTTTTTAGCTTCTCTTGTGGATTTAGCATTCTAGATGAATTTATTTGTAGTGGAATTAAATTTGGCAAGAGTGGTAGAAAGGGAAGATTTGGCTAGGACAACATGACCAACCATCGATAACATTCTATTGCACCACGTGTCCACCCTACTCGATGCTCTACCTAGGAGAGATTTAAGGTTGTGGATTTTTGAGTGGACATGCCACACTGGTAGACCTAAGCATTTATCTTCAGGTGTAATAATATCCATATTTAGTTGATTAACCAACGTAAGTCGTCTCTGAGGATTAACATTGGGAGCGAAGTTAACTTTGGATTTGGTCCAATTAACAGCCTGGCTATTGTCTCAATAAATAAACCTAAGTTGGTTTGCAGGGTTCTGACCGTCTTTGGAGTAGTGTCACAAAACACAAAACAATCATTGGCAAAACTTAAGATATGAACAAGGGCGCCATGTTTGCATAACTTAATGTTATCCTCAAACCCAACTAAGTATTTTTATAGCATAAAATAATAATATTATACAACAAAAACTATATATATATACATAGTAATTGTGGTTCAGTTTTAAATCTACATACCAACTAATTATAGTTGCATCCGTTGTTTAATGCACGATTAAGTCAGAGTGGAACTTGTGTGAGGATATTACATACCAACAAGACTATGCATTTAGTATTTTGAAATTCACATGATATCTTTTCTTTTCATTTTTTGTGTTTGCAACATTGGTTGTTTGATTTCAACAAAACTCACAAATAACGCAAATTTAAGAAGCTGGATTTAGCGTGTTTTCCTAATAAATTTTGCAAACATTAAGTTAATAGAAAGTAGCTTTTATTAATATTTGTAAACACTCATGACTTTCCATCAAAGTCATTTTTTTAAAGAGAATTGATATGCTTTATAATTATTTTGTAAATATCCCTAAATCTAATTGTGAAGAGACCGTGGATCAACTAATCAAGGAAAATGTCACTCAGTTCAGACCTATTGCCTTATGCAATGTGGTGTACAAGCTCATAACAAAGTGCATCACTATGAGGCTGAGGAATATCATGCCTAGGATTGTGGCTCCCATTCAATCCATCTTTATAAAAGGGCGCAGTACACATGACAATATAGTAGTGTTGCAAGAACTGTTACATTCTCTGAGGAAGAAGAAAAAGAACAAGGTGGGGTGCATGATAATGAGACTAGACATTGAAAAGTCTTATGACAAGGTCAACTGGTCTTTTCTTGAAGATACACTATCAGCCTTTAGCTTTCCTACTCCCTTAATAGAGCTTATTGTGCACTGTGTAAGGAGTGCATCAACCAGCATCTTGTGGAATGGTTCTCTGGAATCATTCCATCATGGATGTGGTCTTAGGTAGGATGATCCACTATCACCATTCTTTTTTGTGCTATGTATGGAAAGATTAGCCTATCTAATCAATGAAGAAGTGGAGAATGACAAGTGGAGTCCTATCATGTAGGGGAGGACCAAAGTTATCTCACATGAATACTAATTCTCATGCGGAAGGAAACTTCTGGTATTGCAAACTCCATCAAGAAGGCTCTTGATAGGTTCTGTGGAGCACTCTGGTCTTAGGCTGAGTCATCAGAAATGTATGATATTCTTTTCTAAGACTTAGGGAGCCAATATTAAAAGACACATCAGTGATATTCTGGGCTTTGGACATACTATGAGCCTGGGGAAATATTATAGAGTTAAACTAATTCATGGCAGAATCACCAGGGAAGATTATGCAGATACCTTTGATAGAGTTCTGAATAGATTTGATACATGGAAGTGCAAACTCTTGTCATTAGCAGGAAGGGAAACTCTGATCAGTTCAGTCTCCTCAGCAATGGTTACCTATACCATGCAATCTGCTTATCTCCCTGAACATGTCTGTGAAATATTAGACGGACTCAATAGAGACTTCTTGTGGTCAAACGATGTAAATCAAAAGAGAATACACATGGTCAATTAGAGGAAAGTTACAATTCCAAAGAAAGATGGCGGGCTTGACCTTAGGATTACAAGGATCTCTAATGAATCTCTCTTGGCAAAACTAGCATAAAAAGTTCTGTCTGGAGAGAACTTCATCTGGTTTAATATGAACAGTGCCAATACTTGAGAGGTAAGGTTATAACTCAGTGTTCATGACATAGTTCAGACAGCCCTACTTGGAGAGGTGTGATGAAATGCCTGGAGCTAATGAAGCCTCAACTCAGATAGAAAATTGGGAAGGGAGACAAAATTTCTTTCAGGTTTGATAACTGGAGAGGAGTAGGATGTCTAAGTGATGAAAATATCAACATACATGTCACTGAACAAAAGTTGAAGTTGAATGAAATTCTGACTAATGATGGAGAGTGGAAATTGGAGAGTCTGATTACTCAAATCCGACAAGATCTTATTGACATTATTCAGCAGAGCTCATTCAATCTTACTTATCAAGAAGACAGAATCTTATGGAATGGCACATTTAATGGCACATTCACTTGTCAATTTTGCTTACAGATTCTTTCAACAAAGACACGAGAGAACTGATAGAAGGCCATGGAAAAATAGTTGGGTCTGGAAGGTGGATATCAGTAATAAACTACATCACTTCTTGTGGCTACTGTCTCAAGATAGGCTAGCAACCAATGTTATGAGGTTTATGAGTCATGCAGCCCTCACATGTGTTCTATGTGCAACCATAATTAGGAATCAAGGATACATTTGCTTAGACGATGCAAGAAGGCAAGGAGTATATGACTGCAGATTATCCACCCTGATGATATGTTATTATTTGATAGCCTTCAGGATGATCAGTGGCTGAGAGCAAATTTGGAATCATTGGAGATCAGGAACATCATTAGGCCTAATGCTCAGTAGAAATGGATGTTTTTTGCTAGTCTCTGTACCTGTTGGAAGCAAAGAAATACCAGAGTTTTCCACAAACAAGATCACAGTCCAGGGAAGATTATTTCAAATCAAGCAACTCAGTCTGGATCTCTTTCTTGGTAGAAGGAAGAAGGTGCAAACTCAGGAAGAAGTGAAGTGGAAAAAACCAAGCACTGGTTGGTATAAGTTAAACACTGATGGAAGTGTCTATTCTCAAGCCAACAGTGGTGTTGCAGCTGTAGTTCTCAGAGATGAAAATGGAAGCTGGTGTTGGGGATTTTACAATCCTGTTGCATCTCCTACTCCTGATGAAACAGAATTGAGGGCACTTTGTAAAGGTCTGGAAATGGCATGGAACAGGAGACTAAATAATATTGATGTGGAAACTGATTCATTTGTAGTTTTCAAACTTATAACAGAAGCTGTGGAACCGGTTATGGAGCTGAGATGCTTAGTTTAGGAATGCAAAAGAAGACTTCACAAGCCATGGAACTACACTTTTTAATGGATTCCTAAAAGTGCTAATGTTGTTGCTGATGCTTTGGTCAAGTTGTTTGGAGTTGATCATGATGAGGAACACTTTTGGGAGTTCCCTCCATCTTATTGTATTACTAGCTTAATAGCTAAAGACATTATGTAATTTGTAGTATTTCTACATTATCAAAAAAAATACTAATCAAGGAAAATAGCAAATTTACTTTTTCCAATTTAAGAAATCGTGAAACTAGTATTTAGAAACAATGGCCCTTCATGTTTTCCACCATAAAATATGGCTGGGCCCAAATGTTCATGTTCAAACTATTAGGACGACCCTAGAATCTGGACTTAAGGCCTTAAATTTCGTACAATATCTAAAGTTTTCTTTTCTTTTTCCTCTATCAATTGAAAAAACGCATGTATTTTCTCTGTTATTAACAATAATGAAAGTGCATGTTTTTTTGGAATCAATGTTAGACAGTGAAATGTTAGACGATGTTGTGTTAACATTGAGGATAACATTGAAAGTCGAGAGCTTGTGCGAAAACTGATCTTTAGTTGCCAAAATTAAGTTTTGCCTTTATTCACTTATTAATCAAGTTCCACGGTTTTGGTTGTTTATGTTTATGTCCAGGAAAGTATCTTAAACATAAGGAAGAGCCATGGAAGATTCATTACTTGAAGTTTCCATAATTCAAGCTAAGTTGAATAGTCAACTCACATGCTTTCAAAAGAAGGAAACAAGTTAGTTGTTCTTTGCAACGCGATTCTCTCCAGGATTCTCCGAATTGAAGAAGATGTGTTACCTTGCTAAATCAGTAATGAAGGAAACACATATTCTAGAAAGATATGAAGTTCACAAAGAAGGCAAATTTCAACAAGGAAACAACAAGAATTACCAAAGCTGTGAGCAACACATCTTGGCGTTCAAGACTCAAGAAATCTATAAAAGATGTGAAGTTCATCAAGATGAAGACAAGACAATCGTGCTACATAATCTAAGAGATTAATCATTCTTTGTATTGTCTTCGTTTTGTTTTGCGAAGTTTTTGTATCAACTGCTTAAGTCTAGTTCATAGAAGTTAAGTAGTTCTTACTTGTCTGCTTCGTTGAGTCCGATCAACAAAGAGCGTGAGTGAATTGTTGTGAGGAACGTTTTTGATAAAACCTTTATGGTTATTTGGCTTAAGGCTCGAAAGTTTTTAATAATATTGAAAACTTCTTAAAATTATATCTTCTTGTGTTCTTTATTTCCGATGCATACTACTCTTGTCAAAAAGATCAAAATAGAGTTAAGGCAATGCCAGCTTAACTCTTAAAGTTGTTGTGTCAATCCACGGTCCAACAATTTCAATTGGCGTCAGAGCCAAACACCGACTACACTGGTGGTTTGGAGGTGATACAACACCATGGGCAGTGTCAATCCTAATAACAACAGGATTCCAGTTTTTGATGGCTCCAATTATGCATATTGGAAGATCAGGATGAGGTTTCACATCAAAGCTATTGATATTCGAGCCCGGCAATCCGTGATCAATGGATACTCTCTTCCAACATTACCAAGAGATGGTGAAGGTGATCTAGTTCCAAAACCAGAAGCAGACTGGACAGCAGCATAGGTAAGTCTCTATAACTCTAATGAAAAAGCTCTTAATGCTATCTTTAGTTGGGTTAATCATCACATGTTCAAGTTAATCCAGAATTGTACAAAAGCCAAACATGCTTGCGATATACTTGAATTACATTGTGAAGGAGATTCTGCTATTAAAGATTCTAAATATAGACAACTGCTTTTGCAATTTGAAAAACTTGAGATGGGTGAAGACGAAAGTGTTGACAGTTATTTTGAGAAAATTCTTGATATTGCTAACCAATGTGAAAACCTAGGTTTTGCTATGACTAATCAAGAAATGGTTTATAAAGCTATGAGAACACTGTCATCTAAATTTGCTCTCAAGAAAATTGCAATGAGTGAATCTAGAAACCTTGCTAATCTACAGTTTCAAGTCTTGATGAATACTCTTAGAGAATTTGAGATGAAGCTTGCCTCACAACCTAGCAAACATAGGGCTGTTGCTTTAAGAGGTTCAAATCTTGACAATGAAAGTGATGATGATTGTGAAATAATTTCTTCAAATTATGGGAAAATTACTAAGAAGTTCAATAAGCTGAATCTTAAAGGAAAAGGTAAAGAAAAGAACCTTATTAATAGTTCCCCAGGTTATAAGAAATTACCTCATAAGTTTGTGAAGTACATGGCATCAAAACCTACTCCTTTAGAAGCTGATAAGTTAAAAGATGTTCAATGTTTTGAATGTAAAGGTTGTGGTCATATGGCTAATGAATGTGCTAACACTCTTAGAAAAAAGAGGAAATTCTCATTGGGTTTGTGTAGATGATTTCAATGAAGATGACTTTAGTTCTGGAGAAGCTGAAGAACAATCAGAAGAGGTTCAAACTGCTGCGCTACTCACTCAGATTGACTGGACGCCAGAAGACTCCCTGAACTGCTTCGGATCTCTATATTACCCCAACATTCAGGATCCAACATCAGAACAGGAGACCTTCTTTGCAGATTGGGATGAATATGATACTGATTATGAACCTTATCTTGCGTCCTACTTTGATGAATCTAACTTTGATTGTTTTCATGGCACAATGGATCTAGATGAAGAATACTTCTTTGAAGGTGAAATGTCCCAGGAGGAAATCATTGAAGACCTGAAGTCTATCTACCACAAACTGCTGCTTGAGAATCCCAAACTCATCAAGAGCAACAAAAGCTTGAAGGAAGAGATTGGATGCATGAAGGAGATGCTGAAACTGTATGAGAAAGACCTTGACAAAACTGAAGCTGAGCTGAAAGAGGTAAAGGTAAAATTAGATAAAGCTGAACAAACCATTGACAAATGGAACTCTTCTACATCTCTGCTTGATGAAGTGCTGAGTATGGGAAATCAAGGTAAAAATGGTTTGGGCTATGTTGAAAAACCTCCCTCTGAAGATGTTAATTCTGCCTACTTGAAAGATGGTTTTATCAAGGATAGCAATGACTTGAGTTGTGAAATCCCTTCCAACACTGTGAAAAAGCCTACTTTTATCTGTCAATATTGTTTTCAACCTGGTCACATTAAGCCTTATTGTAAAAAATATAAAATTGTGATTGAGAAGAAAACAGTAATTAATTGCAATACCAATGTTAGGAGAACCTCTGATCTGAATGTTATCCCAACATTAGGTAACAACGCTGAAGGACATAAAAGTAGAACTTGGATTGAAAAGTTAAAAACTCCTAAGGTTAAAATTGTTTGCAATGTTGTCTTTTCTGCTGTTTACTCTAACCTTGCAGGTAAGTGGTACTTTGACAGTGGATGTTCAAGGCACATGACTGGAAATATTGACAACCTGAAAGAGGTAATCCCTTTGACTGTCGGAACAGTTACCTATGGAGGAGGCACAAAAGGGAAAATCATTGGAAAAGGAGTACTGGATGTTGAAGGATTTCCACCACTCAAGGATGTGTTGTTGGTTGAAGGATTGAAAGCAAATTTAATTAGCATAAGTCAACTTTGTGATGATAACTTGCTAGTTACTTTTGATAAAAGTTCATGTGAAGTGTTTAATAGTAACAATGTCTGTGTCATGACAAGTACAAGATCAAAGGATAACTGTTATCTTGCTCAAGATGAAGCTGAATGCTACCATGCCAAGATAGATGAATCTGTCATGTGGCACAAGAAGTTAGGACATGTGCACTATAGAAATCTGGAGAAACTACAGAAGTTAGAGGCTGTAAGAGGACTGCCTAAGTTGACTAGCCCAGGTAAAATTGTTTGTGAAGACTGCCTGAAAGGTAAACAAACAAAAGTTGTTCATCCACCACTACAGGTACAAAGTACTAACCCTAGAACTAATAAGTGCTTTGATTTGCTACACATGGATCTCATGGGTCCTATTGAGGTTAGTAGCCTAAATGGTAAGAAGTATGTTTTTGTTATTGTTGATGATTTTTCAAGATATACATGGATTATGTTTTTGAAAGAAAAATCAGAGGCATTCAACACATTCAAGATTTTGCATGCTAGTATTAAGAATCTCTATGGTACTTATGTAGGAAGAATTAGGTCTGACCATGGAAAAGAGTTTGAAAATGTAAGCTTTGCTAATTTTTGTGAATCTAAAGGCATTTTCCATGAGTTCTCTGCACCTAAGACACCTCAGCAAAATGGTATTGCTGAGAGGAAGAATAGAACACTTCAAGAGATGGCTAGAGTTATGTTGAATTCTAAAAACCTATCTAAGAAACTCTGGGCTGAAGCTTTGAATACTGCATGTCATATTAGTAATAGAGTTTATCTTAGACCTGGTACTACTATGACACCTTATGAAATCTTGAAGGGTTCAAAACCAACAGTAGCACACTTTCATGAATTTGGTATTAACTGCTATTTGCTAAAAGATAGAGACTATTTGAGCAAATTTGATCCCAAAAGTGAAAAGTGTATATTTGTTGGATATTCTCCTAATAGTGCTGCTTTCAGGGTCTACAATCCAAGATTGCATACTGTTCAAGAATCAGTGAATGTCATATTTGATGATTTAACTGTTTCTGCAGGTACTGAAGAAGTCACTGGTTCAGATGTTACTCCAAAATTGGACTCAACATTGAACACAAACGCTGGAGATGCTGAACTGGAAACTGGAACAAATGTTGACTTAACACCAGAAACCCCCAATGTTAGGCCAACATCTGTGCTATCAGATTCTGAAGATGAAGTGGTTCCTGTATCCAGAAGAGATCCCCCTCTTAGAATACAAAGAGATCATCCAGCCTCTCAAGTAATTGGTCAAATTACTGAAAGAATTAGAACACGCAACAAAGAAAGGGTAAATTACAAGGATATGGTTAAGTTGTGTGTTTGTATGTCTTCTTCATGTACTGTTGAAAATGCATCTTGTTTTGTGTCCTCCATTGAACCTAAGAATGTAACTAAAGCTCTTAAGGATAGTTACTGGATTAATGCCATGCAAGAGGAACTCTTACAATTGACCAAAAGCAGAGTTTGGAATCTAGTACCTAGGCCATCACATGTGAATGTAATAGGTACAAAATGGATTTTCAAAAATAAAACTGATGAGAATGGTGTAATTATGAGGAACAAAGCTAGGTTGGTTGCACAAGGTTATACTCAGGTAGAAGGTATATATTTTGATGAGACTTTTGCTCCAGTGGCTAGGATAGAATCAATTAGATTACTCATTGCTATTGCTTGTTGTCTTAGGATTAAACTATACCAAATGGATGTTAAAGGTGCCTTTCTGAATGGTTTAATTGACAAAGAGGTTTATGTAGAACAACCTAAAGGCTTTGTTGATCCTAAACATCCTGACCATGTGTACAAACTTGAAAAGGCTTTGTATGGTTTAAAACAGGCCCCAAGAGCTTGGTATGAGAGGCTAACTGATTTTCTGTTAGGCCTAGGTTTCAATAGAGGAGATGGAGATAGAACATTGTTTGTCCTTAGAAAAAGCTCTGATATATGCATTGCTCAAATATATGTGGATGATATAGTATTTGGCTCTACTAACAAGTCTACTTTAGACAAATTTGTTGAGTCTATGACAGGAACATTTGAGATGAGCATGATTGGTGAGCTCAACTACTTTCTGGGACTACAAGTCAAGCAGCTAGAGAATGGGATCTTCCTGAACCAGGAGAAGTATGCAAGGAATCTGGTGAAGAGATTTGAACTCCTATGTCCTCTTCAGTGAAGATAACAAAATATGGCATTGGCAGCAATGTTGATCCAACATTGTACAGATCCATGATTGGTAGTTTCCTATATCTCTCTGCCTCTAGACCTGATATCATGTTTTCAGTATGTGTTTGTGCTAGGTACCAAGCAGAGCCAAGGCAATCTCACTTGATTGCTGTGAAGAGGATTCTTAGATATATCTCTGGAACTTCACCTTTAGGCATTTGGTATTCTTATGACACTAACACTAACTTGGTTGGTTTCAGTAACTCTGACTGGGCAGGTGATGTGGATGACAGGAAATCCACAAGTGGGGTTTGTTTCTATTTGGGGAATAATTTGGTCTCCTGGTATAGCAAGAAACAGAACTGTGTTTCATTATCAACTGCTGAATCAGAATATGTAGCAGCTGGCAGCTGTGTTTCCCAACTTGTGTGGCTCAAACACATGCTTTCAGATTATGGGCTAGATAGTGATACACTTCTCATGTTCTGTGACAATCTAAGTGCCTTAAGTATCTCTAGGAATCCTGTTCAACATTTTAGAACTAAGCATATAGACATAAGGCATCATTTCCTAAGAGATATGGTAGAGGACAAAGTGATCAACATTGAACATATTGAGACAACAAATCAGCTTGCTGATATGTTTACAAAACCGTTAGATAGTGAGAGATTCTTCAGTTTGAGGAAATCTCTTGGCATGTGCAATATGTGAAATGTTGAGAAAACCAGTGTTGTCATAACACCACTGACTAGCACTGGTATATTGGTTGTGGTGTAGTAGGTATTCTGTTGTTATTCCTTTGTTGAGTTTATTTCCTTGTGAGTCTCATTTCATCTGTGTTTTGTTATATTTGGTTTGTGTGGTTGAACTCTTTGATAAACAACTCTTTCTAGTTATCAGTTTCACATCTTTGTTTTGAAAAAGTTAATAAAACTCTTCTGTTTGTCTGAGGTTGTGATTGCCTAACATATGGAGAAGTTGGGGTACACAAAGTTCACTACTTTGATGTCTATTCAGTTATGTCTTATTCATATGGAAGGTGTACAGGACATGTGGAGAATCTGGGGTGCATGATGTTGACATCTCCAGTGTTACTCAGTTGTGCTTATTTACATGTTCCTGTTTGTTTGGCCAAGGAACACATGAGGGTGATCCTTTCTACTAGGGTCTTTGAGGTTTCGATTTCTTACATTTAGTAGCACTGATCACTTGGTGTTTCTCTTGAATGCAGGTTGGTAAACAAGTATGCATAAGGAATTGGGGTGTTGGGGTGCATGATAAATGAATTGCCAACATTCAAGGCCTTTGTACTTGCCTAACTTGCTGTTGTTAATGTTGTTACTGGGTGTATGGAGTTCAGGCTGCCCTCATTCAGTAGTGACATTAGCTTTGTGTTTAACAGCCTTCAGTTTTAGTTCAGATGAGTTATGAAAATAATATAGATTATTAAAGAGATGTGAACTATGCTGGTTTGAGGGGTTTCTCATAAGTGTTCACCATTTGCCTCCTTGACTTACATTGTTGCATTCATATAGAACTGCATTGTTTTCTTTCTTGTTTGTGAGTTGTGTCGGTCTAGGCTTAGGGGGAGTATAATTCATGTGTTGAGGCATACAATTTGGGTGACATACTGCAGGTGACACACTGTTCTGTGACTTTCTATGCTGTGGAAGTGAATTGTTCCTTGAATTCATAACTGCTTATCTCTGTGTGTTTCTTGTTATCTATGTTGCTTACTCATGATTTTGATCTGAACAATATGTATGAGGTACTCACTTGCTATATTGGTTAAGTTTCAGATGTATTTTTGGATGTATCTCAAGCTCTTACATGGATTTGCCTTGGTGAAGCCTGTACCTCCACCTTCGGGTTTGAATGTTATTGAATGTTATCCCAACATTGTGCATAGTCGCAGGACAACATTGAAAACAGGAACTTATAAGTTTTCAGTTTTTTGAAAACCGCTCTGGTTAACTGTTAATTAAACATCAAAGCATGTGCGCGGGAAAACATAGTGGGAAAGTTTTATTTGATTCAAATTTGGTAACTGCCCACCAACATTCATTCTCTTTCCTAATTCACGACTAATTCAAAAATCAAAACCCTATTTTCCTTATTTGTGCTTGCAAGGTTATTATTTGAGCTTACTCTGCAAAATTACTCTCTCTACTCTCAAATTCTCTCGTTTTCTCTCTGCAAATTCTCACAAATCTTCTTCACTAACAATGGCAAGCAAGTCTCCCATGCAAACTCTTGCAGATGTTGCCCTAGAAAGTGAACCCACTGCTGCACGCACTAGCTCACACACTAGAGGTGCTGCTGCAAAGACAGTTGAGGCTCATGTTGCTGCTAAGAGGAAGGTGATTCCCTATGTGCGACGAGGAAAGAAGACCAAACAGGGAGAATCAACCTCCAATGTTGAGCCAACAGTGGAACCAACCACTCCCATCACCAATGAGCCTGAAACTTAAGTAAACACTGTTGAACCCATCCTTGAATTTGATGCTGATATACCTGTTGAGGGGGAGGGTAGTGGCTCTGTTGAAAAACCTGTGGAGAAATCCGTGGATGTGTCTGTTGACAAGATGGTGAGGAAGTGGATTAGGGCTCAAAAGAAAAAGAGAAAGGACAATGGGGAGAAATTTTAAAATATTTCTAAGTCTGCTAAGGCAAGGGCTGAGGCCAGGAAAAGACAGGCTGAGAGATCAGCTAGGAAGAGGGCTGCTGAGGATGAGAAGAAAACTGAGGAAGAGAAGAAGGTTGCTGCTGCTGTTGCTGAGAGAAAGAGGAAAGGAAAGCAAGTAATGGAAGAGGAAACTGAGGTGGTAGATGTTGAGGATGAGGAAGAAGAAGAGGAGAAGGAAGAGGAGACTGAGGAGGAGCAGGATGTTGCTGCTGATGTTGGGGCAACATCAGGAACAGAGGAGTACACTGATGGGCTATATGTGGTCTACCCTGAGGATGAGGAGAACTGCTATTCTCCCTACTATCTCTCGCAAGAGTTGGAGAAGAAGTGGGATTCCTTCAAAAGAAGGGAGATTCACACTGAAAGAGCTATAGAGATGGCCAGTTTCAAAGAGAACAAGGTGATGGACTTGCTTGAGGCAAGAGGGCTGCAACAGTCACTGATGGAGCTGAGTGACTATGCTCCTGAGATTGTTATGGAGTTCTACCTTAATCTCTCCAAATGGATCAGGGACTACAAATATCCGAAATTTGGAAAGGCTTGGGTGAGGGGGAGAGTCTTCAACAATGACCCCTACACCATCAACATGATATGTGGATTCCCTACTGCTGATGAATCTGAGGACCCCTACTATGATGATGTGATGGAAGACTTGACTGGAGGGTTGGTCAAAATCTGGAGATATGCTCTGCCAACCACGAAACTCACCTCCCTTAACGCTGTCTTGCACAAGATAGCTTGTTTCAACTGGCTGCCAAGCAAGAATGTGATTGTACTTACCAAGGAATCAGCAATCTTGGTGTACAAAATCAAGAATGGGCTAGTTGTGAACATGGGGGAGAGGATTTTGAAATAAATGTCTGAAGTTGCTGGAAGGAAGAATGGCATGCTGCCTTTTCCCTCACTAATCTGCAAAATCCTTAGCAAGCAAGGATTGAAGACAAGTGTGATTGTGGGCTGGAGGAAGAATGATACTGAACTGACAATTCTCCCAAGCTACTTGTCTGGATCAAGAGTGAGAGACCTTCCATGGAACCCAAAAGGAGTGGTGAGACCAAGGGCTGAAAAGAAGAAGGCTCAGGAGTTTGCTGGAACTTCAGTGCCTATGTCTAAGGAGGAAGATTGCATGGTCATTACTTCTGCTTTTGTGGATCATATGCTGAACTGGTATAGGGGGCAGATTGCTGACACTCAGAGGGAGATCGAGGAGAGGAAGGAACACCTCAAAGAGCTGGAGGACATTGTGAAAAATTTGGAGAAACTCCCTTCTTCACAAAAAGGGGGAGAGTAGTTCCAATTTTAATTTTAGTCTTCTAGTTTATGGTCTGTTTCTATGAACTGCTAATATCTTTGAACTGCTAATATCTTTGAACTGCTGGTACATTTTGGTATTATTTGATCAAGGGATATGTCCTTGATATTTTAGCTATGGCCTGTAAATCTAAGTACTGCTGTTGAACTGCTCTAACTGACCTTAATTGCTATTTCTTATGAAGGAACATTTTGAACTGTTTTCTGGTTAACCTTCTATGCAGGAAACTTACTGGTTTCAATGTTGAGGCAACATTGATGAATGTTGAGGTCTGAGCATGTGTACATATGTGAATGTAGTGATGAGCTTAATGCTTGTCTTGGTTAATTTAACTTTGAATATGATATCTTGTATTAAGGGGGAGCAGTTTAGTAGTTTAATTTGTTTTTTGTTGATTATAACTTTTTGGATATAAGACTTGATTGGAACATGTATTGGTTTTGTGAAGAAAGGCAAAAAGGGGGAGATTGAAAGTGCAGGTTTTCTGGAATCAATGTTAGACAGTGAAATGTTAGACGATGTTGTGTTAACATTGAGGATAACATTGAAAGCCGAGAGTTTGTGCAAAAACTGTTCTTAGTTGCCAAAATTAAGTTTTGCCTTTATTCACTTATTAATCAAGTTCCACGGTTTTGGTTGTTTATGTTTCTGTCCAGGAAAGTATCTTAAACATAAGGAAGAGCCAAGGAAGATTCCTTACTTGAAGTTTCCATAATTCAAGCTAAGTTGAATAGTCAACTCACACGCTTTCAAAAGAAGGAAACAAGTTAGATGTTCTTTGCAACGCGATTCTCTCCAGGATTCTCCGAATTGAAGAAGATGTGTTACCTTGCTAAATCAGTAATGAAGGAAACACATATTCTGGAAAGATATGAAGTTCACAAAGAAGGCAAATTTCAACAAGGAAACAACAAGAATTACCAAAGCTGTGAACAACACATATTGGCGTTCAAGACTCAAGAAATCTATAAAAGATGTGAAGTTCATCAAGATGAAGAAAAGACAATCGTGCTACATAATCTAAGAGATTAATCATTCTTTGTATTGTATTCGTTTTGTTTTGCGAAGTTTTTGTATCAACTGCTTAAGTCTAGTTCATAGAAGTTAAGTAGTTCTTACTTGTCTGCTTCGTTGAGTCCGATCAACAAAGAGCGTGAGTGAATTGTTGTGAGGAACGTTTTTGATAAAACCTTTATGGTTATTTGGCCTAAGGCTCGGAAGTTTTTAATAATATTGAAAACTTCTTAAAATTATATCTTGTTGTGTTCTTTATTTCCGCTGCATACTACTCTTGTCAAGAAGATCAAAATAGAGTTAAGGCAACGCCAACTTAACTCTTAAAGTTGTTGTGTCAATCCACGGTCCAACAATTTCAAATAACATTTTTGACAATGTTTTTTTCTTTGAAATATATCAAAGAGATATAAAAACATTGCGATTTTTTTTAATATTTATTTAACTGAAACATACTCACGAATTCATCCCAACATGTATATGTATTAATAATGGAATTTGTAAATGTCATATTGTAAATGTTCAACAAGTGAGTAGAATAAAATTGAATAAATCGTAGTGAAAAAAGATGGGCGATCATATGCAATCTATTTGTACTATAAAAAAACTACAAGTATTCATGTCGTATACTCGTATCGTATTATTTCGACATGTCGAACACCAAGTAACAAAAATTTGTTTTCAAAAATTGTATTGTTCTGTCTTTGTCTGCATCATACGCCATTTATATAATTATTAGGGAAAAGTTTAGTTACCTATCCAAACTTTGCCCTCTTTTGCACTTACCGATCCAAACTTTCATTTTTGACACTTTACGGTCTAAACTTTCATTCCGACCTATCTCAGTCAATAACCGTCACTTTTCAGCCTTATAACATCATGCTAACATCATTAGAGGGTGCAATTTTATCATTTTACATATTAGGGAGTGTTGTGCAATATGTATAATTAATTCATACACCCTAACACTACAAAAAAAATTGCCTGTTGTGACCATTTCTTGTGACGAAAAATACATTCGTCACATGAGTAAATGCTTTCATGACGAAATACAAATTCGTCATATAAAGTAGATGCTTTTGTGGCGAAATACGGTTTCGCCACAACAGTTCCACATTATTGTGACGAAAGTCACATTCATCATATAAAACAGATGCTTTTGTGACGAACTATGGATTTGTCACAACAGTTCTAAACTATTGTAAAATCAAATCATCGTCACAACCGTGCACGTTGTAAATTTTTGAAAACTAAACGAAATATTTATGTGCCATGTGTATAGTGACGAAAGTGACGTTGTCACATGCGCTAACTCTGTAGTGACGAAATCGCGTTTCGTCACACGTTAATAAGTATTGTGACGAACGAAATTTCGTCACAAGTACGTAAACAAAGGCGGGATTTGATTTTATATTCCCTCCTTCTCTTTCATTATTCCTTTTAAATTATTATTTTGGTTTTTGTAACGACTCAACAGTCGTCATAATAGATTTATTACATATTGGGCGCGCAGTTTAGGAAATGGATTTATTACATATAACATAATGACACATATACGAGTCGTTTGGTTGTGACTAATAGTGACTATTATGGGTTGTAGTGTGGACAAAACAGTGTTTTTTTACCTTTGGTTACTCAGGCCCAAACTTGGGTCGACCCGGGCGAAACTTCATAACCCTGGTCTAGCCCAACTTTCTAATTCGCTAGCCCGAGCACGTATTATTAATATGGGCCGAACAGTGTTTTTTTTGGCTCAGCGAATTGCCCTTATTACCCCTGAACATTGAACAGTAACTAACTTTACAGCTGTTTCCTCTTAATAATTCAGGAAATATATTTCCCCCCAAATATTTTTCACTCCACCAAACCCTAACCTAATCGCGTTTCTCTGGGCGAGCTCAAAGAGGTAAAAAGAATTCTTCCCTAACCTTCAAATTTAACTTCAAGTGTTTGATTTATTGATAATGCTTTAACAATCTCTAACATAGATCTCGTTTTCTTCCACTAAAATTTGCTCGCGACTCATGGGTGAATTCAATTTCTAATTCAGGTCGGCATTTGTTGTTGTCTGAACAGGTATTTTAAGTATTACGAGTTATCAATTCAGTTATTTACATATAACTTAATTTCCGCACAATTACAAGAGAATGGTTCATTCAACTCCACAAATTATTGCTGTTTTTTGTTCTAATATACACCCATGTTTGATACAGATAGGGCAAAATCAACTATTTGAACATGCCCGTGTTACATTCAATTAGGTAAATCGTGCTCATTGCTTATAAATCATTTGCTTTTTATTGGAACAGACAATTGATTAGAAACTTATTATTGTAACTTTTGGTTACTTTACTCTAATATATTTAATTTTGTTTGATTATGCTATTGGAACAATGGCGGCTTATTCTAATGGTGATGGCGTCGGATGTACCACTAATGCAATTTTACTATAATCATGCTACATTTGATTATTACACAGGTATGGTTTCAAATAATAAATTCAATTGATGAGCTATATATGATATACGATATGGGTTGTGTGGTTATATATGTGCAACCATTTTGGGTTAATTTATTCTTCTTGATGGTTCAAATGATTCTTGCATATGTGCTTGTGCGATTCTATAGATAATCATGGTTGACTTAACAATCATGAAAGAATAACAGTGACAGTTATGTGAATAAAAGGAATACTACATGTTTGTGGGTATTACTTTGAGTAATTTAGATATTATCAGATTATGTGTATTTTAATAGTACCTTTTTCCTTTTTTTGTAATGTTCCAGTAGTGTATAAATGAACACCTCTTGTGTAATCAAAACTAATTGGTCAAAGGTCAGTCCTTGTATTTAACTAATTGGCAGTTCTTGTATTTAAGTAATTGGCTTATAACAGGGAACAATTTTGTGTATTTAGTATTAAACTTCCAGCATTACCATAGGGGTATCAACTGATATTATTGTCGTGTGAATGGTTCATCATATAAATTAAATCAACCTTTACATAACAATAAAGTAATTTGTTCGTAGGATGGATTTGCAAACACATACGATGCTTCTTGCCGCCGCACAATTGCATTTGTTTAGGCTAAGAACGATGTTGATAGCACTGGCCTACTTTCTAGCGAGGAAACGGCTAACCAATGCTACCAAAAGAAAAAAGGGTTATAAATATAGTATGCTCGGTAGACTTCCTAGGTAAATTGCTCATATGCAAGACCTAATACACATCAATGATACTGATTGCGTCGATATCTTGCGAGTGGATAGGAACAGTTTCCACAAATTATGTTACCTATTAGAACACGGGGGGGGGGGGGGGGGGGGGGCTAACTAGCTCTAAATATGTGAATGTTCAAGAGATGACTGCCTTGTTCTTACAAACACTGGCCCACCATCACAAAAATCGAGTTATTCGCTTTGATTTCGAAAGGTCGGGCCAGACCATTAGTCATTACTTCCATAAGACGATGGATGCTTTGTTCAAGATTTCTGACCACCTAGTGGTTAAGCCAACTCCCATAACGACAGATTGTACGAATGAGCGGTGGAAATGTTTCCCGGTAAGACACAATACCCCTATTTCCCTTATCGATGCCATTGTCACTTTTAAAAACATTACATTTTTTTGTAGCATTGAGAAAGTGACTAATTTAGAGTTTGGTATCTATAATAAACTCTATAGGGTTGTTTAGGGGCAGTAGACGGGACACATGTTGAGTTGCGCATTCCAACATCCGAAAAGGACCGTTACATATGAAGGAAGGGGTATGCGACTACCAACGTGCTAGGGGTTTGCGACATAAACAAGAATTTTATTTACATATTGTCTGGATGGGAAGGTCCAGTAGCAGATAGTACCGTGCTTCGTGAAGCTTTAGTTAGGCCGAATGGTCTCAAAGTACCTACTGGTAAGCTATTCACCTTACTCAACAATTGAATTAAAAAATAATTATATTACAACATCCAGAGATCTTATTATAGAACAAAACTTGTACATGTCAGTATTACTTGTGTGATCTAGGATACCAGAACGGTGAAGGTTTCTAACGCCGTACAAGTGTAGGAGATATCACTTGAATGAGTGGTCTAATGGTCGCAATCGGCCTAGGGATCGTGAAGAATTTTTCAACATGAAACATAGTAAAGCACGTAACGTGATCGAGTGTGCGTTTGGTATGTTGAAGATGTGTTGGCCTATATTGGAAGTCCCCACTCATTTCTCCGTTGACTCGAAATGCAATATTGTGTTGGCATGTGCAATGTTGCATAACTACATCCGATTAACAATGCCCATTGACCCTCTCGAAGCAAATGGCGTACCTCTACAATTTGCACCCCCTGTCGATGATGGTTACATTGAGACGATTACCTCTTCTCCAATTTGGCAAGGGTGGCGCGATAACATTGCCGTCATTATGTACAACAATTGGCGTTTGAGGCGTAATATAGCCTAGGAAATCAAATGTGGTCTAGGTTTATTTGATGATACTAATTAAGATTCCCAAAACATATATTAAGTATGCATGACATTGTTCCTCTTTTATTTTTCATAACAAGTGGGTTGTATTATTATCAATCAGACAATGTTATTATTATATTATGTGTGAAAACTATTATGTGAGATGAATATTATGAATGAATTTGATTGAATCTATGTTCAATGCAATTGCTCTTACCTACAATTAGTATGAGTGCTACAAGTAACTGTGAATTGGCAATTATATTAACATTTGGTGACTTTATGATATATGCCTGATTCAATCATTACTGTTTGATCTATGTTTTATTTTCTTAATTAATCATTGATCCCAATATCACAGATTAGATGCATTTTATGATTAAAAAAATAAATTCTGGGATGTTAATACACATCTGTATAACATAAATTTCTTCTCATTTTCCTATATCTACTCTAATGCCTTTATTAGATTAGGTAATTCTGATTTCATACTAATTATTGCTAGATCCCAATCTTGTATCCATATTGGTTTTTATTAATGAAAACACAATTAATTCTCTGTAATTACCAATCAGTAACAATTAAAAAATTATTTTCAATTAGTGAATGTCTGTTACCACTACTTTCATTAAATGATATTACCATACTTACCTCTTCTTACTTGATTTTTCTGTTTTATCACCTTCACATCGACATGGCTGTTTAGCTTGTGATATTATTATGTGGATGGGTAATTACAATATTTCACTTCTTCTTTTTGATGTCCACAGATTATAATTAATAACAAATCTTGTTTTTTTTTTTCCAGTTTGAGATATGGACACTTCAAGTTGTAATGTGCGCACACCCAACGACACGGCGACAGGTAGCAAAGGAAGTCGCAAGTTTTGGACCCGGGCAGAGGAGGAGGCATTGATCAGTAATGTGAAAGACCTCATTATTGAAGGATGGCAGGCTGGAAATGGTTGGCGACGAGGGTTCTATAACCAAGTAGCACATATGATCCGTACAATGATACCAGGAAGTGAGGTGTTGGGTAACCCTCATGTGATTTCTAAGATGTCAGCTTGGCGTAAGGATTACGGTGTTCTATGGAAGTTATTTGATCGAAGTGGACAGAACGAGATTGGTCTACATCCAACCAACCACACTATTACCATCATTGGCACTCCTATTTGGGAAGCTACTCTCAAGGTAATTAATGAACATTAAATTAGTAAATGCCTTTACAGAATCCCAACATGTTTGTTAGAAAGTGTTGATATTGTCTTTTTATGCATTCTGTATTGTCTTGATTTTGTATAGACCAATCCGGAGTTGGATAAAATGAAACTCAAATCTTTCCCTTTCTATGATGATTGGGACCTAATGTTCAGCAATAGTAAGGGAACTGGGGTTCATGTTGTTGACGTCGATGCGGCATGCAACGCGTGCTTAACACTCCCATGAATCTACCGCCTACACCTACGGTGCTTACTCAACACAATTTAGAAGATTTAGTTGGTGAAACCGGCGAGACCTCATCTGTGACCCCAACTTGTGAAGGAGGAGCGCCTTGGAAGGCATCGGGAATCAAGAAAATAAAGGCTCGCTCATCTTTGGCTGAAGATGAGATGATAATCTCACTTACTTCGGCTCTCGACGAGTCAAAGACTGCTATTAGCGACCTTTCTACTGCCATCCGTTCTCTAAAAGAAGCCGATCCAGCGGTGAACAAGATTACCGGGCGTTGTATCTATTGACGTATCAGTGTTTCTACTAGAGTTGTGGCTTGTTATCTGACGACGATTGGACCGATTTCCTTCAACGACCAACGTATTAGTGAAATCAAATCGGTACAAATAAAATAGGATAGTAATATATCCAAATAAAGTAGAACGTAGATTTATAACGACCAACCTAGAGAAGGTTCTGTATCGGAGGATATATTTATAGTTCCAAAGTTGATGTAAGGTGTGACGACCGCAGGTTTACCAAATATCCTTTTTAGATATTTCCAGCATGGCTCGCCTTGAGTCCGATAAGCAACAACTAGTTCTATGTTCTATATAATTTAAATAAAATGTAAATATATTAGTTTATAAATCCTTTATATACATTAAGATTCGAAATGAATTGGTAGGACAAAGCTTACCATGCAAATAGTGTCCCAAACATGCTGTTCGGCGTGCAAAACATTCGCGACTTCGTCGTATATAAATTCAGGCATTGACAATAGCTCTTTGAAACAAGTGTACCTCTCCTCAAGTTTCACGAATTGTCTTATGCAAAAGGCCCCCCCAAAAGTGGTTCCAAACCTTGCGTTTACTTCGTCACGAGCTTGCATTATGCTATAACGTGATGAACTAGTAAGTGGCCTGCCTATGCGGAGGACCTCTTCTTCGAGCTTCACTATGAAACACAAATCGGTCCATTCTGTCCAATTTCCACAATAGAACAAATCGTATGGCGAGGGAAGCGTTGGGGATGCCATCTAATTTTGTTTAGATAGACCTTTATACAATATAACTTAGTTTTGTAGGAATTTTTAGTTCATTTCCCTTTGTCATGCAATTGCGGCTTATATAAGGTTAGTTTTGAATTGTTGACACATATTCTGCCTCAATAAATCCATAAGGATAAATCCAAATTTTTTGTTTAGATATTTCCTTTTGTTGGAGTATAATATATACATCTAATAATAACAGTTACTTGATTAACAGAATAAACAAATCATATAAAAAAGAGATAGCATTGGATACTCTTCTTGAATAGTTCATGGTGACATAATTATCACAAGTTGACAAATAGCTCAATACATGCATGGCATCAATCAGGCAAGGAGATTCAATCTACAACCATTGATCTCAACTACTCCAAATATGACAATAGAAAGCCACTTTATTTTGATTTGATTGAACAAAGATGGATAGGTTTTGCAACCACACAATCACTACCAGACACTCCATAACCTGCAAATAATAGTGGAAATATGAATGAATTGGTCAAAAGTAGAATAGTCTTCAATTTTCAAATAATGGATGACAATAATTGATGTGCTGGCCTCCAAAAAAAATACATAAAGGAACAAATAATGTAAATAAATAGTGGGCCTTCCATAATATGTAGATCTTCATACGAATGAATATTTACTTAGCAAATAAAAAATTGTGCTCACTTCTAGTTAACTAAACACAACCGCCACAAATTGATAAACATCAGTAGCTAATCATAAATGAATCAAAAAAACACATCTTCATCTTCATCTTCATCTCATAGTACAATATTTCATTATGGTGAAAGAATTACTTTGGAGTCATGTTTTTTGTGGAGCACCAATGATATTCAAGACGCATTGGGGAGACGACGACCCCGGACGAAGATATCAAAAATGCAGAAATCACAATGTAACCTAAATTAAAATGTGATTTTATACTATATACAACCATTGTTGAATAATAGTATTAATTTTTGATATATGTTCTAATCAGAGCAATGGATGTGGAAAGAGGGAATGGTATGACCCCCGTATGTGCTCAAGAGCCAAAAGAATTATTCCGGGGCTACTACGCAAACTTAACAAATACGAGAATGGCGAATCCATGGAGAGTAGTCAAAACAAGAGGGTTGCGGAGTCACCGGCGAAAGAGAGTGAATGTACGGAAAATCTGAAAACGAACAACAACTATTTGAAGAAGGAATTGGTTATGGCTCGTAAGGAAATCAGGAAGTTGTGGATTGTTATTGCAATTTCATGGTTGTCCGGATTAGCCTTGTTAATGTTTAAATGAGCAATATGCATGTTTAGATATTAAGGAGAAAGGGCTGAGTTCTAGATGTAATAAGAACTTTATTTGTGACAATAAGTTATCAAATCACCTAGTTGAAACTCTGAATTCCAATACTTTTGATAACTGAAAATTTACAACTAACAAAATTACAACCTAAACAGCAACTAGAATTTTGCAACTTAAGAACCATATTGGAGGAGTGAATTAATTACCTTGCAAAAAGATAATCTTCGACAACCAAGCAGCCATCGCATTGGCTAAGAGAAGCAAGTGAACCACTCGGTATAGTGCGGGAACGCCTTTTTACGCATATTACTTATCGCCGGCACAAGCTACAAATTAAGAAAGCATTGTGAACAACCAAAAAATCGTGCATTAAGTGACAAAAAAATATGCTTTTTTCATGACTTACGGTGATATAGCTAACCTATGCAGTTTCGTCAAGAACTGTCAATTTGTGTGTCAACTCATCCATTCCATGCAAACCATGAAAATTACAATAATCGTGTAATAGGTTAAAATCGCGTTTCCACTTTGACAATTTTATTGATATGTCGGTATCTGAGACGAACGCGCACCGTTGTGTGTCCTTGTTCAATATATTCTGAAGATTTTTGTAAAACCCAGGCTTCCAAGAACTTCCCAACCTCCAGCCTTCACCGACCAGTGACTTAACGGCACAAATTAATCTTAATTCATCGTGTGGTGACCAAACATGACGAGAAAAATGTAGTTTCTTGGTGACACCCTCACTACCATCTGTTTATACACCAATTAATTCTAATCAGGGGGTTTCATTGTTTCTTCTCCACAATTTACACTATTTATAAAAAACACTACCACTTAAACAATAGCCATCACAGATTAAATCGGAATAAAAATATATCGTACGACATGCTGATTCTTGATAGGGAAACGGATCAAAGCTTATAATCAGCCATCGATTCCTTCAAAAAGGAGGACATATATGAATATTAGCAAGTATTGAATAATACGTTCTTCTTACAATTCGATATAGACGTGTATCGTGTTCGACACATAAGTATTCGACATTGTCAATTATCACAAAACTAAAATGAAACCTCCTGAGGCAATCGATAAAATCGTAAGTTCCTACATACACGATTATGAGTCCATCTAAATTCCCTGAAATTGGAATGTTAATATAGAATGATTAAGGCGTCGATAAACAAACTCAAACGCGACACCCTACTCATTACATTAATTCCAAATCATCCATATATAAATGTATACGATCCAAAGTTTGTAACAGTAAAACCTAACAATTGGGATTACTCAATTGAAAGTGTTGGTTGGAATAAAACCTTACGTGACAGAGACGAATTCAATGGGATGCGTGGCGACACCGAGCTTGTGGAGATTTGTTGGTGGTGGTAGTCGGATCGGTCGTCGATGGCACCGGATTTGTGGATGATGCCGTTAGTTATGATTTGGGCGTTTTTGGTGATAAACGTAATATTAAAAATAAGATGACGAGAAAGGTGATGTGTGCAAATTGATGGGGGCATAGTTGGTATTTTGATATAATCATGTTTCTAACCAGACTAACCAAAGCAAAGCTATATGTAGGGCTCACATCTAATTGGATAGGAGAAATTTAACAACCAAACCTGTTTTTTAACAATGAAAATGGATCATAACCGGCACTAACATTTCGGCTGCTATTAGTGAGGTTTGCAACCAAACGAGCTGATAAGTCGTTCACTAATAATTATATTTCACGCCTCGTCTGCAACTACTTCAATATTTGGTCAAAGATTATAGGATAATCATAGAAATTATACCACATATTAAGGTAGTAATTGAATGTGCTAATGAGTTAGAATAAAGGATTCACTAATCATTATTATTACAATTCAAGACAACTAAATGGATGTCCAATATCTTGTGATTTATTTGCTTTACGTTCTGGATTGGACAATGAGTTTCACGAATAATTATGTCTTTTACAATTTACAGATTAACAAAAAAATACTATTCTCCTAAACATAAACTCGAAAGTCGAAATAGACATCTCCTAAGATTTTGTTCTGTAAATGTAAGTCAAATGATCGATAATTTTTATCTAGTCATTCGCTGATGAACGTTATATCCTTTTGAGCTAGCATAAACAACATTTTAACATGATAATTCCACCAACCCCCAAAATAACATGTACTTTTTCCACACATGGTCGTAACATATTTATTTTCTTTTATATTCGGTGGGGCACAAATTATTAGTGTATGTGCGATTTGTCAATTTTCGACCAAGATCCACCAAAAAATTAATTGAAGTTTAAACGGAGAGCTTCTCTCGTAGAGACGGTTCCGATAGTGATGTTTGTGTTGCAAAATTCAAAGTCATTACAAGAGAATCTTAATCTAAATTCAACACACTTACATTAAAGTTCTCGTTCACAAATTTTGAATTTTGTGAGAATGTGTCCAACATCGTAACCGTCTCGACTAGGGAAGATTTTTTTTAACACAAACATATTTATTTAAATACTAAGCCCGAGACCAGTTAATGTACAACGCTTGTGCAGGATCGGAACTTGCGCGATAAACGTACATATGCAAAAAGTTTATTATACAACTCAAAACACGCCAAACCGAACGAACAGTACTTAAGCCAAACAGCCAAAAACAATAATTATTTAGTACAGTTGGTCCCAATCACATCATTGCTTCGCAAATACATTAGCCAACCTATTCCCAACTAGGGAAAATTCAAGGAAAATGATATCATGACGGGACCGTGCATACACAGTCCCATTTCCATTCCTATAATTATATAATGGTAGTGGGCAACCGGAAGAGTCTGATCAATTCATAATATGTCTTATTTCAACTTAGCCTCAAACTAATCATTTGATACAAAATCCCCAATCTTTTCTTTTTTTATTCCTTTGAAGGTTGGTTCCTTTGCTTAGGATTAACAATACTAATAATTTAAAAAATCTTATGTACCAGAAGTCCACAATAGACCATAAATCTACTTATAACATAATTAACCATTCGTCCTTGCACATCAGAAACTAACTGAAAACAAATAAGTTTTAAAAAAATGAAAAAGAAATAATGAGGAGAACAGCATAAAACAAATTAGCAATTCCATTCTATAGAGCTTGTGTTGTCCTTCTAATAATCTAATCTCTGTCTGTGCTAACTTCGGTATTTTGCTCCATGCCAATCATTTCACTGTATAATAGAAATTGATATAAAAAAAATCAAAAATACATAGAACATCAATATGGAATTATTTTTCATTTATCAAAAAAAATACTTCGTTAGGTAGAAATTAGGCGATAATACCTTGTACTTTTGTTGCTATCACGAGTTTGTGGTTGTACTGTCATGTAATCATAAGATCCTATACAACAACAAAAATGTAGCGTTATCAAATACTGATAAAAGAAACACAAACAAAGTCGCACATCAAGTATATTATATTATAAATGAATCTACTCTATAATTTGAAGAAAACAAAGATATTATACCCAGAAAGGGTTCTAGATCTTCAACTGGTATACTTTGTGACGCCTGCAAAACTTTGAATATCAGCAGATCATCGAGAGAACTAAATGTACTTTAGTTCTAAAAATCATCAATGTTTCTTACCAAAAGAGACTGAAAACTACATGCACCATAATGTGGATATGTAACTTGCGGCAAATTATTATTGCACCATATTGACAATTTTCTTGAAGGCTTGGTTGAACGAGATGTTCTTCTCCTTGAGTTTTGGTACCATCATCCTACAACAAAAAATCCATAATAAAATTAAAAACTAAAATAACAACTTATATTAATACATGTAAATTATTTTATATAATAATATAACCAGTACTTTTATATACTTTTCAAGATAATATCACCACTTTAAAGTATATGAATTATATCAAAGAGATTTTAATTAATTAAATAATAATATCACCACTACATATACTTAGCAACGTAAATTAATTAAATAAATATCCAATGTTTAAGGAATAAAAAAATATTGGTTGAAACAAAAACTTTGTACATACCTTCTTTTTGTTCTTTTTGGTACCTTTGCAAACCTTTTCCCTTTGAGGTTTAAGACGACAACTGTTTGGACGTCCAGGTCGTTTTGACTGCACAGGATCACATATTATTTTTTTTGACATATTTGGCAGTGGAACTTCACGTGCACATTCAGAATTCTCACACTCAATAAGGCGAAGCTTTCTCAATGACTCATCTAAGTCACTTATAGCAATTTCAAAGTGCTTTTTAGATGCAACTCCTTCTTCAACAAGTTGAATAGCACGCATGTGCAATTGATCATGCCATCTTCCACTATCATCATAGTTAATATCCATTGACAGACTTTCTTGAAGATATCGTCGCTTAAAATCCTTTCTCCAACGTGACAAGATATATTAACTTGGTAGCTCCTCGATCCCATTATAATGAAGTACTCATAGAGCATGTCTACATAAGTAACCTTTAAATTAAATAGGTTACAAATGCAAAAAACCTCTGTTTCTGTTGGATTGTATAATACTTCAAAACTTACAATATTGCTTATATCTCCAACATAAGAACGTCGTTCTTTAACTGTATAAGTAACAATAGAACCTTCTGATCTTACTTGAGTCACGTTGAAACATGAAAACATCTCTTCCACCTCAGCTTGAAACTTCTTAAATATGCCATGAGTATAAACCATCGACACTTGCTTTTCATAAGCACACTTCGTTCTTATTATGGGTTGTGATTGTCTCGAAAGAAAATCGGCTTTAGCTTCTTTCTCATGTTTGTCCTTCAGAGCAAGAGTGTACTTACTTGCAAATTCACTTAAAGTTGTTCGAGAGTAGACATATCCATCAAAAAACGCGTTCATACTCTCGCTTCTTTGAGTAGTAGACATGCCGACAAAAAAGGTTCCCTTTAAAAACACCGGAGCCCACTTTTCTCTATCATCGTAGAGGGATTGAAGCCATTCATTATCTTCCAACCCATACTTACTAACTATTTCTTCCCAAGACGATTCAAACTCACTTGGTCGCAATGAGTCATACACTGCTGCTTCTAATGCCCACTTAATTGACTTGTACTCATTGTATCCACTCAACTTTTGTGGTAATTTTGCATTATATGCCACAAACAAAATCGATGTCGAGTTCCCTGAAACACTTGAGAAACTGCATTTTGTATAGCTTTACACTGATCAGTTATTATAGCTGGTGGAACACGACCTGACATACACGTTAACCATGCTTTGAATAACCAAACGAAAGATTCAATTGTTTCATCTACTAGTAAACCACAACCCAAAAGGATCGATTGACCATGATGGTTCACTCCCACAAAAGGAGCAAAGGGTATATCATATCAATTTGTTAAGTATGTCGTGTCAAATGTAATGGCATCTCCAAAAAACTCATAAGAAACTCGTGATCTAACGTCTGCCCAAAAAACATTCTGCAATCTTCCTTCATCATCAAAATCCATCAAATAAAAGAAATTGGAATTTTTTGTTTGCATACGACAAAATTATTCATGCATAGCTTGTGCATCTCCCTGTGCTAACTTGAGCCGCTTGTAGTTGTCAACATAATTTCTAACATCCTTTTCATCGAAGGTTAAATTTTCTGGACCTCCAGCTTGAACCATTAGAGAATGATAGGACTTATTTGTTCTAATACCGGAGTCAGAATTCAATTCAAGCATTGGCTTAACTTTTGCACTTATATGCTTATGTGACCTGTAAAATCGTACACTGGATGGTGTGGTGTCGTGATTATGTTCAAGAATAATTTCTGTGATCACCCATTTATGAAGATTATTTAATTTAATCCTAGTCATTGCATCACAATTAACTATTTTTCCTGGCCTAGGGTTACTTACTTCATTGTCCACCTTCTGTCCATAGTGAACACAACAAAGTACAGCACCTATCTTCTTATGACTAATTTTTCCTTTATACGAATTTCTCACTCGAACACCAAAGCCTACGTCTTTTGCGTACAAGTTGTAAAAATCGTATGCATCTTCGTAAGTGTCAAATAACATACCTACAATAAGCGGAATCGGCAATATTTTAATTGGAGTATTGTCACCAATCTCAGTGTCATCCATCTATAAAAAAAGTGCAAGTTTTTGTTAAACATCTTACAAAATTAGTCAAAAACGCATAACGAAATTTAGACTGTATCAAAGAAATCGTGATGCAATTAGTCGAAATTAACATACTCTAAAATATTTGTATAAGAAAAAAAAAACATACTCTAAAATAGATGAGCTGATGTAGTAGTTTTATCTTCTCTAATCCGAATTCTTCAATATTTTGCGCTGTAATTTGCCTTCTTTTTTCTTCTCGCTTTTTTTTTTTCAAAACAGATGTCTGTTTTGCGTTAATTAAGAGGAATAAGAAAGTAATTATGATTTGATGATTAGAGTAATCTAGTGGGATGTTTTTATAATTGTTAAACATAAAGTGGCAATACAATGAATCATAATAGGAAACGGCCCAAAATTTAATTTGACAAGAATTTGGACGGTCACCTCAGTGCTGCCCAAAATTCAATCTTTAATGATACAGACAAAATAGTGCCACGATATTTGATTGACTTCACCGATCCGATCCCTATCCAAATCTTCTCATTAAAAAGCGAGCCAAATCCCTCTAAAGCAACTAACCGCCTGTACCCTCCACCAATCATCTCCTTCCACGTGTCCCCACTTCCCACACCTCCACGTCACCAATGCTGTCCCCATTAAACCTTCCCATCCCCTCACCATTTTCCTACTCTTCAATCATCACCTTCATCCTCACGCAATCCAAACCAAAATGGAGCACTCAAATTCCAATCCAACGGTCGAAAACGAATCTCATCACGATGATGATCACACGGTCGTCAATCGTCGTATCCAACGGCTGTCGTTTCACCTCAATCCAGCTCAGCAATCGGTTTTCAATTCCTCAACCTCCGTCGAGCTGCTAACGTGCGCGGGGCGCGGGAAGGTCAGCATGGAGAGCGCCGATGAGTTGACTCGGTACCTGAGGGGGAAGTACAGGGACGAGCAGCAGCAGGTGTACGACTACTTCAATTCGAGGCCGGAGCTTCAGACGCCGGTGGAGATCTCGAAAGACGAGCACCGGGAGCTCTGTATACGGCAGCTGGTGGGGCTGGTCAGGGAGGCAGGGATCAGGCCGTTCCGGTACGTCGTGGAGGATCCGGCGAGGTATTTCGCAATACTCGAGGCGGTCGGGAGCCTCGACGTCTCGCTGGGGATCAAGATGGGGGTGCAGTACAGGTAGATTGATCGTTTTTACGATTTATGTTTTGTGTTTTAATGTTATGAGTCGTTTGAGGGAAATATTATTTTGTGCCACTGTTGTATTGCTGTCGTGGTACAGTTAGTTGTTGTATTGCTGACGTGGTACAGTTAGTTGTTGTATTGCTGACGTGGTACATTTAGTTGTTGTATTGCTGACGTGGTACAGGTAGTTAATGGCGAGGTTGGGGTAGGGATATGAGTTAGTTATGTTCTATATTTTAATGGTAACATTTTAATCTGTATTGTTGGTTGTCCAATGTCAGTTATAGAATGGTTGCGTGACTTATTTTTGCTGATTTAGGGGCATTTGTGTGGATTACGATAGTCGTTTGGTAGTAATGCAACGTGTTTCGTGATGAATTTTTGGAGGCGGATCATATTACGATATGTAGTTCAATGGTGGTCGGGGCGGTACTAGGATATGCTTATTAAATGCGCTAATAGTATGTCTCTCCAGATTATGTTACCATGATAAGGGTGTGTTAGGTGCTACCAAACTGTCCATTTTCGTATGCACTAATCACTAATGTATCGTGTTCTAATATGAAAAGTTTGTTAAATGTTGAGAATTATTGTTTGGTTGTATTGCTTGATTGTTTGGAAATATGGGAAGTTTTAGTTGATTGTGACTGGATTGACACAAAGTTTAAGTTTGTAGAGAGAATGAACTTTTATGATTTCGTATAGATTTTGCATCGCTCTCGTTTTACATTCAAGTTGTAATTCTTTTTGTACTCATGTGACATGGGAATAGTGGCATTTTTGGCTAAGTGGTGACGGTAGGATTTGATTGTAAGGCCTTTTTGGATCTAGCTCTGGCTATGATATTACATTGAATTTAGCGTCTTGTTTGGAAACCTGCATTTCTTGTTTCGTATGTAGTGTTCAATCCTTTTGTTTCGTTTTGTTGTACATTGGAGTGTTGAATTTGTGCGGATCAAAAATATGGGTGATTTAAGTTGAGAAAGAGAGTATTAATTAACTATTTGCAGGTTATGGGTATGTTTATACTGCTAACTTATGGTCTTTCCTACTTGATAATTTACAAAGAAGCATATAGTTTTATAATTGCATATGCTGATGTTGTTGTTTATATGAAATCTGTTGAACACTGAAGGTGATAGGTCAATTTGATCTCGCCTTGTAGCAAGATAAGTTCAAAGAAATCTAAGTTCAAATGTAAAGCACCTGATTATCAGTGGTTGTCTCCTAAGACAAAAAATTTCTAAGGTTAAAGGTTGCCCACAGGGTTATGGGAAGGAATCAGAAAGATGCATGTCGCTGTCATATAAAGGATTGAGAGTATTGGTATAACCAGTTTTCTTCGATTGCCAACTCTCTTTGCAAATCGATTCCCAACTATTAAGTTCAAAATTACAGGAATAATAACTTGTGAAAGAAAAAGATTGAGCATATGGATGGAGTATCTGAAACAGAGACCGCAAGAGTTAATATTTGCATGAAGAGAGATGCATTTTATTAGGCAGTTTGTCAGGTCAAGATACACGTAAGAAATTATGCTTCTGCATTATTGCATCAAATGTAGTTGAAATGCGTTTGTGTAAAGAGTTTGAAAGAGAGCTAATATTCTTTTTCAACTGCTCAAGCATTAGTGATACTCCTGTTACTTCACATCATGAAGTTATAAAAGCTACGTTTGACTTTTAGATTTTTTTTTTTTTTGACTAACAAAAGTGCTCGAGTCTTTCACGCCTTGGTTCCTTTGTTCCAAATGTTTTTAGCATTTTGATGTGAATATGCGTGTCAAGTTATGATGTTGAACTAATTATTATGTTTTGCGATTTGTCTGATTTACTCTGCAGCCTCTGGGGGGGCTCTGTACTCAACTTGGGAACGAAAAAGCATAGAGATAAATATTTTGAAGGTATAGACAATATGGAATATCCAGGGTGTTTTGCAATGACGGAACTTCATCATGGTAATTTCTCTGGCCTTGCTTATGTCTATTTTAGTCGACTGGGGCACTTTTTATGTTCTTCTTTTAAATCATCTGCTGCACTCCTGACAGCTGCATTTTCTCTTATAGACTAAAGATTCTGTTTTGTTGGTTGACTATCAGCTACATTTCCGAGTTTTCGTTTATTATTTAACAGCCAGTAACTTTTACTGATCTCGGTTTGATTGTTCTCAAAAGGGTCAAACGTTCAAGGCCTCCAGACAACTGCAACCTTCGATCCAATTACTGATGAGTTCATCATTAACACACCCAATGATGGTGCAATTAAATGGTGGATTGGTAATGCTGCAGTTCACGGGAAATTCGCAACTGTTTTTGCAAAATTGATGCTGCCCACTCATGACACAAAAGGTGTTTCCGACATGGGGGTTCATGCTTTTATTGTCCCAATTAGAGATATGAAGACCCACAAGACTCTCCCCGGAGTAGAAATACATGATTGTGGCCACAAAGTCGGTTTGAATGGGGTAGATAACGGAGCCCTGAGGTTTAGATCTGTAAGAATTCCTCGAGATAATCTCCTGAATCGGTTTGGAGACGTTCAGCGAGACGGGAAATATACGAGCAACTTACCAACTATTAATAAAAGATTTGCTGCCACATTAGGTGAGCTTGTAGGAGGGAGAGTAGGCCTTGCTTATTCTTCGGTCGGTATCTTAAAAATGGCTGTCGTAATAGCTGTGAGATATTCTTTGTTACGGCAGCAATTCGGGCCTCCAAAGCAACCGGAAATAAGCATACTTGATTATCAATCTCAGCAGCACAAGTTGATGCCCATGTTGGCTTCGACTTATGCTTTTCACTTTGCTACACTGCATTTGGTTGATATATATTCTGAGATGAAGAAGAATCACGACGAGCAGTTGGTGGGGGATGTTCATGCACTTTCAGCTGGACTGAAGGCTTATGTCACTTCTTATACCGCAAAGTCTCTGAGCATTTGTAGGGAAGCTTGTGGAGGTCACGGATATGCTGCTGTGAACAGATTTGGAAGCTTGAGGAATGACCATGATATCTTTCAGACATTTGAAGGAGACAACACTGTCCTTCTGCAGCAGGTTCTTTTATCTGATCTATGCACAATTTTAGCTGCTTAGTTAATATGTTTTGGTCAACTAGGTGGAACTTCTATTTTATTTTATGGTATCATCTTGGAATCAAACTTTACTCCATGATGACTCTTACAAGAAAATCATTTGTTGATGCAGGTAGCAGGTTACCTCTTGAAGGAGTACAAAGAGAAATTCCGAGGAGGGACACTCACGGTCACGTGGAACTACCTTAGAGAATCCATGAACTCTTATTTGTCACAGCCAAATCCTGTAACTGTTAGGTGGGAAGGTGAAGATCATTTACGAGATCCCAAGTTCCAGTTGGATGCTTTTAGGGTATGACTTATGAGTGTATGATGACTTAATTTAGTCCGTTCAATTTCATCCGCATAAGAGTATTTTCATGTCTTTATAAATACTTTAGTATTATGTGTTGTTTTAAATAAGTTGTTGACTGAAAATAGTCGAAACAGTATTTTTTATACATCGTCAAAAGTAGTGGATTCTTGGTCTTAAGAGTAATTTTACTAGTTATTTTCCTTCTTTAACATTGTATAACAATGGTGTTTAAGGCACGGAATTTCATGAAAAACTGTTTGATGTATACTTTTTTACAAATGCAGTATTATGATACTTTCATGTGATTAACAGAAGTGCTAATAGAATCTGTTGTTTACTTTTATTGCAGTACCGTACTTCTCGTTTGCTTCAAACTGTTGCAGTCCGACTACAGAAGCACTCAAAAACTCTTGGTACCTTTGGTGCTTGGAATAGATGTTTAAATCACCTCTTGACACTTGCAGAATCTCACATAGAAACAGTCATCCTTGCCAAATTCATTGATGCTGTGCAGAGGTACTTACTCTCTAACTTTGAGACTAATTTTTGTTTTCTCTTTGAAATATTAGCTTAGAATCTGGTTTGCCCCCTTTCTCCAGTTGTCCTGATGCAAGTTCTCGGGCTGCTCTAAAACTTGTATGTGATTTATACGCGTTGGACCGAATTTGGAATGATATTGGGACTTACCGCAATGTGGACTATATTGCGCCGAACAAAGCTAAGGTAGTCAAATTCTTCCTTCTGTAAAAGCATTTATGGTTGAGAAGAAATAGTGGTCAAGTTGCAATACGCCCTCTCGAACTTCAGTGATCACCAAAACATTCTCTGTCCAAAATTAATATAAAACGAAATATTCATTACACATTTCATTATTCTTTTCAAGCATATGATGCATTAGATAATTCTGAAAGAATTTTGTTTTCTGGCATTTGTCTGAATTAAAGTGAGACCATATGTGTGCTTTTGGAATTTACAGGCAATACACAAGTTAGCCGAATACCTGAGCTTCCAAGTAAAGAACGTCGCGAAGGAACTTGTGGATGCGTTCGATCTTCCAGATTACGTAACAAGGGCACCAATAGGAATGCAGGCTGCTGGAGATGTTTATACGCAGTATACTCAGTATGCCGGATTCTGAAATAAGACCAGACGACCATTACTGCGTCGTTTATGGTGTGTTAGATAATACAGAGAAATCTGAGAAAGTTTCTTCTGGAAATTCGTTGTTCAGGCGAAGGGTCTTTCACGTGGCCTTGCTGTTGTTGTTGTACAAGTGTATACCACTGAATCACATTACATTACACTGCAAATAACGATGTTTAATAGAAATTGCATTGCATTATATTGTTCTGAAATGATGGATGTATCTTTGTTTTCTGTTGAGACAAAAATGAACTCGTGCAAAACCATATTTATGATTCTCTGTATGCTAGATTGTAAGAGTTCTGTAATCTAATCTTGATAAATAAATAAACACAATGATTTTGTTAATAGTGAGACTGAGTAATTTCCTAGATTATGTGCGTGTCTTCTTCATACATCACAACTAATCTAAATAACAAAAGAAAATAATGACAATGAAGGAAATGTTGGCTTATTTACGTCACTGAGAACAGTGTTCTAACTGCTAAGCACCTGGCTCATAAATTTACCTTATTCTATAGTTCCAACTTCTAAGCACCTGGAAGAATCATATCGCTCATAACGTTACCTTATATACATACGGATCACGTAAATACTTACTTTGCCTCTGAGGGTACTAGAAGTACAAAAAAGGTATGTTTTATACTTCCTATACCGGTGATCTGCTTATTATACGCATGTAATTTTTGTTTGTGAGATTTAGTCAATGAAATATTGAACATATTTTAGAGGCCACATTGCCACTTTCAAAATCTTAGGGATAAAGTGAGAAATACAATATATATTGAAGAGCTTAATGCAATTTACCCTGAAAATACACGAGTTGTAAAACAAATGTATAAAATGCAACAAACAAAAAAGAGTCGGTAATTAAGCAAACATTTTCATTTTCAACTGCTTTCGGAGAAGCACTAAGATATCTTTTTCACCAGGATTAATGAGAAGTAAAACTAATGAGAGAGATTCCCTTCAGATTTTAGCCAATTTACCATCAAAATAGACAATTAGTCCATCAATTATGAATGTTGCTAACAAGAACTTTTTCGCTCATCAACCCACCACAACACCCAACAAAGTAACTTCATCAAAGTGATCCCCCAACTTTCCGAATTTACAAATATCAACCTCAATGATTCAAAACACGGATTCGAGCTCGAAACTGTCTCAAATGCTAAAGGATCTTGGTGGCGCTCTATAATTATCGTATGCATGTCGAGCCGTTTCACATTTCTGCCGAATATCTTCGCACATCTTGACTGAAGCCTCGGAGAATTTCGTCAGCCTATCAAGAACCTTCGTTAAACTCCCCTGCACACAGCTCACACTTGAAGCCCCATCCTCGGTTTTCCCCTCGTTCTTACTATCCCCTTCCTTGTCCTGCCCATCAGTCAACTCCCTTTTGCTTGATTCCTCATTCTGTCGTCTTACTGAATGCCGCAAGTCAGATAGAAAAGTTTTGAACGCATCACTAACTTCTTGAGACGGCAAGGACTTTATCCCAGTTGACCAATCACGGCAGAGGACGAAAATCTGTGGTGCCAAATAGCGACGTGGGGAGAATGCACGTCTACCTTTTTTCTCCCGAGGTTGCAAGATGCAGTTTTGCAGCCAGCCGTTAAGAGATTCCACGTAAGATGTATAGCTATTGATCCAATCTGCGAAACTCAGTCCAAAAAACTCGACCTCATCTTGGAGCTGGTCTATTATCTGTCTTTGGGTTTCTCCGTGAGGGGTTTCGCCATGGTATGCTAATGAGATGGTTATGTATTGGGAATGGTGGCATTCAAGCATGGCTTTCCACATTCTTGTCATTCTGCACATAATTCATGATCAAGATTATTAAACTTGCACATTGTGTATAAGCAAGAAATGGTCTCTACATATAACTGTTATGGTACAAGGATATACAGATACAATGATACCATAGACATTATACAGATACAACGAAACTACTATTCAAGACTATCAGACACAACATTGTAGAGCATAACATTACACATATTAAGCATCATGAGATGTGTAAACGTCTTACATTTTTTTGCACCATCATTACAAAAAACTATGATTTAACCATTTCAAATCCAGATAAACCGCGTGGCGTGACTAATACCTATCCCATACTTGCATGTAATCTTGAGAGATTATCAAGCATATCCATGTAATTTAGGCTAAATGGATTCAACATATACCAAAAACAGTAACTTATCTTACCCCTGAATTAGTTCTAGAATTTGTGGAAGCAATTCTTCGTCCCGCATTTTCTCAATCCGCTTTGAAATAGAGTCAACAGCATGAAGTGCAACTCTAATTCGTGAATGCAGATCTTTGACGACTGCACGAGTTTTGTCAATTACTTGGGGACTTAAGTCCTTTGCAAATTGGTGTCGGAGCTGGTCGCACTTGCGGTCATAAACCTTCTGTATTGACTCACAGGCCTGAAAGACCACAAACTTATCATTAGTTCTTTAGTTTTAACCAAAACCTACTCATGTTTGTGGGTAAAAGTATGCACATACTTTAGGGCAGAAAAAATTAATCCAGATAATAATGCAAATGTATAGCATCTGAATATCTTAAAAAGCAAATCTATGTCTTACTGAAATAAATATGAAGTAAAGTACCTTGACTTCATCATATAACTTTCTCTCCCATGCATATAACCTATCAAGTGTGGATGAGTGACTCCCAGATATCATGCAGAATTCTTCAATAAAATCACTCTCACTGTCATCGTTATCATCCTTTGAAGTCGTCAGTGGATTCCTAGACGAGGATGACCTTGACGATGTTGTCCTTTTCCAAGTAATAACCTTAGTAGCATGTTGATCTGACATCAAACAAAATGCTCAGAGTTAGAACTCCAACAAAGAGGTTTTCAGCATGTTATATTTCCAACACACCAGAGCAACTTTACGTATTAATTTTGCCAAATGATACATATGCACGCAAGCACGTACTGGTTTTTTGCTCAGAATAAAATCCATTAGCCACCTTAAACTTTTGTTGTTACAAGAAATGAACGTAGTGGGCTTAGTGCAACTCTGGTCAACAACCAAAGATGTACATTGCGTAACCAATGTAAACATAACCAAAATTATTAAATGGCGATACACACTAAAGAGGCTTATATTCCACAACATAATATCTATAGGTTGTAAGTCTTAATTTTTATAAACATTACATACCATCATATACGTCCATACTCTTGCCTTGACAACAAGCTGCCCCAAAAGAGGCCACCGATATCGAAGCTGATGATGAGCCTACAAGGAATATTCCGGTCAAAAATCTCAATTAAGAAATCGAAATCAATCGTAAAATCAAGTAAAGATTACTACCCACAGTCTAAATAGAGTTGAACAAAACAGGTCCAAATATGACAATGGAAAATCACAAAGGGCATTTCCCTTTGTCATAGAGAGACCATTACCTCTCACATCAGCATACCCAACATGGATTTTGCTAGACTCGAGCATCCTCGAGACTTCCCTCCCTGATTCAGATGCTCTGAAGAAGCGACTGTCAATGTCCCTCATGCTAGATAGAAAATCTTTTGCCCTGTGCGTGATAAACTCAGAAGGATCCTCACTTTCAGCACATGGTTCCTTCTCCACAAAAGATTTTTCTTTCCTCAACTTTGAACGTTCCGCAGAACGCTTTCTCACCACAATCTCCCTTGATCCATTCGCTTTTTCTCCTTCAGCAATATCTTTTACTTCACCCTCAAATTTAGGAGTCGTCGACTCTTCCTGGACCTCACTAATTCCATCAAAATCATCATATTTCTCACCAAAATTTCCATTTGCACTCACGTCATCAGTGTTTAGACTCGTTTCGTTTTGTCCCACAAACCTAAAGCTCTCATCAGCTGGATCAAAATAATCCCACGACGACCCAAACTCGGGAGGCGGTGGGGGCGGAGGCGGCATCGAGAATTCACCCTCTTCAACATAAAGATTCTTTGGTGGTGGACTCACTCTAACTGTCATAGTACTAGCCCCACTAGACCTCATGTAACTAACCCGAGCCGTAGGCGGTGAAAGTGGGCTCCCATTAAGCACCGGAGAATCCGATGCTCCACCAACAATAGGCGGAAATGAAGACGGGCACAAAGAAGGCATCGCGGGATTATCGACTTGGGCAGCTGAAGCTGAAACAGAGGACTCTACCAACACTTCAGCCTCAGCATACCTTGTAAGAGCAAGGCCTATGTTCCTAAGAGACTGAACATAAGAAACATGTGCAGCTGCTAAAGCATATCTCGAATCTATTGCCTGTTTGATGAATTTCTTCCTTCCTTTACACAGCTTTAAAGCAGTACTCCTCTCAGCTTTTGAGTTTGTTGCACCCATTGCCAAATATTATCAAACAACAACACCCTTCACAAAAGCTACCAACTTTCAACTCCAACACTCCAATAATTACCCACAAACACAAACCCAGGTGAATAAATGAAGCAAAACACAAAAGGGGCGCACAAAAAAAAATTAAAAAAAAATCTCTATTTCTCTAACTTTCCCTTTTACCTGAAAATAGTGCAAAATGAGTAAAACCCATTTGTTAAAATCACAAGAAAGCTACAACTTCACCACTGCCATTACCAACAAATGTAAATAACACAAGTTAAATAAATAACCAAAATTACTTCTAAATGAGAAGAAAACAGAGCACTTTTTTTTTCTAAATGACAAATGCTGGTAAAATTAAACAGACAAGTGGGTAGTTGTGTGGCTCATAAAACGCTTGAAACCCATAAAAGGAAACCTGAAATAGATTGGAAATCAATTGAAGCCCATCACTTAACCTTTTCTGTGGGAGTGTGAAAGCAGAGGTTTTTTTCTCAAAGAAGAAGGGCAAAAATGGAAATTTTCACACTGAGCAAAAAGTAGCATTGGAATGTGTGCGAAGTGATACTCTGCAAATTCAATTTTTATCAGTACTAATTATAATCTCTGTTATTAGGGCTGGAAAAAGTTGAATGAATCTTGTTTGCCTTTTTCTTTTTCATTTTTTTTTCCCTCTCAAAAAGTACTACCCTTTTTTTCTTTATTTTTCCACTATCTTTTGTTTTGTGCAAAAAATTAAAAAATGTATAAATCTTTCTATATACCCTACAAAGCTTTTATTTTAATTTTAAGGATTATAATGTTGGAAATGATGTAATGTAATAATTGTTACATAGATCGAATACTTTGTCAACGAACCATTTGATTTTAAGATTCTAGTCTACGAGACTACTACAAACAAAAACGGAACAGGCAAGTAATACGAAGCTACATGAATGAAAGAAACTCATGGAGAAATCTGGTACTCTAGCACTAGTTAGTGACGAGGAGCATAGAGTCTTTGGTTGTTGTGGTCTATCTTGTATTAATAAGCAAGCGATATTAGAGCTACCTAGATGATTTTGAGCATGTTTTGATATTAGACCGTCGAAACTAAGTCTTAAACTCTTGGTGTTGAAAAAAAAAGTTCATCTAAATTCCGCTCATACAAACGAATGTTATAATGAACGATATTTAGACGTTTTAATCCATCAAACGAGTCGAGAACAAGAACTATAATTTGATTTTACTTCAATCAACTCACGTGAATGATTTATTGAACTTAGGTGGTGTTTGCAAACTCTAGTTGAAAAGTAGAAGGTTATAATTTTAATTAAAGTTAAAAAGTACTTAAATTTAAAAGTTGAGAGTGTTTGCAAGATAATCTTGAATTTGAAATTATTCAATTATTTTATTTAAAAATACCCAACAAAAGCTAAAAGGACTCTCACACCAGTTTTAAAAATTGTAGAATTTTTTAGCTTAAAAAAATTTGTGTAATTGAAAAAGCTAAATTTGAAATCACTTATTCAAATAAAAAACTGAATATAGTTTTATTTTAGGAGTTTGCAAACACATAATGTAAGATTTTTAGGGTCATATTATATTATTGGCAGATAATTATTAAAGGCTTTGGTCACACTCTTAAGTCTTATCATATATCTTCTACTAGTGGTAGCTTTTAGAAACTTTTAAAGGATACTTTTTACAGACCTGATTTAGGTGAAATATGATATTCCAGAATATAAGTTTCGATATTAATTTATTTTCTATATATTACAAAATTACGACTGCATGGTTATTAAATTAATTCATCATTTTAGGCTGATAAAGTTTTAGTACTGAAACAACTGTTGCAGCGGTTTTTATGGGAAAATGTGAGCGACACTAGTGGTCCCCACAACCTTCTCTCCAATAACGGCTCCTTTTATTTACTTCTTTTGATAATTGCTGTTGGGAGACTTATGCCCTGATTTTTCTTCAATTAAATTTAATATTAGTAATATTTTTTTGTTATGTATTACATATTAGATCAATTAATAAAAGGTTAATTTAGTAGAACTTGAAAGTAGTATATTCCAACTAATATTTTAATGAAACCTGTAAATATTAATTATATTTTCTTTACTTTGGCTGTTTAGTAGCGACTAGCGAGCACCACATGAATCCCACTTTTGCATTCGTATTCTATTATCAGCTCAAAGACCTAGTGAATATTCCTACTTTATTATTTTAATTATTAATTATGTTGTATTATATTCGATTTTACCTTTTTCAGGTTGTCTGAGAGTGAATATTCAAGTATATCAGCCAAATTGGTCACATGTTTCCAGGATCTAGTGGCATCATGCAAGATTTCCTCGTTGTGTTGTTTTGCTATAATTATATTTATTTCTTTACTAGGCTTTAATTCTATTTTAATAATTTGTGGCTGAACTTACGTGGAATGAAAGAGTAGCGGCTGCGATTTTCCTCATAAACAAAAAGAAAAAAAAAATAGACCGGTAAATGCTTGGAACTCTGTAAAACAATAATGATGCAAGCACACTACTGAAATGAAGGGTATAGTTGATACTTGATAATATGATTAATAAAAAAAAAAAAAAAAAAGACAAATTTTGCAAGAACAACTTTAGAGAATATGGGCCACCAACTCAACTTCAGCCCAACAAGAAAGTGACAAATTTTAAAATAATTCCCAAATAGATGTTTGCTTGAGCTCCCAAACCCATATTACAATCAACATTATTGGGCTCTGCCCAATTTAGGTTTCAAATCAACAATTGAGCTTGGCCATAATTCATCACAAAAGTAATGTTTGTAGTTCATAGCCTAATGACCACTAGTTCTTACTGAGTTTTTTTCTAAAGTTATTTATGATAGTTTTCCAGATTAGTCCCTCTATTTCAAGTTGAATCTCGTACTATTATACTAATTATTATTTAAAGTATAATGTGTCATATTTAAGTTCGTATAATCATTTGACATAAAACGAGCTTGCAAAGTGTCACATGTCATATTTCACGACATAAATACGCGTCTCTCATATTGCTTTAGGATGATAGTATGTTTCCAATGAAATCATATTCGACGAACATGCTATATACAAGCGATAGCCTATTCGACTGACAATCCATTCTTCTTGTTAGACTCACCGTGGACCATGGTCAAGCCTGCTGGTTGACAAACTTATTTATAAATTGTAATACTCCATTTTAGAATAAAATGAAAGATTCTTCCTACCTTCTGCGCGCGAGAGCTATTTATCCGTCAACGTCTTATTTAAACGTTTAACCTAACCATCCATATGTCTTAACCAGACTCCAAGCACGAAACTTACACTTTTTTTTTAGTTTTGAATGCAGGTTATTATCAATAACCAACGTTAGTTTCTATTGTTTGCGTACCGCGACTTTTTGTATAGAAAAACGTAGCTACAACCTAGTACTTATTTCTTTTTCAAATCAAACGTAAATGAAATCAAAATGACATAAATACAATATCTGCTATTTACTTATTCTCTGTCTCCAAACTTACTTAGTCAATTAACTAATTAATTCAGAGTTCACTTTTTTTTATAAAGTTTATAGGCTAGGTGCCGTGGCCAAATAATTATTCGTATAGCTGTTATCGAATCTTATATGAATCTAAAGTGAAGTCCTTATTGCCTGGCTAGTTGCATGTAACCACAATATATCAATAAGATGCGTTAAGTAGGTAGGAAACATCAATAATTTTCATTTGAATTGATTGGAATCTCACTATTGATGTGCCTAAAACAATTTATTTACCTCAATTATACGGAGAAAAAAATAGTGAACTAGATAGTCGAGACCTTAAAAAATTGCAATTATGAGCTGTTAGATACGTAAAAAGTTGATTAGGTTATCACGTGTTAACACGTCTTGGATTTAGTTCTAACAGAAAAGTAAGAGTACTAATTTATGGTTTAATGAAAAGATTCATAATAAGTACAAGCAATGATTTCAAGTTAAGTTACAATAAGATTGTATTTGTTTAACTAGGAATTACAAGAACACCTCATGACTCATGTGACACTAATCACTATCAACAATAATAAAAAGGGGCCGGGGGGACTCATAATGTCATATTTTTATGTCATATTGGCTATTTAGTTAGCTTACTAGTGTAAATAATAGGAAAGGACGAAGAAGAAAGGAGACAGCCTGCAAAATCTTTGATTGAGGGATGAAGATTGTTACTCGGATGAAGAAATTCTTGAGTTTATTGCAATAACTCGTATTCAAATACGACAGATTTTGACGATTGGACTCCAACTAAGACTATCTCCGATGCTTAAATCAGTACAAAGCACACAACAAAATCCAAAGAAAAAAAATTGAGTGAAAACGAAGATTAAATATACGAGAGAAAGTGTACAAGTCATCAACATATGCCAGAAATTCATCAACAGGAGAACTAACCCAATAAATCAACAAAAAGAAAAAAATCCAAAATTATAACTTTGTACTAAAATTGTGACCGTGCTAATGTGATGGCACGATGCAATTCAAGTAAAAAATCTTGTCAAAGTGTTGTATGCAGTCTTGTTGACGTGCTATAGTATGTTGGCATGCTAGCTAGTAGAAGGTGACAATTAACCTATGGACTTGCCAAAAATATTATACATAGTGTTAGTGAAGTGAAACGAGTGAATCGAGAAATTGTCATGTATAAAAATTATAATACTATTGTACCTTACCAAATATGGCACATCATCTATCTAAGCGCTTAAATAAATACAATCTGCTCATTAAAAGGAGCAAGCAATCGAAAAGCAGAGTTGTGCACGAATAATTCTTTTAAGTCTTGTATTAATTATAACCAAAAAAGTTGATTCTTATTCATGTTATAGCAAATAATTTGGCGCATACTGTAATATGTAAATATAAATATAAATATATATATACATATGTATATTACACTAAGTTCCAAAATAAAATACCCATTGTGCTATGACATAAAGTGGACCCTTATGATATGAAATTTCTGTATATTAGCGCAGCAATCAAAAGCTATGAATTAGAGTTGTTTTCATTCTATTGTGCTCCAAAATCCCAATTTTCTTATTTTGTTTTGTTCGTATCATTTCTATCGTTTCAGATTATAACCTCCAATTGAAAATTGGGCCCAACCCGTAATTGCAATGTAAAATGGCATTAATTACCCTCAATGGTCGAATATTCCTTCTCTTATAGTAATTAAATTATGGCCTTTAACAATAATAAATATGCTTAAATGAGTTATTATATTTTAGTCGGTTTGGATCCTCTCCTACAAAATTGTGATACGTCTCCTCTTACATTATCCCGGATGAATACCACGTGTCCACAACTTAAAATTCTTTAATATCATGTTTGCTTTGTATTAAAAGGATTTACACTTATCGATCTTACTCTTGCCAAACTTAAATATATCCTCCTCCACACAAATATGCCATCATATATATTTTCCTAGTTTTTGCGGCACATCACAGATTGGAAGAGATTTAAGCTTCCATATATATGGTTTCCCAAATATTAAATTATTGTAGCTTTATTAATTTTTGGCGAAACATAGAAAAAATATTATATTTCTTAGTTTACTTGATTGTGACATTTCTAGCTTCTTAAATTTCTACGTTCATTATTTTTAGCTTTTTGTACATATTTTGTAACTCTAATTTCATTTTTATTAAGTGTCCTTAATTAGATTTGTATAGGCACCCATGGAAAAAAGAATTGGTATACATTGTTAGAAAATTAAATACGTGATCAAGTCAGTATTTCTGGCGACTAACAAAAAAAAAATTATAAATAGGACATCTTCCGACGTACAAATTTATCTAATAATAATTAGATATTGTACAATTTATTACGATGTATAAAAAAGGAAAACATATAATAGCAATGTCGACATTTTGATTTGAGTAATATAATAAAGTGTGCGACATTTACCAGAATAAATTTTCGTATAAATTAAATTAATTAGAAAAAAGCCATAGATGTATGCCACAGTAGTTAAAAGAAAGTACTTTTAAAATTAGATTAATTAAAAATAAATCTTGTAGCTAGTTAATTATAGGGGCAACGGTGATGGGAAGAGATATTCTAGCTTAAATTAAATTAAATAGAAAATTAAGTATGGAAGCTTAAACCTCTTCCAATTTTTGAAGTGCTGCAAGAATTAGGAATATATATATATATATATATATATATAATGGAATATTTGTGTGGAGAGAGATATATTTTAAGTTTGGCAAAGAGATAAGTATATAAATCTTTTTAATACAAAGCAAACATAGTATTAAAGAATTTTAAGTTGTGGACATGTGGCATTTATCCGGACAATGTAGGAGGAGATGTACCACGATTGTGTAGGAGATGATTCAAAGTGTATTTTAGTTAGTTGATAACATTATTTGGTTTAAATTTATTATGCACACCAAACATTTTATTAGTCTTCCATTTTTTTTATTATACGTATATCTAACTAAACATAAATACAATGGAATAGTCTTTACTCTTTCCCATAGTACAAATATCACAAAATATCATTACACCACTGGCTACGGGTGAAAGGCCAACCAAGATCGGATATAGATGGCTTTCCGCGAAATCTATTTCAATAGAGCATATGATATCGATGACTCAAGGTAGAGCACTCGATGGGCTAGGGTGACCCCATTTCGTCTTACCAACCCCATGAAAACTCCGAATACTGATCAAGATCGTTTGTATCAACAAAATTTTTGGGTTAAGAGATCCAAAGTCGAGAGGAAAACAACCCATATCGTACGGTAAGGCCCCTAAGTAATCACTTAGAGGAAATTGAAGTGATCGAGCGATGACAACTAGAAGGTGGGCTTGGAGGCGGCCATCCTTTGAAGAAAGCGTATTCTAGTCCAGCTCCATGGCACTTGAATATATCAGGGTTCAAATAATTCACCGAAACGACGAGAGTTTTCAACTGAATTCCGAATAGTATTTAATATCATCTTTTTTGATTATCTAATAAATCACTAGTGAAAGTAGATTAACTTTCTGTTTACTTTTAAACTTCCATAATCCCTTCCCGAACCAAACCTGAATCTTTCTATTCATTGGGCTCTCACGCTCAATTACTTAGGGTAAATTTTTCTAATTCTTTTAGGACTGTAATGAGCCTATCCTTTCTACCTTTTATTCATAGTCCTAAAAATATGATAAAAAAAAACATATCTTCTACTTGAGCCGTTTTCTCATCATAATTAAATTGTTCTCAAGTTACCCAGTTTCTGAGATATTTTGGAAATTTGTTTTATACCACATATTTAATACTGCCTTGCACTTTATTTTATTCTAATATTCTAAAATTTCTAAGTTTTCTATGTTGATCACAAATACTTTTGAGAGCGTTTAAGCGAATTTTATTAGGTTCGGAGTTTGGACTTTATTAACGCTTTAATAATAATATACTCTCATTTTTACGTATCTATACTATTATATAAAGAAGGACAAACTGTGACACCAAACTTTTGATTTCCGATTTAAGCCTTATAATTTTAGTGTTGGAATAATATTTTATTATTAAGTTCATAATCTAGCCTTGATTTAAGTAGAACCATTACTACAATCATGGAGATTTAGTTTCCCATAATTAAAAACTTTCTATATAAATTCTTTATCCTTATATATCTAATCTTTACTCATTTAAGTTATTTTTTTCGCCATACAAAATAAAATAAATTTTAATTACTTTTAGAACCGCGTGCCAACATTTCTAGTTATTAATTAAATTGAGTGCTTTGTATTGTATTTTAAGTATATATATATATATATATATTAAATTAATGTTATAATAATACTAAAATGAGTAATCGTATCCAGCTTGTATACATATATATCCATCATATTCAAAAAGATCTTTGTCACCGCATCGTATCATACTGTAATTGTTTTACTTTGATGTATTAACAACCTACATAGTTCATGGTAATTGATTGTTTATATAGTTTTATATTTATAAATATAATTGAAAGTAATGTTCATAAAACGCTTGACTTTTACCTAACTAAAACTAGAAAAGTGAAATGGACAATTAACCAAACACGTGTCCAATTTCATATTGGCTAAAGGTGCATATGACGACATATATAGGCTGTCAAAATCCATAGGTTAATGCTTTTTAAATTTCCATGTTAATGTCAAAAAGCACTAGGTTGTGCCGGGTCCCTATATGGTCCCAATAATTGACACATTCGTGTTACACAATTATTATTGAAAAATGATAATTTAAGATTCTAGTCATGACCGGCTTATTAATTAATATGTCTTTTCATTTTTAGTCATGGGTCATTTTCCATGATATTAATTAACTAGAGTAGAAAGGTGATATCGTTTTCAATAATTATTCTATTATAAAATAGACAAAATTGTGGCAACGAACAAAAAACTATTTTCCCTTTTCTCAAATCTCCATATGGAGAAGTGGACTAAATTTATAATAAAGGAATTTTATGCAATTCCATTCTACGCAATATAAGAAAGAGATATTGACATAAGGTAGATCAACACAATTCACACATTAAATGTTGAATACAATATTCTCGACAGTTTACAATGATCTAGAACTTCTCCATCTAATTTGTGTCGCTTCTTAGAAGTTAGAAAATATCTAGCTTATGTATAGATTACAAATACACTCCGCTCTTAGAAGATCTCACGACCAAACAATGTCACGGGATTATCATGTTGTCGAGCTCTCGTGCTCACGTAGATCCATGAATGGTACGCTACTAAGCTCATGAATTGATCTCGAAGCACTTCTGAATACCTATTTTCATATAGTAAAAGGTCGGCTCGTTCTCATTTCAACCTTTCTTTTCTTAAGGCAAGAGAAACGAAAAAGTAAACTTACGTGTCTTGTTTTACTTGAAGTGATTAAAGAAAAATGCGTCTCATTTTGTCTTAGTGTTAGTTCAACCATTCTCGATCTCGCGAGTATGACATTTATTTTTGTGATTTTTTTAAATCAACACTTATAATTTCTTTTGTTGGTAATTTCTCCTAAAATCATCAAACTTTTTCCATTAAGTTTTTTTGTTTGTTAAAGCCTTAAAGGCAGATTCCATGTATCAAGCTTACCTTTTTAATTTTTTTTTTTTTTTTTTGCTTTTGTGGATGTAAATGTCACTTATTCACTTTGGTCGGTTCTCCCTCAAACTTTGGAAAATTCACTAAAAAATGGAATATTCACTTTATCTTTTCAGATTTTCTGTCTCCATCGATGCCGACCGTTGGCGTCATTCTTCTTTCTCCACAAATTAATAACGCGTCTAGCTAAAGTATTAATTAGTTACTCGAATATTTTCTTATATATGTAAATATCGACTTATTTCCTGTGTCACTTTCCTGCTAAATATTAAAATTCACGTTAGATGATGTTTTGCGTGTAATCTATTTTTCTTTTTCTTTAAAAATATAATATGTATTTTTTAATAAGGTGTTAAGAACCTTGCGGGTACGAGTTCGAAGACGGATGCAGGTGTGTCAATTTGTCAAATAAAAAAACATAAAATTTTAAAGCGCCTTAATGCGTTTATTAAAAATAGCAAAATATTAAATGTTGATATATAATTTCATATATATTCGAGTATTGTCTAATGTATATTCATGGTTATTAATTTTGTACAATATTTTTTAAATTGTTATGGTGGAAAGACACAATTATAAGTCTTAAATTACTTTCATTTTTATGTAATTATTTTATTTTTAACTTACTTTTGTTCTCCACTTGCTTCGATTCTTCTTTAATATTACTTATTTGTCTCATTCTTTACAAATTTTCTACGATTATTTATTAAATTATATTATAATTTGAACTAGAAAATATTAGTGTGAGAACTAAGAATTTGTAAAGCGTCTTAGGCAAAGCACGAGCACTGAAGTCGCCAGTGCGAGACCGATACGTTGACAACTTTGACAGTGTAAAAGATTATTTGACTTAGTTAAGAGCACGACATACCCCCTCCCTACATACAAAATTAAGTAAAGTTATTCACGAAATAATTGTATTGGTGACGATGTTTAATTATTTAACACTAAAAGTATTAATATAATTTTTTATTGTAGGATACTAATCACCAGATAATCCCAATCATCAATACCATACAACGATAGCATGAGATAATTTCTCAAATACGATTCGTTTCAAAGGAAGAATTTGATACAAAAGTTGATTATCGTTTGCATGAGCGATTATTATGTACAACGACTGTATAATCGGGCGGTACAACATATCTGATTAGTTATGTTAGTTGAGTGAGTCCAAGTGTTGAAAAGTCATTGTCATATATTTAACTTCGCAAAAAATATTTTATACAACTATTACATGATGATGTAATGCAACAAATAGCTAAGTCGTAGTGCAATTTCTTGACACTCCATATTACTCGTGCACCAATACCAATAATCGAACTAGCTACACAAAATGATATCTTAATTAAGTGCAAGCTAAGGATTGCATGAAAATACTTTTTTTCTTATTTTTAATTAAGGCTTTTTGGCTATTAGTTCTATAAAAATACAAAATAATACTCTTAATTTTTTTCCCATCAAACAACCCGGTTCCACTTCCACTTTATATATTTTATCTCCACTCCACTTCTTCACTCCCTCCTTCCTCCGCCATACTCTAGAGAGAGATTTTTAAGAGAGAGAGTGAGACTTTTGCTAGTTGTTATAAGACACAAATATGATGATGGACAAGTATGGTCGTTCTCCATATAGGAGAACAACTAGCATGACGGGAATCACCGTCGTTGGTTTAGATTACACCACGGACATGGCGGCACCTCCTCCTCCTCCACCGGGAGTTGGCGCAGGCGAATACGAACATATGTACAATATGTTGTCGCCTAGATACAACTCATCGTACGTAGTAGAGACGGCTGATTTTTTGAGGAGTTGTGGCCTTTGCAACTGTCGTTTGGCTCCCGGTCGCGATATCTATATGTATAGGTAATTATTAAAAGTAAACAAATATGCATGAACACTTCAATTATAGTGCTTAACTCCATGGAGACGCTTAAGGAAAAAATGGTTTGAGAATTCAATTTTTTATATGTAATTAGAATCAGTTTTCTTTGAATTATTGATTTTATAAGACATTATTGAATTTAGTATGTGTGAGTACTCTGTTAAAATAGAATTTAAACCTATCTTATAGGTTTTAATTTCCTACAATATGCTGTCAAGAGACGATGATTGAATATAGCATGACACATAATTCCTTTTTTTTTTGCCCTCTTGTTTGTTTTTGCCTTCTTTTTACAACACACATTTAGATGGTGCAATTTTTTTTTTTTTTGTGAGGCTACTAATTTCATATAATCATATATAAATACGAGTCTCCTTGATCCTAAATGGGTTACGTTTTTTGGTTGTGACAGATCTACGAGTGTCCAATTAGTATATATCAATATATGAGTATATGACCCAAGTAGCAATTTACTACAAATTTTTTTCTTCTTTTAATTATTATAGTGTAGACTTCTTTTATTTGAACATTATTATTTCCAACTTCAACTAACCAAAAGTTTCATATACCCTTTCATAAAAGAAAATTATTAAACTAATACATATGAAATTATTTAAAGCATATATATATATATGTATATATTTTTTTTTCATGGAGAGAGATCTGATTGCTAAAGTTTAGGTTATAGGAAGAAAAAGAAAAAGAACTATATTCCCCTTTTTCAGTTTTTTTTTTCTTTTTCGCGGGCGTATATATGAAAAGCGGATGTTTAATCGCATATATAAGTGAATAAATAATCTTGATTATTGTTTTTTTTTTAAATTATTACTAACAAACATGTATATTTGTTGTGTGATACGCAACAGGGGTGATGCAGCATTTTGTAGTCTTGAATGTAGGGAGCATCAAATGAATCTTGATGAAAGACAAGAAAGGCGCGAGGCGGCTGCCGCCAAAAAGGGCAATAATCGCCGCGGCGAAGGGGTGGCAGTCGCCCCTAAAGCCACAGCTAAGAGTGGTGCTACGGCGACAGCTTGAGTACTACAATTTACAATGTGTTACATATATGTGGTTTTTATTTGCAATTATAAGTCTTGTATGGGTCTGATCTTATCATCTCTGTAAGAGATTAATATTATAAGATTTAAGATCTAATCAGAATGTTGTGGCACACCTTTTAATCTTGAAGAAGAATTAAGCTCCTACGTTTCTAGGATGCACAAGCGATTGTTATCTAAAGCACCTTATGGCTACTAATATTGTCGCATTGTAAAAATGATGAATACAATAATATAACATGATATATTTATTTCATAATTGCCACTATAATTTAAGACATGAAATATAAATGTAGTCTAACTAAGTTTTTCTTTTGGGAACTTATATAAACTTAATTGTGAGCTATGATTCACCGACATTTCAAAAAATCACGCGTGTTCGTGTATTATCGTGTTGACGTGTTGGACACACATGTAATAGGAATTTATTTAAAAACTTATGTCGATGTATCCGGGTCATACAGTGTCGCTTAACCATGTCACCGTGCATAATAGATTCCGAGTGATCAAAGGAAGCAATATCTATTGAGTTAGCACAGAAGATATAAGTGATTTGTTCGATCCTTCATTTTTTCTTCTTCATGTTTAAGCTAGACTTATACTTACCCGAAATTGTGCATAAAAGTTGGAATAGGCCCAAGCTATCGTAAAACGAGATGGGCCCAATTTTGCAGGTCAAAATCGCTATCTTGTTGAGCCTTATCGAGCCCATCTTTCAGTTCTCTGAGAATTTGGAGTGAAAAAAATCTCGTTTGTATCATATAATTTGAATAATAATATGAGCTATTTATTTATTTTGGCTAATCACCCCGTATTATGCTAATTTTGGCAATAACCCTATGTGACAAATAAATAGCCATGGCAAGCCTTTTGTGATCTGAAAAGCAGCACGTCAACTCAATGCAGTGATATATGTCATCCATTGACCTCTACATAATAGGGTGGGTTGTTATATTTTGCTTGAGAAAAATATTTTACAACATCTTTTCTCAAAAGATATTCATGTCTCATTTTTATACTTTAAATCATCAAAGAAATACAACATAAATTAAAAATTAAAATTAGGTTACAAATTTCAAATCAACATGTTTTTATTTCTTATTTTAATACTTTTACTTGTAAGAACCGTAGAAAAAAAGCATTATAACTACATTATTTCAAATCAACATGTTAAGTCTTAATTATTAGTAAGGTGTACACTATTTGTAGCTTTAATACTTTTTTTTTTGCGATCGTAGACTTATATTTATTTCATCCAATTACCGTGTGATTTGTACTACATTCTATCCTTGTACAATAAACTATAGAGAATTTATTTATTTTTAAAAATAAAAGTAGTTAAAATCTTCTTTTTTTCGATTCCTGAAAAGTAATACATTAACCAATTATCCCAAATGGAAACGCGAAATTAAACAAAAAATAGATTAAGAGAACGATTCGTTTGCTAAAATCATATGGAACCTAGCTACCAGTCAAAAGTCTAAACCAGATCTAAAGACGTGGAACCTTTTTATTGGTGGAGACAGCTAGTACCTACTCGCATATTAATAAAAAAGTTTAGTCGATAAATAATTAAAACAACATGTGCACCACGTCTGAAATGCTAAGTAGTACCTGTCCACATCTAAATAATAAATATATACTTTATTCGGTATAAAATTTCGTCCGATCCACATTGCTTAAATTTGCAAAAAGGTCCTAGTATTTTTGATAACCTACACAAAGTCTTTACATATTATTTGTCGCAAAATTCCCTCGTGTTTTCTAATGCAATGCTAGAGACTCTACCACCAATTACTTTGATATGTCGAGACTCTTTTTAATATATGAAACTCTTATATCTAATGATAGTTATAACTAAAATACTCTTGTGAAGAAAACACATTATTTTATGACCTTCACCGTACCCGTCCCCATTAACAAAAATCACGTACCGGCCTACCCTTGTTGAAATATATGACATTAGCTTTATAGTTTTGAAACATAACATGAGTAGAAATGATAATTCACATATAATTTATTAATTTTAAGCCTTTATGTTAAAAGGAGGGTTTAGTGTTAAATTTTAAATTACGATAGGGTTTTGTGCAACAACTGTAATAAGAGGAGGGTTTAGCTTAGTGTGGTTTACCCGATTAGTGTAGCTTACAGCTATTCCGTCAACTCGAAAGTTTACCTAGTGCGCACCCAAATGGTAATGGTTGCGGTTCTCACGCCATTAACCAAAAATAAAAGTGGGTGCATTACAAATTTGTTCAAGCATAGAGGGCTTTTAGGCAAATGTTTCCAATATTGCACTGAAGTCCAGCTCATTTGCGTTTAGTAAATAGAGGACTGGACCTAAGCCAAAAAAAAAAGTTGGATTCAGAACTATGGCAGCCATCAACCACATCTTCCTCCATCTTCTCATTTTCATCTCAATCTTCACCATTTGCAGATCTGTAAGTTATTTACTTTATTGATCATTATATTGTTACGTGATTATGTCTCATGAATGTTGATATTTCCTTCTCTTCTTTTTTTTTTTGTTTGATGAAGATATTTCTTTCTCTTTCATGTAGTAAAAAGTTGTTAATCATAGAAATAGACAAAGAATCTGATCTCGAATCAATATCCAAACTATCCATTTTTACAATTATTCACATTCTTAAATTCATCATGGATTAAGGTTGCATTTTAGATGAATCGATTACACGAAAATGTAAAGAATTTCTCAGCATTTTACTCTGTTTTTTTATTGTTATTTTTTTATAATTAATTTGAAGTGTACTTCACTTTCACCTAACCATCTCTCTAGCAGTCCAAATTGTTTGAGCCAGTAGTTTTTTGACCGATTGATAGCTAGAAAGGGATTAGATATAAATTAGAATAACTAGAGATTATAGCTACCCATTCCTAATTATGTAATCATTTGTTTATACTACAACGTTTTGTTGCAATATAGTATCATAACACATATCTCTAATAGTATTATGTGTCACCAAATTATTGTAAAATACTTTTACGACTCAATTGTGTTAATTTTACAAATGAAGTTATTATTACACGAGGTAATAAGAGGTTATATATGACAACTGTTACGTATGATCTGTGGACTACAAGAAACATTGAGATGATCTCTTTGAGCATATTGAAAAAATCATCATCTCTCATTCACTGAATTCAAATTTTTATTTTTATAATTTATGGAAATGAAAATCTGAATATTCTGACGCATGAAAATTTAATCAAACTTTATGTTCCAAATTTAACAAAAAATTAATTTGCAGTATGATAACGATGCCGATTGTGTGTACTCTATCTATGTGCGAACTGGATCCATCATCAAAGGTGGGACGGACTCCACCATAACCGTAACCCTCTACGATAAAAAAGGGTACGGGATCCGTATCAACAACCTTGAATCATGGGGCGGGTTAATGGGCCCAGGATACAACTACTTTGAGAGGGGCAATCTCGATATTTTCAGCGGACGTGGCCCATGTTTGACCGGACCCATTTGTGCCATGAACCTCACTTCTAATGGATCTGGGTCGGGTCACGGGTGGTACGTTAACTACGTGGAGGTGACATCAACCGGCGTCCATAGTGAGTGCGCACAAAAGTTGTTTACGGTAGAGCAGTGGCTGGCCACCGATACATCGCCGTATGAGCTAAGTGCAATAATAAATGAGTGTAAGACTAATGTGACTGGGAGTGAGAATGAACGTGTGAATCATGGGTCAGATATGAACGTAGTTTCGGTTATGTGAGTGAAAACGAGTCTTTCTTCAGGGCGAGTGTTTTGGTCCAGGTCAATATTCGGCCCGAGTTGATATCGGACTTCCGCTTTGTGATTGAGTTATTATGGTGTTTATGTTGCTCAATGCTGTTTGTTTGATGATTGTAATTTCGTGAGAATTTGATAAAACGAACTTTATTAGTGACAAAGGCCGTGTAAAATAAGAATGGAGAAGGAATGAAATTCCCTTTTTTGGTGTTGTCTTGTCTCAGATGTTTATTTTTTTTCACTAGGTTGTTGTCTCTAATTTTAGACTTTTAGTACAACATGTTGTTGCATTATTACGGCGCGTTTGGATCTCCCATCTAAATAATTCTCCAAACATTTTATGTGTATATTGATAATTTATTATTGTTGTATATCATGTTTGTTATCCTTGATAATACCCCAAAAATATTAATTATCTTAGTCTAATTTCAAGTTTGGTTACTCAACAACACTGTTCCCCTCTATTCCCCTCTAACGAAAGCATACACCAGCTCAATTGAAATACTCAAAATACCCCTAGATTAATTCATTTGTACACATGATTTGGGGGAAAATTCACCCATATTTAGTAAATCAGAAACCCTAGGCATCAATCTAAACAAAATCACACCATTTGTGGGCAAAATTAGCGACAAAAAATGGCAAACAAGCTCTCTGGTACAACGAAAATTATGGCGAAGCTAGTTCATTACAAGACTGTCGCCTCTGCTTTTGCTCAAATTACCCATGCATCTGTGAATTCCGAAGGCGAGTACTCTGCGAGAGCTGCCTTTGCCCAAGACCAGCCACAAATTCCACCGAGTCAAGCATTGGTTCTGTACCAGGTTTTTTTCTAAGCCCCTCATTTTGATGCTATTATGTCATATTTTGTTTAATTCTCGTAATCATCTATTGTGTTACTGTTACCCGTTTAGAAGCTATATTATGATTGTCCTATGTCTGGTTATTGTTCCGTTTTGTGAGTATTTGTCAAAAAATGATGAATTTGTATTCAATTATGCTAATTAGGTTTCTCCGCTATGTAAAATTAAATGGGAAGGGTACGGAACAATGTTGCCGATACGCGCATTTCTAAAATGCATGATTTGTTAAAATTTTGTAAACTTTATTGATTTGTTCTCCATTACTTTTGTATTGCCACACCTATATATCCCTATATCGCCTTGTTACCTTATTTGTCACCACCTATATTAAACATTTGTTCCGCCTTCAACCAGCTGAATAACAGAAGCGACAACATTGTTAATGCACAAGGATGGGATTTATGGGACATGTGGACAGAAAGGGCAATGGCTAGCATGCTTCATACGTTTTGTCTTTCTAATGAAGTGCGGACCCTTGAAGGTGTGACGAATGCAATCAAGAACGTAGCTTACTTGTTGTTAGAATATGGCCGAAGGGAATTCCCTTGTGTAGCCTATGTGAAGACAGAGTTTATGCGGACGCGTGTAATTTTCTTCAAGTTCTACAAATTTGTTGCCAACTTTGGGCTGGACTTCAACTTTAGTATGGGTCAAGTTGCACCAGTATCAAAAAGGAGTGACTACGCACGTTATATTGTTGAGGTAGCTACCACTTTTTCTAGCCCCTAAAATAATTATCCACAACTAATATTGAAAATTGTACTGACTTTTCGTCTAATAATGTGTTCCGGTGACAGGAGACGGTGCTGGAACGACAATTTAGAGTCGATGGTTTCCCATTCTTCTTCGATTATTTTGTTGTCTACATTGAAAGATGAGCTGTTTATTTTCCCGAGGAACATGTCTACTATATGGCACGGGGTGACAGATTGCTACCTTTATATTTGATGGACAAACATTTGTGGAGGGCACAAGGCACACACATGGAGGAAAAACTATTTGGCATACTCAGTGACTTCTCAAAGGATCATGACGTTAGCACGGAGGCCGGGGTAATGATGGCCATTGACAAGGCAACAGAAGAATTTCTGATACCAAAAGATAGCCTTCGAAGATGGGTTAGGAAAGCGCGCCGTGAGTTCTTCATTACTTGGAAGGTTATTGAACACATAATGCAAGACGTGGACTTATACACTAGGAAAATTGTAATACGTCCCGAGGATAAGACACTACCTTTTGCTGTAAGTAATTTGTCAAATCCCATCAGCTGCATGCATTTCATTTGCTTAAATAAAACAATTGCGCATATTAATGTGTAAGGTCATATGTTACAGGATTTGTATCTTCTACAAGATCTGAGTGAGCTTGGATACCCTGCGTTCCGGCAGTGCCATGCATTCTTTATCATGGGTAAGGCAGCGTTAATGCCTGAGGAACGAGTTGTGCACTTCAACTCTGGAAACTTTGAGCCAGAGTGGGCTTAAGGTTTGTGATGGAATGCTGGTGCCTTGTGAAAGACCCGTTTGGTGGTTTCAAGGATTATAATATCAGTTTTAGTTTTAATATCATGTAATAGACAGCTTAGTTCGGATTTTAGTTTGTTATGGTTTCTTGTAGGCTTGGTTTCAAGCCAATGTTTTATTGCCAGTTAAGTAGACAACTTAAACAGAGCTAGAGCAGCACTATGTACAACTACTATTTCTGTATGGAATATGATTCTGCTAAGTTTAATCTGATTTTGTCGATGATATGGGTTGCTTTTATTTATGTGTGGCTGTCTGTATGGTTGACGTATGTATTATTTGTTTCAAGAGTGGGGAGATGTCTGCTTTTATTCGTTTATATCTACTTTGGACTGGTATTTACTTATCGATTAAGTTTATGGAATTTGTGGAATTTTTTTGGGGTGTTGACGTAGAGTCTGACAAATTGTACGATTTTATGAACCAACAATATATGATGCATGGAAATTTCTAAAAGGTCGTTTCCTCGTTTTCACTTTTAAATTTTGATGAACCTTCTCATTTTATACATTGTTGGTGATGGAACAATGGCAGGCTTTTGAATTCATTGAAAGATATTCAAAATCTCAGCAATAGTAAGGTCCTTATTGCCTTAAGCTTTTTCCAATTAAACATCCTTATGACCAGTGTTATTAAAACCGGCCCGGACCGGCCGGTCGAACCGGTTCGACCGGGAACCGGCCATTAATCCGGGCCTGTTGACCATTCGGACCGGTTCCTGTTAGGAACCGTTCTGGGCCGGAAAAAATCGGCCCAGAACCGCGACCCGGTGGGCCGGTGAATCGGACCGGCCCAATTCAAATGTAAAAAAAAAAAAAAACAGCTGAGGCCTTAATTGCAATTTGAGCCAAAAGCCCCAAACCATTCTCAATCACTTTCTCACGCTTCAGTAGGTCTGGTAAACAGAAACATTCAAATAAAGTTAGAATTAAACCCTAAATAAATAGTATAATCTTCAACCACCGCCGCCGTCGTCGCCGCACGAAGTAAGATATTGTTTTTTATATTCATTATTTTGATGATTTAAGTTAATGATTTTTATTTGTTCTTATTATAACTTATAAATTCTAATTTATCATTCTAAATATCATACACAATTTTAAATTACAGATTATGATTTTCATGCTTGGAATTATATATTTTGGTGAGTGATGATTATTGATTTGATATTGTAAATTTTTAATGTGATTGTGGGAGTAGAGTTGTGTTTATTTATTATGAATTAGGAGTAGAAAAATCAATTTTTGAAGGTAATATTTGAAATTATGATAATGAATATGTTGTTCTACATCGTATATGTCGGCTGTGAAGGATGTTTGACTACTTGACTACATTGACCGGTCGGACCAGTGGTTCAAACGGTTCGAACCAGTAAAACCAGTAACCAGTGATGTACCGGTTCGACGTCCGGTCCGGTTCTGAAAACACTGCTTATGACCACTAAAGTCTTCTAACATGTTTCATGTGCTTGGTTAAAACTTATTGCTCACTTACCTACCATTACCAGAAACACCTATATAAAAACTAATAGAAGCTCTTCACTGCAATTCACTTCAAGCCACCTGCTTACATTACCACTTCAGCCTTCAAGTTAACTATTGGGAAATTAATTTAAATGACAAGTGAATCAAGCAATACGACAGAAAAATGGGTGGAGACAACAACTTTTATGTTGTCGCGTACACGATCCAGGCTTGAAACCAGTCGCATTCCTCGATGTTATTGTAGTTTAGTTGTTATTTTGCGCACTAGTTGGTCGTTGGAGAATCCTGGGCGGAGAATATGGAAATGCTCCAATGAACGGGCATGCATTCTAAGTTTATTTCATTCAAGATTTATTGAAATTACCTTTCCATTAATATTTTCCTTTGCCTTACCTTAAATTACAGCCCCTAATATTCTTTACCTAGTGCAGGGTATGCGTTGCGAGTTCTCTGCTTGGAAAGATGGTGAATTGAGTGTCCATTACAAGGACGTGGTTAATGGCCTAGTGTTTAAAACTAAGGAGCTCCGCGCTGCGACTGTGTGTACGAAACGTTCGATGTACATGTACAAAGTGTCCATTGTTTTAGTCATAATAGTTGTGGCACTTATTATTATGAACATCCTAGTTTAGAGGTTGGATAACTCCTTATAAGGACTATAAAAGTCTTTGTTCCAGTACAATCCATTGTGTTACGTATTGCATTTCACTGGACTTAATATAAAATAATGCGGCTGATCAAGTAACGATGTACTGAACTCGGAATGTTGGTTTATCGAAAATCATTTATATAATAATTTATCAAAAGACCTTGCGGAATGTATGTCTTTTTGAAATTAGCATTCTTTAATGGAAAATTTCAACAAGTATCTATTAACTTTGTGGTTGACTGGTGAGTCAAACGAATGTTGATTTAGCGGTTCTGCATAAGAATTTCAAATTGGTGTTGTGTGTATGGCTTGAGGTTTACTGTTGGGGTTTAAGGAAGTAGCATTTTCAGAACTTGATAACCTTTTCTTTGTTTTTTTAAAAATTAACAAGAATGACATGTTGAAATACATTGAATTAATTTTCAGCATGTTGTACATGAAAAAAACAAGGTTATGGAAGTTTTATTTCAGCATTCTTTTGCTGAAGTGCACAAAGCAGTATAATATTGTGCATTTGCACAACTAAACCATATTTTAGGTCTGTGAATTACCACATTCATTGTGCCAACCAAGCAATAAGGGAGACAAGACCTCGAATCTACCAAAAAGCAGAAAATTAAACCCAAGTCACTTCTGTAATCAATCCACTTTTGAACTTAAACTGCTTTGCAGAAAATATTGGGCTGATTGACATATCAGATATCCCTCACCCCCCAACAAATAAAATAAATTTCTATTTTATCTTCACACACACCTACTCATTCCTTTAACAGTATAAATACCACCCATTTAAAGGCAGTACATGGAACCTTCAACTTATAAACTACTCTTGTCATACAAAAAACAGTATCATGCCTTTGCTTAACTCTGCCCCGCAGCATCCCCGCCCACAAATGCGTTTGCTATACACTCGTGAGTGGACCGTTCACGTTGACACACTGTTCATTAGTTGGCTTGTTGTGGAAGGTCGTCGGCTAGGAAGGAACCTGACTACAAACGATTTAGGCACTATACGTTGTGCACGCAACCAAATCAATTCAAACCTCAACAAATCACTCAGTCTCCGCCAATGCATCACACAGTTTTGGAAGCCTCATTCGCGTTATACTATTTTCAACTTCAGCATCAGCCTCAGTGCCGTGCACTACGACCAGGCAAACAACATTGTTTTCCCATTTGAGGAGTTCGTGTGGGACTACTGCTATCTGGTTTGTGTCAATATTTATGGATCAATTCTGTTTTATGCATCACAACTTAAAAATTCTTCTGATAAAAGGCCAAAAATTACTTAGTTTTTTTATACAGTAGTACGTGTTAGTACTATTGTTCTTCAAATTAACATTTCAGCATCCTAAGCTTGTAATCTTCTTAAGAGTATAATGATTTTCTCTGTTGCCTGCCAGAAATATCCCTTCAGTGAGGCGTATATATTGGAGGGGAACCAGCATGGAAGGAAATGCGCAAGTTATTTGGTCGTACAACTGCAACATCACCTTGCTCCATCCTTTACACCACAGACCAATCCGAAGATGGCAACCAACCTGCTTCTCCACATCCTCTGCCAGTTGTTGCGAACGCGGGACAAGACTTGGAGAATTATGAGGCAAGTCCAACTAACTCTTTTTGGTCCGAGTTGAGGGAACTGGAATTTACTGAATGGAGTTCCTTCCTTGAAAATGAAAACCAGGTTGTGCCACAGAATGGCTCCGTTGAAGAAGATGGGAACACCGTTATTGTACTCTCTGTTTCGCTCAACGAGTAGCGCCTCCACAATCTGTTGGTTTACCACAGCCAAACTAATGAGTACAGTCATGATGGCAACGATATCACTTCCCTTGGTACTGCAACCGATGTTGTTTGAGCTTTGTCCTACGCCTTCAACACTCTAACATGGATTGCATGGATCACAATTCGAGAAGCCTATTATATATATATATATATATATTTAGGTTATGTATTATTTATGTCTTTCGTTTGTTTTGTTGATGATCCTACGTATTTTTACCCGTACTCCACACCGTAGACCTGATTTGGCTTATATGTAACTTTCTGTTTTTGGTCCTTCTCGTTCACATGTGTGGGCGGTGCTTTCAGTCGTCGTATGTACTTTGATGTCATCCTATTTTGTTCATCAATGGACCAGCATTTGTATTTTTTGTGCTTTTATTAACCTCAAATTGCATTATTCTAGATTTTGTTAAATGATTTCATCACCTATTCCAGATTTAATAGATAGTTGTTGCGAAAACTAAACAACGTGACCAAATACAGCGCATAGTAAATGAGATTTTAGTTCGATAAGCCTTAACCTCCCGTCACTATTTAACAATTCTGTGTAATAAGCAGGAGTAATGTTGTGACACTCCTTTCACCCAACAACCAAGATAAGTTAGCTAAGATTAATGTAACAAGATTGGACACTGAACAAAATAGTTGTAGAACCAAATAAATGTCAAACAATTGTCCATTTGTGATTTATATAGCAATGTAATAAGGAAAATTACAAAATTAGGTCAGTTAAGTAATTCACACTTTGCCAATTAACTGTCATTGCAGATGGAATAAGACAATATTGCAGCGTGTGCTTTGTATCGAAGGCAAAAAACTCTTTTACAACAACAATAGTTCAGTTAGGTTGCCTACTAAAAGCTTTTGCACTTGAATGACAGGTATATTCTAAAAACAAGGGAAGTGTTGAGAAAAGAAAGTACTAATAAAGAACTGCTGAGTTTCAGTATCTGCCTAAGCATGTGTTAGAATGTGTTCATTTTGTTATGTGTTCTAGTAACTGTATTTTGTTAAAATCGTGTTACAAAGTTATATTTATCCCTCCTTTTTGAGATGCAAGTGTTATGTCTCATTAGGAGTAGGGCAACTGAAGAAACAAAATATGATGCATGGAAATTGTTGACAAAAACTATACTTTTATAATTGTTGACAAAAACTATACTTTTAAGAAAAATAATATAATATGTTTTTTTTTTCTCAAGTTCAGACATAACTTGCATGAGGGAACTTACATACATTCAAAATTCTATGTTCCTTTTATTCATGTAACCACATGTAGTAATGTGTAACAAAATTGAATAAACAAACATTGTCAGTGGATATAATCCATTAAGCAGCCTTCATTTGCTGAGGAGATTCCACAACTACCACCTCTGAGGGATTTAAAATCATCACTTCATTAGGGTGACTTTACACTTAATTCAGGGTTCAAAACCGTCTTCCATCAAATTACACATCAATATTACATTTCTGATAGCTGGGACTATACAGAGAATCCATTGAGATTTTTCTTTCCATCTTTAATAACTTGTAATCATTTCTTTTAAGCTCAGTGAAGTAACATCTGCTACTACAAATACAAGTCCTCCGGCATACTACTTTAATGATCCTTACAATATTCTATTGTATTTGTAGATGGTTCCACAACTACTGCATGTTGTTGAGACTTCATTAGGCTTTTTGCTACTTAATTACAAGATTGAAAATCAAGCTTCCATGACATTACACATTAGTATTAAAGTTTTGATACTTGTTTAGATTGAGAAAATCCAATGAGATCTTTAGAAAGCTGTAAACTATTGATATACACAACTTGTAATCATTTCTATAAATCTCAAGTTGTAACATCTCCTAATACAAATACAAGTCATCTGACATAGTACTTTAATCCTATTTACAAGCATCATGTTTATTTTTGATAGATCCACAACTACCACCTGCCCCTCATTTGAATTCTGGAAATCATTAGTCTTCTTGGCACTTAATTACCTGCTTGAAAATGAGGTTATCATTAGATAACACATCAGTATTAAAGTTTTGATACATGTTTACATGCAGAAATAGCATTGACAACTTAAGTTGCACATCAACCATTGCTTTCCATCTGTACAAACTACTAACCATTCCTTTAAATCTAAATCTCAATTGTTACCATCTCCTACTACAAATACAACCCCTCTAACCTTATACTAACGTCATCCTTACAGCCAACTAAACACTGAACAAGCAAGTAGTAATAAATTCTAATGGCTAACCACAGTGTTGCTCCCTTGCAACCACATTCTCAAGCATTTTTCTTGTACACCCCTCAATGAACCATAGCTGTTGACTCCATGTTCATTGACACCCTACTGATTGAAAGGAACAGACTTGGCATACCTCTGACCAGGATAGATACCATACCAATCCGTACCGCTCGCAACAGAGTTAATGCCATGTTCAATAAGTCGTTCACGGACCGTGAATGTATGAATTAGTTCAAGAAACTCCAGTGCCGTCACGGTGTCTTTAACTTTATTATCTGCTTAAGTTCAGTATATTACGATGAAATGGACAATGTAGTTCACGCCTTCGAGGACTTCGTGTGGGACTACGTTGTGTTGGTAAAATCTTATCTGTTAAACGCGTGTATTAATTTTATTGTGCGTTAACATTTATGGTTTAATTGATCATGTACCATGTTACAAAACTTGTACTCTTACTAACCTTTCAGCGATTTTGGTGCAGAAATATAAGCTTGGCGAGGCTTACATGCTCAGAGGAGAAACTGAGCATGTATAGGATTATTAGGATGTGATTGAATAACTTCTTGAGGTATCTCATATGTCAAATTTGTTACTCATCAGGCATAGATTCCTCAATAATAGGATCATTAGGTTTTGATGCTCCTTTTCTTTTTCGAGGATTTTTGCCCTTTAAGCCAACAGGACGTTCACATTTCTTAGATATATCAAAGATATCATCATTTGATGTTTCTTTTGGAATTACAATATGCGCAGGAGCATTTGCAGCTGGTATATGTGATTTTGTTACCCTGCTTATGTCAGTAAATGCATCGGGTAATTGATTTGCAATAGCTTGTAAATGCAAGATTTTCTTTACTTCCAAATCACATTGCTTTGTTAGCATATCAAAGCTTGTCAAAGATAGATAATACCATGATATATCGTTTTTCAACTGCTTTTTTTCTCCCCCTAAGGTTGGAAAATTTGCCTCATTAAAATGGCAATCGACAAATGTGTCGTAAAGACATCACCTGTTAGAGGCTCAAGATATCTGATTATTGATGGTGAGTCAAATCCAACATATATTCCCAATCTTCTTTGTGGTCCCATTTTTGTTCGCTTTGGTGGTGCAATTGGAACATAAACTGCACAACCAAAAATCTCTATATGAGAAATATTGGGTTCATGACCAAAAGCAAATTGTAATGAGAAATATTCATGATACGAGCTTGGTCTAATGCGAATTAGTGATGTAGCATGTAAAATTGTATAACACCATAGAGAACTTGACAATTTAGCTTTCATCAACAATGGCCTAGCAATTAATTGAATACATTTAATTAATGATTTAGTTAAACCATTTTGAGTATGTACATGTGCAACACTATGTTCAACCGTAATTCCGGTTGACATACAATAATCATTCAAAGCTTGAGATGTGAATTCACCAACATTGTCAAGTCTGACTTTCTTGATCGTATAGTCAGGAAATTGGGCTCTTATTTTAATTATTTGAGCCAAAAATCTCGCAAATGCCATATTTTGAGTAGACAGTAGACAGATATGTGACCATCGACCTAAGGCATCAATTAATACCATAAAATATTGAAATGATCCACATGATGGATGAATAGGTCCACATATATCACCTTGAATTCTTTCAAGAAATGTGGGTAATTCCGTTTTAATTTTAACTGGTGAATGCTTTATAATTAGCTTTCCAAGAGAACATGCTTCACATGGACTATTGTTGCTCAGATTGAGTTTTGATCATTTTAATGAATGTCCATGTGTAGTTTCAATTATCCTTCGCATCATTATTGAACCAGGATGGCCTAGTCGATCATGCCATAGAGTCAATAATTCTGGATTTTCATTGACTACCATATTTGATTTGATTTCATTAATATATGTATAATGCAGCCCTGATGAGATATATGGTAGTTTTTCAAGAAAATGTTTCTTTCTTGGCATATGCTTAGTAATGAAGTGACTCAGTATCATATCTATGACGATATATATCTTTAAAACTCAATAAATTCCTTCTGGATTTTGGGGCAAAGAAGGCATCATTGATGATAATCTTTGTTCCATTTGGTAAAGTAAAAGTAGCTCTACCAGATCCTTCAATCAATTTAATAGGACCTTCTATTGTAAGAACTTTAAATTTTGAGGGTTCTAAATATGTAAAATATTTCTTACTTGTGAGAATTGTATGAGTTGTACAACAGTCAAGTAGGCAGAAATCACCGGTATGCTCCATATCATGCTTCAGTTCAAATAAACAATATTAAAACAAATATTTCAATAAACACGGTAAATATTTGAAAAGAGATTAATTTATTGAAAGCACACAATAGAAATGCAGGAAGCAGATAATACAACTTAAAACATAAATCACACTAAGCATATTCAGCCAGAAGATCACAAAACACATATTAAGCCAAACGAACATCATAGTCATCAGTAAAGTTTGTCGCCTCCATAAAGGTGGAATCATCATTTGGATTTTGTTCGACAAGGTTAACTTCCTTTTCTTTACCCTTAAAACTTTCTTGGTACATCTTACAAAGATGTTCTGGTGTACGGCATTTGTTGGCCTAATGCCCTTTCATTCCATATTTAAAACAATAACCTTGAGAGTTTTTATATTTTTTTTGTTCTGGTGGTTATTCTTAAAAACGGTGTTGGTATGCGAGGGATTGTAAAAACCCCCTCGACCACGACCACCTCTTTTACAGCACCTCTATAGTCATATCCTCCTCTATGACCACCTCTACCTTGACCACGACCTCGATATGCATTATCATTGTTGTCTCGTCCATAGGAGTTTGAAAAATTAATGACATTTGTCTCAGGTAATGCATGTGCTCCAGGAGGAAGAGATTGATGATTTTTCATCAATAAGTTATTGTAACTTTCTGCCATTAACAATATTTGTTGCAAGTCGTGATATTTTGAAATATTCAGCAATTTGTATTGTTGTTGGACATTTATCATGGACACATGGAAATTAGAAAGTGTTTTCTCTATCATTTCTCTATCAGTAAGCTTTATTCCACAATAAATTAAATCTGAACGAATCTCATCAGCGCGGAGTTGTATGCGCTTACAGTTTCAAAATCTTGGAACCTTAAATTGTTCTAATCATCAGTGGCTTTTGGCAACATGGTTTCGTTTTGATGGCCATATCTTTCCAGTAGGTTTATCCATAATTCATGAGGATCGGTGACATCGAGATATTCCCTCTTTAAGGTTTCATCTAAATGCTTTCTCATATAGATCACAACCTCACATTTTTCTGGATCCGTATTTGTATTTACTGCAGCAAGAGTTTCAACGATACTCTTTGATCTGAGGTACAATTTTGTATCTGATTTCCATTGTCCATAATTCTTGCCAGTGATATTGAGTATACAACTAACTGTACCTGTGAGGTTAGACATTTTTCAAGCTAAATACATAACAAAAAAATGTAATTAGGATCAAAATATTTTATTTAACACATAATCATAGAAGCACAATTATTACAATAATACAATGTATTTATCTCATCTCTAGCCAAATCTTGAACTCGAACATTATTATGATAAAAGAGAGGAATATCATAGGGACAAACATAGGAGTTTCCTCATCTACTAGCATAAACATAAAAGTTGAAAGGTAAATAAGGATCAAGATCGCTGTTATTGTAGAGATCATTTTGCAAGATCAGAGAAATAATGTGAAGATTTGTGTGGAATTTGTGTATTTATAGAGGAAAAATGTAAGTAGCCGTTTATAGTCGTTAGAAAAATAATTATTTTGGCATGTTTTATGAACGATAATGTCTTTAATAATTTAGCAACAAAAATTAATTGTAATAACATGTAAAATAATTTTCGCCGCATTTGTGATATTTTAACGGACATATGGAATAATATTACGATAAGTAAATACATATATATTTTTCGCCACATTGCTATGGAAAAACTTTCATGGGCTTAAGGAATAATGTAAACAAGTAAAATAATTGCAATGAATTAAGTGAGTAAATAATTTCCGCCACATTACTATGTAAAAATTTTCATGGGCTTATGGGATAAAATAAGTAATATAATAGGAGGTAAAGCCTCCCATAATAATAAATTGTCAGCATTAATAGAAGGTAAAACCTTCAATAATAATAAATTATCAGTAGTCGTTTCTAGCTTGGGGTTAACTCAAGCATCAACGGAAGTTAAAATTAGCGTTAGTGTTAGAGTTAGATGACAGTAAAATATAAATTGTCAGTAGTTGTTTCTAGCTTGGGGTTAACTCAAGCATCAACGGAAGATAAAATTAACGTTAGTGTTAAAGTTAGATGACAGTAAAATATAAAGAGGATTTTCATCTAATCATAAAATTATAGACATTCGGTAATCCGCCTAGTCTATAATAATGGAGATAGATGAACAAGTAAATATAAACTTTCGTACCTTTTAACGTTGAACGTTTTCTTTAACGAAAGAACTGAATTCTTCCGGATCGAGCACTATCGTGCTGATAACGTGTTATAGAAAAGCTAAAACTATTGGGGTTTATAACAATATATTTAAAAGGACATAAGGAAAGAAGAGCAAATAAAGAGTATATTACTTGTGAATGAGTGTTTTTCTCTTCATCTTGATGACTCATTATATAGGGAGGAATTTTCAATATCTTACACTATTTATAACAACTACTACTATTATAAAATAGTATTTGTACATAATTTTCAACAATTGTCACTAAGCATATCCCACTAATAACCATATTTGTAACAATTAGATATTTCTTGAGTTATTTTGTGGTAAAATGTAAGAGATTACCAATAAGCAAGACATTCAATTATCACAACTCTTTTGGGACCCCTAAACCATCAAATCATCTTGTAAAAAGCAACGTGGACATAACGATGACTGTTTTTTCTTCTTCATTTGTTTTACACTGGAGCTGCCTCGAAGTCTCTTTTATTTGTTCTTTTTTGAATTTTCTTTCTGCTTTAAAGTAAAATTACTAATGGCTACAAAGTGGAAACCAAAACCCATCATAGTCCTCATATCTTCAACTCCAACCAGATAGGAGCAATTGAGTCGTAAGAGAAAATACGTGATGACATGCTTTTTGACAAATGAACTTTATAAAATGTACACTGTGTTAATTGAATGTGTGCTTCTCCTGTGTTATTATCATGTGATAACTTATGAATTATTCATGGAATATGCGGTATAATTTGAGTTTGTAATTTTAAATTCACATTCTCACAGAACCTCCATTATATTCCTAAAAGCATATGTCTATATCAAAAAATTATTCTCTTTTTCTTATAGGGAAAAGTCAACTTGCTTTATCTTGATCCAGTATTATTAATCTCATAAATCGTATATCTATACTTGGCCTAATCTATACATTTTCCACTTCAATTTGTAAAACTTTTTCAACGCAAGGAGCTTCACAAGAATATCAACCATGTCACTTCTGGTGGAGTGTATATGTTTAAATTTTGCCTGTTACTTTGATTATAAGTTCAGTACATATATCAACTGTACTAGTTAGCGAGTTCAGTTTTCATGTCTAAAATCAGTTAGGTACACACGTTTAATGAAATAACACAGTTGCTTCCTGCTTGTAGATCTTCCGTTATTACTCATGTAACTTAATTTCGATTGTGTTGTTTCATTGTAAGAGTTATGTATTGTGTAAATCAATATTTTAACTCGTCAAAATTATGAATAAGAGGCTAATATTTTGGCTGACCAAATCAGTGGTCATTGAGCTGTGACTAAAAAGAGTAGAGCATGTCCTCAGCCAAACCAAATATGAAAAAGCAATCAAATCGCGTGTGGCCCTCTAAGTTAACATAGGTTCTATGTAAAAGAGATATATAGCACACCTTAATATAAAATTATATATATATATATAAACTATAACATAATTATTTTTCAAAAAATCTTATATTTATACATCGCCAATAATTGAGATGAATATAATAAAATCAAATTCCGGTGTGAACACATTGAATTATACAAGACTTAACTGGCAATCCGCCCCCACATGCTAAAAGATATGATTGAAAGAAAGAAGAAAAAGAATTGATCTCCACTCAGACACTTCTGACCACTCAACATTGCAATATATCACTACCCACTGTAAAAGGCCAAATCTTAGCATTACTTTTTGCTTTAGAGAGAAAGAAAAAGAGAGCTCTTGTGTCATGGCATACTATCTGCAATCCTTGGTGAGAGTTATAGAGCTGATCCTTTGCCATGAAAAACAACACAAATACTTTGATGATAACAATACCACACCGCAACTTTACTCCCTCATGGAAAAAGCCTGTTTTCTTAGAGACTCTTTTGCAAATCACGCAATACTGAGCCATCAACAAGATAGTTTTGAGGATCGGATACGAGATGTGGCAGAAAATGCCGAAGATGTTCTTGAAACTTACGTTTCTCTTTTCGAAACTGAGGACGCCATCCCCGCTCCGGACTTGCAGAGCTTACTTGAAAGTTTTGATTCCTTGAAGGAAGAGATGATGGAGATCTTGGATGGGGATAGGGTATCGGGCCATAGACCATTGCCTGCTGTTGCATCGTCGAGGATTAATGAACGAAATAATCCTAACAATATCATGGTGGGATTTACAGAAGACTTACTCGAATTGAAGGGTCGAGTCTTTGGAGATTCGTCTCAACTTGAAATCATCCCAATTGTTGGGATGGGAGGCATTGGCAAGACCACTCTTGCTCGAAGTATTCACGATGACCCGTCTGTTGCTTCTCATTTTGATGTTTGTGCATGGACAACGGTATCCGATGACTATAGTCTTAGGGATATGTTACTTAGCCTTCTTCGCTCTATTCCTGGGAATCAAATGATTGGAGAGGAAGCCCATATGCTAGGACTTACTTTATACCGAAGTTTAGTAGGAAGGAGATATCTAATTGTATTGGACGATATTTGGCGTTCCATTGCTTGGGATGATGTGAAGAAGTACTTTCCGAACGATAACAATGGAAGTCGAATCATTCTGACAACCAGAGAATCTAATGTGGCCACGTGCGTAGATTCGACAAGCCTGCAACACCAAGTTCGTCCTCTCAACAAAGTCGATAGTTGGAAGCTTCTCAGCAAAAAGGTTTTCGGTGAAGAAGCCTCCCTTCATGAACTGGAAGAACTTGGGAGAGAAATAGCAAATTGTTGTGGAGGACTCCCCCTTGCTCTTCAAGTCATTGGGGGACTACTCTCTCAAACTGAAAGAACGAAAACCTCTTGGAAGCAAGTTGCAAGCGACGTGATCTCCGCCATAACTAATGAAGATGAGCGGATCTCAAGTATATTGTCTTTGAGTTATAATAATTTACCTTATTATCTCAAACCTTGTTTCTTGTACATGAGTACTTCTCGCGAAGATTGTGAGATAAGCCCATCAACGCTCATCCGACAGTGGATTGCAGAAGGATTTCTAATACCAATTCTAGGTAAGAGCCAAGAAGAGGTTGCATCGGCACACATTAATTCTCTCATTGAACGAAATCTGATTTTTGTTCATGAAAAGCAAGGCAGTTTTGGAGAAGATTCGTACTTTGAAGAAGATACTGCGTTGGGTATACATGATCTCTTGTTGGAGTTGTGTGTGCTTAAGGCTCGTGAGAAGAAGTTTTTTCATATCGTGGATGGGAGAATTGATCTTAACGCCTCACGAGACATGTCAGGTGTGCGTCGGGTGAATTTTCTTTCTTTAGGTTCGGTTGAAAATACTTACGATTCAACAAGGCAAAAGCAACTTACTCGTTCATTATTTAGAACCTCGAAGTTCGGTACCCGACATGATGAGATGGTTGGTCATGGTTTTTATACATTACGGTTGGTGAATGGGACCTGGAGGAGAGATTTTGAAGCTGTAATTGAAGCTGTCAACTTAAGATACTTGAGTATATGGGTTAAGGAGAAAGTAGATTCAAGGATAACTACTTTGAGGAATCTACAATTCCTAATTATTGAAGGATACGGAAGGATCAAGGTACCACATGAACTATTTGAAATGCCGCAGTTGAGGGAGATCTCTAGTGATAAAATTCTGCTTTGTGATTTTAAGGAGCCGTTGTCGAAAAATCTTGTGTTTCAAGAAAACCTGCATACTCTGCCTATATTAAAAATCACAGCTAACATCGAAGTGGTTCTTGCAAAATTCCCAAACCTAAAACATTTAGGACTGGAGTACAGGTACAGCCGTAGATCAAATTCACATCCAACATATTCTCCCCTCATAATAATAGTCTCCTGTCTCCGGAAAATTGAAAGACTACATATATTGTGCAGCGATTTCTCAAATCACTTCTTGTTGGAGTACTGCAGTTTCTCAAATACACTCAAGAGTTTGTTATTAGAAAATTTTACTTTACCTGAGGCATTTATGGAGACACTGGGTATGCTTCCCAATCTTGAAGTTCTCGAACTCTATCAAATTCGGCTTGAAGATACTAAACATTGGAAGTTGTCCGAGGGGAAGTTCAGCAGACTAAAGCATTTGACACTTTCATACTTGAATTTGGTTAGATGGGAAGCCGACGAGACTCACTTCCCCATACTCGAAAAACTCGTGATTTATTCTTGCCTTAAGCTCAAAGAACTCCCTTCGGCTATTGGAGACATTGATACTCTCAAGGTACTCAGAGCGAATGATTCAAGTCGTTCCGTCGAGGCTTGGGCAACGCAAATAAAAGAGGAACAACTAGATTACGGGAACGAACTCCTTCAAGTTCATGTTTCTAAGCGTCCTTTCGATTTTTCCGATAGTGACAGTTCAGATACAGATATAGATTACAGTTTCAGTTCAGCAGAAGAAGAAGACAGTTGAATTTCGAGTAAAATGCAAAAAACTACCCTGTGTTATTTCTAATTGGCAAAAAAAACCCTGTGTTATTTTTATTAGCAAAAACCCCTCTGTATTGTCCATAAATTAGCAAAAACCCCCTTCATGACATATTTTACAATGACAATACCAATAATTAATGATTTATAAGTATTACAATTTTATAATAAACATATACTTGTTACAATAAATATTATGCATCGTGTTACAAATTTTTTAGATTTTTTTAAAATTGTATAAAAACATAATAAAATTAGTCGGTACCGTAATTATATTTTTACATATCTAAAAACTAAGGTTTTCTTCAAAATTAATAAACAAAAATATGCATACAATTTAATTTGAACATTATTAGTTCCATATGTATCAAAGACATACAATAAAAATCATATTTTGAGATCAATCTCAGTATGTGCGAATTAATTTAGTGTAGTAGGGGGTTTTTTGCTAATTTTGAAATAACACAGGGGTTTTTTTGCCAATTAAAATAACACAGGGGTTTTTTTGCCAATTAGAAATAACACATGGTAGTTTTTTGCATTTTACTCGTTGAATTTCCTTTCTTTACAATTTATTTAATTCTGAAAAAGAAAATGGTCTTTGTAAAATAATTTTATTTACACTCTAGCTATTCCTGTATTTGTTGCTTTTCAACATTTAGAGAATATAAAAATATGAAGACATTTTAGTTTTAAAAAGAAAAGTTTACTTTTGCGTAGACGGTAGGAATGAATGACATTTCATACCAAGTCAAACTTTAAAACAAAATTGTGGTACGAAATGCTAATTATTCAATAATATAGGGGGTTATTTGCTAATAAGAATAACACTTGGGGGGTTACGCCAATAGAAATAAGTCAATAACACAAAGGGTAGTTTAATTATACCAATAGCTCGATATCTTTTTCCTAATACAACAGGAAAATTATGAGGACTCGTTTGCTTTGCTCAACTAAGCCTAATTAGATTAATAATTGTAGATATAAGTTTGTTTCCGCCAGATACGAACATGTAGAATCGATTTTTTTTACATTTACAAGATATTATACGAATGTGATACGTCAAATATCTAATATTAATAATTATATATAAGGATATAATTTATATAAAAATATCAAATAATATTATATCTAATCACTTGCACAGTCATTAGCCAAATACGATTAGAAACATATCAAAGTTTTGTGTGTTATTTTTATTTTGGCTTGAAATAGAGGGTTTCCACGATTTTATATATAATTTTCTAAAAAAATATTGCAATTTAATTCTTGTTGGGCCTTTTCTAGTTTTAAAACAACTATCACACTGCTCTTATAAATTGCTGATACATATCGGATACTCCTCAGATACTCTTCACGGCATATTTGATAGGTGTATCCGTCTTTTTCTAATTAATTTTTAATGCAGGATACGCCACGTGGCGTATCCAGTACGTATTCAAAGAGTATCTGAAGAGTATCGATATCCGATACGTATCCGACACTGACCGGTCATTTCTTTGGAGTATCCGTGCATCATAACTTGCAATTTACTCCAAAAACATTAGCTTTATCTCTACTTTTCAATTAAAAGTTAAAACCTACAAACTTTGACGACTTTTATCTCAAACCCTTCAAATCTCTAAAGTTAACTATGTAAGAACTTGTAATTAGTATGCATTTAATTTATAACAATCAAAATAATCCTCCCATACGACATATTATACATATTTCACAATATACTCACAACCAGTGTTGTGAAAGGCGAAAAGCGCAGGGCGAGCGTTTTTCATACTTAGAAGCGAAGCGTCAGCTTAGAGACGTTAAGCGTAAGCTCCACAAATGTTGGCATTTTTATTTTATTTCAAATATAAAAATATAATTACGTAAACAACATTGGAAAAATATTGACTAAAACAAAAAGATGCAAATAATATAATCTTCAGAATGTTCAAAAACATATTTCAACTAAAAGTCTAAAACCAATATTTCTCAGATTCAAAAATACCCATAAAGATCATTCATCGTCGCTTTCACAAAAAATATAAAATATAAAAAAACATATTAAAGAAATACTTAAAATTGCAATTTGTGAACCATAAAATCACCATTTAATTTTGTTTTTGGGCTCATTTTGAACAACCCATTCTTTCTTTCTTTGGGCCGAACAAACTCTCAAATCTGAACGGGCAAACCTGTAAAAAAAAAAAAAAAATTGGGCGTAGAGCTTGGAGCGCGCTCCAGGAAAGCCACGCACAAAACAAGTGCTCTAGTGCATTTTTGGCTCCGTTTCGCTCAGAGCGCGCTTTAGCAGCGCTTTTCACAACATTGCTCACAACATTTAATAGCATATAATGAGATATAATTGATAAAAATGATTTTAAAAAACAACGTAACAATGGTCAATTTATTTTTGTTTGACAACATTGCTCACAACATTTAATAGCATATAATGAGATATAATTGATAAAAATGATTTTAAAAAAACACCGTAACAATGGTCAATTTATTTTTGTTTGATAATAGACAAAATATAGAAAATATACACGCCACATGCTTGATTGTAACTCTCTATGTTCAAGGGCGGAGCCATTGTATCAAAAACTTTATCTACACAAAAAATTGCTCGCTAATGTCAAACATATACATCTAAAAGGCCTTTAAAGCTTTGATAGAAGAGTGTAAGAAGCAAATCTCATGTTACCTTCGAATTCCGATTTGAAAGATGACGACGTCAAGAAGTCGAGGAGTCAGGCTTTTTGGCAGCGGCAGCGGTGGCCAAGTCAATGGCGTGATGAGATGCGTTACAACGTGCCACCCATTGTGGAATAGGAGTTTCCATTATTGATGATATTTGGTTTTTGGATTTTGGCTTAAGAGGATGAAAAATAAGGAATGGTGGAAATTCTTATAAGAAATGGATGTGTAGTTAATTGGCAACAATAAGGGTAAATACACCATTTAGCCCAAATAAGTAGCAAGATTAAAAAAAATGGGTCAATTAGTCAAAGCAAATATAGTGTTATTTGTTTTTGTTGGACTTAATTTAGGGTAGCAAATCATGCAACCTAATAATAATATCCAAGACTATTAATAAGGGTAAATTAATAGTCACGAGACTATTAATTTTGAAAGCAAACGAGTTCTGACAGTTGACTACTCAACCTCGAAACGGAACACCCCAATTAACGGCACCTAAATAAGATAATTAAATGACAACTTGGGAATTATGATTACTCAAGCTCGATAACTAAACTAACGTAAAGATGTTATAAGAAAACAAATAACTTGATCATCTTATAGAAAATTCCATGTTTGCAGCGTCAAAGGTGAAACCAAACAGTTTGATTATGCGTGCTAATTTATGGCCTAGTCGCTCTATTTACATGTATAAAGATAACCTGAGCACTACCCCAATTTATGATGTGTACCACATTAACGTGAAATATATGTGAGGACTCAGTTGTATATATCAATATTTTAATTGTTGAAATACTATTGTAATTTGCGTCAATTTTTAATTCATTTTCCATATCTTCTAGAATCGGATGATATAAAAACATTTGGAGAATGCTAGTCAGTTGATTGAGTGCAAAACTAATTACCGTTTCCTATATATAACATTTTGCATAACATAAAATACTCCTTGCCCTTTTAAATAGTGAAGTCAACCAGTTAGATTACGACTACAAATTTATTCTGGGAAATGTGAACACCCCTAGCTATAAAGTCTATCATTTGGGAATCTTTAACAGATGTAATAACTAATAATATACAGCTCGAAATATAACTTGTGAAATATTAATCTCTCTCTCTCTCTCTATATATATATATATATTTATATATATATATATATATATATATATATATATCACCCATTCTAAAAGACATTATTTTGGTCTTATTTCGTTTAGGTTACAATATACCGAGAAATCGATACAATGAGACCCGACTTTACCAAAATAATGATATTCCATTACAATGAACGGACTAGCTTGGTCCGAAACACCTATTACATATAAAAAGTATAAGATAACGGGAAAATCCCTAAATGGCCAAGTTGAGGGAACAGTCGAACGGGACAGATTCGATGCTCTTTGATGGTCGAATTGGGGGTGTTAGATACTTATGATTTCGGACTGAACTTGGGATCGTGCCAAGCTGCCTACGTATCCCATTAAGGGAATCAAGCCGAACGTAGTTCATTTGACCCTTTTGAGTAACCTTTATTGGGTCGACCCCTAGTAGGACTGCTTGGTTCTGCATTGCGCGACTCCACGGTTTTGATCATATCTCCTTAATGGTTGGTCGAAACTTCGATCCGCTTCTTGATTCGGGACAATGACTCATGGAGCTTTCAGGGCATGTATGGCTTCGATCTAAGTGAGTATCGAATTGACTTGGTTCTATCGATGATAGATAGAACTAGCTTCAGTTCGATCTATCAATGTCGAATCAACATGGATTCGATCTAAGGCTTCTCCATCCGTCCCCCTTACTTGTGAGGTGTGAGGGGGTATATATAGGCATGATTATAGGGGCTTAAAGGTAATTTTAGGCTTAGATCAAATTGACGCAGTTCGATCGAACTCACGAAATTCGATCTAGTTTTACTATCGAATTGCGCAAATCCGATACTGCCTACACAACTCTACTATTTTGAGCATAACTTTCTCTCTGGATCTTCGAACTGCATTCCGCTTGTTGCGTTGCAACCTAGACTCATGTGGCTTTCAAATGACATATTAATCAATGTCTAATTCGCTATAAATATATAATGGTGAACTAAATACGGCTAAGGTAACTTTACCTTTAAGCATTTTCGACACTTATCGGTCAGTTTCGTGCCATCGTGGCTTCTTCTTGACATGACACATTATGTTACACCATTTAGTCCCCCAGTTTTGAGTGTGATTTTGGAACATAAGCATACTTCAAACTATAATGAAGTGATATAGTCGTTTTGCCTCAGTTTTCGGGTGATTAATGTCATAATGCACCAGTGTGGCTTACCAAATAAGCCTGTATCATATAGTCCCCCATTTAGGAGTCGGTCTTAATTCCAAAGCGGGTGCCAAATTATGAAAATCTTGCTTACCTTCTGTTATGGGGTGTTTTTGCCTGCTGACTTGGCAAGTTGATAAGACATTTCACAACAGACTGATTCATTGTTGTGTTAGAATCAGCTTTATCCTTTACACTCCTGCACTCCAAGCATCACGACACGAGGTATCATGTGTTATTGATTTCAGGCTGAACTTGGAGTCGTGTCAAGCTGCATACGTATCCCATTGAGGTAATCAAGACGAACTTAGTTCATATATATCTAAGTGTTAATGATAGGTTGAATATGCGTTGTTCGATCCATGATAGGTCAAATATGCAAGGTTTGATCCACGATAGGTCGAATCTGGTGGCTTCAATAGCGAGAGTCGAATTGGTCTGTATCGAATTTGGATGCTCTGATATTAGGTATCTCGAATCAGCTTATATCGAATTTTGATGCTTCGACATAGAAATGGTCAAACGTGATGTGTATTAAATTGGGATGATCGATCGAATCAGGTGTATCGAATCAGGGTCCTTTGATCGAATGATGAGTATCAAATCGCTAAATTCGATCGATTTGTAAGTGTGTTTAGTGTCGAATCAATCAATCCATGTCGGGGGACGGGGTATTATAGACCCCGGCCTACGGGGCCCGCCCCAACATCGAATTAGGCAGATCGAATAGGTATGGTTCGATCTTCAAGCATAGATCGAATGGGCACTGTTCGATATAGAACTTATTGGGCCTTATCTGCTTGGGTCGGCCCAGAATGCTATTCTGGGCCTTAAATACTACCCCTAGTTGGGATTCATGATTCGAAAGCATGGATACAAATTTTTGTCGTGTTTTATTTGGCCGAACCATTAAAGATTAGATTCCAAATCATTCGTTCTCAGACTATTTGATAGTCATTTCATGTTCGAGGTGGAAAAAATTTGATCTTACCATTTTGTCAATTTTATGCGGCATCGTACTACAGAGTTGCTTAGGCATCTGCCGCTGATTTAGCACAATATCTTTTTCGGCGAATTGGTTGCTCAGAAGTTTATCCACTTTGGTTTATGTATATAAGCATAGTCTGCTCGATTCTTTTTATCGTTCTAATGCATCTTGTCTTTCCTTATAATGGATTCTTTTACCGTCGGTAGGACAACTCTCATTTCTATGAAGATCGTGGTTGAGTTGCAAATTATTGCAGCGCAACTGGTTACACTCCTGTCTTCGGGGATTCAGCAATAGTTGAGACTGTGAAATGGTTCTACAAGTTCTTTTTCTTGAGATAGAAGATCATTGTGTCCTCTTTGACTTCGTAAGAGCCATTGGAATGATTAGCCACAAGTTGTTAATTTGTAAAGACCCCGAGGCTTTCTACTCGTAATGAGCTTGTCATTTAGGTTCGGGCGAGAATAGCTTTGTATTCCGCATCGTTGTTGGTCATAATAAAGCTCGACCCTGGGTGCGCTAGCCAGTTGTTGTATGATCCTATGGAGTTTCTAACCCTCCAACTTTGATGTTTTCTCTGTTTCGACAATGTTTTTGATAACAAGGTGACAAGCATAATGAACTATGACTTGGGAGTCCTTAGCCTTGCTGTTGTGCACTGATTTTGCAGTTATGTTTGGTTAGATCTTTATCTATACTCTATAGTCATGAGATTTTATGGCATGCAGTGCCTTCGTTGAGGGCGAATGCGGTGCAATCAAAGCGACGAGGTTGCACCATGCCGGTTAGAGCGGATTGCTTCTGAATTAATCGACCAATATGGGAAAGACGTGAATCTCGAGGCTCGAGCGTAAATATTGCGTTGGGTCAAGTTGATGCCCTAGCAAGTGACGCTCTGACGTAGAGAGGCACAAAAATATGCGGGGGTGATTGTTCAACCACCACCAATCGCGACATCAATAGAAACCCACAACTGATTGTTCAGCCACCACTTGGCTCCGCATCATTTGGGCAAGTCGCAGCTGAAGCAAACAGAATGCCAGCTTCCGCTCTGTCATCCCAATACCTTGAGGAATGGGAGGGAGGGTCGACTGTCAAAGTTTGCTTAATGAACTTTGTAAGGATAATGGTTGCAGATTATTAACTTCTACAAAGAGAAAAAAAATGGCATTAATCATACATCAAATGTAACGTTTATCAAACGAACAATATATCTTAATCTCACAACAATTGATCCCATTGACAACTCAAATGAATCAAAATCAGACCTTCATTTTTAAACAAAATGCTATGCTTCTTACACAAAAACTATCATCAAACACAATATCCTAAGAACGCATTATATCTCCATTCATTGGACGGTGATCCGACCAACCACATGGCGCTTGCAGCACAAAATCTTTCATATCTTCAAAAAAATTTAATCAAACTCAAAATGTTTGTCAAATGAATCATGTACCGAGAAAATACTTGATTATATTGTACTTTCTAACAAATGAGATTTGTCTCCTTGAACTTATTTTGCCATCGATCCATTCTTCTATATTATGAAAGCTTGGCAATGAGTTCACCTCTTCAGATTTTGTTAATTGAAGGATTGTTTTCTGCCTCTAACTACATTGCATTGCAGCTTTTTTCACTCTACAAGTTAAACAACAACAATACTAAAAATGTAATCCTAATAAATTAACTAAGGTGATGCGGGGTAATTTCGTCTGCTGACTAGTCACTCCACGTCAGACTAGCCCGAGCTCCTGATTGGTCCCAAGCTAGCTTTGAGTTCGAGAAACCTGCACTGGAAACACGGCACGTGAACTAGGCGGGGGCTGACTCCGCGAAGGCACTCCGACGCTCAAGTCAGTATACGAGAGTTGTATGTAGTATGCAAGTTGTAGAACTTGATTTCAAATATAGTTTATTGTAGATTATCTCGAAATTCGGGTGACCTAAGAGTATCTCGAATTTCGGGTTATCTCAGAGTATCTCGAAATTCGGGTGACCTTAAAGTGTCTCAAATTTCGGTTGATCTCAGAGTGTCTCGAATTTCTGGTAACCTCGAAGTGTCTCGAATTTCGGGTGATATGTAGTGTGCAAAAAAGTGCTTAACCCGAAACTTATCTATCTCGAAACAAAGTTGTCTCGAAATAGCTCTATCTCTCGAAATTCGAGTGATAGGTGGAGCTCTGGTCTAGCACAAGTGAAGAAGTGAATGTACCTTTATGAGTAGAGGTGGAGGGTTTATATAGTAGATGAGGCCCATAAATTAAGCCACCAAATCCGCCCATGATTCCACCAATCACGCCTAACCCGAAATTCCTTATGTCGAAATTATACTGTCTCGAAATTAAGTTATCCCGAAACATTGGCCCGAAAGTACCTCTAACCCGAAACATTATCCTGAAAGTACCTCTAACCCGAAATATTGTCCCGAAAGTACCTTTAACCCGAAATACTGTCCCGAAAGTACCTCTAGCCCGAAATATGGTCCCGAAAGTGAGATTTAAGGACATATTTCCATATAAATTTTGAGTGAACCTTGCTTAGTCCTTTTTATTGTATTTTCTTACGTGTCTTCTTCGATGAAGTGCCGTATTTTATTAGTGCCACATGGCATGCTCAGATTATGGCCAAACAGTAGTCCACCAGTTCGTAGTATTGTCATTTTCTTTGTCAATGGTACGAACTTTTAAGCGTGGGCCATAATACTTATCAAAGCTTTGCAAGGAGGGTGATGACGATCTTTTTAGCGTGTATTGATGTTGGAATCCAGTAATAAAGTGCATTTCTTCCAAATTTGCTCCAAGCCACATAAATTGGGTTTCACGGCTGAACTAAAAGGTAAAATGGCAATAGTTTAATGTCGAATTCGTTCAGAATTTTTCATGCTGGCCCGAAATAAATATGCTAATCATGTTTATAACATGTTTGGATTTAAGAATCCACTTGATAAATAAGAGTTGTTTGTTAAACCAATAAGGTAGGAGCTGTGATCCGAATCAATTCTTTAAGTATTACATACTTCCTCCTCAAATATAATTATCCAAGTTTTGAGATATACAGACAAGTTTCACAAAGTCGCGACCATTCTCATTGTTTGCATCAGAAACATTAAATTCCCGCGTGATTTGAAGGTTATTTCGGGTTAACTCAGCAGGGGCATGTTGGTACTTTTAGTTGTTCGAAACTTTTCACAGATACAGTTGAAACTGGGATGCGTTATAGCAAAGTTTTTCTCGAATTTTTATCTCGAAAACCCGCTCGATTGGTGCCGCATCAGTCGAATTCACTCAATCTTGTAATTTAGCCGAATACTTAACTCGGAATTTTCTTCTCGAAAGTAAGTGTGCTCAATTTTGCCAAATTCGATGTGAAAATCTTCTCCAATATGGCAAGATCTTTACCCGAAAGGTAACTCAAAATCTGCTCGAATTTAGTCGCTTATCTCAGATTCCTTTCCAAATTTGTGTCTCATCAATTGTCCCGAAATTTCCCATACATGAATCAGAAAATTCATTGTCGAAATTTCTTCGTTCATTTCCCTACTTGAGTGCATACGACATTTCGTTGAAATTTTTGTTCCAATGTGCTGAAAATGCTCTTTTTTGTGTATGATCTTCCCCGAAACTTCCTTCAAATTTTTTTTTTATCTCGAAACCCAGCTCGAGTGGTGCCGCATCGATCGAATTCACTTCAGTAACTAACCCGAATACTTAACTCGAAAATTTGCTCAAGTTTGCCAAATTTAATTTGAGAATTTTCTCCAATATGGCAATATCTTCAGTGAACCTTTGCCCAAAATATAACACAAAATTTGTTGAGCTCTTGCTGCGAATTTTGGATTCCCTTTCCATATCACGCGCTGCGTATTCTGTTCCCGCAGTTAAGAATCAAAATCTTACCGTCCAGTGTGAGTGTAGAATAAATCTTACCTTATTTAGTCGCGTCCGCCGAATTTTAACTCGAAACTTTTCTCACAAATCTCCTTTGAAGCTCGGTTATTTGTCTAAGGTAATTAATCCGAACTTACTTCAATCCTTCTTTTCTGCTTGGATCTTGAAGAATTTTGTTGTAGAAATCATCGTACGGTTGTCGAAGAGCAGTGAATCGTTTAGAGAAATAATAATATTGTTTTGAAGAATAGCCTTTTAAATCCTTTCTCTGTTCAGTAAGTTACTCGTTGGATTCCAGGTTGTCATTAGCTAATTGTGTTGACCAGCTTTGTTAATAGTTTATTAATTATGGTGACATTTGTGAATAATGAGAATGGTGTTTTACCATTATTTCCATATCAATTTTGTCACAATCCGTAGTTAAAATATTGGTGGAAGCTTTTGATTTGTTGAAGTTGATAGTGCTTCTTCATCTTGAATTGGAAGTCGAATTTCTTTTGATTGCGATTGTTGATATCTCCACAAGAATCTAATTGCTTTCTGTCGAACGTGCTCTTTCATGCAGTTTAGAGCCTTGTAGAATTTCGTTGCTTTACTTTAGTTTCCTCTCGAACTTTCTCTTGAAATGTTTCTTGAATTAGAATATAGGCCATACGTACACATCCATGTCGAGTTTTGCGGGAGCGTGTATCTAATATGTGCATAGTCTGTCGATAATCGTAATCCAATGTGACTGACTTTTGTAGTAAACGTGTTGTATATCCAACACTGTTTTGTAGCTTTCTTTTTTCTTTCCAAGTGGATGTGCAAAGACACTAAATTTCCGTATACTTGTCGCTCTTTTAGGAGTGTTTGTGCTTCTTCCTTAATCTCTTGATGATTATTGCACTAATGTCGGACATGGTTGTTCCTTTGCGTAGGTTTATTATAACGGTGTGATCACGTAGATTGTGGTGCTACTCGGCGATTCCGAGCTCTCATTGTCGTGCACGCCACAGTCGCCGTCGTCTACCTTCCCCATTCTTTGTCCACGTTTCTTCAGGTATTGTTCTTTGAGTGTTAACCTTGTTCATTGTTCTTTCTAGCTTTGTAGTCGATATTTGTTTAGAGTAAATGTATTTTTGTCCATTTGTTGATGTCTAAGCTAGCGTCTTGTTCCCGAGGTGGGGATATCAATTCGTCCAGTTCTGATCCAAGCAGCCCAGCTCCCATTCATATTTCTTCTAGAGGTTCTTCTAATGTTGAGTCTAGTTCGCAGTTCGACCCTCCTAATGAAGCTGAGTTACTTGCCTTTCTAGATTAGTTGATGATTTATTTGAATTTATAGCTTTCTTCAACTTGTTGATGAATGGGGTACAATCTTTGGTCGATAACTTTCGCAACTGCTTTATTGAGTAGGACTTGTTGAGGTAGAGCTTTTGCAACTTTGTCAGCGTTCTTTCTCAAGCATCCAGAAACAACTGGTGCGGGGTTTCTGTTTCTGTTTGACCGTGTAGTGGAGTTTTAACTCGTTTTCTTTATGGGGACTTCAACCAATAGGCTCTTCACCTAGTTAATTTGGTAGGGTTGTTATTGCTCGCCTACTTTATGGGAATTTCACCCATTAGGCTTTTCACCTAATTTAATTCGGTAGAGCTGTTATAGCTTGCCTACTTTATGGGAATTTCACCCAATAGGCTCTTCACCTAGTTTAATTCGGTAGGGCTGTTATAGCTCGCCTACTTTATGGGAATTTCACCCAATAGGCTCTTCACCTAGTTTAATTCGGTAGGGCTGTTATAGCTCGCCTACTTTATGGGAATTTCACCCAATAGGCTCTTCACCTAGTTTAATTCGGTAGGGCTGTTATAGCTCGCCTACTTTATGGGAATTTCACCCAATAGGCTCTTCACCTAGTTTAATTCGGTAGGGTTGTTATAGCTCGCCTACTTTATGAGAATTTCACCCAATAGGCTCTTCACCTAGTTTAATTCAGTAGGGTTGTTATAGCTAGCCTACTTTATGGGAATTTCACCCAATAGGCTCTTCACCTAGTTTAATCTGTCGCAGTCCTTCGTCGCTTGTTTTCTTGATGTTTGTAGCTTTTTCGTCGCTTGTTTTCTTGATGTTTGTAGCTTTTTAGTAGATTTCTTTGAGTAGTATTGAAGCACTTGAGAAAGACTTTGCTAAAGCATCCTTTAAACAAGTATCCGGCGAAGAAAAAGGTTTTATTTATTTCGGACTGCACTTGCGGCCACGACAAGCTGCCTACGTATCCCTTATAAGTGGAAATCAAGCCGAACGTAGTTCATTTTGGTGCTTACATCTCGCCGAGTTCCAAAGGTCGGAACCTCGCATTGACTCCCACAGGTCGGGATCTCATTATTTGCAGAAAAAATAAACCTACTAATCTACGGCGCCTACACATCAAGCGCTTTATTTATTAGAAAATCTAAGACTGTCCTCATTCGTGTTCCATCATCCGCTTGGTGAATTTCTCATGCGTAGAAACGAAGCAAATTCTGAATGTTCCAAGGCCTTGTCAATATCTTCCCTTCCAGTTTCGCTAAATAATAGTATCATTTGGTACTCGCCTTGACGACTCTATATGGTCCTTCCCATGTTGGTTGTAGCTTTCCAACATGCCTTCATGTCGCTTCAACCTTTCTTAACACCAATTCCCCGACTTGGAATTCTCTGAAACGTACTTTCTTGTCGTAAGCCTTTGCCATCACAATCTTATTAGTGAGCGAACATTGAAAAGCTTCTTCCCTGATCGCACCTATCATATCCAAATCCAGCTTCCTTAGTCGAGCGGCTTCATCAGGGTTGTAACTCTCCATTCTATGCGTTGTCATTCCTGCCTCCACTGGTATGACAGCTTCCGACCCATACACTAATAAAAATGGAGTCTCCCCGGTTGCTCTCTTGGGTGTAGTCCTATAAGCCCACAGAATTCTGGGAAAAGTTTCTGGCCAAGTTCCACCCACTTGAAACAAACGTTTCTGCAGATAGTCTTTCAATGTCTTGTTGGTGGACTCCACTTGTCCATTTGCTTGGGGATGCGAAACTGCCAAAAGGTGTTGTTTTATCTTCAGCTCTTTACACCACGATGTAATCTCTGATCCCGTGAATTGTTTTCCATTGTCTGATACTATCACCCGTGGAAGACCAAAACGACAGATAATATTTCTCCATATGAACTCAATCATGTTCCTCTCCGTGATTGCTGCTAATGCTTCAACTTCTACCCATTTGGAGAAATATTCCACCGCCACTACCATAAATCTTTTGCCATTCTTTGCCGCCGGTAACGGTCCCACTAAGTCTATTCCCCATTGATCGAAAGGACATGTTGCCTCCATGGGATGTAAGAGTTGAGCTAGTACATGGGTTGAGTGAGCATGCAATTGACAGCTCTCGCACTTCTTAACGTATTCCATTGCGTCCTTGAATAAGGTAGGCCAATAATAACCTTGCCTCATAATCTTTTGACCCAATGCTCTACCACCTGCATGATTTCCGCATGATCCTCCGTGGATTTCATCCATGACATATTTTGCTTGATTCGGCGATAAACACTTCAATAATGGTCCTTCAAAAGACCGTTTGTATAGTTCCTCCTTGAAGATCACATATCGTGAGGCGCTATACCTCAACCTCCTTACTGCCTGGGGATCCGTAGGCAAACTGCCATCTTTTAGAAATTTGATAATGTCATCCTTCCAGCTAGGTTCATCAATAATTGGCATCACAAATATCTCTTCCTTCTTTGTACGTGGAATTCTGCCTATCGTAGGTTGTTCAGATGCCAATAGGACCACTCGTCGTTCAATGTATACATCAGTTGAGCTGGAAAATCTAGAAAGTGCGTCCGCCTTGGTGTTTTCTGCCCTTAGAATCTGACTAAGAGTAAAAACCGTGAAGGACTCCGCTCCCTCCTTCAACTTAGCCAAATATCTCACCATGTTCTCTTCCTTTAGTTCATAAGTACCAGCGAACTGATTGGCTACTAGCTGCGAGTCAGTGAAGACTGCTAGATGGGTTACCCCTAGAGATTTGCACATTTCAGTCCCTGCTACAGCCGCCTCGTACTCTACTTCATTATTAGTCACCGTGAAGTTGAGGCTAATGGCATACTCATATTCCCTTCATTCGGGGGACCGTAGATAGATCCCTATTCCTCCCTTTGAGGTAGTGGCGGATCCATCTACGTGAAGAGTCCACAGAACAGTGGACAAGTCCCTTTCCAAAGCCAATACTTGACCCTCCGTGGTCATTTCTTCTCTTCCTCCAAATGATTCAGCAAAAAATCAGCAAGGACTTGTGCCTTGATCGCTTGTATGGGTCGATACTCTATTCTATACTCGCTTAACTCTATTGCCCACTTGACCAATCTTCCTGATGTCTCTGGTTTTGTCAAAACTTGCTTTAATGGTTTGTCAGTTAAGACTACGATTGGATGAGCCTGGAAATAAGTTTTAGCTTCATTGCTGAGTGAACTACCGCTAGAGCGAACTTCTCAATATCTATATAATTTAATTCTGCGCCATGCAACACCTTGCTGATGTAGTAGACTGGTAAATGATGCGTCCCTTCAGCTCGTACTAGGACAGAACTAATGGCGTTAGGAGAAACCGCCAGATATAAATACAATGTTTCCCCCTCTACGGGTTTGGCAAGCAATGGCGGCGTCGCCAAATAGGTCTTGAGTTGCTGAAAAGCCTTCTCACAATCCTCACTCCACTCAAAGTTTCTATTCTTCTTCAAAATTTTGAAAAATGGAAGACTTTTCTCAGCCGCCGTTGATATAAAACGACCCAAGGCTATCATTCTTCCTAGCAAGCACTGTACGTCCCTCACAGTTTTAGGAGACGGTAACGTAGCAATGGCCGCAATCTTATCAGGATTGGCCTCAATCCCTCTCTAATTTACCATGTATCCCAAAAACTTTCCTCCATTAACCCCAATGGTGCACTTCCTTGGGTTTAACTTCATTCCATAAAGTCGCATGATCGAAAAGGCTGTACGCAAATGATCAACATGGTCCTCTGCCTTGGCGCTCTTTATAAGTATGTCATCAATATATGCCTCCATCGTCTTTCCAATATGATCATAGAACATCTTAGCCACCAATCTTTGAAAAGTTGCTCCTGCATTTTTAAGTCCGAACGGCATTACCCGATAACAAAACACTCCTCTATCAGTTACGAAGGCCATCTTTGACATATCATGCACATCCACCAGGATTTGATGAAAACCACTTTGGGCGTCCACCATACTTAACAAAGCACATCCCGTTGTAGAGTCCACCAATAGATCTATTCGAGGCAATGGGAAAGGATCTCTTGGACAATGCTTGTTTAGGTCTGTGTAGTCTACACACATCCTCCAATCTTGATTAGCCTTAGGAACCAACACGATATTGCTCAACCACTCCGAGTAGCATACCTCGTATATGTGTCTTGCTGCCAACTTCTGGTTTACCTCCTTCTCGGCTGCCAAATTCCTCTCTTTACTGAAGTTCCTTTTCTTTTGGCGTACCGGCCTTGCATCCAGATTCACATTTAGTCGATGCACGGCTATTCTAGGGTCTATCCCCTTCAAATCTTCATCCGTCCACGCAAACACATCATAATGTTCACGTAAACACGTGATCAATCGCTCTTCCACCTCATACGTCATACAAGTCCCAATTCGGGTAGTTTTGGCAGGGTCATTTTTTGTGAGGGTATCTCTTTGAATTCCCCTAGCGGCTCAACTTTGCCGTTTTGCGTTAACCGTGCCTTGTACTTTCTCAGCCTCTTATTTTCTTCTTCTTCCGGAATGAGTGTCTCAACACCCTCCGGGGCCTTTTCCCCTAATTTTTGCTTCTTAGCCTCCTTTTGCACCTCAGTAACATTTATCAACTCTCTCACTTGGCATATTGTATTCAACATGTTGACTTCTTCCTTTCTTGTGGGATTTAAAGATGCCACATACGACTGCCAAGCTGCCTTGTGATCTCCACATACTTCACCCACACCTCTTGACGTGGGAAACTTTACCTTTTGATGGTAAGTTGATGATATTGCCCGGAACTCAATTAACCCTGGCCTTCCGATTATCATATTGTAGGTGAAAGGAGTGTCGACCACTACATACTTCAGGTTGCGAGTTCTCCTAGCGGGATTGCTCCCAAATGAGGTTTGGAGCGTTACTACCCCTATTGGTATCACTGTGCCTCCCTCAAATCCTTGCAGCGGAGTAGTTACCTTTTCCATGTAAAGCTGCCCTAACTCCATCTTCATGAGAGTATCATAAAGGATGACGTTGGACGAACTTTCGTTGTCAATTAATACTCTCTTCATTGCATAATTTGCTACTTCAATGGTTACTACTAACGAACAATCAAGCTCATGGGACTCAGTCATCTGATGATCTAACCGCTCTCGATCCTTCTCATCAAACGTTATCGAATTTGGCAAATCCTCCACTATTCCAACCAAGGACGTATTCCTGGTGAATATTCCTTGATTTATTTTCCTCGTAATTCTCTCCCTTGCTTTGTTGGAGTCTGCTCCCGTTGGATCCCCAGAAATCATGTTTATTATCCCTCTCACGGGTGCATTCTCTATTCTCAATGGTTGTGCCGCTGCTTCAATCCTTCCTAGCTCATCTCCTTCTCTATTCTCATCAGTCTTATTCCTCTTGGTCGAAGGGCTATCTCTCTTGTGTTCACGCACATACTGCGCCAAGTGTCCTTCTCTGATTAGACGTTCTATCTCTGCAAATAAAGAGCGACATTGTGAAGTATCATGCCCAAACTGCTCATGGTAATGACAATATTCCTTGGACTTGCGAGTTCCCTCAGTCTCTTTGAACTTATTTGGCTTACGGGTCAAGCCTTGTTGACGGGCTACAGCATATACCTCCATGATGTTAGCATTCAGTGGAGTAAGGTTCATGGGTGATCTCCCCATCATTCTGTCATTCCTATCTATGCCTGGAACGCTTTTCCATGGCCTATCGTTACGCCTTGAATCATTCATCTTCTCTATACTCTCCTTTGTTATACTAGTTCAATTCCTCCACCTCCATCTCACAACGCAATCATTCCATAATAAGCTCAATAGTCGGGGGCGGGTTTCGCACTAAATCATTGGCCAAAGCCCTGTTCCTTAAGGTCTTGAAAAGGATTCCTCGAATTTCCCTTGGGGTTGGCGTTTTGACTTTCAACATCTCCACATTAAACTTCTTCATATATTCCCACAGAGATTCTCTCTCGCCTTATTTGAGGCGGCACAGGTAATCTGCCTCAAGCGGATCTACCGAGAGTGTAGAGAACTTTGATCTAAACATGTCACGCAACTGTTCGTAATAGTAGATGCTACCTGTAGGAATATGCGCAAACCACTCATGTGCCACTCCCACTAGAGAGATTGAGAAAAGCCGTGCCTGTATTCTAGCATCAAATCCTCCCAGGCTCAATATCTCATCCAAAACATGCAAGTGCGATGATGGATCTGTAGTCCCATTATAGCTGGGCATTTTTGGGATATCCTATCCTCTACCTAGGACCACACTTCGCAGCTCCTCGCAAAAAGGTGAGGGTTCAGACACCCTGGTGTTATTTTGATTATAACCACCCGTTCTCCTTCTTTCATCCTCGTATCTCGGTGGACTATACTCACGAGGAGCCTCGCGGCGCTCCCTCCTTTCCAAACTTCTGTAATGTCTATCACGCCTGTCTGCTCTCTCGATATCTCTTCCTCTGTGAACTCTATCATATGAGTTCGCTTCATCATCTATCTCCACACGCCTCATGTGTGGGTCAGTGGTTCTCATGTCATCCTCAGGCCTCGGACCGCCCGCATGCCTCAATGCGCGAACATTAGAAGAGGCTTGGCGGGTCTCTCTATGTGAACGTGTGATCACATCTTCCTTCCTACCTCTGTCCCGATGGGCTACCCCAGCCGATCGGTGATCACGCGAACGTGAGTTATGTGCCTGAAATTTCGTCCTCCTTTTAAGTCCTGATTGGGTCTGAGGAGCCACATGTGGTATGACACCCAACTGTTGCAATGTCTGTACTATTTGCTCCACATGCTGTGGTGGTAGAGGAGGTATCACCGCCAGATCGGTCTGTTGGTTCTCCACTGGTGCAGCATTTCTGCGAGCCCGTGCTGTATCAGTCACAAAAGTTTCATCCCTATTGTCGTCCCTATCGCCATGGTTCGAAGGGCCTTGCGGCTGGCTAGTAGTTGCAGTGTGAGCTCTGGTGCTTACAACCATGTTTGAGTGGTCACGTGTGTTTCTAACTCAGTGCACTTAAGTGGTTTCCCACAGACGGCGCCACTGATGCGGGGTAATTTCGTCTACTGACTAGTCACTCCACGTCAGACTAGCCCGAGCTTCTGATTGGTCCCAAGCTAGCTTTGAGTTCGAGAAACCTGCACTGGAAACACGGCACGTGAACTAGGCGGGGGCTGACCCCGCGAAGGCACTCCGACGCTCAAGTCAGTATACGAGAGTTGTATGTAGTATGCAAGTTGTAGAACTTGATTTCAAATATAGTTTATTGTAGAGTATCTCGAAATTCGGGTGACCTAAGAGTATCTCGAATTTCGGGTTATCTCAGAGTATCTCGAAATTCGGGTGACCTTAAAGTGTCTCAAATTTCGGTTGATCTCAGAGTGTATCGAATTTCGGGTAACCTCGAAGTGTCTCGAATTTCGGGTGATATGTAGTGTGCAAAAAAGTGCTTAACCCGAAACTTATCTATCTCGAAACAAAGTTGTCTCGAAATAGCTCTATCTCTCGAAACTCGAGTGATAGGTGGAGCTCTGGTCTAGCACAGGTGAAGAAGTGAATGTACCTTTATGAGTAGAGGTGGGGGGTTTATATAGTAAATGAGGCCCATAAATTAAGCCACCAAATCCGCCCATGATTCCACCAATCACGCCTAACCCGAAATTCCTTATGTCGAAATTATACTGTCTCGAAATTAAGTTATCCCGAAACACTGTCCCGAAAGTACCTCTAACCCGAAACATTATCCCGAAAGTACCTCTAACCCGAAATATTGTCCCGAAAGTACCGTTAACCCGAAATACTGTCCCAAAAGTACCCCTAGTCCGAAATATGGTCCCGAAAGTGAGATTTAATGACATATTTCCATATAAATTTTGAGTGAACCTTGCTTAGTCCTTTTTATTGTATTTTCTTACGTGTCTTCTTCGATGAAGTGCCGTATTTTATTAGTGCCACGTGGCATGCTCAGATTATGGCCATACATAAGGTAAAACATAAGCAAATTATAAGATAAATGATTGGAGCATATGCAAAAATTAATAAATTGGGATCTTCTCCTAAAATTGAAGTTTTAGAGGAAAGTATTATTTAATATGATATCAAATCAAACAAGAGGTCATGTTTCGAACCGCAATTTCTAATCAAGAAAAAGTATCATCGAAAGTAACAAAGAGATTCACAACTTACACATACAGGGACTTGTTCATAAAAGTATAAAACTTGATAAATGTCGATTTTCTTTTAAAGTTTGAGTATTTAGACGAGATAATTCATGTTATCTTACATTTAATGTTTCATTTCAAAACCTAAAAGTGATCAAATTGACTGATCGCGTTTAATTTATTCAATTGAAGGGTGAGCTCCGTGCAGTATTTAATGAAATCATGAAAGCCTTTTGCGTACACAATGTAACAAGAGGGAGGTCGCCATAAATTAGTCAAAACATGGTGGGCTTTTATGCAATATAATCCCAACATTACTCTAAAGTCCAACTCATTTTGCACTTAGTATAGACTATAGAGAGGAGTGGACCAAAAGAAAAAAAAAAAGAAAAAAAAAGGTTGTATTCAGTCAGAACTATGGCAGCCATCAACCACATCATCTTTCATCTTCTCATCTTTCTCTCAATCTTCACTATTTGCAGACCTGTAAGTTCTTTAGTCTTTCTTGATTTGATTATTCTTGAGTGTGATTAATGTTGATGTTTATTTCTACTTCGTATCTGATAGGGGTATTTTAGGATTGGCCCAACACTGTGGATTAGGTCAGCCCACAACCGTATCGAATTGGCTCAATTCGATATCTGGAGCGCATCGAATAGCCCTTATTTGATGTGCGCATTGAACCATCTCGGTTCGATGCGTTTTCTACAGCTGTCTAGGGGTCCCACGGAACGAGGCTTATAAATACCCCGTTCCTTCGCCTTCCAGGGCAGATCGAACCCAAGTCCAACTCTTACCACATCGAATCAGCCTATTTGACACGCTCAATTGTTCGATGCCCAACGGAATTCGACACCAACAGTATTTTATCAATTTAGCATCGAATCAACTATGCATCGAATTGTTATTGTTCGAGGCGCACATCGAACGTTCAGAATTCGATGCGCTGATTAATTTGTCTTATTAGGATATTTAAAGAAATATAAGATCCGTAATAGATAGTAAGTGTTTCGGACAAAGTTAGTCCGATTGTTTTATTGGATTAACGTTATTTTGGTTATTTATATTCCAATTGTATTGTTTTACCGTGTTCTATTACCGTGATGAAATAAGACCAAAATATTGGCGTCGTCTGTGGGAACACCGTTAACATTGTTTTAGGTATAAGCAGCTAGGATGACAAATAAACGGCGCATGTATGCGGTTGAAAAAAGGGAAAAAGAGAAGAAGATCAAAACAGAGACAGATCAGAGTCAGAAGCAAATTGAGCCTAAAGAATAGGCGCGAGATAAAACAGAAAGTCAATTGCTAAAGCAATGGCAAGAATGTAAGATGGAACCTTTAGGGGAATTCAAGATTGTGCAGCTTTTTAAAGAAAGCACTGATGAAATAATAAGAATTGGAGCAGAAATGGATTGGATAATAGAGGCTGCCTTGGTAGATTGTCTCCGGCGTAATTCAGATATATTTTCATGGTCCGATTCTAATCTTCTCGGGATAGACTCTAGAATCATAGTACATCGTTTGAATGTAGATAAGAGCGCGAAACCGATACGGCAAAAGAAGGGAAATTTTAGCAAAGAGAAGAATGAAGCTGCTGAAAAAGAGGTGTAAGAACTTTTAGCAGCACGGCATATTTATGCTATATGATTCTCAGAATGGTTGAGCAATATTGTGTTAGCCTTGAAAAAAGAAGCTACATGGAGAATGTGTGTAGATTATACAAACTTAAACAAGCATTGCCCAACGGATCCTTTTCCATTGCCTCGGATAGATCTACTTGTGGATTCCACAGCATGATGTGCATTGCTAAGCATGATGGATGCGAAAAGTGGTTTTCATCAAATTTTCATGGCAGTGCAGGATCAGAGCAAGACAACATTTGTCACAGATACCGGAGTGTATTGTTATGGGGTAATGTCGTTCGGATTGAAGAATGCGAGAGCAACATTTCAAAGGCTTGTAGCTAAAATGTTTTACCATCAAATTGGAAAATCAATGGAAGTGTATATTGACGATATGCTAGTAAAGAGTCTTAAAGCCAAGGAGCATGTGCGACATTTGGATGAGGCTTTCATTATAATGAGAACCTACGGAATGAAATTAAACCCCAAAAAATGCATTTTTGGGGTAACTGCCGGGAAGTTTCTAGGATATATGGTAAATGAAAGAGGAATTGAAGCCAACCCTGATAAAATAAAGGCAATATTGGATCTACCATCACCAAGAACAGTGAGGGATGTTCAATGTCTGGTGGGCCGTCTGACAGCTTTGGGAAGATTTATATCAACATCTGCAGAAAAGAATCTTCCTTTCTTTAAAGTGATGAAACGGAACAAAGATTTTATTTGGACGCCGGAATGTGAAGAGGCCTTTAGACGAATGAAGAATTATCCTGTAAGCCCGTCGTTATTAGCTAAACCGGAGGAAAATGAAATGTTGTATCTTTATTTGGCGGTATCCACAAATGCAATCAGTACAGTATTACTCAAGCAAAAAGGAACTCAGCAATTACCCAAACATTATGTGAGTAGAGTACTGCAAGGGGCGGAGAGAAACTACTTGGAAATAGAGTTGTTCGCATTAGCAATTGTTGTTACAGCTCGGAAGTTGAAACCGTATTTTCAGTCTCACCCAATCACTGTGGTAACAGACAAACCATTAAAGCAAGTGTTGGCAAAGCCAGAAACCTCTGGTCGATTGGTGAAATGGGCAATTGAACTCAGTGAATTTGGATTGGAGTTTAAGCTGCGAGTTGCAATCAAAGCACAAGCTTTAGCAGATTTTATGGCCGAGACTCTGGGAAACAGTGTAATCGAGACCGTATGTTTTATTTTTTCTATATCAAACCAAGCTGGAAACAGCAGGGCAACAACAACGTGGATATTACACATGGATGGATCTGCTACCACTCACAGAGGGGGAATTGGAATACATTTTCTGTCCCCAGAGCGAAAGGAATTTGAATTTGCTATTAGCTTGAATTACATGGTAACAAATAACGAAGCCGAGTACGAAGCAATAATTGCCGGTATCAAAATGGTACTCGGGCTCAACATTGAACATCTGGACGTATTCACCAACTTGCTCTTGGTGGCAAATCATTTTTCGGGAAGGTATGAGACGCGTGAGGAAACAATGAAGTTGTATGCCGCTAAGGTTAAAGAATTGGCAAAGAACTTCAAATTCTTTGACATAACTCAAATCCCCAGGGACGACAATGCAAAAACAGATGCGCTTTCTAAATTCGCGAGTTCTTCAGATATTCTAGTGGAAAAGCGAATCACACTTAGGGTTGCTAATAAACCTTCAATTGGGATATCAAAATATATTACCACGGAAGCACGGGTGGAGTTTATATTGGCAATACAAGAAGACCCATGCTGGAAGGATGAGATCATGATTTATCTTCAGCAGGGCATTCTCCCGGCAGATCCAAATGCACAGCACAGAATGCGATATAAGGCTTATAGATTTACTATCAGCAATGGAGAATTATACAAAAGATTTTTCGAATGACTATTGTTGTGATGTTTCACTCCTACTCAAGCTGAGTATGTTATGGAAGAGATCCATGCAGGTTGTTGTGGAAATCACTCCGGGGGACGAGCTTTGGCTCAACGGATATTGCATCAAGGATATTATTGGCCAACTCTACTTATAGATGCGACAGCTTTCTCGAGGAAATGTGATAGTTCCCAATACCATGCTCGCTCATTCATAGACCAGCACGCCAGCTACAACCCATCGACGTGGCATGTCCATTTGATCAGTGGAGAATTGATATTGTGGGCCCATTTCCACCCACCAAAGGACAAAAATGGTATTTGATAGTAGCTGTTGAGTATTATACTAAGTGGGTCAAGGCAGAAGCGATAACATCAATCACAGAGAAGAATATGATCGAGTTTATCTGGAAATACATCATTTGCCATTTCGGCATCCCGAGGTCTATTGTATGTGATAACGGCACGCAATTCAGCGAAAAAGAGATAAAATCATAGTTCGTAGAATTAAAAATATCACACAATCTGACCTCAGTGTATCATCAACAGTCCAATGGTCAAACGAAATCCACTAACAAAACATTGAAGGATTATCTCGAAAGGAGGGTGAGAAGTACAGGAAAAATATGGCCGAAAGAGCTTCAAGGAATATTATGGGCATATAGAACGACTCCAAGAACATCCACGGGGGGGACCTCGTTTGTTCTTGTATATGGCTCTGAAGCTGTTTTACCTGCAGAGATAGGTATGCCAACACGTAGAATTACTTATTACGATCCAGAGCAATCGGCCTGGTTAAGAAAAATGGATCTGGATATGATAGGATCGATAAGGAATGATGCGTATCAACGTACTGTTGCTTTTAAAGTAGCATGGCCAAAAGCTATGATAAAAGTGTTCAATTCAGAAATTTTGAAGTAGGAGATTTGGTCCTGAGAAGCATTGCAGCAAAACAGCATATCGAAAAGCTCGAACCAAAATGGGAAGGGCCTTTTAGAGTCACACGAGCAAGCTCACGAGGATACTATTATTTGGAGTCTCTAGGAGGAATTCAATAGAAGCGTCCATGGAATGTGCAACATCTTAGCCGTTATTATGCATAAAATTGAATAAATTTCATCAAATATTACGATACATACACTTCGATCGATATTAATCCTTTATGTGTTATTAACTATAAATTTTTATCCGTCAAATGACGCAGGTAAGACATGACGGAGGGATAAGAAGGCCTAAAGTGGTCCAGCCCCTCATGCCAGAAGGAAGAACATGACGGAGGGATAAGAAGGTCCAAAATGGTCCACCCCCTCATGCCAGAAGGAAGAACATGACGGAGGGATAAGAAGGCCCAAAATGGTCCACCCCTTCATGCCAGAAGGAAGAACATGACGGAGGGATAAGAAGGCCCAAAGTGGTCCACCCTCTCATGCCAGAAGGAAGAACATGACGGAGGGATAAGAAGTCTCAAAGTGGTCCACCCCCTCATGCCAGAAGGAAGAACATGACGGAGGGATAAGAAGGCCCAAAGTGGTCCACCCCCTCATGCTAGAAAGAAGAACTTGACGGTGGGATAAGAAGACCCAAAGTGGTCCAATTTCTCATGCTCGTTATCAACACAATAACAGCAAGATAAAGGCCCAAGTAATCTGATCTCTCAGGTAAAGCATGAATGCCCTAATGATAATAATAACAGCTCAAAATGCTCAGATTTTACATAGCAAGCACAATCATAATATTAGATATGCATTGTGATATCAAACACCATTATTGAACATCAAATAAATACTGAATCAACAGCAAGCAAATGAATGAAATAACATTCTTTGGAATGCATTAGGAAGAAACACTATGCGAGTAAAACGTAAATCAAAGATTATGATATCAAGCGGTAAAATCAGTCTTATTCAAAAACAACTGCAAAAGAGTTACAAGACTCTATACGAAACAAAAGGCCTAATATCGACAAAATAATGTAACCTAAATATTATTACTCACTCGATGAATGGGGGGACTCTTGACGAAGGACCACACCCACTGAACGCGCAAAATTGGCACAGTTGCCGTGAATTTGATCCTCTGTAAGAATCAATTCATCAGTCTGTGCCCAATCATCGGGCAACACAACTTCAACTCTTTCAGTAGGATCGTCGAACTGATATCTACTTGGTGAAATCAAATTATGTGCATTAAATGATTGATCAGGCACATTACTGGCCAGCACAGAAACTTTGTCACCTCGAGAAGGAAACGTTCCACTTGGCAAGACCGTTGTTGGACCAGAAATCTTTGGTACGCTTGCCATCCTATTTCTTTTGTCCGCGGCTGTAGGAGGAACATTTTCAAAACCCGACATCTTTGGGGGACTCCGCAGAAAAATTGTTGACCTGGAAGTTTTCGGAGGCGATTTTGAATCAACATCGCTCAGGCCAAAAGCATCGTGAAGAGCTTTCTTGATACTCTCTGAATCGCTCAAAGTAGCGCTAGGAGTGCATTTCTCTTTTCCTTTATAGGTCAGAGGAGAGCTCGATTTCAAAGAGCTTGAGTCGGTCACATTTTGCTTTTTGCGATCGCGCCACACGGCATAAAATGAATCACCGGGCCTATGAGTATGTAAATCGTCATTATCATCACTGTTGGCCTCCGGGATCTCCATTCTTGAGTTACGACTTGCATCAAGCATGTCCTTACGGAAACCCTCTCCGAGGTACCCAAGATATCCAGCTTGATCGACACCGAGTTCCATTCCATATTTCATGTCTGCAGCACCGCAGAGTAATTCCAAAAATTTATAAACGTTACTCTGCGTAAAATCTTGGACAATTGCGCATTTATAATCTTCAGACTCGAAATGTTGAATTCGACGACGCAAGTTGGAAATGGCATTTTCCGCGTCCTCATTCGACGCCTGAAGAGAACAATTCTCACGCCTCAAGGATTCTTTATCCTTTTTTAAAGCAATAATTTCAGCGCGCAATGCTTCAATATTGTCTTCCAACTTCTTAGCCTTAACTTCGGCATCATGTGTGTCACGTGCGGCTTTAGACGCTATTTTTTCTGCTTCCCTGGCACGTTTCAGTGCATTTTGGCGACTATAATCCCCGTTACGAATAGTAGCACGTAGATTATCGACGACAGCATTGTGCTGGCTCTGCACCTCAGCCAAACCACTGTAATCCCTGCATAGCCGAAATACTTCTAAAATAACAGCGGCAAAAAATAAGCGCCCAAAGCGAGCCAAATCCTGATATCCCAGTCGATTTATTACGGTTTGACGATCCAATTGAGGCCATAGACTCTGCATTATCTCTCCAGCTTGCTCCTCTTTCAATCTATATCCGCCCAGTGTGGCGCTCAGTGATTCTGAATTCTCATCATTGAGAAAATCGTAATTGACAAGGCTTCCTCGAGGGGCTGGTCTCGGATTACCTGAAGGTCGAGGCCGCCTAGATGGAGGCGGAGGTATGTCCTAAGCATCGCGAGCAGATTCTTCTTCCGCCAATTTTCTTTTAGCGGAGGTATACCAGTCCTCACCAACTGAGCGGGAGGAGCTTGCTTCATCTACATTTCGCTTATGCCTAAATCTAGGATGAGCTGCATTAAACCTGGCCAAATTGGCAGCAATTCTCTCGTCTTCTGCATCAATATCTTCCATTATCCGAATCTGACGATTAGTCCCAACTTTTATACGTCCACCAGTAGCGGTTGGCGTCAACACCAATCTCCGTGTAACAACATTTTCGTGACGTTCAAAATCGCTCATAATGGGCACCCGAGTGCCAGCACTAACACCACCGAGTCTCATGGTAGAACGATCAGTTGGAGGTATATCAAAGTGGCCCGCACCCCAATTATCGGAAAGATTTCCAGGGGTTGTGGTCGCAAAATCTCTTTTTGTAAATTCACCTGGATTATCTTCCGAGGCGACATTGGCAGAAGATGGGCCCACATCCGAGGGCTCATTTTGCTCACTTCCTCTCTGAGCATCATAAATGTTCTCGGGTGACATCGTCATTTACTCCAATTTCGAGACTTCGTACGTGCCATGGCAGCCTAATGTTGAATTTTATCTGTTTCGCGATATTAAAAATAAATTAAAAGCGCATTGAATTCTCAGGATTCGATACGGTTCGTATCGAACAGCCTCTGTTCGATGCGGTTGAGAAGCAAACGAAAAATTCCTTTTGCAAAAAAGAACAAAAATGTCACGGCAGGTGGACCCTTATATAGGCCCATGCACCGCCAACTCTCGTGAACGCGTCGAATTTAGCATTCGATGCGTCGCATCGAATTCATTACATTAGATGTCTAACAACAACACGCATCGAACAGTCACAATTCGATGCCTTTAGATCAGTCAAAATTGCATATAATTAAAAGTTTGGAAATCGTTCTCACATTGATAACGTCTCCCAAACTGGGGGGACTATGTGATAGGGGTATTTTAGGATTGGCCGAGCACTGTGGATTGGGCCGGCCCCAACCGTATCGAATTGGCCCAACTCGATATCTGGAGCGCTTCGAATAGCCCTTATTCGATGTGCGCATCGAATCATCTCGGTTCGATGCGTTTTCTACAGTTGTCTAGGGGTCCCATGGAACGAGGCTTATAAATACCCCGTTGCTTCGCCTTCCAGGGCAGATCGAACCCAAGTCCAACTCTTACCACATCGAATCAGCCTATACGACACGCTCAATTGTTCGATGCCCAACGAAATTCGACACAACAGTATTTTATCAATTTAGCATCGAATCAACTATGCATCGAATCGGTATTGTTCGAGGCGCATATCGAACGTTCAGAATTCGATGCGCTGATTAATTTGTCTTATTAGGATATTTAAAGCAATATAAGATCTGTAATAGATAGTAGGTGTTTCGGACAAAGTTAGTCCGGTTATTTTATTGGATTAACGTTATTTTGGTTATTTATATTTCAATTGTATTATTTTACCGTGTTCTATTACCGTGACGAAATAAGACCAAAATAGTATCCTAATGAATCATTAATTTTAGTGAAATACAATAATCTGATCTCGAACGAATATCTAGACTACTATCCATTTTCACAATTATACTTATTGTTTAAACTCTTTAATTTAATCATGGATTCAGTTTTCAGTTTCGATGAATGTGTAACGCGAAAATGTGGAAATTTTCATTATTGTGCTTAGTTTTTTTTCTAAAAAATATTTGATATGTACTTCACTTTGTTCTTCAACTTCTTCACATTAAAATCTCTCTTGACCGTCAAATATATCTCATTTGTTTCTTATTTTATAAGAGCAGTCCAAGTCTTTTGTTTCTACTTTGTGCCTCTTTCCTATTTATTACATGAGGAGATTATACTTTCATATTCAAAATTGATCATGTGAATAATTTTAATTTTTAACTGTAATTTGTGTATCTAATTTAGATCCATTACACAAATAAACAAGACACCTTAAAGATCAATACAAAATTAATAACTTTAATGTCTTGACAATTTAATGAATTATTTTATCATCTTTTTCCTTTGAATACATGGAAATTATTTTGTATCTAAAAGTATTTGTTGTTGTGTCCTCTCTCGTGGGGGTTTGGGGGTCTCTTTTCTTAGGAGTTTGCTACCTTGCCGGGAAGGCCTTCTCGATCTCATCGGGGCGTTCATACGGGTTTTGACAACGGACAACAACGATTCTTTTAATCCCTACCACCTCTTCCACTCGTTCCTCTCTTGAATTTTTTTCTTTTTTTTTTGTTCCTTCTGTCAGAGTCGGCTAGGGTTTATTAGGGTTCTTATTTTTTCTTCGTTTTTCGTTGCTTCTTTCGTTGCAGATTGCTGCCGGGAGGGAATCGCTCACGGCTTGGCTAAGTTGCTTTGACACCCACCGTAATACCGTCCCATAACATTAACCGTAGCTCCATGGATGAAATTGATACGTTGTTGCGTGACAGTCTTAGGGTTACGGACATAGAGGAGGGGATAGTTATTCCGGACGCTGCATGGGAGAACACTAACAAATCGTCGGAGCTAGTGCTGGTTGGGAGACTGCTAACGGGGAAAAACTTTAACTTTACGGCGTTTTGCACAGTGATTAAGGGCTTGTTTAAGGCGAATAAGGGTATTGAGATAACTCGGATCAATGACGACCGAATGCGGTTCACCTTTTTCCACGAACTGGATAAGAGAAAAGCCCTAGACGGCTGCCCGTGGTCGTTTGACAAACAGGTGCTGGTCCTAAGCGCCCTCGGTCCAGATGATGATCCCGCCACAATCAACCTTAATCTTTGCAGCTTTTACATCAGGGTTTATGGCCTTCCTCTTGCGCGACATACACGTGATTTTGCGAGTTTGATTGGTCATCGCCTTGGTTTCTTTGAGGACGTGGTGCTGGGGGAGTCTTGGGATATAACTATGCGCATTAGAGTGAAGATTGACATCACCAAACCACTCGCAAGGTTCATGAAGATACGGGGATCAGGGGGACAGGAACTTTTGGTCAGTTTTAAGTACGAGAGGCTGCCGAACTTTTGTTACTTGTGTGGGATTATAGGGCATACTATGCAGGACTGTGATGAACGATATACGCAGGCACCGGACGTGGAGGAGTCCCGTCTCCCCTTTGGCAACTGGCTGCGTGAGACATCCACTGATAGGCGACAACGATTCACGGACAAGGGTGCCCGTTATGGTGGATTTGTTGTGGGGTCGCGCAACACTGACCAACCTTGGCGTCGACAGCCGACTCCCCCTTCTCAAGCTACATATGACTCAGTTAGTGAGGCGAATAACCTCATGACTCGCATGCAAATGTCACATGAGCGGGGAAAGGCACTAATGATACATGACAGTACACCAACTCCTATTGATTCCCGGGGTCAGAGAAAGAGAGTTGATAATGGAAAGGCTGCACAGAGGACCACGGGGGAGATACGCGAGTTGGTGGCAAATAGCACGGGGAGTGATTTAGAAAAAACAGTGTCGTCGGATCCGCGTGTGGAGGGCAAAGACTCAGGATCAAAGCGAGGGCTTCGGGCAGTTCAAATTAGGCGGAGAATAGGACAGGTGGACGGCATGGACACAAGTACGACGTCGGGGCAGTTCTCGGGTTTGAAAAGGCTGGGAAATGACACTAATACGGAGCAAGTTTTGAAGAAGTTTTGGGGTGAACACATCAGTACAGGATCGCACAGCAATGAAATTTTGGCGGAGGTTGCAGAGCAACCCCGCCAATCCCAATGAGTATCCTAAGTTGGAACTATCAGGGTTTGGGGAACCCTTGGACAGTTCGTGAGTTGAGACAGTTGGTCTCGAAATTTGGCCCCCCTCTAATTTTCCTTTCTGAAACAAAATGTCGCAACAGGAAAATAAAGGCTATTAAGCGGCAGTTGGATTTTTTTGGTGTTTGCATGGAAGTTGTTGGTAGGTCGGGTGGCCTTGCATTACTTTGGGACAAATCACTTGATGTAAGATTGGTAAGTATGTCAAGAAATCATATCGACGTTGTTGTAACGGGGGTTGAGGGGTCGGACTGGAGGCTTACAGGGTTTTACGGGGAACCCGATGGGGTTCAGAGGATGACTACGTGGAACTTGTTACGGAGGCTGGGAAACGATTCAGCGAGACCGTGGCTATGCGTTGGGGATTTTAATGAGATCTTGAGTCAAGGAGAGAAGAAGGGTGGCGCTACACGACCTAATTGGCTTATGAGAAATTTTAGAGAGGCCCTAGCGGATACGGGGTTGAGAGATTTGGGAAACACGGGACCAAGATTCACGTGGTGTAATCGAAACCCACATCCTGCCACGGTCTGGGAACGGCTTGATAGGGCATGCGGGGATCACAGTTGGCGCCAACTATTTCCGAACGTTTGTGTAACGAACAGACCTGCCACGAACTCGGATCATCATACGCTCCTTGTTGAGCTACGGCCAACAGAGCCTCGGACCTTACAACGACGCCATTTTCGTTTTGAGCCAGCTTGGGGGCACCGGGCTGATTGTGAAGCATTGGTGCAACAGTTATGGGGTAGTCATGCAGTGGATACGACGTTAGATGAGCGGTTAAAGGGGTGCAGCATCGGTTTGATGCAGTGGGACAGTTTGAGTGGGGTCGACATGAAGCGTAAGATTCAGCGGTTGAATGAGAGAATTAAGAACATTCGGGCGGGTCAGATCACTCAGAAGGGAAAGACAGAGGAACTACAGCTGAAAAATGAATTGAATGAGCTATATACAGTGGAGGAGATTTATTGGAAGCAACGGGCTAAGGTTCAGTGGTTGAGGGAGGGTGATAGAAATACAACATATTTCCACAGCAGAGCGAGCGAGAGACGCCGGAAAAATGAGATTCATGCGTTACGGGATGATGGGGGTGTACTTAGATCCGATCCATGGGCAGTGGACTTAATCGCAGCACAGTATTTTACTTCTATCGTTGGTTCCACGCGACCTTTGGGGATGACATTGAGGCGGTATTACGGGACGTAGACGCGCGGGTTAGGTACGTAGAGCGCTGAAAGAGATGTATCCTTATAAATCTCCCGGCCCTGATGGTTTCTCTGTGTTTTTCTATCAAAAATTTTGGTCAGTGGTAGGGGATGATGTTATTAAATTTGCTGTTGCTTATCTTAATGATCGTGTGCTTGATCTTCTTGTCAATTATACTCATATTGTCTTAATTCCTAAGTGCACTGACCCTGATTTGATGACACAGTTTCGGCCAATTAGCCTCAGTAATGTTTGTTTTAAGATTGCCTCGAAAGCCATTGCCAACCGCCTCAAACCTTTCTTAAATGAGGTGATCTCTCCTACGCAGTCCGCCTTTATTCCATGCCGCCTCATTACTGACAACATCCTTGCTGCGTTTGAGCTCAATCAATTCCTAAAAAATAAGAGAACGGGGAATCGTTGTTTTATGACGTTGAAACTTGACATGAGCAAAGCCTATGACAGAGTCGAGTGGTCCTTCTTGGAAAAGGTAATGCTTAGGTTGGGTTTTAATTCTAGTTTTGTTTCTCTGATTATGTTGGGAGTTCGTTCTGTTTCGTATTCTACGCTTATTAATGGTCAAGAATCACCGATTTTTTACCCCGAAAGGGGCATAAGGCAGGGGGATCCTTTATCCCCTTACCTCTTCTTATTCGTTTCCGAGGCTTTTTCAGAAATCATTGCAAAGGAGGAGGCTCGTGGGGTGCTAAAGGGTGTGGCCGTCAGTCGTACAGCTCCTCGGATTTTGCATCTATTGTTTGCAGATGACACATTGCTTTTCTGTGAGGCTACTCGTGAGTCGGCCGAAGGGATTAGGGACATTTTGGCTCGCTTTGAGGCTACATCGGGACAGCGTATTAACCTTGAGAAATATGTGGTTGTTTTCAGTCGAAATACGAGCATGGAGTGGGCGCAGGAAATCGGGGATATATTGGGTGTGGAGATTGCAGCACGACATGAGAAATATCTTGGCCTTCCATCGGTCGTGGGAAAATCTAAGAAGGGGTTATTTGATTTTATTAGGGAGCGGGTGTGGAAGAGGGCCACTGGGTATAAGGGGAAGACTTTATCGGGGGCGGGAAAAGAGGTATTGATTAAATCAGTGATGCAATCAATTCCCACGTTTGTCATGAGTTGTTTTCACTTACCGGATACACTGCTTCGGGAAATTGGTTCTATTATTTGTGATTATTGGTAGAGTAGTGGGGCAAAAGGAAAAATACACTGGATTGCATGGGATAAGTTATGTCGTAAGAAAGAAGAAGGTGGACTCGGGTTTCGGGATCTTAAGGCTTTCAATATGGCTCTCTTGGAAAAGCAAGCTTGGCGCATATTTCAAAACCCTGAGAGTTTGGTGAGTCGTATTTACAAAGCAAAATATTTTCCGAATTGCTCTTTTCTTGAATCTCGTCTTGGGAGCTCACCGTCGTTCTCATGGAGATGTATTTGGGAAACGATTGTGGTTATTAAACGTGGAGTTCGATGGAGTGTGGAAATGGGAATAGAATCTCCATTTGGGAGGATGGGTGGCTGCCTCGACCCCTCACCTTTCGGCCTATTACACCACGGCCGGGTGACGCAGCAGTGACGCGAGTTCGGGACTTAATTGAGGAGGAGACGGGCTGGTGGAATACCACGTTAATTAGGGAGATCTTTTGGGAGGCGGACGTTGGCGTGATTCTTGCTATCCTACTAGGTAGTTTGGCTAATGAGGACCGAGAGCTGTGGCACTATGAGAAGCATGGCTGCTTCTCGGTCCGTAGTGCGTATAATTTGATTGTGTCGCAGGGTCTTGCTGCTCGTGGAGGGGGTGATAGGGGCAGCTCGAGTGCTGCGTATAGTTGGAAGAAACTATGGAAACTGGAGTGTGCAAATAAGATCAAGCTTTTTTGGTGGCGCGCTTGTTTTAATATCCTGCCAACCCGTGTAAATCTTATGCGCCGACGTATTTGTGATACTGCGAGTTGTGTGGTTTGTGGGGGAGGAGAGGAAAGCCCTAAGCATGTTTTCTTTGAATGTCATGTTGCAAGGCAAGTTTGGGCGTTAGCAAATTTTCCGCTCTCAATGACAATCAAAGATGACGAATTATTCATGAATTGGGTGCAAAGAGTGACGGATGTGTTAGGAAAAGAAGAGGCGGGGATAACGGTCACGGTGTGTTGGGCATTGTGGAATAACCGAAACACTATCCTAGCGGGGGAACAAGCACGAGATTCGTCGGAGATTGCACAATTCAGCCGAGAGTATGCAGCGAATTGGCGTAGCACCGTGTGTAGGACAGCGCCGAGACCAATTGTCGGATGGGAGGCGCCACGAGCGGGATGTTATAAAATAAATTTTGATGGGGCTTGTTTTGAGACGGAGGGAGTGAATGGCGTTGGCATTGTGGTGCGTGACAGCGAGGGGACGGTTGTGGCTCGAGTGCAGCGTCGTATTATGGCAAACCTTAACCCATTATGCATTGAGGCGATAGCGGCACTTTGGGCGATAAGGCTCGCGGTTGGTATGGGATGGGATGTGGTTATTTTTTAGGGCGATTGCTTGAATGTCATCCATGAGATTATCCATCAATCGCATGAGTTTGCAAGTTGTGTGAACATTGTAGGAGACTTTCTTCGACTTTTCACTCCTCGTACGGGTTTCTCTATTCGTTGGGTTAGTAGAGAGACTAATGGGGCGGCTCATGATTTAGCGCGCACAGTTGTTGCAAATGTCAATGATCCACATGATCTATTGTTTGAGGCTATCTAGTTAGTTTCATTAGTGAGTGCATGTATGGTTGTAATCTTGACGTTCTTATGGCGGTTTTTTACGCCAGTTTTATGATAAGTCCTCTTTCTCTTCAAAAAAAAAAAAGTATTTGTTATTGTTCATAATAGAGCAAATGATTCACACGAAAAAGCCAAACTTATCTTTTGATACTTTAAATATTTTAATGTTGAGCTACTTTAATTTTGATAATTGCGATTTTGATAATATTTTATTTGAATATTAATTAATTCAAATTTAATAATGGACTAAAATTCAACCGTGTTAAGAATTATGGGCTCTCTCATGTAATAAAATATTGAGGGAAATTAGTTTTGATTGCAGTACTTTTAATTATCACCTAATTTACGGGAGGAAATTCCTTTAATTAAGGACATAACCACATAAATTCAGAATCTATCGAGAGAGAGAGAGAGAGAGAGAGAGAGATTCTTAGGGAATTTGCTAATTGCTATGTCAAATTGAATAACTCGAGATCATAGCTTACATAATTATGTAATATATTGATAACACTCTGATCTAACAGTTTAATCGTTATATATACATATTTGTCAAAAAACAAAATCGTTATATATACATAGTTTATTATTCATCGATGAAAGGTGGATATTTAACCTATGTGTACTAGGTTGGCACTTGGCAGAATCAATATGTTGTATTAGGTCATTAAGGATTGCAAAATGACATTGAAACACTTTTATGATTCAATGGTGGTATAGATATTGTTACTAGGGGCGATAATCTGGGATAAGATTCGTGATTCAGGTACCCCGAATCATCCCAAAACCATTTTGGCTTCATGATCTAGTCCCCCAACTTCGGAATTTGGGTACCGGAAAATATCAGAAGTCCATTTGATGCTTGAAGGGGATTTTCTAGGAGGACGTTTGGAATATGAGATTTTCCCCCGTTTTGGCTGTGGATTTTTTTTCACTTTGTAGTTTTTTATAGTAACCACGTTTCAAAAATAGTCCTCTATAATGTCTTGGATCATTTTTGGTTCTATACAGTAACACGAGTTAAAAAAATAATAATAATAATAATAAATCAAAATTAAATTACCTAATTTTTGTTTTATGATATAAATTACTTATCCAATTAATAACATAATAGCACCAAATCAACCCGAGATTCTTAAATTTCTTCAAGAACCCTAATTTCACAAGAGCACCAAATTCGAATCGCCCTAAACTCGATTCGCACCACCCCAATTTCAACTCACCAACCCCGACCCAAAATTTCCACCCAAAAATCGCAACAAATCCAAACTTTGTTCCAAAAAGAAAATTACACCCGACCCAATTACACTCTTGTAATTTGCACGGATTGTAATGTCGAGGAGTGCCCAATCGCCTTTCATGTGTAAGTGCCGGAAAAATTGCTAGTTTCAAAATCTAGTTCCCAATTATCTTCAATGTTTCGCAACAATGGCTCCATTTCGTATCAAAATCGAGTTCTCAAAAGATTGGTGACCAAAACTGAATCGATTGGTGTGCGGGTTTTTGGAGGGGATATGATATTCGCATGGCTGAGAAGACGACCGGATTTCACCGTGAATGGTGAAATTTTCGGCGTGAATGGTGAAAATGGCGAGAGAGAGAGAGAGAGAGAGAGGTGGGGTGTGGGTGTGAAGGAATTCTGATTTTTAGGTTTTTTAACATTTTTACCTTTATTAGGTTTATATCATTTTAATTAGTTTTATTGTTATTATAGTAGTTTCTTTACTTATAATTTTACAAGATTTTATATTTTTTTAAGACATCAAATCGCATTTGGTGGCCTGTGATTTATAAATTTGGAAATGCAAAGTCTTCACACGTGTGTACACCGCGTGTCAAATGGTTAATTTGGTAAATATACACAATTTCATGATCAAGTGCCGTGCACATGCTGTTTTTTGGTCAAATTGGTTGTCGCATGACCAAAATTGAAACTCGGGTTACTTTAGAGGACCAAAAATGGGCTGAGGCACTACAGATAACTCTTTTTGAAACGTGGTTACTATAAATAACTATAAAGTAAAAATACCAGGAATATCGCTTATTTTGAATCTTTTGATGGTAATATCAATCCCCTTTTTATAAATTATGTGACAATATCAATCGAACAAAAAAATGTGTCAATTATCAATCGAACAAAAAATATAATTCAATATCAATTGCACAAAAATACGATTCAAACACCAAAACACGCATTATTAAACGAAGTCTAAAGTCAAACTCAAATACAAATATATGTTTCAATTATCCAAACACCGTCACAAATTTTATAATTCACAAATCACAATACAATTATCCAAAACAACATTACAAATCACAATTCAATTACCCAAAACACCATCACAAATCACATTTAATTATCCAAAACAACATCACATATCAAAACAGTCATCCAAAATCCCAAATACCATCACAAATAACTCCATTTCATTTAGGCTTTCAGGAATGATGCATCCACACCAATTTAAGTAAACTCTACAAAAAAAACAACAAAAATAAACACAGGTCAATAAATTTTATTATCGTAACGTTAAAAAGGATAACATTAACCTTTCAGAACTCTAATTAATTACAAATAACTTGATCTCGATTCTCCATTTCCAATAAACATTCTTTTATATGAGTATGTTGGGATAAGCTTGAAGAAAGAAGACTAAAGGAAACACTAATCCTATTCAAGTTGTTATTCCTGTAGATATTAGAAATAAATATATTTAAGAGTTATCTAAATATATATGTGGTGTTTGAATAGGATTAGGATCTGTGGATGAAGTCTCTATATAAGGAGAAACCAATGTGTGGTTTAACTTATGAGTTTTAGAGAGATCCAAAGAGATTAAGTTTTGAGTTATTTTCTTAATCAATAAAAGAGAGTTATTCTTTAATCTTTGTGTTATTCTAAAACTAGATTTGGTATCAGAGCTCCAGGTTCGATATTCATACAAAGAGCGATCACAAAGTTTTTTTGTTTTCGAACCATGAGTGGTGAATTAGTCGCGACGACTAAACCAAAGGAAGGAGGACCTTCACCCATACAATGTCCGATGTTAAACAATACCAACTACACAGTTTGGTCTATGAGGATGAGGGTTATGCTTCGAGTGAATAAAGTTTGGGAGACAATTGATCCAGGATCGAATGATGAAGAGAAGAACGATCTAGCTCAAGCTCTCCTGTTTCAATCAATACCAGAGTCGTTGATTCTACAAGTTTGTGGCTTAAAAAATGCCAAAGCTATCTGGGATGCCATAAAATCAAGAAATCTCGGCGCAGACAGGGTAAAAGAAGCAAGTCTGCAAACACTTATGGCTGAATTCGATAGGTTAAAGATGAAGGAAGACGAGATAATTGACAATTTCTTCGGCAAACTTTCAGAAATCTCTACAAAATCGGCATCATTAGGAGCAAACATCGAAGAACCAAAAATTGTGAAGAAATTTCTAAATAGCTTGCCACGGAAGAAGTACATACATATAATTGCAGCTCTTGAGCAAGTCCTCGATCTCAAAACAACGACCTTTGAAGATATTGTCGGAAGATTAAAAACCTATGAAGAACGAATCTGTGACGAAGAATAATCGCAAGAGGATCAAGGGAAACTTATGCATGCAAACACGGATTCACAGCCATATTCAGAAGGAGGCAGAGGACGAGGACGAGGTCGTCGTGGAAGAGGTCGTGGACGCTTCAGCTATCAACAGAGAGAATCGGATTACCAATATCGAGACAAGACAAAAGTGATATGTTACCAGTGTGATAAAACAGGACATTATGCATCAAATTGTTCGGATCGACTTCTTAAACTGATCCAACTACAAGAATCAAAAGAAACCGAAGATGATACTCATGAGGCTGAATCACTTATGGTGCACGAGGTAGTGTATCTGAATGAAAGGAATGTGAAGCCAAAAACTTATGAAACAAATTCAGATAAAGTATGGTATTTAGACAATGGTGCTAGTAACCATATGACAGGAAATCTCGCCTGGTTCAGCAAACTTAATGAGGTAGTCACAGGAAAAGTAAGATTTGGTGATGATTCTTGCATTGACATCAAAGGAAAGGGCTCGATTCTATTTGTGAGTAAGAGTGGAGAACCGAAAATATTAGTTAATGTTTACTACATACCAGACCTTAAGAGCAATATCATAAGTCTTGGTCAAGCTACAGAATCGGGATGCGATGTAAGAATGAGAGAGGATTACCTAACCTTGCATGATCGTGAAGGAAATTTGTTGGTAAGAGCAATTCGATCTAAGAATAGGTTATACAAAGTAAACCTAGAAGTTCAAGATACGAAGTGCCTACAACTTGCAGCATCAAGTGAATCAACAAGATGGCACGCACGACTTGGACATATCAACTTCGAGAACCTAAAAACCATGGCAACAAAAGGATTAGTGGTTGGAATATCATGTGCTCCAAAAGAAAAAGAAACTTGTTCATCATGCCTACTGGGAAAGCAAGCAAGACAAGTTTTTCCAAAAGTTACGACATATCGTGTGTCACGACATTGGAACTCGTACATGGAGATCTCTGCGGACCTATTGCACCTACCACAGCTGCAAAGAAAAGGTACATCTTCGTACTTATCGACGACTACTCACGATACATGTGGTCAATCCTCCTAAAAGAGAAGAGCGAGGCTCTTGAAAAATTCAAAACTTTCAAGGCAATAGTTGAGAAAAAATATGGAGCCACCATTGGAACTCTTAGAACAGACGGAGGAGGAGAGTTCGTATCTCAAGAATTCCAATCCTTTTGTGAAATAGAAGGCATCACCAGGCACTTAACCGCACCCTACACGCCTCAACAAAATGGAGTCGTGGAAAGAAGAAATAGGACACTGTTGGAGATGACTAGAAGCATCCTAAAACACATGAGCATGCCTAATTCTTTATGGGGAGAAGTCGTTAGACATGCTACATACTTAATAAACAGAGTAGGAACAAGAGTTTTATCTAACCAAACACCATACGAAGCCTTCAAGAAAAAAAAGGCGAATGTTGCACACCTACGAGTATTTGGTTGAATTGGTTATGCTAAAATAGAAGGCCCGCATCTAAGAAAACTGGACGACAGATCAAAGATGCTCGTGTATCTCGGGACTGAGCCCGGATCTAAAGCGTAACGTCTCCTAGATCCAACAACTCGAAAAATTATAGTAAGTCGTGATGTAATTTTTGATGAAAATAGGAGCTGGAGATGGAACAATACGGGTTCAGTAATAAACAAAGAGCCAGACACGATTACAATCTCTCTTGGAATGTTTGGAAATAATGGAGTCAGAGAAAGTGAAGCTATAGAGGAAGCAGAAGAAAATAGGGAAAACAATGAAACAGAGGAAAGTAGAGAGGAAAATGAGAACGTTGCAGAAACTGAAGAAGATGTCTTTGGTAATGAGAACATTGCAGAAACTGAGAATACAGAGCAAGAAGAACCTCAACAAGTGCCGATACTAAGAACGTCAGCACGAACAATCTCAAAGCCAAGTTACTTAAAAGACTATGTTCTATTGGCAGAAATCGAAGGCGATCACCTCCTGTTATTGCTCAATGAAGAACCATGGGATTTTAAAGAAGCAAACGAGTTGAAAGAATGGCGAGATGCGTGTCAAGAAGAAATCATGTCGATAAACAAGAACAAAACATGGACTTTAGTTGATCTTCCTGCTGGTGGAAAGTCTATCGGACTGAAATGGGTGTTTAAAATAAAATGAAACTCGGATGGTAGCATAAACAAGTACAAAGCGAGGCTTGTGGCAAAGGGCTACGTACAGCGACACGTCATTGACTTTGATGAAGTCTTTGCTCCAGTAGCACGTATCAAAAAAATCAGATTCATCATCGCTTTGGCCGCTTCAAGTGGTTGGGAAGTGCATCATCTTGATGTGAAAACGGCGTTTCTTCATGGAGAATTAAAGGAAGATGTCTATGTCAGTCAGCCCGAAGGCTTTGTAGCCAAAGGAAGTGAAAAGAAGGTTTACAAATTACATAAGGCTCTCTATGGATTAAGACAGGCACCTCGAGCTTGGAATACTAAGTTAAATCAAATTCTAAATGACTTAAAATTTAAGAAGTGTTCCAAGGAACTCTCACTTTACAGAAAACAAGAGCATGGTTGTCTTCTTATTGTGGCAGTCTACGTAGACGACTTGCTTGTTACAGGGTCGAGCTTGGATCTGATATTTGAATTCAAGAAAGGAATGGCAAGTAAGTTTGAGATGAGTGATCTAGGAAAGCTCACATATTATCTCGGTATTGAAGTTCTTCAACAAGAAAATGGGATTGTGCTACAGCAAGAAAGATACGCAAAGAAAATTCTAGACGAAGCTGGAATGAGTGAGTGTAATTCTGTTCACATACCAATGGTTCCTGGTTTAGAACTTTCTAAAGCTCAAGATGAGAAGTGTGTCAATGAGCAAGATTATAGAAGAATGATCGGATGCCTTAGGTACTTACTTCATACGCGTCCAGACCTCTCATTTTGTGTTGGTGTTCTAAGCAGATTTATGCATGAACCTCGAGAGTCACATGGAGTTGCGCTGAAGCAAGTCCTAAGATATCTCCAAGGAACAGTCTCTAATGGTCTTCAGTTTAGGCGAGGAGACAAATCAGGTTTGATTGGCTACAGTGATAGTAGTCATTGTGTAGACGTGGATGACGGAAAAAGTACTACAGGTCATATTTTTTATCTCAATGAGTGTCCCATTACATGGTGTTCACAAAAGCAACAGGTGGTGGCGCTATCTTCCTGCAAAGCAGAGTTCATGGCAGCGACTGAGGCAGCGAAACAAGCCATTTGGCTTTAGGAACTCTTGGCTGAAGTTACTGAACAATATGCAAACAGGTGACAATTAGAGTTGACAACAAATCTGCAATTGCACTCACCAAAAATCCAGTGTTTCATGGCCACAGTAAACACATACATCGAAGATATCATTTTATAAGAGAGTGTGTTGAGAATGATCAAGTCGAAGTTGAGTATGTTCAAGGAAGTAAACAGAAAGCAGGCATTTTAACTAAGGCACTTGGAAGAGTTAAATTCATAGAGATGAGGGATCTCATTGGAGTTCAAAGTATGTCAAAAGAAGACTTCAAGCTTAAGAGGGAGAATGTTGGGATAAGCTTGAAGAAAGAAGACTAAAGGAAACACTAATCCTATTCAAGTTGTTATTCCTGTAGATATTAGAAATAAATATATTTAGGAGTTATCTAAATATATATGTGGTGTTTGAATAGGATTAGGATTTGTGGATGAAGTCTCTATATAAGGAGAAACCAATGTGTGGTTTAACTTATGAGTTTTAGAGAGATCCAAAGAGATTAAGTTTTGAGTTATTTTCTTAATCAATAAAAGAGAGTTATTCTTTAATCTTTGTGTTATTCTAAAACTAGAGAGTCAATATATCGTATTCGTCGCGTAGCCAATCTTGAGCACAAATAAGATCTTGCACAACCCGAGTACTCAAAGAGGTCCAAACCGATCTAAAATGCGCCCTCCCGTGTTGAACATGAAATCCAACACTATGGTGAAAATATGAATGGCCAATACATCCCGAGCCATTTTAAACAAAATTGGGTATCAAACATAATTTACGTGATATCAAGCCAAAATGTCAAACCCATCACTGGAGGGTTCGTTATCATCCTCAAAGTACTTGTAAAACTCGAACTTTGGTTGAATTTGATTCTGAGTCCTCGACCTACAAATGCATTTGAATTATTCAGCGATACTTTTATTGAGTTAGAGTTAGGTCTCATGAACAATAAATTACTTACATTACATATGACAAGTATTTAGAATTTTGTGGCATATCTAAGTAATAGGAGTTGCATCGTACATTCTCCTTTACTCCTTAAACAACGTCTCAAACTCATCCCAAATATTTGTTTGCAACAACTTGTCTTCCATCATATTGATGTACTCGTGTTTGTAACGGGGATATAAAATCGTTGTAAATTACAACATATGGTTCATCTTTTTTTCTCCCATACCCAGTACTTGTCATACATTTTTTTTTTCATTTTCAACGCAATTGCTTTCAGGTTGTGGGCGGTGCCATTTCGATTTCGAAGCTCCATCCATTTTCCCAATATCTCCTATTTAGTGCATATTTCCCCAAACACCAAATGAGAAGTTACGTTGATGGTTTTGGTCAACTTTTAAACGGCTTCAAGAATTTTACGTATATCTTTGCGATCTCCCAATCCTCGTGTTGTGTCATAGTGTCCTTAAAAGATGTGGAGTAATTACGATCACGGGCCTCATAAGCTTCAAATGCCCCCACGAAGTACCAATGTCGAACCCAACATTGTGTATGTCAAGTTTCATCTTGCACGCATATCAAGACTTAACAACTTCTACTTTGTATGCCTTCATCTTCAACAAATTGCCTAAACTTGTTATACCTCGCGGCGAAACCCTTAATGTTCTTGATTGCACCTCTAACTGGATCTACATATTTTCCCTCTCCATTGATTCTCAATCCATCTTGTACCACAAGGTTAAGGATGTATACAATACCCCATATTTGCACATGGATTCCATTCAAAACAAATAAATCTCCTCGAACATAAGTTTATGTACCAAATTCTTAGTCTTGGTATCATTTGATGAAGTATTATCCATTGTGATTGTAAAAATCTTCTCGATATCCCAATCTTTCAAACGCCCCTCAACATCCCGAGCTATATAAAAATATCTACGGGTTTTCTCTGATAAAGCCCTTCATCGTTTTTCCTATCTTCGAGATACATTTGTAGGATCTTATCAGTTATTGTCATGCGACAATACAATTTTAACCAAGGACATGCTCGTCTAAACATATCTCTAAAAGTCAATTGATCCACCATACTAAAAGATTGTTTAGTTACAATATCCACTTCGGAATCCTCTTTAAAATCAATTCAAGATTGAATTTCCAAGTATCTATGACCCCAAACGTTGATTCAAAATTCATATGAGTTTGGCTTGTCTTTAGGGATTCGGGCAACTTTTGGAAAGATTTTATGTGCTTATGCAAGCCGAATATGCCTTGTGAGTTACTATTAGCACCAATCTCTATGTCTCTCTCTCTCTCTCAATACCTACATCGACCTTTGATAGTTTTCTTCGTTGGACACGTAAAAGGCTCAAATTACTTCCACTACGGCAATCTCAATGTAGTGGTCTTAATTATAACAAAGATCTTACCATTTGGAAACTTCTCTTTGAGTAAAATATATATATAAAAAAAAATTACAACTTTTTAGCCTCTTCTTCATCTCTTTCATCTTCTTCTTCGTAATTTTCAACGGTGGTTGTGAGATTTATCTCCTTGCGATTGTGGTGGTGGTTATATCTCAGAAAGTAATTGAAAATGGGTATGTAAGAGGTTCTTTTTTAGGCAGAGCACTCGAGGTAGAAGCACCCGATGTAGGAGCAACCGGTGTAGTAGTACGGGCACAAAAACGTTTTCGAGAAGACGAATGTGTTGAAGCAACACCCTTCATTTCTACAACAAAAAATAAAATTATTTAATTGGTAAATAGATATAGATAACTCAACTCATCAACTCAATCAACACAAAATTATTAAAAAATCAGACTCGAACACGTTGATTTAGAAAACATTAATCATGGCCTCTAATTCAAAAATTAAGTAAATTCAATAATATTAGTATTTAATTGATTCAGATGAACATTAATAGCCACTGATTATTCAAATCAAACAATCTTAAACTCTAATTTAATAAAATACAACAATCTATGTCTCTTATAAAACAACAATTTGAGTTTTTGACTTGGTAGTCTCTAATTAAACAAAGTAAAACAATTCTACCCTCTAATTGAATCAAATAACAATACTTATAATATATTGCAACATTGTTAGCCGAATGTCAACAAACCCCTAATTTCAAAGCTCTAATTCAAAAACCTAGTTTAAACAATAGTTTAACTATTCAATATACTAATTTACTAAACAAATAACATTATAGAATCAATTAACAATTGCAATTTTTATCACATATTAAAAAGCATAAAATTAAAAAATCCTTAATTTAGAGAGTGGGGGGTGATGAGAGGCTGACAGAGTGACAGGTAGTGCTTGACGGGCAGAGAGAGTGATGGCGTCGATCGTGGCTCATGACTCGTGAGAGAGTGAGTTGAGAGAGTGAGGGGTTGAGGGCGTTGGTCGAAGTGAGTGATGACTAAGAGGAGTGTGGTTATTAATAAGTTATAATGCAGAATAATAAGTTATAAGTTTCTGATTTTTGTCAAGAATCCCAAATCCCGCTGGTACAACGAAATGATACTCTATCCAGTCCAAACTTTGTTGGGACGTGAAGCGAGAAGACATGTTTTGAAAACTTTTGCCATCAAAAAATTCCCAATTAGAGAATGTCTCAAATGGGGCGGGGCGGGTCCCAAATTCCCGAACCCGAACCCGCCTCCACCCATAACTGTTACATAAGTAGTTATGAATCTCATGCTTACCCTACAATTATTTCACATGATCTATCGACTTCACAAGAAAAAATAAAATGATCGCTTTGAGCATATTGAAAATATCATCGTTTCTCAATTAGTAATGTAATAATTTTTTATTTCAGAAAATTTGATATGAAAAAATTAAATTGTTAATGTGGAATGTGTAAATACTTTTTAATTTACTCGATTATCAAATCCACAATTAGACTTTCTTGTTCTACATTAAAGTGAAACAATTTGCAGTATGATACATATCCCATTTGTGTATACTCGGTCTACGTGAGAACTGGATCCATCATCAAAGGTGGGACTGACTCCACCATAACCCTAGCCCTCTACGATAACCCTAGCCCTCTACGATACAACAGGTACGGGACCATTATCACCAACCTCGAATTATGGGGCGGGTTACTGGGCCCGGGCTACAACTACTTCGAGAGGGGTAACCTCGACATTTTTAGTGGTTGTGGCAATTGCTTAACTGGACCCATTTATGCAGAACCTCACTTCTGATGGATTGGGGTCGGGTCACGAGTGGTACATCGACTTCCTAGAGGTGACGTCGATCGGGATCCACATCCAGTGCGCACAAAAGTTGTTTACTGATGAGTTTGGGAAATACTCATCATTATCATGCTTTTACACTTGTTTAATTGATTATTCTTGATAGTTTTGTGGTATTTGTATGTTTATTTTCATGTTTAGTAGGTTGAAAGATGATTTGTCACTCAAGAACCGCAACTTCAAAAATTCACCGACACCTGTGTAGATTGAGTTATGTTCACTTCTTTATATCAATGGAAAGCCACATATGTCTAGTTTCCAACGCAACAAGCGGTTTGCGATTCCGACATTTGGAGAGAAAGTTATGACCAAAACGGTGAAGTTGCGCAAAGCTGAAATGTACATACGCAACTCGCGCGCTCAATGGCCGTCGGATCAAAATGGCTAATCAATGGTCTATATTCAGTCTTGCAAGCTTCCAAATGGAAGACTCTAGAGTGTCATGACTTTTGTGATCAATCATTCATCAATTAGATGACTTTTGTGATCAATTAGATGACTTTTGTGACAATTTTGGACCATTGGATCAAAACGAGATGAACGGTCGAGATGTCGTCTTATGCTTTTTCTTCAACTATAAATAGACCTCACATTTCCATATTTGAACACACCAATCTTCTTCATTCTCTCTTCAATAAGTAGTCTTTCTATAGTAGTATTATTCACTAGTAGTTTGTAATTTGGAGGAGTAATTCGGAGTTTGTACGGGGGAGTCCACCGGAGGCTTTACGGAAGTAAAAATCTGTAACGATCTCTAAACTATCTTTACTTTTCTCTCTTTACTTTATGATGTTATATTTATCTTATAATCTTGTTCTATATTCCATTATGTGCTAAATTTACCTTGCTGGGATAGTGACGTAGCCTAATTACGATGATCTAACCTTTAACAAAAACGTATTGTTACGATGTCAAAATAGTTGGTGTATTTATTTGTGAATATAATGCTTCTAAAATTCTGGCCAACTTTTGGATGAACTAAGGATCGAATTGAAACCGAGAGGAGATTTTCGTGAAATAGCTTTGAAGTAAATACCGTGAATTCTCAATAGAATAGAAATATATCTATCGTTTTCACGTGGTTGATAAAATCACCACCAAACAGACATGTGCACATCTTTGTAACTAGACTCATTTTCTAGTCGTAAAGTTGTAGAATTTATGTATAACTTGAGAAAGAGTACATAAAACATAAATGGTGATAACCAACAACAATTTTGAACGTGAAACTCGTAATAATATGTTTAATTAAAAGTTAGATCAGACTAATGACGGTGAAATCATGATTCCCAGCTCTTCTCTTATTGTCTACACTTATTTATTAGTGAATTGTTAATCTTTTCGCTTGAACAATCTGAAATCCGATTTCTCAAATAAAATTAGAGTTAATAAATTTTGGTAATTAATTATTTATTCCTCGTGGGATCGACAATCCTATCTTTCACTTTATTACTTATTACGATTTCGTGCACTTGCGAATTTATCCACAACAAGTTTTTGGCGCCGTTGCCGGGGAATAAAATTAATTAATATCAATACCAGTTAACCCTATTATTAATTTGAGATTATGTCTTATATGTGTTAATATTTTACTGTAGTAAAAAAAAATCACCTAGGTAAAAAAAAAATTTAAAACGTTTGTTTGCTCGCTAGCTTTTAATTTTTTGTGACGGTAAATATTTTTTTTTACTGTGGTAATTTTTTTTTTCTATTTTCTTCTTTTTTCTGTTTACTTTCAAAATTAAGAATAATAAAAAATCAAAAAGAGTTACAAGGAGTAAGAACTCAACACTTTTACCTTTTGATCCTGAAATTGAAAAAACTTTAAAAATACTACGTAGGATAGAAAAAGGTAAAAGTAAAATGAGTGGACTTATAGAAAATGAATCAAAAGCCTTGCGGGACTACGCTGTCCCAACAATCTTAGGTGCCAACACAAGCATCCAAAAGCCGTCAATTGCTGCAAATAATTTTGAAATTAAACAAGCAATTATTCAGATGATCCAAACATCGGTTCAATTTTGTGGACTCCCGAGTGAAGATCCTAATGCACATATAGCTAATTTTTTAGAAATATGTGATACTTTTAAACACAATGGAGTTTCAGAAGATGCTATCAAGTTGAGACTATTCCCATTCTCATTACGGGACAAGGCGAAGAACTGGCTCAATTCACTCCCGCAAGGTAGTATCACTTCCTGGGAAGAATTAGCACAAAAATTTCTAGCTAAGTTCTTTCCCCCAGCTAAAACAGCAAAAATGAGGAATGAAATCACTCAGTTTGTGCAACACGACCTGGAGAATCTGTACGAAGCATGGGAAAGATACAAGGAAATGCTTAGGAAGTGTCCTCACCATGGACTTCCCAAATGGTTGCAAGTTCAAACATTCTACAATGGGTTGAGTGGAAACACTAGAACCTTAGTAGATGCAGCTGCAGGAGGAGCTTTAATGGCGAAAACCACAGAAGATGCCTATCAACTATTGGAGGAAATGGCGTCGAACAATTACCAGTGGCCTTCTGAACGACAGAAAAGACCAGTTGGTGTGCATGAGATAGATGCTATCACAGCATTAACAGCACAAGTCGCTACTCTCACCAAGCAACTGGGAACAATGAGGGTAAATGCCATTCAGACCACATCAGCAACATGTGATTTTTGTGGAAACTCACATTCAACTGCCAACTGCCATTTGGTAAGCAATTCTGAAAATTCTGCTCACAATGAAGAAGCAAATTTTGTGTCAAATTTTAACAGGCCGCAGAATAATCCATATTCCAACACCTATAACCCTGGATGGAGGAACCACCCTAACCTCTCTTGGAGCAACAACCAGAACCATATCAGGCCTCCTCCTGGATTTCCACTGCACCAAGAAAAGAAACCTTCCCTAGAGGACATTGTCACTCAGTTAGCCACTACCACAAACTAATTAGCCTCAAGAACTGACCAATTCATCAATGAGACCAAGCAACAGTTCCAAAACCAAGGAGCATCCATCAGAAAGTTAGAAGTACAAATGGGTCAACTTGCCACCACTCTAGCCGAAAGAGCACAGGGAGAATTGTCGAGCAACACAGAAACCAACCCTCGACAACATGTGCAGGCAATTACACTCAAAAGTGGAAAAGTGTTACCAGAACCTGTTGCCTCACAAGCAGAGAAGTTTCATACACATGAACAGGAACGTGAATCTGAGCTAAAGCACACGTCTGCCGACGCACGATCACCGAATGTGCAAGAAATTCCATTTCCACAAAGATTGAGGAAAACTAAACTAGATAAGCAATTTTCTAAATTTCTTGATATCTTTAAAAAATTGCACATTAACATTCCTTTTGCAGATGCTCTTGAACAGATGCCCAGCTATGTCAAATTCATGAAAGAAATTTTATCAAATAAGAGAAAGCTGGAAGAACATGAAACTGTATGCCTAACTGAGGAGTGCAGTGCCATTCTACAGAAGAAATTGCCACCAAAGCTCAAAGATCCAGGGAGTTTTACAATTCCTTGTGTAATTGGGAATTCACATTTTGAGAAAGCATTGTGTGACTTAGGTGCAAGCATTAACCTGATGCCTATGTCTGTGTACAGGAAGTTGGAACTTGGAGAAGCCAAACCAACCATCGTGTCCCTTCAACTAGCAGGCAGATCAATCAAGTATCCTAGAGGTATGGTTGAAGATGTATTGGTTAAAGTTGATAAGTTTATCTTCCCTGCAGATTTTATCGTCCTGGACATGGAAGAAGATCATGATATTCAAATCATTCTTGGTCGCCCATTCCTTGCAACTGGGAGAACTCTAATTGATGTGCAAAAAGGAGAACTTACCATGAGAGTGCAAGATGAACAAATCACCTTCAATGTCTTCAAAGCTATCAAATACCCATCAGAAGCTGATAGTTGTTTCAAAATTGACATTCTCGATAAGATGGTTGAACAAGTATTCGACAAGAGCCACTTGGAGGATTCACTCGAGGTATGTCTAATAAAAGAAGAGGTAGATTTTGATAATGATGGCAGTGAAAGATGTATTTTAGCCCTTGATGCAATACCAATTGATTACAACGGAAATGTTGAACAGCTAGAGAAAGGTACGAATATCACAATCCCATCTATTATCAAGCCACCAACTCTAGATCTTAAACCAATTCCTTCTCATTTAAAGTATGCATTTTTGGGAAATAATTCAACTCTACCTGTTATAATCTCATCGTCATTGACTAATGTTGAAACAGATAAGTTGTTGCGAGTTCTAAGAGATCATAAAACTGCCTTAGGGTGGTCCATTGCTGATATCAAAGGCATCAGTCCTTCGACTTGCATGCACAAAATACTAATGGAGGAGAACTACAAGCCAACTGTCGAACATCAACGCCGTCTGAATCCCAACATGAAGGAAGTGGTAAAGGAAGAAGTATTAAAGCTTCTAGATGCTGGAATTATTTACCCAATTTCGGATAGCTCATGGGTGAGTCCAATACATGTTGTGCCCAAGAAAGGATGAATGATTGTAGTGAAGAATGAACACAATGAAGATATTCCCACAAGAACAAACACTGGATGGAGGGTGTGCATTGACTATCGAAAACTAAATAAGGTAACCCGCAAAGATCATTTTCCTTTACCATTCATTGATCAAATGTTGGATCGACTTGCAGGTCACCCTTATTACTGTTTTCTTGATGGTTTTTCTGGATATAATCAAATACCCATTGTACCTGAGGATCAAGAGAAAACACTTTCACTTGCCCATATGGTACTTTTGCATGTAGAAGAATGCCTTTTGGTCTTTGTAATGCCCCTGCTACTTTTCAAAGGTGCATGATGTCTATTTTTTCTGACATGGTGGAAAAATTCATTGAGGTTTTCATGGACGATTTTTCTGTCTTTGGTATGTCATTTGATGACTGTTTGACTAACTTGTCTTTAGTCTTGAAGAGATGTAAAGAAACAAACTTGATCTTGAACTGGGAGAAGTGTCACTTCATGGTACAAGAAGGAATTGTCCTAGGACATCATATATCTGCCAGAGGCATTCAAGTTGATCGAGCCAAGATTGAGGTAATTGAAAAACTTCCACCTCCTACATCAGTAAAAGGTATTCGTAGTTTTCTTGGACATGTTGGATTTTACAGGCGTTTCATCAAAGATTTTTCTCAAGTCACAAAACCTTTGTGCAACTTGTTGGCAAAGGAATCCAATTTCACATTTGATGAAGAATGTCACAAAGCCTTCAACTTGCTGAAAAAGAAGCTAACAGAAGCACCAGTAATTTCCACCCCCGATTGGAATCTTCCATTCGAACTGATGTGCGATGCAAGTGATTATGCTATTGGAGTAGTGATGGGACAAAGAAAGAACAAAGTCTTGCATGTGATCTATTATGCCAGTCGAACTCTAAGTGACACTCAAATGAATTATGCAACAACAGAGAAGGAGTTATTAGCAATTGTTTTTGCATTTGATAAATTTCGTTCATATTTGATTGGTTCTAAAATTATTGTGTACACAGATCATTCAGCAATCAAGTACTTGCTTTCAAAGAAAGATGCAAAACCAAGGTTGATTCGATGGATCCTGCTTCTTCAAGAGTTTGACGTGGAAATCCGTGACAAAAAGGGCTCAGAAAATGTTGTTGCAGATCACCTATCACGATTGAAAGTTAGAGAATCACATGAACTTCAACCAATCAATGAAGAATTCCCTGATGAGAGGCTATACGCTATGCAAACAACCAATACTCCATGGTACGCTGATATTGTTAATTACCTTGCATGCAATATTATTCCATCTGAATTAACTTACCAGCAGAAGAAGAAGTTCTTTTCCGAAGTCAAATATTTTTTGTGGGATGATCCTTACCTCTACAAGCACTGTCGTGATCAAGTTTTAAGAAGATGTGTTCCAGAAGAAGAAATTGCTGAGGTATTGCAACACTGTCATTCTTCAGAATATGGAGGACATTTTGGTGGAACAATAACTGCAGCAAAGGTGCTTCAGTGTGGACTTTATTGGCCAACTTTGTTTAAAGATGCTCATGTTTTTGTTAGTTCGTGTGATCGATGTCAAAGGACAGGAAATATTTCAAGACGTAATGAAATGCCCTTGAATAATATTCTTGAAGTTGAATTATTTGATGTTTGGGGCATTGACTTCATGGGACCATTTCCTTCGTCATACAACAACAAATACATTTTGGTAGCAGTTGATTATGTCTCAAAGTGGGTGGAAGCCATTGCGTTACCAACTAACGATGCCAAAGTGGTGATCAATTTTCTTCGAAAATACATCTTTACTAGATATGGCACACCGAGGGCAATCATCAGTGATGGAGGTAAACATTTCCTTAACCACTACTTTGAATCATTATTGGCTAAATATGGAGTACGCCACAAAGTTGCAACTGCTTATCATCCGCAAACCAGTGGCCAAGTGGAAATCTCAAACAGGGAAATAAAGCGAATATTGGAGAAAACAGTGAATTCTTCAAGAAAAGATTGGTCCAAAAAGCTTGATGATGCACTTTGGGCTTATCGCACTGCTTTCAAAACTCCAATTGGTATGTCACCATATCGTTTGGTTTTTGGAAAAGCTTGTCACTTGCCGGTCGAATTTGAACACAAAGCTTATTGGGCTGTGAAAAGGCTGAACATGGATATGAAACTGGCTGGAGAAAAGAGAATGCTACAACTCAATGCTTTGGAAGAATTCAGAAATGAAGCTTATGAAAATGTCAAAATCTACAAAGAGAGAACAAAGCGATGGCATGACAAACGCATTTTACAACGTGATTTTGAGCCTGGTCAACAAGTACTTTTGTATAACTCATGCCTTCGACTTTTTCCTGGAAAGTTGAAATCAAGATGGTCTGGCCCATTTACAATCACGAAAGTCTTTCCATATGGAGCTGTTGAAATTCAAAACAATGACAAGGAAGCATTCAAAGTTAACGGGCAAAGACTGAAGAACTACATTGGAGGCGAGTTTGAGAGACAGAAAATATCCATGACTCTACATAATCCCATTTGAAGTCATTACCAGAAGTCAAGCCGATGACTGTAAATCAAGCGATGTTTGGGAGGCAACCCATATTAGTTCTTTCTTTTTATTGTTATTTTCAGTTGTATTGTATATATGTTTTTTTTTCTCCTTTTATGTTCTTTACAGTTAATATGGAAGCAGCTAGTGGCGTCTTGGGAATCTGACGTTAAAAGACCCTGTTTGCCAATTTTTAAGAAAATTGGATGCGAAGCCAATCCTCGACTCATAGAAGGCGTTTATGCCGTTTCTGGACGTAAAACCAGAGGAAGATGTGAGCCACAATCACAACTACTATTTTCCTATCAGGTGCCATCGTTTTTATTATTGTTTATATAATTATATTTGTTTCTTTAGTTTGTAGACATTAGGGGCAATGTCTCATTTAAGTTTGGGGGGACATTTTTGATTTTGATGGTTTCTATTGTCTTTATATTAGTAAAAAAAGAAAACTACCACTTTACTTCACATAACTGTTCAGATTATGGATTAATGATACTTATGGTGATTTTTGTGATGATGATGAGCATGATATACTATGTGAACAATGTTTTGTTTAATCTATGTTTGAGCATGCCTATCTTCATATACACTTTTCACACATTGATTTGCATTGGTGGTTGAGCATACTTGGAGAACGGTTATTGACATAAGTAAACTAAGGAAGTTACACCTGAGCTTTATAAATAATTGATCACCTCTTGAAGCAAAATCATTGATGATGATTCACTACAGAAATGATTTAGGCCATCTTTTCTTTAACACGTTTTGAGCCTTTCAAGCCATACCCTTCACAAATTAAATAATCACCAGAACCCCTCTGAGCCTTTCCTTAAAGCTTTTTTTTTATGAGCCCATTTACCTATCCCGTGTAGCCACAAACAGTCATCCTACCCTTCTAGAGACTGATTTGCATTCAGAAACTTGAAATGGAAGAAAATATGTGGAAAAATAAAATGTAAAAAAAAAAAAAAGAGAAATACGAAGATCACCCCTCTGGTACATATGAATAAGTTTGGGGGAAATATGAAGGAAATGAAAAAAGAAAAAAAAAAAGAAGAAGAAAGAAATGAGGGATATGAAATGTTGTGAAGAAATAAAAGGAGAAAAGAACCGAAGTGCAAGAGATTTCTGAATGTAATATCTTACGTCTCTAGCTCTGCTTTTACTTATCCTTCAGTGAGCCCATACCCGAGCCTAATGTTACAAGCTAAAAAAGTCCTACTGATCTGTAGTGAATCTTATTTAGATTAGCAGAGAGATAGTGTGAAAGTTATACATATGAAGTTAGGATGATTAACTTTGGTGAACTTGTTTTGATGAACTTATCCAAGTAAACTCAATAATCATTGCATTTATTGTTCACACGTTGCACATGGAGATTTGTTTGTGAAAACTTGATTAACCGCCAGATTGTGAACGAGTGCGTCATTGCTCTGATTCTTTGCATTTTCATCAAACAGTAAAGAAACTCTCAAAATTGATCCATGATTTAAATGATAATGTGAAATAATTTTTAATTCTGTTTTTGTTTTTTTTAGTCTAGAATGTTGCGTTGTTTGCTTTAAGCATTTTGCTCGAGGACAAGCAAATGAACAAGTTTGGGGGTGTGATGAGTTTGGGAAATACTCATCATTATCATGCTTTTACACTTGTTTAATTGATTATTCTTGATAGTTTTGTGGTATTTTTATGTTTATTTTCATGTTTAGTAGGTTGAAAGATGATTTGTCACTCAAGAACCGCAACTTCAAAAATTCACCGACACCTGTGTAGATTGAGTTATGTTCAATTCTTTATATCAATGGAAAGCCACAGATGTCTAGTTTCCAACGCAACAAGCGGTTTGCGATTCCGACATTTGGAGAGAAAGTTATGACCAAAACGGTGAAGTTGCGCAAAGCTGAAATGTACATACGCAACTCGCGCGCTCGATGACCGTCGGATCAAAATGGCTAATCAATGGTCCATATTCAGTCTTGCAAGCTTCCAAATGGAAGACTCTAGAGTGCCATGACTTTTGTGATCAATCATTCATCAATTAGATGACTTTTGTGATCAATTAGATGACTTTTGTGACAATTTTGGACCATTGGATCAAAACGAGATGAACTGTCGAGATGTCGTCTTATGCTTTTTCTTCAACTATAAATAGACCTCACATTTCCATATTTGAACACACCAATCTTCTTCATTCTCTCTTCAATAAGTAGTCTTTCTATAGTAGTATTATTCACTAGTAGTTTGTAATTTGGAGGAGTAATTCGGAGTTTGTACGGGGGAGTCCACCGGAGGCTTTACGGAAGTAAAAATCTGTAACGATCTCTAAACTCTCTTTACTTTTCTCTCTTTACTTTATGATGTTATATTTATCTTATAATCTTGTTCTATATTCCATTATGTGTTAAATTTACCTTGCTGGGATAGTGACGTAGCCTAATTACGATGATCTAACCTTTAACAAAAACGTATTGTTACGATGTCAAAATAGTTGGTGTATTTATTTGTGAATATAATGCTTCTAAAATTCTGGCCAACTTTTGGATGAACTAAGGATCGAATTGAAACCGAGAGGAGATTTTCGTGAAATAGCTTTGAAGTAAATACCGTGAATTCTCAATAGAATAGAAATATATCTATCGTTTTCACGTGGTTGATAAAATCACCACCAAACAGACATGTGCACATCTTTGTAACAAGACTCATTTTCTAGTCGTAAAGTTGTAGAATTTATGTATAACTTGAGAAAGAGTACATAAAACATAAATGGTGATAACCAACAACAATTTTGAACGTGAAACTCGTAATAATATGTTTAATTAAAAGTTAGATCAGACTAATGACGGTGAAATCATGATTCCCAGCTCTTCTCTTATTGTCTACACTTATTTATTAGTGAATTGTTAATCTTTTCACTTGAACAATCTGAAATCCGATTTCTCAAATAAAATTAGAGTTAATAAATTTTGGTAATTAATTATTTATTCCTCGTGGGATCGACAATCCTATCTTTCACTTTATTACTTGTTACGATTTCGTGCACTTGCGAATTTATCCAATAGGGTATGGGCCTTTGATGGGTACAGATTGTTGTAACATGTGTTTATGGTCGAAACCAAAGTTAGGGAATGTTGTCATTATTTGGTGACCTAATATTTAAAGATAGTCATAATCCCATATCACACGAGCCGCTTTCTATACTTCTTCCCATTGATATTTTAGATCTAGAGAAAACTAAAATAACTCTCAAGGGATTCGTGCTGATTTGGAAGACCAACCACATGGCAAATCTCAAACAATTAATCTTTAAGGTGTAAGGTACGCTTTCACATCCATTTCTTTAATTGGTGTGTTTTTAAATCTGGATGACTAGACATGAATGCTCTTGGGTTTTAAATTATTTTTTTCCCAACATAGAAATGTGATTAATGGGATAGATATGAATGTAGTTTTGATCATGTGAGTGAATTCAGGTTTTTATTCAGGTTGTGTGTTTGGATCTGGATCAATATCCAGGTCCGAGTTGATATCTGGTTTCCACTTTGTGATTGAATTGTTATGGTGTTTATGTTGCTTAGTTTTGTTTGTGAGATGATGGTAATATTGTGAGAATTTGGTAACATGAACTTTAATTAGTGAAAATGGTTGTGTAAATAAGAATGGATAAGGACTAAACTGCCCTTTGGGTAGAATTTGTTGTCTTTTTTGAAAATGAGATGTTTATCTTTCTCACTAATTGTTGAATCTCATTTTACTGTAACATGTTGTTGCACTATTACTTTTCTTCTTATTACAGTTAAGAAAACTAATTATTTGTCGGACTTATGTGTAATCCTATATGCCCTATTAAGGAACGTGTCTACGGTCATGTAAGAAAAAACATGCACTTTAATATATGTCTGAGAGTTACCCCTATTAGTTTTTTAGTGGAATCCGACCATTTCATGTATATTTATTAGTGAGGAAAAATGCATGTTACATTTTAGGGATAAAAACGTCAAACTCCCCAACGTATGGTGCATGTTGCGGCTTGCCCATTTGAGAAACTTCTTCACGAAAGTCTCTAACCTTTGCCAGCTTGTTTCAGTTATACACCATAATTTTTCGTCCAAAAATAATGGAATTTTCTATCTAAATTCCTCCATGTGACCATCAAATGTTATTCATGAGGGTACTTTTGTTCATAAGATTTGGTTGAAAATTATATGGTGTTTACCCCCTAATTCAAAAGTGAGATTTGAACCCACGTCCCCTTGCTTGAGTTCGAAGCCTTACACCACTCAACCACCATGATTTTGTTTAAAAAATATATCATACATTAATTATTTTTGCATTGAATTTGTCTCAAAATTGAATTTGATCTTATAATATATAGTGAGTTTTTATTTCATTTATGATGTGGATTTAGAAAATATTAATTAACCAATATATTAATTTACTTAAATATTTTCTAAAATATTAATTTACTAAGCATTTATTTAATAAAATAGTTTACAAAATAATGGTTGATTAAAATATTTATTTAATAAAATACCGATTAACTAAAATATTTTACGCAAATAGTAATTTACTAAAATGCAAGGATATTTAAAAAAACAAATGCAAACAAGATCATGATGTAGGCCCTAGACTTAATTTAATGAGTGTGTGTAACGCCCTTGAAATTTGAACCAAAATATAAATTTACATTGTAGTCCTCAAACTTTTAAAAATAGCATTCTTACCCCAAATGTTTGAAAAATATTGCATTTTAGTCCTTGAACAAAACTTAACCATTTTTTATTATCTTATATGCTTCAAATATCTTTAAGAAATATATTTTACATGTACATATTGATCTTGGAGTTTTTTTACCTAGAAAAACTTACACGAGTAAATATGTGTAAAAACATCTATTTATTCATATTTTCTTTATTATAAACAACAAGAATAATATCACATCATAGGTGAATGGTTTTGAAATCAGCCACATCACCCTTATGACAATTGAAATCAGATTTGGTGATTAGTTGTTAAAGAAAGTAAGGTGGGGCCTTAGTTAAATTGTTTTAACATGTATAATTAAATAAATATATAATTATATATATTTTGTTTGAATTAGACATATCATATTTTAAGTTATGGAAGAAAAATCGGCCACATCTCCCTATTATCAGATTAGAGTCTTCATTAGTTGGCCAAGGATAAAGAAATTAAAGGGGGACCTTAATAAAAAGTATTTTAATTTGATTTTTTGGCTATAAATAGTAGGCATTATTCCAACAATTTTCACACCCAAAATCATTTCGGTTTTTCCTTATTTATTGCTATAAATCTCTAAGTTAGTAAGTCTACTTTCAGGAAAAATTCATCCCAAGTTCTTATTTCATCATTTTCTACCCGTAAATACCCCAAAACTTTTATTGCACAGAAATTATCTATTCGGCTCTGCACCTTAGAAAAATTATAAATAATTGTAGAATAATCCTTTTTGATCAAGGCCAACGTCTGAATACTACTGATCATGATGTCCTCTAACTTTTATATAAATAATTTTTTTTCAAATAATGTGATTTAGAAGGTCGAAATTCCTAAACCGTAGACTGCTGTCTGAAAATCCAAAAATATGTTCTATATTTTCAAGAATTATTTAGCATAGAAAACCTTTGGATATTCCTTCCCATTTGGGTATACATGTTTCTAGTGATGATAGGAATCAGTTGCCATAAAAATATTTGGAAACAAAGTTCATTTGGATATCCGATCAAATGTAAACTCGAAACTACGACGATTTTTAGCCCATTTTACATATTGTAAGTTCTTTGTTAAAAAAATGTAGCTAGAACTAATGTAAATAGTACATATTTTACATGATTGAATAGTACATATGTTTATAGTGGTGAGTTATGATTATTCAGATAACTGATATTATTAATCAATGACTTGCAAGATTCTCCGTACAAATAAAGGTGAGGTTCGATTTCTGATTTTGTTCTGGCCCAGTTTGGCATCCGGCCTGAGGAACTTGCACAAAAAAAAAGACATTACCTCGTTACCAAATCACAAACAACCTATTATTCACCATATTCCTATTTTTGCATCTTATCTCGTCTCATAACATGATTTCCTTACTCATCGTTAAATCATACTCAACCATTAATTATTTATCACATATTAATTCATAATCATGGTGATTCGTCATTATCTCGTCTGCTGGTTCTTGAACTGTGCAAAGAGCAACGAACTATGTTCGGGACATGTAGCTCAAGGAGCAACAGATATTATACGGTTTACAAGCTTATTTGGTTATCACCCATTGGGACGCCTTTGGGAAGTTGGGCCCAGAGATTGGGTCGATTTACTGCCGGACAGTATGGACTGTCGGTTTAAGTAATTTCGCTTGATACCCATTTATCTAGGAACTGCTTGCAGTCAAGAGTTGGTTGTAACCCGCGTGCTGGATATGCATATACTCGAGCATGTCTCTTGTTTTGTTTGCGAGGTCGCTCCTCGTTGGGAGGTATAAGGTAGTATTTGAAAGTATAAGGTTGGATTGGTTTACTGTTAACGCACATGTTCATAAACTATTTTCAGAATATTTCGGTACCATTGTTACATCAAATTATCTTGTTAAATTGTTTCTATCGGTAAGATCACTCCTAGAATATATCAATTGAATCATTGTTAATTCTTGCATTGCCACTTGTTTTGTATGAATCTCACTAAGTCATCAAAGACTTATTCCTCGTTTTTTTCCTGTCTGTCCATTCCTTAGGATAAGATCGACGTGGCAGCATGGATCACATGAATAATTTTGCCAATCTTGCCTTTTGGAATATTTATGTAATTGAAAATGATTAATCATCACTACGTAATTATTAAAGTGTCAAATTATTTGTATTTTCCAGACTTCCGTTGTGTATATTAAAGTCAATTTTTATCATTATGTGTATGGTTGATCCTGGACAGTGACACCCCTTCCTACGAGAGGTGTTTTAGTCTGAGCTGAGTAAAGTGTCTGGCCAACGCTGAACCAACTCAGATCGGAACGCGACTCATGGAGCTTGGCCGTCACAGTGTGGGTTCGAATCGCACTTTTGGCAATTTTAGATTTAAATTATTCTACATAGATTAGGGGAGTATGTCGCACATAATTTCATAGGTTGAGGAGTAAATTGCACATGAATTTTCACCCAGTTTTATGGACAAAAATATCTTCGTGGATAACATGTGTTGGTCACGTGGAGGAATCTAAATGAAATATTTCGGTGTTTTTTTTGCCAGAAAATTGGGATGGATAAATAGAACAAGCTAGCAAAGGTTATGGAATTTAGTGGTGAAACAAAATAAGGGGCAAGCTGCAAATGGCCCCATACATTGGAGGATTTGATGTTTTTATCCTTACATTTTATGCGCAAGTATACACAATATTATTTGTTATTGTTATGAATTATGGCATTATTATTGATATTTATTAGAAAAAAAAAAAAGATAATCATGTAATAACTATAGTAACAGAACATCTATTTTGGCTATGCATATTAGACAATGAAATCGCAACGAATAATGTCTTGGACATAATAAAATTGCTTTATTTGACACTGCCCCATATTTGTATGTTAGAAATTAGGATATCAAGGTTGCCATGAAAGTGACAAATTTATAAGGACTTCAATTCAAAAATAAATTAATAAATAAATTAAAGGACCACAACTGGGATTAAAGAAAACGGATAGTAGTATATTTCAATTTTCAGGTATTCATTTAATTTGTATACTAGTAATTTTCCCTGCGTGTAAATTATATTAATTTTTAAAAAATAAAAATTTGAAAGATAAGCGTGTGTAAGAGTTGTTATTTTATAGGGAGTACAATTGAGTAAAAGAAGTAAAATGATAATATAGCCCTGCTAATCTTTTTTTAAGGTAAAATAATCAATAGATTAATAACGGGCCATAAGCCTAAATGTACTGCATGATAAGACATGCAAACACAACTGGAGAAGAACAGAGCATAATAGAGCTGATGCACAAACAGAAAAAAGCTTCGTCCGTTTCAATTTCTAACGGCATAGTCCAGGTATAATCATGTGTAGCTCCTCGTGCAAGAGTATGAGCATCAACGTTTTCGTCTCTACTGAACCATTTGAAAAGTAACTCGGAAGATGAGCGTTTCAGGATTCTAATATCATTAATCAGTGAACCTCCTTCATTTCCAAAATTATTTGTGCATAATGGAGTTGATGACCTCCAAGTTATCTCCTTCAAACATCACCCTTCTCCAGCCCCTTTCAATAGCATATCTAACCGCGCATAATGCTGTCATGATCTCAACATTAAGCGGCCCCAAGTTGCCAGAAAAATTCCTTTGTAAATGTGCAAAACACTTGCTCTTCGAGTCCCGAAAAATGACGCTGATTCCAGAATGTCCTTCCTCTTCAAAAACAGCTCCATCGAAGTTGCATTTGAGCCACGGCTTGCATGGCGGACTCCAAGCAACTCGTTCCTCCGGCTGAACTTTAAGAGAACTCCACGAGCTACAGTAATTTGCACAGAAAGCTGCAATTTCCAACGGCTTAGAACTTTCTTCCCCGACGGTAAATCTGTTGTGATTAGTCCATATTCCCCAGCATAATGTCACGGCTTTCCCCACAAGGTCCAGATCCTTCAAAGCCAGAATGCGAAAGAACCAGTTCATAAAACCTTCCTCACCTTTAATGAAAAAAGCGTGCGGCAAATGAGAAAGAGCCCAAAATTGACGCGCAACATGACATGTAAAGAGTGCATGTCACATGTCCTCAATTTCGTCTCCACAAATAGCACACCCTTTCTCATCCCCCATATAGCGATAGGACAAGAGACTCCGTGTTGGTAAAATAGTGGAACAGGCTCTCCATACAAATTGTTTAATTTTATTTGAACATTGCAGATTCCATATTTTTCCCCAATCCATGTTCGAACTACACGACTCCGTCGCCACGCCGAGAATCGGCCCTTGTTCCATCATTAAGTGATACGCACTCTTGACAGAGAAATCTCCCGACTTTGTGTAATGCCAAATCTGCGCATCCGATCTCTCCCAAGAACCCAATGGGATAGACAGAATTAGTGTGGCGTCGATATCCCAAAATAGATTACGGATTCGAACTTGGTCCCACTACCCCGTGTCCTCATTAATTAAGTCCCGAACTCGCAAATCCGAGCAGCCCCCATCAGGTAGTGTGATCGGTTTGAAAGAAGTTGACCTCGGCAACCAGGCATCGCACCATAGAACGATTGAGTTACCATCACCAACTCACCAACGGACACCCCTCTCCAAAATATGTATAGACTCTATGATGCTACACCACGAAAAAGAATGTCTGCTCCCCCTTTTTGCCTCAAAAATGGAACAAGTAGGAAAGTACTTGGTCTTAAATACTTGCCCCACTAAGCTACCCGGGAACCTCCAAATTCTCCATGCTTGTTTAGCGAGCAACGCCAAATTAAAAGCACGGAGGTTACTAAAACCCATCCACCCTTTCGTTTGCTCGAACACATCTTATCCCAAGCAATCCAATGGGTCTTTCGCTTTGCACCATTATCCCTCCAATAATTGCTTGCCATAGCCTCAAGCTCCCGATTTAAAGTGTCTAAAAGGCGGAAACAGCTCATAACAAAAGATGGCATCGCTTGGGCAACCGACTTAATTAAAACCTCCTTACCAGCCCCCGACAATGTTAACTCCTTCCACCCTTGGAATTTCGTCCACGCCCTATCTCTGAGATAAGCAAAAAGTTCTTTTTTTGACCATCCCACAACCGTCGGCATACCCAAATAAATATCATGTTTCTCAGACGCTCTAACTCCAAGGATCTGTTGGACTTCATGTTTGCAATCCGCCAAAGTATTCTTGATAAAAACCACAACAGACTTTTCCAAATTTCATGTCCCCGAGGCCCTCGCAAATCTATCTAGGATCAAATTAATTTCTCTTGCTAAATTTGCACCTACCTAACAAAACAGTAACGTGTCATCCGCACAGATTAGATGTGACACTCTTGGCGCATGATGACTCATTGCGACCCCTTTAGCACTTGCCTCCTCTCCGTATCCCGAATCAGACCTGCGAACACTTCAGTAACAAACATGAAAAGATATGGCGAAAGTGGATCGCCTTGACGTAAACCTCTCTCAAGTAAAATATGGCCAATCTCGCAACCATTAATCAAAAGTGAGTAAGACACAGTTTTAACACAAAGCATGATAAGATAGACAAAATGACACTCAAAGCCTAGTCTAAGAAGTACCTTTTCAAGAAAGAACCGATCAACCCTGTCATATGATTTACTCATGTCCAACTTCAGTGACATGTGTCCCACTTTACATGTTCTCTTATTATTCAAAAAATGGTTAATCTCAAATGCCACAAGAATATTATCAGTGATAAGCCGACCGAAATAAAAGCAGATTGCGCATATGATATAATATCAGGAAGGAACGGCTAAATCCTATTCGTTATTGCTTTTGATGCTATCTTATAATATACGTTCCACAGAGAGATAGACCGAAACCGAGACATAAGTTCCGGATCCATGCATTTGGGGATGAGAAAAATATGTGTATAATTCATAGGAGCAGGGAAAACATGATCATTTAGGAAGTTAAGCACAAAATAAATAACATCATCACTTAATATGCTCCATAATTTATGATAAAAAATAGGAGAGAAGCCATCCGGCCCCGGAGATTTAAGGGGGAACATATCAGAAAGTTTTGGTTACCTCCTCTGGTGTAAAAGGTTGGGCCAGCTCCTGATTCACGTTCTAGCATGGATAACTTGCAGGACATCATCAATCTCATCACTGGTCGGATTGTTGGAGCTAAAAATAGATCGAAAATAGTCAACAGCAACCTCCTCAACACCCTTCCGTGTATCTCGCCAAGTACCCCCCGAATCTCTAACTCCTCTAATCTCATTTTTACTCCTCCTCTCACTCGCCCTCCTATGAAAGTATATCGTATTATGATCCCCCTCATTCAACCATTGCACTTTCCCTCTTTGTTTCCAATAAAGTTCTTCCTTATCCAGCGTAAACTCTAAATCTCGAGTGAGCTCCGCCTCTAACTGTTTGATTTCTTCTGTAATTACACCCTCTCTCACCGCCTTTATTTGTTTAGTAAGGCTCTCAATGCACTTTTTAATCCTTGAACCCGAGAGATTATCCCACCTTATCAGCCCAACACGGCAACGCTCCAGTTTGGCTGAGATGTCATGAGCTTGTTCATTACTTCCCCTATCACTCCAAAACTGTTCCACCTGGCTCTTACAGTCTGTGGCCTTAGCCCAATTAGCTTCAAATCTGAAGAGCTTGTCTCTTCTCCACTCGGATTTAAAAGTTCAATCTGAATCCAAAAACACGAGGATGGCAGAATGGTCTGAATGCTGAATGGAGAAGTGTTCCACCCTAGCCTTCGGGAAAAGGTCTCCCCAAGCATCTGAAGCGCAAGGCCTATTCAGCCTCTCCGAAATAGTATCTCCTTCCTCTCGCCGATTACACCACGTAAAAAATCTGCCTTCAAAACCAAGGTCTGTCAACCCCGCATCGAGAAGAGCATCTATAAAATTGCGCATGCACCACGCGGGTTTAGGGACCCCTCCTTTCTTCTCCTCTTGACTCATAATCTCGTTAAAATCACCACCACAGATCCACGGAATAGACGAGAGATGCTTGAGTCTATTTAATAGCAACCAGGACCTATGCCTCTTACTTTATAATCTGGTTCCCCATAGAATCCCGTAAATCGCCAATCTTTTTTGTGGTCTTCATATTCAATCAACAAGTCAACATGATACCGAGATAAACCCAACAAGCGCCCATCAATATCCTTCTTCCACATCATAGCTAAACCTCCCAAATTTCCTTGAACATCCACTGCGACTCCAAAGTACCCAAGTTGTTGTTTTAAATTCTCTATTTTCCTCGTATAGCATTTAGTCTCCACCTGCTAATCTTTTATTTGAATTGACTGAAATATAGCCATATTTTGGAAATCAAAAATTGATATCCTAACTGTTTTTTTGAGAGTGAGGACTTTGTTTTCAATATAACAATAGATGGGCAGTCCAACTTGCACAAGATAATTAAAGGAATTGACGCATAATTTCTAAATTTTCATAATCTTTTTGAGGTCTTTTTAACATGAGTAAGATTATAACATGAGTAAAATTGGTTGAACGTATTTCCCGAAACATGGTATCTGCTAACATCAATTTACTGCAAATTTAAAAGTCAAAGACATTATCAGATCAAATAGTTAACTACTAATTATTCTAATTATTAAAACTCGTTTTCATATAGGGATGATATTCTTTTTATGACGTGAGAAATCCGCAATCGCTACCCTACAAGTGCGTACTAGGAAATAGCCGTCGCGAAGTTAATTATTTGAAATATCTCGGCAATTTACTGTATAAATGCAGTTTACTCATTCAAAATAATAGTATAATTACTCAGATGTTATGCAAATCTAGCCACCATGATTAGTAAGAACTAAGAAGTTTCATCATCAAAATCTTGTTACAATTGTAGGGGTCATTGGATTTTTCTATTTTTGTCACTTGACGAAGTTGCACATTTAAGAGTTTACTCGTTACACACTGTAAAGATAGTGGTTGCAAATTAATAAGTTCTACATAGAGAGAAAAAATTGCATGATCGTACATCACATGTAACGTTTATCAAATGAACAATATATGTTAATCTCACAACAATGGATCTCATTGAAGAACTCAAATGAATCAAAATCAGACCTCCCTTCTTTAAACTAAACTCTATGCTTCTTATTTCTCAAAGAGAGCATTCATGTACACAAAAACTATCATCAAACACTATATCCTAACAACACAATACATCCTCCTTTCATCCGACGGTAATCCGACCAACCACGTGGCAGCACAAAAATCTTTCATATCTTAAAAAGTTACAAACAAACTCAAAATGTTTGTTGAACGGATCATGTACTGAGCAAATACTTGATAGTACTCTCTAACAAATGAGATTTGTCTCCTTGAACTTCTTTTGCCCTTGACCCATTCTTGTATATTATGAAAGCTGGCAATGATTTTACCCCTTCAGATTCTGTTAATGAAGGGTGGTCTTCTGCCTCCACCTATATTAAAAACAGTAGACAAATTATATGATAAATTGTTGGAGAATATACATATATAAATATCAATTCTCTCTGCAAGGGAAGATACATGAAACGCCAATTCAATATGATATCAGAGAAACGCTCAAAGAATGAGTCGTGTTTGGAACATCAACATCACCGATTTGTCAACTAATCATTTCCCAAAACGTACCACGTGACCGGCGTAACCAAAAAAATTACAGTTTGTACATCAAGAGAAGTATCGGAGAAACTTTATTATTCTTAAAACATGATGGTTGAAGCCATCAGCTACATTTAACAGTATTGACATATTTCATAATAAAAATGAAGTATACCTTGAGGAAGTTGACGAATTGGTATTTAACGCAGAGTTGTTCAACGAGCTGCATGATTGTATAATCGCCCGACTTGTTGGAGAATAAAACCACAAATATACCTGCATAAAAAGAAAAGAAAAGAAAAGAAAGTGGTTTCTTAAAATGGTAATAATCATCTAAATATACAAAAACGTATCTTGGTTTTCAGCTACTAAAAGACCCATATTTAGCTTATATAGTTGTTATTTTATTAGGGTAACAAGTGTGTCCAATATCACCTTCCTAATTATAAACCATGTTTGATGTTTAACAACATCAACATGTCACACATTCTTCAAAACGTTGCATTCTAGCTACCTCAGCTCTCCCAACTTTTTTCTAATCAGTGCAAAATAATCCCTTGAATAGTTTTTTTCGCCAAAATATTAAGTAAAAATATGGGGGTCATCTTGATTTAACTCCATTTCGATAAAAAATAAAAAAATAAAAAAAAAAAAAAATAAAATAAAAATAAAAAAATAAAAAACCCTCGTCTCTCTTCGATTTCATCCAGATAATCAAAGTTATTATTATAAAATTAAGAATTAAAGCAAATTAAGGAGGGCAAAAACTTGAGAAACGCCAAAGAGAAAAGATGAATATTTATTGAAATTATAGTTAAACAGAAATAAGTTTCTACATTTATGTTGAATCAAGAAAATAATTTTTTTAAATAAAAAGATTCCGCCAAAAAGTTAATCATATGGTAAGAGTTAATTACCCGGAGATGTTACGTAGTCTCTATATCGTTCATCGCTCGACACCACAACAACACCAGCAACGCTCATATCTTGGCTTCCTCCGTGTTTTTTGAGCTTCGACCTCGCCTCTTTAAATATTTGTTCTACTTCTTCATCATCTGGATTTTCTTTCATCAACACTTCACAATCTTGCACGCATGCTCCCCATTTTTCAATCTGTTGAAAACCAATTATAAGTATCATAATACAAATTGTGGTATTTTTACTATTTGTAGAATAAATATTAGAAATATACAAAAACAACTAAAAAATCAATGGTGTATGAGCCTCACAGTTGAACAATTATAACACCCCCAAGAAAAAAAAAAGGGAAACAGAGTAAATACATCTGATTATTATTTTTGAGACTCCAGGTTTTGCTTGTGTAATGATTCAATTCTAAAGCAAAGCCTATCTGGAATGTTTTCTAAATTTTAAAAGGTGAGTATGTAATTATTTAAACAAGATATAGTGACATTTTATCCTTTGTGTCATATGAAACAAGCACATAAAAAGACATTACCCATATATATGATTTTGACTTATATTAATAGATGTTAAACATACGAATTAGAATTTATTTTTTTCATATTTTCTCTTAAAAGACCTTATCAGAAGAAGAGAAGCAAACTATAGATAAACACTTAAACAGCCTTATTAGTGGAAAGACTTTATTAGAGGGAGAGGAGTAGACTATAGATAATCATAAGCTAAGATCGTTTCCAAAGTAATGTGGAATAAAGAATGTAAGACACCCCCTCATGTTTAGGCCGAAATGAGCATCGGATCCTAACACAGAGGTTGAATAGTTGGTTGGACCCAAATCAACTTGGGTAGACTCTGATACCTTACTAGAATTAAGATTTCCTCATATTTCCCCTAAAAGATCTTATTAGAGGGATAGAGGCGGAGTATATAGAAACACAGAAGCCAAGATCGTGAGGTGAAGGAGAATTTAAGAATAAGCGCCATCTCTGAGATAAAAAAATAAAAATAAAAAAAAATAAAAAAAAAAAGTACGTTAATTACCCCCACACTGTTGGTTTTAAAAGTTGTACATAATTCCTTAAATACTTGCGGATGGAGCGAGACTTACATGAGTTGTCACAACACGTGAGGGTAATTTGTCTACTTATTTTTAGCATCAATATGCCTATTTATTAACACATTGGAGTGTTGTGCCAAAAGCCCTTCAATTCGTGATTTTTTTTCGTAATTTATGTATATCAAAGCAGGTGTAGTAAATAAAAATGTAATATTTTTTATGATGGAATCCTGAACTTTATGTTAAATCACAAGAAAAATTGTTGCCTTTTCTATTGGAGTATATGTATACTTACCTTGGCATAACAATCAGCTCTTCTTAATCTAGCCTTACTATAGCCAGGGCGAACGTTAAGTGCAGCATTGAGGTCCTCTATAGCTTTACCAAACTGGCCAAGTTTTGACCTGCAAGCAGCCCTATTGCCCAACAAGACCGCGTTAGACGGGTCGTGGTTAAGCCCTTCGGTATACGCAACGCACGCTTCGGAGTATCTCCCTGCCTTAAACATCTCGTTCCCGTTTAATCTTCCTCTTGCAATGGACTTTGTCCGCCTCGACACTATGTTGGCTTCTTTGTTGTTGCCGTCAAGGCTCAACGCTCGTTGGGCTGCAGCCACAGCTTCGTCGAACCTGTTCTTGTTCATGGATTTGACATGTTAGGATCACGTAACTCCGAGAATTTAAGTGTAATAGAGATGCTTAAGCTCATTAAATATGTGTAGTGTAGTGTATGCTGATGAACAATTTAAATAAAGACTTAGGTTTATCTTTGAGAAAGATTAATTTCATTAAACCCCATCTTTACTATATTTTTCAACTTCCTATCTAATTTATGAAATTAAGCACTTTGCCCCCGAAGCAAACTTAATGGATGAAAGTGCAGAAACGTGTCTAAAGTGAACGGCTAGAGGAGCTCATATTAGTTATAAGGAGTCAAAAAGCATACAATGTGATAATTTTCGAAAGTGATAAGAAACATTTTGAAAACGATACCAAACGCAACCAAGAAAGTTGTTACCTGCCGGCAGCCATATCAACTTGAGCACGAACAACTAACAAATTTGCAGTTGCAATAGGACCGAAGAATCTCTTACAGTCGTCGATGTCAAAATCCGGTCCACCTGCCATTGTTTCAATAGCTTCTTGGTGCTTATTGAGCTTCAGCAATGCCTCAGCTTTTAAAGCAAATATCTTCATCAACAATCAAAAAGAAAGAAACAATTTTCATAAGTGTGGGCATTTACGTTTATTTCAAAGATCTTATGTCTAATAATCACTATACTCTAAATAAGTCAATGAAATTTTCAAATAGTTTACTGGTTAAACCCTCGTCAATATGAAATTTTAATCCACAAGCGCGGTAATATAAAGAACTAATAAATGTTATAAAAGACTAAGAAGCGTCAAACTCCTCTGTTGTACAGCTCATTTCGCAAGGTATCGTGCAACTATCGTTCAAAACAGAGAAACTTATCCCCTACTCGTTTAAGTATGTGTGATTTGTCCCTGATCAACTTTCTATACGTGTTTTAATGGGATATTCTCTGTTTCCCCGCCAAAAAGACAGAATATGTTATATGTGACATAATATTTCATAAGATAGGTGACACTTTGCTAAGTAGCTAGAAAAAGTTCGACTCTTGTTACCCGGTATACAATTAAACGATATGTAGCATGTTGCTAAAACAGATACTTGTACTTGAGAACAACTTACCGATGGTGCAGAATCCGCCCCAGCTGCAATGGAGAGCGCCGTTTCTCTCAAAATGGTGTTCCAATCTCTTTGTTTCTTTGCATCTGTGCATTTGTTTAAATGAAACTGAACCTTTTTCGCCTGGCTCATCGAATCTGGATCCGCTTCTTGACCCGATTGCTTGAAATGATATGTAGCTTTCTCTGCTTCACCTAATCTGTCAACAAACAGAAATCAAGTCTTATGTCATAATTCTCCTTAAAGAATTGTACATATTTTTCATTTATATACTTTATTTCGTGAAATGTTTAGAAACTTTACGCGTAGTTACCTGACAAGAAGTGTTGCCAATCGGTTATGTGCTCGTTGATAGAACGGATCGATCCGAATAGCTTCCCGGCACTCAAATGCCGCCTCGAGCAGCTTTCCCATTGCGGTCAACGCAGCACTTTTATTACTTCGGTATGAAGCCTTATTAGGATCAAGCGAAATTGCAGCATCGTACAACGCCACAGCCTCCGCAAATCTGCCGTTTTTGTAGTCCTCATTTCCCAATATTTTCAGCTCTTCAGGGTCCATTCTAGTGGAAAGCGCCCTACAAAGAGAAACAGGCTTTTCATCGTTTTTCTTAGCCACATCGTTATTAGGTCGCTTTCCATTAAGTGTCATGGGTTCTTCCTGAGTAATTTTCGGTTGATAATCGTATGCATTCGTCGTGTTAGTGTTTGTGTTTGCGTTTGAGCGTAAATTTCCCAGGTTTCCATACTTCATCACGTTCCCTGACAAAAGCTGGTGATCGGCTATGATGCTATCGAGTTCTCCCGAAATCCCGAGCGCTCCTTGCGGTACTTTTCGGGTTTGGCCCTGATTTTGATTTTTTCGGGGACTTTGTTGGTATTGATGGTATTGAATGGGAGGGGGAGCAGCTCTGTTGTGGTTTGGAGCAGGGCGTTCAATGATTCTGTCAACGGTTTTCTGATCATTAGCTGCGCTTGGTGAGTTTGCAAACGACTCGTTCGAGCCAATGCTACCGTTTTTGCGGCGTTTGGAGGTAGGCGTGCTGGTAACGCGTGTCACATTGTTGTTGTTGTTAATGTTGTCAAGATTTGGGGTTTGTAGTGAACTTGAGGAGGCGGATTTTCTTGGCCATATTGTACTGCGTCCAAATACCGCTGTTAATAGGCCACAACCCGATTTTCTCCCGGAAGACGCGTCTTCCATGTCGAAAATGTGAACTCCTTACCGGCTTGAGCTTATAGATGAACAACACCTATTCAATGTGGTATGATTGCTCAAACGCGAAAAGGAAATCCTGATTTCCAATCTCCCCGCAATTCTCGCTTACCGAAAAATATCACGTATCAGACGCAACATAACGATAATGAGATCCCATTTTGTTACATGAAAACCTTGTGAGAACCAACTATGTTTTTATGAAAAAAAGGCTGGTGCCAGGAGAATGTGATTTTGTGATCTTACATCCTCGTGGAAAAGAAAATGCAACATTGATATCTCTCTCTCTTTCTTGTTTTCTCTCTCTATTTGTCTGGTGTTGAGAGATCTAGAGAGAGAGAGAGAGGGAGAGAAAAAGAGAGAAGAAGAATCATGTAAGAGAATTAAAATGGTTGTAGAAAAAGGGAAAAGAAGGTTTGCTGGAACGAAAGAACAATAATTTAGAGATTCATCGATATTATTTTTATTAAAATTTACTTGTACAAAAAAATTGAAATTAAAATTAGGACAAAGAGATTCTTACAACACCCGAGTTCTTAGGAACAAGTCGAATTAGTACATTGTGTGGTCGACAGTTGGACTCCACGAGACACGGTCGTGGAAGTAATGACGTTCATTAGATTATTATTAGAAAGAGGAAATACATACATAAATCTATGTTAAAATATATTATGGAATAAAATACTACATCAGCTGGATTCATTGAAATATATTATGCAAGGGAACATCCGCTGTATGATATATTATGCAAGGGAACACCCGTTGTAGAGGAACCCACGATCTTGTTCAAGTAAAACTTAGAGCAACTCACGTCTGAAAATAGAAATCTATTATTGGAGACATTTTATATTACTATTATGATGGCGTGACATAATATGTGCCACTGTTGCGAAGAAAAATAAAAAAACTATGTCCTCGTACTCAAAGAAAACATCTGGTTTTGATCTCGAGACAAGGGCTCAAAGCTCGAGTCACCTGCCAAATAGGTCAGGCAGATCGATCGACTCATCGACCTACCTCGACGATGAGACACGTGTCAATATAAGTTGGGTAAGCCCCGAATTATGCGCTGCTAATCTCGACTATCTGGTCGTGCATGACTTCTCTCTTTTCGTTGTTGTAAACATACTCTTTAACAGTTTCCTCAAAACACATCAAAACGTTTTCATTTTCAACTATTTTGAAACGAAAAATAGAAGTACTCGTTCACTGCCATTACTTTGCCGAATTCTCTCAAACGTGTTTACAAAATCTTGAAACGTTTCAAACGTTTCTAATATTTAATAAACCAAAACATACACTTTTAACTAACTATTGCAAGTTATTCAAGAACATTTGTGCCGAGTACGACATTTACATCCAGTCTCCTCTTTCCCATGGTCAAATTATCTCTTCTCTCTTTTTTATTAACAAGAACAACTAATCATGAATAATGATGCTAGTTTGCATGTTTCTGTGATTATGTTGCTCCACTTGTGCAATCGACATGTAAGATTAGATAAGTGCTGAAGCATAATTATCAATTATATCCATCAATCTGACTAACTGTGTATACTAAAAGACATCGTCTCTCCGAACCTCGAATGCCACCCACAGGCTAAATATAACAATTTCCGTGTACTAATCTAGCAATCTAACTGAAAGCAGAACAAACTATAGCGTCATCGTTAAATGCAAACGCACACGAGGGCCCACACATACACGGAGACAGCGAGAGCAGTATAGAACAAACTAGTAACGTAATTCACGTACAGTCACCTGATTGTAAACCAAAATATGGAGAAGCAGTAATTTCCAATGACACTAGTCAAACTAATGTTAAGTTCACATATGGTACAAGTTTTAACATTTAAACTATGTGAAATTGGTAAAAATGTTAGAGATTTCTCAGGGCAAAACTCCTACACTGCAAAAGGCATCATCCATTATGTGAAATGCTTACTCTTTCATTTTGTGATCTCTTTGGTTATTGCTTCAGCCAGTTCCCCTGCGCTATATTCAACCCCGAAGGATCTCACAACTTCCATATTTGGATTAATCAGGTACCTGTTTGCAATAACAGTAACATATAACAGTTTGTTGTATGGGCACTCATGCTTTAAGCAGCAAAGGAAAACATGAAAACAGGAAGATGATAATGATAATAAGTGTCACACTCCCTCTTATACCCCTGTTCAGGCGTGTCAGTTCTCGTTAAAAGAGTTGCAATCTGCCCCTGACGTATTAAACACATGTGAAGTAGTCCTGGGTCAACTTTTCGGTCGAATTTGTTTTTGCCAAAAAGTTTGTTTCTGGTCAGAATCTTAAGCGTAAATATGATAATTTATCAAGATTTCACCATAATTTCAATGCAGAGCTTCCCTTCAACTCTTTCTTATATTTTATTATTCTTTTGATTTCATTATAGTTGTTAATTTCTTAAGCCCAAATTTGGGAATCTGGATTAACTGAAGGGAAAAGAAGACTGTTTATTGCAACTCAGACTAAATCGAGATAGATCTTCACATTTACAATTAATATTCCACGAGGAAGTTGACAAGGGTATTTTGCACAAATTAGGAAAAGCAGAGGGGAAGTTGCCACTTTTTAAACGACATGTGACACGTTGCAAAATGCGGGGTAGGATAAGAGGTTTGACACTAATTTACCCTGATAAGTCATATATTGGATATAGGGAGTTAGTGAATTACATGTTGTGAGAAGACTCCACAAGATAATCATCTCCTTCTTCATCGACTTTTCTAAAGAAAACTCGGTATTCTTGTGCCATTTGCCTTACAGCAGTAACAGGTCCCGTTAATCCCACTATTCTTGAGTCAAACTCTGTAAACAAGTGGAACAAGATGTTAGTATGAGTTTTAGTAGTACACTAAAAGAGAAAAATAACTTTGGCAAGTTGATTGTCTAAACTCTAAAGAAGCTCAAAGCAAGCACATGATGTGAATCAAAATAACAAAATATAGTCTCCGAGCAAGAGAAAGAATAAAATAGTTCTCGAACTTATGTATGGAATAATTAAATAGTAACAAGGGAGAAAAGAAATGAGAAATCGGCTTTAGCAGTGCACAGTAATAGTAACCCGATGCAGCACTCTGTCAGATGATAAAAAATCATAAAGAAAGCACTCAAACCCGATTATTCTATGTTGAACCCCTTTAGGATTCAATTACCAAATGGGTTACAGACAATAAAAATAAATAGGAAACCAGCACGACGATTTGAAAACCTTAATCGTACAATATATACTACCGGTAGTATTTTCTAAGAAGCAAAGTTATGACATAGCTGATAGCAATAACAATTTGACAGTAGATCCTTGACGTGACAGCGGCTTAAAACATAAGGATGTCAAAATTTAGAACAGAAGCTATTCAATAACCATCGCTGAGCATACAAATGGCAACTAATAATGTGTAAGCAAACTGTATAAAAATCAGGGTTAAGGGTTAAAACTTGTATCCCTTAAAACTCACGCTGAAAGCAACTCTTGAAAATATCTGCTCGTTCATTTCAGAAATGATGCCATGCTTATAGATATTTGAAATAGGTTCAAATACCATTATGCTGTCTAGAATTATATTAACTTAATCCATTTAACTGTATGATGATACCAGATGTAGTAAAAAATAACTAACCTCTGATATAAGCACGAAGTTGTGAAGGGGTGTCCCGCTGTGGATCAATTGTAACAAATATGGGTAACACCTTGAGATTCTGTTTTGATTCTGTTAGTCAAACAGCAATATTTCAACAATCAAACTCAAAACATAAACAAGACAACTGAGACCGAGTTAACAAGCAGAACCTAATATATCAATAGACTTGGCCATCTTTTGAACTTCTGCTGGCCCGACATCAGGAGATGAAGTATAACCAAAGTATAAGAGAACCCAATTGCCCCGAAGATTATTTTCAGTTACCAGCTGACCTTCTGTATCAATTAGACTGAAGGGGCCACCAATAATCGGCCCTTGAATGGCACTTCTTTCAAACTTTACACCTTTGCCTATTCCAAGTAAAATTGAAGAAAAATTATTTTTAAGCAATACATAGCATATTTGCACACAAGTGTGGGAACAAAAGCAGATCACGCGCGTGGCACCATAAAATACAAACAAATCAATTTCATCAATTGGAAATAACCTTTTGCCACTGCTCTGTTTTCATCATTGTTGTGAATAAAAAGAACCAACCCACCAAATCCAGCTAGAGCTGAAGCAGGCTGCAATAATAAATCTGAGATGAAGAAAATTAAAAAGACATGAAGAGAATACAATGAGGAAAACTGACAGCTGTATAACACAAGATTTGAACGAATATAAAGTAAGGATAGCATACGATTAAAAAAGATCTCCAAGAGATTGAAGTTGCAGCCTGTCCAGGTTCAGGTAAAGGAAAAGTAGGTTTAGAGCTGTTTGTGGACCTCGTGCTGGAAGAGCAGTATCTCTTAGTTGAACCAAACCTAGACAAATAAGTAAACAATAAGTATTTAGGCGTTAGTCATGAGATTCAGACGTAAAAGACCCATATATTGGCGACAACCAGGCATTTCTTGGGTATGATACTAAAATTATAAGTAGGCGCATGTGATGAGCAATTTCAGCATTATTTGATGTTTCCATAAACTTAAATCATAAAGTTTTAGTCAATGATTTTCGGAAGACATACGAACTTGAATTCAATGTTGTATAAGATAGACAATAATTCATTTCCATTTACCGAGTATAAGATCATAGAAGCGTGTATGAGGTATGTTGAGCAGTAAATATGCACAGCACTAACAGTGAACTTCATCATTTCAAAAATATCAATCAGAGTCTAGCTTGAGAACTAGAGTCTTCCCCATCACCCTCTATACTTGCAAATTGAATTCAATATAATTTTCTACCCCCGTAAAATGCATTAAACATTCACCGGAAATCTCATTGTTATAAAGGATAAAAAGATACTTCTTGAACAACGTCGGGCTCTCAGAGTCCCTAATTATTGTCCGTTCAGTTAATGGATAAGTATGTTACTCAGCGAGACATTACGTAGATACAAGAAGAGAATATCTTATATGCACGAACATATACTGAAATGCTAACCGTCAACACAGACGCACTCCTATTGCATATTCGTGTACTAGGGCTAGCAACTCAGACAAAAAGGCATTCATCTCTCTACGGCACACATATTGGACACTCTTCACCTATCTTCTAAATGTGATCCATTAAACCTCAAATCACTATTCAGCAGATCAATATAACTCACACGTTACAATCTCCGGGGTTTACTAGTATATTTATTCTCAGCAATGTCACCGATCTCAAAGTACAGTGTCCTCAACCACAATGACCAGAGTTGTCTACTGAGCCAACAGAACTTAAATCAGCTGGTATTTCAAATTTAACCACATTACACATACAATTAAACTAAAAACAACAACAGCATTCCTTAATCTCCACATTACATGCTCAAATAACAATTTCTAACTACTCGTAAACTCGTAATAACACTTGAATTCCACAATGTCCAGTTAATCCAAATCAATTCAAGTCTAAACAGTCATTTTTACTTCAAAATCACAATAAGAGCAACTGAATCATTAGCCGCAATTTAACATTATGAAGTAATTAAAATAGAATTTCATGATTATCATACGAAGTATCACCGTCTATAAATCTGACGAGAGGCTCCGGCGTGATTTTTCAAGGAGGAGAAGACGAGCCTTGACGTCATCTTTTGCTTGGAGAAGAAGAGAACTATGATTGTATATATATATATATATGCACAAGCAAACCCAGCTGAAAATATCTGTTTGAAGAAGAAAAGAGCCTCCCAGCTTACGGCGTCGTTTTGTGTAGTGTGAGTAAGGATTATATAATTATTGGGCCTTTTGTGATTTAAATATTTTGATTAAGTACTAAACTACTAAAGAAGCTTCTTCACTTCCCCATTTTTGAGAAATGAAACTTAGATATATTGGTTTTAAAAAAGTATTCATTAAATCGGACGTGGCTACACAACTGTTCGGCTATGTAAAAGGCAATTTTTTAGACATTATATACGACATGGTGAAACTCTCAAACTGAAGACTCAAGACTAGAGCGCTAGACCAACAAAAATAGATGGAAGTTATACGAAACGACGCGTAGCTTATTGACATGATATGAAATGTAGAGACGAAGTGTTCTACTTTACGTTATTTACATTTTGGTTCATCTGGCTTATTGAAATGATTTGGAATCCAATAATTGGTTGTTGTTGAAAGTTCTGGAACTAGTTATTGATTAATTGAACTAGTTATTGATTAATACTTACTAGTAGAATTTCCGCGTGTGATTGTATAGGTAGTTTTCTATGCAAAATGTATCACATTCTAAGTATAAAACTATTCATACAAAAGTACAAAACTTAGAACCATACAAATAGAAGCACAATTAAAATTTGGTTTGAGTTGTTGGCACGATTGTATGCATTATGGTGTCATTGTGTGATGTTCATTCTTGGACTACAACTCTTGCCCAAATATATTTGTTGGGATTATGCGGAGATAAAGTCACGGCTCACGACTCTCTTAAAGACAAGCCCCATAAGAAATTTTTTTGATGCCGTAGGCTACACATATACACGACCGCCACTGGGATACAACAACCCAACATTATTTGTCATAAATTTTTAGAAGTCTTCACTATAAGAAAAAAATTTAAACCGTAGCCTAACACTTTTCGTTCAGAATATTTATTCCGAGTATATTTGTATAATTTGTTCTTACATATAAAGAGAAAAATGATTAATTTAGAAGAAAAAAAAGTATGGTGCTCTTGTGTTGTAAAAAAAATGCATGCGCGCTTTATATGACAAAGAAGCACTTGATGTTGTAACTCCAATGTAATGATAAGTTAACGCCTAGTATAAATATTACATTAGTGTGCGTTATACATGTGATTTTATTGTATACAATAAGTAGAGAGATTTACTTAACACATTAGGGTGATAAATGTGAAGGTTATGGTGTCTCATCCCTTGATGTCAAATAATTTTCACACTTATAGTATGCAAGACTTTGGCCCCATTAACCAAATAACTAATGTCTTGTAACTAATCGAAAAAGGCTAGCGATATTGCCAAAGCATATATTGTTGCTGCTAGAGCATTTATCCTTAACTAAAAAACAAAGCCACTACAAAATCAAATAAATCGGGGTCCTACGTCTAGAAATAATCAAGGAATTTTTCTAGCTAAAAAAAATTAGGAACTTCGTCTAAACCTTAAGTCCTACTACCCCATGACTTGTGATCTTTAATCAATCAGTAATTAAATCAACTACCAAATATGGGCTCAGGCCCAATATGCTAATGAATAAGGTATTCATCGTCGTCGGAAATATCAAACATCATGTTCTGATGATGATGCAGAAAATGTTGTTGTTGCTGCATTTCTTTTTGCCTTCTTAGCTCAAGTACTTTCGAGTTCTTACTCAGAACAAATGTGGGACTTGCAGCGGGTCGGTATTCCAGTGCAAGCCTGCCCGATTTATACCTCACTCCACAAACATTACAGAGTGTCTTAGGACCTATTGGCCCAGTTCGCCATTGAGGTGTATTGTTGGTCACGCAATGCAGGCACTGACGCCCCTCTCTGCCACTAAATTATCTGGCCCTTCCTTCTTCTTTGACTTTGAAGTCTTTTTATCGTTATCAAAAGACGATAGCGTGGTTGGCACATTGGCAGTTGGGGTAAGAGACACTGCAAGAAGGCGTGAAGTCCAGTTATATGGGGCAGTGCATTAGCGCTTGTTATGGGCCTTGGCAGGGACTGACACATTGGGCTGGAAAGATGGGCCCGTTTGGGGAGTTTCTGGCTGGAATTGGAATTGGGGAGGTTCAGTAGTTTGAGCCTTGATACCTTGTATCAGCTGCAACTTCTCCAAGTCTTCACTTGAGAATGATTCCTCCATGAATTTCGATACCAATTTGAGTTCAGCAAAATCATCTTCCTGGTGATTGATAACGCGAAATAACCATTATTCAAGATTCTCATTGCGTATGAGCAATATTGTTGTGGTACTGAGACTAGCTATGTAACGAACTATGTGGTGTTGATGGTCCACCTCATTGATTCTTCAAGAGGTGTTCAAGTACTATCAAACAACCAAGCCATCCCTAATCCGATGATAATGCGGTTGCAAGCATGTTGAATAAACTTACGAATTCACTCCTTGTTCGACTCTATGCTAAACTAATCGAGGGTGTGCACATCCACTGCAACTAATTTATAAACAAATAGATGATTAAGTTGCGAAGACTTTACTGGATTTGGATTGTTTTCGCTATTGTTGTGGCGGCTGTAATATTTTCACTAACGGCCACTCAAACTGGTTTAGTATAATTCCAGTTGTGTAAACTCGTAGAGGACGTAATAGATTAGTTGTTTGTATTCCATCCTAATATTTGTTTGTAGTATACTCATCATTAAACAGTTTTATCTTATGGTTTGTTGAGATTGATTTGTAAGGTTAGTTATGTGTGTGATATTTTTAGTTTTATTTAAATACATCTATGATCTAAAAACGAAGCTAATTTGCCACATTTTATCTTATATAAGCTAGTTCGGGTGCTACTAAATAAAGTCCTAATCAACTACAAATTCAAGATTTTCTAGAAATATGATATGCACTAAAGTAAAGTGTGATGAATTGGTCGGGTAGTTGAAATTATTTCCATCCTCAAAGCTAAACTTTGGCTCGAATACCTTTTCTGCTAGAGTATTCATACATGGAGGCGGTTGATGAGAAGATTTATCACCAAATCACGTCTACTCATAATTTCAATTTCACATATGTGGGCAAAAAAAGTCGTTGTAGATGTGGGTTATGTCGTCAAGTAAGGTGTTGATGCATTCAAGAATCACAAGAACCAGGGAGAAGTCTTCATCTTTATGCCATGAATTTTATATATCACAAAAATGCACATGTTAAATATAATATTTGTAAATGATAAAAATGCATATAATAAATATAATATTTGTATATAAATAAAGTGCACGTGTTAAATATAATATTTGTATATGAGAAAAGTGCATACAGTAAATATAATATTTGTACATTAAAAATTGGACATAGTAATTATAATATTTATATTTTTTGAAAGTGTACATAGTAATTACAATATTCATGTATTAGAAAAATGCGCAAAGCCTTTTCAGAGATTGAATATCTGACTTTTTAGCGTGTGGAATCATTTTACTTTGATTATTTTGAATGACAAACAAAGCCTTATTCTCTCTCGAACTAAAAGAAGCACGTGGCGTAATACTGTAAGTGCCATGGAAAAAACCATACATATATGTTGTAGTAGTTCTGGTCTCATCCATTAGATCACAAACCAGTTTGAGAGAAGATGGTGATATAGCTTTCAACACGGATTGGATCACTGTTGGCTTGAGGCGAGACCTAGTTTTGTTCGAAAACCTGATTCCATTCTTATCTTGTGCAAACTGTGGAACGTGATTCCTGAAGTACTAGACCAACATAACACTTTTATGCACTACTTCACTGCTTAGTTCTCTGGTCTTTACCCGTGAGAAGTACTGCGCATACGGAGGCCGGACCGAGGTTCTGAAGAGATAAAATATAGAATTGATTTTGTACACAAGGTAAATTTTCATTCGTCCCATTTGCTAAACTTGGGAGAATTAAAGCCCAAACTAGACGATAAATTTGCATCTTAGTGACAACTCAAGTGAGCTTAGAATGGCCAATGTGAGGTTTAAAAGAAAAGAAGGTGGAAGCTTGTTCGATCTAAGTTTTTAAAACGAGGCTTTTTTCTAGCACCCTGGTGATTGACAGCGCGGCCTAATCATTATTCAAGAATCTCATTGCGTAGCCCATCAGAGTGAATGAAACCATTTTGTCTTTTTGAGTTTAATTTGAAACAAATGCACATGCAAATGGTCAATTTAAGAGTTCCGCCTCCTTCCGGCTAATTAATCGCCAAAGAACATTAGAGTTAGTCACTCAATCGACTTTTTCCTAGTTAATCCAATCCTAACTGATTCCTCCTAGTATAACTAAAAAACAAAACCACTACAAAATCTAATAAACCAGGGTCCTACTTCTAGAAATAATCAAGAAATTTTTCTAGCTAAAAGAAATTAGGAACTTCGTCTAAACCTTAAGTCCTACTACCCTATGACTTATGATCCTTAATCAGTCTGTAATTAAATCCACTCCCAAATATGGGCATGAGCTCAATATGCTGATGAATAAGGTATTCATCGTCGTTGGACATATCAAACATCATATTCTGATGATAATGCAGAACATGTTATTGTTGTTGCATTTCTTTTTGCCTTCTTAGCACAAGTTATCTCTGGTAGTGCGTGAGCGCTTTCTACGGGCATTGGCAGGGACTGACACGTTGGGCTGGAAAACTGGGCCAGTTTGGGGAGTTTCTAACTGGATTTGGTATTGGGGAGGTTCAGTAGTTTGAGCCTTGATACCTTGTATCAACTGCAACTTCTGTAAGTCTTCACTCAATAATGATTCCTCCACAAATTTTGATACCGATTTGAGTTCATCCAAATCATCTTCCTGGTGATTGACAACACGACCTAATCATTAGTCAGGATTCTCATTGCATATGAGCAATATTTATGTGATACTCAGACTTGCTATGTAACAAACTATGTGGTGTTGATGGGCGACCTCATTGATTATTCAAGAGGTGTTCAAGTACTATTAAACAACCAAGTCATCCCTAATCCTTTGGGCGTTGATAATGCGGTTGCAAACGTGTTGAATAAACTTACAAATTCAATCCTTGTTCGACTCTATACTAAACTAATCGAGGGTGAGCATATCCACTCCAACTAATTTATAAACAAATGGATGGTTAAGTTGCGAAGAAGTTACTGGAATAGCCCTATAGTTGTTTTTGCTATTGTTGTGGCGGCTGTAATATTTTCACTAACGGCCACTCAAACCGTGTTTAGTATAATTCTAGTGGTGTCAACTCGTGAGAGGACATAATAGATTATTTGTTTGTATTCCATCCTAATATTTGTTTGTAGTCTGTTGAACATTGAACGATTTTATGTTTTGGTTTGTTGAGATTGATTTGTAGAGTTGGTTATGTGTGTGATATTTTTGGTTTTATTTAAGTATATATACGATCTAAAAACGAAGGTAATTTGTCACATTGTATCTTCTATAAACTAGTTCGGGTGCTACTAAATAGATTCCTAATCAACTACAAATTCAAGATTCTCTAGAAATATGATATGCACTAAAGTAAAGTGTGATGAATAGGTCGGGTAGTTGAAACTATTTCCATCCTCAAAGCTAAACTTTGGCTAGAATACCTTTTTTGCTAGAGTATTCATACATAGAGACAGTTAATGAGAAGATTTTTCACCAAATCACGTCTACTCATAAGTTTGATTTTACAAGTGTTGGCAAAAAAGTTGTTAATGGTGTGGGTCATGTTGTCAAGTGCGGTGTTGATGCTTTCAAGAATCACAAGAACTAGGAAAAAGTCTTCATTTTTATGGCATGTATTTTATATATCTGAAAAATGCACATGATAAATATAATATTTATAAATGAGAAAAATGCATATAGTAAATTTAATATTTGTATATGAGAAAAGTGCACATAGTAAATATAATAGGGAAAAAATCAGAAACCTATCCAACGTTTGCCCGCTTTTGCACTTTCCTATCCAACGTTTCATTTTTTACACTTTGATATCCAACGTTTCATTCCGGTAACACTTTCCTATCCAACCTTTGTTTCCGACCTATTTTTGCCAAAAAAACGTCACTTTTTGACGAAATGACGCATCGCCGACGTCATTAAGAGGGGTATTTTTGGTACATCACTGTTTATTTGTTTAAAAATTAAATAAATTAACATATAACGTCTTTGGTACAATCATGCGACATTTTCTCAAATCACCCGCCTATTTCCGAAGCCCTAATTTCCATAATCGAAAGCCAATCCACGAAATCGAAGCTCAATCTCTTGTTTTTCCACTTGATCGACAGAATCTTACAATGGTGTGGAGAGTTAGAACAGCCGTTGACGTTATTCCTGACGGTCAACTTACACCCGATTATGGTAAGAATGCCCAAATCCTAAATTTAATTTATTTCTTTGTTTGGAGTTACATTTCGTCGTGTGGTCCTCCATTTGGCTGTATGTGAGGGAATAGTTTATGTGTTGATGTTGATGTTGATGTTGATGCTAATAACTGCACATATCCCATTGCATATGCAGTGGTTGAGAAGGAGAGGAAAAAATCATGGTATTGGTTTCTGAGTATTCTTGTGGATGATTTGAATATAACTAACAGTTTTCATTGGACTGTTATGAGTGACAAATAGAAAGGGTTGGTTGATGTTGTTCATGAGATGTTGCCTAATTGTGAGCATAGGTTCTGTGTTTTACACTTGTGGGCAAATTTGAAAAAGGAGCATCCAGGTCTTGCAATGTAGAATATACTTTGGGATGCTGCAAGAGCTGGTAGAGTATGTGATTTCAACAAGATCATAGCTTTGCTACATACGATTGGTTAGCAAGCAAGCCTCCAACTTAGTGGTCTAGAGCATTCTTTAGAACACATTGCAAAAGTGATCTTTTGTTGAATAACATGTCTGAGAGCTTCAATGCCTCAATTGCTAAAGCCAGGGGTATGCCAATCATTGACATGTTGGAATCTATCAGAAGAACCCTTATGAAGAGGACAGGTATCAGGAAGATTGCTATAAACAAGAGCAACAAGGATATTACTCCTAAGGTTTGGGATATTCTTGATAAGATTAGAGCGAAGTCTGGAGGTTACATGGCACACTGGAATGGGAATTTCGAGTTTGAGGTTGAGGCACCTTACAGTGATACCTTTGGTGTGCACTTGGAGCAGAAGGCATATACATGTATGAAGTGGTATTTGACAGGTATTCCTTGTGTTCATGCCAATGAGACACATGAGTTGGAAGCCAAAAGACCACATTCATGCTTATTACTCAAAGGAGACCTATCTAAGGACTTACAGCAACTACATGTCTCATATGCAAGGAAAGAGTGCATGGCTTATCTTAAACACATATGAACAGAATAAAACCTCTCCCTGTCCAAACTATGCCTGGTAGGCCCAAAAAGTACAAGAGAAAAATATCTCCCGAAGTACTGAGAGAGATTCAGTTGAGGAATGAACTTAGTGGCCATCTAGGAAGGGATGGACTTAAGATGCATTGTGGTTATTGCCAAGAAGAAGGTCATAATGCTAGGAGTTGTCAGGCAAGGAAGAATGACCCTCTTGGAAGTACATGGACTCCCAAGCCAAGGGTGAATGGTAGGGGAAGAATTAAGAAATGGAGTGGGAAGGGAAGAGCAAAAAAGGTAACAAAAGGATCTGTTGGTGCTAGTACATCTGCTGAAGTTCCGCTAGCTCCCAGTGCACAACGCGAGGTGATTACAAGTCTTATTTCCTATTAATATATACTCAAAGTTTCTAACTAGTACTTCCTGTTGGTAGGTTGCTGCAACACAGGAGTCTGGTGCTGCTGATGATCTGGTGCAATTTGAGCCCTCTGAAAGAGCAAATAAAAGGAAAAAACAGGCACAGACTGGAGTGGCTCTTCAAAAAAAGAAGTGTGAAGCAACTAATTTGCCCCCAAGGCCATCTACAAGACAATCTCAGAATACATCTACTTGTGAAGCCTCTCCCTTAGAAGTTAGACCTCAAGTAAGGCGGCCTACAAGGAGTAATCCAGCACCAATAGCTACTGCACCAATTTCTGTGGCTGGGACAAATGCTAGGCCACTCACTAAAAGCCAAACACCTGAAAGGTTTACTAGTTTATCCACTAAAAAACCGGCAAGTAAGTCAAAGAAGCAGATTGTGTTCTCAGAGGTACCAACATCCAGTAGTAATTTGACTCTCACTCCTCCAGGCAGAAAAAGTTTCAAACCTCCTGCTACAAGTAAAAAAATTGGCGCTCGAAAAAGAACAAGAAATATGATGTATGTTAGTACTACAGAAGATGGTACTAACTAATGGTTATGTATAATGTACATTATTTCTTGCTCTTTTGAGTAGTGGTTGATAATGTCATGGTATTGAATATCGATTCCACTTCATGTTGTTGTTCTTGGTATTGCATGGATATTTAATGCAATATGCTATACAAAATACTGTCTAAACAATATATATAATTGCACTCGACTATATATACTTTGATGATGTTTTACAGTTTACGGTCCAACGTTTGCCCGCTATTACAGTTTACGATCCAACGTTTAAAAAATTTACACTTTCCTATCTAACCTTTAAAATAACTAACACGCGATGATATAAACTTTGTGAATTATTCCATTATCAATTATGAATCACAACATTATATTTCTTTCCTTTTTATGATAAGAATCCGTTAAAAACGCAGCTGCCAATTATCTCATCCTCAATTCTAGATCACATCATTATATTTGTTTCCTTTTTTTGATCAGAAGGCGAATCAACGCAGATGATCATTAATAATTCCATCATGAATTCTGAACGCAGCCATTAATTATTTGTTTCCTCTTTTTTTTATCCAAACCATATATCAACGCAGGAGATCACGTATACCAACAACTGAATGATGTCACCCACCTTTGAAAAGTCTCAATTTCCTTAATTTGTATTTATGTGGTAGCTCAACTACCAATTGTCTCGAGAAGATCATAAACTTAAAACCTGATTAGACCTCTCCAAAATCGAAACCGTAGGATCAATACTGAACTGGTGAGGTGCATTAATTCAACAGACGGAAACCCTAGCATTTAAATAACACTCATCAACTCGAAAAGACGCATGCAATCAAACCCTCAAAAGAAATTCTTCGCTTCTCTCTTCTGGCAAAAGAATCTCTTCACTTCTCTCTTATGTCAACAAAAAAACTCTTGACATCTCTCTTCTCTTTCAGAAAAATTCTCCATGGAAAACGTTTATCAATCATCCCTAAAGAACTCCTACAACGAGGTAACCGAATACCTCCCCAGAATATTCCTCAACTTTGATGACTTTTCCGTCGTCGAAGAATTGGTTCTTATGGAAGAACTTAGTCGCCGCGTCCAGTTTGAAATTACCTATACCGAAGCTATGATGCATCGAGTTTACGAGGAAATTGCTGATGTTTTCACGGGGAGGAGGGGAGTTGTAGTTAAACCGGTGGAGATTTTGGACCGTCTGCGGATAATGCAGACGCGATTTGAACTATTCACCGAGTTCTATGGGAAATCAGGGGTCATCTACAACCGCATGACAGGGGTTGTGAAGACAAACTCTGTCTATGACCGTCTCTTAAAAAATGTAAGATCTTCTCCTGAACTTCGTATATTATGATATTTCACGAAACTAATATTTGTTGCACCCTTTATGTAGCCTTCGAATATGGAGAAGAGATTTGCAGCAGAGGGGTTTGTGAACTACAACGTAATGGACTACTGCTTCCGCATCAAGAAGCTTCCCATCCCACCCATTAGGATCGTGACCAGATTCAAAGTAGAATATGGCATGATTCTCGTATAGTATATTTTGTAATCACTGTTTAACCCCCCCCCCCCCCCCCCCCCCATAATACCCTTTTTTGTCAAGGGTTTATTTTGTTTTTTGTGGGGATTTGTTAAGAATTTATGTTATTTTCTTATGTTTCAGTTTAATGCAGCTTTTAGTCAACATATGCATAACGTTAAAAATCTCGAAATCAGATAACAAATGCCTAATTAATAACGTCAACAAAAACCTTTGTTTCAGTAGACTATAATCTCGAAATCAGATAACAAAGGGCTAGTTAAACAAGTTGTAGTACAATACAAAAAATAGGAAACAACAAAGGACTATCAATAATTTCCTATTTTTGGACTCTAAATTACTAGCACGTTGTTCAAGCTTCTTCATCTTTTTCATCAGCTTTTTATTCTCCAACTCCAAGTCAGTGTTCTTCTGCTGCATGTTAGGTTCAATGTTTCCCTTTTCGAATTCCTTCAGTTTGGCTTCGGCCTTTTTGATTCTTCTCCTCAACATCGGTATAACCTTTCGTGCACGATGACAAAGTGGTTCATCAACCCAGAACCACAACCCACATCCTTTGGATCCCTTGTAACATTTCGTAAATCGACGACCCGGATTTTTATCGGTTAGGGAGAGTTGGGTAACAGTAGTCTCTGACATTACTCGATTATGATTGTGGCGTTAATTTGGTGATTTTGTTGCTAATTTTCTCTTAGGAATATTTAGGGTTCGTCGGAAACAACAATTTGGGGCAGAAATATGTTTAAAGTTGGTTTTAAAATGTTTTTGAATGAGTTAGCCGTTGAAAACAGTGATGTACCGAAAATACCCCTCTTAATGATGTCAGCGATGCGTCATTTCGTCAAAAAGTGACGTTTTTTGGAGAAAATAGGTCGGAAACAAAGGTTGGATAGAAAAGTTTTATCGGAATGAAACGTTGGATAGCAAAGTGTAAAAAATGAAACGTTGGATAGGAAAGTGCAAAAGCGGGCAAACGTTGGATGGGTTTCTGATTTTTTCCCAATATAATATATGTATATGAGAAAAGTGCATACAATAAATATAATATTTGTACGTTAAAAAATTGGACATAGTAATTATAATATTTATATTTTCGAAAACTGCAGATAGTAATTATAATGTTCATGTATTAGAAAAATGCACAAAGCATTTTCAGAGATTGAATATCTGGCTTTTCAGCCGTATTTTTCTTTTTTCAGCGTGTGGAATCATTGTACTTTGATTATTTTGAATGACAAACAAAACCTTATTCTCTCTAGATCTAAAAAAAGCAAGTGTCGTAATATTGTAAGTGCCATAGAAAATACCACACATATATGTCGTAGAAGTTTTGGTCTCATCCATGTGATCACAAACCGACTTTGAGAGAAGATGGTGATATAGTTTTCAACACGGATTGGATCATTGTTGGCTTGTGGCGAGACCTGGTTTTGTTTGAAAACCCGATCCCATTCTTCTCTTGTGCAAACTATGGAACATGGTACTTGAAGTACCAGGCCAACATAACATTTTTATGCACTACTTCACCGCTTAGTCCGTGAGAAGTGCTGCGCATACGGAGGCTGGACTGAGGTTCTGAAGAGATAAAACATATAATTGATTATGGACACAAGGCAATGCTTCCTTCGTCCCATTTGCTAAACTTGGGAGAATTAAAGCACAAGTCAGACGATAAAATTCCATCTTAGCAACAACGCAAGTGAGCTTAGAATGGCCAATGTGAGGTTCAAAAGAAAAGAAGGTGGAAGTTTGTTGATCTAAGTTTTTAAAGCGAGACTTTGTTTCTAGCACATTGGTGATTGACAACGTGACCTAATCATTATTCAGGAATCTCATTGTGTAGCCCATCGGAGTGAATGAAGCCGTTTTTGTCTTTTTGAGTTTTATTTGAAACAAATCAATTTAAGAGACATGCCTCCTTCCAGCTAATTAAACCCCAAAGAACATTAGAGTCATTCACTCAATCGACTTTTTTCCCTAGTTAATGCAATACTAATTAATTCCTCCTAGTAAAACTAAAAAACAAAACCACTACAAAATCCAATAAGTCGGAGTCCTACTTCTTAAAATAATCAATGAATTTTTCTAACTAAAAAGAACTAGGAACTTCGTCTAAACCTTAAGTCATACTACCCGATGACTTGTGATCCTTAATTAGTCTGTAATTAAATCCACTCCCAAATATGGGATCGGCCCCAATATGTTGATGAGTAAGGTATTCATCGTCGTTGGACATATCAAACATCATATTCTGATGATGATGCTATAAAATGTTGTTGTTGCTGCATATTTTTTTGCCTTCTTAGCTCAAGTATTTTCCTGTGTGAATTCGAGTGCTTACTCAGAACAAACGTGAGACTTGCAGCGGGCTGGTATTCCGGTACAAGCCTACCCGATTTACATCTAACCACACAAACATTACAGAGTGTCTTAGGACCCATTGGCTCAGTCTGCAACGCCCCTCTCCGCCCATTAAATTATTTGGCCATTCCATCTTCTTTGACTTTAAAGTATTTTTATCGTTATCTAAAGACGATATCACAGTTGGCACATTGGTACTTGGGGTAGGAGACGCTGCAAGAAGGCGTGAAGTCCAGTTATATATGGCAGAGCGTGAGCGCTTGCTACAGGCCTTGGCAGGGACTGACACGTTGGGCTGGAATGCTGGGCTGATTTGGGGAGTTTCTGGCTGGAATTAGTATTGGGGAGGTTCAGTAGTTTGAGCCTTGATTCTTTGTATCAGCTGCAATTTCTGCAAGTCTTCACTCGAGAATGAATCGTCCACGAATTTCGATACCCATTCGAGTTCAGCCAAATCCTCTTCATGGTGATTGACAATGCGACCTAATTATTATTCAGGATTCTCATTGCGTATGAGCAATATTTTTGTGATACTCAGACTGGCTATATAACAAACTATGTGGTTGTTGATGGGCGACCTCATTGATTCTTCAAGAGGTGTTCAAGTACTATCAAACAACCAAGTCATCCATAGTCATTTGGGCGATGATAATGCGGTTGCAAACGTGTTGAATAAACTTATGAATTCAATCTTTATTCGACTCTATGCTAATCTAATCGAGGGTGTGCATATCCACTGCAACTAATTTATAAACAAATGGATGATTAAGTTGCGAAGAAGTTACTGGAATAACCCTTGGGTTTTTTTCGCTATTGTTGTGGCGGTTGTAATATTTTCACTAACGACCACTCAAACTTTGTTAAGTATAATTCTAGTGGTGTCAACTCGTGAGATAACATAATAGACTGTTTATTTGTATTCCATTCTAATATTTGTTTGTAGTCTATTGAACATTGAACAGTTTTATCTTATGGTTTGTTGAGATTGATTTGTAGAGTTGGTTATATGTAGGACTGTCCACCGGTCGGTTCAGTGCGGTGCGGTGCGGTTCACCGAGAAGGTGCAAAACCGAACAACCAAAAATGGCGGACCGAAACCACACCGCTATCTATTCGGTGCGGTTCATTTAAACCGCATCCGAGTCGGTGCGGTGTTGTTTGGTTCGCCATTTTTTTTTTGACAAAATCGATAAATTAAGAATAATACAGAATGTTATGGTTTTTAAATTTAGGGCTAAAAATACCTTGAGGAGGAGAAACGGCAGCCTTTGAAGAATGCGAGTAGGGGGTCTCATCGTTTTCCTTTTCCCAGCGGATCAGAACGGCGGAGCGGAGACTTTTTCCCCTTTTCTCTTTTTTCTTTCTTTTTTTGTTTCTTCTCCTTTCTCTTTTTCTCTTTTCTGTTCTGATGTTATTTCTGCCCTTACCTCATTCTGTCTCACTTTTCCTTTTTTCTCTTTTTTTTTTTTTCATTTTTGAATGAGTTGAGGAATTGGGCCCTAAATTAGGCCCAAGCATCAACACCACCATCACATTTCATTTCTTGGCAGGCTGGCCCAATACTAAAAATTAAACATGGCCTTCTTTTTTGCGGTTTGCAGTGTGGTGCGGTTATGTGCGGTTCGGTTTTGCAAAAAAATGCAAAACCGAACAACCAAAAATGGCGGACCAAAATTGAACCGCACGTGAACCAGTTTGGTTTCGATTGTGCTGTGCGGTGCGGGTGCCTGACCACTCCTAGTTATGTGTGTGATATATTTAGTTTTATGTAAGTACATCTATGATCTGGAAAAAAATGTATTAGTAAATTTATTATTTGTATATGAGAAAAGTGAACATAGTAAATATAATAGTTGTATATGAGAAAAGTTCATACAGTAAATATAATATTTGTACGTTAAAAAATTGGATATAGTAATTATAATATTTATATTTTTGGAAAGTACACATAGTAATTTTAATGTTCATGTATTAGAAAAGTATACAAAGCCTTTTCAGATACTTAATATTTGATTTTTCAGCCGTATTTTTCTTTTTTCAGCTTGTGGAATCATTGTACTTTGATTATTTTGAATGACAAACAAAGCATTATTCTTTCTAGATCTAAAAAAAGCACGTGGCGTAATATTGTAAGTGCTATGGAAAAAATCACACATGTATGTCGTTGAAGTTTTGGTGTCATCCATTAGATCACAAACTGACTTTGAGAGAAGATGGTGATATAGTTTTCAACACGGATTGGATCACTGTTGGCTTGAGGCGAGATCTGGTTTTGTTCGAAAACCCGATTCCATTCTTATCTTGTGCAAACTGTGGAGTATGATTCTTGAAGTACAAGACCAACATAACACTTTTATGCACCACTTCACTGTTTAGTTCTCTAGTCTTTACCCGTGAGAAGTACTGCGCATACGGAGGCCGGATCGAGGTTCTAAAGAGATAAAACTTATAATTGATTTTGGACACAAGGTAATGCTTCCTTCGTCCCATTTGCTAAACTTGAGAGAATTAAAGCACAAATCAGACGATAAGTTTGCATCTTAGCAACAACGCAAGTGAGCTTAGAATGGCCAATGTGAGGTTCAAAAGAAAAGAAGGTGGAAGCTTGTTCGATCTAAGTTTTTAAAACGAGACTTTGTTTCTAGCACCCTGGTGATTGACCACGCGACCTAATCATTATTCAGGAATCTCATTGCGTAGAGCAATATTTTCTATGTAACAAACTATGTGGTGTTAAATATAACCACTTACTATTGATATAAAATACATCAATATTAATTTGATTACTATTTACTGTTGACGTTAAAAAGTTTATTTTTTAATGTAACGTTGAAAATATAATGTCGTTGTAATTTGTGGTTTGTCAAAATTGAAGATTGATTTGTGAAAAAATTAATTGGAATAATTGTTGCAAAGAAATAAAAAAAGTATGGTAAGAAATTATACAAATAATAAATATCTGACTAGATATAAAAAGAGGCATTAGCTTGCTAATTACTATAATTAGGGAGCTTAATTATTGAGTATACAAGGGATATAATTGAATATTGGTGCATTCCTTAATTATTTAGGGTAAAATAGGAGAACACGAAAAATTGCTTTGGCAACAACAATCTCTGCTTTGACAATACTTTTGTTAAAATATCCACATTAAGTGCCGATATAATTTGATATAACTCATCATAACTAACAACACTTGTTATAACTTAGTAATATAGCCATAGCTAAAAGAAAATATAGGGAGATTCAAATATGGGATTCCGAACTTGGATTCTTTAAATAATGGCTTTTTATTGGCCCAATTCATAAATTGAGCTCTTGAGCTCGCTCAAATCTGTATATTTGTGATATTGCCTTTTAGTCCTAGATTTGATTTGTTTACATCAACTTTGTGTATAGTGATAGTTTTGTAACACGTGAACAGTGAAAAGCAACAGTGTAAAGCCACGCGTTCCTCAAAAGTAAAACATTTTCCCCAAAGTGTTAGTCTTAACCTTTGTAACACGTGAATATTTGCGCTCAAGGATATGTATCCTTTTAAATCTTCTGGTCCGGATGGGCTTTCGGCTGTTTTTTATCATAAATTTTGGGATATTGTTGGGGGGGGGGGGGGGGGGGATGTGACTCATTTTGCTCTTTCTTTTCTTAATGATTGTATTATGGATCCATGTGTTAATTGTACGCATATTATTCTTATTTCTAAATGTCCTAACCCTGAGTTGATGACACAGTTTTGCCCAATCAGTCTTAGTAATGTGTGTTTCAAGATTGCGTCTAAAGCAGTGGCAAATCGGTTTAAACCTTTTCTCTCATCTATTATTTCCCCTTCTTAGTCCGCTTTTGTTCCGGTCCGCCTTATTACTGACAATACTCTAGCGGCTTTTGAGGTTAATCACTGTCTCAAGTACCAAAGGACAGGGAAACGATGCCATATGACACTGAAGTTGGATATGAGTAAGGCCTATGACTGAGTCGAGTGGACTTTTTTTGGAGAAGGTAATGCTTAAAATTGGTTTTGATAGTAGTTTTGTTTCGCTTATTATGTTCGGGGTGCAAACGATTTCTTATGCTATTTTATTGAATGGGCATGAATCACGAGGTTCCCCCCCCCCCCCCAAAGGGGTATAAGACAGGGGAACCCTTTACCCCTACCTTTTCTTATTTGTGTCTGAGGTGTTTTCAGATCTTATTTCCAAGCGGAGGAACGATGGGAGATTCGAGGTGTTAAAACCAGTCGTCACGCGCCCTCCTTGTCTCATCTCTTGTTTGCCGATGATACTATTATTTTGTGATGCATATGAGGCCTCGGCGGGGTGTATTAGGGGAATTTTGGAGCGTTTTGAGGCAGCATCGAGACAGAAAATCAATCTTGATAAGTCAATGGTAGTGTTTAGTAAGAACACATATGCGCAAACAAGAACGAACATGGGGAACGATTGGGAGTTGCAGTGGCGGATCGACACGATAAGTACCTTAGGATGCCATCAATGGTGGGGAAATCAAAAAAAGATCTTTTTGACTATATTCAAGAGCGTATTTGGAAAAAGGCTCAAGGTTGCAAAGGCAAAACGTTATCAACTGCGGGGAATGAGGTGTTGGTTAAATCCGTTATGCAGTCTATTCTGCCTTTAATTATGAGTTGTTTTCGCCTTTCGGACTCTTTAATTAGAGAGATTAAGTCGATCATAAGTAATTATTGGTGGAGTAGCGGGATGCATGAAAAAATTCATTGGGTCGCGTGGAATATGATGTGCAAGAAGAAGGGAGAGGGCGACCTCAGATTTTGGGATTTAAAGGCGTTCAATCTTGCTCTTTTAGCGAAGCAGGCGTGGAGAATTTTGACCGATCCCACTAGCTTGGTGAGTAGAATTTATAAGGCAAAATATTTTTTGAATTTCGACCTTTGTGTTGCACGTTTGGGGTATGCGCCATGATTTTCATGGCGTTGCATATGGGGATCTATTCCGTTCTCGAAGCGCAGATTGAGGTGGCATGTTGGTAACGGTGAGTCGGTCTCTGTTTGGCATGATCCATTGCTGCCACGACCGAGTACTTTCAAGCCTATTACTCCCCTTAATCCTGATGAACCGTTCCTTTTCTGGCGAGGAATTTAATTGATGTTAATATTGGATGGTGGGACATTACGGTGTTGCATGACTATTTATGGGAGGTGGACGTAGAGGTGGTTTTGACAATTCTGCTTGGGAATCAAGGCAACGAAGACCGGAGAATTTGGCATTATGAAAAGAATGGGTCGTTCTCGATCAGAAGTGCATATCATGTTATCATGGATGACGGATTGGCGGGGAACACGTGCGAGGCAACGTCAAATTTAGAGTCGCGTGCTTTTTGGTCGAAATTGTGGAAAGTTGAATGCACAAATAAAATCAAGATTTTTTATGGTGTTGTTGCATGGATATCTTACCTACACGTTGAAAATTCGCAAGGAGGCGAATTTGTGTGGAGACGTCGTGTGAGGTGAGGGTGTTGAGACGTTGCGTCATTGCCTCTTTGAATGTCCGTTGGCTCGACAAGTATGGACACTTGCCAACGTTAAGGATTGTGGATGACAGATGGGGAGTCTTTCGGTGATTGGTTGGTGCGAGTCCTCAAGTCTGTTACGCCGAGCGAGGCTAGTTTGTTCGGGATGATTTGTTGGACGATTTGGGAGAATAAAAATAGTGTGCTTGCTGGAGAAAAGGAAAGGAGGTCGGATGAGATGTCGACGTTTGCACAAACTTATGTGTCAATATGGCTGCAACATAACGAGAAATTGAGTCGTGGTACGGTGCGACGAGGTGGAGAGGAGTGGAGGCCGTCAATTGGGATATAATTAAGATAAATTTTGATGGCGTGCGATTTATTGACAAAGGGGAAATCGGGCTTGGGTTGGTGGCACATGATAGCAAGAGCGAGTTTCTTGCTTGACGACAAAGGCGTTTAATTTCTTTTATGGAACCCGTGGGTATTGAGGCGTTGGCGGCTTTAAATGCGGTTCTTTGGGCTGTAGAGAAAGGGTTGAAGAGTGTTCTTTTTCAGGGAGATTGTTTAAGTATTGTTCACGACATTGCGTTTGGTACTAATGAGGATATACGGGTTGTGAATATTCTTAACAATATTCAGCATTTAATCGGGAGTCATGTGGGTTATTACTTTAAATGGGTTAGACATGATTCCAATGTTGTAGCGCATGCACTTGCAAGAAACGCAGTCGAAGATGCCGGCGGGTTCGACGAGGACGAGTAACTTGGGGCGTGGTTTTGTTTTTGTTTAGTTATGGTTTTGTTTAGTTTTGGTTATATTTGGTTTTTTATTTTCGTTGTATGAATTGTGGTTTTTGGTACCCTTGCACCAGTTGGGTACTATTTCTTCCGGGAATAAAAGTCTTGAGTTTCAAAAAAAAAAAACAAAAACCCGCGAATTTAATATTTAATATTACAAAATAATATTTTGTTTTTACTTAAAATGTATTTAAAGCTAACAACTATGATAATTATAGTAACGTGAGGGTAAAAATTAACCTATAAGAGCATAGATTATGTTAAATCATAAATGATATCCTTAAAAATGAATTTTTTCTTAGTTTAATTTTAAAAAGCCATCAATTTTTTTTTCAAAAATTAAACCACGAATGAGAAATAAAAAAATCCAATACATTGAGAAGCTATTGTTGTGTGATCCATGATAATTGTAAGTCTTGTATTTAAAAAATATCCTGTGAACAATAGGTCTGTTGATGAATGTAACACAATTTTGTAGAAGATGCTTGGTCGATCCGATTGAGTTTCATAATCGGTTACTTTAAGAACCGGTCAAACTCGGTAAGAACCGGTCAAGAACCGAAAATCGGTGACCCAGTTTGGTAATGGTTGAACCGGTTTGTATATTACTTATAAAAATTTAATTTTTTCATGGGAATGAAGTTGAACCCTACACTTCTAAGTAAATATTAGATGCTTTAACTAATTGATCTACAATATAATTGGTAGTCTTTACAGTTATTAATATATATAATAAATAGCTAGAATGTACTTTTTTCATATAAAACAAATATATTATACTATTATTTTTATAAGTCAGTAGTATTATATTATAAAGTATCTTTGTTATGTTATTTTCTTCTATATAGTAGATGTTCTTAGACTAGTATTTTTTTTTTCTTTTGAACACTTTAATAATTAGAATTCATGAAATATTATGCATATTTGTTTAAACTTAAACCACTACATGCGTAGTTTAATCTATTAATTATTATATGTTAATCATATACCTAATTTAATTTTATTTATTTTTAAATAATAAAATAAATAAATTAATTAAATTATGAGTTTTATGATTAGAAACATATCGATTAAGAGTGAAGAAACAAATTTATAACTTATCATTTTCTCAAATTGATATTAACAAAATTATGTAGCAATATATATTTTATATATATTTATGATTTCTATAATATATTGTGTCATACCGGTCGGACCAGTGGTTCGACTGATTCGAACCAGTAAAATCAGTAACTAGTGAGGTTACCGGGTCGATGTTCGATCCGGTTCTGAAAACACTGTATGATAGTATAAAATTTTTAATTTTTGTAGCAAAGTAAGCACAATTTTGAAAGTATTGTATATACAATTTAGATTAAAAAAGATTAATTGTGCTTTAAGATTCATTTTTAATATCATATTAAGAAGTATAACTAAAAGAGTACGTTCTTCAATGAAAATAAGCAAAATAATTAGTGTCTTTCTAAATTTAAAATCTTAATTACATGAGATTTGGATAATTAATAAGTAAATAGATCCTAGTTGCTATAATTTAGGTTTCAAGATTTAAGGAAATTTGGCAAACATGACATTAAAGAATTTTGAGTTATTTCCACATGTCATTCATCTAGACAATGTAGTAGAAGATGTAGCAGAATTTTGTAAAAATGATCCAAAACCTTTAGCACGAGGCACAAAAACTGAGACTTACGCCCGAACCTTAGATTTTCACTTTACACCACATGAGTCGTTTTAAGAAAAATTGTTCAGGACAAACGCCGACAACCTCTTTAATACAATGAATGTGAATACAATTCGTGATGAAATTTCAATGTGCCCATGTTATCAAATTAGTCATGCAACCATCAAACTTCAAATTCTTAGTGTAAATCTTCACGTGTGTCAAATCAATAATTTTTGTGAGAGGAATCAATGGTATTAAGATGATCCTCAAAATTACAGGGTTCCATATGATGGTGTTATGTGATTATGAGAGTTTAATTAGGGTAAGAGAGTTTAATTAGGGTAAGAGCTCTGACTTTTATGTATATGTTACATGCAATAAATACACCCAGAATAGGAAGAAAAAAAAACAGGTGTTAGTTTGCTATAATTTTGTTAGAACTTGTGTGCGTAAAAGGACCGTTTAATTAACTCGTATAGGAAAACAACTTTGTCTTGGCATAACAATTGGCAAAAATGGTTGCGTCACGAAGAAAACAAATGTAGCTAACTTTTACCAAGGTCTACAAAATCTCGTCATCGTTAAAATACATAAAAAACAAGAACTGCAACAAATATTAATAATTTAATCACAATTACTATATTAAAAAAAGGTGAGTTGAACATTATATTGGGATTTACTTGACAGAACAACTAATGATTCTACTATCATAATTAATTATTTAATGCATTAAACGTAGGAATGACATATATTAATTTAAGGCACTTGTATTAGGTGGGGCTTGGGAATTTGTAGGTCAATTTATGCTGGTAGTTGTGATGTTATGTAAATTTGTATGAATGTTTTAATTTTTTTCATGTTGTCAAATTTAGGATCAATCAAACTTTTAACCAGAAAAATTATTTGAATATGACTAATTTACTTTTAACGCTTGCTAATAAACACTTCAAAGCTTTTTTTTTTCCATAAATAAATAGTTTGAAAGCTTCGTACAACTAAAGGTACGTCGTACGTGATAGAGATAGATACCTACACCGAAATTAATGTCACTTGATGACTTGTCAAGTGTAAGGGTCAAAATTCATAAGAAAGGTTTTTTCTTTTATTTTACAGTAATATTTCACCATTTTTTTATAAAGTAAAAAGTCTCGTTTTTGTATAAACATCCCCTATAAAATCAATTGTAAATTTTAATTGACCAACTTAAAGCTAGTCAACTATAGAAACAAATCGTTGGATCTAACATGAATAATATTTTTAAGTTATAAGCAAATTTAAGAATAGCCTTGCAGCCTTAATTACGATATTGACCTCAAATTATTTGGAATCTCTGATATGATAATAAATTCCATTGTTTTTTTTTTTTCAAGTTATCATATGTGAATGCAATAAAAGGATAGTTACGTGATTTTGATGTAATTAATTAACTGTCTCATAAAATTTTGCTTGCAAATCATTAAGATTTGATCTCTGACTACATGCATGTAGAAGAGTACCCCGTGCACGCGACTATTCCCAATATTGTTCAATAATTCATTTTGTCGTACGATTATTGCTTAATTAAGAAGATGCAAAATCGGGTACGATATTAATCAAGAATGTTAGTTGTTAACAAACAACCAACACATAAGATTTACACAATCATGACTTTGGAAGACAAACTTGGCAATCAAAATAACTCTTGCTCTAGCAATATCGCTCATTAGTAAAAATCTATACAAAAACACAATACGAGAGTTTGTAGTTATATTATTTAATTCGAGTATGTGCTAATTTTCTTTTGCATCTTATCATCTATCCTTTTTTGTTTCCTCTTAGTTATCTACATGTATGAAGGAAACAGTTTTGATCTAATGTTTTAACTTATTTTCAAAATTTTCCTTCAATGTGTGTAAAAAGTATTAACAATCAATTTTGTAAATTACTTCAAATAACTTATAATATATGAGAGTGGAAAAAAGGAAAAAAAAAAGACAAGAGTTAAATAGTGACATTAGTTAAATAATTTATCACGGTAATTTCTTAACAAAATATTAGAGCTCAACAATCAAAACCATTTAAAAGTATTTGAGTCACGTGAACACCATTCTAGTTACTCATAGTAGGGATCTGAGTTCTCTACGATACAACCATAACTGTATTTAATCATTCGAACCAGCCAATCGAATCCTAGTTTAATAATAATTACAAGTATTTAATATTTATAGGTATTATTTGGTATTCAAGACAAAATTTAAAGCTACTTGTTGTTGTTGTTGTTGTTTTACTTTTTTGATGAATAATTTGTTAATATCACGTTGCAAATAAAATTATGGAAAGAAAAAAGTCATCTGCTTGACCGCTTGACCTCAACCACTATCATTTATCACGCTAAACTAGGCAGCTTCCACGTGTCCGCATCCACACGCGTGCGCGAGTGCAGGCGATTCCACCTTCTATATTTTATCGTATTAATATTATACAACCCTAAAAAGTAAACTAAGCTTATAGAGTAGAAAAATAAATTCTCTTACATTAAAATCCTATTATATAGTAGAAAAAATAAATAAATAAAATCCAATTTCCATTAAAATCCTGATTTTAATTTTATAATTTTTTTTCAATTACTGTTAGTTAGCGTACCGTATTACTCTTCGTCTCTTCCATTGAAATTTGGGGGAAAGAAAATATAATTCCTCAGATTCGTACTTACTGTTGTTGAGCTCAACTCTGTGATTTATTGATTGTTTTTTTTTAACGGTGGAGAAGGAACCACACGACGCCGTTTTGTGAGTATCAGGTCAGCTCGGATTAATTTTGTATTTTTTTTTTTGTAGTTCTCCGATTTTGAATTTTGAGCTGTTAATTGGAGAATCTGACTTCATTTTGTTTGATATACTTTGTGTAACTATTTACTAGTTCAGTTCCGTGTTGATGAATCTGGAATTGTTGATGTCAGATCAATTTGAATAAGTACTTTAAAGTAAGTTAGTTAGTTGTGTATTTGTGGTTCAAGTGTTGGATGTTTTTCCGTGAATTTGGGCCGGAGTTCGGGGTGGTAGCGTATTTATTGAGCCGAGACGTGTACATGTGTGGTGAGAGTCGTAAGGTTGCTAAAAGGAAGTATATGGGGGTATGCGTCTCAAAAATGTGTACCGATACTACTTTTGTGATCTCGTGTTGGTTAATGGGTGGTTCGAGTTGAAAACTATTGTTCGAGTGTTTGGTATGGGATGTATTGATTGGTTAATGTTTCACCAATACGTGGTTGGTGGAAAGCTAGTGATTGACGTTAACTTCGCGATGTCTTAGATAGTCCTTTATGTTGTGTACGTCAGATATGTTGACTATAATATCGATTTTCGAGAATGTCGTGGAATATGACGGTAGAGAGAATGACGTCAAGGTTTTATGAAAAATTTAATGTCGTCATTGGGTTGCATCATATCCTCTTTTATATGGCCAGCAGCCACATCATTAGATGTACCCTGATATTGCTTTATTAAATGCGACTAGAGGTTATCGGTGGTTTCAACTGAATTTGAGAGAAAAAAAAGGAACAATGGGAACTAATTAGATGTATCTGTATTTTATTGTGATAAACGTGTCGGTGAGAAATTAGATGTTCTGGAACAGTGTATCTGCCTAATTATTTTCTTGTCGACATTGTTATTTATCTATACGGGAATTACACTGTTCTGCTGATGGAACCAGGAACAGAGTTACTAATGAATATTAGCTGTAAGCGCATACTGCTCATGATTGTACATGTGTTGAGTTCTTGATGGAAACGTGCTGCCACATGCGAGATTATCGTCTATATACATTTTCTAAAACGATATTAAGTAGGTTTGACTCAGAATGCAATTTATTGGTAATGACTAAGGTAAGGAAACACTTTCCTGTTTATCGTCTAACAATTTAGTTTACCAAAGCTACCCAACTGCTTTTGATGGTTTTGGGTGGGTGGAATTCGCACTTTCTTTTGCCAACCCTTGTCAATGTTCTGATAAAGGCCAGAATTTGCATTTGTGACTCTTTTAGATATTTTTCCAGAAGAGCTCTGATCCTTTTTTGTTGTATCATTTGAAATCTTTTATTGTCATTACCAGGCTAGCAACTTAATTAGATTGAGTTAGAACTCTTTATATTGTCTAAGCTTACATATTAGTAGGGCAGAAAGACCATGCACCCACAATTGTTGGCCAACATTGTTTTCAGTGTCGAATGTACTTGGATTAGCTCTTATCTTTTTAAAGCTATGGAGTTACTTTGTATGTCAGAATTCAATATTGTTGTTGAGTCAAGGCATGCTAGTTTCTTGGTGAGATATAAGGTCTTTATAGCTGAATGTACAGTAATTCACTAATCCTTTGCTCTATTTATCTTTTGTTCTTCTTTTATACGCACACTGTAGTGTGTTTTCATGGCCTGCGTAGGATCTGAAAGAATACATATTTCTTGTTTGGACGAGTATATACCAGTTTTATTGACTTTTGAAAGAATTATAATTATAGCAAATGGCAAATCAGCCCCCTATAATATATGAAATAGGCACATTACCCTCCTGCGATGTGCAAAATAGCCGCATTTTCTCTAAAAACTAAACACCTAGCCACCGTCTCTAACCTGATGATGGCGACGTTACAGATGATAATGTCTTGATCAGCAAATTCCTTCTATCGTTTTAGTGGATGAACCTAATTGTAGTGTTCATAAAATCTCAGAAAGGTTTATATAAATTTCCAAACAGTAGGTGGAGGTCAGGAGGTTTCTGTGATTACCCCCAAATCTCAGGGACTATAGAATCCTCTCAATTGGTAGCCTTTTAGTCCCTGCTGTGGAAAAGAGGTCTTCATTGATGGAGCTTGGTATTATGATATATATTACATAGTGTAGTGAACCTGTATGTTGAGAAATTTGTATCTTTTCTTTTATAATGTACTTTTTGTTTGATGAATTTCTTTTATAATATACTTGCGTCATGCTTTTCTGTTGCTGCAATGTGGTATGCAACTTTAATGTTACTTGTATTATAAAAACAAAACTACTTCTTTTTGAGGTGATTTCTGGCGCTCTACGCAATGTGCTGCTGTAGTTTACTCATCCTTTTGATTGTAGGTCCTGAAGATGAAGGAAGACATTATCACAAGACGCTGAAATTCTTTGTCAATTTGAGGTCCTCCAGATATGCCTTCTCTTCAGCTTTTGCAGTTGACTGAGCATGGTCGGGGCCTTTTGGCCTCTAGGAGGTAAACTACTTACCTTTTTTTCTTGTTTATTATGAATGTGCGCATAAGATGATCTACAATTTTTAATTCTTGCAGGAAAGCTATTCTGCTTGCAACTGGTATTGCAGTTGCTGGTGGAGCTGCTGCATACATGCAGTCACGGAGCAGCAGCAGAAGAAATAATCCATTTCATCATTCTAATGGAGCCAAAGAGAATAATGAAGAATCTGAAAACTTAACTGGAAAAGATAATAATGTAAAAAAGAGTAGACAAAAGCGAGGAAATTTGAGGTCACTTCAGGTTTTGGCAGCTATTCTGTTATCTCGTATGGGGCGAATGGGTGCAGTAGATATTTTGTCACTGGTGGCTATAGCGGTAAAAAGATTTTCCTTAGGCTCTTACTTATGAGCTTCTTATCTTCTATAAGCTATGTCAAGCACTTCTCCAATTTTAGTCAATTATTTCTTTTTGTTATGCATGTAAAGTTATGATCAGTTGATTTGCTGATGTCCAATTTTGTTAATGTAAAATTAATGAATTGATAGAATCAGAAACACCCTTTTCATTTTGTGAACTCGTTATTTTCGTCTTTACCTATTTCCAAGGTGCATACAACATCTTAGAGTTCCACACCCTCTGTCTTGCTATCATCTGTCAAGATATTTGTCTTAATTATCCTTCTGTGACTTTGTAGGTTTCTCGAACTGCTGTGAGCAACAGATTGGCTAAAGTTCAAGGCTTCCTTTTCCGCTCAGCTTTCCTCCGGCGCGTACCGGCATTTATCCGACTCATTATTGAAAATATTGTGCTTTGTTTTCTCCTATCAACATTGAATTCCACTTCCAAGTACATTACTGGGACCTTAAGTTTGCGATTCAGAAAAATTTTGACGAAGCTCACCCATACACAATATTTTCAGGTGATTGTTGTTGACTATACTTTCAGAAAGGGTGCACAGTGTCTTTGGCTTCACTTAGTTGTCTATTTTTTTGTAGAACATATATGTGTGTGTATAAATAAGTATAGCAACAGATATAGTGTCAATTCGCTGGTGTTTTAGCGGCAACAATGTTTTTTTCTTTTTTCTTGTAACATGTGTTGCTTTGAGATGGTGTTGAGTTTTGGTGTCAGTATATTCAAGTATCCAGGTTGGGTTAGCTTTCAGATCCCAGTCTGTTTTTGGTTTGGATTAGCCATTGGGTTATGGGAACTCAAACGTGATAATCAATTACTGGTATTGGGACATGCTCTGCATGTTGTACAACAGTAGGTATGAGATGTAACCGAGAGAACAAGGTTACAATGGTGGATTGAAATTTTGGACACTATATGGATATAACTTGATTTAGATGGGAGAGTTGTGATTCTTTTCGCAAGTTCAGGTTGTAATGGACATGGCTGCAATTTTATCATTATTGTTCCTTTTACCATGTTGTCTTTTGTTGTTTTTGATTGGTCGCATAATGATCTGATGTAATTAATCTGTTCTGAAACATAATGCATGAGCAGAGAGAAGGTTTTGCCCTCTGATTTGAAATGTAATTATCATTTAATTATTTGTGCTGGTGGTATACAAGTCATGAAATTGTCTTTGAGAATGTTTTCCTTTGATGTGCTTTGTCTTTGAGCACTTAAATGTTACTTTTCTTTTCTTCTTTTTTGGTTCTAGAATATGGTATACTACAAGATGTCCCATGTTGATGGTCGGATAAGCAATCCTGAACAACGAATAGCAAGTGATATACCAAAATTCTGTTCAGAGTTGAGTGATCTTGTCCAAGAGGACCTGGTTGCTGTTGCTGATGGGTTGCTTTATAGCTGGCGTCTTTGTTCATATGCGAGCCCAAAATATATCCTTTGGATATTGGTAATCCCATGTCTTGAATTGCTGCAATTTTTGAACTTATGTCTCGCTAATAGACTTCTTTTACATGGATAATTGATTTGTACCTTTTAGAATTTGTTAACGGAAATGTGCTAAGAAGTTAGCATCTCACTTGAAAACTTTGATTCTAGGCCTACGTGTTGGGGGCAGGGGCCACAATCAGAAATTTCTCTCCTCCATTTGGAAAACTTATGTCCAAGGAGCAACAGTTAGAAGGAGAATATCGACAATTACATTCACGGTTAAGGACCCATGCAGAAAGTATAGCATTTTATGGAGGCGAAACAAGGGAAGATTCTCACATTCAGAAGAAGTTTAAGACTCTGGTGCGGCATATGAGAGTTGTTCTTCATGATCATTGGTGGTTTGGCATGATTCAGGACTTCCTACTCAAGTACCTTGGTGCTACTTTTGCTGTTATTCTAATCATTGAGCCCTTTTTCTCCGGAAGTTTAAGACCCGACTCTTCAACATTAGGACGTGCAGAGATGTTGAGTAATTTAAGATATCATACAAGTGTTATAGTATCATTGTTCCAGTCGTTGGGGACTTTGTCAATAAGTTCAAGACGGCTAAATCGCTTAAGGTATTATCAATCTTTTGCCAAATACATTAAACATGCCTTACTAAAATAATATATTAATGTTTGTTATCTTGCTTTGCGGGCTTAGTTGTTTTCATTCTACGTATTTAAATGAGTACTAACGAATGTCAGTTAATCGTGACACACTAACTTTGGATTTTTGTCTTCCTTCACAATATTCACACGAACTCTTTCTTTGAGGAGACTTTATCAGGAGAGAAATATATTATACTTAAACCGACATGTCTAGGTGTTAGGGCCTGTTCACTGCACATAGGCAGGAGTTCCATTCTTGTGTTTCACACACTGACTAGTTTAGTCCTAAACATTTCCATCCTTGCACATTGATAAATTTGGTTAGTTGCTCTCTAATAAATTAGAAGGACTAGCTTCTTAGTTATACATTCTGGCCTTTTGCTTCATGTATCTTCCTTGCATGTTATTTCTCAGTGTCTGATACCCTTTGGCTTCACTTTGGTATCATAGCAATATTATAAAAGTAATACAGCAATCCAGAATTTTTTTCTCTTAAAGGAGAAGGTATTGAACTGGATAGCTCTTAATTGTTTTGTTTGACGTAAGTGACTGAATTGTAACTTCAGAAGATTGGCCTTCGAAGGATTATTGCATTTTATGTTCTTTTTATTCATATTCGTGAAGCTGTGGATGGTGGAATTCTTATAGTTACTAAAGGTTCTTCCTGAGCATTTAATTGGCAGCTTAACTGTGTATTATATACATTCTTGTTAGCATTGTTGCCTTTATAGTTATCGCGTATATGCCTTTGTATTAAAAATTTGTGGCGCCCATCACATTATAAAAATATGTGATTTTGCTATATTTTCCGATTTACAGTGGTTACGCAGATCGTATTCATGAACTCATGGGTGTATCTCGAGAGCTTGCTTTGCGAGATTCATCTTCTCAGCAGGCTGATGGGAATAAGAAATACGTTTGTGAGGCAAATTACATTGAATTTGATGATGTCAAGGTATCAGGAAATATTGACCTTCTTTCCTTTACTAAGTTTTGCTTCCTTTCCATGATCCTGAAGTGCATTGGACCTTTCAGGTTGTTACACCAACTGGTAATGTTTTAGTTGAAGATTTGACTTTGAGGGTTGAATCAGGATCTAATCTTTTGATCACGGGTATGTGCTTTCAGTTTGTCCTTTTATGAGCTTGCTTAACAGTTACATATCTATTTTACTCTTTATGTATGTCGTTGCAATTTTTTTTAGTAAGCAAAAAATGTGCTTGTAGAATATTTTAGTATTGCCTAGTAGAAACAGGGTAAATTTTGTTCCTACATTTAGTGGAGTGTGTTGTGAACTGCTAGTATGTCTTACTTTATTTTCATATCTTTGGTTAACTAGGCAATTGTTATATTTGAGTAGTAACAGGGGAAAATGCTTCTGCTTCTATTATAAAACTGTCTATTCTGGACTTCTCTTTGGCAGGGTAGTGTTGTAAATATTCCATGACGTTTTCCTGACTTCTGGAATTTTAATGATGCCGTTTTATCCTACTTTAAAGGTCCAAATGGAAGTGGCAAAAGCTCTCTCTTTAGAGTTTTGGGTGGTCTTTGGCCATTAGTATCTGGCCATATTGTGAAGCCTGGAATTGGTTCTGATCTAAACAAGGAGATCTTTTATGTGCCACAACGACCATACACAGCAGTGGGGACTCTGCGTGATCAATTGATCTATCCTCTTACAACAGATCAGGAGGTTGAGCCCCTTACACAGAGTGAAATGGCTGAGCTGCTGAAAAATGTAAATTTCTGTTCTCAGCTTTTGTCTTCGTGTTATTGTAATTGAACTACTCAATAGTCTACTGGCTTAGTTTTGGATGAATCTTTATTTTTGTATGTTAGGTTGATCTCGAGTATCTGCTGGACCGCTACCCTTCTGAAAAAGAGGTAAACTGGGGTGATGAATTGTCGCTAGGCGAGCAACAAAGACTGGGAATGGCTCGTCTTTTTTACCACAAGCCAAAATTTGCAATCCTAGATGAATGCACGAGTGCTGTGACAACAGATATGGAGGAGCGCTTCTGTAACAGAGTTCGAGCTATGGGAACATCTTGCATCACTATTTCCCATCGCCCCGCATTAGTTGCTTTTCATGATGTGGTGTTATCATTGGACGGAGAAGGAGGATGGAGTGTTCATTATAAAAGGTATGGTATTTGAATCATTTTCACCGCCATCGACAGGACTACAATAGTTTCTGACAATGTTGTCACTTCCTAGAGAGGATACTCCCACTCTTACGGATTCTGAGTTTATTAAGAAGAGAAGTCCTGATACAGAGCGACAAGGTGATGCAATAGCTGTTCAACGTGCATTTGCTAGTACAAAGAAGGTTTAGTTATATTCCGCTAGAAGTTCTACTTCGTTTTGGTTTAGACATATGAGCATATTAGTTGAACTCACCATTGATTTATTGACAGGATTCTGCATTATCAGGCCCTAGATCCCAACCATATTTTTCAGAGCTGATAGCAGCATCTCCTACTGAAGGAGATGACTGTTCGTTACCCGTCTTTCCACAACTGGAAAGTGTTCCAAGGATATTGCCGTTGAGAGTAGCTTCAATGTCTAAAATACTAGTAAGTGTTTCTTCCATATGTAAAATAATGTTTGTTTGCTGGTGAAATGTTTTGAATTTGCAGTTCCAAATGGATCATCTGCCGCTGTATTCTGTGAAAGGAATCTGGAATATGACTAGCTTTTATTGTTCACGCATTTGGTGTCGCACTGATCATTTATTAATGGCACAAAATCCTGAATGTTTCCCATGCATATCTATTCTAAACTGTGCGTAATTCACGTATTTTATACACGGCAGCACTGAACATTACTCATAAAAACTTTAACCACTACAAAAGATGAGTTTTAGAATGTAAAAGTGCATTGCACAACTGTTAACACCTCACACCGCCAGATTGCAATTAATTTTGAAAGGATGGTAGGCCTTGGATCATTCATTCAAGTAAATGGAAAAAGGTTCATTTGTCTGTTTCTTTTGAGTTCCATTTAGATTCGTCTTCTCCTACATTGAAAAACTTGTAGAAGAAGGGCATTTATATTCAATTAACTCATTGGTTTCTTGGCTGTTGTAGCGTTTAATTGTCAAAAGATATTAGTTGCATATGGTGTTAATTGTTACGCTTCGTGCCCAAGTATTTTTTGTGCTGGTCAATCCTTATGGTTTTAGATGTCTGATCTTACTGACCTAGTTTATGTTTCAGGTGCCCACTGTGCTTGACAAACAGGGGGTGCAACTCCTTGCAGTTGCTTTATTAGTAGTGTCCAGAACCTGGATATCAGATCGAATTGCATCTTTAAATGGTACTTTCTGTTGGCATAGTTATTTTATTCTTTTGTTGTCGAGCTCCCTTAGAAAATATTGATTCTCAGGGACGACGGTGAAGTATGTTCTGGAGCAAGATAAAGCAGCCTTCGTGAAGTTGATTGGTGTTAGTGTGCTCCAGAGTGCCGCTTCCTCTTTCGTTGCGCCGTCTTTGAGGTGATTTATAAAGACAATTAATCTACTATTCGCTGATAGTACATCTGTAGATATATGTATATGTACATATATTTATATGATTACAGAATACGGAACCTTTCAAACTCTACAAGAATGTTTTGGCTCAACGACATGATTTTCTGATGTTATGCTCGTAATATTTCATCTTTTTACTTTTTATGTCATTTCCTGTAATGGTTCAGAGAGAGGGAGAGATACAAGATTTGGGCTTCTTTTACCTCTTATCCTTCCCGCTCTCCTTGTTTCTTGACAGTCTGTTCGACAAATCTAAATTTGAACACAATTTGTCAGGAGTTGTACATTCTGAAGTGATTGTGTTGGAGATATGTATATGAGTAAATTCATAAATATGTTTGCCTCGAATGACCTTTACATCCGGATGACTGGTCCTGATCTTGATATAATATGTTTCTTCAAAAAGGTGGCTGGGTTCTGAGCAATTTTAATGGGTGAAATTATCTTATATTCATCTGCATGAGTGTTGGATGATATTGATTTGTGTTACTTGATCATGCTTCAGTGGGAGGTTTCAGACATCTATCAACATGAGCCCCATAAAGTGGATAACTCTGTGTGTCACAGACATTGTGAGCCATTTTTTACTTGGTCAAGAGAATTTTCAGTATGGACATTCTTTCTGAACAATTGGGGTTATTCATGTATGTCATGTATATTTAAACAAATATAAGTTTGTACAGACTTTTCCTTAATCAATGCAGGGTCAAAAGTTGTGGCAACGTGTTAAATCACTTTTTTGGCTTGTTGTGGGACATAGGTGTTATAAATGTAACTGGGTACGATTTTGGCTTTTGGTTTTCATGAGCAGGCATTATAGAACTTTGAGGTGGTGGCAACTGTGATGTTGTAAGCTAATCCTACGCCGTACTAATACAAAAAATTGACCACTAGCAACAGAAAGTTGTTGCATTCTTCCATCGACTCTGTTAAACAGGTCATATTGTCGGGTTTTGTGTAGCAGTGCATTCCACTTACTTGCATTTGCGGTTATTTATCTTGTAATTTGGTGACAGCGCTGTTTATATAGTACCGAGCAAGATATTTTATTTTGTAAGCCATATGGCTTGTTCCCTGGACATGGTTAAATAAGAATTTCTTAACAGCTGTGAACATGTGATTCTTGACCGTGAAGCTTCTTACTTCTCCGGTTTCTCTAAAAACCAATTGGTCGCCTACCCTTTATGCAGGCACCTGACATCTTTGCTTGCCCTTGGATGGAGGATTCGGCTGACCAAGCACTTACTTAAGAACTATCTAAGTAACAATGCGTATTATAAGGTACTTTATGTAATCACCTTTCATGTATCGCCCAGTGTTGAATTATATCACTTCTTCCTTCCCAGTTTTAGTCTCTTTGGCATAAGGATTCAAATGAATATAAAATAGGTGATATATCTCTGTATAAACACGTTTGCCCTTAAGGGTATTGTGTACACGTTTAATGAGTTAACATTGTTAAGTTAAATGCCACGGTACTGGGAAGAAATCTTCTGGTTTTAGGAAATGGGTGCATCTTGTGACATAACAATATGGATATAGGAGCAATAAGTTTGGTGCAAAGTGAGTATATGGTGGAGATATTGTCTCATTTCACAGAATCTAAAGAGAGGTCCGGATGTTTATACAACTCAATGCTATGGCTATTCATGCTTTCACTCTACTTTGAGAAAGCTGCTCCTGGGCTCGCTCGCTCTAGTATTTGTTATCCCATTTTTTGCATTTACCTTTGTGTGTGTTGATGAACGCTTAATAAGTTCATAAGTGTAATACAGATATTCTAGCTTGGTACTCGATACAGAAAACTGTAATAATAGAGTGGTGAAGTGCGTGATCCGAAACTATATTCATATGGCATTATGTTAAATGGTTAGTTAATGAAATATCAAGACATTAGGTTTATTTCAGTCTGCGGGAAGTCCAGCATCACTGATTAATAGGGAGACAAACTTGAAATTGAAGCTTTGGCATTATCTGTGAAAATTAACAGTTCCTGGGTGTCTGTAGGTTTTTAATATGTCACACATCAATGTTGATGCGGACCAGAGGTTAACACAAGACTTGGAGAAGTTAACGTCTGACTTATCTGGGCTGGTGACTGGAATGGTAAAGCCGACTGTTGATATTTTATGGTAAGTATTGGAAAACTAAGCTTTCCTTGAGTATCTAAATGTATTCCAAAGACCTCAACTGCCTCCATATATCAGGTTCACTTGGAGAATGAAGATGTTAACTGGTCGGAGAGGAGTTTCTATTTTATATGCCTATATGTTACTAGGTTTGGGTCTATTAAGGATTGTTACTCCTGATTTTGGTGACCTTACAAGCCATGAGCAGCAACTGGAGGGAACATTTAGGTCTTTTCTCATTTTGGTTCCTCATTGACATAGATGCACTCCTAATCAAAATTTAGCCTCATCTAATACTTTATTTGTTAGGTACATGCACGAACGATTGCGGACACATGCAGAATCCATTGCTTTCTTTGGCGGAGGTACTAGAGAGAAAGAGGTATTTGTTCTGGATATTTGACTTCCTGCAATCAGCTCCTTCTTGCTATGCTGCTTCTGTTTTAAACTTTGCCGTTGCCTAGAATTTATTGTTTTTTCAGCATAAATGAAGCCTAAATGCATCCTATTCAATGAAGAACAAGTTCCATGATTCAAATTTATATTTAACTGCTTAAAGATACCATCGAATAAGTAGCTTCTTATAACATGATATGTAAAAAAGTGTTCTTTTGTAATGTAATGCTTGTTCTGCTTATAGATGATTGAATCCAGATTCGGAGAACTGGTCAACCACTCTATGCTTCTTCTTAAGAAGAAATGGCTTCATGGCATATTAGATGATTTCATCACTAAGCAACTTCCGCATAATGTTACGTGGGGATTGAGTTTGTTGTATGCTCTGGAGCACAAAGGGGATCGAGCCTTGACTTCAACTCAAGGTGGGGGATCAGTCAGAGACAATTTGTTATGACTTTTACTACATTTGGTTGGATAACATTTACAGTTATACTGAACTTTATTTTAGGTGAACTGGTACATGCGTTGCGTTCTTAGCATCTGCTTTATATCAAAGCTTTTGGTTGGATAACTCTTACAATTATACTGAACTTTATTTTAGGTGAACTGGCACATGCGTTGCGTTTCTTAGCATCTGTTGTATCTCAAAGCTTTCTGGCTTTTGGTGATATACTTGAGCTACACAGAAAATTCCTCATGCTTTCTGGTGGTATTAATCGTATTTCAGAGCTTGAAGAGCTTCTAGGTGCTGCTCAACATGGTAAGTTTTTATCTTTCTTTTTTCTCTAAGAAGCCATTGATTTGGAATATGATAATCTTCAGCCGATAATTGATTGATTTATTCATTTTGTACAATGAAATATCATGCCATATCTACTCTAGAGTACTATGCTTGAGAAAGTGTGGCAACCAGTGATTGGGATAATGTGAAAGAACCTCTGCTCGATCATTGTTTTGTTGGACTTGTGCACAAGCTCATTATATTTTACATATTGCCTTGGATGGAATCGGTTTTCTTTATCATTTTCCAATGGCTGATCAAATTATTTACTTATGCTGAGCCAACGACCAATTAGTTCTCCTAGCAGAGCAGGCCCTTATAACATAACAACAACTGGCACTGTATTTGAGATTTTAATACCTTCTTTCATCTTCAGATTGAGTTAAATGCTTGGCCTTTTGAAAGGGCGCCAACAAAGGTCGTGTATGTTGTCATTTGTTGGCTTATAATCTTGCTTTTTGCAGAATATGATGATAATGCATCTTTAAGGTCAAATACAGAGGGTCACACGGATAATGCTATTTCTTTCTCCAAGGTAGATATAATTACACCTACTCAGAAATTGTTGGCCAGGCAATTGTCTTGTGATGTTGTTTCAGGGAATAGTATGCTTGTTACTGGTTAGTCTATTGATCTTTGCTTGTTTTGTTACTTTTTTTATTAAATTCCTCCATGCGTAGCATGCTACTTGGACTCAGGCTCCCTTTTATGTGTATGTCTTATATTGTGTTTCAGGTCCAAATGGGAGTGGAAAGAGTTCCATTTTCAGAGTCCTTCGAGGCCTCTGGCCCGTCGTAAATGGAAAGCTCATTAAACCGCAACAACAAACTGATTCAGGAAGTCGTATCTTCTATGTGCCTCAGAGGCCATATACTTGCTTAGGAACCTTACGGGATCAGATTATATATCCTATGTCTTGCGAAGAAGCTGAGAAAAAGGCATTGCACTGGATCAAAGAAGGTATTTCCCTTTGCTCTTTGTAGACCAAAGGAAAAAAATAAAAAAAATCTTTACTAGGTATTCAATATTGTCACGTGATTTATCTTATTCTCCTCTATTGGATGCTTTAAGAATACTATGTTCTTACGTGAGATTCTTTCATATCCTTTCATTGTTATGCGAGAGCTGTCAAGGTGACGTTAACCAAGTGGTTGTACCTATTCCAATTTTTGATTAGTTCGTGAGGTTATTTTTCGTCATAATTTGATACTTCTATCATTATCCAGGTTGATTATATTTACATAATACATTAGCCGTTCATTTTTTTTTTTTATAATATTTTTTTAAATATTTTTCTTTTATGTAATATGCTAATTACTTGATGAGGATGTACCATTGACTTGTTGGCAATCATTCAGTCTCTTTTGACGCTTCAACAAATCTGACAATTTTTTTTCGAGATCTTGTCTATTAGAGTTAAGATTTCTTCATCTTATTAGGGTGAAAGCATGAGGGGATCTAAGTTATAATGAAATATGAGGGGCTTTCAAAATGGTATCAAAGCCTACTACGTTGATAATGAGCTTGCAATTAAGTGACCTACGTGATAAGATCCAAATCTGGCCTACACGTGATGTTGCGTGTTGAATCATATTCCACATTCTGACCAAACAAAAAAAAAAAAATCATATTCCACATTGCATTGAAATGAACTCGGGCTTCTGTATATTAATAATTTGGCTCTCGCCCTCTATTATATAAATGTTTTTAGCTATTGCTGCAATGTTCAGTCTCCTTTTACACAAAAGGAATTCCTCTCCAAGTTAAGTAGTTACAGGGTGGCGTAAAATATATTTGTATTCACCCTGTCAATCTGCGTTTTTTCTTAATTATATCTCCTGATTCCTGAATTTAGGTCACGAATCTGTCGATATCAAGGACAATTTAGATGCACATCTCAAAACTATCTTGGAGAATGTTAAACTTCTCTATCTTTTGGAAAGAGAAGGGGGATGGGACAGTAACCAAAACTGGGAAGACATTTTATCTCTTGGGGAACAACAGCGACTTGGAATGGTCAGTAAAATAGAATGGCGCAACTTTTTTTGTTTACATTAATATTTTTTTTTTGGTTGTCCCAGTATTCAACATTATTTCATTATGTTTGTAGGCGCGATTGTTCTTTCACAAACCACAGTTTGCAATCCTTGACGAGTGCACAAAGTAAGTGAAATAAATTCTTGAGTTTCTTTGTCCTTTTGTTTTACGGAATGAAGTTTCAGTTATATCATGTTAATCTGCGTTTTTCCCTTTGATGTCCAGTGCTACAAGTGTTGATGTTGAAGAGCACCTTTACAGACTTGCCAATGACTCCGGGATAACGGTTGTAACGTCCTCACAGGTACACCGCCTGATTCTAGGCTTTCTTTTTTATAGTTTTCATTTACCCTTTGATCTCAATACATTTTCTTAGAAAACAGTTTGCATTTATTTTGAAAACATGGGAGGGCAATGATTCAAGTTAACCAAACATCAATTTGTGTAATTACTTTTCATTCGTTCCAAATATTAACTCTACAGTAGCATTAAATTCCTCCAAAAAATTATACGCATTATATTGTTTTTGCAGCGTCCTGCTCTGATACCGTTCCATTCCGTGGAGTTGCGGTTAATTGATGGGGAAGGTAATTGGGAGCTTCGAACGATCGAGAACTGAGTTAGTGAAGCCAAGTCCATCTGCTTTTTACTGTAAGTTGTGCCTCAATGATGGTCGTATGAAGATATGTGGCAACCCTCACCTCATTTGTTATTTCATGGAACCAGTGAAGATATACATATATTGTAGTTGTCGTTTAATCTGAGCTGGAAAGACAATAAGGGCGTGATAAGACGCAATGTTATTTATCGTTTTCACTTATGGTGATTCATTCGGATACGGTTAGAGGGGGCCATTGAGGTGGGGGGAGGGGGGGGATAAATGGCTAGAGTATAGAAACTATGTATAGGCACAGATTTTAGCTAATAATTTCTCTGTTTTATGTTGTAACATTTGATAAGCCAATACATTGATTAGGTCTACGTAGTAATAAAGAGGCATGTTGGCATAATGCCATTATTATTTTGCAAACTTTGTTCTTCATTTTATGTATGTAGTCTTTTGTTCTTTCTCCACTCTGACGGGGAGTGTAGTTAGATGGTTTTCGTGTATTTATTATGTGCTTACTCAGTTTGACTGCTTTTGTGTGGACTTTTTATAATTTCAACAGGATGGAAATAAAAAATTACAATATTTTCGTCCAACAATTGTGTATATTAGATCAGAAAACAGTATGTTGGAATTCACTCGGAGACATTAATTTCTGGAGATCTATTTCCCTGATAAATCTTCTGCACCACCAATAAAATCTCATGTCAATATGTTTTTCAATGCGTACCATTTGTAACCTTAAAAAAAAAAAAAAAAAACTTAGTCCTGTAGAACCACCACGTAAGACCAGAGAGACGCTTGGTAAGAATGTGAAGATGTTTTTATTTGGATTATAGTACATACATACTTATAATATATTGCGGTTCTTGCATGAGTCTGGTTATGTGTTTGATAATTTATAATTAGTTATAAATAGAATGTCGTGCCATGAATTCTCTTACCACGTATGATAAGGTGCGGTGGTCGAAATAAGATATTTGATATGAACACATTATTTCATGCAAGCTTTGCTTCACTGTTCATGCAAACCACATTTTGTACCTAATAAAATTTACTTAACACGACTCCATAATGTATGCTGGTCAGCCGTCAGCGGGTGCATTTGCACAGCATTTTTATACGACTGAGTTTTAGCGAATGATTAATATTTAAACGATGAAGGCGTAATATTTTATCAATCTTAGGGGCTGCGCTTTGAGAGATTGTTAAGGTAGTGACAACGAAACAAATGTGATAGTGAAATGTTTGACAAAATATATTCCATTCGACAATTTTATTTAGAAAAAAAGAATTGCAACATGAATAGCGAAATAGCATTTGAGATGATAAACAATAAAATGTAACAAGAAAGAAGAGGTATTGACAGATTCTTGGAGAACTCGTTGAATATTTAGCAAAGAGAATATGACACTGAGTGGTTGGCGAAATTTTCTGTTTTTTTTTCTTTTTTCTACAATTGGATGTGGGCGGGTGTGCGAGGTAAACTTGTCATCATACCTTCACTTGGCAAGTTGAGAAACAATCAATTGTCACTTGTCACGATAAAATTATGCCAGACCAACATGGTTTGGTGAATGAGTAGTTTGTTGTGCATCCTCAGTTACAGAATAAGAAATGCGTCCACTATACTGTTATAAGAAATGCGTCCACTATACTGTTATCGAGTAATAGTTAGGGTGTGATGTATGACATATAAGAATCGACACTAATTTGCCAGTAAGTTTAAGATAAATTGAGTTGTAAATCGGGTTGTTAAGTAGAAGAAATAAAAGCATTAAACCTGTTATCTTACAGTTTATCGTAATTTCTTTAAAAGTGTAATAACTCTTCTAATTTATTGAAACATGCGATTCTTTAAGGCTTATTTATTGGACGAAATTACTGACTTCTCCAAATCAAGCAGCAAAATTGGCAAATAGGTAGTTCACATATATAGGCAAAGAATAAGTAGTAACATGTTTTTTCTTTTAATTAGTTACGAGAGCAAATTACAAATAGTTCAAAATTAAAATTGTGAAAGTTTTGATGCTTTTATCCCCAAATTAAAGAAAGAATGATTAAGGTCTGAACGTAAGACTTAATTGGTAAGTGCTAGAGAAGTTTTTTTGACGTACTTTTTGAAGAAAAATCCTCTAATGAGTAGCTAAGTATTTCCTTGGAAGGTTTATAGTTCACAACTATAAAATGGGTTCGGCCCTAATTTGTTTTTCAACTTTCAACAACATCAAACGATCAATCAAGCAGGCGCAAAAAACATGTAAATATATGTATATTCGACTCTGCTGGGGATCGAACCCAGAATCTCTGGTTTCGTAGACCAGCGCCTTATCCATTGGGCCACAGAGTCGTTGCTGTTGGTGCGCATCTTAATTAAACTAATATTGAGTTATTTGAAAATTCTTACAACATAAAGGTAAACCATCTTGTAAGTAATTAATAACTAGTTCATTACCAAACAAAAAATTAAATATTACTTCCATTCTAAAATCTTCGTTTTTTTTTCCCTTCAAGATATTGTGATATAGAGTGGTTGTTTTAAACAAAAAGGGCCATATTTGTGTTCAAGACTTTGTTTTTGATTAGATTTGTGTCAAGTTACTTTGTTCATAAATTATATTGTGAGAGGTTTGAAATCCCAAAAAGAAATATTGTGTCATGGCCAAAGTATTTGAGCTACATTGATCGGAGATTCTAAGTTGGGAGGTTTAAGACCACACATTCGTGTGAATGAATCTACGGTGGTCGACTTCTAGGCTAGATTTCGTTTATAGTCCATAAAACTTGTATGAATAACTACACCTGAAATGTTAAATGATACATCGATGTCATTTTTACTTTTCATGTTTATGCTATAGTTTTCTCAATCTATAAATTGGTACTTATGGACTTAAATCAGAAAGTCTTAGTTAAAAATCATTCTAAACGTTCATAACGAAGATATTTTTACCTGGATGTCATTCTTGACCTAAATGGTGTTTGCAAGAGCTTATAAAAGGAGTTTATTCCTAACTTTTGCTTAAAATTGCTTTAAGCTGTATATAATTATAATTTGAGAGTGTTTTGCAGTTATTTAGAATTTTTTTTACTTAAAGTGGTTGAAATAAATTTTGAAGTGTTTGTAATAACAATTAAAAATAACTTTTAAATATTTAAATATAGTAAGACACAATAATTTAATTAGAAGACATAATATACTATAACAATATACCAAAAATTAATGTATGCTTTGGCTAAAAATTATGTAGAAAATTTACTAGTCAAAATATTTTGTTCCTTTTTTTTTTCTTTTGTTTTCTACTTAAAAGATTTGTTAATATTCATGGTTCTTTGTCATTTCAAAATCTTACTATCTTTGATCCTATATAATACTACCAGCCAATTGGTTTCTTTCTAAGAAGTTAGTAATAAATCCTCCGAAATTTCATTTCACTTCTGTTGGAACATGTTATAAGACACTCTCCCCAACGTACAAAACAGAGCGACTTCTTATCGTTATGTTCTTCTTGATTCTCCATGTGGTATTATAATCCACATCTTGAAAAGTTCTGTTAGGTTTTTAGTAATAATCGCCTGCCTGTCGGACCGCTTCCCCTTCAGGCGCATTTCCATCTTGTTCCCCTAGAGTTCCGAAGTGATCTTCATTCTCACAGCACATTGTCGCTGGCAATTGGAGTTTACGACAAAGTAAAGTCGGAGAACCAGTGAAGACTCATTTAGTAAATAGCGACACAAATCAACTAGGCCTGCAAGATGAAGCACCTAAGACTCGTCGCCCTTTCTAAAAGGTTAATAAGAACATGTTATAAGACACTCTCGACAAAAAATACTTATGTGGTGCATCGTCTTATCCATAGTTATTGCATGACACTTTATTGAAAAAAAGAACACATCACACTTTATTTTAAAAGTATGTAGTATGTACCAAACGCACCAAATATTTGGTAACCATAATCAAAACAAACATAAAAAGATAAATTAATATATAATTAAATAATTTAATACCACAGAAAAAATTCAAAAAAAAAAAGAAAAGAAAAGAAAATAGACGACTTATTAGAATATTACTCAACCTAGTCCTCCATCTGTTCTATCATCATTCATCAGCTCATATAAAAAACAAACAGCTCAATTTTCAAGTTGCAGCAAGTGTACAAATTGCAAAGCACAAAGTACTACAAAATAAAATAAAATGGTGAAGCATCATCATCATCATCATCATGATCATGATGAACAGGAGCAGGAGCAGCAGCAGCAAGAGGAGGAGATAATAATCAAACAAGAGCAAAAACAGTCGTTGAGGAGTAAAGCGGCGCACCTCGTATCTGATCTAACCACCGTTTTGTTCAACCCTATCTCCGATCGACCGGCGAAGAATTCTTCTCATGTATAATTCTATTTGTTTGTGTTGTTTTTGTTGACGATTTTTGCTTTTTTTTTATGATTAATTTAATTGTTGTGTTTTTGATTGGAATTGAGCTGTTTGATCATGATAAGATTATGGATATTGCTTTGTAGTGATGTTTTGGACCATGTGTTGAAGTTGGTGGTTAGGGTTTTGGTGAGATTTTTGGGATTGTTATTAGCTCCTGAGGTGCTTCGAGAGTCGAATTCACGATGATTAGTATAGTATTGTATTATCGTAGAATTTAATCGTGTTTCTATATTTTGGAGGACAGTCGAATTCACGATGATTCTCATGTACTGGATGAAGCTGAAACAAGGCGGGATTAAAATATCGGTTCAATCTGCTAAATATTTATTGTTTTGAAACTTTTTCGACATGTTTCGGAAAAGTTGTACATAGTATAGTTACAATGGACGTAGGAAATACACGTATGCGTTGTTTCGATTGACAAAAAAATTGAAAGGTTTTGGTACATTTCGTGGAAACGTCTAGAATTTTCTGTAGTATGAAACTAGGTTGAAAAAGAGTTCGAGTCGTTTCTTTGTTGGTATTGGGAGGGGATTGCGGGTTGGGGTGATCAGGGGATGCTTTACCGTAAAACTTGAATTGTAGATAATAATTTATCAGCGCGACTAGATGCTTACAACGTGTTGTTATTGAATTAGATGTCAATGGTTACTTAATGTAGAAACTCCTGCTTGTGTGAGGATGTTTGATTCGTTCCTCTCGTTCTTAATTCTCTTCCATTTAAGCTGGTGTGTATTGTTGCTAATTTAGATTGTGTTTGTTTGCTTATGGCTTTGATAGAATGATTCGAAAAGCTCAGAACATAGTGAGTCAGATTCAGAGGACAGTTCCGAGGATGATGGCCCGGATACATCTTCTTTTACTGCTTTTATATACTCGCTTTTAGCATCCTCGGAATCACACAATAACACTGTCGAGGATGAGTCTAATCCTTCGGTGTCTTCTGAACCTATAACAAAAGAAAATGCAAAGCGGAAAAGCTTGATCTCGAGGGGTAAACAATCGCTTGGTAAAGCATTCTATCAAGCTGCTAGATTTGGTGGTTTTCGAAATCAAGGTCCTAATGGCAGTTCTGACATGGTCGTTGGCAATGGGAGTAATTCTAAGACTTCTTCCGATGAGGGAATTTCTATGCAAACTTTGAACCAATCATTGCCTTCGCTTAATCTTCCTGAAACTTCTGAACCTTCACTGCTTCTCTCTGAGAAGACGCGAAGTGTGCTTTACAAGTCACTCCCCGTGATTGTTCAGGATCGAAAATGGGTTTTACTATACAGGTCCATAATTTTTTCATTAATTTCATTTTTTGCACGTTTCATTTATGCCATTGCTCTATACTTGAGTTTCTATCTGTTGTTTCTTTCAGTACTTGGAGGCATGGTATATCACTTTCAACACTGTACAGGAGAAGTATGCTCTGGCCTGGCCTCAGCCTGCTGGTATCATTTCCTATATACTATTTATGATGATATTTCCATTTTATTTTTAGGATAACTGGACAATATGACGCATATTTGTATCTTATGGAGTTACATTTTTTCTACTTGCCCCCTTGGCCCTTAGATGCTAGTGGATGGTTGATTTCGTTTGACTTTGATATGAAAGGATATAACGATCATCAAGCCAGTAATTCCTACTTAATTGGGTTAAGCTATGTGAACTGAGCAAGAATCAAGTTGATTTGACATGAGAACGGATATATCCAGCATCTGTAATTGAGCAAGTTGGTTGTTTTTTAATACTATTTTACTCATATTTTCATTTCCGTGATTGGAAAACCACATCACCATTTATGCTTGATACTATGTGTTCCGGCACTTGTCATTCACATGCAATAAAGTTGAAACTCTCAGGCTACCAAAGTAATATTATGTGTACAGATACATGAAAGAAATATTGAGCTCCCTTGATCGAATATAACTTATCTTCTATTTCAATGATAAATACAAAGTTTTAGTTATCTGTTGACAAATACTTGCTTAGGCGTTGGGAACTTCAATGAAAGATTAACGAAATGAAAAAGAATTATTTGTTTTAATTTAATATATCTAATTCATTTTTATTTATTTATTTATTATGTTCTTAGATCTTTTTTCTCTTGCTGATGATGACTATTTATTTCATTCAAGTATCATCTGCAAATGATTGATCAAATAAAGAAAAGGAAAAAAGATGATCTATTCAAAGTCTATGCAGTTTATATGTTTACGTGTTTCTGTATCGGAATTAGTCTCCTTGTCAACCACTTATTCAGCTTTTGTTTATTTCATTTTATGCACTTTTACTCTATTTAAGGCTGTTGGGGACCGTAAAGGTGCAGTATTTGGTGGCTTGGTTGAGGCACCCTTGAGACCAACAAATAAGAGAAGGTATCAGGTAACGTAGAGTGTGCGGGGGCGTGTTTTCAGTGCGTGTATTACTCCCACCAAAGAATTCTCTCACTCATTGCTTAAAGCTGACAATGTTTCAGGGAACAAATAGTACATTTGTTTTCACAAATGTCTCTGGCCATCCTATCGTATTTCGTCCAACAGGTATCTTTCTTCCATTGCCAGTTAAATTACTCAATTATAAAAAAGGAGAGTAGTTCACCTTCTCGGAAGTTGAGAATTTCTTTCACCCTTTGGGTTATGAAATAGAAACTTCAGCATTAAGTAGTGTCGACCCTGTATTTAACACGCTTGACGAGTTAATGGTGTATTTGCATTGCTACTTGTTAAAATGCCCGGGGTCACCTAGAATCAGTACAGGAGAGCCTGTATATAGTAAGTCAAACCAGACGTAATAGTCATTTTACTAGTCCGAACTATTTGTTGTATTGAAGGGTTTATCTTGGGACCGAACTAACTCTTCAATCTACATAATTTTTCTCTGCAATTAGGGAAGGGATTAATTGGAGAACACCTTATCTGCAATTGTTGTAAATTTACTGTCACCTTTTTTGTCTTCGATTAGTTGAGCTGTTCAATTTCAGTTAACGTCTCAGTTTACTTTTAAACATGATTCAGTGTATAAACTGGGATGGTTTACCAATAGTTTGGCCTTGGTAGCAGATGATGTGATCTATTATATATATTCATCATTTCTCAATTACTGTTTTTTTTTTTTTACTTTTGTTTTTGGCGGTGTCTCTTAATTTGCAATATAAGGTTGAGTAATTTCATAATCAACTTTGTTTTCTCCTACTGAGTTTGATCCTTATAACAGGAATAAATCGCTATTTTACTTTATGCTCGACAAACTATTTGGCCTTGGGTGGCGGTGGTCATTTTGCACTTTATTTGGACGGAGATCTGTAAGTTTTTCACTGGCTTTATTATTTAGTTCCGTAAGACTTATTATCTTTATTGTACTTTTTTCCTCTTAGATCACTTACCTAATGGCATCAAATTCTATACAAATTTGTTTTCCTTAAACCCATGCCTCCTGTCACCTTTAGGTTGCTTGGATCAAGTTCATCCTCAGAAACCTATGGAAACCCGTGTCTGGCACAATCAGAAGATTTTGAAGTCAAAGAAATCGAGGTACGATATAAATCATATCAGAATACTTTCACCAAAAACGACACGGCCACACTTACTATATTTTGCTTTTTATGTAGTTGTGGGGATTTATATATGCTTCCAAGTATGAAGAAATGATGGCTTCGTTACAGACTGAGGCTCCTGGAATTTGCCACTTGTAGTTAACGATTGTCGATTTATACAAAAACTGAAGGATCTGACAACCTTCTACGAGTATGTGTATATATATACGTGTGTTCATCTGTTGTATAGAAGGCGCCGAGTCTGGGCTATTTAGCCAATATATCTTCCATTGTCTATGCTGTGATTCGCATTTCTGTTTACCGTTGTAAAGATCAGCTGGTTGTTGGAAGCACTGTGTTTATCTGCATGCAGTTTTTGGCTGTGCAAATTTTGGTTTTGGCTTATGATTGGGTTAGTCTGCTAAATATAGGAAACGTTGTGGTAACTTTCTAGATATTTAGGCATGTATTGAGAAAACTATATATACAAATATACATTGTAATGAACTTTTCAGTTATATGTTTTGTGTTACCACGGCTACCATGTACTTGATACTGAAGCCAATTATCGAATATTTCATAAAGCTTTGCATGCCTCCTGAAAGGATATTATTATAACATTAGCTTCCTATTATTAGAGGTACGCAAGTGGAAAACAGGATAGCCCACAAATGTCACCAATTATTGGTGCAATTTTGTTTTTCAAACTAGCTTCCTATTTTGCTGATATACCTAGATACCACCATAGGTCAATATTAACAATTATATCGACTGCATTTCGTCAATAGCAAAATATTAAATTTCCAAAGTTGGTCCCCAAGTGTGCTTCTTTTCTGATTTTGGATTTTTGGTCAAATATTAATTTTACATAATCTTTTCAAAAATGATATATTCTATAACTTTTCGCTTTACTTAAGATAAATTCAGATAATTAATCTTACGTCTAAGTTGAAGAGAAAAATCAATTCTCCAATTTGGAATTACAAGTATGAATGAACTAAATAGAATAGTTTCAAGTATATAAGATCTGAAGGCTGTAATTAACGTAAATAATTATTTTAGTATAATTGATCTTTGATAAGAACTTCTTTGAGTGACACTAGTATGATGACTTTGCTTTTGTTTTAATTTTTCCAAAAGATTTGGAGAAAAGAGTTATAAAAAATAAATTCTCAATTTGATCGGAATTTCAGCGAATTTCTCATGATGTCTATTATATTTATTGTCTAAAAAACTAGACATTTTCCTTGAGAGAGAAAAAAAAAACAATTTGCATAATAGAGGTAAAAAAGAATAGAAAAGAAAAATAAAACCTTTTTAATCGAGAAACGTTGGAGGACCAATTTCTGTATTTATACAACAAAAAAAAGTGCATCTCAAAAACGTTGTCGTTTAGTGGTAGCGAAAAGGCTTACGCGCCTGTCTGCTGCTATGATGGACTCCAACTGGAAGTAAAGTACAAAAAGAGGAGGAAATTTGAGAGCTCATAATAAATAATTCACACCGATTAATTTATTAATGGCGAAAATAAAGGCCGAGCCGAATAATAATCCGAGGGGCGGCAGTAGGAGCTCGAAGGTGTGGCTATTTTCCTTGCTTTTGACGCTTCAGTACGGCGCTCAGCCTCTCATCTCCAAAAGCTGCACTAGGTATTGTTGTTATCTTCTTCATCTAAGTCTCTCCAATTGTTGAATTATGCTTTCTGTTTTCTACTTTGCGGATAATATATGAAATTCATCATTTGAGTACCCTACCTCAGCAGTTACTTGAGATTATTAAATTCTTAGTTGTTGCGTAAGGATTTTCGCCTGCATCCGTTTAGCACATATATAGCGCTTACAAATTTGGCCGAGGCCAGACCAAGCTGATAAACTATATATAAATCAGAGATTATTTTGAGAGTCTTAAATTAGAGGATATTCTTTTGATTTCTGACCTTGTCCTTGTAAGATACTATTGATTCATCTCATTGAAACTTCGTGCATGTGATGCTAACTGATTGAGATTGACCCTCCCAGATGATGCATTAGATACTCTTTTGCTGAACTCTACTATATGCTTGTTTTCCTTTACTTATACGTCTGTTTGGGGTACTAAATTCACCTTTTCTAAATTCTGGTTACATTGATTAGCTTCAAATCATTTATTTCCAAGGATGAGCATTCATTCTCTGAAATATAGTTAACAACCTGTATACGCAAATTTCGGCCTCCTTTTTCTTTCTGTGCAGTCCCGTTATTTTGGATCTTTTCCTCTGTTTTTTTCAGTAGTAAACTTTACCAAAAGTTAACTGAGACTGAAAAACTCTTGACTTATTGTTCTTGATGCAGCCGGGAAGTTATTGTAACAACATCTGTTTTGGCATGTGAGGTTGTGAAGGTAACTCTTGTTCTTTACCTTCTCCTCACACATCTTTTACTTTGGTTTTTATGTGATTCTAAATTCATTCGGGGAGGTGTGACAGGTGATCTGTGCTCTCATTCTCTTGATGAAAGATGGCACTTTGAAAACACTATTTAAGAACTGGACTTTGATTGGCTCTCTGACTGCATCAGGACTGCCTGCAGCTATCTATGCGTTGCAAAATAGCCTGTTACAGATCTCATATCGGAATCTTGATTCACTCACTTTTTCAATACTGAACCAGACAAAACTATTCTTCACAGCGTTGTTCACCTTTATCATATTAAGGTACTTCCTCATATAGAGTTTGCATTGTTACTGATTATGTTTGCTAGTAAAACTTTTTCTGGATGATAATTTTGTCAAATCAATTTGCAAGGAGCTGGTTCTTATATCTTTCAGCTTATGTCACCTCTATATAGGATTTTAATGGATCAGAGTTATGGTCACTGCAGCGCATCAAAAACTTGATTTGCATGCCCTTTTAAAAAAAAAAGATAATTCTCTTTATTACATGTAGCTTTTTGAAAATTTAATTCAATTTATGTACTTACGGGCTACGGCTGCATCGATATCCCAATTCAAAAACGAGAAACTGCCTTCAGGATTTCCATTTGTATTTTGAGAACTTAGAATATTTGAGATCTCTTGCTACCTCTCAATTGGTTTCACTTACAGGCAGAAACAATCCATTCAACAGATTGGGGCTCTGTTCTTATTGATAATTGCTGCTACCCTTCTGAGCGTCGGCGAAGGCTCCAGTAAAGCATCTGGTTCTGATGATCCTGAAGTGATCTTATTCTATGGAATTATTCCAGTAATGGTAGCCTCTGTACTTTCTGGCCTGGCATCAGCATTGTGTCAGTGGGCATCTCAGGCAAGCCATACAACTTTATGTTATTTTAGTATCTAATTTCAAAGTTTTAACAATGCCATCATTTTCTTATTTCTTTCCGGTGTGTATCATTTAATGCAGGTTAAGAAACATTCTTCTTACTTGATGACTGTGGAGATGTCCATAATCGGGAGCCTTTGCTTACTGGCCAGTGCTTTTAAGTCTCCAGATGGTTTAGCTATCCGACAACATGGTTTCTTTTATGGATGGACTCCCTTGACATTGGTAAATAAACTATAATCATGAATCACTCCAAGCGATATGATTCATGCATTCAATTCATTTCAGATTTTTGGTTTATTAAAATGATGCTTCTAAGTTACACATTAGTATCACTCTCACCTCTGAGAGTGGATGCATTCGTGTCCATGTGCACGTTTTGGAGAAATTGGCTAGTCATAGCTTTATGCATTCAATTTCAGTTTTAAATACTCACTGTTTGACTTGTGTTGTTTCAGATTCCAGTTATACTCAATGCTGTGGGAGGAATTCTTGTTGGTCTTGTGACAAGTTATGCTGGTGGTGTTCGAAAGGTGAGTCCAATGACTTAACAATAATAGTCTCTTGAATAACAATAAACTAGCAAACCCTCAATGCCAATCACCTGCAAATCTTCCTTTTTGAACATATCACGTCAAGAATAGTAAGATTAAGTTTCATGGTTACTAATTCACCGTCTTAATTTTTCCAGTGTCTTATAAGTTAGGTTTCTGATTGCTTAGTTATCGGTCATAGGCATTTAGACTGCGGTGACTCCTTTGAAGTTTGGTCAGATTACAATACCATTCGTACTCTCGGAAACTAAAAACAAAAATACAAAAACAACAATTGGAATTACTTTCGCTAGCATATAGTGAAAGGGGCGTACAAGTCATTTATTTGCCCTTTTCGATCTGGGCATTGTTGCAAGTATTAGAGAAACGAGATTCAAGACCTGCTTTGACTATGGTTTTGAACTTTTCAGAGTATTACTGACATTTACATATTGTATATGAACACAGGGATTTGTAATTGTATCTGCACTTCTTGTCACTGCTCTGCTACAATACATCTTTGATGGCCATCCACCTTCCCCATACTGTCTCGTGGCTCTTCCATTGGTGGTCACTAGCATATCAATATACCAAAAATACCCGAATCGTCCCAAGAAGAAGGTATCATGAGTTAAAAAGGACTAGATGTAACATTAACAGATGACTACGTATATTTGATTCACCATTTACTGGACTTCGAGTTGCCAAAAATCAGTGAAGTGGAGAAAATTTGCTCAAAGTTTTAACGAGCTAACATTTGCTTGATGCATTTGTTTCGTTTTATTGAGTAATATTTTCAACATTGTATTTTTTTGTGTCTTTATGTGCTCTACTGCTAGTGCCATTGTGGAGCTGTTCATCTATGTGGAAACGAAGCATAAAAATTGCAAAAATGTTTTCCAAGCAACAAATATTTTTGTCAATCATAGAGTGGATTTTTATTTTTTCATTAAATTTTGAGAATGACCAACACTTTTTGTGTCAATAGACAACTATCCCCTAAAAATCAGTATAGATACTACTTGTTCTGCATATTCTGCAAATCACCTCTGGCAAAATAATAATGATAACAAATAGCCAATAGTTCTTAATTGCTAACAAACATATGTAACAATTTTGGAAATACTTTTATCGCTACACATAAAATGACTACTAAGGTACTCTCTCTAGAGCATTCGAACCCACTCCCGGCTCTTAGTAACTAAGGTAAACAACATAGAAAATACATCAATTTCTGTGCCATTTTCAAAAGAAAAAGGAAATATTTTATGTTTGAGTCAAAATACAAGTCATTCCAAGATAGCAAATGTCATTTTTTTTTTCATGACAAGGATTACTTTTCGCAATATTTCGTAATATTCTCGACGTGTCTTGAAAAATCCGTTAAAGTTATTGTTACAAATAATTTGAAAAATACTTTTATGTATTTCATTTTGGTCGAACCAAAAAACATGAACTTTTTGGTATTTTTCATGAAAAAATAAAATAAAATTTGATTCATACCGACTATTTTCTCTTTGTTCCGAGGTGCCAATAATATATGGACAATAAACTAACAAATTTATGAACTCTATGTCCAACTTCCACAATCCAAACATAATTTCAGTGTTATTTCATTTTGTAAAGTACTAATGAAAAATAAGTTTATCGAACGAAATGCCTAATGCAATATCACATAAATCTTAAGGTACGTACTTAATTATATTCATAATTTCACATGGCTAAAGTTGCTCTGAACTTAGTATCAGAGCTACCTCATAGCTTTGAACAAAAATTGATCACACTCATCCAATCTTGCAAAACTTCAGAAATGCTGCAACAGATACACACCCAGATCATAATTAGTGCCGTTGATTACCAAACCCACATCATAACCTCCCATTTCCTCTTAAAATGTTGTGAGCTAAAGCAAATAATATACGCCCGAAAGGTGTTCGACCAAACTCCCAACAGAAGACACACTTCTCTTTGGAATGTAATGTCAAAAGGGTACCTTCAAAATGATTTGTACAAAGAAGTAATGGTGTTTTTTCGTGACATGATGAGGGAGAATGTGAAGCTTAATTGTTTCACTTTGCCGGTGGTCTTGAAGTCATGTTGCAAGTTATTGGCTACGAGGGAAGGGGAGGGAGTGCAATGTGTTGCATTCAAAAGTGGTTTTATGTCAAATACTTATGTGGGTACCACTTTGATTGAGTTATATTCGGGTGGGAGGCGCGTGGAGTGCGCGTATAGGGTGTTCAACGAGATGGTATTCAGGAATGTGGTCTCTTGGACTGCAATGATACATGGATATGTTGCCAATGGTGATTTGGTTTCGGCGAGGAGGCTTTTCGATTTAGCGCCGGAAAGGGATGTCGTATTGTGGAATAGAATGTTTTCGGTTTATATAGAGCATGGGGATATGGTGGAGGCTAAGAGGCTTTTCGATATGATGCCAGGAAAAGATTTGATGTCTTGGAATACTTTGCTGAATGGGTATGCGAATAACGGGGATGTTGAGGGGTGCGAGAAATTGTTTGAGAAGATGCAGGAAAGGAATATCTTCTCGTGGAATGGCTTGATTGGAGGGTATGCTCATAATGGACGTTTTGTTGAAGTTCTTACTGCCTTCAAGAGGATGCTGGGAGAAACAAATGTCCAGCCAAATGATGCCACACTTGTGAATGTATTAACTGCTTGTGCTAGATTAGGAGCTCTGGATTTTGGTAAATGGGTGCACGATTATGCTGATAGAAACGGCTTCAAACGGAATGTTTATGTGTGCAATGGCTTAATCGATATGTATGCAAAATGTGGATTAGTTGAATCCTCAGGAGATGTTTTTAAGAGCATGCTTAAGAGGGACTTGATCTCGTGGAACGCAATGATAAACGCATTAGCAGTGCACGGTCATGGAGCCGAGGTACTAAGCCTTTTCAGTAAAATGAAAGATACTGGAGAAAAACCAGACGGGATAACTTTCATAGGCATACTATGTGCTTGTTCTCACATGGGATTAGTTCAAAATGGTTTGGCTCATTTTCTTTCCATGATTAATGACTACGGCGTCGAACCTCAAATTGAGCATTACGGCTGTGTAGTTGACCTCATGTCTCGAGTCGGGCTTTTGGAACAGGCAGTCGAATTTGTGCATGAGATGCCTATGAAAGCTGATAGTGTCATATGGACGACTTTACTATCTGGATCAAGGGTTCATAAGAAAATAGATTTTGCTGAGCTTTCTCTTCAAAAACTTATCGAACTTGATCCCAAGAACCCTGCGAATTATGTTATGTTGTCAAATATATATGGTGAAGCCCGGAGATGGGAAGACTTGGCGCGATTAAAGATCGCTATGAGGGACACGGGGTGTAAAAAAGTGCCGGGATGGAGCTCGATTGAAACAAATGAAGGGGTTTCTGAGTTCTATTCTTTTGATGAGAGACATTGTAGAACAGAAGAAATCTATCTTGTTGTACGAAGATTGACAAAGTTGTTAAAGTTGTCTGGATCAAATGCAGATGCTGTGGATATGGAGATGTTCAGTTTATACTTTTGAGTTTCTTGTCAACAAATGTGGATCAAATAGAGGTAAATGTAAGAATTAAGATACTGATATGTGGAGAATCACAATCAGTTATAATATATTGTAGATGTGTATAATCTTTATTCTAGGAAGATTATGTATAGCTGTAATCTTCAGAATTAGGCAGATTTATTAGTTTCCTATTTTATTAGGATATCCCAGTCATCATGGGATTTAATTCTATTAGGTAAATTCCTTTTATATAGCTAGGGTTTTATGTATATAATGTTCTCTGGATTCCAGAGCAGAGAAACAAAAAATAATGTTTCTGTACTCCATTTTTGACATGATATGGCCATACACTCCTAATTTGAGTTAAAAAGTTAAATAATGGTCCAAGAATTGCGGTAAACCTATAAGTAAAGGACATTTAAGCGCATGACAGTGTAGTTATTCACAAAGTTCTGTTTCTTGTTCACTACCTGAAAAAAAGAAAAAGAAAAAAAAATGGATACTGGAAAGTAGAACAGGTGAATTATTTTTCTAACACCACTTAGCGTAAAGATATTTTATATATTCTGAGGATAACATGTGAATCTTTTTTATGATATAAAAGCTAACTGGCAGTCTGCCTCACAAGGATGAGAATAAGCAATAATGCTAAAAGATGTGATAGAAAGTATAAAGAGAAAAATGAACGGACCTCATTTAGTTATGTCCTAACACTAAAAGCTGGCATATTTTCTGCTTCAGGGAGAAAGAAAGAGAGCTTGAGTCATGGCTCACCATCTGCAATCCCTCGTAAAAGTAATCCAGCTGATTCTTTGCCATGATAAACATAAAGTCTTCGATAACAATACCACACAGCAAGTCGAGTCCCTTTTGGAGAAGGCCTGTATTCTGAGAGATTCTTTTGAAAACCATCCGATACTGAGCAAACTAGATAGCTTCGAGGATCGGATACGAGATGCAGCACAAAATGCGGAAGACACTCTTGAAACTTATGTTGCTCTTTTTCCATCCGAGGAAGCGATCCGCACTCTGAACTTGCAGAAGTTACATGAAAGTTTTGATTCCATGAAGGAAGAAATGATGAAGATCTTGGATGGGGAACCGCTATCAGGTCATAGAGCACTGCGGGCTGTTGCATCGTCGAGGATTTATCAATATCCCAAGAATATCGTGGTTGGATTTACAGACGACTTACTGCAGTTGAAAGGTCGAGTTTTTGGAGAGTCGTCTAAACTTGAAATCATTCCAATTGTTGGGATGGGAGGCATTGGAAAGACCACTCTTGCACGAAGTATTCACGATGACTTGTCTGTTGTGTCTCATTTTGATGTTCGTGCATGGACATCTGTATCCAATGAGTATATTCTCCGCGATATTTTACTTGACCTTCTGGGCTCTATGCCCGGATGGCGTAGAGATGAAATGATTGGAGAGGAAGTTGATAAGTTAGGAGTTAGTTTATACAAAAGTTTAGTTGGAAGGAGATATCTAATTGTATTAGATGACATTTGGCGTTCCAAGGCTTGGGATGACGTGAAGAAGTTCTTTCCAAACGATAATAACGGAAGTCGAATCATTCTAACTACCAGAGAATCTAACGTGGCTACTTATGTAGACTCAAAGAGCCTACACCACCAGGTGCGTGCTCTCAGCAAGGTTGATAGTTGGGAACTTCTAAGAAGAAAGGTCTTCGGTGAAGAAACTTGTCTTCCTGAACTGGAAGAACCTGGGATAAAAGTAGCAAGCGGTTGTGGAGGACTCCCACTTGCAATTCAAGTGATTGGGGGAATACTCTCTCAAACTGAAAGAACGAAAGACTCTTGGGAGAAAGTTGCAGACGATGTAATCTCCAGCATAACTGCTAATAAAGATGAGCATATCTCAAGTATATTGTCCTTGAGTTATAATAATTTACCTTATTATCTAAAACCATGTTTTCTTTATATGAGTGCTTTCCGAGAAGATTATTCCATAAAGGCATTGAGGCTCATTAGGTTGTGGGTTGCCGAAGGGTTTTTGAAGCCAATTCAAGGTAAGAGCCCAGAAGAGGCGGCAGAGGAACACTTAAATGCACTCATCGATAGAAATCTGATTTCTGTTCGGCAGCGAAAGAGTACCAGAAAAGTTAAGTTCTTGGGTTTACATGATCTTTTGAGGGACTTGTGTGTGGTGAAGGCTCGTGAGAAGAAGTTTTTTCATGTCATAAATGGAAGAACATATCATAACATCTCACAGGACATGTTATGTCTGCGTCGAGTGAGTTTTCATAAGCTCAGTCGCATTGGAGATATTTTCCGCTCAACAAGACAAAAGCTACTTCCGCGTTCATTGTTAAACTTATCTGGTAAACTGCTGAAGATATTGCCTCGTGATTCTTCTACATTGCAGTTGTTGAGGGTTTTGGAGATGGGAGTCAATCCGTTCCCAAAAGCTTTACTTCGAGTTTTCAATTTAAGGTTCTTGGCTTGCACTTGTGTGGACGACATAAATCCAGGTATAACTGCCTTTAGGAATCTACAAATTCTAATTATTTGGGGGCGTGATGAATTGGATCAATTGAATGTGCCACAGGAATTATTTGAAATGCCGCTTTTGAGAGAGATCGTGTCTCAGAGGATGGTAATGCGGTGTGATTTTAAGGAGTCAAAAAGTCTTGTTCTTCAAGAAAACCTGCATTATGTGTCGAAATTATTCGTCTCAGCTAATCTCTACCTGCCCAAACCTAAAGAAGTTAGGACTCAACTACAGGGATGGATCGCATCCAACAGTTTTCGACAAATCATGTTTGCAGAAACTCGAAATACTATCTTTCCATGGCGGCCACTGGCTCGGCCACCCGCCTGTTGCCGAACTACGAGGGGCAGATTTCTTGTCGGACTTCAGTTTCCCAGTTACACTCAAGAGTGTGTGTTTGGAGCTGTGCGAGGTACCTGAAGAATGTATGACGACCCTGGGTATGCTTCCCAATCTTGAAATTCTCAAAATGACTGTCATTACGTTTCGATCATTTGAACTTGAACATACTGATAACTGGAAACTATCGCCCGATGGAAAGTTCTGCAGACTAAAGTATTTGAGACTTTCCGGGGTGTTTACTGTTGATTGGGAAGGTGATGAGACTCACTTCCCCGTACTCCAACACCTCGAGATTCTATGGTGTACTGAACTCAACAAGCTCCCTTTAGGTATTGGAGAAATTCCGACTCTCAAAACGATCACGGTGTATAACTCAAGTCCTGCTGCCACTGCTTGGGCAAGGCAAATACAGGACGAACAACTTGAGTTGGGGAACGATCTCCTTCATGTTTCTGTTCAACATTTATGGTCCTAATAAAAGCTTAGGATATGTGCCATGTTATATGACAGCACTGGCATGAGGTTTCTCAAATACTATTGAACCACTTTTTAGTTGTTATTCACTCAACGAGATCATGTCGATTCACGATTCAGTCTCTACCATATATTGTTATAAAGGAAGATTCATAGCAGACTACATCTCATGCATGGAATCGCTTGATCACATGAGTTAGAAAGGAGAGCGGCCTTTGAAAGAGAGAACAAAATTGACTACGCCACATTATCATAATCCCCAATACACGAAGTATCTCCTACTTATTTAGGTGGCAGTCGGGGGATAGTTACTGCTGAATACTCATGCCTCGACACCAGATCGAGAAAATCTGTGACTTTATCGAACCAACCCCATTGTTGCTGGATAAATGAGTTTTGTTTATCAAAAGATCACTTGTCTGAACATTTATACACAGAACAATCTTTATGCAAAAGCTATCAAGATAGCCCTGTGCTTGTTCTCACATGGAATTAGTTCAAAGTAAATCGAGCATGATTAATGCTTACTGAATTGAACGTCAAATCGGACATTGCGGTTGTGTAGTTGACCTCGCGGCTCAAGTGGGGCACTTGGAACAGGCAGTCGAGTTTGTTGTGCATAAGATAGATGGAAGCAGACTGTGTCATATGGATAGCTTTACTAGCGGGTTTCATAGGAAAATTTAAATTTTCTGAGCTTTCACTTCAAAAACTTATCAGACTTGATCCGAATAACCCTGCGATGTACGTTATGCTGTCTAATATTACGGCGAAGCAGGGAGACGGGTAAAGTTGGCTCGAGCCTCGACTAAAGGTCGCTACGAGGGATACAAGGTGTAAAAAAGTGCCTGGCTGGAGCTTGATTTTCGACAGACTAGGGGTTCTTTTAAGTTCTTTTTTTTATTATTTTTTTAATTTTTAATTTTCTTTTGAATGAGAGACATTGCACAATAGAAGAAATCTATTTTGTTGTAAGTGGATCAAATATAGGTTAAATGCAAGATAACTGGTATGCTCCTAATTTGAGTTGAAAATGAAATAATTAATGATAGAATAATGTAACTGAGGTAATCCTAATAGAAAATGACCCATACCACCATAGGGGCGTTTGATGCTTTTTACTCTTTACATAGTAATAGCATTGTACATATAAATTAATATTTCAGATCTTATGTTTTAAAATCCTAACATCAAAATCAGTTGTCAAAAGTAAATGCTCTATGGAAAAAGTTGACATATTAAGTTGAGATGTGAACATGTTTTTATTTATTATTAGTTTAGCATATAGATCACATGGGCACGACGTGGGCACGTGGCCATGAATATATATCAATGAAATGAAATGAGAAATACGCACGGATCAGGCCAGCTAAGATTTAATCATAGAATGGAAGTCAACTTGAGAAAAAAATTGAAAAAAAAGATTAATTGAACATTATAAGAGAGCCACTAAGCGTTGGGATACTGTATACATGCATAATACTAATATTCTTGCAATATTTTGTGCTTGAGAGAGTTATACTTATAGAGCAAAAAAGAAACAAACACATATATAGTCATGGCTTACCATCTTGAATCCCTCATAAAAGTTATAGAGATGATTCTTTCCCATGATCACCACCGTAATTTCTTTCAACAAAAAGCCATAAAACAAATCGAGTCTCTTTTGGAGAAGGTCTGTTTCTTAAGAGACTCTTTTGCAGTTCATGCAATACTGAGTGAGGATGCTTCAGCATGTTTCGAGGATCAAATAAGAGACGCGACACAAAATGCTGAGGACGTTCTTGAAACTTATGTTGCTTTTTCTGCGACGACTGAGCACAAAATCCTCCCTCCAGACTTGCAGAAGTTACTTGAAACTTTTGATTCCGCAAAGGGCGAGATGGCGAAGATATTGGATGGGGCTCCGGTATCAGGTGATACACCACTGCCCCCCGCTGTTGCATCAAGGACTGATCAAAATCCCAAGGATATCGTGGTGGGAGTTACAGACGACTTACTCCAATTGAAGGATCGAGTTGTTGGTGACTCAGATAAACTTGAAATCGTTCCAATCGTCGGGATGGGAGGCATTGGCAAGACCACTCTTGCTCGAAGAATACACAATGATTCATCTGTTGTTTCTCATTTTGATGTTCGTGCGTGGACAACGGTGTCCGAAGACTATAGTCTTCGAAGCATTTTACTTGACCTACTCAGCTGTATGCCGGGAAGGCGTAGAGATGAAATGATTGGAAAGGAAGACAGCAAGTTGGGAGTTACTTTACACCAATGTTTAATGGGAAGAAGATATCTGATCGTTTTGGATGATATTTGGCGTTCCAAGGCTTGGGATGACGTGAAGAAGTTCTTTCCAAACGAAAACAACGGAAGTTGTATCATACTAACCACCAGGGAATCCAACGTGGCTACTTATGTAGACTCAAAGAGTCTGCATCACCAAGTGCGTCTTCTCAACGAAGTTGATAGTTGGAATCTTCTCAGCGAAAAGGTTTTCGGTGAGGAAACGTGCCTTCCTGAACTAGAAAAACTTGGGAGAGAAATCGCAGATAGCTGCGGGGGACTCCCACTTGCTATTCATGTCATCGGGGGATTACTGTCGCAAATTGAAAGAACGGAAAACTCTTGGGAGCAAGTAGCAAGAGATGTAATCTCCGCCATAGCTGATAAGGAAGAGCAGTTCTCAAGGATATTGTCGTTGAGCTATGATCATTTGCCTTATTATCTAAAACCATGTTTCCTATACATGAGTGCTTTCCCCGAAGATTATGAGATAAGTGCTTCAAATCTTGTTAGGTTTTGGGTCGCGGAAGGGTTCCTAAAACAAATTGAGGGTAAGAGCCAAGAAGAGACTGCAGAGGAACATGTCAACGCTCTCATTGATAGAAATCTTCTTTTGGTTAGTAAACGAACAATCACCGGAAATGTCGACACATGCATCATGCATGATCTCCTAAGGGACCTGTGTGTGCAGAAGGCTTGCAAGAAGAAGTTTTTTCATACCATGAATGGAAAAACTCACATTATCCAAGACACGTTATCTCAGCGTCGGGTGAGTATTCTTACATCCCAATGCATCGAAGATATTTACGGCTCATCAATAGGACAAAAGTCACTTACCCGTTCATTGATATTCGTTGGTCGAAGAAGCCCCAAGATTAGGCCAACTGCTTTTTCTACATTGGAGATGTTGAGGGTGTTGGATGTGTTGAAGATACAATTCAGTGAGACCCCACAAGGTGTACTACGACTTGTCAATTTAAGGTACCTTGCTTTTTCTAGTTGGAACTTTCATCCAGGTATAACTACTTTAGTTAATCTACAAACCATAATTTTTCATGGAACGAGTCTCGACTGGGCCAACGTGTCCCATGAACTATTTGAAATGCCAAATTTGAGAGAGCTCGTGTTCAAGGGCATGACATTGAGGTGTGATTTTAAGCAGTTAAAAGATCTTGTTCCTCAAAAGAATCTGCGGACAGCGTCTAAGTTAGAAGTATCAGCTAATATTGACGTAGTTCTTGCAAAATTCCAAAACCTGAAGAAGTTAAAAATCGAGTTTAGCTACAAATCGGAATCAAATCTTGTCGATCTGACTTGTTTGCAAAAACTGGAAGAACTAAAGTCCTGTTGTGATTCATCACGAGAATCGAGATATTGCCTGCCGAACGCCAGCTTCCCTATTTCACTCAAGAGTTTGACTCTGAGTCATTCTCATGTACCTCAAGTGTGTATGAAGGCAGTAGGTATGCTTCCAAATCTTGAATATCTCAAGCTGAAGGGCAATTCTTTTGGAAGTAGTGAAAAATGGAGTCCATCAGAGGGAGAATTCTGCAGACTGCAGTATTTGATACTTGTTCGTGTGGACCTTGTTGACTGGGTAGCCGATGAGACTCACTTCCCTAGACTCGAACACCTCAAGATTATAAGTTGCATGGAACTCAAGGAGATCCCTTTGGGTATTGGAGAAATTTCGACTCTCAAATCAATTACGGTGAGCTATTCAAAGTATTCTGCCTCGGCGTCAGCAAAGAAAATTCGGGAAGAACAACTCGAGTTGGGGAACGAGCTTCTTCAAGTTCATATTTGGGATGTGAGGTCGTGGTAGAAAGCTTTATTACTTCTCAAGTATTTCTTTTCTGTTTTTATATGCTTTTTTTTTGGCTTTATATCAATGTAAAAGTAGCGCTGTGTTTCTGTTATACACACTCTTATGCTTTTTTGGTATTCCTGAGCTCTTTTCTCCTCCTCGATTTCTCTTTCTCTCTACAAACTGTGATTCGGAAAAGTGTGTTGAGTGTGTGCGCGCCTCAACTTACATGTGCTCCGCCGAGTTAGTTGGGTGGTGGCTTAGTGTTAACTAACTTTATTAACTATATATCTAGTAAGTGGTTAGCTAATTAGTTGTGAAGGTAATTCAAAATGTTTCTAAAAATGAAGATAATTGTTTATTATAATGAAATTTTGTTCAGAGTTAGCAAAATAAAGTATCTTAGCCAATCAATCATACGGGAGTTTCCATTCCTTCAAGTTTTCGAAACCATACCCAAATGTGCATGAAATCATGCAAGCATTTGCTTACGCCTATTACTCTTTTTCCTGTACGTCTTTTGCTCAATAATTTATCGGATCCCTTATCAATCCAATTGCTAATTTATCTTTTTAAATTATCGGACGAACGTACGGGTCTTTAATTAATGTTTGGCGCAGTGATCATGTGGGCACGACATTGAGCAACTGGGCACGAGTATGCAAATAAAATACGAAAAATGGAAGTCAGCTTGAGAACCAATTACAAAGAAAACAAACGAATATATATAATGAAACAAGAAATATTACATATATAATATATATTGATCTAGATCTTAGTCACACAATACGTAACCAGCTAAAATTTAAATATAGAATTCAAGTCAACTTTCAGAAAGACTTAAAAAGCTAAGGAAAGCAACTTGGCACGAATATAATATATGAATGAAATATCTAGTGATCTGATCTTATTCTTTTCATAGAGATCAGCTGGGAAGCTGAATTTAATTAGAAAATTAAAGTCAACTTAGGAATTGATAATCGGCAATAATATTCAAGATTAATTGAATAGACGTGAACATTATAATATTCAAGATTGTAATTGTCCCAGTAAGAGTGGGGTCACAGAAGCCGTTGTTCTCTCTTATTACCTTTTTGGGCAAATTATTATTTTTGCTCAGTATATGTTAAAATTACATTCTACCCTTTAAAAAACCGGGCTTTAAAAATGAACCCTATCTTTCATTTTTTTATCCAAAATGCTCGTTGGGCTTTTTCACAAGTCCGGTTTCATTTTCGCCTACGTGGCTAGTGACTAGGACGTCACTGTGTCGCCATGTCATTTTTTTTAAATTAACAGATCTTACACCACCCATGCAATGTTCAAACTCTGTGACACTAAACAAATAATAACGACTAGTGGACAGTGATGCGGAAAATGAGGAAAGCAACAGGGTTGGTCACTTTCTTCTTTACAAATTTCCCGCAAACATGGACGGCGGTCGACCTTTGGAAGGTTTTTCTTCTCTATGGGAGAGTTGCAGAGGTTATCATTCCAAGGAAGGTTAACAAGATGGGAATGAAATTTGGATTCACTCGATTTAAAGATGTTAGAGATGTGAAAGCTTTAGAGGCGAAGCTGGACTCCATTTGGATAGGAACTTACAAGTTAAGAGTGAATATTCCAAAATACGAAAACAAGCAGAAAATGGACAACGATTCTCAAGCTTTCCTACAGAAAAATAGTCGCTTGGAGCATTACCAGAGAGGTAAGGAGATGAGGCATAACAGTTATGCCGATGCTTTACGATCGAAACCCGCTTGTGTTGGTGTTGCAGGATCTAACGAAGTCGTAAGGGAAGAACTCGTTTTCATTCCAAAAGAGGACGACATCAAGTGGCTTAAAGACAAATACGTTGGAAAGCTTAAAGGAGCAGAAGACATTGGACATATTCAGGATAAGTTGGCAGGTGCAGGTGTTTTTTCAATCAAATGTACTCCTCTTGGCGGAAGATTGGTTCTGATTGACTCAGATAACAAAAATGACTTCAAAGACCTGTTAGAAGATGAAAAGAAATTATGGGAAGACATTTTTGATTTTATCAGACCCTGGAGCGATAAAGAGGCGGCTGGGGAAAGGTTTCTTTGGATTCAATGTCAGGGTATTCCTCCTCATGCTTGGTGCTTAGAATTCTTTCAAAAAATCTCAAGTTGTGTGGGTTCGTTGGTTAGAGTTGATGATATTACAAGGGATAAACTGAGGATGGATACTGCTAGAATCTTAATTTCTACAACTTGTCCGGAGTGGATAAATAAAGTGATACATGTTAATATACAGAAGAAAGTTTATCCTATTCGACTCATTGAAGAATTCTCATCGTGGAACGATGAACCAAATCAGTCCCTTGTCTTCTCAAGTCTGGGAAAAATGGAAGACAAAGACACTTTGGAATCGGAGTACTCTGGGTTTAACGGCGACGACGATTGTAACGGAGTGGAGAATTCCGACGAAGATGAATATGCAAATCTGGAGGAGGTCGCTGACACGTGTCTAGTCACCTCGGCTGATAACATTGAAAATTTAAAAGTACTCAATCAGTCAAACGTAGTCTTCGAGGAAACACCCAATTTGAAAGGGAATTCAAATGATAATGGGCCACTTGGGTCGAACCATGTTATTGGTTCAGCCCAACAAGAAGAATTAGCCAAGGTCGATGGTTTGGACGGGAAAGCCCAGTTAGAGTCTCTCTCACCAGAGAAAATAATTACAGCCCATGGACGAATTGAGTATGCAGATAAGCCCATAAGCAACAGAATGAAAACTAAAGGCAAAAATTGCTTCTGCCAACTCCAGAAGATGAAAACGTGGCAGGAGATTGCTCTTGGTGTTAGAAGAAGCAAGAAAGAAAAAGCTAGAAGCCGAGCAAAATTACAAAGTCTTATGGGAGAGCCAAGTAAGGTGGAAGACAAAGGCGAAGGAAGAAATATCTTTCACAAAGGTACATCTTGCTTAAGCAATTCCATAAATGACAGCAATATTGTCTTCAGAAATAAAATTGTGTCGAAAAAACATGAAGAATAAGAAGCTCTTGAAATCTGGAAGTTTGGGCAAAAACTTGGTATTACTGGAGAAAACAATGACGTTGAGGTAGTCACTAAGTTGATGAATATGGAGAAGAGAGACATTGAGTCCTTCAAAAATCAGCAAGTTTCAAGGGGTGGGGATGATATGGCATCTGGATTATGAAGATTCTCTCGTACAATTTAAGGGGAATAGGAGGAAGGCTGAAGAAAAAAGAGGTGAGGGATTTAGTTTCTAACCTGAAAATTGAAATGTTGTGCATTCAGGAAACAAAAACAGATTCTTTAGATGATAAAGACATTTACTCACTGTGGGGAGGGAATGACTGTGAATGGGTGTGCAATCCAGCTGTTGGTACAGCCGGTGGTTTGTTAACAATTTGGAGGAAAAATTATTTCACTTTGGTTGATGCTGTCTGTGGTAATGGATTTATTTGCTTAAATGGACTTTGGGGACATGAAAAGGTTAATTGTACAGTGGTGAACATATATTCTCCATGTACTTTCAGAGAGAAAAAAGTTTTATGGGATTCTCTTATTTCTTTGAAGCAGCAAATTGGAAGGGGTAATTGGTGTTTGGTCGGAGATTTTAACGCCGTTAGGTCTCATCTAGAAAGAAGAAGCAGAAATTCACCTGCTGGTCTTTCTAATGAAATGGCGGAATTCAATTCCTTTATAAATGAGATGGAGGTTGAAGATATCCCTATGATCAGAAGGCGATTTACTTGGTATAAGACGGATGGCTCGGCCATGAGTAGACTTGACCGCTTTCTCCTTTCTGAAGGATGGCTCAATCAATGGGAAGACTTGATTCAAAAAGGCCTCGACCGGACACTTTCTGATCACTGTCCAGTGTTACTTTCTACAAAAGTCACTGATTGGGGACCCAAACCATTTAGATTTATGAATTGTTGGCTGGATCATAAGGAGTTCATACCTTTTGTCCAAGAGCAGTGGAATATGACAAACATTGATGGATGGGGCAGCTTTGTTCTTAAAGAAAAACTAAAGGGTCTTAAGTTAGCACTGAAGAAGTGGAACAAAGAAGTCTTCGGAAATTTTGATACTAGAATTGAAGAAGCCAAAAAATCTATCTCGGATATAGATTTTAGAAGTGAAACTCATGTGCTCACTGAAGCAGAAGTTGAAACAAGAAAATCAGCCATTGGGGATTTATGGCAGGCACTAAGGGCCAAAGACAGATTTCTTTTCCAGAGGGCAAGAATTACGTGGCTTAAAGAGGGAGACTCCAATACTAAATATTTTCATAGGAGCATCAGGAGAAGAAAAGCTGCAAATTGTATTCAAGGCATGTACATCAACGATAACTGGATTGAAGAACGCGATGAACTTAAACATCATATTAAATGCCATTTTGAGAACCTATTCAAAGATGACGGGTGGAACAGGCCGAGGATGGGCGAATGTGGCTTTACCAAAATTAGCGAGGATGATAATCTTTTCTTAATTCAGGAGTTTTCTGAAGAAGAGATTAAATCAGCGGTTTGGAGTTGCGACGATGATAAAAGCCCGGGTCCAGATGGCTTTAACATGAAGTTCATTAAAAGCTCCTGGGATATCATCAAAGGTGACGTGACTAGGTTCTTAACTGATTTTCATCGGTATGGAAAAATTGCTAAAGGGGTTAATGCGTCATTCATTGTCTTGATTCCTAAGAAGTCCAACCCCCAGAATCTTGGTGGTTTTCACCCAATCTCTCTCATTGGATGCGTCTATAAGATCTTGGCAAAGCTTCTTGCTAACCGGTTAAGTAAAGTCCTTTTGAAAGTTATTTCTCCGGAGCAATCATCTTTTCTCAAAGGGAGGAACATTATGGATTGCATTCTTGCTACAAATGAAATTGTTGATGATCTCTCAAGGAGTAGAAAGCAAGGTCTGATTTTTAAAATCGATTTTGAGAAAGCTTTTGATAGTGTCAATTGGAATTATTTGAAGCAAATGATGAGTCTTCTTGGCTTTAATAATAAATGGATTTCTTGGATAAATGAATGCCTTCAGTCCTCGTTGGTTTCAGTCCTTATTAATGGCAGCCCAACCGATGCTTTTCACGTTTCGTGAGGATTGAAGCAAGGAGATCCCCTCTCGCCACTGCTCTTTCTAATTGCCGCGGAAGGATTGGGAGGATTGTTCAAAAAGGCCATAAATGAAAATATGTTCAAAGGAATCAGAGTGGGACATGAAAATCTCGAAGTCTCCCATATCCAATATGCCGACGATACCATCATTTTCGGGGAAGATTCATTGCAGAATATTATCGCCATCAAAAGCATTCTCCGTAATTTTGAATTGGTCTCTGGGTTAAAAATTAATTTTGCAAAAAGCAGTCTCATTGGCTTAAATATTGAGGAGAGCAGATTGAATTCCTATGCAATGTCGCTAAATTGCAAAAGTGAAAAGATACCGTTCAAGTATCTCGGTTTACCCGTTGGTGCAAATCCAAGATGCATCGCATCATGGAAATCGGTTGTTGACACCATGAAAAGGAGGGCGAATGATTTGGATGATTATCATATTTCATTTTGCGGTAGACTTGTCTTAACTAATTCTGTTTTGACCGGACTACCTGTTTATTACCTTTCCTTTTTCAGGGCACCTATGAAGATTGTTAAACTTCTAACAAGAATTCAGAGAAATTTCTTGTGGGGGGGAAAGGAAGACGATCGCAAAATCTGTTGGGTGAAGTGGGAAACCATTTGCAGGCAAAAAAGTTTTGGAGGGCTTAGAGTGAAAGATCTCAAATTTTTTAATACAGCACTTTTGGCGAAGTGGAAATGGCGATTACTTCACGACAACAACTCGGTTTGGAAAAAGATAATTTTTGCAAAATATGGGAATGAGAGGGAGCACCAAAATAACAGAAGATTGCACCAGAAAACATCTATTTGGTGGCGTGACATAAAAAACTCTACGATTGCGATGGGGGGTATTGATTGGTTTAACACGGCAATTACTAAAGTGGTCGGAAACGGGCGTGATACAAGATTTTGGTGGGATATCAGAGTTGAGAATGAACCTTTATTCCTTCGTTTTAGCAGACTCTTTAGAGTTGCAACTGACAAGAATGCCTTAATTTCAGAAAAAGGCGAGTGGGTCGACAATAATTGGGTTTGGCATTGGCATTGGCGGCGTGAGCTTTTTACTTACGAGGAAAATATCCTCGAGGAATTGATTGATGTTGTGAAGAACTACATCCCATCAAATTCATCCTCAAGCGATTCATGGAAGTGGAACTTGGAACCGAATGGAGAGTTCTCGGTTCGATCAGCCTATAATAAGGTGATGCACTCAACTAGTAACATAGAATCAACATTGTGGAAGAAAATTTGGAACATAAAAGTGCCTCTCAAAATTGTGAGTTTTGTGTGGAGAGCTCTTCAAGATAGAATTCCAACCAAAATAAATCTTCAACGACGCGGGGTTAATCTCACAAACAACGACAATGGTTGTTGCCCACTTTGTCTTTTTGACAAGGAATCGACTGATCATATTTTTTGTCATTGTGAGATTGGCTATAAAGTTTGGATGGTTGTCTTGAAGTGGTTTGGAATCTGTGCTGCACTTCCCCAAAGTCTTACAGATAATTTTTCACAATTTGAAGATCTATATCCACTTGAGAAAGGTAAGGACATTTGGATCTCTATTTGGTTTTTCACTATTTGGAGCATTTGGAATTGTAGAAATAAAGCTCAATTCAAGGGAGAGCGGTTAGATATTCAAGATATTTGTGAATCGATCAAGATTAAAACATGGTCTTGGATTAAGGCGAGTAGGAAGGATTTTGCTTTTTCTTTTGTCGATTGGTATAACTCCCCAATGCACTGCTTGTAATCTTGACATTTTGGTGTACATCTTGTACCCTTTCTCAATGAAAATTTTCTTTTATTGATCAAAAAAAAAAAAAAAATTTTTTTTTTTTTTAAAATTAACAACTGAAAGAGCGGACTCCTAAATGACCAAAATACCCCCGTCTTGGACCACAAAAACAACAACAGTGAGGAGAAATTGACCACTCTCACTTCCTTTCAAAATCGCCAACACCACCAACGGTCCGTCCAAATTCCCCTCGGAAGGTTAGCCAGTTTGAATATTAGCGCCCATAGCTTTCATTTTAATCTTTGCAAAACGTTGGTTGGTCAATTTTAGGAAATTAGTTTTTTTTTTCTTCACGGATTATATGTAGTTTAGTGTTTAGTTTTAACAATTCGCATTAACATTCTGTTTATTTTGTGATTGATAGTGAGGAGAAGTTTCAATTTCATGATTTTTGCCGCAAGATGAGGTAATTTCGAACGCCCTTACTATTGAATATTTAGGGTTTAATTTGATGTTGTTGGAAACTGCAAGTTTAGGGTTCGACCAGGAGAATTAGTATATATAGTTTTCTATTCGAAGTGATTTGAGGGTTTAGATTTGTAGAATGGTATTTGTGTGTTTGAATCAGTGTATTTGTAATATTGCAAAATATTATTATAAACTTTGTATGCCATACCTGTCATATCTTAATTGTTATTAGGGTTTTAGCAAATACTTGAATATGAGTTGATGTGAAAATATGATAATTTTTTATGTAGATGGCTCATCCGCGTGGACGTGGCACAGTGCGTTACTTACAATCTAGCTATCGGGCTACGTACCCCAGTAGATTTTACTATGTCTGTCCGGCCAATTTGCGCCATAAGAACTGCTTTATATGGACAAATTCATTTGACCACACCATGAATCCAAATCTCAATCCCACTCCCAACCCAAGCCCAAATCCAAAACCTACCCCTAACCCCAATCCCTTATAAACTAATTGTGTTGGTGATGAATCGGAAACACATGAGCATCAATCCTCATTTGTGGCCACCTCAAGTAATCTGCTCAGCATCATTGGTTGATTCGCTGTGTTCTTTTGATGCTACTAAGGCTGCTATTTTGTGTTGTGTTTTTGGATGGGTTTTGTTAATATTTGTCTCTGTCTTGTTTGTCGTGACTCTATCCGTATTGTATTCGAAGATGTAATGTAATTCAATTGTAGTTTTCCTTTTACTTCTCATGTAATGTGTTTTCTAATCCTACGAAACATTCGTGGCGTTTGTAAGACTATTGATGCTTATTTTAAGTATGATTTGTAAGACTTTTTATTATATCTGATTGATTTTGATGTTTTAGTGATTTATTGGTATGCTTACGTAATATTTAATAATGATTTGATTTGGTTATTGTTAAAGAAATGAATGATCCCGATGGAAGAATAAGAATTATTATGCTTCTTTACCACGACTATCATTTTCCTCGCTATGTGGAGACCCTACTACTGCGTGGGTTGATCAAATATGGCAAACGACATAGGCTAAGTGATGTTAGGGTTCTTAATAGGGGAATTGGTTTGGTTAAAGCTGAGATTGACTTGATTTATTGCAAGAAGTACATGGTTCAGACTTTACGAGAGAAATTGAATAGCCTGAAGACTAGGTACGAGAGATTTCGCCACTTGACAACTTTGCCGGGAGTTTGTATCATTCTTCCAAATTATCAAGCCGTTGTTGGTCCAGCCTATGACACTCATTTGCCTAACGTAATCATTTCTTTCTATAATTTAAGTTTTTTGGATTAAAAGTTTGATATATTTGACCTTGTTCTAAAATGTGATTTTTTTCTTTATAAATATGTTTAGGAGACTCGAGATGAGGAGTACTTTAGGCGTTTTTCTCTTCCAAATGCTGCCTTACTCCACAAGCTTTTTGGAGAGCTCCAATGTGCCGGTTTTCAGGAAGTTGCTGGTGACAACGCATTGAACCCAATGACGATTGAAGAGGTTGCTACAGATGAGGACGAAGTTGACTGAGGAGTAAGCGATCTGTTTCAGATGATCAAGTGGTCAATTGAGACAAGTTCTTGCATTTTGGAGGATGTTATTGGCTTTTGTTTGAATCTTTTCTTAAACTATTAGTTGATGTAACTTGAGATAATGATTTAAGGTTTTGTTTGAAATAATTGCCAAACTTATGTTATTGCCATTTACATGCATGTCATAATTGCCAAAATTATCACAATCAATCATGACAACATACACCATAATCATACCATAAACTGAGAAATTGCAATAGTACACCAATGACAGACTTAAATTCTGAGCAAGCAACCATAACGATCAATAACGCATAAAGCTAAGAGGATGCATTAATAACATTAAGTAGCAGAATTATGCATTTTTCATCCTAGTTGACAAGCATATTCAAAATAGAAAGACTCAGAGTTGTCTTCAATTCTGCTACTAAATAGCCTAATGCATCACCAAAATGCAGACTTAGTAGTTCACACCACTTAATAGTTATGCATCACCAAAATGCGGACTTTGTAGTTCACACCACTTAATAGTTACATAAGTTAGGACTTTAAGTCTGAAAATAGTGACAATCAACAATTCACTATTTTTCCTTACCCTTCCCTTTACCACATGCCTTCTTCTTTCATTTCCCCTTCTTGTCATCTGTCTCTTTGTTCAATATATTCACCACATAAGCAAGATTGGATATCTTCACATACTTCCTCCCTCCCATCACAAATGTTGGTGCAACAACTTGGATATTAACATCGAGTGGTGGTGGTCCATATGTTTGACTGCCTTGAGTAGGAACGATGAAGGGGGTATCACATGTGTGTAGCATTTGGAAAGATGGAAGTGAATGTTTGAATCAACCCCTTTTGCTTGTCTAACATGAATGTCAGTCCGTCATGTTCATGGAAGTTTAGGTCTTGTTTGAGCACACTTAAGAACCACTCCAAATTTGCAAAATTCTCAATTGCAACCACTGCATGTGCAATAGGTAATGTACTGTTATTTGGATCAAGTCCAACTGCAGTTAGTAACACCCCTCCATGTGGCCCCAGTAAGTGACATCCATCAACTCCAATGTAAGGTCTGCAACCATTTTTCCATCCCATCTCCAGTGCATGAAAACACACATATAAACACTTAAACCTCAATTCACCTCCCACATCTTCAGTACCAACAACAACACTTGACCCTGGGTTGGACCTCCTAAACTCTTTAGCATAATCAAACAACATTGCAAATTTCTTGTTACATATAGCCCTCCTCTTAGCATTGTAAGCCCGAGTCTTAGTAACATTGACATTCAGACTGTTAATTGCATCAAGTCTGAAGAGTCTTTCTTCTAGGATCAGACTTAAGCATATGCAGAAACTTTTCTGGCAACCATGGTGATTTCACATTCTTCACATGAAATCACTTCCCACAGACATGCTTTGGGTTATACTCTCTTAGCACAAAGGTAGCTTCATTTTCACCCAAAGCACATTCATCTTCCATGGACACCCTCCCTCAATGCACCTAACATGTAATCTGTTTGGATCACTCTTTTTCACACAAAAGCTTCTCCTTTCTGCAACAACATGTGACTGGATTGCCATTTGACCTCTTTCTTGCTACTAAATATAATCCCCAACTCAAAAAATGGGTTGAAAATTTGTTCTGGATTGAAAAGACTTTCATTCTCTGCTTCACCTTCATTTTCATCAGCAGCGGTGATCATACCAGATACAACATCCTCAGATTCTTCACTAGCATCACCACTGTCACTTCCATCACAAGCAACACCCTTACCCTTATCCGATCCCACAACTTTCACACCCTTACCCGTCACACCCTTACCCTTATAAGTTCCTTCACCAGCCACAACCTTGACCTTATCAGTTCCTTCACCTCCCACATCATCAAAGTTAAAACAACCAAGCTCCTCTTCTTCACTGTCACTACTATCACCTCATCACCTGATACATCAAACTCATCAACAAGTTTATCAGCAGTACCACCATTCACATCATCTCCTACCTCAGAAGACATTTCATCCACATATCACTCAATACAAGCCTAAAACCCAAGCTATTACTAGTGTAAAACCTCACCTTAGATTTCAAATCAATTCTAGAACACAAACCCTCAAGAAACTCAAGATCAACAAGTTGATAGTTGACGAAGTCAAACTTGCTCACTCTCCCTCCAATGTAATCAGCTGTTGGCATGTTTCTTTACACCCCACCATGATGCAACACAATTATTAATTCAGTGCTGCCCAAATCTGCAAAACAAAATGGACAAAATCATGAGTGAGACCCTAATAAAAGAAACCCTAAAGCTCAAACGGAATATTCTGCGTGAAACCCTAAACTAAAAAGGGCTGGGGGATCATCTCAGACTTTGACAAAACAAGAAATCAGTTTCTAAGGGGTGGGGGACCATCTCAGACATGGAAAAACCTAAAAATATACCCCACTAAACTAACCCCATTTAAAAATTGAACATAAGAGTCAACAACACCCTTAAACAAGGACAAAACCACCGGGAATCGCGAAGAATCTACTAATCAATTGAAAAAAACCATTTCAACTCATTTAATCTATAACAACTTCACAAAATCGTACGAAATAATACTTGCCATATGTTGGAGGTGGGTTTTTGATGTTCGTTGTCGGTCGTTTCACCACCATCTTTGATTACAAAGCAGAAATTGTCGTCAAAATTGGGGATTTTGCGAAGAAGAATCTAGGGTTTGAGAGAAAAGGTATTTCGGCTCACTTTTTTTTTTACCCACAACTCAAGTCATTTTGTGTGTTAAAGTGTTGGACAGTCTACTTGCGCTGTCCGAAAATCCTCAAATCAACGAGGGTATATTTTGGTCAAATCACATTACGATTTGAGTCAGCTGTTAATTTTTTTTAAAAATATTTTTAATGACGTGGAGCCACGTGGCTACACAGTGACGTCCTAGTCTCTAGCCACATAGGCGAAAATCAACCCGGGCCTGTGAAATAGCCCAACGGGCATTTTGGATAAAAAAAATGAAAGATAATGTCCATTTTTAAAGCCCGATTTTTTAAAGGGTAGAATGTGAATTTAACATATACTATATGACAAAAATAATAATTCGCCCTGGTTGGAAAAGAATCTTGACGGTTACTGAACCAAATATTCATGAATAATACAAATCTATAAATAACTTAAAACCATCTATATTTTAATTATTTAATGGCGTGGTTTAATTTGTATCACCTTAAATGTAAGAAAGCCATTACGTTAAGGCAAGTGGCCCGACTAATGATGTAAGTTATTACGTTAGCCCGTGGGCTTTATCTAATACGGATTTTAAAGGGTCACGAGTTGCTACGTCATCAAAACAATTGGCGGGGCCAAATTATCCAATTTACTTTTGCATTTGCCTTAGAAAAAAGTAAAAAATCATAATAGTTAAAATTGATTAACTCGTCCAAAATTTAGACAGTTCAAGGAAGAAATTGGTATTAATAATAAAGGTATACTTCGTAATTTACGATTTAAAATAATTATTCATTTATGTTTTTGAAAAAATAAAATTACAAAGGACAAAAATGATGATTTCCACCATTTTCTAAATTCAAATAATAAAGAATTTATGTTAAAAAAAATTACTTTTGCCTAATTTACCCTAGTATATGGCCTTGTAAAGTGCAAACAAAAATATTTTTAAAATGCAATCGAAATTTCAAAATCATTGAGTGACAAAACTCAATTATAATTTACCCAAAAAGAAAAATAAAACTCAATTATTATTCGCAATCCCCCTTCTATTGCACAATCCCTCTTCCACCTCCATATTTTCAGTTTTCGAAAAGGAATTTAATAGGCAAATAATGGATTCGTTTGTGATATATATGTAGGAAATAATCCGTGAGTATTTCATTCATCAAAGAGTGTATTTATACAACTTACAATGAGAGTCCTAATTAAGGTAAGATATCTTTCCTATCTATCACAATATTACCATAATATTATTTACAATAATATCTGATCTAACACACCCCCGCAGTCTTAGCGGGAGGAAGACGAACGCTAAGACTGGAACGAAATTCTTCAAATAAAACTCGAGGCAATCCTTTGGTGAAGATATCAGTAATTTGAAACCGTGACGGGACGTGCAAAATCCGTGCTTGACCACGAGCCACTTTTTCCCGAACAAAGTGGATGTCAAGCTCAATATGCTTAGTCCGTTGGTGTTGGACTGGATTATTCGAGGGATAGATTGCACTGACATTATCACAATGAACCACAATAGCCTTCGAGATGGGAACATGAAGTTCCAATAAGAGATTTCACAACCAGCTCGATTCGGATATGACGTTGGCAACGCCACGATATTCGGCTTCGACACTAGATCGGGATAAAGTAGGTTGACGTTTGGAGGACCAAGAAACCAAGTTGTCACCTAAGAAGATACAAAATCCCAACGTCGAGTGACGTGTATCCGGCAGCTTACCCAATCAGCATCAATGTAAGAATGGAGGCTGTCAAAAAAAGAGCGAGACAAGTGGAGGCCGAAACCCGAAGTACCCTGTACATACCGTATAATGCGTTTGAGGGCTGCCATATGCTCACTCATCATATTGCGCATGTGTAGGCAAACTTGCTGGACTGCATAAGATAGATCCGGACGAGTGAACGTGAGACACTGGAGTGCCCCATCTAGGCTACGGTAGTGCGTAGGGTCGGGTATAGGGGAACCAGAAGAGTCGCTGAGTTTTGACTTGGTGTCAACTGGAGTGGCCGAAGGTTTGCAAGAAGACATGCCCGCCCACACAATAATTTCTAAGGCATACTTCCGTTGAGATAAAAATAAACCATCAGCAGTACGGGTCACATCAATGCCCAAGAAATAGCTAAGGGGCCCAAGATCTTTCATGGCAAACTCAGATGCCAATTTACCAATAATATGACGTCGAAGAGAGTCGGAGGAAGAAGCGAGGACAATATCATCAACATATAACAAGATATAAGCGATAGAGGTGCCATGATGATAAATAAACAAGGAGTGATCAATCTTACTGTGAGAAAAGCCAATCGATGCTGCATAGTCGGCAAAGCGTTGATACCACATCCATGGGGCCTGTTTGAGTCCATAAAGCGACCGCTTTAGGAGGAAAACATGGTCAGGCCGTGAGGGGTCCCGAAAGCTGAGGGGCTGATGCATAAACACTGTTTCTTGAAGATTACCGTGCAAAAAGGCATTCTTGACATCCAACTAATGAATGGACCAAGATTTTGAAAGAGCAATGCTGAGAACAGTGCGTATGGTGGCCGGTTTGACCACGGGGCTGAAAGTATCATGACAATCCACGTCAACCTGTTGAGACCTGCCATCACCTACAAGACGAGCCTTGTGTCGCTCAAAAGAACCGTCAGAACGAAATTTATGACGAAAAATCCACATAGAGCGTATAACATTCACATCAGATGGGCGAGGCACTAACTCCCAAGTATTCGAAATTAAAGCATTATACTTATCAATCATGGCAAGTTTCCAATTCGGGTCGGATAAATCATGTTTATGATTAGTGGGAAGAGGAGAGGGAGTCGTAGAGGAGGAGAGATTGAAGTGACATTTTGGGGTATATATGCCGTGCATGCTCCGTGTGGTGATGGAGCGGGATGGAGGAGGAGCACTGTTTAGAGGTTCGGGTTGGGGCGGAGAAGGAGGCGGTGAAGCGGGCGGTGTAGGTGCAACCGCAGGCCGGACCGCGGGGAGCGGAGCGCGCGACGCCGACTGGACCATGGGCTGGGCCGCGGGTAGTGGAGCGCGCGACGCGGGCTGGACCGGGGGCTGGACCGAGAGAGTTGGTAAGAGAATAGGATTGATGGGATCATCCAAGAAGGAATATGTGCGTGAGGCGGGGGGAGAGAGAGAGGAGAATGGGAACTTAGTTTCATCGAACACCACGTGACGAGAGATGATTATTTTATGAGTAGTGAGATCAAAACACTTGTAACCACGATGGCCCGGAGGATAGCCCAAGAACACGCACGGGGTAGAACGTGATTGTAGTTTTTGTATAGTACTTGAGGGGTGTAATGGGAAACATAGACAACCAAACACACGGAGATGTGAGTAGGATGGGAGACGATGAAAGAGGAGTTGAGTAGGAGTGGTGAAGTTGTAGAGTTTAGAGGGAGTTATATTAAGGAGATATGTGGACATATTGAGGGCGTGAGGCCAGAAAGTTGGAGGAACGGAGGAGTGAGCAAGTAGAGTGTGAATGACATTATTTATAGTACGTATTTTCCTTTCGGCTTTGCCATTTTGAGAGGACGTATGAGGGCAAGAGAAGCGAAAAGAGGTGCCCATATTTTTGGCAAAACATTTTGAACTTAGCATTGTCAAATTCACCACCATTATCACATTGTATATTTTTAATTGACATGCCAAATTGATTCTTGATGTACGCACTAAAAGAGACGAATATTTGATAGACATCCGATTTCTTGCCAATAGGATAAGTCCATAAAAAATTCGTAAAGTCATCCAAGAAAAGCAAATAATATTTGTGACCATTAGTACTAAGAATAGGAGAAGTCCACAAATCACTATGAATTATATCAAAAGGAGAATAAGTACGCGTAGTAGATAAAGAGAACGCGAGATTAACATGTTTCCCCAAAACACAAGATGCACAATGAGACGTGTCAAAAGAACTAAACCTAGGAATAAACCTATGCTTGCAAAGGTGGGAGAGGACGACATATCTCGGGTACCCTAATCGGTTGTGCCATATGGAAGACGAGACGGAGGCAAGAGCTTTGGGCGGCGAGAGGCCGAAAACTTTGGATTTTGGAGAGGTGAGGGGATAGAGGTCGCCAGTACTATTGCATCTCAGTATAGTGGTGCCCGTCCGCAGATCCTTCACAGAAAAACCAAATGGATCAAATTCTATGGAAACATGATTGTCAGTGGTGAGGCGACGGATGGAGATTAAGTTTTTGACAAGTTTAGGAGCGTGAAGGCATGAGAGGGGAAGGGATTAATGCTTGACCGTGACCGTGAATTGGGACAACATGACCACTACCAACGAGAATATTATTATGCATGCTTTTATTCGAATAAGACTTAAGAGTACCTTGCGACGCTGTCATATGTGAAGAAGCGCCCGAGTCCATGTACCAATTAGGATCCGGAGGCATGAGAGACATAGAATTCATAGCAGCATCAAGATCCGTGTGTTGATAACCCGAGGATGAAGGTGCATGGGCGGAGTAAGCCTGTGGAGGCCGCGGTCCGAGGATCCCGGGTTGCTGCGACGCTTGAGGTCGCGGCCACGATGCAGTCAGATACGGGCAAGGAGGAGGAGCCCAATGCTGATAATATGGCCATGAGTAGGTCGGAGGAGGATGAGGCGAGTAGGTCGAAGCGGTCGGGTAGGAGGAGTTCCGACCGCGTCCCCGATACCCACTGCCCTGATTCCCACGACCGTGGCCGCGTGATGACTGACCCCGCGACGATCCGCCACGTTGATCAGTGGTGGCAAAATCTGATGATGGTGAGTGCGCAACAAGGGCGGCGGTAGAGGAGGAGGCGGAAGCGGAGGCTTGTCTCGCTTTACGTGTCTCTTCGAGAATCAAATGAGAGCGAGCCTCATAGAAAGGTGGAAGCAGATCGGTTTGTTGGATGTACGTAGCCACGCCATCAAAATTCTCATTAACACCCGCAATCAACTGAAGAACCAACCTTTGATTCGAAACCGGTGCGTCGACGTTTGCCAATTGATCGGCAAGCATCTTGAGCTCTTGGCAGTAAGCAGAAACATTCGGGAAGTCGTCCATGTGAACACGTGTGAACTGATTTTCAAGGTACACCGCATGTGAATGTTTGTTGTCCTGAAAAATATTTTGGAGACTGTTCCATGCTTGTTGCGCAGTAGAATCCGGTTTGAGAATAGTATGAACAAGATCATTGGAGATCGTACCATAGATCCATTGGAGGACAATGGCGTCAAGTCGCTGCCATAGAGCGTCATCGGAAGAAGGGGACGCGGCTGAGGATTTAGCGGTTAGCTCGGCGGCGGGAGTGGATTCCGCGACCTTGTCTTTGTCCTTGTCTGAAACCGCAGATTTTTCGATTGAGACTTGGACGGATGGGGCTGTTTGTGGAGGTGATGGTATGATATGATCGGTGACATTGTAAGCACGACAATGTATCTTAAAAAACTCTGCCCAAGAGGCGTATTGTCCCTTTTCCATCTCGAGATGGATGAGAATGAAATTGCGAACATTGGAGACCGCTAGGGCAGGGTGGAATTTTCCGTCAGCCATGTGAGATTGGCGACGGTATGGGAAAGAGAGAGGCGGCGGAGAGGAGAGGAGGAGATGGGCGGCGGCTAGGGTTAGGCTAATGATACCATGTAGGAAATAATCCGTGAGTATTTCATTCATCAAAGAGTGTATTTATACAACTTACAATGAGAGTCCTAATTAAGGTAAGATATCTTTCCTATCTATCACAATATTACCATAATATTATTTACAATAATATATAATCTAACAATATATTATTATATTTTTTAGTTCACATTTTTAGAATCACGCAATATTAAAAGTTTAATTGTGTAATCCATAAACTAAATAACTTTAAATTTAGTTTGTTCATAAATTATTATTTTTAGGGAAAGGAAAAATTAATCTCTTTTATGAAATTGGGGAAATTAATTTCACTTTTCAAACTCGACAAGGAGAAGAAACAAGAAATTGAAGTGACCAAAAACAAAAATTGAAGCGAAAAATCGAGAATGAGAAGTGAAAAAGCAACGCAAGATAACAAGAATCTAATTCGCAGGTGTTTCTTCTCCAATAACTAGGGATATAAGTAATGGCAGACTCGGGGAAATACCTGATGATTGGGCGCCGATCTTCTTTGCAATTGTTGAGAGGATTATGAGCTAGGGTTTTCTACCGCCTGTTTGATTTTGTGTAATGAATCGTGGAACTGTTTCCTTTATTTGGAGTGTACGTTAATATCAGAGACAAAAGGCTAATTTTGAATGTTACTTTTAAATTACTGTGGAAGTCATATTTCTCAAAACGACCATCATTCTTGGCTGAAATTGCTGATGAGGACCGAGTCATTCATATTCAATAAGGATGACCCGATTTTCAGCCTTTGCAACCAAATGTGTTGATGTTACTATTTAATCCCGTTTAAAATGCCCTTATAAGACCTTATAGGGCCACCCTAACGAGCCTTAAGTATCTTGAGGACCAAAAACCATCAAATCATTATGGACAAAGCAACGTGGACATGTTATATGAGAATTTTGTCACGTTTTAGACTTTATCTTTTTGATATATAATTTAGATGTTTGATATATTTTAGGCAAATAGTTTAGACTTTTTTTCTCGAGGTTTTAATTTTCGTTGATAGTTTAGTCATGATTTTTCTTGTTAAATAATCGTAATTTACATATTTGATATTTTCAATTTAGTATTTGTTTTAATTTAATTTACTCAAGTTAATAGTTGCTAGGGTAGGGAACGGGTAAGGAAAAATTCCGTTTTCGTCACGACTGACGGGATGAGATTTTTGCCAGCCCTAGGACGGGAACGGAAATAGTTTTTGGGTTCTCGCCTCCTGCGGGGATCCCTGCGATTTACAGAAAGTATTTTTCTTAGGGGGTAATGAGTGTTAGTTGCTAAAAAAAATAAAAAAAGGGAGTATTAGGAGATAAAGAAAACTTGGGGGTAAAATTAAAAAAACAACACTCTTAACTTCTACCCCCAAATTAAAAAAACAAAATCTCTCTCTCTCTCTCTCTCACAAGCGCACTCACAACGCACCACTCCTCCATCGCCGCCTCCTTTCTCTCTCAACGCGCCAGCTAGCACCGCAACGCCACCACCACGCCACGCCGCCACCGTCACACACACACAAAAACCTCTCAAGCCTACTTTTGTGCCTTGTGTATTCTAGAAATTGGAGGGATTCCCTCCAATGACGGGATCCCGAGTAGACGGATCCCATCCCCAAAGGGACATGAACATGCATGATTTTCCCATTCCCATAAACCCGAGTTTTTGTCTAGCGGGATCCCGTGGGACGAGAATCCATCCCGATCTCACCCCTACGAATAAAATAACATAGCACTATACAAATAAAATAACATCTGAGATCTAATATTTCAGAATCCTAACATCAAACCCAATTGTGAAAAGTAAATGCTCTACGGACATAAGGTGACTAATGTGTTTTCAAATACACATGTATTAGCACGTGGATTGGATGTGAAAGCGACTTACGAGTTTTTTTTTTGATAGAAGCGACTTATGAGTTTATGATCGTATATACAACTCAAGTTGATATGTGAACACATTCTTTAATTATTATTTATTTAGCATTGAATCAGTTTGGCACAATATTTGAGCAACTTGTATTAAAGAAATATATATATATATATATATATATAAAAGAAATAGGTAGGTAATGATCTAGATCTTAGTCATACTATAACAGTTGTCGCCATATAATTTTCGAATTTAGTGGAGTAGAGATGATAGTAGGTCTTAGAAGTTATTTTTTATTTGCTATTTATTCAAGGTTCCCTAAACTTTATTTTCAAGAAGAAATTAAACAAAGTAATATTTTTAGTTAGTATTCTCCCTTCTTATCTTATTTTCTTAAGGAGCTGGTTCTTGCTCGAAATAGAACAACTTTGGAATTTTTTTTGATTCCTATCAGAATAACAGTACAAACTGGCGTGAACCACACCAAACTAATCTATTACAGGAATGGACTAGCTTTTTCTGAAATGCCTTAAATGCACCGTAGGAAAGCCTGGAATTACTAGAATAACCCCATCCCTCGAATCAGCAGACTGTGGAATTGCCGAATGATTGAACAGAGGAACTCTCGAATTGTCCAAGTAGGATAAGTGTAAAAATGTCGAACTATCGCATGATCGAATCCTATGACTATCGAAATGCCCTGGATTCAATGTTGTGAACCGTGTAGCTGACAATCGAATTAAGAAACAGAACTATCAAACTAACAAACAGAACTATCAAAGTGAAGGGTAAACTATCGAATGCCATACCGTCGATTGTGAGACCAATATCGAACTGGGGATTCGATGCTTAAGCAGGTTGGTGAACAATAATTAATCTTGTAACATGTATCTCGGGATCTAGGGTATTTATAGACCTGTAGTTGTGGGTCCCTTTCATTTTCTAGGATAAAATCAAATTGGGGAAACCATTGAATCATGAATTCGATGGTTATGCCAAGAAGATTTGAATCATTCGATCTGACGCTTATTAAAATGGGCTTTTAAATGAGCAGACCGGCCCAGTCTATCTGCCGAGTCAACCTAAATAGGCCCCGCCGATGTGGTTCAACAATACCTGTGTCTATAGGAGCAACACAAACCACTATTTTGGATTTACACATACAAACACGCTCACTCTATTTTACATATCCTCGCAAAAGCTTGACAAGCTTTACAAAGTGTTTATATATAGATTATCAGATTTGAGGATGATTTTCAGTTTGCCAAATGGGTCTAGATATGTATTAGTTTGGTAATAGATTGTATATTACTGACTAAGTGCAATATTACAATGGTACTATAGTAAATCTAATACAAACTATGTCTCCTATAACTAATATAAGCTATAGGTAGAGTTTAGTCCAGAACACCTCAGAGTAACACTAGGATGCTTGCAGGATATCGAAGGTAAGGATATGTCGAATCCAAATGGACATCGAATATCTTCTATGTCGGGGATATGGCAGATGTCGAGGATATCTCCATATCGGGTGCAGACATGTCGATGGTATTTATCGGGTGAGTATACCAGAGTGTATATCGGCTGGGTGCTCGATATCGAATATGCGTATTCGATATTCTGGTGAATAGTGTTGGATAATTAATGATACTTACTTTGATTAGCGGAACCTGGATATATATAGGCCTTGGGATGTAGGGACCACACCCGTAATTCTCGGCGTAGCTGTACCATATCAAATATGGATATTCGATATTAGCACATATTCGGGTGCCATCTTTAATATACCCTCGTTGGGCCGGTTGCATGTTAGGCTAGGCTCATGTAATTAGACGGACTAGCCCAACACAGATATTACCCATGTCATGTAGTCCCCCAGTTTAGGAGTTATCGTTGTAAACGACAATTTGTAAACTGAATCAAATTTGTAATACCAATACCTCTTGTCCCCCGAGTTTAGTTGTAGGAGCTTGGATACGTGAATTCTATTTGGAACAATGGTGGACCCACAATATAATTTAGTATTGAGGTCTACATTTGAATTATGAGCGAGACCTCCCGCCGTGTATGGGGTTGTACCTCAGAACACGTAATTAAAATTATATCGAAAATCATTGATATCAAATATTTCCGATATCGAAGTCCTTATATATAATGTTGATTTCGATATGGTCGACTTTAAATTATTGTTTCGTTCGCCCAATGTCTATAGATAAGCAGCGAGAGGAGAAAGAAAATTCATTTGTCCTTTTGCAAATGCATACCTCTTATGGCAAAGGTATATCGAATATTATCGACATAGTTTTTGATTTATTTTTTATACGTGACCCAATATTAGTTTAATCTCGGGAATTTAGATATTCGACATATCTTGTATATCGAGACTTTTTGTCCCCGATGTGGGATGTTTTTTATTGGGAATCTTTATCTTATTGTTTATAAGATTTTATTGTATGATCCTTCTAATTGATCCTTCATCTTTCAGGTCATAATTTACGGGAGTATCCTTATCTTTGTTAAATATCGCGATGGGTCTTCGCGCACGTATGTTGCAACTTACCGTGACACGACGAGCATCAAAGGCAGCTGCTGAGGAGGCTGCAACGACAGCGACGCATGCTGATGTTGCTGAGGAGGCTGCGGTGACTAAGGAGTGTGGAACTTCTCAGGTCGCAATAGCTGAGGAGACTGTGGTGCATATGGCTCCGGAAAGTTCAATGGGGTTCTCCAAAGCTGAGGCTATGCCGTCGTCATCTCACGTTGGAGACGAATTGCCTGACGCCAGTGTTTCTACGGCCCCAGGTGATTGTGCCCTGGTTTTTGACGCTGCTCTGGGTCATTTATTTATTGATGCCGGAGCCACGGATACTTCTGCAAATGAAGGGGTTGAGAATGGAGGGTCCGCCAACGTCCCAATAACTTTGGACGAGAAACATTCTATTCCTATTCTCCCGACTCAGATGGGTGAGGGGAGTTCCCGTGCTGTCCTTTCGGCGTCGCCAAGAGACGAGGGGGCCAGTGTCAGTGGGGTGCAAAGGTCGACTACTTCCCATGGGGAGACGCCTGGGTTGGTTGAACGTAAAAGACGGCGAGGAGAAGATTATGTGACCCCTAAAGCGTCGCATGCGCAAAGGGGCACTGTTCCTGGCCCCAATATCAATGTCAAGAACCACGAATTTAGCGAGAGCAAAACGGTTTGTACAATGGGTCAGGCGTTCCCTACCGTAGCCAAGGTGCCAGTTTAGGAGAGAAGGATCGCGCTCAAAATGTGCGGTGTGGTATTCATGTTTTTAAATCTGTTAGTGGTTTAAAGTAACCTTCTTTATTCCATGGACTGCATGCGTTGATCGTCATCATGACGCATTTGATTATAATGTATTCAGTTTACTAAGTTCTTGACCATGAACATGATAACGACCAACAAATCCAAAGTGGGCAAGGACGCAGCGATAGACCAAATGGAAGCTGACATCGTGAAGATGAGCGATTTTAACCCAATGGTTGTTGAGAAGATCGTTGCCAAAACCTTTGAGGCTCTGCGTCAATTTCGAGTTGTCAGGGAAGAGTACAACTCTTGTTGTGCTGAAAATGAGACTTGTGAACAAGCTTCTTAGCTTGAAAGAGCATGCTGCCAAGGAGCATAGTGAGAAAGATGCTGCTGATTGGGAGCTTAAGAAGGTGAAGCTGGAGAATGAGCCTCTACGAGCAGAGCTAGCACAAGCTCAACGTAACTTCGAGATTGCGGTAAGCGCTTTGTCCTCCTGTTATGTTATAGTGTTCTTTCGTATTATGGTCTTATGCCAATTTGTGTAAACATGGGATATGTCTCCCGAAATTATGGTATACATGGCAGAGAAGTTCCTCTTGAGTGATACGTATAAGGATATCACCGCGGAGCACACCTTTCTAGAGAGGGAGGATACCAAGAATGCCATCATTGGGTAAATTGCGATTAAAGATGGATTCAAGGATGGGTTTGATACCCAACAATTGGATTCTATGTGTGACCCTGATAGCAAACCCCTTAAGGACTATGATCCGTCCGATGAGAGTGGGGGAAAACCAGATGCATTTGCGAAACTCAGGAAGAAGGAAAGTCTTGTCCTGATTGGCTTAAAAGGCGCACCTGATTCCCCAAATTAGTGCTGGCATTGCATCGCCATTTTACTGAATAGTGTAATAATCATTTGATAATCTTATTTCTCAACTCGTTTCATGCTTATTGTCGTTGACCGTTATGATTTGAACTTTGTTCGACCTCTGTTTCCGTAAGTTGTTGTGTTTTTGCATGTGTTTAGCACATTCCACAATGCATGTAGTTCATATTGCTTGTGAGCCGAAGCCATTGTCTCAATTGTATCCGAGTTGTGTATCTGTCGCATTAGGGAATGGTGTACTGTGGTCAGGGGTGATGCCTCCTTTCAATTCGTTGCCCGCCCGCCCGCAGCTTGTAGGATAATAGATATTCGACCTTTTCAGATACTCTCCTCCGTATCTTGTAGGATAGGCGAGTCAGTATCCCATAGGATAGTAGACGTTTGACTTTTTCAGGTACTCTTCTCCGTATCTTATAGGATATAGGAGTCAATATCACGTAGGATAATAGATATTCGACCTTTTCAGGCACTCTCCTCTGTATCTTGTAGTATAGGGGAGTCAGTACCCCATAGGATGGAAGATGTTTGACCTTTTCAGGTACTCTTCTCCGTATCTTGTAGGATATAGAAACTAGTATCCCGTAGGATAGTCGATTTGACCTTTTCAGGTACTCTCCTCCGTATCTTGTAGGATAGGGGAGTCAGTATCCCATAGGATAGTAGATGTTTGACCTTTTTAGGTACTCTTCTCCGCATCTTGTAGGATATATGAGTCAATATCCCGTAGGATAGTAGATATTTTTTCTTTTCTTTTTCTCCTCCTTATCTCAATGGATAGGGGATATTTTTCTTTTCTTTCCTCCTCGTTATCTCGGTGGATATGGGATTTTTTCCTTTTCTTTTCTCCTTCTTATCTCAGTGGATAGGGGATATTTTTCTTTTCTTCCTCTTCATTATCTCGGTGGATAGGGGATCTTTTTCTTTTCATTTCTCCTCCTTATCTCGTGGATATGGTATATTTTATTCTTGCCAGTTAAGTGGATAAAAAATACATGCTAGAGTAAACCCATATAAGAATTTTAGATAAATAACGGCCGAGATCCGGGTCTTTTTCTGGATTGCCTATTCCGGGGAATAAGAGATACTTTATCGGTTAAGATATATTTCTGCGCTACCCCGTAGGGTGGGATCGTCCCTGCAGTCACATTGATAATATAGAAGAGAGAGATATATGATGTTTCCGAGATAAAAATTAATAACAGATAAGGTCGAGAACCGGGTAAGCTCTAGTTCGCCTACGTATCCCATGATAAGGGAATCAGACCGACGTAGTTGTCCCTATTTTAATTACAGGCCAGCCTACAAGGGGCAATTTAGGCAAATATAAATTGTTCCAACATAAGTAAAAGCAGAAATTAATAAGCCAAGTGTCTCCTTGGAAGCTACAGTATAGTTGGTTGGTATTCAGTAGTGCTGGTCCCTGTCTCCTGCCCCTTTCTAATTCTGGGGAGTTTGAGTAATGCAATGTAGCATAGCCAGCCTTGCTTGTGATCACCCGTGATCTCACCTATCCGGCCCTAAGTTGGAAATTTTATTTTCTGGTGGAAGGTTGATACCACTTCCCGAATTGCATTGAGGGCAAGACGACCAATGATGACATTGCATGAGAATGGGAGGTCGACAATTGTGTACTTGACATCAATAGTCCTTCTACAGGGATCCTGACCAAACGAGGTCGGCAATGTGACTTATTCGAGAGGAATCACCTCCCCTTCTCCAAAACCTAATAGCTGGGTGGATACTCCCTCGACTATGTCTCGATCCACAACCATCTTTTCCAAGGCATGTGCAAATTTCATATTCAATGAACTGCCGTAGTCGATAAGAACCTTCCACACTTTATAGTTTGCTATATCAAGTCTAACAACGAGAGGACAATCGAGTTTACCTGCCAAAAGGGCTTGCGATGTGAGCTGCATAAGGTCCTTCTTGGTAAAGGAGATATCCTCATCGGGGAATTCTTCCTCTTCTACAAGGGTTGTGAAACCCACATACCTGTCGTCATGCACCCTTTGGGTAATTTTTTTGTGTCCCTCTACGGAATCTGCACCTAACGGACCCCGTTGATCATAGTGATCATTCCACTTGAAGGGACATTGACAATTGCCCTCCGGCGGTCATTAGAAGCCTCAATGGCTCTATGCTTGTCCCTTCTACGTGAGCGGGATTGATCCTTTCTGGGTGAGCGGGATCTATCCTCTTTGTCCTCCATTTCCTAGGAGCTTCAGACATATTCAACCAACGTTCCTTCACAAATAAGCTTTTCAATCTCTTCCTTAAGGTCTGTGCAAACTTTGGTAGTGTGCCCTGCTTGGCAATGATATTCACAGTACTTCCTTGAGTATTTTTTCCCTCAACTTTCTTGGATCATTGAGCCACTTGCTACTTTGGGCCATGATGAACACTGTCATGATGCCCCTATTTAAAAGAGTGTACCTCCCGGGGGATTTATCTCTTCCACGGTCGTTCTTGTCTCTACTCCATCCTTCTTTCCCTTTTTGTCGATTATGTGCCTAATACAGTGCCTGCTTAGTTGCCATCATGTTGTCCTGGTAAACCGTCTCATATGCCAATGCATTAATCCAATCAATTGTAAGGGATTTCATCTTGAGTAGATCAATCGCAAACCTCTGGTGGAAAGTTGGGTTGAAGAGGATGAGAGCCACCTGCTCGCCTTTTGGCCTATCCACTTTGAGCAATTCTTCATTGAACCTTTTCATGAAATCCTCGAGACTTTCTTTATCCTTATGTTTAACCGAGTTTAGGTGGTTCATGTTTGTATGCATCCTTTTCTGGCTGTAGAATTGGCTTTCAAACTTATGCCTCAACTGCTCGTAGCTGGTGATAGAGCCAACCGTTATCCTCGTGAACCAATCGAGTGTGGCCCTAGTTAGGGTTGTGGCAAATATCCTTGCTTGCACATTATCGGTGAAACAGTGCAAGTTCAATATTCTGTCCACGTAGTACAGATGTTCACGAAGATCGCTCTTCCCGACATACATCTTGAGCGGCGAGATCTTATCTCCTTTCTCCAACACCTCAGCCTCAGTCTCTCCACTGAAATTGGTCAATCTTCTGTGTTCATTCGCTAGTGCCAATCTTCAGTTAATTTTTTTTTTCTCCTGGTTCAACCTTTCCATCCACCTAGCTATGTCCCTCATCTCAGCCCTTGGGTCAGAAGCTCTTCCATCGTGAGCTCTAGAGACTAGGTGTTCCCTTCTGGACTCTACCATCTCCTCACGCTTCCGAGCCCTGGATCCTTAAGTGGGACCTCTTGCCTTAGATTCCTGAGGTTGATGAGGTGGGTTGCCGGTACCCTAGTTCACTAGGTGGGGTAGCAATGTAGCCAAAGCGGCATTCAAAGTTATCTGCACGGTGGCGTGAATTTTAGAAATGATCTTCGGCTGGAGAATAGTGGGACTCGCAAGTGCATGCGCTGGAGCTGTCGCCGGAGGAGGAGGTGGAGCATCATGTTGTTCAACACTGGGCTCAGGTGCTGGGACCTGTGGTGGGGCATTCTCTGCGGTGGAATTACCCATGGCTGACAGATCGGGATCGGGTAACCGTACGTTGCATATTAGCATCTTCGTCTGGAAATGTGGTGTTCCCACAGACGGCGCCACTAGTTTGGTAATAGATCGTATATTACTGACGAAGTGCGAGATTACAATGTTGCAATAGTCAATCTAATACAAACTATGCCTCCTATCAATAATAAAAGCTATAGGTAGACTTTAGTTCGAAACACCTCAGAGTAACACTAGAATGCTTGTAGGATGTCCAAGGTGAGGATATGTCGAATCCAGGAGAATATTGAATATCTTCTATGTCGGGGATATGGCGGATGTCGAGGATATCTCCATATCGGGTGCAAGTGTGTCGATGGTATATATCGCGTGAGTATATCGGAGTGTATATCGGATGTGGTATATTGGATGGGTGCTCGATATCGAATATGTGTATTCGATATGGTGGTGAGCAATGTTGAGTAATTCATGATACTTTGATTAGCAAAACCCGGATATATATAGGCCTCGAAATGCGGGGACCGCACCCGTAATTCCTGGCGTAGCTATACCATATCGAATATGGATATTCGATATCAACACGTATATCGGGTGTCATCCCCAATATACCCTCGTTGGGCTATATATATATCAATGGCATGGGAGCCATTTCTAGTTGGGTTCCCAATTCCCATGCTCCGAAACTTACAAAGTATGTGTTGAAATGGTGAAACCCATCATTCCGCCATCAAGTACAATAGTAGTGCGCATAGAGGTAAATGCAAAATAACTGAAATACTTAGAAAATGACCCATATTATAGGGGCGTTTGATGTTTTTTACTCTCTACATAGTGATAGATAAATTAATATCTTAGATCTAATATTTCAAAGTCCTAACATTAAAACCAGTTGTGAAAAATAAATACTCTATGGTCATAAGTTGACTAATATGTTTCCAAATATACATGTATTAGCGTGTAGATCTGATGTGAAAGCAACCTATCAATTTATGATCGTATATGCAACTCAAGTTGAGATGTGAATCTGTTCTTAAATTATTATTAATTTGATATCATCTTGGTACAATATTTGAGCAACTTGTATCAATGAAATATATATAAGAAATAGGTAGGTAGTGATCTGGATCTTAGTCATACTATAACAGCAGCTGCCATAATTCGACTATAAATTTGCAAGTTGCTATTAAATAACTCAGTATTCATGCTATTCATCCTTTATTTGGGTTATATCTATGCTACCCAGTGAAAGTGCCCAGTGCACTCACATGGGGTATGAGCCCCATATAAGTGGAGCCCACCAGTATGTGAGAGACTGGGCACTACACTCACTGTGTAGCTAAGATAAAATCCTTTATTTGCACTGGGACGTTGACTTATGTCATATCTTTAGTAGTTCTTTATATATGTTTATTTGGCACTTCTTAATTGTTATAGCATACATTTAATCTGAAAATTCGAAAAAATATGGATTGTTCATCATATATAACCACTTACATGAAATGTATGGTAATTCATATTTTTTTAAAAATGAACGGATTGTATAACGCATTAAAGATGAGTAGAATTGAAAAAAAAAGCCTGTCATGACAAACATTTTTTTTTAAAATCAGAACTTATATTATAAACTGCCAACAGACCAACCAAGAAACAATTCAAACATATCGCATGACAAAACTGAGAACCAGCGAAAATTAATAACAGATACTCTCCTTACTAGTTCAACACAAACTACACATTGCCACCTTCCTGCACGAGCTCAGCCCCCAAATTGAGTAGTGTCGCGTCTCTCGCTAACGCATGAGCTTCTTCGTTATTTTCTCTTGAGATCCAGAAAAAGCCCCAACGTTGTGGTCCAACTTGATTCCACTCCCATACAATATCGGTAATAAAATTCGCATGATCACCATTAACATTCACCGGAAACCAAATATCGTGCATCACACCCAAACAATCCCCTTCAAAAATAATTTTCTCCCATTGTTCACCTTGCGCAAGTTGGATCGCGGCCCAGATCACATTCGCCTCAGCATTCCTAGGTTGCATGCACCTAATCATGCACCATTTAACCCTCCGCACATTCTGGTCCGGGTGGTTGTATACAATGATGCCAATGCCCGTCGTACCACTCTCACAATTTATCGTGACATCAACACGGCTTTTGAACCACGGGGCCGAGAACATCACGCGCGTTGGACTAAACAAATCTGGTGCGTTCATTCTCCCACGAACGCCGCTAGTCCAGACTCCCAAATTCGCACTAACAAAATTTGCAATCGATAATGGTGGAGAAGCAAGCTCGCCGGCGACAATGCGATTCTGATTACCCCACAACGCCCAACATGTAATAATCAATTTAGTCATCATGTCAATTCCGTGCTCCTTCGCAATCCGCTTTAACCAACTCAAACACTCCTCGACAACATGGCACGTCGCCACGCAGTGCCTAATATCTTCACTTCCCTCGTGACAAACCGGGCACTCCACCTCAATATCAATACGCCACCGTTTCAAAGCAACTCGTGTAGGAAGAATCGAATGACACATTCGCCAACTAAAGAGATTTAGTTTCGGCATGTTTTTTGGCTTCCAAACCACACTCCAGTTCTCCACCATACTGCTGCTACTACCCAAATCCACCCCTCCCCCATGCAAACCCCTCTCAATCGTGAGATGATACGCGCTATTTACCGTGAATAATCCCAAGCTCGATAGTTTGACAATATCTCTTATATATATATGGGTCGGTTACAAGAGTATTACAACGAGTATACTGTTAACTAGGCCTATTCTGACTATGCTAGTCTTGAATAAGCTTGGTCCGAAACACCTCGAACTAACGTCCAATGCAAGGCAGGATGTCGGGGATATATTGAAGGTGACGTTGGGGATTATGTCGAGGACGACATCGAATCTCCTATGTCGGGGATGAGCTCCAGATATATCGAGGGTGACCTGTGAGACATATATCTAAGATATATACCGGGTAATATATCGAATACTATGTCGGGGAAACACCCGATATGGTTGAGTAATATTTGCAGATAATTAAAGCTTACCTTGATTATCGGGAAGTGGGTATTTATAGGCATCGGAATGCGGGGACCACTCACATGATAAACACGTGAGCTATACCATGTCGGGGATCATATTCGATGTATATGTCGGGGATGATCCCCTATGTAAGCGAAATCCTGGGCTCGGCCCATGGCAGGCCCAATACGGAAAATACCCATATCATGTAGTCCCCCAATTTGGGGATTATTATCTAAAGATAATAATTTGCAAATTAAATCTGAGTTTTTGGATAATCAGTACCTCTCGTTCTGCCAGTTCAAAAGACGAAAATCAAAAAGCTGGAATTGCACTTTGTTGTTCGAAGAAATCTTGATGGACCCCCAGTGCAATTCGCGCATTTTCAGAAGTTCTCATTTGAATTCCCGTTCTTCATGAATCTGTAAAGTATGTCGAATATTAATTTCGATATAGCCGGCATTTATTACCTATCCGTAGGCCAGCCTATAAATAGTAGTGCCCTTGTAGAGATAGAAGAGTTTGTTTGTCTTCTAGCGCCTTGATATTTTTCCTTTGGTGAGTATGTCGGGGATACCCGACATATATTTAGATATGATTTTTGACATATCTTTCGATATAATTTTCGACATATCTTTCGATATGTTCTTCGATGTGTCATTTGATCTGTGCCTTTTTCTAAGCTTAGTTTATTTGACTAATATTTTTGCAGGTTATTATACTCTTTGGCGTACCTTCGTTTTTAAACTTTCAAGGCAATATGACTGGAATGCGCGCTCTTATGCAGCAAGTTAAGGAGCGCCGTGATAGGCAGGCGGCCGCCTCTGCAGGGAGGAAAAAAGACTTCTCATCTAATGCCGGTGCAGATGTTGGTACCTCTGAGGGTGTGGTTGAACCCTCTTTGGTAGAAAAAGATATTGACGCTACCGAAGCCTCCGCGCCTGATAATGTTAACTCCCTTGTGGCGGAGAGTACCCTTCCGGTCACCGGAACTATTGGTGAGAAAAGCCTCAACATCGTGGGAGATGTTGCTGGTGCTGACGCTCTGTGAAGGGCAGTTTCAATGGGCAAGGAGGGTGTCATACCCTCGGAGGTGTTATCCTCTTCGGTGGATCGCGTTGAGACTCGTCCGCCTTCTGTTGGCGGGGTTGCTCGGACCTCATTCTCTACTGGCCATCCAGTGACGGAAGATCAGACCTTTACGAAGGTCTTGGAGGATCCTGCGGCCTCTTTGTCCGGTGACAGGGTGGGCTTGGGTCATTCAATGAGTGTTCCTATTCCTTTGGATGAGAATACTCCCACTTTGTCTACTGTTGTTGATAAAGGGAAAAGACCTGCTGGACGTGCTGCTATTAAGGGCAAGGGTCTTGTTCCGAATGTTACATCGGGACGTCCCTCTGGCCCGGTATTCGCTGGTATTCCCATTCAGAGGCCATCTGTTTCTACTAGTCCCCAGCCTGGGTCGACTGGTCGAAAGAGGACCTGTAATGAAGGTGCTGGTGCGTCTCGTCCCCCTACCGGGCCAGGTATTGGAAGGTCGGTGCCTGGTACCCAGGGTCAAAGGTTTGAATTTTCAGAGGCTGATGCTGTTCGCGGTAAGGCGCGGGCCTTTCCTCCGCCGACCAGGGTCCCTGCCCTTACTGAGATGGAGCGGGCTCAGAACGTGCGTATGAATATGCACGTCTTTCAAAATGTAAGTTGTTCGCGATTTCTCTTCCGGTGGTAATTTGTCCAATTGTTTCTCATTGGTTGTGATTCTTTAATTGTAGGTTGGGAAGATGTTGACTACTGCCCTGAGGACTTTTCATGAGTCGGAGGGCGACAAAGATGCAATCATTGCTGAACTTGAGGTCGATATTCGGAAAATGGGGGGATTTTAACCCCATGGTGGTGGAAAAACTTCAGGCGGACTTGGACGAGGCACTAAGGATGGGCTGATTGGCAAAAGAGGCCTATAATGAAGCATGTGCGGAGCATGAGAAGACGGCAGTCTTGGTCGAGAATTATAAACAACATGCCCTCGATCAGAGGGATCTACGTCTTCGTGCTGAAAGGGAGCAGTCGAAGGTCAAGGCGAAGAATGAGCGGCTGTCGTCCGAGCTTGCGAGAGCCCGAGCTGATTTGAAGAAGGTGGTAAGTATATGTGTACTGCATGTCCATTTATCTCGAGATCTGTTGTCTAATATGGCTTCTTTTCAGGATGAGTCTCTTGAGGTTTTGTTGCGGGGGGCAGAGAGATTCCTGGCGAGTAAGTGCTATCAACGACTGCTTGCGGAACATGCAGTCGTAGAACGTGAAGGCGCTTTTGAGTCCTTGGTAGGGCAAGTAACTGCCAAGAGAGGCTTTAAGGAAGGATTCGATTTCATGGAATTGAATGCCCTGTGCGGTGTTGATGGTCTGCCCCATGTCGATGACGAGACCGCGAATGTCGTCTAAGAGGAGCCGGATATATTCTCGGAGCTCGTGAAGCAGAAGGGGCCCGCTTAGAGAAAAGTTTATTTCTTTCATATGCTGGCGTTGTACCGCATTGTTACCTGTTCTGGATATGTATTATTATTTGAATAATTATGCTTTTAGACTTGTAGGCGTATTTTGTTATGCATGCCATCTTTGTCTAATTCTCGTTTTGCATTTCTGCATTCCTATGATATTTATCATATGCGATATGAAATTGTAAGATAATGTAAAGTACCTCGGGTTACCGATTTGTTGGGGGTTTCCCCTCGGTTGTTTGGGAGTAGTATCGCCTCCTTGTGGGGCTCTCCCGGCTTTTTGCGGTATGCATATGAGTTTTGACTTTAGCTGGCATGATCTGTGGTCCTCCCGGGTTCTCTCGTTCCTATCTTGCTGATAAGGGAGTTATGACTCAGGATTTATAGATATTTGCCCCTTTCGGGTGCTCTCCGGTCTATCACTGTGGATAAGGGAGTTATAATCCCGTAGAATTTGTAGATTTTTGCCCCTTTCGGGTGCTCTCCGGCCTATCACTGTGGATAAGGGAGTTATGACCCATATGATTTGTAGATTTCTGCCCCTTTTCGGGTGCTCTTCGGCCTATCACTGTGGATAAGGGATTTATGATCCCGTAGGATTTGTAGATTTCTGCCCCTTTTGGGTACTCTCTAGCCTATCACTGTGGATAAGGGAGTTATGATCCCGTAGGACTTGTAGATTTCCACCCCTTTCGGGTGCTCTCCGGCCTATCACTGTGGATAAGGGAGTTATAACCCGTAGGGTTTGTAGAGTCTTCTGCCGTTCGTTGGCAGTCAATATCCCGAGTATTTGTAGAGTCTTCTACCGCTCGTTGACGGTCAATATCCCGTAGGATTTTTAGAGTCTCTATTTCTTGTTGTCAAACAAGACATCATTTTGAAAATATAGAATTGACGGTTAGTCTTTTCAGGTAGACGTTATCCCCTTGTGTAGGGGGTCTTTCGCCTGAAAATCAGGAATACTGTCATACCTGTTTTGTATAAGTGATTTAGACATTTTTGAAAGGAATAATAATAATAAATAATTTAGGATTATATCCCCTGGGTTCCCTGTAAGTAAATCACCAGAATTTGTGTGCCATTTCGAGCACCTATTGTCATATCCATTAGGATACATACCTGCAGAAGTTTTAGAAACATAGTAATGCAGGTATGATCATTTGAAAAATAAAAGTTAACAATGGATAACAATCGAAGGCTAGGTAAATCTTAACCCGCCTACGTATCCCGTTGTATGGGAATCAGACCGGCATAGTTCCCCCTATTTCAGTTATAGTCCAGCCCAACGATGGGGCAATTTAGGGAATTGAAATTGTTTGAAAGACATAAAGCGATTGTTCTTGGAAAAGTAAAAGACAACAAATGACTGAGGGTTGGGACCCCTAGTTATGGCGAAGTGATCACTCCATATCAGACACATATTCCTGCTCGGCCGCTTGCAGGTCCTGTATCTCTCTGATTCTAAGAAGTCTCAGCGAGGCCACATAACACATCCTCCCCTGCTTCTGGTCACCTGTTATCTCACAGATTCCGTGCTGGGTTGGGAATTTCATTTCTGTTGGTAGGTGGACACCACAACTTTGATATTGTTGAGGGCTGGACGCCCTATGATTGCATTGTATGGGAAGTAGATGTCGACAATGGTATATTTTACTGGGACTGTCCGCCTACAAGGGTCCTCACCGAAAGAGGTGAGCAATGTAACTTGGCCCACTGGGGCTACTTCGCCTCCTCCAAAGCCGGTCAACGGAGTGGACACTGCTTCCAACAAGTCTTGAGGTATCATCATTTTCTTGAATGCATGGGCAAAGATAATGTTGGAGGAGCTACCATTGTCAATCAAGACCTTGTGTACCGGATATTCAACCACGCTAATAGTAACGACTAATGGACATTCAAGTTTACCTGCCGTCAATGCTTGTGGCGTGAGCTGTTCCAGGTCCCTTTTGGTGAATGAGATCTCTTGGTCCAAGAATGCTTCCTCCACGACCGTGGTAGTATAGCCTACGTATGTTCCGATTTGCACCTTGCGGGTTATTCCTTCACGGCCTTGAGCCAAATCCGCGCCTAGCGTCCCTCCAGTAATAACATTTATCATCCCTCTATTTGGGGCATTGACTATCGCCCTTCAGCGCTCAGATGGAGCCTCAATTGCTTTCTGTTTGTCTCTTCTAGGGGAGTGGTCCCTGCGGGGGGAATGGGAATCATCGTCTCTTCTGCGGTCGTTCTTTGAGTTTCTCACGAACTCCACCAACTTGCCCTCTTTAATGAGCCTCTCAATCTCATTCTTTAGATCGGTGCACTCATCTGTCTCGTGTCCCATCTGGCGATGATATTCGCAGTACTTTCCTGAGAACTTCATTCCCTTGTGCTCTCTCAGCTTCTTGGGCTCATTGAGCCATCTGTTTTCTGGGCGACTGCGAATACCTCCAAAATTCCTCTGTTCAAGGGGGTATATCTCCTCGGGGACCTGTCCCGGTATCGTTCCTTTCCAAGATTCCTATTGGGGATTGGGCTCTGCTTTGTCGCCATCATGTTGTCCTCATAAATTATATCATATGCATTGTTAATCTGGGTTATCGTCGGCGTCTTGAGTTTGATCAACTCCCGCACATAACTACGGTCTCGCTGTGCTTGACTTAATCGTCTAAGAAGATCCCATGATATATTCCGTCGCCACATCCGGTTCGCCGTAGAAACGCGTAAATCTCCAAACGTTACGCCCAACTGAGCATAACACCATTGCATCTATATGATATTTCGAAAAGCTCACAAGTCGTACCTCAATATCCTTTCTCCATAATAATGCTAAACCGCCAGATTGTCCCACTGCTTCAACTAATACGCGCAAATAATTTAAACTATCTCTAATGTCCTCTAAATTTTTTTTGGTCAGCCGAGTCTCCATCGAGAAAATTAGAGAGGGACTATATTGGAATACCGTACGCTGGAGTTCTTGAACTGTCCAAGGGTTCCCCAAGCTCTGACAGTTCCAAGATAATATTTTCATTGTAATCGGCCGGACTGCTCTTCAGTCTCCGCCGTTGAGATAGTTTGTGCTTCTTGTCCTCCCTTAATCATTTTCTGATTTCCCGGGACTTTATTGCCATCCACATGTTCTTTCCTTTTGACTGGCGCCCCCAATTTTGTTCCACTGATCGATCCTCCGAATAAAAACCTATTTGGTGTACTCTTAATCTGTACTTTCCTTGCAGTATTTACGTCTTCAGCTTCCTTGGATGTGTTCTGTTGGTGCACAACAACAACTAAAGCCTGTCCCACTCCCTCATGCTCTACTTGCATATTTTCCGTGTCCCCTGGTAATACTTCTAACTCCACCCCCTGTCCAAAACTGCATTCTGGGCTGTCCGTACTTGTTCCGCTGTTTTAGTTATCCCGTCCTCATTCGCTGGACTCTTCGAATTATTATTTATCAACGCATTCACTTTACTGTCAGTCTCCCCTTGTGCTTCAACGCCAATTCCTCGCTCCAGCCCCTCGGTATGTGAGTTCCCCGCTGAACTCTTTGACCCAGACCCCCTTACATGTAGCCTGGAACCTGATCTCGCTTCCCATATGTTCAAACTCCTCTGACCCCTGTATTCTCGAGACATATCCAATCTGCTCCTCTGACCCCTGTATTATAGGAACGTCATGCACCCGGATGTTGAGGCTGCACCAATTCAAATCAACCTCTAGTAGGTTCTCCTCCAGATCAATGGTGTTTAGGATAAGAATATGTTTATAAAAAAACCATGGACAACCCTCCATCACCATTTTCTTGTCAATGGCGTGGTGAAACAGGAAGAGAAGACGGTCATCCCCAATTCGCTGGATCTCCAGCCCCTTACGTGCCTTAAAAACCGATTTTATAACGGAGCTGAATGCATTAAAATTGAAACCCCATGTCATAAGCAGTCGGCCCACCACCAACAACTTACAAACCCCGTTCGGCTTGTTCCATGATTCATCCCCAACCGTAACCTGCTCCTCCTATGTTAATCTCAGGGTTTTACGTAGTTTCTCGATTTCTGCCTCCGTGCACACGTCGTTATGAGGATATAATCGGAGTTATCGGGAACGTGATGAACCCTAGAATCAAAAATCTGAAAGAAACCTAGAACAAACTCTGCAGCAATCAAAGAAAACAAAGATGAAAAGTAACAGAAAGAAAAAAGAAATTGGAAGACTTGGACGACAAGTACGCGCGAAAAATGGAAATTGAAGAAACAAAACCCTAGCCCTAAAAAAACCCATGCCGCAAGACAAAGAGAACGGTGCTAAGGTGAAAGATTATCCTTCACTGTTATGATGCCGCCCTGATTAGTCGAAGAAGGCCTTATCGAAAAGGCACGCTATTCTCTCACCGTGGAAGACGGGACCCTCAATAAGAAGGACTTTAATTACCTGTCATGACAAACATTGCAAATACATAATATCACGTATTATTCATTCACAAAAAATAGAGCAAAAAACAAGGAAGATTCGTCTGAGGAAGGTAATTACCAATAACTAAAAGACATTTCCTCTATTTTTTCCAACGGAAACGGTTATGAAAATTAAATGCACTATGGGCAAAATTTTAGGTCATATGTGAAAGCAACTTGTAAATATATGATCATAAATACAATTCAAGTTGAGATTGTTGCGCATCAATACGATAAACAGAAAATCATACACAAACGAAAAGCAAGAAAAATACGATATTTGTTTACCCAGTTCGTTGCTTCATCTGGGGGCGATACCAAGCTAGGATTTTCACTATATGTTATAAAGTAGAGTTACAATTAGAAATAGGGCTATTTATATGAGGCAGAATCCTAATATAATTTTACATGGACTATTGTACGACAAGCCCAAAAATTTTACATGATGATATGGGTATTTCCCGTATTGGGCTCGCCATGGGCCTAGCCCAGATTTTCACTTATGTCGAGGATCGCCCCCGATATATATATATCGAATATAGTCCCCGACATGGTACGGCTCACGTGTCTGTCACGTGAATGGTCCCCGCGTCCCGAGGCCTACAAATACCCGTTTCCCGGTATTTAAGGTAAGCTTTAATTATTCATAATCATTATTCATCCATATCGGGTATACCCCCGACATAACACCCGACATATTCTCCAACATATATCTTCGATATATATCACGTACTCTACCCCGACATAATAAGGAGACCGTCTTTGACTTAAGAGATCCGATGTTATCCCCGACATGATCCCCGACGTCACCACCGATATACTACCAACATCCGCCCTTGCATCTAACGTCAGTTCGAGGTGTTCCGGACCAAGCCTACTCAACACTAGCATAGTTCAAGTAGGTCTAGTTTAGTGATAGACTCGTTGTACCACACCTGTAACCGACCATATTCTATATATACGATCTATTATTAAATTAGTGGCGCCGTCTGTGGGAACACCAAGTTCCCGGACGAGGACGTCAAAATGCAAAGAAGGATGACCCGCTCGCAGTCTACTAGATCGGTGGTTGATAACTCAGAGGCAGAAAGTGTGCCCCCGCAACCTAACCCTGCCCCAGAACCGGTAGTGGGCCAGAATGAACCCGAGCTCCCCCCGATGCCGTGAGGATCGATCCCCGCACCTGCAGTGCCGACAATTTTGGCACCAGAGATTATAACGCAGATTAACGCCACTGTCCAGACAACACTGAATGCAACTTTGGAGGCACTACTTCTACGCCTAAACAACCAGGGATTGGGCGACGCACCGCTGCGACCACAGGAATCCAGAACTAGAGGAGATGGTCCAGAACGAAGAGCTGGTGAGTGTGAGGACACGGGAGATTCAGGAAGAGATTTGCGCCGCACAAGGACCCGCGATGGTGAAGGACCGGAGCCGAGGGTGAATAGGAGGAGCATTGCTAGGAGGATGGAACAGTTGGACCAGGAGAGAGCAGAAGTGAGGAGAAAGATGGCCGTAGTAGAAGGCCGTAGCTTGACGCCATTCTCGGATGAGATAGAGTCCGAGGTGCTAGAAAAAGGAGACAAGATCCCTACGATCAAACTGTATGATGGGAAGAGTGATCCAGCAGACCACCTCCACTTCGTTGATAGTGTATTAAACTTACACAGATTCTCCCGCAACATAAAGGCAAAGATCTTAGCAACAACCCTGACCGGAGCAACTTTGGATTGGTTTACCAGATTGGAGGTTCGATCTATAACAGATTATGACCAGATGAGACAGAAGTTCGAGAACCAATTCTCCAGTCAGAAACGAATGAAGACCAACATGTACCATTTGAATGCTATGCAACAAAGAGAGAAAGAGGACCTGGGGGAGTTTATCAAAAGATTTAACGATGAACTGATGAAGGTAGATGAGCCGTAGGGCGACCAAGTGGTGCTTATTCTATTCAGGGCAACGTCGCACATGAGGTTCGCACAGGAGTTGATCAAACTTAAATCACCGACGATAGCCCAGATTAACACACTTGCGTATGATATAATTTACGAGGACAACATGATGGCGACCAAGCAGAGCCTAATCACCAATAGGAATACTGGAAAGGAATGATACAGGGACAGGTCCCCGAGGAGATATACCCCCTTGAACAGAGGAATTTTGGAGGTATTCGCAGTCGCCCAGAAGAACAGATGGCTCAACGAGCCCAGGAAGTTGAGAGAGCATAAAGGAATGAAATTCTCAGGAAGGTACTGCGAATATCACCGCCATATGGGACACGAGACAGAGAAGTGCACCGATCTAAAGAATGAGATCGAGAGACTCATTAAAGAGGGCAAGTTGGTGGAGTTCGTGAGGAACTCAAAGAACGACCGCAGAAGAGACGATGATCCTCATTCCCCCCGCGGGGACCACTCCCCTAGAAGAGATAAGCATAAAGCAATTGAGGCTCCATCTAAGCGCGGAAGGGCGATAGTCAATGCCCCAAATAAAGGGATAATAAATGTTATTAATGGAGGGACGCTAGGCGTGGATTCGGCTCAAGGCCGTGAAGGAATAACTCGCAGGGTGCAAATTGGAACATACGTATGTTATACTACCACGGTCGTGCAGGAAGCATTTCTAGACCAAGAGATATCCTTTACCAAAAGGGACCTGGAACAGCTCACGCCACAATTATTGACGGCATGTAAACTTGATTGCCCATTAGTCGTTACTATTGACGTGGCTGAATATCACGTACCCAATGTCTTAATTGACAATGGTAGCTCCTCCAACATTATCTTTGCCCATGCGTTCGAGAAAATGATGATACCTCAGGACTTGTTGGAAGCAGTTTCCACTCCGTTGATCGACTTTGGAGGAGGCGAAGTAGCCCAGTGGGCCAAGTCACATTGCTCACCTCTTTCGTTGAGGACCCTTGTAGACGGACAGTCCTAGTAAAATATACCATCGTTGACCTCTACTTCCCATACAATGCAATCATAGGGCGTCCAACCCTCAACAATATCAGAGCCGTGGTATCCACCTACCACCAAAAAATGAAATTCTTTACCCACCACGGAATCGGTGAGATAACAGACGACCAGAAGCAGGGGTGGATGTGTTATATGGCCTCGCTGAGGCTTCCTAGAATCAGAGAAATACAGCAAGTGCAAGTGGCCGAGCAGCAATATGTACCCGATACAGAGTGATCACTTCGCTTTAGCTGGGGGCCCCAACCCTTGGTCATTTACTGTCTTTTATTTTTGCAAGAACAATAGCTTTATGTCTTTCGAACAATTTCAATTCCCTAAAATTGCTCCATCGTTGGGTTGGACTGTAACTAAAATAGGGGAAACTACGCCGGTCTGATTCCCATACAACGGGATACGTAGGCGGGTTAGGATTTACCTAGCCCTCGACCGTTATCCATCGTTAACTTTTATTCTTCAAATGATCATACCTGCATTACTATGTTTTTAAAATTCTGCAGGTACGTATCCTAACGGATATGACAATAGGTGCTTAAAATGGCACACAAATTCTTGTGATTTGACCAGCAGGGAACCCAGGGGATATAACCCCAGATTATTTATTATTATTATTCCTCTCAAACAGGTCTAAATCACTTATACACAACAGGTACGACAGTACTCCTGGCTTTCAGGCGAAAGAGATATGTCTCCTACACATGGGGATAACGCCTACCTGAAAGACTAACCGTCTAATCTATATTTTCGAAATGAGGTCTTGTTAGACAGCAGGAAATAGATATTCTACAAATCCTATGGGATATTAACCGCCAACGAGCGGCATAAGACTCTACAAATCCTACGGGATATTGACCGCTGACGAGCGGTAGAAGACTCTAGAAATCCTACGAGATATTAATCGCTGACGAGCGGCAAAAGATTCTACAAATCCTACGGGATATTGACCGCGGACGAGCGATAGAAGACTCTACAAATCCTACGGGATATTAACCGCCGACGAGCGGCAGAAGATTCTACAAATCCTACGGGATATTGACCACCGACGAGCGGCAGAAGGCTCTACAAATCCTACAGGATATTGACCACCGACGAGCGGCAGAAGACTCTACAAATCCTACGGGATCATAACTCCCTTATCCACAGTGATAGGCCGGAGAGCACCCGAAAGGGGCAGACATCTACAGATCCTACGGGATCATAACTCCCTTATCCATAGTGATAGGCCGGAGAGAACCCGAAAGGGGCGGACATCTACAAACCTTGGGACATAACTCCCCTATCTGTAAAGATAGGAGCGAGAGAACCCAGGATGAGCACAAATCATGCCATCTAGAGTCAAACCTCCCATATGCATTGCCGTAAGCTGAGAAAGCCCCATGAGGAGGCGATACTACTCTCGGACAACTAAATGGAGGCACCAACAAGTTGGTAACCCAAGGTACCAAAATATTATTTTACTATTTTATGTTACAAATGATAAATACCATGGAACAGCACAAATGCGATACAAAAATCATGCAAAGACAAGAAGGCATATCAAGAGAAGCTAAAAGTTCAAAGCATCATTATTCAAAAACGATACACAACCAGAATGAATAACAAGGCGACATAACGTCAACAAGAGAACGACATATCCTTCTTAAACAGGTCCCTGCTCCTTCAAGTGCACTGAAAACGGATCGGATTCCTCCAGAGCAGCGACAACAAACTCATCATCTTTGAGAGGCAAACCATCTGGACCACAGAAGGGGTCAAGTCCCATGAAGTTAAAACTATCCCTGAAACCCTTCTTGGCAGTTACCGGCCCTATTAAAGCCTCGAAGGCCTCTTCCCGCTCTCGAACAACATGCATTGCTAAGAGCTCCTGATATGTTCCGCTTCCGAGAAACTTCCTAGAAAAACTCAACAGGAGCTCGGGGGATACATCCTACACCAATGACGTACGAATTATCGATAAATACGTATATCAAAAAGAGAAAAAAAGAAAGGACGATGCACTTACTGCACAACTCAGAACGAGTCGAGCTTTTACTAGCTCAGCTCGCAGGCGTTCATTTTTCGCCTGAACCTTCTGGAGCTCCTGCTCAGCCAATCGACGCTTATTCCGTTCCCTAACGACATGCTCCTTCATCTTAAGCGCCTTACTCGCAAGGGTCTGAGAATCAGTTTCAAGCTCAGTATATTTCTCCGACAACATTTGACACTTGCGTAGTGCCTCCTCCTTTTTCGCCTGCAATTTCTCCAAAACCATGGGGTTGAAATCAGACATCTTCTCGATGTCAGCCTCAAGCTCAGCGATGACAACATCTTTATCACCCTCCGACTCGTGGACGGTCTTCAGCGAGGTGGCCAACATCTTCTCGACCTGCAAACAAAGATTGCATTTCATGAGATACGATTGGACAAGATCCTCACACAAGAAGATCATGGACAACTTACACTTTGAAAGACGTGTATATTTCTACGCACATTCTGAGCTCGCTCCATCTCAGTGAGCACAGGAACGTTAGCAGGCAGAGGAAAAGCACGCGGCATACCGCGAACAATATTTGCTTCTAAAAATTCAACCCTTCGACCCTGGGTACCAAGCATTGACTTTCCACTACCTCGCCCGGCAGTGGGACGAGACGCATCAATACCTTCATCACGAGTCCTCTTTCGACCACCTGACGCAGGTTGAGCACTGATTGAAATGGATGGCCTCTGCATCGGAATAGCAGCAAGGACGGGGACATAGGACCGCCCCAAAGAGGTAGCCAGAGCAAGACTTTTGCCCTTCTCCATAGCACTTACAGCAGGGCCCTTTCCCTTATCAACAACATTAGCCAGCTCAGTGGTATCCTCATCCAAAGATATAGTAATGTTTATTGAATTCCCCAGGCCTGCCCTATCACTGGATAAAGTGGGCAATGAAACCTCCGCGACCTTCGTAAAGGTCCGATCACTCGGCACAGAAGGACCAACAGTGATAGGGGCCTGGGCAACTCCGCCAGCTGGGGGTGGACAAACCTCGTTTCGATCCACCGCAGTGGGTAACACCCCGGAGGGCATGACACTTTCTTTGCTCATTGAAACCGCTCTCAACAGAGCGTCAGCTCCAGCAACATCTCCCACAGTCTCGGTGGCCGAAGGAATATTCTCCACCACAAGGGAGCTGACACTACCAGACATGGACGTATTAGTAGTAGCAAAACCTTTTTCCACCGAAGGGGTTCCAACCGCACCCTCGGAAGTACCAATATCCACACCAGCATTGCAGGAAGAATCCTCTTTCCGCCCAGCCGCAGCAGCAGCCTCCCGGTCACGACGTTCCTTAATTCTCTACATCATCGCGCGCATTCCAGTCATATTTCTGAAATTGAAGGACACAAGAATGCCGAAGGTTATATAATCTGAAAAATGACGAGTTAAATAAACCAGGGCAAAAAAGAGCTACACATCGAATAACATATCGAGGCATACATCGAACATAATATCGAAGATTGTATTGAAGGATATATCAAAATATATGTCAGATATCCCCAACATACTCACCAGAGGAAAAAGATCAAGGCGCTAGAGGACAAACAAACTCTTCTCTCTTTCCAGAGGCACTACTATTTATAGGGGAGCCTACGGATAGGCAATAAATGCCGACTACATCGAAATTTAAATTCGACATACATGTCGAAAGAAACTCGACATACTTGACGGTGCATCAAGGACAGGAATTCAAATGAGAACCTCTGAAAATCCGCAAATTGCACTGGGGGTCCATCAAGATTTCGGCTAACAACTAAATGCAATTCCCGCATTTCGATTTTCATCATTTGAACTGGCGGGACGAGAGGTACTGGTGATCATTTTCATCTTCAGATAGTAATTCCCAATTGGGGGGACTACATGATATGCGTATTTCCCGTATTGGGCCCGCCATGGGCCTAGCCCAGGTTTTCACTTATGTCGGGGACTGCCCCCCATATATATATATATATATATATATATATATATATATATATATATATATATATATATATATATATATACATATATATATCGAATATAGTCCCCGACATGGTACGACTCACGTGTTTGTCACGTGAATGGTCCCCGCGTCCCGATGCCTATAAATACCCGCTTCTCGGTATTCAAGGTAAGCTTTAATTATTCATAATCACTGTTCATCCATATCGGGTATACCCCCGACATAACACCCGACATATTCTCCGATATATATCTTCGATATATATCACGTACTCTACCCCGACATAATCAGGAGACCGCCTTCGACATAGGAGATCCGATGTCATCCCCGACATGATCCCCGACGTCACCACCGATATACTACCGACATCCGCCCTTGCATCTAACGTCAGTTCCAGGTGTTACGGACCAAGCCTACTCGACACTAGCATAACAGTAGGTATAGTTTAGCGATAGACTCGTTGTACCACACCTGTAACCGACCATATTCTATATATACCATCGATTGTTAAATTACATGGACTATTGTACGACAAGCCCAAAAGTTGTACGACACGGATATAAGCCTTGATCTTCAGTACGGGCCCGAGTCAACTTAGGCTCCACAAACCAACAGAGATGTGAACATGGTCTTAAATATTATTATTAATCTAGCATATAGATCATCTTGGCACGAAATTGAGCAACTTGTATGAATGAAATATATACGAAATATATACGTGCTGATCAGACCAGCGCTAAGACTCAAATAGGGAATGCAAGTCGACTCGAGAAAAAATTGAAAAAGAAAAGAAAGAAATATTCATCAAGATTAATTGAACATTATAAGAGTGCCACTGAGCACTGAAATAAAAAAACACTTACGTACTGATCTGGATCTTAATCATATATACAGATCAAGCCAGCCAAAGTCAACTTCAGAAACAATTAATAAGAAAAGAACGAATTAATTGAAACACTCTATATTAAGAGGTGCCACTACACTGACTTTTCTGTACAAGGAAAAAACTAGCTCTTCTGCAATATTTTCTGCTAGAGACAGAGCGACTGTTACACAGCAAAAAAAGAAAAGAAAGAGAAATACAAAACAAAAAACAAAGTCATGGCTTACCATTTGGAATCCCTCATAAAAGTTATTGATCTGATACTTTGCCATGATCATCAACGCAAAGCCTTTACAAATAAAGGCATAAAACAAATCAACTCCCTACTGGAGAAAGCTTGTTTTCTGAGAGACGCATTTGCAAATCATGATATACTAAGCCAACAAGAAGATAGTTTCGAGGATCAAATATGAGACGCCACACGAGATGCTGAAGACGTTCTTGAAACTTATTCTGTTGAGCCTAGGACCAGCCCTCCACACTTGCAGAAGATACTTACATTGTTCGCTGGATGTCTTTTTGCTTGTTTTGTAAATGAGCACGACATCCCCCTTCCAGACTTGCACAAGGTACTTGAAAACCTTGATTCCGTGAAGGACGAGATGATGAAGATCTTGGATGGGGATCAGATATCAGCAGATGATCATAGAGCGATTCCCGTTGTTGTTGCGTCATCATCATCAAGGATTGATCAAAATCCCGAGAATATCTTGGTGGGAATCACAGACAACTTACTCGAATTGAAGGGTCGGGTTTTTGGAGATTCGTCTAAACTTGAGATCATTCCAATTGTTGGGATGGGAGGAATTGGCAAGACTACTCTTGCTCGAAGTATACACGATGATCCATCTGTCTTTTCTCATTTTGATGCGCTTGCATGGTCAACGGTATCCGATGACTATAGTCTTGGCAATATTTTGCTTGACCTTCTCAGCTCTATGAACAAAAGCCGTAGAGACGGAAGGACTAGAGGGGAAGACAATACGTCAGGAGTTACTTTACACCAATGTTTAATGGGAAGAAGATACTTGATTGTATTAGATGATATTTGGCGTTCTAAGGCTTGGGATGATGTGAAGAAATTCTTTCCCGACAATAACAACGGAAGTCGAATCATTCTAACTATCAGGGATTCTAATGTGGCTACTTATGTAGACTCAAAGAGCCTACACCACCAAGTGCGTCCTCTCGACAAAGCTAGTAGCTGGGAGCTTCTAAGAGAAAAGGTTTTTGGTAAAGAAACTTGCCCTCCTGAATTGGAAAAATTCGGGATAAAAATAGCAAAAGGTTGTGGAGGACTCCCACTTGCTATTCAAGTCATCGGGGGGTTACTATCGCAAACTGAAAGAACGAAAAACTCTTGGAATAAAGTTGCACACGATGTAATCTCCGTTGTAGCCAATGAGGATGAGCAGGTCTCGAGTATATTGTCTTTGAGTTATGATCGTTTACCTTATTATTTAAAACCTTGTTTTCTGTACTTAAGTGTTTTTCCTGAAGATTATGACATAAATGCATCAAAGCTCATCAAGTTGTGGATAGCCGACGGGTTCGGAAAACCAATTCATGGTAAGAGCCTTGAAGAAGTGGCGAAGGAGCACATAAATTCCCTCATTGATAGAAATCTTATTTTTGTTTCTCGCCACACGATTTGAGGAGAAGTCAAATTTCTTCGAATGCATGATCTCTTGAGGGAATTATGTGTGCAGAAAGCTCGCGAGACGAAGTTTTTTCATGTCGTTAGTAATGAAATCCTTAAAGATCTGCGTCGGATGAATGTTCATCGACACGATGATATTGAAGATATTTGCCGCTTTGGAACAGGAAAGCTACTGGCTCGTTCATTGATATGCTTTTCCAAAACACCTGTGTTAACCCTAAAAATAAAATAAAGAAGATTACTCTTACTAGGAAAAAACAATACATGGACAATACCATTGTCATGAGTACTTCCGATGAGATGTACCTATAAAGAAAACCCCTCGGAGGATTGCCCTACCTTTCGGTCACTGACCCGAAAAGGTTTACAAGAGCACACGAGGAGGAATATAAGCGTTCCTTGGAAAGTCAAACGGTGAATAAAAATAGATATCAGCGCGGCATCGGAAAAAGAGCAAACCCCGATGGACCCGCGCGACTCCGATATCCACCAATGCGCCAAGAGGGACCACTATGGACCCCGAGTCCCATGAACTTACAAGAATACTTCCTTGCTGAACACTCCTCAATCTAAACTGCCCTCGGACCATCACCCGAGGACTCAATTTCGGAGAAAAATCAGAAGTGAATAACAGAGTGCCCATATGACATATTCCGAGGACTTAGATAAAAAAATACCATTTCAAAAGGAGCAAATTCAGCCCTCGGAGATCATATTTAACCCTCGGAGATCATACCACGCCCTCGGAGATCAAATTATGCCCTCGGAGATTACTCCTGATCATTGAAGAACGGACCCGAATAAAGAAAGAGAAATAGAGTCCCTCGAAGAATAACTCTACCACAACAATCGTACCTCAAAAGCCCTCGGAAATATCAGAAGACACAAAGACCAATCCAGTCAGCACCTAGTAGATAAGAGATAAACATTATCCTAACTTTAACACCTGTATCAAGGTAACGACAACACCTGTCCTTACCGAAACGCATGCACAATGACACCTGCCCCTACCAAAGTCTATATAAAAGTAGGTGACCAGTAGAGGAAGAAAAGGGGGAAAAAACAACCTAACTTAGCTTACTAAATACAATGGGATACTCATGTACACAAGAAAGAGAGGAGGAAAAGTTCAGTGAATAAAGGAAGGGAATATTCTTGCAAATATTGTTATGATCTCCATCTGTCATTATCTCTGAATCACGGTCAGGGCGTTCTAACCCAAATAAATATCTTCCGTTAAATAGGGAATAATTCCAAACCCGTTAACAAAGTGGCGCTGTCTGTGGGAACGCCATAACATCTGTCCTCGAGAGAATTCAGCAGATGCCAGCCAGGATGGATGATCTTTTCGAAAGTGATAACCTTCCTTTCTCGAACATCGACTCAGAAGAAACTTTGTCCAATTACGAATCAGGTACTAGAGATTTTATTAATATTCCCCGATCTGTTTATGAAAGACCTATAGATGCTGCACGAACACCCCGAAGGGGCGAACCTTTCGTACATATGTCCTCAATACTCCCCGAGACCAGGAATTTCTCCTCGGAAGGAGACACACCTCTGATGGCGTGGGACCCAAATTCAAATCCGTGGCAACAGGTACCCCGACAAACGCCTCGAAGGTATGTATGTCGTGAAGAAATTCCAGAGAGGGGTCGGGAAGAAATTTCTCGCCCCTCGGAGTATCGGGGAGAGGTTGAACATTCCTTATGGGGAATGATGGATGATTTACGAAAAGAATTAGGTGACCTCAAGAAGACCATGGCTCCTGAGGAAGATCCTACATTCAAGACCTCTCCTTTCATTCCTGAAATTGCTTCAGCTTCTATCCCCTCGGGGATGCGACCTGTCAATATCCCGTTATATACTGGAGAAGCTGATGGAAGGGACCCGCAGGATCACATCCATCAATACCTGGCCGGAATGGACCTCTCTTCCGCCCTGACCACGTGTTATGCTGCGTATTTCCTGTTACCCTCGGAGGGCGGGCCCAAGCCTGGTTTACTCACCTTCCACCTTGTTCCATCACGAGTTTTGACCGATTAGCTCATTTGTTCGTACGACAATTCGCCTGCAACCGAAGGTACCCTAAATCTGCTACACACCTTTTTACTATTAAACAGAAAAAGGATGAATCTTTACGAGATTATATAAAGCGCTTCACGGATGAAGCACTAGATGTACCCAACGTTAGCCCGACCATCATGGCGGACATATTAACTCAGGGACTCCGAACGGGAGACTTTTTTAGATACCTTATGGGAAATCGTATCACGGATATGAATGAGCTAATGCAAAAGGCGGAAGTACATATTTTGATGGAAGAGGCCGAGGGAACAAAGAAACAAATGGAGCAGGAGGACAATGAACACTTAGAGCGTGCGGAGAAAGAAGCAAAGATCAAAGAAAAGAATAAGGAAGGAAAACCTCCTCAGCGCAAAGATGAAGAAGGAGTGGTTAAGAAATTCCTCCGACCCGTGCACCTACCTCCGATGACTGTTACTCCACCAGAAGTGCTCAATATAATGAGGGGTAGCAACGAGTTACACTGGCCCAGGCCGACTAAATTCCCTAACCGAGACAAGGATACTGGGAAATATTGTAAGTACCATAAAACTTACGGGCACACTACGGAAGAATGTACTACCCTTCGTTTAGAGGTGCTCCGCCTGTTAGAAATAGGGTATTTGAAGAATTACCTCAAAGAAAATAACCCCGAGGAGCCCAAAGCACATGTTTGGAAAAGACCACGAAGGGAAGAGGAGGAGCAAGAAAGGGAAGAAAGGACGCCTAGTCGGAAGTCACGAGAGGATACCACTAGACGTCTCCGACCCCAAGAGAGAATTAAAGATCACCGGCAAAATTCACGAGAGAAAACGACAGGGTATCAGAGTCTACCTCCTCCACCTGACTCGTATAAGAGCAATCCCCCGACAGGGAGAACCATCAATATGATAGAAGGGGGTGAAATCTCCATGACACCTCAGGGTAAAAAGAAGAAATATCTGAAAGAAGCCCGACGAGCAGAGCAAGGATTATCTGTCTGCTCCATTCAAGGGTCAAAACTGCCTAGTATCACTTTCGGGCCCGAGGACCTTACAGACGTAATATACCCTCACGAAGATCCATTGGTTATTTCTGCTGTCATCTACGGGTATGAAATCCAACAGATCCTGATAGATACAGGCAGCTCCGTGAATGTACTCTTCTTACCTACCTATCTTGCTATGAGGTTGAAGCAAGACACATTGGAAACCGTTGAGGTCCCGTTAGTAGGATTCTCAGGAGAAGCCTGTCAAACCCTCAGAACTGTTACTCTTCCAATGTCATGGGGGAAAGGAGCCCTTCGAAGAACGGAATCTATTAAGTTTTGGGTAGTGGAAGCCTCCTCCCGAACGTATAATGTCATCTGCGGAAGACCATCTATTCGGGCCTTTGAGGCTATCCCCTCTACTCTGCATCTTAAAGTGAAATTCCCCACTTCTTCGGGAATCGGAGAAGTCCGAGGAAGTCAGTCAAAAGCCAGAGAATGCTGCATGAATGCCATTCCCTCAGAAGAGGACGGACCCTCACTCGGAAAGAGCAAAAAGTGCAAAACCGAGGAAACCCGAGTCCAACCTGTTGAAGAATTAAAGATGGTGGAATTAGTAGAAGGAAGCCCTGAGAAAGTAATCAAAATGGGTACCCACATGGCTTCAGCCATAGAAGGTCAACTAATCTCTCTCCTCAAACAGTTTCATCACCTCTTTGCATGGGAAGGTGGACCGCCCGGGCGAATCAGCAATAAAGTATGCCAACACTTTCTTAACGTAAAACCCGGGGCTAAACCTGTCCAACAGAAGAAAAGGAAAATCGGACCCGAGCGCAACAAGATTATCCGCTCGGAAATAAAACGCCTTCTTAGTTTAAAACAAATTTGAGAAGTCATTTATCCCGAATGGTTAGCTAATGTCGTGCTAGTACCCAAGCAGGGAGGAAGATGGCGAATGTGTGTTGACTTTACCAACCTCAATGAAGCATGCCCAAAAGATTGTTATCCCTTACCGAGCATAGATCAGTTAGTTGATTCTACCGCAGGATGCGCGCTACTATCAACTTTAGATGGAGACCAAGGGTATAACCAAATCCCAATGGCGACTATTGACCAAGATAAGACCAGCTTCATCACAGATGCAGGCACATTTTGTTATCTAGTCATGCCCTTCGGGCTGAAGAATGCGGGAGCTACCTATCAAAGGTTAGTAAGTCTTATGTTCGCAGGACTTATTGGGAAATCAGTAGAGGTTTACGTAGATGATACTGTAGTTAAAAGTAACACTGCTGAAGAGCATCTCGAGGACCTACGGAAAGCGTTGGTCATTATGAACAATTTTGGTATGAAAGTTAACCCTCGAAAATGTTCCTTTGGTATCCGAGGAGGAAAATTTTTGGGATTTATGGTTACGGAGAAGGGAATCGAAGTAAACCCCGAGAAAGCAGAAGCCATCGTGGGGTTACCTACCCCGAGGACGGTAAAAGATGTCCAAAAGTTAACTAGAAGAATGGCCTCGTTGAGTCGGTTTGTCTCCAAGTCCGGAGAAAAAGGGCTTCCCTTCTTCAAGATACTTCAGAATGTCAAGGAATTTCAGTGGACCCCCCAATGCGAGGAAGCTCTCGAAGAGTTGAAAAGGTATATGTTAAAACCACCTTTGCTGGTAAAACCTATATCTCAAGAAAAGCTATTTCTGTATTTATCGGTCGGAGAAGAGGCTGTTAGCACCGTCTTAGTCAAGGAACAAGACGGAGAACATCATCCGGTATATTACGTCAGTAAAACTCTCCTCGGAGCTGAAACCAGATATACCCTAACTGAGAAACTCGTCCTAGCATTGGTTGTTACGGCTCGAAAGCTACGTCCCTACTTTCTATCCCACCCAATTACCGTGCTAACTAAGCACCCTCTGAGGGCAATTCTTAATAAACCTGAATCATCAGGGAGATTGATAAAATGGGCCGTAGAGCTTACTGAATACGATATTTCCTATGCTCCGAGACCATCGATTAAAGTGCAAGTTCTGGCGGACTTTGTAACAGAACTTACGAGCATTGGATCCGAGGAGAAAGAACCACTGTGGCATGCATATGTAGATGGATCCTCGGTGAGTACACATGAGGGGGCTGGAATAGTTTTGGTAAATCAAGAAGGGGAGGAGGAAAGACTTCATTTTGCGGTTAGAATAGATTACCCCCTCTCTAACAATGAAGCCGAGTATGAAGCTCTCCTTATTGGTATGAGACTAGCAAGGGAAGGGGGAATGAAGAGAGTACTCCTCCATAGTGACTCCCAACTGATTGTTCAGCAAGTTAAGGGGTCATATGAGGCAAAAGAAGAAAGAATGCAAGAGTACCTCCGAGTTTTTCGTCAAAGGTCCGAATGGTTTGAAGAATATGATATAGTTCAAATTCCCCGAAAAGAAAACCAAGAGGCGGACGCTTTGTCCAAAATGGCTACACAAACAGCCGCAATACATACTCGGAAGATTACTCTACTTCATGTCAATGAATCCGAAAAGAGTGAAGGCCAAGAGGTGAATACCATTTCAGATCCCTCATCTAGCTGGGTGACTCCTATCAAGATCTATTTGAAGGATCCCGAGGGATACTCCTCGGACAAGAATATTCAGCGAATGATGTTGAGAAAAACTCTCCGATACTTCCTCAAAGACGGGATACTCGTCCGAAGAACCTATTCATGTCCCCATGCTCGATGCCTTAATGAGGAGGAGGCCCAACTAGCTTTAGCAGAAACTCACGAGGGGGTATGCGGAAGTCATACCAGTAGCGAAAGTATGGTCGGACGCTTAATTCGACAAGGCTACTACTGGCCCACGATGGCCAAAGACAGCAAAAGCCATGCCGAAAGGTGTAAATCCTGCCAAGCTTACGCCCCTCGGACCCATCAACCCGCAGCTCCTTGGGAACCCCATCTGACCCCTTGCCCATTCTCTAAGTGGGGTATTGATATACTTGGACCCCTCATCCCTGATGCCGGTCAAAAGAAATTTCTGCTAGTAGCTGTTGACTACTTTACCAAATGGGTGGAAGCGGAACCCCTGGCTAGGGTAACCGCGGGGGCCGTTATCAATTTTCTCTGGAGGAGTATTATTTGTCGCTTTGGTATCCCTCGAAGCCTGGTAAGTGACAACGGTTTGCAGTTTACTGATCAAGGATTACAAAAATGGTGCGATCATTGGGAGATAAAACATCGCTTTGCCTCCGTGGGATACCCTCAAGCAAATGGCCAAGTAGAAAGAACCAACAGAACCCTTTTGAAGAACATGAAGGCCCGGCTTGATTGGCATAAAGCTAAGTGGGTTGAGGAGATACCCGGGATATTGTGGGCCTATCGGACCACGCAAAGTGTTGCTACGGGCGAAACCCCTTTTAGTCTATCCTACGGGTGTGCAGCTGTTTTGCCCTCGGAGGTCTCCATAGAAAGCTGGCGAGTCAAGGAATACGAGGAAGTGGCCAATGGCTCAAATTTAGCCCTTGCCCTTGACCTTCTCGAAGAAAAAAGAACCCGAGTAGCCCTCCGAATGGAAGAGTACAAGGCTCGGATGTCACGATATTATAATACCAAGGTAAAACCCCGAACCTTTCAAGTTGGAGATTTAGTGATGAAACGAATAGGGGCCTCTAAGAACGTGGGTAAACTAGATCCACGATGGGAAGGACCCTACAAGATAGTGGAAATTGTAGGGCCAGCAACTTATCGTCTCGCCAACTCCGAGGAGGCAATACTTCGCAACACGTGGAACTCAAGCAACCTTAGAAAATACTATGCTTAATGTAATAATCATACATGAATAAAAAGAGTGTTCATATACGAGGGGCTATAGTACAAAAGAAATTAGAGTTGTCCGACAAAATGATGGCTCTATATATGAGACATCGGGACAACCCGATAACACTAAAAACCCTCTGTATTATGAACTAAATTGTATACTATTCATCGACAAGCTAAGACCCTCCCATGAGACGTTTCCCCTCTCGGATAAGTCTTCGGCGCTGCTCCTCGGAAAGAGAGACAGGGTCATCAAGGAACACAGTTCCGGCTGCAGAATCTCTAATGGGTGAGGAGGGAAACTCTTCGGAGATCTGACGAATGTTGAGCTCAGGAAGAAGCAAGCCCGAGGGAAACTCCAGCAAAGCCTGTATGGCATCTTGGCACAATCTATATCCTATATGCACTAAATCGCGCATCTCACCCCGAAGAGACTCACGAGGATTGGATGGACCCACCACTTCCAACACGGCCTGGACTCGGGCCATAATCACCTCTACTGCATGGGAACGAGTTATCCCTAGTAGCTGCTGACTCAGGGCATCTCTTTCCCTCGTAGCCCGCGTTAGCTGCTCCTCCGAGGACCGTATTTGACTACGTAACTCCTCAAGACTCCTTCCTAAATTCTAAACACGGGCTCTTTCAAGCACTAATTGGCGTTCCAATTCCCACGCCTTATCCTTCTCGGATTGTAACGCATGGATATGAGTCTCCTGAGCGGACTCGTGAACTTTCTTCAAATGAGTTATCTCCACTTGAGCCTCCAAGAGACCTCGCTCTAACTCGTCCCGACGACGATATACTAAGCCTGGATCTGAAGAAGAACTTCCGTAAGAACCGAGAGCATCTAGCACCATATAAATCTGCTCGAAAAACAAAGCGAATGGCATCAGACCGGACGACATGTTAGTATTAAATAAAATGAATAAATACCTCACACAGGTCTTTACAAGCTAAATCTTGGAGAACGGGTACCGAAAGGGTTTTTATCAGCTCACAATCTGTTACGTTCAATAAACCACTGAGAAAGTTTCGGCAGAATCCCACCTCTGATCCAAGAAGAGAAACATCCTGACTATCCCCGGGGGGAAGAGTTCTTCCGAGGGAAGGGTGCTCCTCGGGCGGTGGTACAGGAATACGATCAGGGATATCGTCCCGGGCCTGCAAGACCTCTGTGCCAGGGGAAAGAAGATACTCCTCTAACACGTTCACCACGGCAGAGCTACGAGGAATAGGCTGTGACACTATAGGATTCCCGTGAAAGCCTGCTTGGGAAAGGGCTGCTATCGTATCTGACGGCCCCAGAGGAATTATATAACTGACTGGGGGGGGGGGCTGCTACAGGTTCCTCCTCCTCCGAGGAAATCTCAACCATGCCCTCATTCACGAGAGGAACGGAATTACCAACCTCCGCTATCCCGGGACTACCATGCAATGCTCTCCCAAGGAAAACGTCAGTAGAAGATCCGAGGGAAAAGGTTCCCATCTCCGCTTCTGCAAAAAGATACCAGTAGAAAAATGGTCCGAGGGCACCCATAAAGTTTACAAGTTAACAGAAAGGTTAGTAAAACTTACGAAAATGAAAGTTACTGTGAAGAGGACGAGAAGTAGGGGCACATCCCTCCACCCCCTCTTGTAAACCTGCCAAAATCAAGGCCTCGGGGAAATCCAATAGCCCGGATATGTCATAAGAACCAGAAAAAAGTCCCGAGTGAAGCAATATCTCCCTCACTTGCCCTTGTGTTTCAAGGTTGGGAGCAATATATCCCAGACCCCATCGGATGGGTACCCCCCATGATCTGGCTGACTGACCTCTCGGACGGACGAAGAAAAATCTCCGCCTCCAATCCCCTCTACAAGAGTGGGAACTGGATACACGAGTGAAGGTATTTTCCTTGTCCCTATAGGTCAAGCTAAAAAAAGGAGTCCCCTCTGAGCAAGGTCGAAGGGTAAATATTGTTCCCACCCGATAAGGGGACATTGGAAGGTTTAAAAGCTCACTACGAAGGACGTACCCCACCAAATGGCTATAGGAACTTGGTGTTAACTGAGTCGGACACACCTGCCAATACCGAAAAAGTATTTGAAAAAAGGGGTGAAAAAACGTCCGTAACCCACAACGCATCTGTTTGGTATAAACGGTCATGTAACCCGAAGGGGGTGCGTAAGCCCTTTGGCCCGAGGAAGGCACTATTATGTCATAATCTTCGAAATCCAAGTTATAACCAGTGAAAAGAGATCTTACCGAGTTTTCACATTCCGAACTCATAGTGGATCCTACACGTCCTCTACCTATCAATCTGGACGGGTTAAGAGGAATCAAATCGAACTCCATAGACTCATCCGCCAAAGGGTATGGCTCCCTACCCATGAATATCTCCCTGATATGATTGACTCTACGTGAATTTGTAGATGGAATCCTACGAGCTACCCCAAGAGAGGAACTAGCACCAAGTGTCGCTTGATTTTCGGATAGATTGTCCCTCGGAGGAACCCTTGATGATCCAGAAGGACTCCGAGCGGTATCCCGAGAAGAACCGCAAGACGAAACTGAACCACTTATTCTATAATAAGGAGGCATCATCTTGTCAGGTAAGTATTATCCTCGTACTTGCAACTATGGACAAATTTGAAAGAAGATTAAAGACTAGCTATGATTATAAGATTAGAGATAGATGCATAATTGGTAAAGGGCCTAATTGCATATATATTCTTTAACTCTTGGTTAAAAGAAGAAGTTTAGACTCTTATTATGCTAACTAAGGGACACGTGTTGAAAAACTTTTTGATTAAAAATGACACGTACCCTATTTAACCATGCAAAGCAACACCTCCTACTTAAGAAATTTACTTAGTCGTCAACCTTATAAGAATTATCATTATCTGATTTAATTGAATTTTAACTATAAAAACAAAAAGTAGAAAAAGGAAATTGAACAAAAATATTTATTTATTTAAGCCGAAGAGCCCTCGTAAGGGGGAATAGATACAAAGAACATTTATTTAAAAAACAAAAAATAAAGAGAGCAAGACTAAGCCCCCGTGGAAGGAGGGAGGGGAGAAGTTGTCTCCTCGGCGGAAGTACCCAGTGGAGCAAGACGAGAAATTGGAGAAAATACTCCCCCGGAACCACTAGCTCTCGGACTCGGACTGGTGGCAGAGCGCATCGGAGACGGTGTCGGAGAATCCCGAGAAGATAGCAAACCCCCAAACCTCCCCACAAAGTAATGGCAGTCGTCGGGAGTTGGCTTCTTTAACTTGCGAAGATCGAAAGACTTTGAGAAGTCAACCTCCGACCTTATCAAAGACTTAGCCACTCTAGCACACTCCAAATAACCCCACAAAAGGTGGCCTGTCAAGAGCTCGTGAGAAGGCGTCTTGGAAACCTCAGAATGCTGCCTTGATGTTTCTTACTGGGCGAATAGAACTGCAGCATCAACCTTAGCCTGCACTTCCTCGGGAGAAAGAAAGTTTGATAACTTCCCCTCGACTGATTCAGCTCGGTCAGTACCTTGACTCAGCGTCTCTTGGAGACTCATTTCCCTTTCACCACCTTCTGCCACGGCCTTCTCAAGATCAGCGATACGAGCGGTGAATATCCTCTCGGATTCCTCCCTTTCCTTCTTTAAAAGAGCTATTTGGGCCGTTGCCGCCTTCTCGGATGCCTCCACCTCCTTGTAAGCGAACTCGGCAGCATTCAAGTTATGTTGCAAATCCTCTTTCGCCTTCTCTGCTTCATTAAGAGCGAATTCGTAGTCGGAAATCTTGGTTTGAAGAATGTCCTCCCTAGTTTGACTCTCTTTATCCTGGACTAAGAGAGGTGCCAATTGCGCTCGGAGTACTTCTAACTCCTCTATGTCTTTCCGACCGCGCTCTTCAACGGTAGTGACCGCCTCTCGAGTCTTTCCAATCTGCGAAGAAGTCAATAAGAAAAAAAGTTAACATTAATACATCAGATAACCCCAGAAGAATAGTATAGAGAAACTTACCATAAGGCCCAACCAGTTAAGACTGGTGTACAAAAACTGATACCCCTCAGCGGGTGTTGAGCTGGAGGAGGCAAAAAATTGGAGGATATCTTGGTAAGCTTCCCCCACTGACCGAGACGAGAATTGCCCCCCGGACCCACTGGGCGGAGCGGGCTCCTGGAATGTATGACCCCTCGGAGACAAGGTCACTGTTACATGCCCCCTCGGAGGAGTCGAGCCCGGTACCGGAGTCATCACTTCTGAATTTGTGAACACAGCCCGAGAACCACCAACTGTTGCGGACGGGCCAGTTACTCCCAACAGTGAATTCAGAATCCCCTCCTTCACATCTCTGTCTTCGGAAGAAGGATCGAACTCCCCTTGAGTATCCTCAGAATCCCCTCGTAAAGCTTCCTGCTCGGGAATGTTGAACTGGGCCAGAAAATCCTCCTCTACAAAAGGTACTCACTGTCAGCAAGAAAGAGAATGAAACTAGAAAAAATTATAGAAAGAGGACGAATAATGGATACTCACCGTATAATGAAGGCTCTTCTACCATCGGAGCTTTTCCTTTATCCATAGCCGCTACATCAAAAGAAAAAGCGTTAACACATCAGCAAGTGTTACGAATAAGATATGAAAATCTCATTAAAACCTTATAGAAACTTACCACGAGGAGCGGATTCGGAAACTGTCGGAGGCTGAGGAGAAGGACCCTCGGAAGACAAGTCTATTACTTCCGTAACCTTCTGAGCAGATTCTTCCTCAGTAACACTCGGAAAGATCCCCTCCTCGGAAACTCTCGAAGAAGTTCCTATATTAGATTCAGAAGCAGGTAAATTCCCCGACTCGGATTTAGAAACGGGCACCAAAGCCAAATCCCAAGAAGCAGGAGCTACTTGGCGCAAGGGAACAGCGCTCCTGATGACCCCCGTCATATCCATACATAGAAGAGAGTGGTCCTCGTAAACTCCACCCTTCTCTGAACCCATCTGCCTACTCTCGGGAGCATTAACCTCATCCTCCTCGTGATCACCCTCCTCTGGTATCTCTGAGACACCACTAGGAGTAGGCTCACTCGGACTCGACTGTAGGTAGTAGTTCGCCATGACCTCCCCTACATCAACCCCACCAATAACGGGTGTAAGCATAATTTACTACTGTACTCGGAGAAAGAATAAAAGAATAAAAGACTAAAAGAATAAAAGAATAAAAGACTAAAAGAATAAAAGAATAAATAAAGGGACTTACGAAAGAGATTCCTCGCATCGGGAGACAAAGACAAAGGCCTCTCCACGGCGTCGTCGGTAAAAACTACGTAGTGAAGACCGGAGGTCTCGTACAACATTGTGAAGTCCTCTGATTCCATCAATTTGTGCTGGGAAATTATAGGAGATAACACCACCTCCTGGTCCAGAGCATGCACGGCAGTAGTACCCTCTCGCCAATCGAAGGGTACATCCCACTCACCATTAACAGGTCCCACGAAGAAGTATCTATTCTTCCAGACGCTATGTGAGGTAATAGCAGCACCCAAGATCCTCTTCGTGGAATCCCCCGTGTTGTCCCGGTGACGAACATTATAGAAAGGATACCCCCCGGGTGACACCGCCACGTCAAAGATCGAAAGAAAATGGTCCACCGAGCACTCTAGCCCATTCACTTGGCACCAAAAAACATAAATACAAATAGCAGCAAACCCGTTCGGCACCATTTGACTCGGGCAGATATTACAAGTCTTGAAAAGCTCACAGAAAAAAGGTGACATGAATGAACGCCACCCGTACTTCACCTGGGCAAAAAACACTGTCAACATACCCGGAGGAGGATAACATGCCCTCTCATCCTTCGTCGGGATTCAGAATACCATATTCTTCTGAAGGACCCCGGTTGAGGTAAACAGATCCGCTACCTGCCTACGAGTAGCAATATTCGGCACCTTTTCCACCTTGGCGAAAGTCCGAAGAGGCGGCTCCTTCGATTTGGGAACCCTAGCTTTTTTCGAGGAGGTGGCGCCGCCCTCGGCAGCAGCAGCCATCTCTCCCTTGCGTTTACGAGTAACAACGCCCACCTGAATACTCCTCACACTCGTAGAAGTGTTAATCGGAGCAGTAACTTCCGAAGAGGTAGCAGCGACAACGGGATCAGTGTTGGTGGAAGAAGCCATCAATACAGTGGTGAAAGAAGAATGTTTTTAAAGAACAGAAAAAGAAAGAGTATAGTTGCTGAGAATTTGAAGTGCGAAAGATGAAAAGCGGAGATTAGAGAAGGAGATTATTGCCGTAAGAAAAAGATGTCGTGAGAGAATGGAGAAGGGAATGAATAGTTCTCCTATTTATAGGAGTATAAAGACCAAACGGTCACAAAATTCCCAAACGTGGAGCATATTTAAAGCTCCACGTACGCTCCGCGTCCACCACGCCGTTACATATCTGAACGTTGCCAACGGTCAGATATTTTGAAGTTTGAAGCCAATCAACGGCTATTTACAACCCCTGCTCCGAAACCTCCACGTGTGAGGGCAGTACCCCCAGGGGCAAGAAGGTAATTTCTATATAATCCGTTTTTGAAATTAATGCATATTCCCTCGGAAAAATATATATAAAGAAGACCAAAACAAGAACTAACCCCTCACCTCACTGAGGACGATGATTAAAATTTCGTATGTCTCTACGAGGACAATCGAAATTTGGGGGGGCTAGTGTTAACCCTAAAAATAAAATAAAAAAGATTACTCTTACTAGGAAAAAACAATACATGGACAATACCATTGTCACGAGTACTTCCGATGAGATGTACCTATAAAGAAAACCCCTCGGAGGATTGCCCTACCTTTCGGTCACTGACCCGAAAAGGTTTACAAGAGCACACGAGGAGGAATATAAGCGTTCCTTGGAAAGTCAAACGGTGAATAAAAAATAGATATCAGCGCGGCATCGGAAAAAGAGCAAACCCCGATGGACCCGCGCGACTCCGATATCCACCAATGCGCCAAGAGGGACCACTATGGACCCCGAGTCCCATGAACTTACAAGAACACTTCCTTGCTGAACACTCCTCAATCTAAACTGCCCTCGGACCATCACCCGAGGACTCAATTTCGGAGAAAAATCAGAAGTGAATAACAGAGTGCCCATATGACATATTCCGAGGACTTAGATAAAAAAATACCATTTCAAAAGGAGCAAATTCAGCCCTCGGAGATCATATTTAACCCTCGGAGATCATACCACGCCCTCGGAGATCAAATTATGCCCTCTGAGATTACTCCTGATCATTGAAGAACGGACCCGAATAAAGAAAGAGAAATAGAGTCCCTCGAAGAATAACTCTACCACAACAATCGTACCTCAAAAGCCCTCGGAAATATCAGAAGACACAAAGACCAATCTAGTCAGCGCCTAGTAGATAAGAGATAAACATTATCCTAACTTTAACACCTGTATCAAGGTAACGACAACACCTGTCCTTACCGAAACGCATGCACAATGACACCTGCCCCTACCAAAGTCTATATAAAAGTAGGTGACCAGTAGAGGAAGAAAAGGGGGAAAAAACAACCTAACTTAGCTTACTAAATACAATGGGATACTCATGTACACAAGAAAGAGAGGAGGAAAAGTTCAGTGAATAAAGGAAGGGAATATTCTTGCAAATATTGTTATGATCTCCATCTGTCATTATCTCTGAATCACGGTCAGGGCGTTATAACCCAAATAAATATCTTCCGTTAAATAGGGAATAATTCCAAACCCGTTAACAACCTGGAAAAGTAAGTCTTATTTTTAATAAAGCGCCGTTGATGAGGGTGTTGGAATTGTCAAGAGTAACATTTGATCAGCTACCAACAGATATACTACAACTTGCCAATTTAAGGTACTTGGCAATCACTTGTAAGGGCGGACTTCATCCAGGTATTATAACAAGTTGTAGGTATCTACAAACCTTAATTTTTCAGAGCATGTACCATTCTATAAATGTGTCTCATGAAATTTTTCAAATGCCACATTTGAGAGAGATGGTGTTCATCGGCAGTCAATTAAGGTGTGATTTTAAGAAGTCAAAGAAACTTGTTGTCCAAGAGAAGCTGCATACTGTCATGGGATTAGAAATATCGCCTAATTTTAGAGTCATTCCTGCAAAACTCCCAAACCGGAAGAAGTTTGGGATCCACTACCCCCTTCCCCTACACCTTTAAATCTTTTAATTCAGAATTTGTTGACCTGTCATGTTTGCAAAAACTCCAAACACTCAAATTCAGAGGTAATAACACAAAGCAGTCCGACAAGTTCTTTATGAACCTCAAACTCCCAATGCCCCTCAAAAAGCTGCAAATTGACTGTGTAGGAGTAAGCGAACAATACATGAAGGCAATAGGTATGATGCCCAATCTCGAGTTTCTCACACTGAGGTGCATTTCCGTTTCAACAACAAGTCGTTTTTGGTTCTTAAGTTTGTGGAATTTGTTGAGTGGGAAGCCGATGAGACTCACTTCCCCATACTCGAGCACCTCAAGATCCACGCTTGCAAATCATTCAAAGAGATCCCCTCGGGTATTGGAGAAATTCCAACTATGAAAAAGATCCAGGTGTTGTATTCAGCAGAATCCATCGCGGCTTCAGCAAGAAATATACAAGAGGAACAACTCGAGTTGGGTAACGAACTCCTTCAGGTTCATGTGGAGGACAAATGGTCCTCGTAAAAGCCCTCGGATGTGTCTTGTATTTTAAGGGATTATTTTTATGTGTGCTACTTCAAGGTTTTAGTTTTTGAGTGATTTTTTTTTCTTAAAAAATAAAATTGTAATTTTTCAGTGGACTTCCGTAAAAGGCGTATATGTATGCGCCTTTTATGAGCGAATTTTTTTTATTCCCAATTCCTATGCCTTCTCTATTTCCTCAATCATATATTGACGCATAGTATATATAGTTCACGTATATTAAACCCCACATTAATCCATTAAATTAATTAATTTAATCTATACTATGGAATTAAATATTTTCTTTCCTCAAATAAAATAATTGTAGAGGTCCACGAACAAAATATCTTTGGTAAAGAAATCAAATAATATGTTAGGTAAAGAAATCCAAATCTCTTGCAATAAACAAAAAACGTTATTCAAAAAGCAAAATGAAAAATATGAGAATTAAATACTGCATTATAACTGTATATTTCACAATCTCGATAAAGTTTCCAATCACATATTTATTCGTTTCTTTGATTTTCAAAAGGTGTGAAGGAAATACTCCCTCGTTGTGCACACTTAGTGATATATTCAATATTGTTTATATACAATATTGAGACTGTATAAAACGTAGTATTATTTTCACATCAATATATATAGATTGCATTTATTAAAATATTAATAATTTTATCCACTATAAATACCACATTTTTTAATAAGTGTGCTTCATTTTAAGTTTAACATGCGAATACTTGTTATTAAACAAAATGCATTAATTAACGATATTGATGATGCTATTTCTCACTTGACTTTTTTTTTAAGATATAATCTTAAGTTCTTTTTTTTTTTTCATTTTTTGTTGCAAGAGATTTTGATTTTTTTCACTTAGTAGATTAGTCACGTGGGCCTCTGAGATCTGATCTACATGATTTTATTTGAGGAAAATAAAATATTTAATTTCATAGTATAGATTAAGTTAATCAATTTAATGGATTAATGTGAGGGCTTAATTTATGTGGGCCTATACATGGCACATGTTCATATATGATTGAGGGAATAGGGAAGGGAATAGGAATTGGGAATAGAAAATTTTCGCTCGCCTTTTATACTAAACGTGTACTTATAATACTATTGCACTCGGGATTTTTGTTCTAATCTAAATTGGTAGAAAGCAGAGATATAGTAGTTGGTTAATGTTAGTACAACTCATGGAGAAAAAAAAGATTGAGTTGGTTTACGTACAACTCATGAAAGCTGGTAGCTAATAATATTTACTGCATTGCGGTCGCTATTGAGGTTGTATCGAAAAAAAAAATTCTAGAATATTTATGATTTTTTTTTTTTTTTTTTCAACAATACAAGAATTGTTGTGTTTTGTATCCAGTTTGAGGAGATTTTGTTTTTCTAATGAAAACAAGAAAAAAGTTTAAAAAGCAATGAAAAAAAACTATGAAGATATTAAAAATTTGGAAGATATGAAAAGTTTAAGAAAAGAAACTATAAAGAATTGGAGAATTGATTGAAAACTTAGAAATGTTTTTGTAAAGATGTGTTGAAAATATAGAGTGTGTTTGGAGGAAAGTGCTTTAGAGATTTTTTTTGAAGATTTGTAAATATTTTGAAGATATGACAATGAGGATATATTTATAGTGCGAGCTTGAAAAGTTTTGAATTTTCATGTTTTTGGAATTTCCCGCTCACCCGCCACAAATTTCGGCCATTAGCTACTGGATTCGCGTCGCAAATCGTAAAAAAATTAAATGTTTTTGGACTCCCGTCAAGTTTCTCGATTCTGGTAGCTTGAATACTATCGGCTACCGGAATGTGGTAGCTAATAGGTAGATCAACGACGGGAAATCGATACATGTGACAAACTAGCCACCGCCTGTCCGTCGCAACTGTGGTTGAAGATTAATAGCTACGGCCTAACTGTAGCTAATATCATGTATTGTTTTTTGTGGATTGCCTTGTATGATTTTGATTACTATATGATTTAAGTTAAGTAATATTATGTAAAATTAAGTAATAATTAACTATTATACTAGTAATTGACTTATTGTTAAATAACTTCTTCTGATTAGAGTAACAATGTACGTACCTACATATATATTTGTTTAAACTCTATAATTAATCTTATGAATTTTTTATCATGCCTCGTATGTGATCGAGTTATCGTTATGACGTGATGTGTCATTACGACGTGATATTACGATGTTTTTATTAGTATCTCATGTAATGATATATGAGATATAGAGTATTACATATATAGTATATCACGTACCCAAAACTTAGTTTCATTATGAACCGACATTATATATAACTCAAAAAAGAAACTAAACCAATAATAGATGTTTATTCAACTAATTATTACTTTTTATTGATGTAATTGATAACAAACAACCAATTACATGTAAAATAATCGTTGACAAAGCATAATTTAGAAACTTGAATATTATTGTGCTCGCATGGCCGTCGCTAATGACCCTCAATAGCTACGACTCGCCCGTAGCTACTGTTAGGGTTCAATGCGACTGTAAGGATGTAGTTAATGACAGTCAATAGCTATGGCCTGACGGTACGTACTGTTAGGGTTCAGATCCAATAATTTGAAATGTTACCATTGGAATGTGTTTAGCGACGAGGACATCGTAGCAATTATAACGGTAAAATTCATCAGCTACCGCTGAGCCGTTGCTAATCTAACGATAACTGTTATTAGCGATGGCTCGGTGGTAGCAAATGACAACGGGAACCATTATTCACGGCTGACATGCCGTAGCTAATGATGGTTACTGTTGCCATTTGCTACGGCTCGACGGTAGCTAATACCGGGTGTCTTCTTATAAATTCCTCTCATCTACTCATTTTGAGAATGCATTCCACTTCCACACCTTTCTTTAGGTGTGGTTTTTTTGACTACCTGATTTCGTTTCTTATCTCATTTGCACGAGTATTTATTTTTTATATTTAATAAGATTACTTATATTATTTTTTTCGTGGTTGTTGGTTATTACATATTATCATACGAGGCGACAAGGCTAGACGTGGTCGATATAGATACTTGATGATCGAGATTCTGCTCACCAACAAGTATGTATTTTATACTACGCTTGTGATGTTTGTTTTATATAGTGTGTATATATTGTTTAATTAATGAAATAAATTGCAATTATTGGTTTTTAATTACTTTGATAACGAATGGATTACCGTGGCGATAGATCTTGGATGTATGGTAGGTTAAATAGCAATGGTCATTTGAACAAGAGTTTTGTTGTTGGAGTTCAGCCGTTCCTAGATTTTGCTTCACAACAATCATATTATTTAGATCTAAAGAACCATTTCAGGCGCCCGTGTTTGAAATGCCATAACAAAAAGTGGTTGGATCGAACCACCATACGTAGTCATCTGTATAAGTCGAGATTCACTGGTCAATATTGAATTTGGGTGTCGCATGGTGAGTAATTTAGTGGGGTTCGACATTGTATTTTGATTACTCACCTAGGCCGCCGCGGGTTCATACTTCTAGTCCTATACATAGCCCTGTTCATGTTAATAACTTTAGAGAAATGATCGTGGATGTATATAGGGGACAATATGCATTTGAAAAATTACGTGACGAAGACCCAAATCCTGATGTCAAGGCGTTCTTCGAGTTGATGAATTTGGGCACCGTGAAGTTACATAGTCAAAAGGAGAAATCTATACTCCAATGGATTTCAGAGTGTTTGGTGGTAAAGATTATGCACAAAGTTAGTAAAGCCGCATGGAATTTTATCTACAAGAAGGACACACAAGAGGCTCATATTCAATGAAGAAGTGGTGAGAAAATGAGAAGAATTGTGGACAAACTACAATCAGTTCCTTTTGAGAACACACAAAAAAGATCCAGGAATTTGGAACGAGTCATAATTGGTGTCGAATGAGCATTTTTTGGGAATTACCTTATTGGTCCTCAAACTTGATTCGACATAATCTAGATGTCATGCACTGTGAGAGGAATTATTTTGATAACATCAAGAATACGGTGATTGACGATGCTCAAACTAAAGACAATGTCAAGTCTAGACGAGATTTTGAGCTCTTGACAACCGAAATAACATATTTCTAATTCCTAGTGGTAATAGATATGAGTTGAACAACACCAAGACAAGATATTGTCTAACTAAGGATAAAAAGAATAATGTGTTGGATTGGTTGACTGATCTTAAGTTTTCAGATGGTTATGCCTCAAATTTAGAAAGATGTGTGCAAAAACAAAAAGAAAGATTGTATGGGATGAATGCAGAGATTGATCCCCATTGTCTTTGGTGACTTCCTACCAGGTCCTATTTGGGGTCCGTTAGTGGAGATAAATCATTTTTAGACCTATTTGCGCTTTAGGGGTTTCAGCAACGGATATGGCATAACTCCAGGAGTCAATAGTTGTTACGATGTGCAAGTTGGAACTGATACTTCCACCATCATTCTTTGATTTCATGGAGCATTTGGCTATTCATTTGCCGTACAAGGCTAGAGTTGGGGGACCAGTTCACTATAGATGGATGTATCCATTTGAGAGGTACGATTGTCGATTTTGAATACAATTAATTGGGTGTCTTATTCTTTTGTGAGCTATTCGGTTTATTCGCTAACACTCGTTTTATGCAGGCTTATGTATGATATTAAAAAATATGTGTTGAATAAAGCGCGTGTCGATGGATCGATTGCCACATCATACATACTATCGGAGATCGCCAATTTGTGCTCTCAATATCTAGATATATCCATTCCTACGAGATTTAACCATCTCAACAGGAACAAGACATTCGACAATGCAGATTAGGCAGATGAGCTTTCAATATTTCACAAGAAATGAAGTCCAGTAGGAGCATTGAACATGCAACGACAATTGACGAGGGATGAATTGGATCAGATTGAACTATACACAATTAATTGTCCAGAGCTTGATGGTTGGCTCGAGTGAGTTACATTTCATCTTGTCTTGTACTTACATTTAATTGCACTTACTAAACCTATATCTTGTCTTGTTTGCTAGTAACATTGTATTGTATATGACACAGGTTGTTCGAACAAGAAGAATGTGCCAATCTCCGTCCCATGGAGGTCCAAAAGAAAAGTAACATAAAATACGTGGCATGGTTTAAGCATGCGACTTCTAGCGGAAACTTCGAGATTGATGACTGCCTGAGACCTTTCATCAATGGACCAGCATGTACAGTGAGCAGGTATGATGGGAACATATTGAACAAATTTCGATTCCATATAGAGAGGACGATTGGGCCAAAGAAGAGTGATTGTAGCGAAGTTTATGTGGAGGGGAGCATGGGGGAAGAGACGCCACAAGTGGAGTATTGGGGAGGTGTACGACCACTATACATATTTCTATTCAAATGTAAGTGGTATGATATCAACCAAGGAACTTCAGTAGGCCAAACATACCAACTATTGATATTAACCCACGACGGTGTCTCGCGACCAATGAGCCATTTATTTTTGCCAATCAAGCCTTACAAGCCTACTATACCCCGTGCCCATGTCAGACATGTCGAAGAGGATGGTGGGTTGTATCCATGATACCAGCTAGACACATAATTGACACGTCATCATTGATGGATTTAAGCAATGAGCAAACTGGAATGCCGACAGAGGTGTTGCAAGAGAATCAATCTGAATGGTTGGACTTGTGTGTCGAGTTGAGCTCATTTCATATGGATGTGCAATTAGGGGTTGGTGAATTTGAGTTGGTTTAAGATGTGAGTCGTGCTACTATTGAACTAAAAAAGAGGAAAGACATTGATTCAGACGAGGAAGAAGATGTTGATTCAGAAGAGGAAGAAGAGGAAAGTGACGATTAGCTAGGCATGTTGTCATTTGTATTAGTTAAACTTAATTTTTCGAGTTATGTTTCATTATTAAGAATTGATATTTCTTTACTTACACATTCACTTGTTGCACATAATTAATTTTGCTTGCAAATCACGGCATACTAGAAATCACTACAAACTAAAAATCACGAGAAAGATCTTTAGTTAAACATAACAATTTTTTTTCCAACGTATATAGTTACATAACATGACTTAATTACATAACATGACTTAATAAGCAAAGTTTTAAATAACTTACAACATAAAAGGTACATAAATAACATTTTAGATAAATAAACATAACTAAAACTATCAACTCTGGCCAAGATCCACATCCTCACGAATGGCTCCCTCGTCGCTAGATACATCGTCCAACCTTAAAGCATTGTATGCGGCTTGTGAAGCCTCTGCGTCGTCCATGTATCTCCTGAAGAGTATATCATCAAAAGGTGTGCCCCTCGAAGTGCTCGACGCTAATGGATCTCGTCTACTCTATGGAGGCCTCGAAGGCTGAACGACAGGTGGCGGCATGGTACTAGGATAAGATCTATGAGCATCAGCCATAAATCTAACTGGAGGTGGTGTAGACTGTGTACACGTACGCATCTCGAATGCCTAGGTCAACTCACGTATATATCCGACAACCTCTCGCCATCTCGCACCGTCAGTCGCCCTCAGCTTCTCGTTGTGCAGCTCCAAGTCCTCCACGTATGCCTCGTCAAGTAGTGGATCCATTCGCCAGTTGATGCCAAAACTCTCTTGATGTGCATCCATAGGCAATCCCTTTTGCTTCCCTTTCTTTGGATCTCCAGCCACCATGCGCCATTCATTGGGATCAAATATTGGCCAATCGTCATGATGCCTATGCTGAAACTCCTTGCAATATGCCCTCTGTTCATTTTCAAAATTTAAGTGATATTAGTATGTAGTTTGATATATTTTTCAAAAATAAATAACAATTATTTAAGTGAAGTGAAGATAATTACATGAATAGCCTCAAACGGTCCCTCAAGCCAAACACGTCTCAATGGCCATCCCTCTCTCGCCCTCTTTAAAGTCTTCATTTGGAATAAAATCAGATCATACAAAGACGAATATAAAGCTGAATCGTGTTTCCATAAATAATTTGATGCGAAAATATCTATTTTTATAAGGAAGGTATAGGAATCGCTTTCAAAATTTCACCAACCATCTTTCCTTATTTTACATATCACGATAGTTGTTCTAACTATATGGAAAGATTATATATTCAAAATACTTATGGAAATATTCAAAACATAATCAATAATCATATAATAAAAGTACATAATTATCTAAATAATAAACACTTTAATTAATAAGAGTTAGACCGATAATTTTGGTCCTAACAATTTATTTTTATCTTTTCTTTTGGTTAAATGCCTATGGAGGGGAAGTGTTTACTCTTTGTGTGGTAGGTTGGTCTGGTGGGGGGTGGTATCAGTTAAGAGGCTGTATTTTTGGGGAAATCTGCGGTTGGCGTAGTAGTGCATTATGAACTCGCTATTTTGAAAATCATGGGTGAAACTACCGAATTTGTCAATGCTTTGAGAACCTTATTTGTCATAGAATTACATAATAGAGTAGACCCAAGGCACTATCGATTCGCAAATCGAAATACATATCCTCAGACAATAGATTAAAATTCGGCCGAGCAGCCAAACTAAAGAGGAAACTGAGCTCATGTCGCCTGCACTCTGCCTTTTTCCCTCTTATTTTGCTTCTAACTTCTACGACTCTGTTAGTTGCTGAACAACTATCCGGTGCAATTCCAGGATGCGACTCTAGGGTGGTGGTCCCCTTGTTCCTATACTTATGATATAACCATTAATAGTTGTCACATTCCAAGTAGGCTCACTGAGAAAACATACGTAAATATTGAATAAAACCCCAAAAAGTTGAATCATACTCGTTAAATCTATAATTATGGCAATTCTTTGAAGAGGTCTAGTGATTGACCTTTTATGTATTACGGTATCTTCGATTGAAGGTCTTCCAAAAAGGGATGCGAGATCCCACCATGTAAAATCCCCATTTTCCTTATAATAATGACACAACTTATGTGCATATCAAAAAGTAATACCTTACTACATTATAAAAAGTATTCATTATTTTAACGCAGTTTTAAAGTATGATTTTTATCATATGAAGAAAGCACCTCACACAGTGCTTCCCACTGATCCTCTCGCATTGGAATCGGGTTGTCGTTCAAGTCCCATGTAGCCGACTCTATAGTCAAGATACTTCTAAAGCAAAAGTGTCGCTCTGTTAAGCGTTCCAAACTATATAGTATATCATCGCTAGTGAACTCTTTGTTCTTGGTGTAGTTTATGTGATTGGTAGTGTTGTTGAGGACCATATCCCAAAATCTGGAATATTCAAGGGGAACACAACTCGTACCAGTTACTGCCTCCGACTTCAGGAGCACAATAAGTAGGAGATCAAGATCCTCATTCCAATCTCCATCGCAGAAGTGTCTAGCTTGGTACTCTGTGGGGCGATTTAAGTTAGACATGCATTTTGCTTGGAGTTTGATGAACCAAATGCATGCGACCACTTCTAATATATAGAATGAGGATGACCATCATAGTGGATGAAAATAGTCAAGGGTAGTAGATTTGTAGACATGACATGATGCATCTAAATCTCCATTATTTGAATACACTCTTCCACAAAACAACAAAACATGTAAAGTAATGGAATATAGTTTGAACCAAGTACACATATGTATGATCTTACTTCAACTATTGAAATATGAAAATGATGTCACTTTTGTGCTGCATGTGAACACATTTTGGATGCACTAGGCGTGAAATTACAGAAATACCACAAAGAGAAATGTTACTGACTAACCAATTTTAATTTGCAAATAAACACCAAGATAATTCTAATTTCAAATGATTCATCACGCCAAATCCATTCCTTGAAAGGTAGCACAAAAAATGACAAAACAAGTTGTAAGACAACCATAATTACTACAAGATTATTTTTCAAGTGAGGTAAACGCTAGAGCTGTCCTCAGTCACATACCCCATATCAAGCGACACCCAATCAGATCCGAGTAATTATGGTAGCTCCAATGGATTATCAAATGTCCCAATCTTCTCATCTGTTAGTAAAGCAACACACATGTGTTTGAAAATTGTGTAGTGCATATCATCATATGAGAATCCTTTCAGACGAAAGTGGCGTTGAATGAGATTCTCCTTCAAAAGTGACAAGTGATATTCGTTAGAGGCTTTGTACTCTTAAAAAGTGGACATAAAAGGATAAATACGTAAATTTTCAAATGATCTAAATTATTTATTACCTTCTTTATCAGATGGTTGTACTCATGCCCCAACACTAACCAGTTTCTACTGTCAGGGTTGAAGTCCACCCCTGAGAGACTAATGAATTCCTCAAACAAGTTAAAATGCAACGTTAGTGCCGCAATCGTTTTCCTCACCTCCATTATAGTGTACCTCTCATTTCCATGTTTCCCTTTCTTCCTGCAAAGTGACAATTGAGGGACTGCATTCTCCATCTGTAATGGAGCAGAGAGGTCCATGTTCTCACCTAAGCCTTTTAATAACAAAAGAACACCTAAGGCTCCATTCGAACATACATTTGTCTCATCAAACACTTTCTTGAGCCATTGGATTCTCGTTAGAATAACCATGTTGGCCAATGAGTCTACCATAGTCATCACAAATGTAATGGAAAAGAGCTGCAAATAATGAATAGCATTAACATTAGGAGATTATTTGATTAGAATCCGCATATCATACATAATACGTTAGGTCATATGCACTCCCACCATTTGATTGAACATTAAAATACACAAGTTCTAACTTGAGGAATACTCTCAAACTGATGTAAAAAAAACATGTTTTATCATCACTTCTTGACATAGAGAATCACTAAGGGAATAATAACAACAAAAGGTAAGAAAAAGACTACAAGCCATGCAAGACAACAACATATAACTGCCACTTTAGTCAAGACTATATAATCCACACTTTGTACTCAAACTGCTAGAGTCCTCGTGATTTCACTCTTGTGCTCAACACTGTGACTATCGGTATGATTCATCGTGGTTGTTATTGTATAATGGCTGATTCATAGTGTTTGTAGATCCCTTTTCACTCGGTGCAGTGCGGTTCACGTTCATAGTTGAAACCTTAGAATATGGGCATTTTTTCGTAGAATAAGATGGTCCTCCAAAATAAATAAAAAAGGTGATCATGGTATGAGGGACATTTGTAGTAATAACATTCGGGTCTTGTTAAAGTGTCACTTGCTATTAGATAGAGCATGGGTACCTGGCCACATGTACAATGTACAACTTAGGGGACAACCATTTAAGATGGGCTAATTTATAATTCACCTATTCAACTACAATGGGATAGATGCAATATTACATATAACATCCTTGTTTCTATGTATATAACCATATTAAATGTTTTAGCACAAACCACAACCCAAACAACCCTTATTGAATTCAACTACCCCCAAAATATATTCACAAACTTACTCACGCATTATTCCCTTTATTTCAACCAAAACACACACAAACCATCCAAGAAACAAGTATCACAAAAACATTCGAAAAGAATTACATAAATACTCCTTAAAGTCATTTCTAACATACCACCATCACAAGTTAAGCTATTATACAAAACTTTTCATCAAAAGGGTGATGTTAAATTAAAATCAAAAACCCTAAAATTGAAGTATGATTAATGGAAAGACTCGATGTAAGAAGGATAACAAATTACTGATGGAGATGGAGGATTTCACAATTGTTGGGGAATTCAGACCGATTTGACACGAGTTCACACTTTTTCTAGGCTTTTGCGTAGAGAATTGCAGCTTATTGAGTTTGGGGGAAATGACTAGACGACCCCGCCCATTAAAGTCTCTTTCCCAGGGAAAATTTAGTAATATCAAATAATTTAGTATGACTTATATGTTTATTTCATGAACCAAAGAGGATATTAAGTTTAATTACAAAGTAGTAACAAATCACTTTACGAAGACCAAAGCAGTTACAAAAACCAGTTATTAATTTATCACCTTATTAGCTGATACTTTATAACTACTGAAATGAAGTGATACAAATTAGTATCGAAACCAAACGCACTTTCATTATATATAATATATAGACTAATTGTGCAATTTTTCTATATAAGTTTAGAAAAATTGGGGGGTGGGGGTGGGGGGTGTCTACCCTAGCCCACCCCTAAATACGTTCTGCTCCAACACCTCCATATTCCTAGGTGTTGTAAACTCAACAAGCTCCTTTCGGTTATTTGAGAGATTGCGACTCTGAACGATCTCCTTCACCTCAATGTTCATGTATAGTACTAATAAAAGCATTGGACATGTTGATTCATGATTCAGTCTCTACTCGTAAATTGTCATAAATGAAGGTTTGTAGCAAACTTCATCGCCATGGGTAGAATAGCTTGATCAAGTGAAGATATAAAGGCGAGCGTCCTTTGAAAGAAATAACCAAATTGACTACATCACATCATCATAATCCCGACTACACCTAATATTTCATACGTCTTTAGGGGGCAACAGAGGATAGTTACTAAATACTCGTGCCTTGACACTAGGTTGATAAAGATCTAAGACTTTATCAAATCAGCCCCATTGTTTCTGGACAAATGAGTTTTGTTTCTCAAAAGATCACTTGTCTTAACATTTATAAACAAAATTATTCTTAAGCAAGAGACTATCAAGATAACTCTGTTTTCATTATATACGTAAAAAAAAAAAACTTTGAGGACAAGATCATTAAGTAGTTATAAATTCATAATTATTTAAAGTGAAGTGAAAATTTATATGTTGATATTTTTTGTTGAACTGATATCACTCCACTTTCATTACTTCATTTAGGGATAAAAAGGTTTTTGGCAAGTAGCACTCCTGTGTTCTGAGAAACAGGCAAGAAACCCCCCCGTGTTTTGAAAAGAGGCAAAAACAACCCCTGTGCTTTTAAAAACATAGCAAATTACTCCCTTCTCTGCAAAAGTGTTTTGCACTTGCCAAGGAATGAGAGTGGGGATTTTATTTGAACTTAAATCATTCCAAAGCCCATTAATACTTTTGTCCTTAACTTTTAGGAAATTACTTTTCTGACCCAACAAGTTTTATTTTGTTCAATTCTTTTCGAAACTTTAAAATTGGTATCAGAGCCTAGGTTTATTTATTAGTGTGGAAATTTATTTATTTATTTAACACCGAACTACTTCATGAGAGGAGTATTTTACAAGCATGAATAATCCAATTATGGATGACATTTGGAACCCCCCAATTCAGTTCTTTTATAAAGGACCAAAAACTACAAGTATAAAGTATTTTATACATACTTTAACCAAGTGCCTTGCCGTTCAAAAAACGTTTATTGAACATCACGAGGTTCTATGTTGCGACCTAGAACAACAAACATGTCCCATGAATAAAGCTAGACTTGAAGGAGTCGAGCGAATAAAAATTAGCCTTAAAAAGGCCCACAAGAAAAGTGTGATACTAAGCCTATAATGCCGGGTATCACTCTTGAATACGAGCTTGATCTCTTGATGAAAAAACTTGAGATCCTTGCTGGCCAAAGACCAATTAACATCCACAACGTAAGAGCCAAATACGTGGCGGTTAATGGTCTTACGGCGGAGATCGGAAGGATTAAAAGATTGATCATCGAAAGAGAGAATAGATGAGAAATTTGGTGTTACCAAGTTTCAATGAGCTCGAGACCGATAGCACCAAGCTATCCCAAGACCTCAGAGAAATCCAGAAGACAGTCCAAACATATGGTAACCATTTGTACCATATACCCGAGCAACTTCAAGAGCTCCAAGACAGGCTTGAAACCATGTCTAGGCGTCAAAATGAGGTCTTGGAAAATCTGATAGATGTCCAACAGAGAATGAAGAAGTGGGAATCACTACCCAGTTCTCTAGGAAGAAAGCGAGGAGGATGACTACCACCGTCTTATGGAACGGAGCCACTTCTACATCAGAAAGGAAAAACTGTAGAAGTGAAACGAGAATTGACCGAGGGAGAAAAACTGAGAGCCCTATTAAGAGGAGAATCAGTTCCTCGAAGGATGCCATGACAGCCCGGATTCATCTCGACCAGGTTAACTTCGGGAACCTGCAGGATCTAAACGACCTTGCAGAATCATTCGTCGGACTAAATCTGGTGAATCTCAAAACTCAACAAATAACTCAATATGCAGAGTCTTCCACTCACGCTCCACCGACGATACCAGAGGATAGCGGAGTGAGCAATCCCCCACAGCAAGATGAGCCCATGCCACACCAATGAGACTTTGTTCATGGAGGAAATCTACATCCAGATTTCATAAAACCAGGCATAACCGGATCTCGAAGGAGACCAGACATAAGGGAAACACCATATTTCAACTTCCAGCTCGACCCGATACATCCGTATGGGTTAATGCTCAATCTGGACACCCTTGATTTCAAAAACAGGGAGCTTCTGATTGACGATTGGGCCTCAGCAATGAGGATTGCAACGGGAACCCTTGATCTCAACAAAGAAGCATTCATATTGCTGCTTAATATGAGTTTGGAAGGGTCAGTCAAGATCGCCTGGGAATAAACAGACCAGGGAACCAAAGAAGAACTCGCAGCAGGAGAATCTATGAAGAATATCGTAGATAAAATGGCAAAAGTATTTAAGATACTTTTCATTGGAATTGGTTACTTCGAGGATTCAGAAGGAAACTTTGGAGGAGACCGAGAGCAAGCCAGGAGATATGAAAGAGCAATGTATAGTCTTGAGTTACACGACATATGTAACATAGACTTATACATAAAACTCTTCGCCGAGTACAAGTGGAAGTCGAAGGTGAGTAATGATACAGTAATTTAAAATGTTTCGAAAAATGAAAATAATGAATCAGATCGTTTAACAAAATAAATTTTGTGTGCAGTGAAATTAAGAAGTATTGTTAGCCAATCAATCATAAGAAAGTCTTGTGCAAGTTTTCAGAACCATACCCAAATCTGAAATCAAGCATTTGATTACGGCCATTATTCTTTTTCCTGTACTGTCTTTTGCTCAATAATTTATCGGACCTCTCTCATCTTTGTAAATTATGACGATCAAGTTGATGATATATTGCGCAGTGATAATCTGGGCACGACATTGAGCAACTGGGCACGAATATGTAAATAAATAGAAAACTGGAAGTCGACTTGGGAAACGATTACAAAGAAAACAACCGAATACATCAATCAAACAAGAGAGAATATTACATAATGATCTGGATCTTAGTCATACAATACGTAGCCAGCTACAATTTAATTATATCCAATGCAAGTCAACTTTCAGAAAAAATTAAAACGCTAGAGAAAGCAACTTGCCACGAATATAAGAATAGAATGCATTAAGAAATACTTAGTGATCTGGATCTTATTCACACTTCGAGATCAGGGCAGCTGAATTTTATTAGAAAATTAAAGTCAACTTAGGAATTGAGAATGGGCAATAATATTCAAGATTAATTGAATAGACGTAAACATTATAAGATAGTCACTCCGCACTGGATAGTCTATAACAGCAAAATATTTATATAGTTAATATTGCAAAATTTTCTGCTTCAGAGAGTTATAGAACAGAGACACACACAATAAAAAGGGAAAAAGAAAAAGAAAAAAGTAGTCATGGCTTATCATCTGGAGTCGCTCGTACAAGTTATAGAGCTGATCCTTAGTCATGATAGACAAAAATTCCTTCAAAAGAAAGCCGTAAACCAAGTCAAGTCCCTTTTGGACAAAGCTTCTTTTCTGAGAGATTCTTTTGAGATTCATCCAATACTAAGCCAACAAGATAGTTTCGAGGATCAAATACGAGATGCAGCACAAAATGCGGAAGACGTTCTTGAAACTCACGTCGCTTTTAATTCGCACAAGCGCAGAGCTCCCCCTCCATACATGCACAAGTTACTAGAAGACTTTGATTCCGCAAAGGAAGAGATGATGAAGATCTTGGATGTGAATCGGACATCAGAAGCTAATGAAAAAGCAATAACGCCGGCTGTTGCCTCGTCAAGGATAAATCCTAAGAATATTGTGGTGGGATTTACAAATGACTTACTCCAATTGAAGGATCGAGTTCTTGGAGATTCGTCTAAACTTGAAATCATCCCAATTGTTGGGATGGGAGGCATTGGCAAGACCACTCTTGCACGAAGTATTCATGACGACACATCTGTCGTTCCTCATTTTGATGCTCGTGGTTGGACAACGGTGTCCAACGATTATAGTATTTGCAATATTTTGCTTGACCTTCTAAGCTCTATAACAGGAAGGTCTAGAGATGAAATAAGTCGAGTGGGAGACAATACGTTAGGAGTGACTTTATACCAAACGTTAAAAGGATGCAGATATCTAATTGTCTTGGATGACATTTGGCGTTCCAAGGCTTGGGATGATGTAAAGATGCTCCTTCCGAACGATAACAACGGCAGTCGAATCATTTTTACTACCAGAGAATCTCATGTTGCTTCTTATGTAGACTCCAAGACCCTACACCACCAGGTGCATCCTCTCCGTGAGGTTGATAGTTGGGAGCTTCTAAGAAAAAAGATTTTCGATCAAGAAACTTGTCCTCCTGAATTGGAAGAGATCGGGATAAAGATAGCAAACAGTTGTGGAGGACTCCCACTTGCAATTCAAGTGATTGGAGGGTTACTTTCGCAAACTGAAAGATCAAAAAGCTCTTGGGAGCCAGTTGCAAACGACGTAATCTCCTCCATAGCTAATAAAGAGGAGATGTTCTCAAGGATATTATCATTGAGTTATGATCACTTGCCTTACTACCTAAAACCATGTTTCCTCTACATGAGTGCTTTCCCCGAAGATTATAAGATAAGTGTACAAAAGCTCATCCGATTGTGGGCCGCCGAAGGCTTTCTAAAACCAATTCAAGGTAAGAGCCTAGAAGATGTAGCAAAGGAACATTTAAACTCTCTGATTGTTAGAAATCTTCTTTTTGTTAGTGAACGATCGACTACTGGGAAAGTTAAAACATGCATTATGCATGATCTCTTGAGGGACTTATGTGTCATGAAGTCTCGGGAGAAGAAGTTTTTCCATCCAATGAATGGGGAAAGTCATAATATCCCAGAAGACGTGTTACGTCTACGTCGAGTGAGTGTTCTCACATCCAGTTGCATCGGAGATATATATGGCTCAACAACACAAGAGTCATTTGCTCGATCATTGATATTGGCTACTGAAGAAGACCAAACAATCTGGTCTCCTGTATTTAGTACATTGCGGTGGCTGAGGGTGTTGGATGTGTACAAGATCGAATTCGAATGGTTCCCAACAGATATTCTACAACTTACCAACTTAAGGTACTTGGCTTTCTATTGTCTCAACGATATACATCCAGGTATTGCCTCTTTTAGGAATCTACAAACCTTAATTTTGTGCCACTGGGCTAGCGTGGAGTTACCGGAAAAACTGTTTGAATTGCAATATTTGAGAGAGATCAGGGTCATGACCGAGTGGTCAGTCATTTGTGATCTTAGAAAGTCAGAAAATCTTGTTCCCCAACTAAACATGCATAGTTTGTCTCCATTAGACATGTCATTTGATTTTGAAGTGCTTCTTGCAAAATTCCCAAACCTAAAGAAGTTGGCAATCAGTTTGAGCGATGACGCGGATTTAAAGCTTGTTGACCTGGCCTGCTTACAAAAACTTGAGAAACTGGAGTTGCTGGGTTATCCTTCATCTAACAACAAAGATTTCTTTTTAAGCTTTACGTTCTCGGTTTCACTCAAAAAACTAACTTTGGAGTATGTTGAGTTACCCCAAGAGTTTATGACGACAATAGGTACGATGCCCAATCTTGAGGTTCTCAAACTTGCTTATGCATCCTTTGGAAGTGATACAATATGGAAGCCAACTGAAGGGGAGTTCTGCAAACTACAGTATTTGGTGCTTGTTGATATGAAACTTGTTAATTGGGAAGCCGATGAGACTCATTTCCCTAGACTACGACACCTTAAGATTCTACGGTGTCGTTCACTCGAGGAGATCCCTTCGAGTATTGGAGAAATTTCAACTCTAAGAACGATCGTAGTGAGCGATTTAAGTGATTCTGCAATGGATTCGGCAAGGAAAATACAAGAGGAACAACTTGATTTGGGGAACGATCTCCTCCAAGTTCGTCTTGTGAAGGATCCATGGTCCGCGTAAAAGCATTCAGATTTGCCATGCATTTTAAGTATCTTTTTTTATTAATTCCTTGCTTTTTGTATGTGTCTTTAGTTTTTGATTAGTTTGTTGAATAAGACTTTAATTGTCCCTGTAAGAGTGAGCTCACATATATAATAAGCCTTTTATTTTTTATTTTTTTGTTGAGAAAGATATATCACATAAGCCGTCTGTCCATGTTTTGAATACTTTTTTATAGTTGAAAAAAAAAAACAATCTTGACTATTATTGAACCCAATATTCATGAATTATGCAACTCTAAAAGTAACTTAGAAACTTCTACACTTTTTAATGGTGTCGTTTCGTTTATATCACCCTAAACGTAAAAAAAGCCATTACGTTAGACAGACATGGTGAACTGTCCCAGCTGGAGATGCAAGTTATTCCGTTAGTTTAGAGGTTGGAGGTTTACTTAATGCGCATTTTATAGGCTACAAGCACCGACGTCATTAAAAAGTCTCTAAACCCTAAACCCTAAATCCTAAAGCTCTTTAAATCTAATGACTTAGACATTATTAGCTAAACTAAAAGCTAGGTAAAACAAGACAAGGCTCTCAACTTTAGATCTAATCTCTCGATTCTATAGCTCTAAGTCTCGTGTCTTCTCTTGATGCACTTTATGTCTTTATATAGACTTATCTTCCTACTCCAATACATAAAGTACGCGGTTTGGAAAGCCTTAGATTCCCTTGATTTTCATTATTTCTTTTTTTGATCTTAGGTCTTCATATAAAAGAAAGTTTCATTCTTTAACATTGGAATTAACTAAGGAAAACTTCTTCTTCAATATCGACTTAAAATTGAAAATCTTCTCTTCAATCTTTTTTTCTTGTTGCATTCTCCACGCCTACAATATTCCTTCTTTCTTCTATCCGGACTCGGCTTAAATAAGGAACGTATGAACATGAACCTTCTCTTTAAAATCGATCCTTCACATGATCTCGTTAACCTGGAACATTTAGAAAATACTAAAATCATGCATGGAATTAACTTAACTTGTGAATAAAGGAAAAATAAAAAGATATTCAAAATATCTCAAGATTGTGCAGTGTTACAGTATTATGTCTAGTGTTGCAATAAGACTTCACAATTTCAACGTTATTGTGACGACCGCACGCTATGAACCATACTCCGATCCGAGTTGGTTCAGCGGTGGTCAGTCGCTTTACCCCATCCAGACTAAAGCTCAACTCATAGGAAGGGGTCTCACTTGTTCATGGTCAAAACTATACACGTTTAATAAAATATATTTTGATATATACAGCAGAAGTCTTGGTATTACAAACAATGTGACTATTTTAATGGTTATGCACTGGTGACAAAAAACAAATATTCCAAAATACACGCTTGACCAATTATTCACTTGATCCATGCTGCCATGTTGATTTTATCCTGAGGAATGGACAGAAAAAAACGAGGAATAAGTCTTTAATGACTTATTGAGATTCATATAAAAGAACTGACAATGAAAAGATTAACTGTGATTTAATGGATACATTTTGAGGAGCATTCTTACCAGTAGGGACAATTCAACTAGATAATTTGATGTAACAATGGTATTGGAATCTTCATAGAATAGTTAATGAACTTGTGTTTAACAATAAACAATTTCAACCTTATGGCTTTTAATATTTTACCTTATACCTCCCGACGAGGAGCGACGTAGCAAATGAATCAAGAGACATGCTCAAGTACATGTCGATCTAGCACGCGGGTTACAGCCAACTCCTGACTTTAAGTGGCGCTTAGATAGATGGGTATCAAGTAAAATTACTTAAACCGACAGTCCTTACTGCCCGACAGTAACTCGACTCAGTCTCTGGGCCCAACTTCCCAAAGGCGTTCCAATGGGTGTAAGAAATTAACAAATAAGCTAGTAAATCGGATAGTATCCGGTGCTCATTGAGCTACATGTCCCGAACATAGTTCGTTGCTCTTTGTACAATTTAAGAACCAGCAGATGAGATTATAATATTGGAGAATTCCATGATTATGAATCGGTATGATAAACAATAAATGATTGGATATGATTTAACGATGTGAAAGAAAATCATGTTATGAGATGAGATGCCAAATAGGATTGTGATGAAATATAGGTTGTTCGAGGTTTGGTAACGGAGTAGTGGCTTTTCTGTCTAAGTTCCTCATGGCCGGATGCCAAAGGAGGCTAGAACAAATCAGAAATGAAAGCTCACCTTAACTCGTACGGGAAACCTTGATGGCGTTGATTAGTTCGCCACACCTTTAACAAATTTAAATAATATTAATCAACTAAATTTATAATTCACCACAACAAATATTAGTATTTGTTTTTTCAATTCTCATGTTTGTGAAACTGAGAACGTTCTTGTTAAGAATACTAGTTACAATGTAAATCTTAGTAAATAACACATAAGCTTAATTTATATCATTACACAAAACATGAAATCGTAGATGATGAATTTAAAGAAAAACATATTCTTTAATTTGAATATTGAATATCTATTGTTTTAACCACCTTATGTATACCTCAAATTTATCTTAAACAACCATATGTTAAAACTTATGACTGTGAGTCTTCATGTTAAAGTCATATCGATGACAACTCACGGTAACAAGTAAAATTTGATTAACTATCCAATTTGAAGCATAATCAATCCTTAAAATATATTACTTACCTAACTCGAAGAAAACTCGTCTTTTAAGCCTCTAATCAATTCAAAGCTTTTAATACGCACACATCAAATAATTATAATATGAAGTAACACCTTGAAAGGTATAAGTTAGTCAATTATTACTTTATTTTACATAGTTAGTTTAAAATGCATATAATTATGTTATAACTTAAATATAAAGATATAAACATGGGATATTTACCAAAACATGTGATAAGAAAATGTTTATTTTGATAAATAATCTTATTTGATGGTTAAGTCATGAAGTGGAAAGAATAATCTTGTAAGACTTATGAAAATAGTATGTTAAATATGATAAATATACCATTTAAATGCTATAAATAAAATCACAAAAATATCAATTTACGATTATAAATCATAATAATATAATTATAACTAATACTATATCATGTTAAATTTATGTTTGTGATAAATACTTGAATTATGATGGTGATTAAACTTATAAATTAAGAAAACAAAGGTTGTGCCAAGTAAACTGAAAAATCACCGCAGTTTTGATTTTACCTTTGATCGGACATCCAAATGATTTTTTTTTCAAATATTTTTACGATTTATGGTTTCTAGCATCATGAAAGATGTGGGAATCCAAGATTTTGTGAAAACACAAAGGTTTGCTATGCTAAATAATTTTTGCAACATAAGAGTTGCTATCGAATTTCTTGGCAGCAGTTCACGGTTTATGTATTGCGGCCTTCTAGATCATATTATTTGGGAAAAATGTCTTCATACAAAGATAGAAGACACCAAGAAGGGTATGTATCCAAAAATTGGTAGTAAAATAATGTTTCTACTATTTGATATGATTTTTCTAAGGTGTAGGGACAGAATCGACATTTCCTGCGCAGTAAAAGTTTTGGCGTCTTTTTTGGTAGAAAATAACAAGATAAAAAATTGAAAAAAATAATTTTCGAACGAAAACACAAAAAGGAACAACCCTTATATCAAGGAATTTTTGCAGAATCAGATTATTTTGGGCTGTATAAAATGTTGAACAATTGTGAGTATTTATAAGCGAAAATAGTAGTTTAATTATAACTATTTATGTCCCACCTTGATTATTTTATAATAAATCACAAAAAATCTAACTTCAATCATTATCTTAAAGATTTGATGGCTTACCTCATCAATTAGTTAATTGCATATCAAGTCCCTCAATTACTTATAAATAAAATTTAAATAGGTATAATTAGATTTCTTAGTTACATACATATATACTTATTTAATTTCTCTAGTTAATTCGACCATCTTGGTTAATATTTGAAATTGAAATATATGTTTTAAGATTAGAAACCTATAAAAATAATAAAATACTAACTTTTAAGTTCAGGGACTAAAAGACAAATTTTACTAAATATTTTCGGTCAAAATGGAAATTTTTAAAAGTTCAAGGACTAAAATATAAATTTATTTTCTTCCTAATTTTGGGGTCGTTACAGTTACGTACCCTTTATTATGGCCCTATAAACCGTGAACAAGGATTGTTTTACAATGCAATGTGTCGAAATTGAATCATTGAGTGAAAAACTCGTTTCTCATTCACCTTAAGAATCATGAGGACTAAAACCATCAAATCTTTCTGGATATAGCAATGTGGACAAATTATATGAGAAATTTGTCCCTTTCTAAGAGTGATAATGTTCTATATATCATATAATTCATATGATGATTTTCTCGCAATTTCTCTTAGGCCTAGTTTGTTTCCCCGGAAAATGGGGGAAAAGGGAAAAAAATAAGGAAAATGAGGGAAAACAAGGTTTTCCAGGAAATTCCTTAGGGAAAATAAAAATTTTCCTTTCTTTTCCTGTGTTTGGCTCATAATGACTTTTCAAGGAAATTCTTAACTTTTTTTGTATTTCTTATAATCTAACTGTTTAAAATCCATAATTATACTTTATACTTTGAAATATGCATTAAAAACAAAAAAAGAAGTTATATTAATTTTGTTAGTATTTTTATTTTTGAAGTTCTCCTTGAAACTACTTTATGTAAAATATCAAAAACTTGCATAACTTTATTTTATACGTACTATGATAATTATCTTTAAATATATGTGTTATATATAATATAATTAAAAAAGAAAAATTTTTACAACAAAAATAAAAATAAAATTGAGATATTTACTCACGTTGTGTAGATGAAGAAGATTGATATGAATAATTAACAAGATACAATTTAGTTTATATAGAGACTAACAAACGAAAATTTTGTTCAAATTGGTGGGAAAACAAAACTTTTTAAATTTTTAGAAGAGATTGGGAAAATTTTGATGAAATCTTCCCACCTTTTTTGTAGGAAGTGAGATAAAATTTTAAAATGGGAGATAAAATTTCGCCGGTTATCCTCTCATTTCCAAGATTTTTCCTTATTTTCCTCTCTTTTCCAAGATTTCATTTCTTTTCCAGGAAAATCTTAAATTACCAAACAGTAGGAAAAAAAGATTTTCCTTTTCCCCTATTTTTCGGGAAAACAAACTAGGCCTTAAGCATTTCTCATAGACTACACAAAGGTGTTGCGCCAAAAACTCTTACAAATATATGTCGAATCCAAAATAAATTGATCAAAACATTTGACATATATAATGCCTAAGATAAAAATGAATTGCACATATACCCAGAAGTATAGGTACTTCACACAAACCAACCCTCGTATTTGAGAAGCTTATACAAACGCCTTCAACGTTATATATAATATTTCCAAAAAACATCAGCTATTTTTGTAAGGGAGAATTGCAATTTTTGCTCGCAAATATCGGGATTTCACTGTGTACCTTTTATAAATTTGGGTTCTTCAAATTCCCCATAAATACAAAAACCATTGAAGTTCAAAAATCTAATAACAAAATTGAATGAATTAGCATGGAAGGATTGAAAACTAAAAGCTTACAAAATTTCCTCAATGGAGAATTACAATGCATAAGCGAATTGAGTCGAAAAAAGTGAATTAAAAGTGTTAGATTAATTATATTTATAATACTTAGCTCATAAGGTAAAACTATAAAGAATTGTAGGCAAGTAAAACTTGAATTTTTGTGGTTTGAACTAACAGTCTAATCTTTCCTCATTTGGAAAGTGGGAGGAGCGGTTATACCTAACATTTGAAAGCTTTCCTAATTTGGAAAGGTTTCTAAATCATATGATTTAAGACCCCACTCCCTGAAGATGAGAGTGGATGTCATGAACTCCCATCTTGGTTATCATGGTTTGATAGTAACGCCAATGGCCTTGTCGGAATGTCAACAACCTAGCGTTGGTTTGAAATGTGTTAAATTTTTGAGTTGTCCATCTTGCACCATTTCCCTTACAAAATGGCAATCAACCTGAATGGGCTTTATGCGTTCATGATGCACATGATTATTGGCTATACACACGACACTTTTGCTGTCAATGAAGAGTATAGGAAGTTTGAATTGAGGCTGATGAATAGTTAAAAGTAGAGATAACTAGACAAGCTCACAAGTGGTGCAGGCAAGAGTTCTATATTTTGCTTTTGTGGAAGACCTACTGACTGTAGGTTGTTTATTTCCTTTCCAAGATATTTGTAAATTTTGAAGGTAAATGGCAAAACAAGTGATGCTTCTTCTTGTTTCTGGACAACAAGCTCATACACTCTCACAAAATAATTTGAGGCATATTATTAAGGATGCTGGATAGAAGATTCCTTTACCAGAACATGACTTTAGGTACTGGTTTGGCCATGAATTGACTGAGGTACTGGATGCTGAAGTTCAGATCAAGTCTTGTTACTGTCACGTACAATAGTCTCTCTATTAGTCTTGCGTAGACTATCTTCCAGTGGTGGAGAGTCTGAGTTGAGTAGTTTGCTCAATGACTCCATAGGTGTTGGACAAGGTTTGCATCCTAAGTACCCTGATTTGGTAAGGATGTCTAAGAAATACTTCCTTTGACCGAGACCGATTCCTTTCTTGGAGCTAACTGCTTCAATACCAAGAATGTACTTTAGGTCACCAAGGCTTTTAATAGTAAATTTTTTGTCTAACTGTTGTTTGATCCTGTTTATTTCTTCAAGATCATTCCATGTGAGTATTATGTCATCCACAAACACACACAAGATTGTAAGTTTACCATATAAAGACTTTTTTTTTGATCAAATACCATATAAAGACTTGACAAACAAGGAAGTATCAGATATAATCTGTTTGAAACCAAAAAGTTATTCTTGAGCAAAGGGTAATAAAGAATATTCCATATGCCTTAGCAATGGACATTCTTAAGTATGTTTGGATTTTAATAAATGCTGGTCAGATACTTGAGCAATTCAGAAAAGTCCATTAGGAAGCAATCAAGATGAGTCGTACAATAATTAAAGTATGTTAATGGAGACATCCTTACATGTTGGGGTTCAGATCAGTTTGAGATCGTATGGTATACTGACTCTGATTTCGATGGATGCCTAAAAGTATGGTTTTACACAATTCTATGTTTATCTTCTTGTTATAAAAGTCGTTTTAGAAAGAGTACTTAACAATCTCTTATGGTAAATGTTTTCATGGCAACAGTTATGAGGCGTTCAATTATAAAAGTATGAATGTATATTTTTGTCACGATGTTGCACATATTGGATAGCGTTGAATCGTACCACTAAAGTTATTTTGTGACAATACCAACATATCAACATTCTAACAGCATGATCTTGACAATGTCAAATTACACAAGACATCAATTTCACAGTTAATGAATAAAGAGTTCGGAGTAAACAGTTATCTATGAAAGCGCATCAATAGAAACTCCATATCTTCGATCCACTAATTAAAAAAGTGTCATCTAAAAAGTTTCATGAGCGGGTCGCTCGTATGGATGAGATGTCAGTTAAGGAAATTCAACTAATGTGTGAGTTTGTAGATGTTTTACTATACAGACGTTTTCAATTCATCCAGTTTATGGATTTTAAGGTTGTTTCTGCAGAAATAAAGTTTCAAGTAAAATTATACTCATATTTCAGTTTGAGGTTCGATCTCGCTAAGGTTTAAGGGAGGGCTAGTTAAAAACAGACATGTTATGGTCAAATTACATGAAGTTTCCATGCTACGCATCCACATCATGATCAATGTCAATCAATTACATTGACATACGTGACCTTTGATGGGTTGAGTCAAGATAAATGTGACAAAGACCGCTTCGATCCTATGTTGGTATGATTGATGGACGAGATTGGTTGTAGATTCATTCAGTAATGACAGTAGGGAGCTCAATTCGGTTAAACATAACTATGAAGTTCACATATAGCCCAAGTGGGAGATTGCTGGATCTTTTATCCAATAATGTTGGATCGCTAACCCAACATTGGGCTTATGTTTTAATTATTATATACGAGATGTCAATAATAATAAGCCCAATAAAAGTTATCTAAAGTTCGATTAATTTGTGGGATTAATGTATCTAATAGGGCATAGGCCTTTAATGGGTAGAGACTATTGTAACTTGTGTTTACGATGATGAGCCGAAACCCAAGTTACGTAATTAGGGTACCTAGGCTTGGGTGACCTAATATTTAAAGGTGGTCGTAGTCCTCAAATCACATTAGCTACTTTCTATACTACATCACGTCGATAGTTTAGATCTAGAAAGAAGTAAATGAACTCTCAAGGGGTCTGTGCTAATTTGGAAGATCAACCATATGACGTTTCGCGAGTAATTAATCATACGGTATAAGGTACGCTTCCGCAATCCAGTTCTTCGGTATATGTATTTAATTCTTGATTATTTGACATGAATGCTCTTGGATTTCGATTTTGGTCCCTACAATATAATTTTTTAGAAGATTAAATGAAGACACTCCACAATCGAGATCGAAGATGTGTAGAGAAAGAAAATCCATGTGTAAACAAGGAGAAAAATCGAATATTGGAAAACGCCATCATTATAGGACTATTTATAGAAGTTGAAAACATATATGGGGGACTGTACGATCGGAACACCAGATTGTAGAAAGAGGGGAAAAAAATAAAAAGGAAAAAAAACATCAAGCCCCCTAACCTATGACCTCTTTTGCGTGATGTCCCCTGAATTAATTTTATAAGCGCTTTGGTCTTTAAACTATATGGTGTCTGTTCGATTTGCCCCAGTTGTGCATTTCTGGTCTTTGTGGCCGGAATATTCCTTCATTTAAGGTGTTTTTTTTGTCATCAACTTCCATTATACATCTAGTACAACACATCTGAGTCGGGTAGAGAGGAATATTCCGACAAAAAATGGTCAAAAATGACCGAAAATGGGCAAATCCCGTAATGCCTTCCGGTCTTTTTGTGGCCAGAGTATTCATTACTTGGAGGTGTTTTTTGTCTTTTTTTTTTACCAACTACTATTATACATTTAGTACAACATATATGAGTCGGGTAGAAGAAAATATTCAGGCCAAAAATGGCCGAAAATGCACAATTGGGGCAAATCGAACAGACACCCTATAGTTTAAGGACCAAAGCGCTTATAAAATTAATTCAAGTGGCATTGCACAAAAGAAGCCATATTTTGGGAAGCTTATGTTTTTATCCCAAAGAAAAATATCAAATCTAACAATCAAGTTAACATTAGGAACAAAAGGGACAATACATACCACAAGTCCACAACCATGAATCGGGTTGGAGAAAGAAAAAATGAATACATAATTACAGTATTTGACAGCACTTTATGTTTGATGATCTCTCAAGCTTCTTACATGAGATTCATACATCCGTAACAACAAGCCGTGAAAATGTATACAACAAGATTCGCGGAACTCATTCCAGCCAAGACCCAATAATAGTTATCCAATCTACTCCTGTTCAAAGTGAACTGGAACCAATTTGTTCCCCCTCCTCTTTCGCTAATCCTTCCCACAACATAAACGGAAAGCAGGCTGCCCACCATTCCGAGGCCTGTCATCGCTTTCGTGAAATATTTAAGGTAGTCTTTGTGTTCCTCATCAGAATTCTGAAGATCGTCGCAGAATGCCTTGATGCTGTTCTCGAGAAACGAGTCAAGACCCGCGAGTAGAACAAACTGGAAAAGCAGCCAATACACACTCATGGGGATATCAGCATTCGGCTTGTCTAATAAACTGTGACTGGTGATCACGCCTCGTCTCTTTGTTTCTACCACCGCAGCGACAATACAACACAGTATCGAAAATATCATGGCCAACGCGACGCCCACCTGTTTTCTGAAACCCGACAACACCCATTCTGCCATCTTACCAAACATAGCCTTTGAGCTCTTGAATATGAGTAGAAAAACTTGGAGTGGAGGGTTCCATTTCCCGATGCTGCGGTTCATGTGATTTGCTTGAGCGACAAAGTATGCATTCCCCATAGAGGAAACAACCCCGCAGACAAGGAAGGTCATCCACATAGGCAGCATCCACAAAAACAATTTGGACGAATTCCCCCGCCGTGGTTTGCTTTTATACTTATGCCAACAACAACCGGTCAAGAAAAGAATCGTGGCAACCAAAGTGCAAATTGCTGGTATACCAAACCGCAATGACCATGGTTTCACGTAGGGGAGCCCGATCGCTCCAACTACTGCAACAACAGCAACGAGGATCATACCCGGTATTTGAGATATGGATTTTACTTGCCATTGATCCTCGGGATTATCCTTTTGTTCAGCGAGGAAAGGCTTCAGAGAGATTTCGTTACCGGATATTCCCACCGCCACCAAGGCCAGACCGGCGTATAACAGGTTTTTCTGTGTCTGACCGATACATTTGGGCTCGTACTCCTTGCACGTTCCAAGGGAATTGGCAAGCACAGGTGGCGTTGACAAAAAAATGAAGCATATTCCCTACCCACAAAAACAAAATATTCAAATTTAAGCTAAATTCAATAATCTGTAAGCAAAATTTATTTGCACAAATCAATCAATCAACTCACTGCAGTGTAAGATATACTTGAGAGCACAAGCATCTTAAAGTTGCCGAAAAGCGAGTCGACGAGGAAGAGAAAGAGTACTGGTAATATAGAACAAAGTCCAGTGTAAACATTCATAATCCCAGCAGCATGAGTGAGGCTCACTTTCCATACATTTGTTAAATAATTTTGCATCACGAATAGTGCAAACGCCACCAGTATATCAGCCCATAGCAGTGCTGCATTTGTAAGAGGTACAAGATCACATCATAATACATCAAAAGAGAACACAAGAAAGTTATTTACAAAATAGATATTTATGTGAATATAAAGGTAAAGTTAATAAGGTCCGGCGAATTTTTACTTACAAAATATACGGACAAAGCTTCCAGCTGCCATTGCTAGCAGTAATAATACAATATGATGATCGATCACCTGGACTTTGATCAGCACAAAAACTAATGACTGCTATATATATATATTGCAAGATTATTATTTTACTCGATCCTGGCACTCTTATAATGTGTCGCATGTTGTTCCATTTCTCTAAGTTTTCGACAAAGTTGACTTGCCGTTTCTAATCAAATTTCGCTGGCCTATATATAAAATATGACTAAGAGCCAGTTGCTTAAAGTCGTGCCCAGATGCCTACGCTAAATGATCAATTAGTTAAGAAAGTGTTCACATCTCTACGGGAGTTAAATTTATATATCATCAAGCACTCAATAGTTATTTTCATGTATATAGAACATCTTTATGCTAATCTAGGTGTATATAATTATTATATCTCTGATATGGGTATTTCAAGTATTGGGTTAGCTCATAAGCCAGGCCCATATTTACCTATATCGGAGGACTTCCCCGATATGCATATCGAATATGGCATTCGATATGGTACCGCTCACGTGTTTATCACGTGTGCGGTCCCTGCTTCCCGAGGCTTATAAATACCCCGATCCCGCTAATCAGTGTAAGCTTTGATTATCATAAGTTATTGTTCACCGATATCGAACATATTCGATATAGCCCCCGATATATATCATCGATACACCCCTCGACGTCATATCCGACATCACTCCCTACGTGAGCCAGGACATCATTCTCGACATACAAGGCCCTGATATCATCCCCGATATCACCTTCGATATCATACTCGATACACCCTCGACATCCAGCAGAGCATCTAGCGTCAGTTCGAGGTGTTCTGGACCAAGCCTACTTAGCACTAGCCTTAGTCGAAGTAGGTATAGTTTGTAATAGAATCGTTATACCGCACCTGTAATATCCACCTCGTTATATATATATATATATATATATATATATATATATATATATATATATATATATATATATGTGTGTGTGTGTGTGTGTGTGTATATATATACAATGTATTATCAAATTAGTGGCGCTGTCTGTGGGAACACCATGTTCCCGGACGAAGACGTTGAGATGCAACGCAAGATGACCCTATCGCAGTCTGCAAGACTAGTGGTCGACAATTCGGTGGCGGAGAGTGCACCTCCTCCATGCTCTCGAGTACCAGAACCGGAGGTTGCCCAGAATGAACCCCTTCTCCCTCAACCTCCGGTAGCGCCAGAGCCTGCGCTTGCAGATCCCAATGAACATGAAGATGCAGGAGAATCTAGAAGGGAGCACCCACAGTCGAGAATTTCCGTAGAGGACGGTCCCGACCCTACAATGGACAGAAGATACATAGAGAGAAGGATGGATCAATTGGACCGCGAGAAAGTAGAGGCCAATCGAAAATTGTCTTTGGCAGAAGGCTACATGAGCTCAACCCCGTTTTGCGAGGAGATGAGTCGGAAGTATTGGAAAAAGGAGAAAATATTATGGTTATCAAGGCATACGGTGGGAAGAGCGACCTAAGCGAGCATCTCTATTATGTGATTAGTATCTTGAACCTATATAGGTTTTCAAGAGACATCAAGGCAAGGATTTTGGCTACAACTCTCACTGGGGCGGCCCTGGATTGGTTTACGAGGATGGAGGATGGATCTATAACAAGCTATGAGCAGATGGGGCAGAAGTTGGAGATCCAATTCTCAAGTCAGAAGAGAATACGAACAAGCACGAACCATTTGAATGCAATGAAGCAGGAGGAGAAAGAGAGCTTAGAGGATTTTATAAAAAGGTTTAAGGATGAGCTGATGAAGGTTGATGAACCAAATAGCGATCAAGTAGTGCTCATCTTATTCAATGCGACAACGCACAAGAGGTTTGCCGGGGAGTTAAACTCAGGTCACCTACAATCAACCAGATCAATGCTTTGGCCTATGATACCCGTTTATGAGAACACCATGATGGCAACGAAGCAGACCCCCCGCCAGAACAACAATAGGCCCAGAGGTAAGGAAGGATGGAACAGAGCTAGAAACGGCAGAGACAGGTCATCGAAGATGTACATTCCGCTCAATCAGGATATTCTAACCGTATTTGGGGTAGCTTAGAGGAAGAAATGGTTGAACCAGCCAAGGAACTTGAGAGAGACTGAGGGGACCAAGTGTTCGAGGAAATATTGCGAATATCATTGTCAGAAAGGACATGATATAGAGAATTGTATAGATCTGAAGGACAAAATCGAACTACGCATTTGTGAAGGGAAACTGGTTGAGTACGTACGCAGCGTTAGAGACTCTCGAGATTAGGACGAGAGGTATCGTTCCCCCAGAAGAGACAAGATGAAGGCCATGGAGGGCTCAGGAGGACGTGGAAATGCAATTGTCAACGCGCCTTCCAGAGGAGTGATTAACATGATCAGCGGGCAGACACCACCAACGGAAGGAAAAGGATCACCACGGGAATCCAAGAGGACCACTATATTGGGTTCACATCACTGTTGGATGAGCTGTCAGACGAGATTATTACCTTCTCAAGTCGGGACTTGGCAGATATGTCTCCTGAAACAATACAAGTAGGTAAACTTGATTCCCCTATAGCCGTTAAACTTGATATTGCCAATTCTGGTGTTCTCAAGGCATTCATAGACAACATGAGTTCCACAAATATCATATTTGCACATGCTTTGGAGAAAATCGCATTGGGCCACCATGTAATGGAGCAAATCTGCACCCCTTTGATCGGCTTCGGGGGAGCGAAGGTGATACCGTTGGGACAGGTAAACCTCCCAACATCCTTTGGGGATGAACCACATAAAAGGATCATCAATGTCAAATATACAATAGTGGATCATTCTTTCGCCTACAACATCATGATAGGAAGGCCCTCCCTTAATGCTATCCGTGGAGTGGTATTTACATACCACCAGAAAATGAAATTACCTGCAGCTGGTGGTGTTGGCGAGGTCATCGCCAATCATGAGGAAGGATGTCTTGGCTACATAACTTCCCTCACACTTAAAAGAATTAGAGAAGCTACGAAACATGAGGCTAATCCGTAAGCCAACCATCAAATGGCAGGGTAACTAGTGTCCTCGGGATCATTTGTACTTTTTCCATTTTCGCAAGCTTTGAACATTTTATGCTTTCCCTAAATTACCCCGTCGTTGGGCTGGCCTGTAACTAAAATAGAGGGAACTACACTGGTTTGATTCTCATATCACGGGATACGTATGCGGGTTGGGATTTACCTAGCCCTCGACAATTATTCATTACTATTTCTTATCTTCGAAATTGGTGCATGTCTGCACTTCAGTATTGATAATCAACTGCAGGTGCATATCTTGGTGAATATGACGCGATGTTCCCCATTGCGGGGTCCGAATGAAATATGCCCTTAGGACACATAGTCTACGAGTTATCCGACATTGGATAACCCATTATTAGAATGCCACGTTATTATGTCTTATGCACGATATTGTTATTCCACTCATTTATGGCAGGTAGATTGACATTCCTCGACAATAGAACAAGAAGACGATAGCTTGCCTACCCCAACACCAAGGGAAAGAAGACAGACTGACTCCGATGCCTTAGCATATACGGAGAAAAATACATGTAATGGCCATACCCACTATCTTACGGGGTACGGTATAAAAATACCCTAACGGGTAGAGGATCCCCTATCCACCGAGATAAGGAGGGCAAAAGAAAAAGAAAAATCCACTATCTATCGAGATAAGGAGGACAAAAGAAAAAAGACAAAAGCCCATATCCACCGTGATAAGGAGACAAAAGAAAAAAGAAAAGAGCCCCTATCCACCGAGATAAGGAGGACAAAAGAAAAAATAAAAAACCCCCTATCCGCCGAGATAAAGAGGACAAATTAAAAAACAAAAATTCCCTATCACCGAGATAAAGAGGACAAAAGAAAAAAAAAATCCCATATCCACCGAGATGAGGAGGACAAAAGAAAGAAGAAAGATCCCCTATCCATCAAGATAAGGGGGAGACAAGAAAAATTCCCTACCTACCGAAATAATGGAGATAGAAGAACAGGAGAGGATCCTCTATCTATCACGATAAGTAAAGCAATGGCTCGAGTAGAATCCCTATGCAATGGGAAAGGAAGGCACAAAATCAACAATATACACGAAAGAATTACTCCTTCAAAATAAGAAGAGTAAACTGCTATTTCATTCAACATTTAAAAACTACAAAGAACATAAAGGAATTACATGAAAAATCCCTAAGAAAATACAACAAATACGACATTCATCCACGATACTTAGGGGCACCCTCACTATGAATCAGTACGAGGCTCTTTTGCTGCAAAATCTCAGCATGGACATTTGGCCCCAAGTCATCGTCATCATCGGAGTCTGAATCTTCGGGAATCTTCCCATCCGGACCTAGCAACGGGTCAAGTGGGTGGGGGTCAAACCCATATCTAAATCCGTTACGCAACCAAACCTAACAAATGATAGAGGCCTTTACCTCTTATCTTTCTTGCAAGCCGTGCTCTGCACATATTTCCTTGAACGTTTCATTCAACAGGAAACCCTCGGCGACGTTCACCTTCTACTCTCAAGCGGGCTCTTGGCACCAGATGGTCCTCTCAGCAAGGACAAGTTTTTCACGCACCTGCTGGAGCTCCGGTCTTGCAATTTCTCGTTTCTCCCACTCAACTACAAGAGAGAGGTTAGCCTCATCAAGGGGTGTGCCCAAATCCTGGTTCTGCCTCAACAAGAGTTGCACACTAGCCTCACTAGAGCTAAGTATACTTAACGCCACATTGCATTTGGCTGCTAACTTGGCAACCCCGTGGGATCATAGTTCCCCACGCTCTCAAGGCCAGCAATAGTCGGCGAGATGGACTCAACATATGAGCATTGTTGTCACTCGCCGCCTTCAGAAAATTGGCAAGGAACCTACCAACATGTGGCAAGCAAATTATTAATCTATCATTACTACAGCCAAAGAAACAAAATGGGCTATAATAGGCTTACCGACTGACAAACGACACTCCTTCCCGTAGCCGTCCCACTGCTACCCTCAGTGTGTTTCCTCTTATGTTGAGAAGGGTTCATACCTAAGGTCTCCGGAGCTTGGCTCCTACTAGAGCCTGACCCGATTCCACCCTACGAGGGTGCATCGCTACCAGGAACCCCACCGACCCCACCCTCCATGTGTTCCTCATCTTGGGAGGACCCAACCATCTCCTCCTTTAGTTAGTGCGCTAATAGCCTGCGTGTTTTATCTTTAAGCACGACATGCAGTGCTGCATCGGCACTGGCCTCGGCTTCCTCCGCAGCAGCACATTTAGCAATCATATCCAACCTCCGATACTTCACGATTTCCACTGTATACAACAAATATGGTATCGTCAAACTGGGGACTACATGAAAATATACAATTAAGATAAAGCAAATGACATACCAAGGTCAAACGAGCCTTGATAAGGTACTGGCGAAAGACCACCCACGTAGAGCACTTCCTCATCAGCAAGAGTAGTGGGATCATACAAGTGGGCCAACAAACCGTCCAGAAACCCCACAGCCTATTGGGGTGTGGCCACATTGTAACTCCTCTTGTACTTATCCATTTTGACCGTTGTTTAGGGAGATCATTGAACTCCCCGTCAGGTTTCTCCTCGACATAGAAGTACTCATTCTTGTAAGAACTATTGTATGGAATGAGCTCTGATGAAGAAGAGACTCCAACCCTTCTTGTTGGTAATAGCGGAGAAGAGGCTCCAAAACTCATTGACCCCGTGGGGCGCACCAAAAGCCTTCATAACCAATGTGAAGGCCACGATAGCACCAAATAATTTGGGAGAAAGTTGTCCTAGGCAGACCCCGATACTCTTCAAAATAGCAACAATACTTGGGTCAATGAGAAAACGTAACCCATTTGCAAATTATTTCGCATGAACGATTTTGACCCCCCGAGGAGGGCATATGCCTTTGCTCCTCTTTTCGAGGGAACTTAATCTGGTACCCGCTGTCTACATGTTATGTAGCAGAGTAATGACCGGGATGGTGGGGAACGTGGGGCACCATGTCTTCATAGCTAATGGCCTTCTTATACTTATTCACTTCGGGTGACTCGCGAAGACCCCTTCATTATATTTCACACCATCATCCACGCCAAAGTCACCACCTTCCTCATATGATCCGTCCCCCGTGTCATCAGACTCATCACTGAACAAATCCTTTATTTTGAACATCTTCGCATCAGCAAATATAGGTTGAGACCGTATGACCTGTTCATTTTCATGTCCTAGGTCGGTTACGTCAATTCTCCTCGCGCCTGATATCGTTACTACGAACAAGTGCTAAATACAAAAAACTCTTCGAGAAGATGAGACCAACACAAACGCAACCTGAAAAATCAATGTTTGACGAAAGGTTAAGTAAAAACATTATTTCAAAAATCATATTGAGGAACATATCGAGTTCGTATATCGAATATCAGGTCAAAAACAGACATCAAAAACGGATATCGAGTATGTAAATCAAAAATAAATAACGAACACATATATCGAGTATGTAATGGTCTGGCACATAGGCTAGGCCCATATTTTACCTATGTCGGGGGAATTCCCCAATATACATATTGAATATGGCATTCGATATGGTACCGCTGACGTGTTTATCACGTGTGCGGTCAATACTTTCTGAGGCCTATAAATACCCCAATCCCGCTAATCAAGGTAAATCTTAATTATCCTAAGTAATTGTACACCGATATCAAGCATATTCGATATAGCACCCGATATATATCACCAATACACCCCTCGACGTCATATCCGACATCACTCACGACGTCAGCCAGGATATGATTCCCGACGTACAAGGCCCCGATATCATCCCCGATATCACCCTCGACATCATACACGATATACCCTTGACATCCAAAAGAACATCTAGCGTCAGTTCGAGGCGTTCCGGACCAAGCATACTTAGCACTAGCCTTAGTCGAAGTAGGTCTAGTTTGTAATAGAATCGTTGTACCGCACCTATAATATTCACCGCATTATATAAATATGATCTATTGTCAAATTAATCTTTAACTGATTATATATATGAACAAAGAACGTGTAAGTACGTAGGATGTTAAATAGACTTTATACAGTTCTATATTTGCTCTTAATTGGGGTTTTCGTGTTCCACCTTGAGTAAACATATGACGAATAATTAAATTTGCCCCTTAACTTTGTTTTAAAAGTTAATATGCCCTTTTTTGGCCTTGTTTTTATCCCTTATATCTTTTAAAAAGTTTACTAAAAATGCTCTCGGCTCATATTCGAGCCAATATTGCCTACGTGGCGGTACAAAATTGCACTTTGCACCCCAAAAATATTTTAAGGTGAAAAGTGCAATTTTACCGCCACGTAGGCAATTTTGTCGCGAGTAAAGGCCGAGAGCATTTTTGTTAAAAAAATAAAATATATGGGACAGTTATTCAAGACCCAAAAAAAGGGACATATTAACTTTTTAAAAAAAATTAAGGGGCAAATTTAATTATTCGTCTGTAAACATAACTCACAAATAAAAATATAAGACATGTAACTGATAAGATTCGCACTTTTAGTTACTAGTGCTTGACAAGAGATATGAGCGAAAGGAGAGTGTGTTGAATAAATAAAAATTTCATTATCAAAAGTAAATCGCAAAAACTAACACTATTAAAAAAATAATTATGAAACTAATACTCTTCACCAAATATATTTCATTATCAAGTATATGTTGTATGTTTCGTACGTGTAAATAAGTATACTTACAATTTTAAACAAGGGATAAAAACATCAAACCCCCAATAATCTATGGATTCTTTTGCAACTTGCCACCTTTAAGAAAAATATTCACCACTAACCCGCTAAACTTTGCTAACTTGTTCCATTTGGCTCACCCCAATTGTTTGGCCAAAAGATGACAAAATATTGTATTTAGATTTCCCCACGTGACTAGCACATGTTATCCACATGGGTATTTTGTCTATAAAATCTTATAGAATCATGGGTGATTTCCTGCACGTTATACCGTACATGTGTTGGTCACGTGGGTGAATATAAATAGAATATTCTGTCATTTTTTTTCCCATAAAATTGGGGTGGCGTAAATCATAAATGGAAAAGGTTGGCAAAGGTTAGGGGAGTTAGGGGTGAAAAAAATCAAGGGAGCAACTCACAAAAAGCCCCATAGGTTGGGGCGCTTGATGTTTTTATCCTTTTAAACAATATTAACTTAATTCCATTTTGTAATAAATTATTCATTTGTCTTGCCATTCCCCCACTCCAGCACTCGTATCATACTTTGTTGTAGAAATACTTGAGGATTTCTTTTTTCATTACACGATGTTTCACCTTCACCATGTAGTCATCATTGCTAGTGCAACATGTTATTACAAGTCTCAAGATTACTCCCTCACCAGACTCTCTCGCACCTTATAGGCAACACGCGAAGCGTTTTTGGTTTGATGAAACCTGCACTTAAGAGGACGATCGAAAACCTGCACTAAAGAGGACAATATTAGAGATAAACAGTTAATAAGAAAGTAAACCTCGTCTAGGGGTGGATACGGGTTTATTGTGCTTTCCACTAAACTCAACGCGGGGTCAAGCTGCCTACGTATCTCTCTGAGAAGAAAGAATCAAGCTAGACAAAGCTCACTATTCACTTGTGCCCGCGTAGGGCCTTAAGAGATATCACGCTTAGCTTAGAAGTTGTTTTTGTTTATCTGGCTCTTTGGGCTCAACTGTAGAATCCACTTCAGAGGGTGTTAATCTCAGTTAGAGATCGTTTGGGCGACCTATCAATGTTTATTATTCATCGAGCTCACTTGGAGGCTTGGTATTTGGACGTCGAGTGATTGCACTATGAAGTAGTTAAATCGCGATTCAAAGCTTATATCATTGACTTGGAGTCGAATTTATCTGTAAGTTAGTCCAATGGTTGAAATATTGGAAAAGTAGAGGGAAATGGTTGAAGTGCTTTGTTTGACGTACTTGTTTGACGCGTATCTTAGACGTGCTCTTGTAAGAAGTGCTCTTGCTATATGTGCTCTAGTTAGACGTGCCTTTTCTTGATGTACTTGTTAGACGTGCCACAAATTGACGTGCCACAAGAGAAGAATCCGTCACCCTTAACAGGTTTGACGTGTCAACTAATGAGTTACGTGGATAATTTTTTTAGACAGGGAAAGCACTCACACCCCTGAGCTCCCAAAAGATCCAACCCCTCAAATGGAGAAATGAGGAGGTATTGATAAATGAGGATGAGACCTTAGGGTGTAGGGACCACCCCAAGTTGGTTACATGGAGTGTTGACTAGTCGGATTAAACGTTGACCACTCCAGTCAACACTTGACCAACCTGCCACGTCGATCAAATGACCGATTTGGTGGTCAACATTTTGGTGTGTCATGTCGAGTGCATCGGCGTGACACGCTAATTTTTGAACCAGCGTGCCCCACTCGAGGTCACGTCCATAATCGATTTGACGTGCCACGTCAAATGGACAATGGTTCGACTGCCACGTCAACAACTGGACTGATGTACCATGTGGCATGTCAGTTTTATTATCATCTTGTCCCTTTTGGGGGCACGTGGCATGATGTGCCATGTCGGCTTTGATCAACGTGGCACGCGGTTTTGCGTCATTGTGCTTTTCATTAAGCCACCTTGGTTCGACTGATGTGGGCCTAATAAGTGTCGTGATTTTGCCCTATCGAATCTTCCTGGTACATCTTTATGTCTCGTTGCGGATCGAGCAGTTCATACATTGTCTCGACATATTCTTAGACTTTACGGAGCGAGTAAAAATTGTCTTCTTGTTCTCTTAATTTTGTGTATTGCCAATTGAAAGCTTAACGAAAATCTTCCATCAAACATAAAGGAATTTGTAGAGAGAGAGGTATTGTGGAGAAGATTATTGTACATAATTGACAAAGAAGAATAGTGAATTTACAAAGTGACAAGATACCTTATTATACTAGGGTAACAAAAGAACAAGAAAATAAAGCAAAGACTAAAAAGAAAACTTAAAACTAATTAAGCGAGTGAGCGGCTGAAGGCCCAATGACTTTGTGTAGATAACAACTAGTTGATGTTCCTTATAGATGTGATGAACTTTAAGGACCCCCTTGCTGCACCTTCTCTCGGACGAAGAAGCAGTCAACTTGGACATTCTTCATACATTCATGTTGAACCGGATTAACAACAATGGCAACGACACTCTTGTTGTCGATAAAGATGGCAGGAGTGCGAGTGGGAGCAATATGCAAGTCTTTAACGAGTTGGATTAGCTAAAAGACTTCACATGTTGTAGTAGCTATTACATAGTATTCAGCTTCAGTGAAAGAGCGTCTCACGGTAGGATGCTTCGTTGCGTTCCAAGAAACAAAAGAATCTTCCTAGTAAATAGCAAAGCCTGTGATGCTACGGCTTGAATCCACACAAGTGGCCCAATCACTGTCACGGAAACATTTTAAGTGAGATTCCGATTTTGACTAATAAAATATCCCCTTACCTGGGCTGCTTTTTATGTAACGCAACACCTTATGAGTTGTAGTTCTTTCCAGGAGGTGAATGATGCTATGAATCCAAGTGTTGGTTTGTTCTAAGGCCTTAATTTTCGTTTGCATAGTAGTTTGCCATCGAGGTATTAAATAGCTTTGTTTGTAAGTTTTGGGTTCAACAATAGAACTAAAAGAAGTAGTAAAGGCCTTATGAGACGGACTAAGATGGTCAGTAGATAATTAAGACATAATAGGGCATCTAATATGCATGTTGGATGTAATGGCATTTCTCTTATGCAAAGACGCATGCAAATCATAGTCATAGGCTTGAAGGTAAGCAGGATAGGAGTGGTCTAGATAATCTTAACATGTTGAGCCGACAAAGAAGGAAAATAATCTAAAGTAGAGGGAAAAAAAATGTTACTAGGCCCCTCAGAATAAGGGGGAGAGATGCATCCAAGATAAGAAAATGAACAGCAATGTCCACAACAGCCTCAACACTCAGCAAAAACTAAAACAGGGGAGGCAGGGTGATCATCTTCTAGAATAGAGGAAAAAATGTCCTATAAAGAACTAAAGGGACTGGTGCAAGCACCATAGGTGTCTTGCTCTTGAGGATTAGTAGGAGGGTTAGAGGAACAAAAAGGAAAAGCAGTTTCATAGAATATAACATTTCTAGATATGAAGACTTTCATATAGGCTAAACTATGTAATAAGTATCCTTTAGTACCAAAAGGTTATACAAGAAATACACATTTGGTGGCCCTTGCATCAAATTTCTGTCTGTGAGCAGTTAAGGTAGAAGAAAAACATAAACAACCAAAACACTTGACATAAGCATAATCATGAGGTTTATTGTAGAGTAATTCATAAGGATATTTGTGATTTAAAACCTTGAAAGGTAATCTACTAACAAGGAATGCGGCAGTAGAAATAAAATTGCTCCAAATGGGCCAAGGCAAATTAGGCTGAAATCTCAATGCTCTAGCAACTAGCAATAAATGTTGATGTTTCCTTTCAAATAAGTCATTATGTCGAGGGGTTGCAACACGGCTCTTTTTATGAATAATGCCAACGGTTTTAAAAAAGGATTTCATGAAAAAAATTGGGCCATTGTCAGACCTTAAAATTTTAATTTCACAAGAAAACTGAGTTTCAACAAGCTTAGAAAAAGATCTGATTTTACTTTCAACCTTAGATTTATGTGTAAGAGGAAAGACCCAAGTGCACCTAGCAAAATTCATCAACTATAGTTAAAAAGAACTTGAAACCATCATGAGACAGAATAGAGAATGGCCCACAAACATCACAGTGCATTATTTCAAAAGCATGAGAAGTGACATTCAAAAGCATGAGAAGTGACAGATTGACTGTGAAAAAAATATGATCTCTCCTGCTTAGAAAGATGACAAGTATCACACACCTTATTAAAACCAGAAACACACCTAATCTGATATACGACATATCAGTATTAGTATAACTGACAGTTTTAAAAGTATAAGCATAATGTTCTAAAAAACTTGGGGAATTATGAGCAGAGACTGTAATATCAACAATGTATAGGCCATGAAATGGTTTAGCATAACCAATCATCTTTCTCTTGAAGGTGTTCTGCATGAAAGACATAGAAGAGTAGAAAAGCTCAAAAATCTCAGAGTGAGCAGTTAGTTTAGACATAGAGACCAAGTTGAACTTGAATGCAGGAACAAAGATGACATTGTTAAAATTTAAGAGATGAGAGATGCAAATATCACCAGTCATAGTGTCAGCAGTACTAGTGTTATTAGGAGGTTGCATATCAACATGCGTGGGTGTAGGAGTAGTGATAAAATAACAAAGGACTACAAACCATATGATCATAAGCTCCAGTATCTAACACCCAATTATCAGTATTTGTAGGAAAAGAAGTTTTAAAAACATTGGAGTTAAGTGCAAAGTGAGGTGATATACCAGTAATGGTGGCAACTACAGTGTGGGAACCAGTACTCGTGGAAGCAGGTTGTTGAGGTTGTTGTTAAGCCTTTGTAAGAGCAAGAAATTGGTCAAACAGAGATTGTAGTTGAGAGTTAGAAGTAGGAGCAGTGTGAGGTGTGATGGTGTGATCATCAGAAGCAGTTGCTGAGAGAGCAACATGATATTGAGGCATAGACCTTCTGCCTCTAGGTCCCTCCCAGCTAGGATAATAACCAATCACTTGATAACATTTGTCACTAGTGTGATCAAGATACCCCACAAAAAGAGTATTTCACCTTCTTTTTATTTTTAGAAAAATAGGGTTTTCCATTCTTGCCAGAATTATTAAAAGTAGATGGCACATTAGAGTTGTTAGAGTTAAAAACTTGGTTAGAAAAGGAAGCTTTAGATGAAGAACCTCTGGTAAACATAACAAAAGGGTACATGCCAATGTGGGAGTATAAAGTCCTCTGGTTCTCTTTCTGAATGAGAAGAGAGTATACTTTGGACAAGAAGGGGAGGGGGGACATAAGAGAGATACACATTGCTCTTTTCTTTGTTCATAGTAGTTTCGTAACAAAAGCAATTATAAAAATAAATCTTGTACATTTCTTAGAGTGTTCTACTCGCTTGTCTTGCAGCCATGGCTATTTTGTGTGAAGCTATGGTGGATGTGTGTCGAGGAGAAAATCATATTTATTAATTTAATCTTTTAATAAGATCTATTTCCTTATAATTTTTTATGAAAAGATTATGATTAGCCATGTTGGAAGGAAATATTGGGTTAAAGAACATTTGTTTTGCAATTAATTATTAAATAATGTTAGTTTGACAATAATTTTTTATAATATTGTTAATTTAGCAATTTACTCTAAAAAATAGCTGCAATGGTAATATAATGTCCAATTATGTAGACATTATAAGTGGAGGGTAATTCATTCCTCCTAGCTACTTAGCTATTAAGGGAATAATTCTACTAATTAGACATAACTAACTTACAATGAAAGGAAAATTACCAAGTAATTAGAAAAACACAATGTACTTTAAGATCACCTGAAGATGGACATGAATAACATGAGTATCCATCTTTAAAAATTATATTCATAAAAGGTTAGAGAGGTAATTGCTTTAGAATATCAACAATTTGTATTTTAAGAATTTTGAGCACTTTGATTCCATCTTGATGGACCTTCTCTCTAACAAAATGACAACCTATTTATATGTGTTTGGTGCACTCCTGTTGAACTGGATTTGTTGCAATGCATTGATAAATCTTGGTGTCTATATAAAGAGAGGTTTTCTTGATTGTTTGACATGAAGCTCATCCAAAATATAAGTTACACAAAACACGTCACAAATAGTTTAGCTAATGCTCTATTCTTTTGCTTTAGTGGAAGATCTACAAACAGTGGCTTGGTTCATAGCCTTCTAAGAAACGAGTGTGTCTTCCATATAGATTGCATATCCAATGAGGTTGTAATGTGTATTAGAACAACATGACAAATCATTGTGACAAAAATATTTCAATCATATGTCGGGTTAGCACTATAGAACAACCCCTTACCTCGACTTTGTTAGATGGATCTCAGCACCCTATAAGATGCAGCTAAGTGTGTAGTGGTAGGTTTATGCATGATTTGACCATGGCTTGGACTTTGTATTTGAGATTGGGCCAGATAGTTGTGAGGTAAAGAAGTCTCCCCACCAGCCTCTTGTAAGAAGTAGGATCGTCAAGTGAAGGCGAATCATTGTCTTGGAACGTGTTGTGGACTCCATCGAGGTTGTACCTGCTTGAAATCAAGATAACCACCCTCAATTACTTTCGCCTGAAGAAGATCTAGCAAAGTCTATGCCAAGTATGCATTTAAATCACCAAGATCATTAGCGGTGAACTGTTGATCAAGGTGTGATTTATAAACTGATTTCATAAATTTCATTGTTAGTAAAAAAAAATATCATTTACATAAAAGCATAGATAAATAAATGATAAGTTGTGCTTCTCTAAGAGGAGTGAGCAATCTGATATAATATTTTAGTGACCAACATATAAAAGATAAGAACATAACTTGTTTAATCATCATCGTGAGGCATATTTATGACTCGACCCATTTATGACACTACTTACTTATGAGCAATTAAATAGATCATTGGTTGGTTGGGTCACATATGAGTTGGGTCACATATTGAAAATGGCACACATTACGTCAAAGATACCAGAAAAAAAAAACACATGAGGAAAAAAACACGCTACATAAAAGAAAACCTAAAACATACATGCTAAAAAAACGAATGCTAAAAATCCATAAACACGCACGTTAAACTCAAAGAAACCACAATATGCCCAATAATAAAAAGAAATAAACATACAACAAACCACGTTATTTAAATTTTGTCTTTGGTTAAAAGGTCATAATGGATCAACTTCGGGTAAGATTGAACAGAGGCTCATAAATGAGTCGCATTTGACGCATATATTAAATGGGTCAACCAATTATCTATTAATTTTTATGGGTTTGTGGGTTGAAGGATTGGGTGAAATTGACACATCTAGTTGAATGTAACATGGTGGAGGCTTCATGTGGATTATCTTGCGGGATTACCATGGATGAATGAATTGTTTACATTTAGTTGTTTAAGAAACCAATTATGAGAAGGAGCAAGTGTAAGTAATCGTCTAACATGAATGAGCTTTGCAACAGGTTAAAAAGTATCAAATAATTCAATCCTTCTTTTCGTGGGTATTAGCTATTAGTCTAGCTCTATTTTCAAAGAACTTAAAGAAAAACCACGTTATTTTAAATGGTCTTTGGTTAAAAGGTCATAATGGATCAACTTTGGGTTACCCATTGAATAGAGGCTCATAAATGGGTCTCATTTATAAATGGATCAACCCATTATTCATTAGTTTTGATGGGTTTGTGGGTTGATGGATTGGTGGGTGAAATTGACACATCTAGTTAAGGGTAGCATGGTGGAGGCTTAATGTTTTAGTAGCAAAGCACGGAAACGACATAGTATATAAAATTAATTGACGAAAGTAAATATTGAAATTGTAGTAAACAAGATACATTAACCAAAATAAACCTCAACCGACAGTGAAGGAAGAAACGCGAGTAACTGTCTCTCAGGATACAAGAACTACGAGCAGGATTGCGTGCACAACCAAGAACTGCCTCGGCGAACTCGAGTTTTGACTTTCTTCTACCACCACACACTGAAAAAGATTTTTTTGGCTATGTAAAAAACCTTTTATGCGTGAATGCTCTATGATTTTTCAATGATCAAAAACTTACGGGGAGAGACCCCTTTTATAGACTAGGTTGGGGAGAAAGTTTGAAGACTTAGTCTCCAAGGAACATGATTAAGATAATTACGAATAATAATTACAAATCACTTAATTAAGATAATTACTAATCACGCAAAAAAATTGGAATGATTGCAGACACGTTTCGGTTAATTAAATTGAACACAAAAAAAAATCCTTGTAAGGTAAGTTTATTTAGCAAAGTGATGCTATGAATTCTCTCTCTCTCTCTCTCTCTCTCTCTCTCTCTCTCTCTCTCTCTCTCTCTCTCTCTCTCTCTATATATATATATATATATATATATATATATATATATATATATATATATATATATAATTTTGTTAAGCTAAACAGAAAAAAAATATTGAAAAGTGTAAAAGAAGGCCCACGCGAGCAGGAGCCAAATAGGCGAGAAAGACCGACATTTGACGCGTCCATCCTCGTGTGCGCAAGCACTGATCGCATTAATCCAATAGGTTTTGGCCCAAGAATTACACCCCTTTGCGCGTGCGTAGGAGAAGAAGAAGTATCTATGGAATACATTCTTACGATGCTAAGAATGCATTCCCATAGATAAACCTCAATAACAAGTGTTCTTTTTCCCATGTGAGATGGCCATTTTTCCTATTAGGTCTTTTAACCCTTTTCCAATATTTTCAGCTTTATCTAGCCATTTTGAGCGTGTCATAGACCATTCTGAGCTCTCACATAGGAGAACACTTTCTCGTCTTGAACTTGTCAAAACAACTAGTGGGACCTGCTCAAAATCTGACCTGAAGTCAGCTGTACAAACCCATTTCCTTGAGTCATTTTTCCAGCATAATGTAGATTATTTTCGCGGATTTACCATGGATGAATGCATTGTTTACATTTAGTTGCATAAGAAACCAATTCTGAGAAGCATCAGTTGTAAGTAATCATCTAACAGGGGTGAGTGAGCTTTGCAACAGGTGAAAAAATATCAAATAATTCAACCCGTCTTTTAATGCGTACCTAATTAGTCTAACTCTATTTTAAAAGAATTTAAAGAAACCCAAAATATATATGGCTAGATTTTGTCTTTGAAGCGGAGTATGGGCGGTCATTTATGCTATTTTAAAAGCACAAGAGCTTAATTAGAGATATTTGTGGTTGGAGAGTGACTCAACTTATGTTGTCGATTTGTTGAATACAAAATCTAGTAGAGTTCCATGGAAACAGAGGAGTCATTGGTTGGCTTGTTTATTTCATTAGCTCCGTCAATTTTCAGGTTTCAGACAAGTATCGGGAAGGTAATAGAGTGGTTGATGCTTTAGCTAGCTATGGAACTCGACATGTTGGGAAACATTGGTTGTCCTATTGCCCATCTTTTATTCTTGACTTAGTTAATTACTAGAAATATTGGCACGCGATCCCTGCGTGATTAGCAGTTTATTTTAAGTATTGTATAGTAAATATTACAACTTAATTATGGATACATGATTTATATATTTTAATCTCCTTTTATGTAAGATAATTAAGTAATAATTTGTTTTTCGTAATAAGAAGATTTAAACAATGATAATGCTAAGATAACGTTATACCCAAATAATAATAAATGTTAATAGTACTTAGAAGGGTAAATAAAGAAATCAAAAGATCTAAACATGGCTTCCTTTATATAATAGTATATATTAGTATAGATGACTAGTATATAATTGGAAGAATTTCAGTTTTGCTGAGTCTTTAGACTCTGGATATTTTGTATGATTTTTTAATAATTTTATTTTGGTCATAATCATATACCCTGATTTCACCTTTGACAAAAAAAAAAAAAAAAAAAAACAACAACAACAACAACAACATTAATGTCTAGCTCCATATCTTTCCATATAATAATTAGCAATGGAAATTCTTTTTCTTTAAATTCTGAGAAGCAGCAAATACCAAATATAGATTACTTTATATACTACTTTAGAAGTTTATTTGCATTAACTTAAGTAACTAAGGATGGTTTCTTCTTCTTTAACTTAATTACTAGTGTATATAATATGTGTTAAGTAAAAGAATATCATTGTAATTAAGATTAATACTATTAATTAGTATAAAAGCGTTTCTAAGCACAATGTCAAAGTAATTCAAAATCAGATTATATTACTGAATATTAAGCTATAATCCATTGGATGTAATAGACAGGTGTTAATGCACTAACTCATCAATTAATTTTTATCTTTCGTGCAATGTATACTAAAATGAGAATAAGTAGTAGATTATTCTGAGAAGCAGCAAATACCAAATATAGATTACCACACATGTTACTCACGCTTGGAGAAAATGAGACTTCGCTATTCATTCACATTCACGCATCATGCAGATTCACATTCACTCACCATGCAGGTACCCGCCAGTGGGTACCCCTGCGGGTACAAAATGGGTAACATGGTACCCAATCCTTATTTTACAAGTATCTTTAGCTTTAAAAATTGAGAAGCCAACCCAAAAATACTCCGTAGTGATAATTATTTATTCAATATCCACTAATTTGCAAAAGATACAATAGTAACAAAGGAAAAGTCAAACATCTAATTCATTCGGTAATCAAATATTCAAATTCAACTATGTCATTCATCATCAAAAACCAAATCATTGAGTTTATCTTTCATTTTTAGTTAATTCAACTACTTAATATAACTATATAATTTTGATATACATATATATGGCTAATAGCATGCTACTATTCCAAATTTTGTATATATAAAATATTATTAGTATATCAATACATATAACATAAAAATATGTCATTTACAAATGCGGGGTACCCATATGAGGGCAGGAAATCGCCGAGTACTACTCATGCCCATCTCATTCCCGCAAATTATGTGTGGGTACCTGTGTTGCGGGTACCCATTTCCGCTTTTCCCATTCCCAATGGAAAGTACCCAAATGAGATGGGTTTGGGATTGGATATTCGTTTCAAATGTCCACCCCCATCACAAATTCTATTTTATATATAATATATAACTTATAAGTACTTGCACATGGCCGGGGAGGAGGAGGATCTTTGGTATCCAAGCTTCATTTAAGGTAGTAACTGTGTTACTTTAACAAAATTGAGAATCACATTTTGCATAAAAATAAGAGAAAAAAAGGTATCGAAAAATAAAAGCGATATAAAAATAAGGATAAAAGCATCAAGTCCCCTTAACTATGCAAATGTTTGCGACTTGCACTTAAACAAATTTAATAAGTGTCCTGTCCCCTAAACTATGCACGTCTGTTCGATTTGCCCCTTCAATTCCTGCCATTTTTGGCGAAATATTCCCCCTTTCCTGACTCATATGTGTTGTACTAGATGTATTATGTTAGTTGATGACAAAAAGCTGGAGAAAAAACACCTCAAACAGGGTATTTCGGCCAAAAATGGCCGAAAATGCGATTTGTCGCTTCAGTGTATTTCCGTCCATGTTTTGCCGGAATATTCCCCCCTACCTGACTCATATGTGTTGTACAAGATGTATTTTCGTAGTTGATGACAAAAAGTAGGCGAAAAAGCACCTCGGACGGGAAATATTCCGACTAAAAATGGCCGGAAATCCACTGAAAGGGCAAATCGAACAGACGTGCATAGTTTAAGGGGCAAAACGCTTATTAAATTTGTTAAGGGTGCAAGTCGCAAAAACGTGCATAGTTGTAAAGATCTTAATTAACTCAAGTTGAGATGTGAACAATGACCACGATCATGATTGATATTTAAAGTATTTATCTGGATCTTACTCATACAGCGCGATCAGGCTAGATAAATTTAATCGTAAAAATGCAAGTCAACTCGGAATTCGATATTTGCAAATTCAAGTGTGAAAGTAACTACTGAACTTATGATGATGATATATATTTTACTCAAGTTGAGATGTGAATATGTTTTTAATCAAATAACTAATATTAAAAAGTACTTAGTTGTTAATTATCTGGATCTTAGTCATATGGACCAGCTAAATTTAATAAGAATGCAAGCTAAATTTAATTAAAAAATGTAATTAAAAAAATGTAATTAAAAATGGGGGCAATAAGGTAATTACTGCAATATCCAGAAATAGTTGTTGCACATAACATGAACCAAACACATTTTATAAATTAAGATAAAATAGTAACTTTATTCAACTCTCCAACCAAACACGGTTACTGTTACACATATGAAATAAAAGACTATTTTAACTGAGCAATAGTTAATCTACATATATAACTGTCTCTGCAACCAAACAGCCCCTTACAGAATTCGCAATAATCTCATATGCTGCAAATCTCCATCTAAATCCTGTGAAACGTTATAAGAGTGTCACTCCGCACTGAGAGAGTTATAGAACGAAACACAGACACACAAAACAAGTAATGGCTTACCATTTGCAATCCCTTGTGAGAGTTATAGAGTTGATCCTAAACCATGATACACATAAATATTTTGATAACAATACCACACCACAAATCGAGTCGCTCTTGAGGAAAGCCTGTTTTCTGAGAGACTCCTTCGAGAATCATCCAATACTGAGCGACGATAGTGCAGCAAATTTGGAGGATCAAGTACGAGATGCAACACAAGATGCTGAAGACGTTCTTGAATCTTATGTTGCTTTTTTTGCAACCGAGGATGCGCTCCCCACTCCAAACTTGCACGAGTTACTCGAAACATTCGACTCCATGAACGAAGAGATAATGAAGATCTTGGACAAACATCAGATATCATCTCAAACAACGATGCATGTCGTTTCATCGAGGATTGATCATCAAAATCCCAGCAATATGGTGGTAGGATTTGAAAGCGACATGCTCAAACTAATGGATCGAGTTTTTGCAGATTCCTCAAAACTTGAAATCATCCCAATTGTTGGGATGGGAGGCATTGGCAAGACCACTCTTGCTCGGGAAATTTATGGCGAATCATCTGACTTTGATGTTCGTGCGTGGGCAACTGTATCCAATGGCTATAGTCTTTGCGATATTTTGCTTGACCTTCTCTGCTCAATAATCAAAAAGCCTAGAGATGAGATCGAAATGAAAGACAATAAGTTGGGACTTACTTTATACCAACGTTTAAAGGGCAAAAAATACATGATTGTATTGGATGATATTTGGCATTTCAAGGCTTGGGATGACATCAAGGCTTTCCTTCCAAACGATAACGTCGAAAGCCGCATTGTTCTGACCACCAGACAGTCTGATGTGGCTACTTATGCTGACTCGAAGAGCCTACACCACCAGCTGCATCCTCTTGGCAAGGCTGATAGTTTGGCGCTTCTAAAAAAGAAGGTATTTGGTGAAGAAACTTGTCCTCCAGAACTGGAAGAACTCGGTAGGACAATAGCAAACAGTTGTGGAGGACTCCCACTTGCTATTCTAGTGGTTGGGGGAATACTGTCGCAAACTGATAGAACGAAAAACTCTTGGGAGCAAGTTGCAAGCAACTTAATCTCTGCCATAGCTAATGAAGAGGAGCAGGTCTCACGCATATTGTCTTTGAGTTATGATCATTTGCCATGTTATTTAAAATTTTGTTTCTTGTATATGAGTGTTTTTCCCGAAGATCATCACATAATAGCATCAAAGCTCATCAGGTTGTGGTTAGCCGAAGGGTTTCTAAAACAAATTGCGGATAAAAGCATAGAAGAGGTTGCAGGGGTTGCAGAGGGACACATTAACGCTCTCATCACCAGAAATCTGATTTTTGTTCGGCATCGAGATCCTCTCGGAAAAGTAAAAACCTTGGGTATACATGATCTCTTGAGGGACTTGTGTGTGCTTAAGGCTCACAAGAAGAATTTCTTTCATGTCGTGGATGGTCGAATTGAAAATATCCCTGGGGAAATGTTATGTATGCGTCGCGTGAGTGTTGTTCAGTTCTCTCACATCCAAAGTCTTTACTACACAACAGGAGAAACGTTACTTGCTCGCTCATTGGTATACACTGGTCCTCGGTTCCGCGAGCCATGGGAACCTAGTTTTTCCTTACTGAAGATGCTGAGAGTGTTAGATGTGCTGCTAATACAATTTCAGGAGTTCCCGGAAGTTGTACTAAAGCTTGGAAATTTAAGGTACTTGGCCTTAACTTTTTTAGACACAGAAATTCCCCGTAGTATAATTACATTAAGGAATCTGCAGACCTTGTCTTTCAAAACAACTCGTCGTGGCAGAAATATCAAAGTATCAGATGAGATATTCGATATGCCACATTTGAGAGAGATCTTGAGCCCCAAAACAGTGCTGAGCTCTGAAGAATATAACGAGGGGTCGGAAAATCTTGTTCTTCAAAAGAACTTGCATAGTTTGCCTCTAATAGAAATTTTAGCTAATCTTGATGCGGTTCTCACAAAACTCCCAAACCTAAAAAAGTTAGGACTCTTCTATAGCAATGCATCACCATATTCCACTTCCTCAGCTGAATTCATCACCTACTTGCCTGAACTCGAAACACTCCTATTCTCGAGTGTTGCGTCACCTGAGGCCACAAGTTTCTTATCAAACCTCGTTTTACCGCTTTCGCTCAAGAAGCTGACTTTGAGAAGGTGCGAGGCATCTGAAGCATGTTTGAAGACAATAAGTAGGCTTCCTAATCTTGAGATTCTCAAATTGGAACAAGTGTCCTTTGGAAGCACAAAAAATTGGAATCCTTCTGAGGGGGAATTCAGCTCACTTCAATGTTTGAAACTTGAAGGTTTGGATCTCGTTGATTGGGCAGCGGATGAGACTCACTTCCCCATACTCCAGCACCTCGAAATCCAATATTGCAAGAACCTTAACGAGATCCCTTCGTGTATTGGAGAAATTCCAACTCTCAAGACAATCTGGGTGTTCAATTCAAGTCCTTCTGCCGCGGCCTCGGCCACGAAAATACTGGAAGAACAAATAGAATATGGGAACGTTCTTCTTCAAGTTCACGTTGATGGTTGTGAGTAGCACTGTCATACATACGCCGTGGATTTGAAGTATCTTTGTCTGCTCTTACATGTTAGTTTCTGAATTCTGATGGTTGAGTTTGTGTTTTCAGTTTCTGACCTTCCATTTCAATAAAAATGTAACTTCCATTTAAACAAGTGAGGCTCATATACTAGATGATGAGTTATACGTGCACTACCTTAATGCTGTTTTACTCCTTGGCGTTTGTGAATCTAAACCGATAATAACAACAAGAAGATAAAAGATAGTAGAGCAAAATGAAATAGTAAACACTATGACCATATTAGGATTGAATACCAATTGCTCAACCGTAGTTTGTTTAATTCACCCTAAAATGTACTAAGCTTGCGCTAATACTGGCAGATTAATTGCAGAACCAATAACACGTTACAAATAAGAAAATTACTTTACAACGAAAAAGTAGATCATACCATTGCTTAATGAACGACAAATAATACATCAACACAAAAGAATGCCTCGATATAAAGTCGACTCATGAACTGCAGGACGACAAAATAACTGTAAAGTTATGATCAACATATATCATTTCAATACATTTACACTGATATACACAAACAACTCCATGAAATTAAAACCCAATCTCCAATATTCCCCTTTGTTTCACCAAAAATACATAATTAGACAACAACCAGTACTTGATAGTACAAACCTGACCAAAATAGTAGCCCCTAAATGGGGGCTACACATCATGTTGTTAAGACATCAAATATAGTAGGGGAATGAGTTACAGGAGCTCTGCCACCTTGATCACGAAAGTTCTCGTGTCCTGGCAACGCATTTACAATACCATTCACATCCCGGGCATCGGATAGTCTACAAGGTGACCTTATAATAGTTTCAGATCATCACTTGTGTAACGTTTCCAATTTTCTTCAGAAACCTCGTTTACTTTCTGATCGGATTCCTCAAAACATTTATCGACTATCTCAAGGTTTTCAGCCCAAAGGGACGTTCTGCTTCCATATACCTACACATGCTATATTTACTTATCACGATCCAGATTCAGAAAGCTCAAGGAATAACAATAGTATAAATGTACCAGCAGCAAGCAAAGACCTGCTCATACATGTCGTATTGGAAAATATTAATATATATATATCACTTAGAAACTAAATTTAAAAGCAAAAACACTTACAATACAAGGCACATGCCAATATTTCGTTTTACAATGATCAAGAAGCCCGGACATGAACTTGAAGGAGTTCGTTCCCTAACTCAAGCTGTTCCTCCAGTATTTTCCTTGCCGAAGTCGCGACCAAAGAACTCGAGTAAGACACTTCGATTGTTTTTAAAGTTGGGATTTCTCCTAAACCAGGAGGGATCTCCTTGAGTGAATCACAACTTTGAATTCTAAGGTGTTCGAGTCTAGGGAAGTGAGTCTCATCAGCTACCCAATCTAAAGGACCCATTTTTTCCAGTAATAAAAACACTAGTCGACAGAATTCCCCTTCACATGGCTTCCAATCTCCACTTTCAAAGAAAACTTCAGTTTGAGAGCTTTGAGATTAGGCAACATGCCTATTGTCTTAGTACATGCTTGAGGTACTCCACACTTGCTCAAATTCAGCTTTGTAAGCGAACCTGGAAAAGTGAGGCTCGACAAGAAATGTCCTACATCTGGTGACGACCAATCACTTGAGAGCTTAAGCGTTTCAAGCTTTTCCAAATAGCGTAAGTCAGCAGCTTTTGAATATGATGTACAGCTGTAGTGGATAGCTAGATTCTTTAGGTTTAGGAGTTTTGGGAGAACCAAGTCTATATTAGATACTTCTAACGTAGACAAAGTGTGCATGTTCTCTTGAAGTACAATATCTCTTGACTCCTTAAAACCACACCTCAACAACATGCCGATAATAACAAGATCTCTTAAATGTCACATTCTCATGGTGATATTTTAGGATTGGCCCAATATCTCATATTGGGCTGGCCCAGCAGCATCAGTCTGCTTTATAGTACATCGAACAGGCCCTATTCGATGTTTGATGTGCATTGAACGGCTCTTGTTCGATGCGGAGTGCATCGAACCGATTCAATTCAATGTACATCCCCAGCTGGCAGTGGGACCCGCGAGACGGTTGTTATATACACCCCGTCCCCTTGTAGTCTGTGGACGCATTGAAGATACATTATGAGCTACTCAATATCGAACATAGAGCATTCGATACTCACCTAGATCGAACATACTGCATTCGATATTCATCTGGATCGAACCTTGAACATTCGACACGGTATTGAACGAAGGATATTGAATTCAACACTTAACACAACATCGAATCTGTTAGATTCGATACATCCTAATTCGACACATAATCTCCACTGTACATCTAATATCGAAAAACGACGATTCAACACGTTAGCATCGAACGCCCTAGATTCGATACGTGGCATTAATCTTGTAATTTACTTGTTTAACCTAGTAAGCTTGTATTAGGTGTTCCGGACCAAGCTAGTCCGATTATTAATTGAGTAGCATTATTTTGGCTATTTGTACTCCAATTGTATTATTGTACAGTGTTATGTTACCTTGACGAAATAAGACCAAAATATTGGTGCCGTCTGTGGGAACACCGCATATTTCCAGTTTATTAGGTATGGCATCTAGAATCACAACCCGATCGAAAAGTAGACTTGTAGAGGGTATGAACGAGGAAGTTGATGGAGGCTTTCGCAAGCCGAACGGTCCCATACAATGAGAGACCGCCGACTGTGCCTACAGGAGCGCCAACACCAGCGAGAAAGGAGGCACCAGTAGAAGAGGTGCCGAGAGAGGATGCTGGTGCAACAAGAGCAACCGCAACGACATCATCAGCCTCGAACATGACGAGAGTGGAGATTATGGATGTCGTAAAGACTGCCATGGCTGGATTTTGGGCACATGCGCCGCAAGTACAGGCACCACTATCGGCAGCACATGTGGGGGCTGTAGATGAACAAGGTTTCGCCGCTAGAATTTCGAGGGAAGCTGAGAAAGAGAAATCACGCAAGTGACAATAAACATTCCCCCCCTTAGTAGCAAGTCCAGAAGGTGGCTCCATATAAACATCTTCCTCTAGATCTCCATAAAGAAAAGCATTATTCACATCAAGTTGTGAAAGATGCCAAGTGTGAGCTGCTGCATAAGCTATGAGACACCTAAAAGTGGTAATCTTTGCTACTGGAGAGAAAGTCTCAAAAAAATCCCATCCTTTTTTTTATTATAACCCTTGGCTACTAACCTAGCCTTGTATCTTTCAATTTCACCAGTAGAAGTATATTTGATTTTATACACCCACTTAGAGCCAATAGTTGTCTTTCCAGGGGGTAATTGAACCAATGACCAAGTGTGATTCTCATTCAAGGCATTGAGCTCATCATTCATGGCTTCTCTCCACACGGGATCAAGCTTAGCTTGTTCATATGAGGTAGGTTCAGTGTGTGAAGAAACAGATAATATGAAGTTGAGATGAGTAGGTGAGAAATGATGAAAACAAAACTGTAAAGGATGAGCAGTGCTTGAGGTTTTAGCAAGAGCCTGAGATTGATTTTTGTAGCTGAGAGATGTAACCAGCTTACACTGATAATCCCGGAGATGTAGAGGTATCTGTATAACCCTAGTAGATCTTCTAAGCTCAGTAATGTTAGGAGTAGGGGAAAGAGCATGATCTGACATATTTGGTGAGTTAGTTTCTGGAGAGGAAGGTGAGTGAATATCAGAAGTATGTGGTGTGTTCTACTGAGGAGGATTCTGATCATGAGATTAATGGTTGTAAGGAATATTTGAAGTAGAAGTATCATAAGAGGGATCAAAATCAAGAAAAGAGGAAATAGGAAAGATGTGATCAGTAGAAGTGAAAGTAGTTTGTGAGGTTGAAGAGTATGGGAAGATTTCCTCATAAAAGATGACATCTCTTGATATGAAAACATGTTTAGTCTGTAGGTTATACAGCTTGTATCCTTTGATATGAGCTGGATAACCTATGAATATGCATTTTGAAGCTCTTGCAAGCATTTTGTTGTGTGGTTTTGGCAGAGCTGTTGCATATCACATGCATCCAAAAGTTCTTAAGTGTTGATATTGAGGGTGTTTTGAGTGTATGTGATAGAATGGCGTAAGATTGTTTAACAATGGTGTAGGTGTTCTGTTTATCAGATAAGCAGTTGAGACAACACAGTCTCCCCAGAATGATAGAGGTAAGTTAGCTTGTATGCGCAGTGATCTTGCAACATTCAGCATCCCCAGAATGATAGAGGTAAGTTAGCTTGTATGCGCAGTGATCTTGCAATATTCAGCAAGTGTCTGTGTTTTCTTTCTGCTACTGAGTTCTGTTGAGGTGTATAGGTACAGGTTTGTTGGTGTATAATGCCTTTGGTATTATAGAACTCAGGCATATTGAATTCCTGACCTTGATCTGATCTAATGGCTTTGATTTGTTTGTCAAATTGAGTGACAGTGTATTTATAGAAATTGTGTAATATATGTACGTTTTCTCCTTTGTTTTTCATGAGAAATGTCCATGTGAATCTACTGTGATCATCTACTATAGTGAGAAAGTAGTGTGATCCATTTAATGATGCAACACTGTATGGTCCCCAGATGTCAACATGAATCAAATCAAAAACAAAGTCACTTTTATGAGGATTTAAAAGAAAAGGTACTCTAATTTTTTTTGACAAGTGACATGTGTCACAAACTATTTCATTAAACTTCAGTGGAAACTCCCCACTTGTGGAATGAAGTAAAGATAACCTAACAGTAGATGGATGCCCTAGTCTATTGTGCCACAAGGCAGAAGAGGAAACAGAAGAAGTAACAGTACTTGTACCTAAATGACTACTTAGGTTAGAGGATCCTTCATCTCCTTTCATATAGTATAAGCCATGTACCTCCTGAGCCATCCCAATCATTCTCCAGCTCTTGCTGTCATATATGGCACATAAATTAGACCAGAAAATGAGTGAGCAGTGACTTGTTTGATAATTTTACTAGCATACATAAGATTGAAAGAAAATGATGGTACACAGAGAACATGTGTAAGAACTAAATCTTTGTTGTACTTCACAGTCCCTATCATAGTAACTAAAGCAGTTTTGTTATTTGGCAATTTGACATATGAGTCATGTGTTATGATATATGAATCAAGTAGCTTTGGATCACACACTATGTGATCTGACGCTCCTGAATCCAGAATCCAAATGGAAGAATTGAGAGAATGATTCAATGAGAGTGGTTTACAATTTGCTAAAATAGCAGAAAGGCAAATAGATTTTACTCTTTTACCTGAGTGTTTTATTATCAAACTGTTTGGTGGTTAAGTGTTTGTCTTAACCTGATTGACCAAGCTTGTGTTACCTTGAAACAGACTACACAAATGCTGAAATTGTTCCTGTGATATAGGATCAGAGCCATGCCATGCACTTGAACCAACTTGAGTTAATTGATTCACATTACCAGTAAACTGTCTGGCACCTTGAGTAGTAGCATGTTTGAACTTAGAATATTTGTGACCTGGAGGGTATCCAAACACCTCATAATAGTTATCAATTGTGTGGTTTGTCTTTCTACACTTTATACAAGGTGGCCTGTTCTTACCACCATTGAATTTGTTCCATGGTTTTTGTTGCTTTTGAAAGTTTCCAGCCATCACAGTAGCTTGTGTGTTGACTTGTGAGTTGTTCTGAGGAGTGATCTGTGTTTTGACTGTCATGGCAGCTGTGTCAATAGGTGAGTGGTGAAAGTTTGATAACTCTCTATTTGACTCTTCTTGCAGCACCAAACCAAAAACATCATCTAACAATGGGAGAGGGTCCCTTAGCAGTATTTCGTTTCTAACCAAAGAGAATGAGTCATCCAACCCCATCAAGAACTTCATCACTTTATTATGCTCATTCTGTTTTATTAAGATAGCCATAACACCATACTCAGAGTTGGTACAAACACATGGAACTTCATATTGATTTATCGAATCCCAAAATGATTTTAACGTAGAAAAATATAAAGAAAGTGCAGCTCCGTCTTGTTTGGTGTTAACAAGCTGTTGTTCAAGCATATATATGTGGTTATTCCTAGACTTGGAGAATCTTCTCTTTATATCTGAAATGCAGAATCAGAGAACATAATTGGATCTCCTAGCTCATCAGAAATGCTAGTAGAAATCCATCTCAGGACAGTGTAGTTGCAGCGCATCCAATTTGTGTAAGATGCATCAGTAGAGTAGTTGTTGGTTCTGGGTAGGTGCCATCAATGAATCCAACTTTGTTCTTTGCAAGTAGAGCCACGTACATGGCACAGCTCCAGCGATGATAGTTCTGTATTGTGAGCTTCTGACTCACCAGAGAGTTTGCTGTATTTTCAGCATGATGCACAAAGAAGGGATCAGAATGGTCATTTTGTGTCATAGTGCTTTGTTTATTTTTCTCCACCACATGTGCACGAAGTGTAGGTGAATCTGTTGAATTTATCATGGATCTCAACAGAGATATGGTGTGAGAAGAATGAGTAGTAGTGGAAGTGTATTTAGATCAATACCTGAGCTAATGACTGAGTCATTGCTCTGATACCATTTTGAATGTTATAGTCAGCTTCATTGTAGAACTGAGCTAAGATAACAACGGCTAAAAACAATGCAACAGAATAAAAAATGAAAGAATGCAAGAACAGTAAGAGAAACAGAAACTTTATGTTGCAAAAGGAAAGATAATTTCTTTTTATGTATATTACATTACACGACCCCATATTTATACACAGAATAGGGAACAGTTAAGCTTCATTTTCTTAAGTGTAACAGCTAGTTATAAGTGCGATATGCTAACAATATTCTTTTTTATAAGTAATCTAAAAATAGAAACTAAAGCTGCACATTTTCTAGTTTAGAGTAAATACAGATTTTACTATCTTGTTGGCGTTCACGTGACTATGCAGCTTCCCATGTGGCTTCTTACAGTTGATGCAATTTATTACATGTGATGGGCGTATCCATTTGCGTTCTATAAGATTTTGTTTTTTTCTTATGCTTAGTATACATATTAAAGTAAAAGAGTTATGATCGTATTTCTGTAATATCATTTAAAAGTCCATGTCATCGTACTCACATTCTATCCGTGCATCATAGGAGAAGGAAATGATGTGCTTTTTTTTTTATAGATAATGATGTGCTTTATTAACATAACACGATGACTCATTTATCTATTAATATTGTACTTGTGTAATTACATTACAATATATCTAAATATGTGGCGAATTAAAAAATATATTAATTAAAATATCCAAATAGGATATAATGCAACTACCTCAATGAAGAAACTTCACAAATCACTCCTGGTGTAGTCAAATTGGAACAAATCCATTCCCGTGTCTAACGCTTTGCTTATTAAAACTTTATTTGGCCTTCGATTACACCACCCAGCAACATAAATTCGATATGTGGTCGCCTGGGGCGATCTCTTTTTTCTTTTGTAGCACCAAGACGCCCAGCAGCAAATCACACTTTAGCTTTTGTAAGTATGTCACTGCTCCACCACCCCCCCCCCCCCATCCCCCTCCCATCGTCCCCAGCCATCGTAATGCAAATGTTCTCCCAAGATTCTCACGTATCGCACACGTTTGACAATTTATAAGGGCAAAAAGTGCCATTAAGAGTTAAATCTATGTTTATTCTGAAATCTTAACTTTTCTAGTCATAGGGGCATCTCACATTACTTTCTATTCTTGGAAGGTGGCTTCTGTAAGATGTACCAATTGTAGATCGTGTAACTCAGCCTAAAATGTACCACACCAACACAAAGTATAGGAAGAATTTGTAGCTAGTTGTTTCTTAAAAAAGAAAAATACATTACAATATACCAGTCTCAGCCCCTCTTAATGAACGTACAAGAACATCGAATCTGAGATACTTGCGAAAATGCGTCAATCTAAAGTAGACTGGTCACTGGTAAACATAGGCCAAGAACTCACAGAGGACCTTATATCTTTCCCTTCATGACTTAGAAGACTTACGAACCATTAAAACAAGGCAATAATGTCCAGCATTGGAAAGATTAAGATACACCATTTCTCTTCAATTCTTATACACAAAATCACGATGTACACAAACGAATCAATAAAACTGGAATCCAATCTCCAACCCCCAACGTTTCACCAAAAATACATAGTAAAATAACAACCAATACTCATATAGTACAAAGCTGGTATAGCCCAAAATGGAGGCTACATGTCATGTTGTCAAGACATCAGGTATAGTAGGGGAATGAGTTCCAAGAACTCTGCCACCTACATCAGGGAAGTTTTCGTGTCCTGGCATCGGATTTACGCTACCATCGACCTCCACGGACATCGGATACTTCAGAAGGTGACCTTGTAATGGAGTAAACTCATCACTTGTGTAACGTGTCCAGTTATCTTCAGCAACCTGGTTTATTTTCTTTACGCATTCCAGTGTCTCCGGTTCTTGAAAACATTTATCGACCATCTCAAGGTGTTCGGCCCAGAGGGACATTCGGTATCCATATACCTACACATACACAATAATAAAATATATTTGGGTTCGGTTAATCCATAGAAAGAAATGACATGATTTGTAATTATATTTACAGCTCTATAACGCATTTTGTAGCATCTAAATATGGAAAAAGTATTTTATGCAACCGTGTATTACTTACAAGGTAAAACCAACGATCTAGATTAAATTGTTTTTCCTAAAATACAAGAAATAATCGCCCATAATCCGATTCCACCGTGTATCGGTAGTTGTTGCACCCCTTCAGTAATACAATGGTTGCATAAAATATAGAAACCCTTAATACAAGATTTACAAACGCGCCTGTGTGGCTCTAGAGAAAATGTACAGACCAAAAATACAATAAAATAAAAATGTCATACAAATATGGTTAATGCCATATGGTATCCAAACGAGGTTTGCAATTTGTAGAGAAAGAGAATGTGATTTTTTACATATAGAAAGAGAGATATATAAGCTGAACAATTGAGTGTTTGTCATCGTAGTTGACCTCGTGGAAAATAGAGTTTCCCGTCTGTGACCAAAATTAACTTGTTTATATAAACAGTAAACTACCTATTATGGGTTTTCATCTAGCCCGAGTTTCAACTCTAATGTTACTTTTGTAAATGGAAAGAGAAGACTTCATGTTCGATCAAAATAACTTGCTATATTCATAAGGAGACCTTCACAGACGACAATGTAACTGAAAATTTTCCATGTGATCAAACCTGGCCATGTGGATGTTTGTGCTTCTTTTCCCACGTATGATGAGGCTGATATGCACCCATTGCTATTTCAGTGTCTTTTGTTCCAGCCATTGACCTTTGATTTATATTTGCGGATCCCATTATGACATACTCGTCATCCACTATCATTCCTTTCGCATGCACATAAATCATAAAGCGATGGAACTTGTAAGAGTCTGAGACCTGAGACCAAGCCAAATGCATAACCATGAGCTTAATTAAGTACATGAAAAAAGAAAAAAGAAAAAAAAAGTTGAAGTATTAAGTGAACAATAAAAAAATAAAAAAGTATTTGTCTGGTTTACAGATTACACTGTGGAAGAGAGACTTTGTATGTATCTCCTATGGAACTATTTTCTAGCTATTGAAATCTTTCAATTCTTTGAATGGATTCTCTAGAACTATCTTTTTGCTTGCATATCATTCTACTAATTGTACATCTTGATTACAAATAATGCTACTCTTTTCTGATACTTCTCTTCAGATAATCATTTCTCAATCCATGCTTATATACGAGTACAGGTGTGTGTTTGTATATGTGTATATATATATGCACGTATCAATAGTCTTACAGTTCCAGTATCTCCAGCTACTTGAGCAGAGTCAATTGGTTCCCGGTTGCCAAGACAATAGAAATTCAGGTAGTCTTGTGGGTGTACATCCGAAAGTTGCATGGATTTGATCTCCCTTGCGATAACTTGATACATCATCTGCACTGTTTGGGCCTAGCAAATAAAATAAAATTTGAGCTATCTTCTATGTATCATAACTCCAATCATATGTTTGGTACAGTTGATGGTGCAACATGATACATCGAGATTTTGGAGCATCAGTTATTCGTGAAGTCTTCTATTTTTCTCGTCCATGAATAAGAGAAAACTAAATGAAGATGCTCCATTCCACTGAAATGATCAGAGAAATAGAAGTTCTGTTTTCAACTCATACTAAATTTCATTTGGTTCATATAGTGTACTCCTATTATCAAGATTTTTATTTGCTTCTGTTTTGAATGATACAAATAAAAGCAGTAAACTGGTTACGTATCTCTTGTTATGTCAAGAGAATATAGCGATAGTCCACCACTCACAAGGGAAAGTTTTAAGAAGCAGATGAAGTTTACCTGCCAAAAAAGAATTTCTTGCACAACATTGTCTTTGGGATTGCCTTCAGGCCACATTGGTACAACAACATATACAGCAAATCTCTCCTTCATTCTTATTTTACTAGCAATTTTCATTGCTAACTCCATTGGGATTAGATGGTCAGCTCCTGCCATTTTACGAAAGGCAAGTAAGGCCCCACACAACATTTATATTGAACATAGAGAGATAGGTCATGTGGTAGAAAACAATATTTATCGTCAGAATACAACATTAAGTTGTCAAATAACATCAATACATAAACAAACTCCTTCCTTTTCTTCCGTGCGACGAATAACCTAATAAAGTTTGGATTAAAAGACCACCCTAAAGTCTCAAAAATTATCACCCTCATCTGAAAAATGTTTTACAATGTAACAATTTTGATAACTCTCTTATTATCTTAGAGAAGTCTAATGAATTCAGATTGTTTAAAATATACCAATAATAACAAAAATCTGGAGCTAAAAACCAATTCCTTTACCGCTTAAATTTCTCTTCTGGTGGCACAACCCCCGTGGAAGTTAGCCAGCAAATTGTTGTGAACAATAGTTTGTTACTGAACAGTGCTAATTCATAAGTGGTGTTATTGTATTTTTTTAAATGAGAGAGATATTAATGTTGCAATCCATCCTTCTATAGTTGTTACAAAGTTATGTCAAGAGAGGACAAGTAATCACCTTAAATTGCAATAAAATGCATATGTATCAACTGAAAGTTCGACGAGATCTGAATATTTATTAACATCTAATCACTGTTTCTCTACGCGTAACTTAACCTAATAGACCATAATATGGCGAAGATAGCAAATCCATCAACAGTTTGTGGTACTTGAGACAACACATTTGAAAGCAAACAAGGAAAACGGTGATCTTAACCTGCATCTTTGTACGACGGCCAACCATATGACGAGCCAAGAAAGTATTGATTCTCAATATAGATGAAATGCTGAGCAGATCTTATTGCCTGAATATATGCTGTCTGAATGCTCTTGTCAATCACAAGATTTTTGGAGCAGATCAGGTTCTACAAATACAAAGCATGGAAGACATTATGAAACCGTTCAATGGTAAAAGGCCCATGATTAAGATCCTCATTTTTGAAACTTTACCAGGACGTATTTAGCAAGATATAGAAAGACCAAAGGTACGAGGATAGTTTTCATTTATAACCTGTTCCTGAGCTTCATCGTAGTACTTGGGAAAGCCTTTAACTGACCCTGAATCAATAGATCGGAAGATCTGCAGAAACAGGCAAAGATAAAAATATGATTTCAAGATTTGTGAAGAACTAATACAACGCTCCAATTATTGCACTTTTGACCTGCACGTGCCAGTTTTCTGGTTGTTCTTCCCTAGACACATACAGCTTAGGATCATCTGGTGAACACATATCATGAGTTCCATTGTGAGCGGCAACTGCAGGACTCAATATCCATGAAATACGCTCAATCTTAATCATAGCATCATCATGCCAACGGGTTATCTTTTTCTTAAGTAAACCAAATTCTCTCCACTTGGTTGTTTTCCGCCAGCGTTGAGCAAAGTTTAGAAGGACATCATATGCAGCAGGCCCGTCAATTCGGCAGTGCAAATCATGCCACGGCTGCCTTGGAGCTTTAGTTCCTTCCTGAAAGAAAAGCACAGTAATCAGCGAATGGCACACGAACCAAGATTCTGAAGAAAATGTAAAACTGACAAAATAAACCAATTGCAAATGTAACACGTTTTGTCAAAATGCTTGAGCGCAGATCATTTCAAAAATATCTATCTGTTTGTCTACATAATAGCGTATATTTGTCGATCAATACTGCTACACAACATCCTAGACTATTCCGAGGGGCACAAATACCATTCTAATTGAGATACAAAGCACTGTACTGTACTCTGAGAAGCATAAATGAAAGGCAAAACTGCTCACTGCAAATGTTGGCTGATGAAAATCATCTTTAAAAACAGTATCAAGATCCCGAAATAACCGATGTTCAGGTGTATCATAACGCCCATCACACAGATCAAGACCACCTATAAAGGCAGTAATTTTCCGATTATTCCCTGGAGCTTGCGAATCAACAATAACACATTTCTGATGGTGCGTAAAAAGATTTCCGACGACCTGCAGGACAGACACAGTAGTAAGTCAACAAAATTCAAATTTTAAGACAGTAAAAGTGATGCGGAAAAGTAGGGGGTGGGGGGTGGGGGGGGGGGGGGGGTTTATTAAAGACCAACACGTATATACCAAGTATTAGTAAAGCTTTTAATTAATGGTATACAACTTAACCAAGTTTCTGCTCATATTTCCTAAGAAATTTGTTATCTGAAATATTACTTTCACAAGATATTCCCTTAACACTCTTCCCATGTTAAGAGGACCAACCTTCCTCATCAAACCTTTAGTTTTCTCTCTCATCTTGGATTCTAAAACCCTAAAAGCATGTTAGGGTCCAGTTTATATACCTCATAGCATACAAACTTTGTAACTTTTGGGAAATTCAAACCACTGTGATATCATGATAGTATAAAACAATTACCCTACTATGTGAACCATAAAAAGACGTTTAAAAGATAAGAATACACCTCCAGTACACAAACGATAGCAGTTATATAAGTACTACCTGTTGTTTCATATAGCCAAGTTTATTGCTAGCATAACGCGGTGAGAGAACGCATATTACAGAAGAATGCCGGAAAAACTTTTTGGTCTCCTCATCATGTGTTCTCATCACTCCTGCCTGCCTCCAGAGCCAGAGAAACCATTAGTCAAAGTACATGGGCCCAAAAACAATTTTATTACAAATTAATAGCTACTTAGAGACATTCGCATTGGTTTCACTAATTCTCCATTTCATGGCAAGGACTTTCCATTACACCATGGCTGGGCAATTTCCATTACCAACAACATTCTACATAATAAATAATATGAGCACATTGACACATATGAACTTACATATTAATAAAAGACAAAACAAGGCCCCTTCACACGGGCACAGCATAATTAATATCAACTAACTGACTGCAGTAAGTGAAAGTATTCTTTTAACGTCTCAGAAGTATTCATTTAAAATCTCAAATAATATATATATATGTAATCCATCAGGCTGTTACAACATAGATAGTAATACCAAAAATAAATAACAGGATAAATCCATGCCATAGTTATAGCATCTTATTTTAATATACTTTCCGTGGTTATCTCGGAACATTAAAAAAGATGTGCTCAGCCCTCTGGTTAGGAGGCGAGCAGCTTTTGAACGCGGGGATATATGAATTATTCTTTCTTTAGGAATGTCACTAACCCTCAATTATTCATTATAAAATCCCTCAATACTTACAAGGCACTCACTAGTTTCATGCGGGTACTACTAATTACATTGGACGGAAAAGTGGTGACTTCAGTACCTAGTACGAATTTCTCAGTCCTCTAATTTGTGAGCTGATGCCAAGACCATAAATTGTATGTAAATGGTGACTACACGTTTCCATGGTGAAAATGAATACAGTCCAAAACCAAATGTGTAAAAGGCGAAACTCAATATCCTGCAGCTCACTCAGATTGTGTTTGACCTCAAAGTCCTAAATTTATACGAGTCAATATGACAGTATTGTTTACACTGCATAACAAGATCAATTTGTAAACGCTGAAAACATCCTCTGGTCATAGATTAGCAAGCATAACCATGAGCTAGAAAGTCTTATTGACGAATATGGCTCAATTCAAATACACATGATGAATCAAATATCATACCAGAAATAAACTACATACGCACAGCAGTATGTGGTCTACCATCTTGTTAGCATATCAATTTATTAACCTCAAAAACAGAAAAAGAAAAAATATCACCCAATTCTACACAAAGACGATATACACTAAACTTTACTCTTCAAGTCCCTCCGTCCTCAAACCGATAATCACAACTTCAATATCCAAGTAAATGAACTGTAAAAGACAATATAAACCAACTACAACAACTCCTTCAACGTCCAGCACGAATGACCAACACTAATCACAACAAAACATCAACAACACTAAATCAAATGAACGCAATGTCAGATCTATACCGTGTTAATAAAGAGCGTATCATGCGAAGTCTTATCATCCCAAACCAACAACAGAACCCGAACCCCCTCCTGCGACTTATACTTCAACAACTCCCCAAGCGTAAGATCCCCGCCTCTCGGCAACGGCCTAGTCGGCTCCCTAACCAACTTCACCTTATGGAAAACCGACCATCCCGCAATGTATATCAAATGGTGAGCCTCCGTGATCGCGTAACATATATCCTCCCAACACCTCGCCTTTTCGCGAACCAAGCCCCCGTCCAACGCAATCTCCGGTATCCTATCACCCTCCCGAACATGTGCATCCTGGTAAAGAGTCACAGAACTCCCCTTCCTAAGTGGAAAATAAGTGTCCCTAACACCCTTACACGTTGGATCACCCGCAATTCCGTGTTTATAAAGCGGATTCTTATCGCAGGGGATAAATTTCATCTCGATCCGCAACGCGGAGTTCTCTTTAGGGGGTTTCCCCGACGACGCGATAATCGGGAACCAACCGGAGATCGTCTCACCGGAGGCGACCTTCTCCGCGGGGATTAAAACCTTCCCCATCGTGTCGGAACCGAATACGTCGTCGTCTTTGACGCGGAACTCAAGATTGGCGACGGGGTGAGCTAAGGGGATTTTGAAGTGTTCGTTCCACCTAGGGTTTTGGGAATTGTGGAGCACGCGCGTGCGGGCGAGTGTGGTCTGGGGGACGGAGACGGTGACGTATGGGTCGCTGGTGATGATCTTGCGGTGGTGGTGGACTTCGCGGTCGCGGCGTTCGCGGCGGCTTCTGCTTCCGCGGAGGCCGCCGCCGTCGGAGGGTTTATCGTCGGAGGTGGGGGAGGGGTTTGTGCCGCACGCGCCGCAGCCGGTGAAGCAGAGGCGGAGGCGCTCGGAGAAGAGGTCCATGTTGGGGAGGCCACGCGCCTCGAATATGGTGAGCTCTAAATCGCCGTGGAGGTGCGTCAGCTGCTCGTCATCGTCCGCCATGGTTGGTTGGTGGTGGTTATTTTTTACTGAGCTGAAATGGAGGTAGTAGAGGTGAAAGAGGTGAAGAGATGAAATGAAACTGCTTTGATTCTTTTTGTGATTATTTTATAATTATTCAATTTTGTAGGGAGAATTACACAAAAAGTACTTTTAGAGTAATTACAAAAACACCTCCTAATGTTTAAAGAGTTGCACAAATATTTGTTATATACAGAATTTCTATACTATTATATTATATAAAGAAAAGTTGAGACCAAAATTTTAATTTTCGATTTTAGCTTTATAATTTTAATGTTGGTAACTTTGTATAATATTTTAGTATTAAATTTATAATCTAGCCTTAAGATTTAAGTAGAAATTATTAACTACAATAGTTATGGTGATTGACAACTTAGCTTCCAAAAATTTGATACTTTCTAAATACATTCTGGATCCTTATATATTTAATATTTACTTAGTTATTTTCTTCACAGTACAAATTAAAATAACTTTTTAATCACGCGAGGACCGCGTGTCAGCGTTTCTAGTTAAAATTATGGGAAGTAGTACTCATAGCTATGCTTCTAATTCGATTATTTTCTAATAATTGTTGAGCCTTACAAGGCACATTAATTTGTTGACCGACAATATCTCGGCCATTTACTAGAGCATTATAAATAATAGGCATCTTATCCTTAGAAGTTGATTCAATAGGCAGCCCTCTCGCATCGACACCGACTATTGGTGGAGCTCATTGGAAAAGAAGAGCAGATATGCTAAGGGCAGATGATATCATTAGCCAAAGACGATCTTTGACAACGACTACTGGTGGAGCAAACGCAATTATTTTCTTCCTTCCATTTTTTTTTATAATTATTCCAAACCAATAAAATTTAAATGAGAAAAAAATGAATTAGAGAGGGTTGCATAGAAATATTTATTAGTTGTTAGTTGATTAATTTGGATTCATGCATTTTTTTTTTATAAATAGATTCTTTTTGAATCGTTTTTCTTATTTTTTGATTAATCACACGTGGTAAACATACAGTTTATTCAAAATTAAAATTTGAATTAAGAAGATTTGCTTATCAATATAATTGAAAGTGAATATTCGTTTAGGAAAGATAGGATATATCATTAGCCAAGGACGATCTGTTTGTAACCATAACAGAAAGAGCTAATATGGAAATAACGTCTCATTAAACTTTGTTCAAATCTTTCTAAAGGTTGCAGCAAATTTCAATTGTAACCTTATAACTTTAAATCATAGGAGATGCTAGAAAGTAAAGTTTGCAGATAATTTTTTTAACTTTTGAAATATCTCAAATTTGTTATCTTCTTTGTCATTTTAAATGAAATAGAACAAGGGTTGCTTTCTATTTTATCTTAGCAATTTTGGTTTTTCTTTGGGGTTTTTGTACAAGATAAATGCAGAGGATAAATTTTTATATTCAAAAGCTGGTCACAAGAGGTATTTGTGCAAATATGAGGAAGTGTTTTGTAGTTATTTTATACACGAAGGATAGCTTATGTAATTTCTCTTTAATGATTGAGACTTGAGAGTGGGAAAGGTGGGGTTCTTGCTTGTAAGTTGTAACGGTGAGAGCAATGTGCTCAACGGCACAAAGTTAGGGATCGTGGCACGTGGGGTGGGTGGGGCGGGGGGTGAGGGGGTGAGGTGTGGGTAGTTGAAACTTGAAACATCAAACTCATGTTGTTGGTTGTTGATGTGTGGTGCTGTTTAAGAGGGAAAATTAGTGTCGTTAAGTGCGGTAAAAAGTGATGATCTTTATTACGAGGAAAGTTTGAATTTGATGTCGGTTAGTGGAGTTTAGTACAGGGTGTTTATTAATTAATATTATTATTGATGGTTCTGATGATTCATCAAAAGAGCATATTAATAATTGTCCAGACTGGCGGTTGATTGGATTACTTGGACACAATCATGTAAAGATTCGGTCACTATTTTTTGGAGGGATCCAAATATTACTAAATCTGATTATCTCAATCGCAATGACCTGCCGGGCCTAATGAGACATTTTTTTTTTCTTTTGATGGAAAATAGAAATTATTTCTTGCAATATTGAACGATGACTCGGCACACGAAGCTGATTTCCTTTAAATAATTCACTAGTTTAGGAGTGTTTATATTCTTTATAATTTAAGAGTTTATTTTAATTTAAGCTTTTGATCACGGATCAAAATATCTGTGCGTTTTCTTGAAAAGTACCAAAACGTTTCTGTTTTTCACTCTATCGAAACGAAACATACATGTAATTATTGGTTTGTTATAACATCAGTTTTTACGAATTCTTCAAAATATGTCGAGAAATTCTCGAAACGTTTCTATCTTTTAATGAACCGAAACCTACTTCGAAACTGAAACTTTAATCCATACTTTTGAATGCAGTAAGTTATAAATATATTGGTCATATAAAGCAACTTTTTCTATTGAACGGGATTTAATTGGGGGAAATGGTCCAATTAAAGCAGTTTTTGCTAACTCTTGAAAAGAGATCAGGATCTATTTTTTAAATCAATTTAAGGCAGTATTTGTAAGCTAATAACTCTCACAAACAATAAATTGGTATGTATCTGCTATAAAGATGTGGTGATTATATTTTCATAAATAAACATAAAGGGAGCTGATACATAATAGACCAAAATTCCTAAATACAGAGCAAAATCTCTAAAAGTTCAATTTTACACTTTTATCTAAGATAGTAGATAAATCATACCTAAAACAATGGCCACAATTAAAGAAATTATGATGATTCTAGACAAGATATATAATAAAATCCACGAAGTAACAATCTTTATTAAGATTTCATTCTACTTTAATTAGTTGTCTACAAAAAGCTGTAATAAGATTCCCTTAGTTTAATTATTACTTAGATAAACGATAATAATGTATAATATATTTTCTAGTGATGAACCTTAAATAATAATTAATAGTTATAAAAAATTAATCATTTTGAAATAAAAAAACATGGGAACAGGACTTGGGTACTCTTATTATTCGTTTGCTTTATTGGAAATTAATACAACAGTTTTTCTTGTGTAAATATTAAGAAGTTTTGTTAGCTAAGCAAATAAATTATGACTTTTGGAATATTAACTTTTTTTTTCATTCCATGTATATAAACATAGATATAGTTGCATGTTTATTGCGTTATATTTTATTGAATATTATAGTTAAAAATTACTTGGATGACATAATAAAACGAAATAACTCGAAACAAAGTATGTCTCATAATAAATAACTATGTTTTGTTATAATTATATTACTTTTAAGTTAAACTATATTTTTTTCTCTTTTATGATTTTTATTTAGCTAGGTTTTAATTCATTTAGAAAAAAATGATAATTGTTTTTTCATTATTTAAGTTTTAATTCATATTAAAAAGAAAACAAGCTGATGAAACTTATTATTCATCATTCAGGAATGTAATAATCAACTGCTGTAATTTTATAACAAGGCACTAATCGAAAATCAACTTCAAGAAAGAGGCGATTTTGTTTCCTAAAATAACAGAACCAAGAATCCGACTAGCGAGTCCATTGCATCCTCACCGGCACGACGGAGGCTCTGTCTCCAGAACCTCCCCCGATCATGAGTCTAGAACCAACCCAATTCCATGAAGGGAGTCTCGAGAGCGACCCGAATTCACTGAAACGCCCAAGGAAAGCGTACAAGTTCTCGGCAAAAAGAGGAGATCCACCTGCAGCATTGAATCTGAATGAGAATCGGCAACCATAGAAACCGACTTATGCGAGTAAGGTTAAACCGCAGGAAGTGAGAGTGCAAGAAGCCAATTTAGCAAATGCACAAGGAAAGGCTAGGGTTCTACCCCCGACGGTAACGAAACCGCATAAGAGGATTGAACTGTCCGCGGAACTGAAGAACTCACTATTTGAGAAATGGAAGAATGCACTCATAATCAAGATTTTGTGAAAACCATGGTTTTATCCTCATCTCCTTATGAAACTTAGTCAGATGTGGAACCTGGCCGAAGGTAGCGAATGGATCGATCTTGGATTTGGGAGCTACTGCCTAAAAGAAGTATCTCCCCCCCCCCCCCCCCAACACGAGCGCATTCTTACCCAAGGCCCTTGGCAAATTGTGGGGAGCTTCTTATCAGTCCGCAAGTGGACACCGGAATATCGGTCGGATGACGACACCATCGAATATGCCGTAACATGGGTTCGCATCCTTAATATTCCGATAGAGATGTTCGAGGAGATAGTCATTCTTAACATAGAGAAAGTGATCGGCGATCCGATTAAAATAGATGGGAATACATCAGCTGCAACGCGAGGGAAGTACGCACGAATTTGTGTACAAGTCAACACGAACAAACTGCTGGAGAGAGGTGTTTATATAGGCGAAAAACTATACCAAGTGCAATACGAAAATTTACCTTTGCTATGATATTCGTGCGGATGAGTGGGACATAACGCGGAAGCATGCAATGAAAATAAAAGGTATGGCGAAGAGAGAGAGGCACCAACAGCTATAGATATGGTGAAAAAAGTTGATGCACAGCCGCCTAAGAAGAATGACTGGCTTGTTGAAATAGGGAGAAAAATTGAATATGGTGATTGGATGCATGTGGCTCGACGTAACAATTGGAACTAGAAAGACGGACGAACAAATGGTCGCGATGGTGCAACTGTTGGGAGGGGTCCGAACCCAAGGAAAATAAACGGGGGAGATTGGGAGAAGTCAAAAACAGATATAGGCTGAGGAAGTGCAGGATTCCACCCCAGGAAGGAAGCGGATGGGAATAAAACTCCTATTGAAATAGGAAATATAGCCGCAAGGAATAATTCTAATTATAAGAAATCATCCAACAAAGGAAAGAAAAAGGTGAGTTTTAATATAAAATCCAATTCGGTTGCTAATCATAATTCATTCGAGACTTTGGCTGATATTCACGAGGGAGAAAATTTAGAAAATCAGCAAAACCTCGCATTAGTTACGACGCACACAGAAAAAGGAGGACATGGCGAACGAAGAACATCTAAATCTAGAATGGGTGAACGAAGCTTTGATCGGGGAGATAAATCTCAACTTCTGGGAGATTCAGACTCGGTTTCAATACTAAATCTATCTCCCCGATCAACACGTTCATCCATGCACTCATAGGGCCCAAGAACCAAGACAAATGGAGAATATCAAGAATTTATGCGAAGCCATAAGCCAATGACAAGATTAGTATTTTCGACAAACTTGAACGTATGACTGGTAGTGACATCGTTCTGTGGTTGATTCAGGGGATTTTAATGAAATAAGCGCGTCGTTTGAAAAGTTGGGAGGCAACGAGGCGGTAGCTAATAGATGTCCGCTTTCCAACGACATATTCATTCTTGGGGAGTGCAAGATTTAGGCTTCATAGGGCCAATGTTCACGTGGGAAAACAAAAGGGAGGGTCGGGCTATTATTCGTGAACGCATTGATCGGGCGCTTGCAAACCCCGAGTGAGTGGGTCCAACAATTTCCAAAAAATGTGGTATATCATTTTCCACGAACCCACAGTGACCATCATCCTATAATGACATGTTGCGAAGGCACGACACACGGAAAGAAAAAAAGACCCTTCCGTTTTGAAGATATGTGGTATAACCACCCGGAGTGTGAAAATACGATGAAAAATATATGGGAAAGCAACATGTCGTTATTGAAATCTATTGAGGCCGTACCAGAGACAATGATCCCGTGGAACCGAACTAGCTTTGGGAATATTTTCAAAAATAAAAGGGATCTCTTGCGGCGTAGTGAAGGAGCGCAAAAAGCTTTGGGGCGAGGTCCGAATGATTTTCTTGAAAAGCTGGAGCGTGATTTATTGGCTGATTATGGAGAAATTCTTAAGCGAGAAGAGACCTTTTGGCATCAAAAATCTAGAGTAAAATGGTTGGAGGAGGGTGACCGCAACACGAAGTTCTTTCACCGTTCTACAGTGACTAGAAGGAAACGTAACCAATTCTAAAACTGAAAATTGAGGATATCTGGACGGAAGACTCGGATAAGCTAAAAAATCACGCAATTCAGTTCTTCCATTGGCTGTTTTCGGGAACAAACACTGTGACTCCACCGCTTGAAAGGTCGCAATTTCAAAAGAGGATTAAGGATGAGGCCGTGGGAAATCTGGGGAAAGCCGTGACCTTGGAAGAGCTCAAAGCCGTGGTATGGGCAACTCATCCGTCTAAAGCACCGGGGCCGGATGGTCTTCAAGCAAAAATTTATCAGAAGTTTTGGGATTGGATACACCCATCTTTGTTTGCTTTTGTGGAGAAAGCCTTCATCAAGGGTCAATTCGAGCCTAAGGTATGTGCGGCTTTTCTATGTCTAATCCCGAAGATCCCGGATCCATGTCTAATTTCTCAATTTCGTTTGATTTCCCTGTGCAATGTTACGTATAAAATCATTACGAAATTGATTACCATGAGGCTTAGGGAAATTATGTCGGTCTTGATCGCCCCAACCCAATCGAGTTTTATAATGGGTCGCAATACGCATGATAATATTCTAGTTATTCAGGAGATACTCCACTCACTCCGAAATAAAAAGAATAATAAAGTGGGATGTATGGTCTTGAAACTCGACCTTGAGAAGGCATACGACAAAACCAGTTGGAGTTTTCTTGAGGAAACGTTAGTCCACTTCAATGTTCCGAGAAATATTATTAAACTGGTCATGTTTTGTGTTACTAATGCCTCTACTCAGATCTTATGGAATGGCGAACCGTTGCAAGGGTTCAAACATGGTTGTGGCTTGCGTCAAAGGGACCCTCTGTCCCCTTACCTCTTTGTGATGTGCATTGAGCGACTCTCGTACCTTATTCTTGAAGCAGTGGAAGAAAGAAAATGGGAACCACTCAGCCCATGTCAAGGAGGGCCGCGACTCTCCCACTTATTCTTTGCTGACGACTTAATTCTTATGGGAAAGGCGACTCTCAAAACGGCGAAAATGATTAATGAAACTCTTGATAAATTTTGTGCTTCGTTAGGATTGAAGATTATTAAAGCAAAGTCGAAAGTCTATTTCTCTAAAGTGGGAGAGGCGAGAGTGAAAAGGGGAATTTGTGCATGTTTGGGCATTGCGCAAACCTCTAATTTGGGTAAATATCTCAGAGTTCAACTATTCCATGGTCGGATGAAACGGGAGGACTTTAATGGGCTGTTCGACAAACTTCATTTGCGCTTCACTAATTGGAAGAGCCAACCCTTGTCGCTTGCGGGGAGGACTACTCTTATTTAATCCGTCTCTACCGCAATCCCTATTCACTCTATGCAAGCTTGCTGGTTGCCCGAAAATGTATGCAAGAGGCTCGATCAAATTAATCGAGATATTCTATGGTTAAATAACACTTCCGTCCGAAAAATGTAGTTAGAAGGATGGCCGAGAGTAACGCACATGAAGAATAAAGGAGGCTTGGGAATTAGATCGGCTCGACTCAATAATCAGGCATTAGTCGCTAAGGCGTGTTGGAAAGTCCTCACAGGACAGTCGACCCTTTGGTACGCGGTGATCAAGGCTAAATACCTCAAGGAGATAAAGCCTATGGATTATCGAATCAAATTCGGAGATAGCGTCACATGGAAAAGTATCATCCGATGCATAGTGCTCATATAACTGTTCATTCGTAGAGGAGACGAGATATCCTTTTGGCACGACAATTGGCTTGGAAATAAATGCCTTTGCGAGCTGGTGTCGCACGTAGAAGAGGAGGATATGGGGATCACTTTAAAAGATGTAATAGATGATGACGGGAACTGGACTTTGATGAGGTGAAGACGAGCATTCGGTCGGATGTTCTGGCCCAACTTATCAGCTGCAAACCGAGACTAAATGAGGAGAAGGACAGATTAATCTGGAGCAAATATGCTAACGGAGAATTTTCATGTCAAAGTGCTTACAAAGCACTGTATCGCACTAAAAATCCGGATGACAGGAGGGCGAAAAAATTTGAATGGATCTGGCATGCGAACTGCAGCAATAAAATTCTCCATTTCCTATGGCGGGCGCACCAAAACCGTCTCGCGACCAATCAGCTGTGAAGGGACAGAAAAACCACCGACTTAGCGCAATGTGATTTGTGACAAAAACTAGAGGAGTCAACACTCCATATCCTACGTTACTGTACAACATCTTGGAAAATCTGGCGCACATTACTTCTGGACAGGAAATGGAAGGAGTTCGGTGCGATATCGGATGAGAAATGGATGAAGCGTAACATGCGGGATGTAAGGAGAAATTGCCCGTTACTACTAATGGTCCTCTGGAATCTGATATTTGCTGTAGGTATTTGGACACTGTGGAAGGCTAAAAATGAGCGAGTTTTTAGAGGAGTGGTGGGGAAAAACTATGGACTGATTTGCCGCATTAAACAACTTAGCATCGAATCCATGAAAGCCTCAACGAGGGAAAAAAAAGAGCAAGGAAAATGCTGGACCAAACCAAGGGAGGGCGCTCTCAAATTGAATGTGGATGGAAGTGTTTGTGCGACGCGCAACAAGGGAGTAATAGGAGGAGTCGTTCGGGATGCGAGAGGCGAGTGGCGATGAGGATTTCATGCGAATCTCACAAGCCCCACAGCCTTGGAAGCGGAAATAGAAGCCATAAGACACGGACGCTTGGCATGGGAACAAAGAATTCAAAATATCATTGTGGAAACGAACTCATTGGAGGCATTCAAGTATATCACAAACGAGAAAGACGAAATGCCATGTCTTAGCGAGAAAATAAAAGAATGCAAGGAGTTACTCCACAAACCGTGAACTATAGACTTCCATTGGATACCACGCACGGGGAATCAACTCGCGGATGCAATAGCAAAGCTTCAAGACAAATAGGATGAAGAGATTTATATTTTACATTCCCCTCCCCCCAATCTCAGTCACATTGTGTCGAATGATGTAGCTTAAGGGCTCTAGTTTTCATTTCATTATAAAAAAAATGTAATAATCATATTTAAGAAAGAGGGGTTAATTTTGAAAAATCTTATCATTCCATAGGAAAAATGAAATCAATTAGGAAATATTTTGTGATATAATCATACTTTGAATATTTTATGTTGCCTTAAATAAGTTTATAACATATTAGTCATTAATTAATTATATCTTTGACTAAACTCTCTTCATGGCATAATAGGTATTTAAATAAATTTGCTATGCGAAAAGAGGTGGGTCCTACAAGTACTGGGCCCACGTAGAGCCCACATGTTCTGTGAGTGCAGGAGGCACTATGGATAAGTACATATTAGACAAATCCGCGAAAAGAGATTTTGCTCTTTATATATCATATTTCATCAATAACAGACTATTGCTTTAATTTGTAACAGTGGAATGTTGAAATCATTTTATAGATAACTTTTCAAGTCTTTGTCTTACTAACAAATTTTTTTTTTTATTGTCCAGTAGTTTCCAAATCACACCGTACCATTGCATCAATTTTATTTTACCTTTTATTATTAATGAGCCTATAGATTTGATATGAATTTGCTCATTCACTCATCTTGAAAGTAATTTTTCCATTTTATTATGAGTTTAAAACATTGTTTTGACTCTATATTCGTAAAATTTGCATTTATGCTATATTCAAACTATAATTGTATCTTAGAAAAGGATAATTGTAGATCCAAAGCACTGATTGGCAGCATTATCTTGCATTATCATCTTCGAGACAAATACTTCAACTTGTACCTTGATTAACAAAAGCTTTATACAATTTTTGAATTGGACCACCACCAAAATAACGATGACATGCTAAACTTGAATAACTTTCGTTTTTGCCATACTAGTATGAGATTTATCCTAATGTTGCTGTTTTTGCCATATCACGGTATAATTTAAACTTTTAACAATATTATTTGGAAGAAGTTGTAAGATGCATTGGTGTTAGCTGTTGTAAACCATATTATTTTTTGAACTGTGGAGTAAACGATGTTAAAACTCAAAAAATCATACTTGCTCTTCTAGAAATTAAAGTTATTACTTCCACAAGTATTACGTAATTGCTTATTACTCATGGGGACGGGAACAAGAAGGGTTTCCCTTCATGCCATTTTCCAGAAATCAATAAGCAAAAAAGTGAGGTTTTATCCCCACTTTTTACCTTTGGCATTACCGACTATTTCAATCAAAAATAAATTCCTTCTTTTCGACAGTAACGACCTGTTATCACGAATCACAATTCAATGTCATTACGAATCGCAAAATCATAAATTCACAATGAATCACAATCGCTAACACAAATCACAAAAGAAACCCCTTCACGACTCACAAGTCACAAATTGTCTAACCATTAAAAATATCACAATTCAAAATAACTAGCAATGAAAATTTATCCAAAACCAATGAAACCATCAATAACTATTCATCATATTACAAGTTTATAACCAATCAATACCACAAACCATCTTACAAAATGATTCTGTTTCCATGTCTCCACTTCTATTATGCTTGAAGGAATGATGCATCCAGACCCATTAGAGCAAACTCTACACAATGACAAAAGCAACAAAAACAAACATGGATCAATATTGATTTTAATATATTCACCAAAAAAATGATAACACGGAATTAATTGCAATTTATAAACATCTTAATCACAACTCTCCATTTTCAAATTGACTCTTCTATGTCAATGGGCTCTGAATCATTGCCTTCGCCACATAGCCAATCTTGTGCACAAATAACGACTTGTACGCCCGAGGACTCAAAGAGCTCCTAAATCGGTCTAAACTACGCCCTCATGTGCTGAACGCAGACTCCGACAACACGGTGGAAACTAGAATGGCCAATACATCCTGAGACATTCTACTTAAAATCGAGAATCGTATCGAATTTACCTTCCACCAAGCCAAAATATCGAACGATTCCTCACTCTCACCAAATTGGTCATTGCTGCCATCCTCGAAGTACTTTTCGAACTCGCTCTTTGGTTTAGCTCGATTATGAGTCCACTTACTACAAAATACAAATGCATTTGAATTATCAACCGTTATACTTTTAATAAGTTAAGATTAATTTAAGAATTACGATTTAAATGATCAAACAAATGAACAAATAATAATTCACTTACATTACAAATGACAAGTGTTTCGTGTTTTTGTTTTCTTCACGTTAACGGGGTTTAGAGGAAGGCAAGTCGTAGTTGAAGGAGTTGTGTCGTACATTATCTTGTATTCCTTATACAACGTCTCAAACTCAACCACAAATCTTCGATTGGAACAACACATTATCCGGCACCATAGTCTTGATATACTCGCACTTGAAAAGCTGATCCAAAATCGCAACAAAGTATAATATATGGTTCATTTTCTTTTCTACCATGCCCCAATACTTGTCATACTTTTCTTTCATCTTCAATGTCGTGACCTTGATTTTGTGGAGCACATTCCCAGTTGGGCCATCTTGGTCCTCAAGTTCCATCAAATCCCCCAAAAAAATCATCTATGGTGCCAAATTCACCCAACACCAAATTTGAAGTAACGTAGGATGTCCTCGAGATGATTTTGGTCAAATTCTTGAACGACCTCAAGAATTTCACGTACATCTTCGCTGTCTTTCAATCCTCATGTTGTGGTGTAACGCCCCTCAAGTCCGTTGCATAGTGATTATCACGGAGCTCGAAAGCGTCAAACCCCGCGCGAAGTTCCAATGCTGCCTTCAACATTGAGTATGTTGATTCCATCTTGTAGGCACATCAAGACAAAGAAATATCCTCCTTTGTACGCCTTCATCTTCAAGGTATTGCTTAAACTTTTTCAACCTCCCGACAAAATCCTTGACTCACTTTACTGCACCTATAATATGATCCACATAATTGCCTTTGCCGTTTATTTTCCACCTATTTTGCAGCACAGGGTTAGGGATGTGTGCAATACACTGTATTTGCACATGGATCCCATTCAAAAAGAGAAAAAAAAACCTCGCACGTCAAGCTTCCTCACCAAATTCTCAATCCCGTCATTTTTCGAAGTAGCATTATCCACTGTGATCGTAAACACCTTCTCGATTGCCCAATCCCTCAAACACCTCTAAATATCTCGAGCTGATTTAGGGTAGCCCTGGGGAGGCGAAAGACGGACATGGCATGAGAGGGGATCGATGTAAGGCTTGATTTGGTGAGGACTTTACGCCCTGAAAAAGAGAGGAGACGGTTGCACCAAGTATCAACCTGGGCTGACTCACGCCTAACCAGGCCATCCAGGCTGTGGATTTTCGAGTGTCCGGCCCAGACAGGGAGTCCCAAATATTTGTCCTCATATGTCATCTGGGCAAGGTTGAGACGGTTAACTAGCGTTAGGCGACGATTATGGGAGATATTAGGGGAGAATAACACCTTAGATTTTGACCCGTTAACTGTTTGTCCAGCCGCATTGGCGAACATCTGAAGCTGCGCAAGAAGGGTTTGGATAGATGCAGCTGATGTGTCACATAAAAGGAAGCAATCGTGTGCAAAACTCAAAATTGGAATGCGCGGCCCATTTGGGCTTTCTCGAAAATCCCGAAAAGAGTTAGAACTTGCAGATAGTAGGACATTGCAGATGAACATGTCCATGCAAAGAATGAAGAGGTAAGGGGATAAGGGGTCTCCCTACCTCAGGCCTCGATTAGGGGTCCATACATTAGATCGGTATCCATTGGCTGATACCGTGAAGAAGACACTAGTGACACATGTCATGATTAATCGGATAAGGTGGATGGGAAACTGGTAGGCTCTGAGGGTGTGGGCGATGAAATCCCAACTTAGATGGTCATAGGCCTTCTCGATGTTGAGTTTCAGGGCCATGCGACTTTGGGTGCCACTACGTTTTCCTAAGAGTGAGTGGATAAGTTCATGGGCCATTAAGATATTATCTGTAATTTGGCGACCAGGAACAAAAGCTTTTTGAAGAGGAGAGATAAGTTTATCCAGATGGGGTCGCAAACGTCTAACAAGAAGTTTTGAAATGATTTTGTAACTGACGTTGCAGAGACTAATAGGACGGTAGTGGGTGACAAGCATAGGGTCGGTACGCTTAGGGATAAGAATAATGTTGGTGTCGTTGATATGGGGTTGAAGATGCTCTGTGGCGAAGAACTCACACACATATTGAATGACCGAGGGTCCAACGTGTGTCCAGTACTTGTGGTAGAAGTAAGCATTAAGCCCATCAGGGCCTGGCGCTTTAAGCCCTCCAATACTATTAACCGCTAGCAAAATTTCCTTGGTTGTTGGTACGGCTGTGAGGCATCGTGTTGCTGAGGAGGGATGGAAGGAAGGGTCAACGACTGAAATGGGTATGAAGAGGCGTCCAGAGGTTGGGCCGGAGATTGAAAATGAGCCGCAAAAAGTTGAGGGATAAGTTGAGGGTCGGTGATCCACTGCCCTGCCGAGGTCTGTATCCCCTGAATGGTGTTTTGCCTTCGACGTTTGGTAGCATAGGCATGGTAGAAACAGGTGTTGGAGTCTCCTTCTTTGATCCACTGATGCTTCGCTCGTTGTGCCCAATATTCAATTTTTTGGTGCAAGAGACGGTTGAGATACGTCCTCAAGGAACGTTCTCGTCGAAAGGCTACATCCGCTGATTTGGGGCATAATTGGGCCTGAGCATTCGTGAGTAGCTCGCGGGCATGAGCAATTTGTTTGTCAAGATTATCGTACACCTGGGACTTCCATCTCTTCGCAACTTTAGCAAAATTGTGGCATTTGGAAGAGAATTGAGTAAAACTGTGATGAGATTGAAGTTGACCCCACGTGTCGGAAACCCGGGGTAAGAAGGTGGGGTGGTGGTCCCAAGCTGTTTCGTAACGAAAAGGATGAGGTGGTCGAGAGCAATGAGAGTTGGTAGTGAGAAGAATGGGTGAATGGTCAGATGATTGAGAAACAAGGTGGCGAATGATAGTATTGGGGTACGCTTGGAGCCAAGGGACATTAACAAAGAAGCGGTCCAATCTTTCCTGAATAAAGTGGCGACCGAATCGACAATTCGTCAAGGTGAAATGCCGACCTATGTATCCTAGATCTTGTAAACCGCACTGATGAATACAGTCAACAAAACGGGACATTTCGGCATTTGATTTTGCTCTTCCACCAGATTTTTCATGAGCTAGCAATATATTATTAAAATCACCAAGAACTAACCAATTGCCAGTCATATTTTGGGCCATAAGAGAGAGTTCTGACCATACCTGACCCTGTAGAGGCGGGGGTAGCGGTGGATTGTACACTGTGGATAGAATAAATCTATCTGCATGTTGTGGAAGTCGTGCTTCCATGTGTATTGTTCTTGTCGAATGGGCAATGTCCGTTAGCGTGATCTGGGTTGTATGCCAAAGAAGCCAGATGCCCCCTGCTAAACCTGTAGAAGAAATGATTCGATAACCGTCAAACGGGGGTCGTCGAATGATGTTGTGTGATGATGTGTGTCCAAAGCGTGATTCCATGATTGTGAGTACATGTGGTTGATGCTGTCGAATTAGGTCTCTCAATTCTTCTCGGAATGCGGGGCATGGCGCTCCTCTACTGTTCCATGCTAAGATCTTGATCATTGATACCGTTTGTGAGAAGTTGTTGGACCGTGCTCTAATTAAGAGATTCAGAGCCTGTATCTCTAAACCTTTTTGGGAGGTTTTGTGCACCAACTGGATCTGTTGTACGTTTGCATCCTGCGTCTGTATGAATGGGGCTTGTTTGTGGCGTCAGGCCGGTGGGATTATAAATAACCATCGAATCTCTCTGACTACTCGGGGGGGGGGGGATGTGGCCAATCGATGGTTGTGGTGGTAGTAAAGGTACCAAAGGGTAATTTGGTAATTGTTGGGCTTGAGAAGGGTTTTGAAAAAGATGAAAGGTTGGATCGGGATGTGGGAATGAGGATTAAGGGGGGTGATGAGTGTGGGGATTGTGGGATCGGTCAAATAAATTGGTTGTGGCTTTGATAAGATGGGTGGTGAGCGCTGTGGTTGGGTCGTGACTGGTGGCGCGTTTGCGTCTTCCGGTGGAAGGAGGCGGATGGGTTGCGGTGGGGTTGGTGATGTTAGGTGGTGGTGGTGTTGGGAGGAGGGGTTGATGGCGGGTTGTGATGCGATCGGGATGGGGAGAGGGGAGCGTAGTTCCGGTGAGCTCGGTGGTGAGAGTTAGTGAAGATGATGGCTGCGTGGAGGATTGGTTGGTGGTGGTGCTGGTGTTCAGTTTCGGCGGATGAGGGATAGAGGTAGGTTTAGTCGCGATTTCAGGCGGGGTGGTGTGATCGGAATAGGGTGTCAGCCGTGGTGGTTGTGGAGTTGGTGGTGGTGGTGTTGGGTCGCCGGTGGACGGGCGGCGTTGGTGGTGGGGCAAGGGTATGTTGGTGGGTTGTGGCTGTGTTGGGCCGTCCGAATGGAGTTGGGCTTGAGAGGTGGGCCTATTAATTTTTTTCCTTAATGGGTTGGGCCTGCTTGATGGATTAGTGATCTGGGAGTGGTGGACTCTTGTACTATTTGGTCCAATAGGGTCAGGGTTTGGAGGATTAAGATTACTGGCCGCCGTATTCGTCGCCACTGGTGGTGCCGCCGCCTGTCGAACGCCGGAAAATTTTTCCGGTGTGGTAGAAGTTTTTTTTCCATTTTTCGTGGGGCGGCGGGTGACTATTTTCCACCCCCATTTGGCGTCATTGATTTCATCGGGTCAGATTGGGTATTATTCGCTGATGGTGGGTGGGGCTGGGATTCCGATGGGTCACATGAGGTAGTAACGGATGGGCATTGAGCTTGAAAATGGCCTATACGGCCACAGTTGAAGCAAAAGCTTCCTTTAAGTTCATAAACCACCTTTTGTGAAGTGCGACCAATATTGATCGTTTGCGGGAGCGGTTTAGTGGTATCAATTTGGACACACATCCTTGCATATCGAACTCGAGCCATGTTACTAGTGTGAAGATCTATTTTGATTGGATCACCAATCGGTGGAGTGATTACTTGGAGTGCGTCAAGGTTATGGTATTCAATCGACAAATTCGGAAGTTGGATCCACACACTAAGGGCCGGCGGAGATGCTTCGCTTGGATTAAAGTTTGGTCTCCATTTGGTAATGGCCAAGAAGTGGTCGAACAAAAACCAAGGGCCGCCTGCTAGTACGATGTAGTATTCCTCTGGTTGGGTAAAACGGGCAATGTAGTGGCCGTTGTCCAATTTCGTTATAAGTACTTGACCTTGTATTTTCCATAGGCGGCGACAATGGGATGCCATATCTCTAATCGTGCGAGAGATACTCGTTGTGTGGATGATAAGTGAGTTGTGCCATGGTTTTCGAAACCTTTCAAGCTTCGTCGCCGAGAACGGTGATAGATCGTCGTGTAGTTCATGGCCATACGGAGATGAAAAGTTGGCGGAGGTGGTTTGTTTATTTTGAGTTTGGTCCATTTGGTTGAGCCAAGATGGGAAATAAGTTTATGGGGAGTGATCCATGAGAGTTTGTTTGTATGACAATGGGGATTTTGGTTGGGCTAATGGTGACGGATCAGTTGTGGAGTTGGAATGGTCAAGATTTATTGTGACATGAGGGTTGGGTGGTGGTGGAGGGGGTGGTGGATCGTGGGGTGGGGGAGGGGCTGGGAGAATAGTCATGAGAGGTTTTCAACGTTTTTTTTTTATGTCACTGCATCTGATTTTACTTTTAGCAAATATTCTTCGATAAAGTAAATAATTCTATATCATTTGATTTGAAGCTTTAGCAAAAAAAAAAGACAGACGTTGGGAGTTGAATTTTTTTTTTTTTTTATTTTGATGACGTGGGAACCCTCAGCCCCTACCCTTCCGGTGCGCACCGGGTAAAACTCTCGGGTTGACGAAATATCCTGCAAACCGCGCCAACCAGTTAATCCACACTAGGCTAACCATGTGTGACAAACTCATACCTAGAAGGAATAGAATCAAATTCGCACCCACTGGGATTCGAACTCGAGACCAAGGAGAGGAAACCCCTCCTCTTTAACCAACTAGGCCACCCCAAAGGGTTAGTTGGGAGTTGAATTAATAACATGAGAGGTGTGCGGTGTGTATATGTTCAGAGTTGGGCACATGCTGTGTTTTTTGTCCTTAAATAAAATACATGCCATGGTACACCTCTGATTTTCATAAAAAATGTGAAAAGAATTTATGTCTCGACGTTATGTATATTCGTTTTCCTTTTTTGAACTAATAATGATGACCGCTTTTTTATTTGTTTGTAATCTGTCCTTAAGTCAGAAACTTTTCGTAATATATATTTTGACTGATTCTTTTTTGATGAATTTTACTGTATTTGTAAGTTTGTGAATAGCAGAAAATATTCTTGTATAGTTTTGCCTAACACCAAAAATATTGTAAGTTGCCTTTAAGTTTTCTTTCTTCTTTTTTGTGTATTTCAGTCGTGTTTGTCTATTATGCCATCATCATACAAAAATATTCAAAATTTGCTATGTACTTTTGATAAAATAATGTTGAACGCGTACGTGTGGTACTTATCATAAGTAGCTGGAAAATTTTAGGCCTTCTTTCTTGTCATCATGTAGCTACCCGCATTAGTCGCGTCAGGATACATGTGCATATGAAATAGATGAAGTTTCTTATTCAGGCTAGATATATGGCAAATCTTAGAGAGCATATCATGTAATCATTTTTCTTGATGAAATTGATAATATGCATAAATTAAATCAACAAAATGTAAGGCACATTGCTTCTAGCTATTGACTAAAGTTTCTACCGTATTTTATCAATATTTTGAACAAAACAAAATATATATATCAATTAAGGCCGAGGCCATCAAATGAACATTTGGGGTGTTGGAGCCAGCCTGCACAAAAAGGTTGTTATAGTGGGTAGACCACACAGGCCCAGTGGAATCCCTGTCTTACTAGCACGTCTACTAACCAGTTCGTCTCACGGTATGTACAGGAAAGGAATATGGTGGAAAATCGTCTTCCTAAATTCCGTAGCTCACGGAGCAGGGCACTCGTCTCTGCCGATGCCATAAGACCTTTATCCTAGTCAAACAACCGTACACAATTCGAGTCAGTTTCAATAATAAGAGCAGAAATCGAAAGCTGTAATGCAAATAGCACTCCTTGGCGGGATAGTCTGGAGTTTCGCTACATTGTTAGAATTAAGTCTCAATTTAAGTTCGTACGTATGAGTCAAAGTAAATGGCACTTTAATTATCTCCTCAATTTGGTGAATTTTGTAGTTTTTTTTTTTTTACTTAGAAACTATTAAAATAAAATTACATATAATCCCTGATTTCAAAATATTACACTAAGGAAAAATCTTGATAAATTAATAATATCTTATTAAGTAGAAAAAGGAAGAATCTTGAACTAGCAAAACACACATGGGTGTAGTAATAGCTTGAATATATTGCAATTATTAATATTGGTAAAGTAGTTAGCAGATGATGCACCACATTGAATTAAATTAAAATCGGGGTACCAATAGAATTTATTAGACAGATAGCGAATTTATTAGACAGATAGCGAATAGGACCGTTACATTAGATTGTGATGTTTAATGTGCCAAAACGCCAATAAAGTAAGAATAGTAGGACCAGAATAAATGAATTTTTTCTTTTTTTGGTGAAATAATGAATGATATTTTTTTTTTGACTAAATAATGAATGATATTCAGTCCAGGTCCTTATCATATAATTTATTCGTGCCTCTTAATTTATTGCATTGGCAAGGACTACTATATATATGCCATGCATGCAAGTGTCCTTTGTACATCCTAACTGTTCATAAGATATTTGAGTAATGGGACTCACAAGATATTGCCATTTTTCATGCATATTCTCTTCTACAAATCACAATCAAGGTCAAAGTGGAACAATTTGAAATTATTTTGTTGAGTATATGAAAATAATTAGGGTAAATATGCTAGAAGTATTCTCCTATCCAACTTTTCAACGGAATATTGAGCTTGTGATTTCTCATTCAGATTAATCTGATACGCTAAAGAGACATGATTTTCGTCAACTTTTTTATTAATCTAATTAAGGTTCAAGCCTTGATTTATGGTGTCGGAGTAAAATTGAAGCGGAAGTCTTATAAGAATCTGATCGAGGTGAATCTGAGTATATCTATGCTTAATAATCTAGCCATAACGAACTTTCAAACAAAAAGGACACTCGATATACAATAAGATACATTACCTCTTGCTCTCACGAACATGTGCATCCCACAAGTATTTGTGAGACGGAAGGTACTATCTCTTGTTTTGTTTTATATAAGATAAGATGTTCCCAAAACATGATGAGGAGTACTTTAGCAATCAATTAGAAAATGCGAGAGACAAGTTAATTTTTTTGAACGATACGGAGCATGTAAGTTTCATACAAGAGCTTAGTATACATAACTATCCATGTTTTAATCTGTTTAGTGATAAATATTCTTAAGTATAGGATTTTATTTATGTCTTGATATGCATGTGTAACGACAAATTCTTGATCTCTGAAATTAAAAAACAAGAAAAGATTACAAAATAAATTTGAGTAAATTAAAAAGTACAACTGTGGTGCAATCTCTCTATTTGATCCTCTGATTCCTTTCTACAACAAATAATCTTGAAATTTGGTTGACTTGAGAGTGGATGTGATTTTGATCTCTTCCACCTGTATTTGGGTTGAGCGTTAATCCAAGGGCGTTGAGCTTGATCTTGAATTGACGATCTACTTGATTTGATATTTGCGACAAACAATTTGATCTTCGTCTTGAACTTGTTGAATGCCAATCTTCTTTGGAGGAATCTTGATCTTCAAAGTACTTGGATATTTGACAAACGTTGATTCGAGGGCTTGATGACTTGATCTTCAAAGTACAAGGTCATACATGCTAGTTCACGAGGGTATTACTATCTTGAGGATATGCAAGGTCGCAAGTTACCTCGCCCATGGAACATGCGACACCTGAGACGCTATTACGCATGAGCGTTTGATTATCCAACGAATTAGCAGTGAAAAAAGAAGGCATGAACTACAAAGGCTTGAGTCCCGACACAATAATCGGGAAACGTAGGAAGCTCAATACAAAACTGAGCTCAGCCCCATCTTAATTAAAAAATAAAAATCTCTATTGTTTTCGTGTCTAACACTGCAGGAAGAGTCATAATGAAGTAATGCCTCCGAGACTATGAAACAGAGGAACGACCGTAAAAAGCATCGTAATCCAGATGGACATTTGGCCCAACGAGGATAAATTGAAACCTAATATCTCGTTCAGCAAAGATAATCGAGATGGACATTTGGCTCAACGAGGATAAATGCAAACCTAATATCTCGCTCAGCAAAAAGAATCGAGATGGACATTTGGCCCAATGAGGACAGGTGCAAACCTAAAATCTCGCTCATCAAAAATAATTGAGATGGACATTTGCCACGACGAGACAAATGCAAACCTAATATCTGGTTCAGAAAAAATAGTCGAGATGCATATTTGGCCCGACGAGGACAAATGCAAACCTACCAAGAAAGCGTTAACTATTGTCCCGACCGACTCTTACGACAAATCAAACTTATGACAAGAAAGGCTCAGCGATTCAAAGTAAGATGCAAGTGCAGGTCTAACAAAATCTTTGTACTAGCCATAAAATCGGTTTCTCAAAAATACCGTTACAGTAGTGATATCAGCATAAACAAAAAACTAGAGAGACAAAATAAGGCATGATGCCACACCAACAAAATTATATATGCAGTTAAACACTGTTACTCTGGTGATTGGAGGGACTCTGAACACAAAATGAAACCAAGGGACCATGCATAATCGGTGCAAGTCTTCTCAATTTGCTTCTCCGACAATACAATTTCGTACAGTTGGTCCCATCCATCCGACAATCTAATTTCTTCCTCCTCAATAGCACCGCCCCATGCTCTTCCTAGCTGATAGATGCTGGGAGAAATCAAATTCTTCTCAGAGAGAGCTTGCTCCGCAACCCCAAGACGAGATGAAGTCACCCCCACAGCAGAAACTAGGGTCACTTCATTAGGCGAAATGGATTTAAGCGTAGCATTCCGCGTTGATGAGTTAGGACCATGCTCCACCTGAGACATGACGATTGAAGGATCATGGGAAGGAACAATGCCACTAGGCTCTGAGACAAGTTCTAGGGGGTTTTTCACCAAAAGTTTCTTGCTCTATCACAGGCGATGGAGTCAAGTCATCGTCTCTACCACCAAAAACAACACGAATGGCGTCCCTTACACCACTCAGATTTCCATGAGAATTGGCTATATCAACAGATTCCGCAGTTTCTCATCTCTCAAGCGAAGCGAAATTCTGTCTATCCAAATCGGGCATAGCATTAGAGCGTCGCACTTGCCAAATACGAAATAAGGGCTCACCAATTTGCGCTAGAATTTGCCTACTTATCCCATGTTATCTTTTGCCTGCTTAGCATTTGCGCTAGCGGTAATGGAATCTTGAGCTTTGTCGCGTGCCTTGGCTGACTTATGAGCACATCTGAGTGCGGCGAGACGACTAATATCGTTACTCTAGACATTCGCAACTAGTTTGTCGACCAAATCATTATGCTTACCCTGGACCTCAATCAACCAATTGTAATCGCGATATAGTCTATAAATCACAATGTTGGTAGAAGCAAAGAATAAGCGCCCGAAGAGCGCCAAATCACGATACCCGAGCCTCTCAAGCACAACACGATGATTAAGTCATGGCCACATCCATTTCATGATATCGACAGATTATACCTCCCGCAGTCGGTACCTCAAAAACTTAATGTTCAGAGACTCCAAATTCTCATCATTCAGAAACCTATAATCAACCCTACTACCAGGTGGCGCTGGCCTTGGATTCATAGATGGTCGAAGATGCTTGCGAGAGGGCAACGAATCAGCGACAACATGTGTTTCCAAAATGTGCCTTTTAGCAGATGCATACAAATTCTCGCCACCCATGTCGGAGACACCTGCGGTAGCTAACCTTGGAACACGGTGAAAAAGTGGATTATCAGTGTTGAATCGTGCTTGACTTGCGGCGATCCTATCATCAACTGCATCAGACTCTTCCATCATCCTTATTTGGGCGCTCGTCCCGACCTTAACTCTCCCACCATGGGCGGTGGGAGTCATAACGACTCTGCGGGGAATGAAATTGTCATGCCTCTCGAAGTTGCATACGAGGGGAACACTAGTGCCCTCCGATACTCCCCCGAGCCTTAGAGTAGAGCGATCTAAGGGTTCTAGTACCACATGTGTGGCAGCCCAATTATCAAATAAACTCCCAGTGGGTCTTGCAACAGGTCGCCTCCTTGGGGAAACTCCTATAGAGCCTTCGGTTGGAACGGTGTTACCCGCGAACGAACATTCGTTCGAAGGGCCATACCTATTTGCGTCCTTTCGGGGAGTATAGATATTCTCAGGCGACATGGTTGGCTTACTGTGACCCTACGCCTTCTTTCGAGCCATCGATACTCTCAAAACAAGACTGTGAGTATTCTGTAAATTTTTGAAGAATAGTCGAACAGCCAATATTCGACTCTATCGGATGCATCAATGTGAACCTCGAATGACTTCGAATGCTCGGGCAGGACCGACTCTTCCATCACTCGTGCCTTCAACTCCCCAAAAGCTTGTCGGCACGACTCGTCCCAGTCCCAAGACTTGTTCTTCTTAAGTAACTCTGTCAAGGGCGCTGTTATCTTTTAGTAGTCCGCGATGAAACGCCGTTAATAATTGATAAGTCCCAAAAATGACCACAATTAATGGACATGTTCAGGAGGTTTCCATTCTAAAATGGCATGAACCTTCAACTCGTCCATCATGATGCGTCTGTGCCGTATCTTATTCCCCAAGAACTCCATCTCTTCTTGGGAAAACGAGCACTTTTCGAGCTTGATATACAATCGGCCTCCCAAAGTGCTTGGAACACTTGTCTCAAATGTTCAACGTGTTCCTCTAAGTTGGGCGAGTAGACGACGATGTCATCTAGGTACACCACTACGAACTTGCCTAAGAACGGTCCCAATACTTTGTTCATCAAAGTACAAAACGTAGCTGGTGCATTGGTTAGTCCGAATGTGATAACAAGAAATTTAAGAACCATACCTGGTGACCATCGCCGTCTTTGGCTTGTCCCCTACGACTATCCTTACCTGCCAATAGCCTGATCGAAGATCAATCTTCGAAAATAACTTGGCTCCTCCAAGTTGATCAAATAGTTCGCCGATGAGCAGTATCGGGTATCGGTTGGAACGACAATCTTGTTGAGCGCCCGATAGTCTGCGCACATCCGCAACGACCCGTCGTGCTTCCTTTGAAATGGAATTGCTGCCCTATACGGTGACTTCGATGGTTGGATCATGCCTGCCTCCAATAACTCCTTGAGTTGGTGTCAAAGCTCCTCCAGCTTTGGCGGTGCCATCAGATAGGGTGTTCGTGATAGGGGAGTGGCGTGTGCAACGAACTCTATCTTATGGTCTGTCCCTTCGTGGTGGTAGTCTCTTCGGCAGCTCATTGGGCATAATGTCCTTAAACTTGTCAAGGACCATCTGAATCTCCTTTGGCATGTCCATGGAGCCTTTCGGTGTTGGTTCATCCTCTGGGATGGGAAAGACGGCAAAGGATTCATCGGCCTTCAGTCCCCTTGCAAATTGCATTGGCGATAACATCCTTGTCCCCTTTGTTTCCCTATTAGTTGGTATGGCACATGTAGTCTTGCTATCTAAGATGCATAATGAATTATATAACGTCACAATACAAGCACGTACCTGATAGAACCACTCGAGCCCCAACACCGCATCATAGTCGTCTATATGTACGACCGTAAAGGGGACATTGCCCGTCCATTCCACTATCTTTGTTAGAACAGCCTTGGCCACTCCCAAAATAGGCTTAGCCGGTGCGTTCACTGATTTCACGGCCCCGACCATCGTAATGACGGTAAGCTTGAGTTCCTTGGCTAGACCGTCCCTCATAAAATTGTATTCCATACCACAATCTACCAAGGCTTTTACCGTCCTTCCTTGGATAGTTGCGGTTACAAAGTGAAGCCCACGACTTGGGACCTTCTTCGGCTCCACCTGAGCCTTAACGACATTGAGTAGTCGCATTGACCTCATGTGCGACTCCTCTTCCTCTGGTTGATCGGGTTGCGATTGTTCTTCAAGCTTCCGCCACATTACAGCCATACGCCCACGTTGTGGGCACTCCACTATGCAATGATCGGTACTACTGCATAGACAGCATTCCTTCGACTTGGGCCGTTCGATCGGCCCTCGATAAGACTTCGACTGTGAGCGTGATGACGATGCTCCCCCACCTTTGCTCTTACCGTCATCACGGCATCCCTTCGTTTGCTTACTACCCTCGAACGCCAGCCTAAACTCGATCATAGACTCAAAGCATTCTTTATTAATACTTTCAGGTACTACAGTGCTAGGAGGAGGTTGTTCAACTCCCAAGGCCTCTGGCAGAACCTCAATGGCTGCATTATTCAGATCAAAGTTAGATGCAGACCCTGCTTCCAGCGCCACCGCGACTACTGCCGTCTCAACCAATGCAGCTTTCTGAGCATCACGATCGGCTTGAAGTTTACGCATCAATTGTCTGAAACCCATTCTCACAAAATATCTCAAAAATAAAATATACCTGCAGAATAATCGGAATATCAGCATGATAAAATAATAATAAATCAAAGAACAACAGCGAGATTGAAATACACGTCGGGGAATATATCGAATATGATTACCGATATACATACCGATGTAGTTACACTATACGACAGAGAAGACACAGAAAACTATGAATCTCAATGTCTCTTACAAGCCCTACTTATAGGCGAAAGCTTTAACTATATCGAAAGATACTTTCGACATCATATCGAATATACATTTCGACGTCATATCGGCGATGAAACCCGATATGCTATCCTATTACGCAAAAAAAAAGGGAGAAGAAGCCTCGAAAATATAACAATTGCACCAGCAGAGCCATCACAATTTTCAAAGTGCAATTCCAATATTTATAGGAAATCCAAATCGCAAGAAACATAGAATTCAAATGAGGACCTCAAATTATACATCCACGGCACTCGGAGTCCAGCGAAATTTATCACAAAGTGCATTCCCCGCAAATTTGATCTCCGTCATTTGAACTGGCAGGACGAAGGGTACAAGTAACCCAGAAATTTAAAACTAAATTTGCGAATTCTTATCTTTAAGAGAAGAATCCACAAATTGAGGGACTACATGATATGGGCATTTCCCGTATATTGGGCCAGGCCTAAACGAGGCCCATATTTAACCATATCGGGGGATCACTTTCGACATCATATCGGTGATAATCACCGATATAATACTATGGTCCCCGGATCCCGAGGTCTATAAATACGCGATGCCCGGATCCCAAAGCAAGCATTTTTTCATCCCGCAGCTACCACGCATCACATCAAAAGAAATCACCGATCTCACTCTCGATATCGAACCCACGTGCTCCACTGACACGTAATACCCCCGCACTACAGATATCATATCGAGAGTGGTACCCGATATCACATCGAAGATGAATACCGATATACATCCGACCTAATTATCGATATACCCTCGCCGTCTAAGCATCAGGGCGTTAGTTCGAGGTGTTCCGGACCAAGCCTAATTGAGACACCTAGATTAGGCCTAGTTTGTTAAGATAGATTCGTTGTATTTCCCTTGTACTCCATTGTAATCGACCCATACTTATATAAACGATCTAATGTCAAACTAGTCCCGAATGGCATTGCGGTGTTCTAGTCGCCGCAACTTAGCCCGGGCCTCAAACTCAAAGTTCTCCGGGTAGAATTACCTCTTGATCTCGGCCTTGAAATCATCCCAAGTGTCAATATGGCACAATCCCTTCTCGATATCGGTTTGACACCGTGTCCACCAAAGCATTGCAACGTCGGTAAGAAAGAGCGGAACGGTGCTCAACCGAGTAGCAGCGTCGTCAACATGAGCGAACGAGAAGTATAACTCATTGTTGTTCAAAAAGTTCTCCAACTCTCGTGCGTTCCGTGCCCCGTTATATGGTTTTGGCCTAGGAACGTCGACTCGCTGTGTTGCTGGTGTGCGGTGCTCATCTACACGGCCGACGACCCGCCGACACACTACTATTTCTTTCTTCATGGCCTTGAACTCCTCTTACATCGCGGCCATATAAGTCATAACCGATTGAACTTCGAAAGAAATCGAGTTAAGGTTGGAAAGTACCTGATCTTCCAACGAAGCCAACCATTTGGCCAAGTCCTGCACATCAACATCCTCTATGTCTCGAGTAATTGGTGTGCTTCACCCAATGCGCTTTCGACTGATGCGACGCGATGCTCCAACGTTCGACCCCTTTCAGACGTTGGATCGACCGACGGCTCACGAGAGGGCGCGCAGCCACGTCGGGTGCTGGCACGCATTTGCCTCTCGTGGGCCGACGATGCTCCTTGCTCTTTAGCACTTGAACCCGACATACTTGTCTTTGCAACAAAGTCCCCCAACAACCGTTGCAACGATCACTTATGCGGAAGCCCAGAGTCTTTGGTTCTCCTTGACCGTGGCTCTGATACCATGTGTCACGTACTTAACCCTTTTAGCGAAACGTGCGGCCTTATCAGCTCGACAAGTCAGCGTTCGTTAAGCTGATCGTGCGTATAAGTACGAAAGTGTTTGAAGAAAAGTTAGCAGAATGAGTGCTAAGTATAGAACCCTTCGATCTTGCTTGGAAATTTTTCTGTATTTCAAAAATGTCAAGGAGGCTACATATATATAGGGGTTCTACCGACTTAGCAGGGTGAGACCCTCACAAGCATTTAGCAGAATTGCTAACTCTACTGCTGCCATGATTAACGAAAACTTAGCCGAACCAGTAAGGACGCGTAACTGTACAAAATTCTAAAGTTCTCTAGACTAGTCCACAAGAATCTAGATTTACTCCTATTTACAAATCTGCCCCTCAAAGTTCCTATATTTACATAATGGTCGCGAAAATTTGAGATGAGCGTGGGTGTCGTCCTTCGCCGTTTCCCTTGTGCGATGCGACTACGCCTTCTTCGTAGTCCTTCAGCTCGTAGAGGCGCGGGTCGTGACACTATGCTCAAGGCACACTATCTTATTCCACTCTATTAATGAGTGGGAAAAAATCACATTTGGTACCTTAATTTGGCCTCTATTTCTATTTGCTACCTTAATTTGTCCAACCAACTTTTTGGTACCCTATATTTGCAAAGTTCATCACGGTTGGTACCTTCCTAGCGGCGTCCCCAATTTAACCACCGCGAAGTCTACGTGGCTCACCGTTGACCCGTAAACCCTCAATTTTGACCAAATTAAGTCCATGTGGATATGCTGACTGGATTAAAAAAAATTTATAAATTATTTCTCCCTCCTAATATAATTATTATTTCTAGTTTTTATATTTCTTTATAATTAATTTTATTATATAAATTTTAAAAACTTATTATATAATTTTGTTTTAAAAAAAAATTATAACTAATGAATTTCAAAGAAAAACAAAATAAATTAAAACAAAAAAGTTAAAAAATATAATAATTAATCATCTTCTTCAACATCCCCCCCCCCCTCCCAATCCACCGCCACCCATCACCGCCCACCAGCCATCACCGCCAACCCCCACGACCAATTCATGACCCCCACCCACCCCCATCACTCCCACCTCCACCACCACCATCAATTCATCCTCCTCAACAACCCTCCCCCTCCCGAAAAGTACTCTCGGTTTCGGAAGATGAGGAATTGATGGTGGGGGTGATGGGGGAGGGCGTCGATAGTCGTAGTGATAGTGGTGGTGGCGGTGGTGGGTATTGGTGGTGGGTATCGATGGTGGGGTGATGGTGGTGGGTGGCTGTGATGTAGGGGGGGGGGGGGAGGAGGACTTGTTGAAGATGATTGGTTTTTTTTTTTTAATCATTTTTTTAGATTTGGGAAAAAAAACTTATATTTATAATAGTTATATAATTTAATAGTAATAACTTTAATATTTATAACTTTAAAGTTAATTACAAAATTTATAAAAAATATAAAGATTTCATAGTACATAGTTATAGATTTTAAAGTTATGTTTTTTTTTTTACTTTTTTTTTGTTTTCATTTTTGTCTTTTTCTTTAAAATTCATTAGTTATAAAATTTGTTTTTTTTTTTTTAAAACAGAATTATATAATAAGTTTTTACAACTTATATAATGAAATTATTTATAAAGAAATATGAAAACTAGAAATTGGGATATAGGATTTAATAGTTTTATTTGCTTTTCAGTTTTTTTTTTAATCCAGTTTGCTTGTTTACGTGTGTAAAATTGGGTCAACATCGAGTCTGGGCGGGTCAACGGTGAGCCACGTAGACTTCGCGGTGGTTAAATTGGGGACGCCGCTAGGGAGGTACCAACCGTGATAAACTTTGCAAACATAGGGTACCAAAAAGTTGGTTGGATAAATTAAGGTACCAAATAGAAAACGAGACCAAATTAAGGTACAAACATGATTTTTTCCCATTAATAAGCCGACTTCAAGTTAAAATCCAAAATTCCTATATATAAGAGAATCATCATGATAGTGTACCTCCACAATCAACAATGGATTACCTATTGTTCGTATTAGTTTATTTCCCATTAGTATTTGCTCTTTACATTTTCACCAACCATTTTGTCCACAAACTTAGAAACCTCCCTCCCAGCCCTCTCCTCGTATTTCCATTCGTCGGCCATCTTCCCCTCTTTAAGAAATCATTCGACCGTACATTTGCCGAACTCTCCAACCGTTATGGGCCAGTAGTTCTCCTCCAAATCGGCTCCCGCCGTGTCCTCCACGTCTCTTCTCCCTCTGCCGCCGAGGAATGCTTAACCAAAAATGATGTCATCTTTGCCAATCGCCCCAACTTTCTTGCTGGAGTATACGTTGGTTACAATTACACCACCATTGTATGGAGTAACTACGGCGACTTGTGGCGGAATCTACGAAAGATCTCGTCCACCGAAGTACTATCCTCTCACAGACTCAAACTACTACAACAAATCCGTGCAGAGGAGGTGACTTTCATGATTGCTCGGCTCAAACGTGCTGCGAGCGAAGGGCAATTAGTGGACATTAAAGCTGTGTTCTTCGATCTGACAACGAACGTTTTGACAAGGATGATCGCGGGGAAAAGGTACTGCGACGAGAACGTGGAGGAAGTTGAAGAAGTGAAGCGGTTCAGGGAGATCATCAAGGAGATATTTCAGAATACAGAGATTAACTATTGGGACTTCTTTCCGAGGCTAAGGTGGTTGAGATCAGCAATAGGGGCCGAGAAAAGGATGGCAGAAATGTGTAAGAGGAGGGATGATTTCATACAGGAGTTGCTGGAGGAACAAAAGAGAAATGTCAAAAGTACGACGACCACTAAAACGCTGATGGAAGTGATGTTGGAATTACAGGAGAAAGATCCACTGTATTATACAGACCAACTCATAACAAGTTTGCTAGTTGTAAGTCTTCTTATCTAAACAATTTTCAATTTTGGCTTTTCAATGTCATATCATATTGATGCATGGATCAATCATCAATTAACAATATAATTAATATACAAAACTTGACAGAATTTATTAGAGGCTGGGACAGAAACAACCTCTGGAACAATGGAATGGGGGCTGTCACTTCTTCTCAACAATCCACATGTTCTAAAGAAGGCACAGCTCGAAATCGAGAGTTGCATTGGAAGCGAACGCTTAGTAGCGGAATCCGACATCGATAAGCTTCCATACCTACGTGGCATTGTGAATGAAACGCTTCGAATGTACCCTGTCGCACCATTTCTGCTACCACACCAGTCCTTACAGCCATGCACGGTTCAGGGTTATCATATACCAGGAAACACCATGTTGGTACTGAACTGTTGGGCTCTACAAAACGACCCAAAGTATGTGAAGGATCCTTTAGAATTCAAGCCGGAGAGATTTGTTAATGATGATAATAATATCAAAATATGGGCGTTTGGAGGAGGCGGAAGAAGGAGTTGTCCCGGTGAAGGGCTGGCGATGCGTATGTTGGGTATTGGGTTGGGTTCAGTGATTCAGTGCTTTGATTGGGAAGCACCTGGAAAAGCTCCCGTTGATATGGCTGAAACTCTCTCGGGTACCATGTTTAGAACTCAACCATTGAAGCCGTATTGCAAACCACGCCCTGTGCTGGCCAAGATTTTCCCATAAAATTATAAATCTATAAATCTATATCTAAATCTATATCTATATCAAATAATCATGCTGTAGGGTTCCAATTGGTTACGAATTTCAACACGATTGGCGCACAATCTCGCAAAATCAGCATGCACGAAGAATTCCCTTTAAATTATTAATGCAGTGTTAATTTTTATTTCAGTTAATAACAATGTAAAAGAAAAAATAAAAAAATTGAATGTTGGTACATCTACATCATCAATTTGGTTTTATCGATTATTTGTAGCTAGAAGCCCACTCTGAAAAAATCACATGTGTTCATTTCCAATTGTGTCGGCTTGTTCAGGCTCCAGTCGGACACACCATGTACGTAATAAAAATCTATTTTTAGAACGAGTCAAATCTGTGGCAAACTCATCATGCATGGTAGTGAAGAGATACCATTTTAGTATCAATATCTATGCAAAAGATATTATTGAAAATTATATATATTGTAATTTTGTCAAAACTATAACAATCAATATCAAAAATATATTTCATTTGAAATTTAAATAATTAAGAAGTTTAACACAATTTGCACTTTAGAATTCATATTTAAGTAACATGATCAACCAAAATCGACCTGCATGTCTATATATATATTTTTGTTTGTTTTTAATGCAATATTGCTACATCTTTTTTAAGTTAATATATCGATGAGTAAAAAGTAAAATGTAAAAAAGTATTGGCTGCTAGAATTGGCTCTTTTTGAGTTTTGGTACAATAACATAGCAGACATTGATTTTAATCACATAATTTGGCACCTTAACTTAATTTTGGTCCCATCACCCTCGCTCCGCCCAAATCCAACACTAAAAGTCGATGTGTGGCAACCATTGTCTGTACAATAACCAATTTTGACCCGATTTTGGGCCCCTCTTTGCCACAAGGAATTCCTGGAAGCTCTAGAAAAAGTAAATAAAAGGTTTTTCAGAATTTCATTTCTTTTGATCTTGCATAATCGACAACAGTAATTTGGTTCTTTTTACGAACTTGATATTGATAAATTAACGAGTCTAGAAATTCATTTCAGCCAATTGAACCTTCTCGAACTGTTTCTTTTAAGAACCAAAAACATTTGTAACAAAATCACATATGGCAAGCATTAGCTTTTTTTTAATTTTGTTTTATTAAAATACGTGTCTTTCACGTGGCGAAGAGGGGCCCAAAATCGGGTCAAAATTGGTTACTGTACAGTCAATGAGTACCACGTCGACTTTTACCGGCGAATTTAGCCGGGGCAAGAGTGATGGGACCAAAATTAAGTTAAGATGCCAAGTTATATAACTAAAATCAAGGCATCACAAGCTATTGTACCAAAAGTCAAAAAGAGCCAAGTTATGGGACCTAAGTATTAAATTTTCATACTTCTACGTCCTCGATTTGTTTGTATCAACTATTTGTAAAGGTACAATTTTCTCAACAGGTAAACACTGCCCAGTAGCGACCGCCATTGGGTCGCTGACCTTTAGCGACCGTGAAGACAACAACGACCCATTCTAAACGACTTAGGTGTGGTCGCCCTTACAATGGGCCACACATTTTGGTCCAATTGGGCCAAAATGTGGGCCATAATTAGGGCCTTCTTGCCCTAATTTTTTGCGGAATTTCTCTGTATAAATAAAAAAAAAAATTACTTTTATTTCTCATTTCCTTCACCATTTTCATAATTATTTTTTTACACTTTCCAATGAAACGGCTTTCTCCACAAGCCGGTGGTGTTTATTATTTTGTAGTGTTCCTCATTTTCTCGTTTGCTGATTATTCTCATATAATCATGTAATTTCCCCACAAATTTTCATGACATTGCTGCAAACACTTATCTTCTGTATATTTATTGGCTCCTCCAATGTTAATCTTACAAACACAACAACAAAAGCTCAACATTTTATTTAATATATTCCACTAATAATCTCGCAAAATTAGCATGCACGAATAATTCCTTCAAATTATTAATGCAGGTGTTAATTGGTATATCTACATCATCAAGTTGATTTTATGTATTGTAGCTAGAAGCCCACTTAGGAAAAATCACATGTTTTCATTTCCAATTGTGTAGGCGTGTTCGGGCTCCGGTCGGACACATCATGGGTAATATAAATCTATTTTTAAAATTCGCGTCAACATATTTGTGTCGTGTCAAATATGTGGCAAATTCATCATGGAAGTCAAGAGATACTACTTTAGTATCAATATCTATGCAAAAGATATTATTAAAAGTTATATTGTGATTTTGTCAAAACTATAACAATAAAAATCAAAAATATATTTCATTTGAGATTTAAATAATTGGTGTGCCATAATTATGTCACCTAAAAAATACGCAGTTAGAATTAGCAACAAGTGGAACTAAAAGGACGAGAAGGTAATTCTCACTCAATCCGTAGAAGTCAAAAATATGTCGACCCTCAAAGAGATATAAAGTCATGTCGAAAGGCCTAACGCGACCCGAAACAAGACACATTAACCCCAAAACGACGTGCCACATTGGTTCTAACCACGTGGCATGTCGGGCCACGTAAGCACCTTAAAGGGGTCACGTCGCTTTTGCAACTGAAGTGCCACGTCGGAGGAATGTCTGACGTGGCGCATCGGCCCACCGCGACCCGTTATCGGCCACATCTGATCAGTGATTGACATGCCATGCCACGTCGATCCAAAGATTGTCGTGGCAAGACACGTCGATCCATTATTCGACGTGCCACATCGAACACCATCCGACGTGCCCCGTCCGGGCACCGAACGTGACCTCCACGTCGACCGACGTGGCAGGTGGATCAACCATTGACCGTCCCGATCAATGTTTGACTGGGCTGGTCAATATTTCTCCTAACCACCTTTAGATGGTCTCCACACACCAAGGCCTCCTCCTCATCTATGAATACCCCATTGGAGGGGTTGGATCTTTTGAGAACTCAAGGGTGTGAGTGATTTCTCTCTCTAGAAAAGCACGTCTAACATCCACGTCAACTCATAAGTTGGCACGTCTAACTATTCTTTTCTTCTGATTTCCTCTACTTCTTCATGGACATCTACATGTGAAAGTTTTTCGACGGGTTAAAGCCATCAAAAAAGCCTTTTTCATCGGCAAGGCGGCGGGTCCGCTAGTCTTTTCCATCGGCACTGGGTCGACGGATAAGAGGTGGGCCCCTATTTTCTGTCGGCCAAGTGCCGACTGAAAAGACCGTAGGGCCACCGCTGTTGAAAAGAGGTAAAGAGGCGCGACGTTACACACGTGGAATTCTGACCGGGTACAAGGAATTCCTCGAATCTCTAGAAAAAGAAAAATTAAATAAAAAGTTTTTTAGAGTTTGATTTTTTTATCTTACATAATCGACAGCAATAATTCGGTTCTTTTTACGAACTTGATATTACTAAATTAACGAGTCTAGAAATTCATTTCGGCCAATTAAACCTTCTCAAACCGTTTCTTTTTAAGAACCAAAAAGATTTGTGCCAACATCACTAATGCCAAGCGTTAGTGTTTTTTATTTATTTATTTTATTTTATTAAAATCCGTGTCTTACACGTGGGTGCTACGTGGCGAAGAGGGGCTGAAAATCGGGTCAAATTTCGTTAATGTACAGTCCACGGGTGCCAGGTCGACTTTTAATGTGAAGCGAGGATAATGCGACCAAAATTAAGTTAAGATGCCATGTAATGTGACTAAAATCAAGGCCTCACAAGTTATAGTACCAAAACTCAAAAAGAGCCAAGTTATGGGACCAAATCATTAAATTTCCCTACTTGTACGTTCTCGATTTGTTTGTATAAACTATTTGTAAAGGTACAATGTTTTCAACACATAAAACACTACAAGACTAGGCGTTCAATACGGACCGCCCAGTAGCGACCGCCATTGGGTCACTGGCCTTCATCGACCGCTGATGGCAACATCGACCCATTCTAAGTCGCTGAAAGTTCTGGAGACTTTTAGCGACTTAGGTGTTGTCGCCCTTACAATGGGCCACAAAATTATGACCCTATTGCCCTAAGTTTTTTTTTTTTTGCGGGATAAATCAGCGAGCGCATTACGGTCGCTGATTTCTCTGTATAAATAGATTTTTTTTATTTTTTCATTTCCTTCACCATCTCAGCCAGTTTTGTGCGACTCCGACCCGACCCGGATCTTCAGCGACTGCCTACCCCGAATAGCGACCCAACTTGAGTCACCACCTCAAAGCTTTAACATTTCCAATTATTCCCTCCATTTCTCCGCCTATTTCCGCCCTTCTCCGCCTCTTCGTCGCGTCTGGAAACTTAAGGGTCCATTAAAAATGTCCGCATTGGCTTGGAAAATCATCTTAAATAGAATCGCCACAAGGGATAACTTGACGAGGCGAGGAGTGAGGACAACAAATGACGATACTTACTGCGTTTTGTGTGGGGCTCATGAAGAAACAGTTGCTCATGTTTTCCTTGACTGCAAGTTTGCACATCTCATTTGGATGGTGTTTTATCGGTGGTTTGGTATCACTACGGTTCTTCTAATTGATCCAAATATGCACTTTATTCAACATGAAGGTTTGTGGAAGAAATCCAGCGGGAATGAGGCATGGTTTGCTCTTTGGTTCTATGTGTGTTGAGCAATATGGGAAGTGAGGAACAAAAAGAGTTTTAGTGCTATTTCAGATAAAATTAGATAAAGATAGCGAGGTTATGGAATTAATCAAAGCAAGATCTTGGTTGTAGGTTAAAGCTAGATATAAAAACTTTTCATATTCTTTTGTGGATTGGCATCATGAACCTAGTAGTTGCTTGATGAGGGTTGAATTATACTGACGTCCTTGTATCTTTGGGATTGGAGTACCCCTTGTACTCCCGTTTTAGTGAATTCTTTTGTCCGATCAAAAAAATATCATATGCGTCCTCCAATAATAACGCAACGCGGTCCTTAATGTTACTACCGTTGTCAATAGGGACCTAAGTTCAATCTCTAATAATGCAACAGGGACCGCAATGAGGTCGGTCACTACCCAATATTAGTGACCTAAGTGCGGTCCCTATATTGACTCAACAGTGATCGAATTGTGGTCCCTACTAATATTCATATTTTAAAATCGTTATTTTATGATGATTTGTGGTGCCGCGTTGTTTGTTTATTTTATAATTACCACTCTAATAGTTAAAATAACAATAATTCCAACGACGCATTGTAATTCCAAACATTACGTAGAGGGAACAATCCATTTTGAAGATTCTTTTACTATTTTGTAGTTGACGAATGTCATAATGCTTAGCTTACAAACTAATTGTATATACATATATAAGCATAACGATTAGTTGATCTAATGATTGAACCTCATAATCATATCTATGCTAACATTAGTGAAGTAACGCATAAAAAAGAATAACAACTACAACTAACTAGTGATGATTAGTTGTAGAACATGAAATATATATTGAACGTTAATAACTCGCTCAATCTATTATTTCACAACTAAACTACTATGAGGTTGATTTTGCAATCATTTATTACTTCAGTTCACATGTTACAATGAGTTTGGTTGCTAAGAATAAAAAACACACCAAAATCAAAAAAAAAAAAAATCAAATTACGAGGATGAACATTAGTAGGGACTGCACTTAGGTCCCTAATAACGCAACAGGGACTGCAATGAGGTCACCATAAAATATTAGTGACCTAAGTGCGGTCCCTATTCATTATTAGTGACCTAAGTGCAGTCACTGAAATCCAAAATTTTGAAAATTTGTCAAAAACTTTAGGCAAGATTGAGGTGAAAATTTGAATTTGGCGAAAATTGGAAAATTTCGCCCTCTCCTTTATATACTCACCACTCTTACACATCCAATTGTATTATCTCCAAAAAACACCCAACAAAAAAATACTATCTTCTTTTCCAACACCAAAATACCATTTTCTTTTCTTCAAAAATCACCCAACACAAAAACTTTTCTTCTTTTCACCAACACAAATCCAAAAAAGAAATCACCAACACAATCTTTCTTTTCTTTCTTTTTTATTATTTTGGATCTACACACTTTCTTTTTTTTTTACTTTTCTTCCACTTGTTTTTTTATTCATTCATCTTTTTGTTTAAATCTACATATTTTATTTTCTATTATTAGCCATTTCATTAATCTTTTTACGTTCAATAATACTTTCATGTCATTATATTAACTTTTTCTTCATTATTTTATTATTTTGATCTTGTTATAATCATATTTCTACAAAAAAAACGATAATATTCTGTAATATTATTGTTTTTTTTCCTCGCAGACTATTAGGGACCGCAATTAGGCCCCTACTAATATTCATAGAGTACTATGAATTGTGGTCCCTTATAATACTAATAGAGACCGCAGTTAGGTCCTTACTAATATTCATAGATACTCTATGAATATTACTAGCGACCTAATTGCGGTCCCTAATAATAATAGGGACCGCACTTAGGTCCCTATTGACTCAAAAGCAATAGGGACCTAATTGCGATTTTTATAGTATGAAAGACAATTGGGACCACATTTAGGTCCATATTGAAAGTATCAGCGATCGCAATGCGGTCCCTGATTGTCCGGTCCCTACTGACCCTTATCATTGACCTAATTGCAGTCTCTGATGGCAAGAGACCGAGGTCAATAGGGACTGGCCAATAGCGACCTTAATGCGGTCCCTATTGACTCTGTTTTCTTGTAGTGAAAGTTACTATTTTATTGTTTGACTATGACAACTCTAGTCGGTCATATGTGCATATTAGGCCAAAATGTAACTCTTGAAAACTAATATCAATTGCATGAGCTTATCAAAAAGTTATAATAATCAAAATCAATAATATGTCATTTTAAATATAAATGACTAAGAATTTCAACGTTACTTGCTATTTGGAACACATATTTAATTGAAGTACTAAGGATCTAGCAAGATCAACAAGCACGATAATAAGTCCCTTTAAGTGTTCGATGCACTGTTGATTTTTATTTTTATTAACCATAGAGTAAAGAGTACAAAGATATTGACAAATTGCACATTTTTACATACTCGATTTTCTTTTATGGATTGTGTATTGGGATATATGAATTATTATTATGGAGTAGAGCCAAAAGTACCTCTTTTTTTTTTTTCAAAAGCAGAGCATTCGTACCGTGTATATATATTGAATTGTCATCTCATCTAAAAGTTTAATCTGTTAGAGAGGGTAGACATTTAATATTTTAATATTATCTCCAACAATGTATACATCTTAACAATAAGTAAAATCACAAGTCTACTATATACATCACAACAATTAGTAAATTACGAGTCTATCATGGAAAACCTCACATGAAGCTACCTGATTGTGTATTGGGATATATGAATTCTTATTATAGAGTAGAGCCAAAAGTACCTCTTTTTTTTTTTTTTCAAAAGCAGAGCATTTGTACTGTGTATACATATTAAATTGTCATCTCATTTAAAAATTTAATCTGTTAGAGAGGGTAGACATTTAATATTTTCATATTATCTCCAACAATGTATACATCTTAACAATCAGTAAAATCACAAGTCTACTATATACATCACAACAATTAGTAAATTACGAGTATATCATGGAAAACCTCACATGAAGCCACCTTAACTATACAAATAATATATCACTCTATAACCTAATGTAAAGTATGACTTGCTTATTGTTCCAAACTATTATGGAAACTAATTTTATAGGAGCGTGGCCAAAATACAATGGTTGGTGACCGTGCCTCCCTAGCCTCGTCGGCTATTCTATCCACTGCTTGATTCCCTTATAAAAATTGTTGGTTAGACAAACTTTCATGCGGATCTTCTCTCGCTGAATCCTTCAATGATAGGAAGTGTCCACCACCCTCCTTTGCCATTACTGGGTGTCTTAAAACACTCATTAATAAACTTCATTATTACATGTTAAATTGCAAACTTTGATTTAGTTTGTTTCTATATGTTTCAGATTTTAAGAGTCTGATGGTCAAAACAGAGAATTTAAGTGGAGAAACGAGTTAAATGAGGATACAACACACAATGCAATAAAGTACAATTAAATAAAGAATCTAATGGAAGAAACGGTGACTGGTTTGACAAAGAACGAATGAGATAGAGCTAAAGTGCCAAAAGTTATACAATGAAGAGAAGCGGAATGGAGCCATTGTTATAACACACTGTGAAAACAGTAGCGCAAGAACCAAAAGCTGGCCAATATAAAATTAGAAAACCACATAAGTCTAGTTTTCAATGCAAACAATGGATCTCAATCTTGAGATCCAAAGAAGAAGTTCTAGACAAAATAACGAACTCGTGCAAAGTAGAACAACAATCAAGCGTGCAACTTGCACCTAAAATGTGCACGACTCACTTTTGGGCCAACGCACAACTCGTTCATGGACCATAGGAATACACGCGACTCGCGCTTGAAATGTGTGCAACTCATGTTTGGGCTACAAAAATGCGTGCAACTCGCACCTGAGACGCGGGTGACTAGGCGCGTGACTTGCACTTCAAAACCTTTCGAAACCCTAACACTAGCCGCCACTCACATCTATAAATGTTACAAGGGCTAGACATTTTTTAGTATCTCAACATGTCAAGAGTTTCCACAACACACATCATCATACATTCATCTTTCTCTTAATATTGTTAGTTTAATATGTAGATATAAGAATAAGATGATTGAAGCCAAGATCTAGTCGAAAGAAGATGAGCAACAAAGATTGAAGTCAGAGGGCCATTGGATTCCTATTTGAGGCCATGCAGACTCCTTTTGAGGAGGCAAAGTCATTGGTGAAAAGGTGAACTGTATCTAATTAAATGACGACACGTGGAAAAATAATATATTAATTACCAATTTAATTGTCTATTTTTTATAACAAATTTATTTCTAAAGTAAAGTAGTTAAATTTATTGGTTTTAATATATATATGGTGGATAAATTAACTAATGTGTTTTTTTAATTGGATTTCAATTACCCAATTAAATTAAAGGGACAAAAGCATCAAACCCCCTAACCTATGGGCTGTTTTGCGCTTTAGTCCTTAAACTATGTTTATCAGCGCTTTGGTCCCTAACCTTTAGGGTGTCTGTGCGATTTAGTCCTACAGTGGTTCTCAGCCAATTTTCGTCGGAAAACACCGGTCGCGTGCGGCCCACGCGCTTGTTAGAAGGGCATTTTCGTCCAGAGATACGGGAGATTATTTTCTAGCGTTGCACCCCTTAACCTATCAGAATTAGAGCACTTTGTCCCCTATAGCTATTCAAATGTAGCGTTTTGCCCCCCAACCTATTCAAATGTAGTGTTTTGTTGATTCAGGCTCTACATGTCAAAATAAATAACTAGCCAAACCTAAAACCTATACTTAGAAATTGATATTCGATTCAATTTTGTTGATTCAGGCACTTACGAATTTTGGTGTGACATAACTCTCTCGAAATCAATCAAAGTGAAGATTTTCTTTTATGACTACATTTGCACCACCCATATACTAACTTGGGAGAGCCTACAAATTATTCATCTTTGCTTTGAAAATGATGTAACTAGCTTTAAAACTTAAAACAGCTATTCCCTTGACAATGTTGACATGTATTTGACATGTAGAGCCTGAATCAGCAAAATGCTACATTTGAATAGGTTGGGGGGCAATACGCTACATTTGAATAGTTTTAGGGGGCAAAGTGCTCAAATTCCGATAGGTTAAGGGGTGCAACGCTAGAAAATAATCTCCCGTGTCTCTGGACGAAAATTCCCTTCTAACAAGCGCGTGGGCCGCACGCGACCGGTGTTTTCCGGCGAAAATTGGCTGAGAACCACCGCAGGACTAAATCGCACAGACACCCTAAAGGTTAGAGACCAAATCGCTGATAAATATAGTTTAAGGACCAAAGCGCAAAACGTCCAATAGGTTAGGGGGTTTAATGCTTTTATCCCTAAATTTAATAATGACAAGTCTTGTAAAGCAAGAAATAAAAAAAATACATATATCACTTTTCCTAATATTTTAAATTATTAAATAAATTTATTCATCAAATCTCAAGACATTGAAAATCTTCTCCTATAAGTTTCAATATTCAAGAGATATCAAGAAGACTCATGTAGATCAAGTCTTCCAAATCAAGAAATCGTAGACGCGATCACAACCCTTCATCTCATTAAGAGATTCTAATTAAGGTTCACTCTACAACTATAAATAGTGATATTCTTGAAGAAGAAAAACACAATTCAACCTTCAAGAATTCAGTGCAAGTAAGTTCAACAAATTCTCTTCAACAAGCCCAACAATCTTCAAAGGTATTCTTCAACAATCTTCAAGGTGTTCTTCGTAAAGAACTCCTTTCAATCTGACATCAAGCCTCAATCTCATCTATAAACAGTTTTTAAAGACCGTGTCTCTGCCAAGAAGATCAAATCTTCAACATATCCAAAAAAAACCAAATCGAATTAATACCTTTCGTCGTCTATCTTCAAGCCAAAAACTTCATTTGATTCGAGCCCAAGTCTCAAGACCCTCGAAAAAACCGCTTTGAAGATTGAAATCTAGTCAAGAAAGATCAATATCCACCATATTCAAAGAACTGGGGACGAAAATCATATCATCCTTCCTCAAATCCCCAAATCAAATCACCGTTTAATCCGAGATCAAGTCCAAGGACCCTCGAATTACGTTTCTCAAAGCTTAAATCATTATAGTGAAGATCAAACTGAAGATTTCCACCACAAAGTTTAAATATTGTTCTTGTATAATTGAATCAGAGGACTAAATAGAGACTGAACCACAACTGTACTTTATATTTATTCAAATTTATTTTGTAACCTTTTCTTGTCAGAGATCAAGAAATTGTCATTACAGTCACCATGTAAGAAAACATTGTTGACGTCAAGTTTCTTAATGAACCAGTTCTAAGATGTGGCAAGATCAATGAGAACTCAAACTCTGGTGATTTTAGCTACTGTAATGAATGTGTTAAAATAATCCAAGCCTTCATCTTGTGTGTAGCCCTTTGAAACCAACCTAATATCTTTCCACAAAATCATCAGAATTATATTTGACTTTGTATACCCATTTGCAGCCAACACAGTTGTGGCCTTGAGGTGGCTTAGCCAAGGTCCATTTATTTGTTTTTTTCTCATGCATCAATTTCAGCCTTCATAGCTGCCATTCAAGATATTTTCTAGCTTGAGTATATGATTTTGGTCTAGTAATGACCGTAGTAGATGCAATGAATGCTTTATGTTTGCTACCTAATCTATGAGTGTTGATGTAATCTTCAATGGGATATCTAATAATGGATGATGCACTAGATTTATGAAGTGACTTAGGAAGACGGTAATCATATGCATGCAGAGCAGTGTGACTTGATGACTTTCTGGTGGGTATGTCATGTTGAGGAAGGGAGTTAGAGATACCTGGTGCAACATTTGAAGGTTGCACAACTTTTGGATTGTGGGAAAGATCAACCTCATAAGTAGCTGGTGTAGGGAGTGATTGAGCTGGGGCAATGTTGTGGTTATAATACAATGTGAAGGAGTTTTCATTGTTCCAATGTTGCTCTATATCAGGTGTGGGAGGGAAGTTGTAAGTTGGTGCATATGTTAAGCAGACATAAAATTCAGCAAGAGAGTACACATGAGGAATGATTTGATCTTGCACTATTTGAGATGAAACACTAATAAAGGGGGTCAGTACACGGTCTTATGTCTGAGTTAGTATGGTTAGTAGGCTTCCTGTTTTTGAAAGGGAATATGTGTTCATAGAACACTACATTTCCGGATATAAAAGACTTATTTGTAAGTACATTGATTAGCGTTTATTTATAGTGATTTGAGTACCCATTTTCTTATACTTTTTATTACTCATTGTAGCATCTTTATTGATTTTGGTCTTGTATTGTCATTTTATAGTTTTGAGTCAAAGTCGGAGCAAAACATATTGGAGGGAACATGATCATGGAATATCACAAAAGGGAAAGAGGATTACTTTGGTGATACCAGCAGCCAGGCCAGCACCACGCCTGAGCGGACACCAGCAAGAGGCGGCGCGACAATGCTAATAGTTACGCAACCCGCATGGCATAAGCCGAAGGCAGCGTGGCATGTGTCGCTACCAGCATTGCACGCACACAAGTACCGAAGAGGGAACGACCCACGTGATATGGAGATTTTTGGTGGTTTGCACGAAACCCTACAACTACATGTTTTGCTTAGAACTATAAAAGAAGGAGACATATTGGCAACTAGGGCAATTGTGAATAACAACTCGTGAACGTATTTCACCCATCTTTCGTCACTATTCCACATCAAATTTCACCATTCGAGCATTGCAATCAAATCTAGAGGAAAAAGGTGATCAATCAAAACACATAATTATTTGGAGTTGAGCAAAAGAGAATCAAATAGTCCCCAAGATCAATAGTTTAATATTTTCCTTTTATTTCTTGCAATACTTTATGATGAATTATTGCTGTGAAACATGCATCATGAGTAGCTTAATTCCCCAGTGTCTCAGATATGATGTATTTATCTCAATGAATACACCTTGACCTATGTTTTTATTATTTCTATTGAAAACTTTATTTTGTTGGATTTGATTTGTTGCTTATGCTAATTGGGATATTTTACTCGTACATCGTGGAGATGTTGAATTGCCTTGTATTATGTTGAACTATGCGAAGGAGGTTGTTAACGTAACATTTGCACAGTAGATCACAAAAATAAAATATGGATATTCGTCTCTAGCGCCTAACGAGGAATCTAGGTTAAGTTATCAACTCAAATTCTTTTCTAAAACTCTGTACGGATCCTTGACAAGGTGAACTTCTGGAGAGGGGAGAGTGCCTAACAGTCTGACATCATTAAGAGTTAAGGGGTTCTTTAGGTGAAGCGAGAGTGAGCCTAATTTATCAACTTGAGAACAAAATAATATTCAATAGAAAGAGGCTTTACATAAGGTCATTGGTATTTTGTCTATGAAATACCTGTATTCGAGATTAACGAATTATGATTCTTAAATACATTTTTCTTAATCTGATTTACAACCTAATCAATAAATCAACTAAATAATGTCTTCATCTTTACTTTCATTAGTTCTAGTTTAGTTTACATTGTTCTTTCTATTTCATTTCCTCAAATTGTAAGTTTCACTAGTTCTCAACATTATTGCTAAAACAAGATACATACTCTCGAGGGACACGATACTTGGTATGTAACCTTACTTACATTTACTATTACTTGATTGTACACTTGCGAATGTGTGTAGTAGTATTACTATTGCATCGTAGTACAATAACATATGCACCATAAAGAAATCAATAGATAGCCCTTGGTTTCGAGAGGATAGCTCAAGAAGATGCACTCAGTTGGTCTTGGATCAAATTTGTGTCTGTGTCGTGAGTGTAGAAGCATAGCACAAGCAACCAAATATCTTGAGGAGATTGTAGTCTGGTGGTATGTTGAACAAAATCTCATATGGTGTCTTGTTCTGAATTACCTTTGAAGGTAATCCATTGATGATGAAGGCTGCAATACTGATGCAATCTGATAGACCTTGCAACCTGATGGGGATGTTGGTGTTTCCTTTCTACCAGACAATTTTGTTGAGGAGTCTCAACACGCCTTGTTCTATGAGTAATACCATGGGAATTGTGAAATGCGTGCATATTGAATTCACCCCCATTATCAGACTTGATGATTTTAATATTTACATAAAGTTGGTTAAACACAAGCTTCTGAAAATTCATTAGTATAGTTTTAACTTCTGACTTCTGTTTCATGAGATATACCTAGGTGCATCTAGAGTAGTCATCAACAATGGTACATAATTACTTAAATCCATTATGAGAAATAATAGAAAATGGACCCCATATGCCACAGTGGATCAACTCAAAGATGAAAGAAGTTCTAGATGTGCTAACAGGAAAAAGGTAAATGTTTCTACTTTGACAAGTGATATACATCACAATGTTTCTCTTCATTGTCTTTGAAATGAGGAATATAAGTAATGCAGTGCGGTTTTGCTTTAGAGGGATGTCCAAGTCTATTGTATCAAAAAACTCCTAACAACATTACACGAGTTCTTAGAAAAGTTATTTAAAAACCGAGCAACACTATTATCATAAGCAACAAATGGCTTTAGGGTGTAAGGGTCATTTTTAAAAATTGTAGAATCAAACATCTTCTTGGTTCTTAAGTCATGTAGCATACAAGAAGATGCCATAAAAGCTAATGTAATGTTAGTAGACTTGGTTAAATTAGAGATGGAAAGAAAATTATGAGTAAATCTAGGAACATACAACATACTGTGAAGTATAACATCAAAAGATAGATTGACTGAGCCAATGTGGCTAGAAAGTGTTGTGCTATTATTGGTCAAGTGAATAACCGGTGTATGTTCTATATAAGTGGAGTTAAACCAAGTAATATCACATATTATATGATATGTTGCCCTTGTATCTAAGATCCGTACATTACTATGACGTTTATCAGAGTTAGAATTGAAAGTAAATGACTAAGAAATACTAGCAACTACAGTAGCAGAATAGGGATGGGGTGAATCTTGACTTGAAGAAGCCACTGTCTGTTGTTCTTGAGCTTGTTTGAAGGCCATGATTTGATCAAAATGTTCCTGGTTGAGGGAGCTTGAATGACTTTAATAAGAACGAGCAACAACATGAGAGTTATCACGTAGCATAGATGGTGCCATGACATTATTGGCATTGTGAGAGGTATTCATTCTTTTCCCAGTTGGACCATTCCACCCAGGTGGATACCTAATAAGCTGAAAGCAATTATCACAGGTATAACCATTCAAGACACAATGTGTACACCTTAGTTTCTTCTTATCGTGTTTAGACAGAGAATGCGTAGAGGACTTGTTACCAGGTCTAGTGTTGTTGTTGTTATTGTTATAACCGACGGGGTTTTGATTATTATGATTTTTTTATGGTGAGTGAACAAAGCCAAAGTATCTATACTGAGGTTCATTGAGGAGTAAATCGCCCTCTGATTTGTTTCGTGCAGTAGAAAAGAATACACCCTTGACAAATTAGGCATAGGAGTCATCATGAGAATATGGCTCCTTATAGTATAATATGAGTCACTAAGTTTCATGAGAAAATTAAGAACACAATGTTGTAGTTTATTCATGGTCATGTTCACATTGCAGGTGCAATGACCACATCAGCAGGCAACAACAAAACACTGGCTAAGAAGCTCATTCCAAAGAGTATTGAAGTTGTTACACAGTGAAAGTGCAGGTATTTAGTCAATGTTAGATCAACAATGTAACTGCAATGTTAGGGTAGCAATGAACACATAAAAACTGCACATTCGGGATTATTGCTATAATTGTGTTTTGCCTTTATTCACTTACTAACTTAGTTCCACGAGTTGTAGTTGGTATTTGTATGTGCTCCAGGTCAAGAGACTTCAAGGAAGGATCTATTTCCTTAAAGAGACTTAAAGAGAAGTTGCCATTCAAAGAGAAGTTTCCAAATAAGAACTTACCATAATTAAAGAAGGAAAGATGTGTGCGGTGCAATGGAAAGATCAAGGCGTGTGAATTGCAAGAAGGAAAGAAGATTACACGCAGTAGGATTCTTTCCATAGAAGACTACAAGATGGAGAAGGATACTTTGCTTAGAAGACTTCAAGTTAAAGAAGGAAATCTTTCCATTGAAGACTTCTAGTCAAAGAAGGAAATCTTTCCATTGAAGACTTCAAGTTGGACAAGGAAACCTTTCCCTATTGAAGGAGACTTGCCATGAACGAAATTAGAGTCATACATGGAGATCTAATAGCAACCAAAAACGTGCACAACATGTCTTGGCCATCAAGGAAGACTACACTATAAATAGGCATGTTGAGCATCAAGAACAAGACACGAAGACAAGAGCGAAAATCTCCCGTGAGGAAATCTTTATAGTCGAGTGTCTTTGTCTTGGTTTAGCAAAGTTTGTGAGTTGTTAGAATAGATCTAAAACTGAGGAGCTTTTAGAGATAGTCGAAGAAATTCTTGTGTGCTTTGCTTAGTTCGATTAATTTGAGAGTGAGGAGCTTGAAAATTGAGAGAACGACTTTTGTTAAAACCTTAACGGGTTATTTTGCCTACGGCTTGGAAGATTATATTAATATATTATCTTCTTAAAATTACATCTACTTGTGTTCTTTATTTATCCGCTGCGTTATATTCTCTGTCAAGTAGATTTGTGCTAACGATTAACTGCTGTTAAACGGATGTTAAGATAACATCGAGAGTCCAACATCAACTTAACATTGGAAGAGCTAATCTGTGTTAGACTAACACCGAAGGGTTAACTCTGTGCGACAAGTATCAAGTCTCGATCCAACAATAACAATTGGCATTAGAGCCAAGCACCGACTTCACTGGTGTTTGGATTTGATATTAAAGGATTGACTACCGGAATCCGAACAACAACAAATTGCTTGTCTTGGATGGATCCAACTATGCTTATTGGAAGGTTAGAATTCGTGCACTCATTAAATCATTCTGTTGGCGAGGTTGGAAAACGGTGATCGAAGGGTATGCTGTCCCTATGTGTGCTCCAGATGAAGATCTTTCATTATTAGCCTCAAATTCTCAAAATAACGATGGTGATGATTTCAATTATGGATCACGTACTGTGGCTGAAGAACAATCAGATGAGATTCATACAGATGCGCTACTCGCTCATACATACTGGACAAAAGAAGACTCCCAGAACTGCCACGGATCTCAATGTTACTCTAACATCCAGGATCCAACACCAGAACATGAGTTTTTCTTTAGAATTTGGAATAAATATAATTCTTGTATTAATTCCGATTACTTGTCTAATATTGATGAATCTAACTTTGATTACTTTCATGGCACTGTAGATCCAGATGAAGATCGTGATGTTGTTCGTAAGCCAAAATCAGAGTGGACTCAAACTGAGCTAAGTGACGTTTTTTTCAATGAAAAAGCCCTAAATACCATATTTAGTTTGGTTGATAGTCACATGTTTAAGTTAATTAAAAATTGTTCAACTGCAAAGCATTCTTGGGATATCTTAGAAAATCATTGTGAAGGTGATGTATGCACTAAAAAGACTAAGCTATGCATGTTTTTGAGCAAATTTGTTAATTGAACAATGGGGGAAGATGAAAATATTACTACTTATTTTGAGAAACTCATGGGTCTTGCTAACGAAATTCAAGACTTAGGTGAGTCCCTGTCTACTAAGCAATTAGCGTACAAAGCTGTGAGAACTCTCTCTAAGAAATTTTAGGTGATTGTTATGCAATAGCTAGGAATATGGACACTTTAGACTTTTATGCCCTACTTAGCACTCTGAAAGAATTTGAGATGAATCTTGAAAAAGTAGATGATGAAGAAGAAATTCAAGCGTATAATAAAACTATGATTGAAAAGTTTAATAAGCTTAGTCTATGTGATAAAAATATTCTTGCTGATCTAAAGAAAGATTTTTCTGAAGAGATGACCAAATATTCTTGTAAACCTACTCCTCATAATGATACACATCTCAAAAAGATTCAATGTTATGAATGTAAGGGTTGGGGCCATTTTTCTTATGAATATGGTAACAACCTTAGAACAAAAGGGAATTCTAACTTGGTTTGTGTAGATGATAATGATGAGACAGGTTTTGAAGAATATGGTGATGGACAGGTGCCAACGATTGACGAAATTCAAACAATAGTGTGTGCAAAGGTGGACAGACCCGCTGGTGTCAAGGCTTGGTGTTCTACCAACATCTAGACAGCTCAATGTTATGTTAACATCGAGAAGACAACACCAGTCCAGGAGATTTTTGTTGACAATTGGGATGAAACCATTTGTTTAGACAACACTAAATGTTTGATTTCTGTTAATGATGAGTTTGATGATGATTCTGACTTTGAGTATTTGCATGATTCTATAGGTGTGGTAGATGATAGTATCCTTGAAGGTAAATTGATTCAAGAAGAGTTTCTTGATGAACTGAAGATCATCTATCAAGACATGCTCAAGGAGAAGGCTATGGAAGATAATGAAAGCTTGAAGGCTACAATCACTCAACTTGAGGTTAGTTTGGATAAAAAATATGATGAAATAGAAAAGGTAACTTCTAAGCTAGGAATTGTTGAACATACCATTGCCAAGAGGAATACATGTACGTACAAATTTGATGAAGTTTTATGTTTAGGCAATGATGGTAGTTCTGGTTTAGAATATCAAAGTCAAGTTACTCACTCCACTAATTATGTTGAATCCATTATTCCTGGTTTTGAAAAGACAAAGGTACTTTCTAGAGAGTCTACTATTATGGCTTCTATTTGTCAATATTGTTTTCAATTTAGACACTTTAACCCATATTGTTGTAAATATAAAAAGTCTCTTAAAAAGAAAATAGTTGAAAAGAATAGGGATTTATGCAATGTTGATGCTGGTGTTAAGCCAACACTGGAATTTGAACATTCCAATGTTAATACTAGTTATTCCAGTGTTACCTTAACATTCGGTTCCAACATTGCTGAACAAAATAGTGGGATGAGAAACATTAGATTTTGGGTGCCTGGAACTTATATTGTGTGCAATATTATCTTTCCTACTATGCATACTGACCTTGCAGGTAAGTGGTACTCTGATAGTGGATGTTTGAGGCATATGGCTGGATACAAATCTGATTTGATACGGTTATACATGATGTTAAGACAACACTGGATAACCAATGTTACCTTAACATTGAGAACATATTGTATTGCCTCAACACTGCTCAAGACACATGACTGGAAACAAAGTAAATCTGATTTGAAGGAGTGTGCACCACTAACCACTGGAACTTTCACCTATGAAGATGGAAGTAAATAAAGAATCATTGGCAAAGAAGTGTTGAACGTTGATGGATCCCCACCCTTGAAGAATGAGATGTTGTTGGATGGATTCTATGAAAACCATATAAGCATCAGTCAATTGTGTGATGATGGCTTATTGGTAAGGTATAATAAAGATTCTTGTGATGTATCTGATTGTGCAAATGTGTGTGCTTTGACAGGTAAAAGGTTTGAAGACAACTACTTGGCGAGGAATCAAGTGACTTGCTTTCAAACAAAGGTGGACTATTCAATTGCCAAGAACAAGAGACTTGGACACATGCACAACAAGAATCTGGGCAAAGTGGTGAAACTTGAAACCGTGAGAGGCCTTCCCTATCTCTCGGGTACTGGTAAGATGGTCCGTTATGATTGCTCAAAAGGTGAGTTAGAGGATGTTGTGCCAAGTCTAGTGGATTCTGATGTTAGGCTAACATTGACTCCGGACAGTGTTATTCCAACATCACATGCAGATCCAGAACCTGAACATGAACATGAACTAGAAGCCGATGTTATGCCAACATCGACCAGTCCTGATGTTGACACAACAGTAGAGCTGTCAAAAATCTATAATGAAAAGGTTCAAGTTCAAGATGTTTGGAGGGATACAACTGATAGAACCCATAGTAATCATCCTACATCTCAGGTTATGGTTCAAATCATTAATGACATCAAAACACACAACAAGAAAAGGGTAAATTGTAGAGATATGATAATGTTGAGTGTTTGCATGTCTGCCACATATTTTGATAATTGTTTAGCTCAAAGATTTGCTGATGACATTGTCTTTGTATATACTAAAAAGTCTATTTTAGACAAGTTTGTTGAGGCTTTGACAGGTACATTAGTGATGAGCGTGATTGGTGAACTGGATTTCTTCTTGGGTTTGAAAGTGAAGCAAAAGGAGGATGGGATGAGCATGATTGGGTTGGAGGAGTCAAAATTGAGCAAGACTCTAATGTCTTCTACTTTGGTAATTCAAAAAAAGAGACACAAGCTTGCTATATCTATCCGTCACTAGCCCATTTATTATGAACTCGGTTTGTGTCTGTGTTTGTGCCAAGTATTACGCTGAACCTAAAGCTTTTCACTTAATTGTTGTGAAACGAACACTAAATTATATATTTGGTACTGTAGACTAAGGCATTTGGTATACACATGATGCAAATACAAACCTTGCCGGTTTTGATTCTGATTGGGCTGGAGATTTAGCTGATAGAAAATCTACATGTGGGAGTTGTTTTTCTTTGGGAAATAATCTTTCTTCATGTTATAGCAAGAAACAAAAATGTGTGTCATTGTCAGCTGTTGAATTTGCAGCTTGCAGCTGTGTTACCCGTTTTATATGGCTTAAACACATGTTGCATGATTATGGGATAAAAAATGACACATTGTTATTGTTTAGTGATAACCTTAGTGCCATTAACATATCAAGAAATCTGGTGCATCATTCTAGAACAAAGCATATATTTTCTATGCATTATTTCTTGAGAAAACTGGTAGATGACAAGGTTATAAACATTGATCACTTAGAGACCAACAATCAGTTAGCTGATATGTTTAAGATGTAATTACATAGTGAGAGATTCTTCAATTTGAGGAAGACTCTTGACTTGAATGTTCTGTGATTCAATGTTGCATTCCGTTGTGGCCATAACACCACTGGCTAACACCGTAGTATGTTTGTGGTGTATAGGATTGCATTAGGATTTTTTTTTTTGATTTATGTGTTTGTCCTTGTTTGTCTTCATGAATGTTTGTTATTATTGGTTTGTGTGGTTGACCAGGATTGTTAACTAAGTATTCTGGTGGACAGGTTCATATCAAAAGTTTTGTAAAGTAAAAACTCTGTTGTTAGTCTGAGAATGTTAATCTAACATCAGGAGAAGCTGGGGTGCCCAGAGTTCACTACTTTGGTGTCATTCAGTTGAGACTTATCCATGTTAAGATTAAACAGAACATGAAGAGAAGTTGGGGTGCATGATGTTGAGAGCTTCAGTGTGATTCAGTTGTGCTTATTTTCATGTTTCTGTTATATTTGGCCAAGGAAATGCATGATGGTGATCCTTTCTACTGGGATGTTTGGAGTTTTGACTGCCTCACATTCAGTAGCACTGATCACTTGGTGTTTCTCTTGTAAACAGGTTGGTCAACAAGTATGCATAAGGAGTTGGGGTGATGAAGTATATGATAAGTGTATTGTCTTCATTCAATTCCTTTGTACTTGTCTAATCTGTAGCTGATAATAGTGTTATTGGGGTGTGTGGAGTCTTGTGTTGCCCTCATTCAGTGATGATATTATCATTTTTTAACATTCTTCAGCTTTAGTTCAAAAATAGTTTATGACAATTGATAAAGACTTGAATTGATATGATCTGTTCCCAGTCTATAAAGCTGATACTCCATGGTTACCATCTACTAATGTTAACTTAACAGTCTGCATTCTTCATTTCACTTAGGCCTGCATTCATTCTTTCTTTCTAGTTGTGTCTGTGTCGGTTTAAGCTTAAGGGGGAGAAATAGTTATGTTATCATGTGAAGGCATATATTTTGGGCGATTCAGCTGCGGTGACACACTACGTTGTCTCTTGTTATGACTTGGAAGTAGATTAACTCCTTTAATTTACTTCATACCCAAAATGTTGGATTTTCTGTTAATTAACTCTCCTTTCCATGTACAGGTCTGAGATATCTGTGGTACTAATTTGCTAATATGTCTTAAGTTTCAAATATGTGTTTTCAGATCTAGCTCATGCTTTTAATTGAAAATATCTTGAGGGTAAGCTCAATACCTCCACATTCACAAGAACAAATGTTGATTCAGAACAGGTGTCAATGTTGTGCCAACATCAGTCTGTAAGCATGTTGTCTCAACATCCAAGTTTAGCATTATGACTCATAAGTTTTTTTTTTGAACTGCTATGGTCATGTGTGAAGTAACTCGGTGTCACTTTTTGTCTCAACAAGCGGTAATTATGCATGATTTATTTTAAGAAACCGCTCATTACTTCTTTTCACTTGTGATTTTGAATCTCTAATCTCTTTGTGCCCAATTCTCTGAAATACTATGAATTTTCACTTGCAATTATTTTTGAAATCATTGGCATGCATCTCTGATCTTGTTTGTGGCCCGTGGTATGGTGAATCAAGGATATAACCCCACCCCTACTCATGTAGTTCTTTCTCGTAGGTACAACACTCGTTCTAGACATTGTTATTGAGACAAAACAAGTTAAAACTGAGGAACAAAGTGTTGTTTTTGTTGGTACTTCAAACACAGTTGAGGAGACAATGCTTGAGGAACATTTTGCAGAGAAAGCTGATTTGATTGAGGGGGAGAACATGTTAGTTGTTGGAGATACTAATGTGGGTGATAATGGTGGTTTTATTGTTGGTTTTTGTAAACTCTTGTGCAGGAACATTCTGGTTCAATGTTAAGACAACAGCGATAAACGTCCATGTTAGAACAACTTTCTGGATTCAATGTTAAGTTAACATTGTGAAAGTCTGATGTTATGACAACATTGATAGATGTCAATGTTATGCCAACATTGAGTTTGATAGCTTGCATTAAGGGGAAGCAGTGTTATACCACTGGTACTTGTAAAAAAAAAAATGTTGATGATGCTAGGTAATTGCAAGGTGATGAAAATAATGAGAAAGAGAAGGAGGTCAGAGAGGTTGAGAATGGAGATGAAGTGGTGAAGAAGAAAAAGATGGTTATGAGGAAAGGGATTAGGAAACTGAGAATGGTGATGATGAAACCATTGAGATCAAGAGGATAAGGAAGAAGGTTCTGAGAAGTCCGATGATGCTAAGTCTGAGCTAGTTGTTACAACAACATCGCCGGAGAACAATGGTGACTCAACATTAGAGGTAACACTGAGGTAATATCTACAATTGAGGCTAACTTTAATATCCTGTTGGGAGATAAGACTGTGGCCATGGAGGATTTTAAGAAACAGTGGATGATAGAGTTCTTAATGAGAGAAATGGAAATAGCTGCTAAAGAAAGAGCTATAGAACTTTATCCTATGAAGTGATTCGTCAAGATTTTGCTTTCCTCACAAAAAGGGGGAGAAGTAAGCCATTTGATCTTCATGTTTATTCTACTAGTTCTACAATTCTTATATAGTTGATGTTGTCTTAGTTATGCTCTTAATTATGATGTTTAACTCGTTGTGTTTTCTTATTAGTATCTTATAGCTACTTGGTTAATAGTGTCATATTAAGGGGGAGTAACTTAAGATATTAATGATGTTGTGTTGCTGGAGCACTGTGCATAATATGAATAGTGAATAGGTTTGGTTTTGTGAAGAAAGGCAAAAAGGGGGAGATTGAAAGTGCAGATATTTAGTCAATGTTAGATCAACAGTGTAACCACAATGTTAGGGTAACATTGAACACAGAAAAACTGCACATTCGGGATTATTGCTATAATTGTGTTTTGCCTTTATTCACTTACTAACTTAGGTCCACGAGTTGTAGTTGGTATTTGTATGCGCTCCAGGTCAAGAGACTTCAAGGAATAATCTATTTCCTTAAAGAGAAGTTGCCATTCAAAGAGAAGTTTCCAAATAAGAACTTTCCATAATTAAAGAAGGAAAGATGTGTGCGGTGCAATGGAAAGATCAAGGCGTGTGAATTGCAAGAAGGAAAAAAGATTACATGCAGTAGGATTCTTTCCATAGAAGACTACAAGATGGAGAAGGATACTTTCCTTAGAAGATTTCAAGTTAAAGAAGGAAATCTTTCCATTGAAGACTTCTAGTCAAAGAAGGAAACCTTTCCATTGAAGACTTCAAGTTGGACAAGGAAACCTTTCCCTATTGAAGGAGACTTGCCATGAACGAAATTAGAGTCATACAAGGAGATCTAATAGCAACCAAAAACGTGCACAACATGTCTTGGCCATCAAGGAAGACTACACTATAAATAGGCATGTTGGGCATCAAGAACAAGACACGAAGACAAGAGCAAAAATCTCCCGTGAGAAAATCTTTATAGTCGAGTGTCTTTGTCTTGCTTTAGAAAAGTTTGTGAGTTGTTATAATAAATCTAAGAGTGAGGAGCTTTTAGAGATAGTCGAAGCAATTCTTTTGTGCTTTGCTTAGTTCGATTAATTTGAGAGTGAGGAGCTTGAAAATTGAGAGAACGACTTTTGTTAAAACCTTAACGGGTTATTTTGCCTACGGCTCAGAAGATCATATTAATATATTATCTTCTTAAAATTACATCTACTTGTGTTCTTTATTTATTCGCTGCGTTATATTCTCTGTCAAGTAGATTTGTGCTAACGATTAACTGTTGTTAAACGGATGTTAAGATAACATCGAGAGTCCAACATCAACTTAACATTGGAAGAGCTGATCAGTGTTAAACTAACACCGAAGGGTTAACACTGTGCGACAAGTATCAAGTCTCGATCCAACAATAACACATAGGTTAGTGATGGTGGTGTTCCCGTTGTAATAGAGGCCAAATATTTCTAGAGGTAATAAACCTTGTACCTGTCAATTCTTGCATATCTTATCTTAAAGTCATTCCACAATTCTAGAGCAGAAGTGTGAAATAGACTTTCCTTGATCTCAAACACAACGAAGTTCAAGAACCAAGTCTTCGGCTCTAATCCAAATTTGTGCTTGCACTTGATCATCTCCATTAAGTTGAGGCATGGAACCATCAATAAAACTCATCTTATTCTTGACTTTTAATGCCATTAGAATGCCTTTACTCCAAGATAGGTAATTCATACCATTCAGTTTGTCACTAACAATGGAAGTTCTAGTAAAATCATGAGATCCTAAGTAGAAAATAAAATTGGAATCCTCACATGGATTCTTAGGAGGTATGTAATGGAATCGGAGGGTGTAGTCATGATCTATGTGTAATATGGATCAAAATGAAGGTTCTAACTATCACATAAAAGGGGGACACTGATTGCAACACAAAATCCAGAGGATTACTTGATGCAATTGATGAATCAACCACCACAGAACACAAGAATCCACAACATAATAGAAATTCAGTCAGAAACCAAATACCGATCAAATTCGACTAAATTTATCGTAGATCGCAGCCAAAGACTTTGGATTCATGAAATCCATCGAATGGTACCATGTTAAAACTTACAACCCGACAATGGCGATCACACGATTGAAAACAAGAATCAAAAGATTGCGTTAATGGTATGGATAATCAACGATTATTGTGTAATGTACACTGTGATCGAAAGTTTTCTTCTCTCTTGTAATCACTGCATTGTAAAATGCAAAAAGTGAATTAGAGGAGCGTGTTTACAGATATTTATACTACCTAACATAACCGTCATATAGTCATTAAGCTAATTGACTTTCGAATTTATAAAAGAGGAAATATAACAACTGAAGAAAACGGAAATTTCAAACTTTCTAAATTTGGAAAGAAATTGAATACCGTATAATTAACATCTGAAGATGTTAATTATCTCCTAATATCAAAATGCACAAATAACTTGGTTACAAGCATCAGCAAAAGTTGTCGCGCAAGCACACATGAAGTTGTTGCTTTTAACATTTAATATGTTGGCCTAACAATGCTACTTCATCCCATCTATATTTTTCTATAGAGATATCACCGACTTCAAGATGTCTCTTTGTTGACCATAAATTTAATTCTCAAAGATTTCACACAACACAAAATGAAAACTACGATCAAGAACTTCTTCATGAAAACTAACACAAGTCTCAAGTCGTAGTTTTATCCATCATCAAAATATGAACTCTATTTCCAACTCAATCTGTAACTATGTTTTATCCCTTAAATATCGAGACTAAATAAATTAGTATTCTTATTCTCTTAAACACGTAGTTGTACATCTTAAATATGAGAATGTAATACCATATTCTTTTAACTATAATTTGTCAATTTTTACTTATAAATATATTGTAGTTTATATTTATAAACATCATGCTGAGGAATTTTGAAATATATAGAAATTTCTTGGTCTCATTAAAACTAGGAGAAATATCATCACACCTCCATGGCATGACCCTTTTTTTACCTTATCCCTATAACTTTGTTTTTTGGCAACTCACCTCCTAACTTTTACAGTTTGTGCGAAGTGCCTCCAGATATATATTTTTACCATAAAATTTGCACGCGTGTTGGGGAGTTCACATATTTTTGCATATGTTGAGATTGGGTCAAAATTGGGGCATTTGATGCTTTTTTTCCTTAAAACTAAACCGTGTAAATCATAAAGTATTGTTATATTTAGATTACTAAATATCAAAAGCCATACAAATTAGGGAGCTGATATATTCAGAGCAAAATCCGTAAATTCAGAGCAAATTTTGCATAGATTAATATTTTACCCTTTGCAAATATTTTCTCTAATTTATCTTCCATGATTAACTCCACTCTATTAACATATATATTTTCATATTCTAATTTTGATTCATATATCCTTTTCCATTGATATGATAAATAAGGAGAGATAAACTCATCATCTTTTTTTTATTTATTTAAATATGGGCGATTTATTTGTTTTTGCCCTTTAATTTAGTCCAACTTCAAGTTTTGTCCTTTATCTTTTCGGGCTTAGCAAATGCCCATTAACTTCTTCTTTTTTAATTAAAAATATCCAACGGGCTTTTATTTGGGCTTGGTCCAAATTAATTTAAACAAAAAAATACTAAATGATAAAACATTTGTATACATTCAAGTTTAATAAAAATTATACCTTAAATGTTTAATAATTTATAGTTACTAGTAAAAATCAAAAATAAACTTATATTTACTTGTAAAAATAGAAAATAAATTTATATATACTAGTAAAAATTTAAAATAAATTGATATTTACTATTAAATATTAAAAATAAATATATTACAATTATATATATTTTCTCTTTAATATATTATAAATAAATATTCTAATTATTTATTTGGCTCAAATAATATAAAATAAAATAAAAAAAGAAAAAAGTAAAAGAATGTCTTCTTCCCAATTCTACCACCACTTTAGAAAAAGAAAAAAAAAGGGAAAGAAGAACGTTGCACCCCCACCCACCTCCAAACCCACCACCACCACCACCACCAAAATATTGAAAATGCACTAGCCACAAATTTTCTCTTAAAACTATTATGAGTTTAAGCATTAGTTATACTTTAAATTTCTTTAGATTGCAGTGTAAGAGTGAGAGAGAAGATATCTAATGATTTATTTGATAAATAGCTTGATAGTGGAGAAAAGAAAAACCAGAACTGAGGAGTAAGAAGAAGACAAGAATTGATTTGTGATTTGGGCAAAATACTTGAGCTTATAGTTTCTTAATGTTGATTCTGATTTTTGGCGATCGCCTGTGATTCCAAGAAGAGAGACGCCGAATTTGCCCTTGGAAGCAGCGATGACGGAGAATTCGTGGCTGCCAATCGTCGGCGATGATATGACGAAGATGATGACATTCTTTTTAATAATTTTGTTGTTTTATTTAACTAATATAATTCTAAAAGTACAACTTATTTTTCACATATTTATAATTCTAAAATAAAATACTTTTGTAATATAAATAGATAAATTACATTTTTATGTGTAAAAATGTGTATAGTTTTTTAGAGAAATTAAGTTTATTAAGAAAAAATATACAACAAAGTTTTATAACTTAGACAAATAAAACAATTATACTTTTTGAAATGAGAAAAAATATATATCAATGAAATATTTTAAGTTTTAATATTTACTAGTATATATTAATTTTTTAAACATTTAGAAATAAACTTTATATTAAACTTGAATTTATTTTTGTATGATTTACAACAATATATAATAAAGTTTAATTTAATTTTGAATTAAAAATAAGAATGCAAAATCTTTACTTTTTTTGTTTTAAATTAATTAAAAAAATTTATTATGTGGCGTCACGTGTCGTCCTAGTAAAGCTAAGTTTGGACCAAGCACAAATAAAAGTCCATCGGACATTTTTAATTGAAAAAAAAGAAGTTAATGGGCATTTACTAAGCCCGAAAAGATAAAGGGCAAAACTTGAAGTTGGACTAAATTAAAGGGCAAAAATAATATTTCGCCCTTTAAATATCTTCTAGAATTTAACTTCTGTAAGTCAACGAAGTTCTTCTTTTTCTTTATTTTATGGGATAAAAGCATCAAGCCCCATGAACTATGTACATTTTTGTCATTTGTCCCTTTAACAAATTTAATAAGCACTTTGCCCCCTAAAATATGCACATTTGTATGATTTGCCCCCTCAGTGCATTTTTTGCATGTGAAAATATTGTATTGTAACTTACATTATATATATATATATATATATATATATATATATATATATATATATACATAATCCATGTGTTACTTGTGCAGTACTTTAATGGTAATACTAATTGGTATCTTTGGTAGGAGAATTAGGTTAATTAATAAATATTTTATGTTAGTAAGTCTTATCCCTTTGGGGTCTTTCATATCTTTATATATATATATTGAAAGATCGTTTCAATAGAATTCAATATTCTTTAAATACTTCATTGCTGCAATATAATTTTATCGGGACTCTGCATCACAGTCCAACAAGTTTTCTGTGAGGCTAAGCATATAGTACTGAAATATTACCTAATACGAAGCTTTATATATAGCAATAAGGGTTCAGAATATTTTTCGAAAAAGAGCATAATCTTTTTTTTTTGTTGAACGGGAAGAAGAATATAATCTTTATTTTTTTGTGAGCAGGTAAAAGCTTAACTCTTCTTATTTTTTTCTGTCCCACGTTAGCCGGTGTCATAGCCATTCTATTATGATGTATACTAATATTAAAGTTTAAGCATCGGATGATTTTCAAAAGGCATAACTTCAAATATGAAATAGTTTTATTATAATGCTAACTTTGGCATCAATTTTTACCGGATCTTTGGATAAAGCTCCGAGTAATTATTTTACAGTTATAAAAAGGCATATGGATTTTATGTTAAGGTATATTTCCTTGGTACGGCGGTTCAGAACGCTGCTTTTAATTTGAGTTAGTTTAGGGGTTCACATAAACCTAGTAAGTTGTTAGTAGTCAAATAACTACAATAGTTGCATTCTTAAAAGATGTAATTAGCATTAGATATTCTGCTCATCCTTGTATCGGTTTCTTCTTTCAGATTTTAGAGAGTTTGTCGCAAACTTATTACTCTAAATTCGAGGATTAAGGTAATTAAGTAGTTCTTGATACTTCTTTGTTTATCTTTTATTGAAAACAATCATGATAATTGCATAACAGAATCTATACATTGTTGTTATTTATGGATTTGTTTGAGAAGCTTGAGGAAAATAAAGTATTTTGAAAAGACGTTGATAAACGCTTTTTGAAAACATGGATTAAGCCTGAAAAATACTTTTTATTTGTTGCATGGAAAGTAAAGAAAGTCTTTTCTTAGATATAAAGGTTGTGTTATTGCTCTTGTTAAGTTATGATGAGAATTGACGTATGTTTGTTTGAGTTGCTAATTGGCTGGTAGTGGGTTTTGTTCTGTTAATTAACTGGCTTATAGTGGATTTTGGGCTGCCGAATTAATTTTTGAAAAGGTGAATGGAAATTTTCTTCATTAATTAATGTATAATATAATGATTGACACCGTTTGATTGAAATTAATGGTTTATATGTTTTAATATTGATGCTTGATCCAATAGAGTAGTTTTGAAACTATTAGTTGCATGTTAGAGCTAAGGATGATTGATGGAGATGTTTTTTTTTTTTAGATTCATTTACTTTAAAATTAGATATTTTTTAGCATGATGTTAGTTCAGTTACCTTTCTTTGTCATTGGGATATTTATTCGGTTTTTGAGGTTTTTGTTGGTTTTTTACCCAAACAAATCTTATTGGACTATTATTAAAAAGTTTAAAGTACTTAAGTAAGACCAAGTCTCATGCTTCCGCGTATCGTTATACTTTATGTCTTAAATTTGATTTTAGAGGGTTTTTTTTTTCTTTTATGAATAGTTTTGAAGGCTTCACATTACCCATATTTTGTTGGTTTTCATGGCAGTGTGGCAATCACACGGGGTTTTAACTTTTGAGGCGTAACAAAGATTTGATGGAGTATCTTTCAAAGTACACTTCCACGATGCAATCTTATAGGTTAGTAATTCTTGAGTATTTGAAAGCACCTCGTTTTATTTTGGTAAATAGCGACACAAAGTTTAAAAAATATTAGGATCTTACAAGCGATAGATTTGTCCATATTTATATAAAGTTAAAAAGAAGCAGGTTTAGATATTAAATATAATTTGAAGTGACAAAGCCATGTTTTTAGTAGTGTATTCACAAAACGTAAATAATATTTATTCACATATAGCACAAACTAATGTAAACGAACACCCAATAAGTTTATTTGAATGTGATAAATATTGTCTGAATCTTAATTATGAAAATTGTATGTTGTATTTATTTATCTGTGTATATATATATATAGAAACATACACATATATATGTATCTATATTATTTTATCTATTAATTTTAAAGCAAAATGTAAGCTCACCATGTATTGGAGAAGCTAGATATATATATATATATATATATATATATATATATATATATCTTTATTTACGATTAGAGCATACGAGACGCGAAAAATCCGACATGTATGCAAATTGTGCTCACTGAACACGTCAGTGCTCGATACGTGTTCGACAATGCAAACCACTTGAATTTCCCTATACTATGGAAAGGCAGGTTCATACACCTTCTCCAGAGCTGAGTCAAGTGTGTCCACTACTCCACTCAACACAATGATTTACTTTCAAAATTGAAATTGTTGGATCGGGACTTGATACTTGTCGCAACACTGATCAGCTCTTCCAATGTTAAGTTGATGTTGGACTCTCGATGTTATCTTAACATCCGTTTAACAACATTCAATCGTTAGCACAAATCTACTTGACAGAGAATATAACGCAGCGGATAAATAAAGAACACATGTAGATGTAATTTTAAGAAGATAATATATTAATATGATCTTTCGAGCCGTAGGCGAAATACCATAAGGGTTTAACAAAGATGTTTCTCTCAACTCTCAAGCTCCTCACTCTCGAATTGATCGAACTCAATAAAGCACACAAGAATTCTCTCCTTAAATCTAAACCCAGTCTTAATTTGATAATTAACAAACTTTGCAAAACAAGACAAAGACACTCGACTATAAAGATTTCCTCACGGGATATTTTCGCTCTTTTCTTCGTGTCTTTTTCTTGATGCCCAACATGCTTATTTATAGTGTAGTCTTCCTTGATGTCCAAGACATGTTGTGCACGTTTTGTGTTGCTATTAGATCTCCTTCTATGACTCTAATTTCGTTTGTGGCAAATCTCCTTCAATAGGGAAAGGTTTCCTTGTCCAACTTAAAATCTTCAATGGAAATGTTGCCTTCTTTAACTTTAAGTTTTCTGAGGAAAGAATCTTCATCTTGTAGTCTTCTATGTAAAGAATCCTACTGCATGTAATCTTCTTTCCTTCGTACAATTCACACGCCTCGATCTTTCCATTGCATCGCACACATCTTTCCTTATTTAATTATGGAAAGTTCTTATTTGGAAACTTCTCTTTGAATGGCAACTTCTCTTTAAGGAAATAGATCCTTCCTTGAAGTCTCTTAACATGTAGCACATACAAATACCAACTACAACTCGTAGAACTAAGTTAGTAAGTGAATAAAGGCAAAACACAATTATAGCAATAAATCATGAATGTGCAGTTTTTCTGTGTTCGATGTTACCCTAACATTGTAGTTAAAATGTTGATCTAACATTGACAAAATACTTGCACTTTCAAAAATCAACCATCCTTATAAAACATAATACAATGAAAATCAATTTCAAGCAAAAAATAAAAATGGTTACGTGCAGCATAGCAAAATGTGCTGATTTAAATGATAGATAATAAAGGATGTTACCTGTCGAATGCAAAGATAAAAAGAGTGATACCTGTAGTTGCTCACGATGCTCACATTAGTGATCGTCTCCACTCGTAATAGTAGCTAGTTCCATTTCGATTCTATTTGCTGATGTGATGATGCTTGTGTGTTTTTTTAATGAATATTTTATTTGATTTTTGCGGTTATTTGTTTTGTCGCAGAGGTGGTGGTGGAGAGGAGAAAAGCGGCGATAAGTGGGTTGAGATTCTTTCGTGGGAGCCAAGGGTCTCTGTTTTTCATAACTTCTTGGTAATGTTTCGATTTTGATTTTGTCTGGAGAAATGTTGCTTAATTTTAATGAATTTGTGTTGCGTTGCTTAAGCTTGTGGAGAGATTAAACGTTAACGTTTTGATGCGTCTGGTTCGTGATGTTTGTTGATATATGGGTGACGGTAGGATTTGGAGACCAGGCTCTTTTTTCTGATCTAGTACGATCTCAAGTTTGTAGAGAGATTAGACCTTTATATATATATATATATATATATATATATATATATATATATATATAATACGGATTTCTCGTGTGTTGTTGTTAACACTTGATTCTTGAATAATGTCAATTGCTGCAGAGTGCCACTAATACGATATGTGTAAATTTCTTTTGGGCAGTCCAAAGAGGAATGTGAGCACCTGATCAGTATTGCTGGGCCACACATGGCAAGGACAAAAGTTATCGATAGAGCTACTGGGAAAGGTGTAGAGAGCAGGTATGCCATATCCCAACTCCTCTTCATTTCGTTTCACCAGAGGCATTGTTCAATAACTCTTATATTCTTTCTTTCATAAGAATTTGATGGTCATGTCATTTTTCAAACTGTTCAGCATTACTTTCTGAGAATTCAATAATCTTATTGAATCTTCTGAACAAGTTTAGTTGAGTCCCTTATATTTAGGGACAGGATAATATAGTCTAGAAGAGTTTTCAGGAATCTTGTCGCCACGAGATCCTAGAGTCGCAATAGAGAAGTACATATCTAGGAATTCGACATCACATTATGATATCCGGACTGAACTTCTATATGTTCAAGCTACATGTAACTTGTAGATCGATTGTCAATGAGCTCCAGAACCTTTAACAATAATATTCCCTTCATAGTTTCTCACAGTATTTTCTTCATTGTCTTCTTAAGTTACTCAGTCAACTATTCAGCTAGCACTTGAAAAACCATGCAATCCCTAAGATCCACATTAGACGTTTGCTTCTCATTGTGTCTTTTGGAAAGAAAGCTCGGCATATTTTGTATTTATATTCGATACATCCTTACAGTTTTTTGATGCATTTTTCTTGCAGTGGTCGTACGAGTTCGGGGGCATTTCTGAAAAGAGGAGGTGATGATATTATCAAGAACATTGAGAAGAGAATTGCAGATTTCGCCTGCATCCCAGTAGGTATCATTTGATTGCTCCTCCATTCCACGATGATCTGGTGGATGGTTTACCGCTCTACCACAGCACATTGGGAGGGGGTAGGGGGAGGGAGGGGGGTTGACTTGGTGCATCAGATACAGCGAATATGTGGCTTATAATATTTCTGAATGCATGGCTGTACTTCAGTTTGAGTTGCTTAGTTGACAAGATTTTATCCATGATGGTTCTATATTATTGGGTAGGCTGGCAATAATTACTTCTCCATGTATCGTGCGTATCGCCAGTTTTCCATGTCCAAGCATTGAAACATTGATTTTCTTTGCTAGTAAAATGGCAGTGATTTTTCTTCTCATAATTTTTGAATATCTTCCAACTTCTGTTCTGTTTCTTCTATAAGCTGTTGACCCTTTCCCACAATCTTTGTTCCTTAGACTAATGAGAGTCCCCTCGTCTAACTACCTTAATTGGTCCTTCTTCAAAATCCCCAATCGCTAGCTCTCTCCCACCCTGCCTCAGCTAAATACAAGAGTGCTCTCCTGGATAGAATTTCTACTTATTTGTGTTTATGACTGTTAAAAAAGCTGTGTAAACATGTTTTTACATTTTGCTGATACGCTGATCGTATTATTGATTGCCTGGATTGCGATACCATGTGCATTTTTTGTGATTCTGGACTCTGGGTTAATCAACTATCTGTAATCTACAGAAAACGGTGAAAGTCTTCAGGTCCTCCATTATGAAGTAGGACAAAAGCATGACCTTCACCATGATTACTTTTATGATGAATTTAACACGAAGAATGGAGGTCAACGCATTGCTACAGTTCTTATGTACTTGTAAGTTTCTTTCCTATAATGTCACTCCAAGAGGCAAATATTTTACGTTCTTCAGTTAACATTCTCGCGAGTTTCAGAACGGATGTTGAAGAAGGGGGTGAAACAGTATTCCCTTCAGCAAAAGGAAATATTAGTTCCTTGCCTTGGTGGGATATGTTATCTACACGTGGGAAAGGAGGAATTTCAATTAAACCAAAAATGGGTGACGCACTACTTTTCTGGAGCATGAAACCTGATGGAACTATGGATCCATTAAGTTTACACGGTTAGTATTGGTTGTGACTATGCGTTCTTGTGGTGCAATGTTCTCTTTTTACATCTAGCAAAATTACACATGCTTATGGTTTGTGCAGGTGGCTCTCCTGTTATCAGAGGGAACAAGTGGGCATCGACAAAATGGATGCATGTCCATGAGTTTCGGGTCTAGTATACCATACTATAGGTCAGATCCACTTCCAATATGAACTGTACTCGAGTATAATTTGTTTCTACAATTGCTTCTTTATGTGTTTTTGTACTTATTGTTTCAGGTTTTTACTCAACCTTCTGACCTCAATCCAGAAAGCAGTTCATTCCTTCTATAATTAATTTTATTTAGAGTAGTAACAAAGGACACCGTACGTTTTAGCTCGCAAGATAGTATAGTTCTTACTATTATCCTGGAAACTTTTTGTTTTAAGCTTGTTGTCGACGGTGCGTGCTTGACTCTATTTTAACTCTATTGAAGTTCATTCAAGGGCTTTTGGCATGACACCCTCGTGTTATGATGAATAGGCAAATCACCCCAAGTGTATTTTTACATGTCGCAAAATACTTGTGTGCAACTCATTACAACTGGGGTGGGTTTGTTGTATGTTTTTAACATAAGTAACGGGCCTATGTAAAGGTAGTGAATTACCTATTCTTTTAGAAAAGGGTAATGTGTTTATAACACAATGGTAAAATGCTATTACTTCTTCACATAATGATCTCAGTCCCTTGAAACCAATGATTCAATTGTATTGTTTTATGGATGAATTATCAAAAATACCCGTTAACTTTTTTTTTTAATCTTAAATGCACGTTTTTTCAAAACATGCCAAAAATGTCCTCTATCTTTTAAAATTTCTACTAAAAATGCCCGAAATGAAAAATAAGCACAAAAAAACCTATTTTGTCTGAAAAATAATGCTAAAAATGCCCTGTATCTTTTCAAATTCTACCAAAAATGCCCGAACTTTAAAACGCGACTTTTTAATTCAGCAGCGTGACTCTTTGACTCGGATGCCACGTCGGATAAAATGTCCGAATTTTTAACATCGGGCATTTTTGTTAGAAAATTTAAAACTTAACGGGCATTTTCAGCCGGTTGGGAAAAAACGGGCATTTAAGATTGACAAAAAAAGTTAGCGAGTATTTTTGATAATTCATCCTTGTTTTATATATGGTTTTATTATTGATCCAATAATTGTGGCAGGAGGTCGACAATAGTTTGGGAAACGATGATTTGTGCTCGTATACTTCAGGCATCTAATGATATACACTACAAGAATGATAGTATTTAGCTTGGTCACTTAGCAAGCGAAAAATCCAAAGGCATGAGTTGTAAGTGAAAAATCGCTGACAAGGCAAGGAATCCGTAGCAAAAGTCCAGCTTCTACAATTGTAAGCGAAAAGCTTGTTGGAAATTATTTTGCAATGAAAAATTCGCTAGCTAACACAAATATGCCACATCAGCACACATTTGCTTCCAAATAATTGCTAGCTGGCATTACATTATTATTTAAAGAAAAAAACAAAGAAAAGAGGTTAAAAAATAAAAATACATACTACCCAACTACAATTCTCTAAATAAGATTTTCTAATTAGAAAAGACAAATAAAAATGGGCCAATTAAATCAAGAACTTTAAATGGCATTATTAATTTCTGCTATTTAAAATTGAGTAAGAAAATTTTGTATGATAATTACTGTAATTAAATTAGCCATATATAAAACTTTAATTAGAAATGGAGTAATTATATTTTGAGTAATTAAAATTACCATAAAAATTGACATTAAATAAATATATAAATTTCATTAGAATAATAGAAAACAAAAAAGGAAAAGTTTAACTCCACGTGCGTTGATTTCGGTAGCTAACTCCACCTCAGCATTTTAGCTAGCGTTTTTTCGCTAGCTAATTTGTTATTTTTTTTTTAAATGTTCATATGAATAACAGTAACAGAACGCATTAAACTGCTTATGTTAAAAATAACACATAACTGCTTGCTGCTACTTAAGAAAAAAAAACAGAACTGCTTAACCAAAAAAAAGTGAAAATTGGAAATCGACAATCAACATTCAATCGCATTACGCACCAAACCAATTGGAAATAGATTCCACAAAATTAACAACAAAATCCACAACAATATAACAACAAACATCCAAAATAACACAATTTCAACAACACAAATGTTGTTGACCATCTCACCACACCAACTAACACCCATACTAAATATTCAAACCAACTAGATCACCACCTAGTTATAGAGTACATAATTGCAATATGTTAGACAAAAAAAGGATCATAGCCTTAATATTCAGTTCAACTAGAACAACGCCTAGCCAAAGACTACATATTGCAGTATGTATACCAAAAAAATGAGCATAGCATATGTAAAGGAAGTTCAGCTAGCTCACTGAAGGTGCGCGGTATTTTCAGTCCTCAAACCAGTTGGTATCATGTGCCTGTGAACCATCTTGTGACCCACCAATGCCCCCTGAACCACCACTGCCCCCTCTGAAGTCTGAACCACCAGTCCCTGAACCATGTAGACCTCCTGAACCACCAGTCCCTGAACCATGTAGACCTCCTGAACCACCAACATCCTCTGCCTCCCGATAATGTTCAGGCAGCGGCAAATCCAACTTCGTATAGATCGCCCTCATATCAGCTTTCTGTCGCTCCTCAATGTCTTTAATATGCTTGTTCTGTGCGGCAATTTGGGCCTGCTGTGCGGCATTCTGCAACTGCAGCTGAACAATATATGCTGCGGCTTTTTGAACGGCCTCCTTTGATCCCCCTAATTTAATGAACTTTGGATACTTTCTGATTTGTTTAAATCCCACAAGCTCGGGATCCCCACATGTAGAGAAGCCGGGAACAAATCCCTTCTTCCCTCCTCCCGAAGCTAGTAGCCACTGCTTCATATTAATCGGTTCCCATTTTTCCGGGTCAGGCCCGAGATCTTCGACGCACAACTCCAAGTACTTCAACTAAGACCAAACAAAGAAATAATATGTATTAGAAGGGAATATTAATTAACTTTTTAACAATTCGACAAATCCTTAAACCATAAACCATTAGTCCACCAAAAACCATAAACCATCAGTCTACCAAAAACCATAAAAACTTCAGCAAGTCTCATACAAATCCTTCAGCAAAACTTCAGCAACCATAAACCATTATAAGTAAATATGTTTTCCTAATTCAGTGCTGAGCAAATATATTTTCCTGATTCAGTGCTGAGTATAATTCATAATTCAGCAAAAAGTATATGAGCACTATAACTTACAAGTTAAAATCAAAAAGTGTGTAAGCAACACTATTTTCTAATTCAGCAAATTCAACAAATCTCAACATGTTACTTTATCAGCTTCATACACCTCAACAGAACACACTCCACACCACTCAATACTCAACACACTCAAAATCACTTATCACTCAACACATTCAGAAAACACTACTCAACACTCCCCACAACCAACACCACTCAACATAATTTTAGAAGACAAAATTTTAAGAATTATCATTAGAAAGTAAGCTACAAGTCACAGAACATGATTTGACAAAATTAACAGAAGCTCAATCCATTTTAAAAAAAAGAACTGTAATTACACAAAGAAAAGACACAAACAAAGCAAAACTGTTATCTAATTCAGCAAATTCAACAAATCTAACATGAGTTAGAGGTCGCATACACACCTAATTCAACACTGTTTTCCTTTAACTTCAGAAAGTTGAGAAAAGGTTTTGCTTTTTTGCACAAACTAAGAAAGGATTATTTAATGAAATTAACTTACATATACACTCCGAGCCCAAGCTGTAGTCCACTTCTGTGATTTATCCGGCTGCACTTTACAATGCGTCTTCAACCAAACGGCTGAATGTGGGACTAGGTCTTGGTTCCCTCCATATTCCTTTTCAGCCTGTCCAAATAAAGTACAATAAAGTACAGTTAGTTTCTGTTAAACATAAAAGCTCTACATAAAATACTTTAAATAAAGTTTAAGTAATAAGAAAGAAAATTACAATTCTCTCTCTATGGATGCCTTGACCAATAGAACCTCCAACGTAATTGGCACCGCCTCATTTCATTCTATTCTCCCGGGCCTTCCTCGACCTAATAATGGTCTTGGGGTCTCTCCAATGCAGGATAGCATTCTTGAGATGCGCCACGGTCATCCAAAGTTTTCGATTCTTCAATGATGCCCTGTTGGTCTTGTATACGATCCACCACTTTTTCGCTTTATTCATGCCATCCTGGAAAGACTTTTGTCCAATCCTATCGAAGCACTTTTTAATCAACTTGTGGTCGTCTTTGTCCCACTGGTAATGTTGCTGCAAATATGGACATTATATTAGAAACAAACCATGGAAAAGCTACAAGAAATAAGAAGCAAATGTTAATTAACTGTCAATTAATAAATCTCTAAAACTGGCAGCATCTATTTTTTAGTTTTTAAAGAAAGATAGATCAAAAGAAAAATTAGTTAATCACTGTCCACTGTCACATTACATAAGTATTAAATAAATTGTATTTAAGGACTAACTAAAATACCTTAAAAGAATGCCAAGCATCCTTCCTTTCTTCTGTCGTGAACCTTCGGTAGGTAAATTTATCGTTATTTCGCATGACTCGTCTTACTATATCGCCTGCTAAGCTCACCGCACAAGGGTCAGCGAAGCTCCCGTCCCTACACAGCGTTAGTGGAGCTCTTTTCGCCGGGTTAGGAGGAACAGGCACACCAATCCCACCACCTCTTTGCTTGAAGAAATTAGGCTCGATGCTATCTGCTAACATCAACTCTTGTTCCTCCGTCATTATCGGAGTATCATCAACCACGTCATCCACCGGATCTGTGTCTTCCCTGACACCGCCAACAGTGACCCCTGGCTGCCCGGGAACCTCAACCTCTTGGCTATAATATGTCACATTAGCAGCCAAGGCCTCGAGGTAGGGGTTCTCAAAGAGCATCTGCTCATTTGTCGGCTCATCCCCCTGCTCATCAACTGTATGAACTGCCTCGGGCACAGAACCTGTTCCTCCAGGCGTCATGGGGTCCCCCTGGGCCGTAGACCCTCCACATGGTCGTGGTTGATGTGTATTGTAAGTACCGAGGACCCTTTGGAATCCAGTATATTGGTGTGTCCCCGTGGCGCCTTGTGGACTGAATCCTCCAGGCGAGGATGCACCTGCCGCAGCCGGATCAAAATAGTAAGGCTGAAATGCTGGTGGATTGAATCCCGGCTGAATCGGAAATGGGGGCATCGGATACATCATCGACTGATTCATGCCACTGCCATCAAAATTCCACATCGGCGGCCTGAACTGAGGGTAACCAGGCATCATCATTTGTGGCTGCATAAACGGCATCATGAACGCCTGGTGCCCTTGTGCCATATGCTGAATCTCACTAGGCGGCAGTTGAGGGGTAACTCTGCCACGAGGCCCTGGAACAGAATTTGTAGCCCTTCGTTGTGTGGCATCAAGGGACGATGAACCACCTGTTGATGAGCCCCGAGGCGCTGAAATGCCTGGTTGCGAAAGGACTCCAAATGCTGATAAGCCTGGCAGAGGCGAGGCTCGTGGTGCAGAGTAACCTGGCTGAGGCGGGGCGGACGGTGCAGAGTAACCTGGCTGAGACAGGGCACGTGGCGCTGATCTGCCTGGCTGAGACAGTGGCGGAGCCGGGAGCTGGAAAAACATCTCCTCCCTCTCGGCGATACGGGGACGAATAGCTCTAGACGATTCTGCTACATCTCCTGGACCAGAAGTCGATGGTTGCATATGTCTGGTACGTGCCATCTGTAATACAAGTAAAATATGTAAGAAACAACTAAAGTTTAACCTTATTAAATAACAACAATTGATAAGAAAAATGTCCTAACAGAATTTACAATTTCAGAATACCATTAAACAAAAAACAATTTTCAGCAACACAGTGACACACACACTACTAATTACAAGCCATAGAATTATGAACTTAAAAGAACAATTAACCATTAGAAAAATTATCTGCTACTCAAAATTCGCTAGCTAATGCGCTTACGTGGATTGTAGCAATTTAATCGCTCGCTGATTATTAGCTTGGACACCTATTGCTGGGGAACGTGGCAACTTAATTTTTGGTAGCTGATTTTGTAATCAGCTAGCGAATTTTGAGTTTTGCTACTGATTTTGACCAAGCTATATATCAACATTCTTGTAGTGATATATCATTATTATATAGTAATATACTTAACATGTTACAGCGAGTGTTATTTATCTCATTATCTGTAATCGGACCTGGGCTAGATTTATCGAAGATTCTAATTTTTTTATGAAATAGAAGGTTCTATTGAGTTGTAGTATTGACATAAATTTTGGGGTTTGATTCTGAGAAACAATATAAAGCAATTGAGGATGCAGTTGATTCATTCACTTCGTATATAAGAAAGTTCCTTAGTTTCTTATATCAAAGTGTTTGGTTTTGGACATGGATGAAAATTTCGGTACGGTAGTACGTTTCGGTTAGCTAAAAATTAGAAACGTTTCGTAATATTTCGAGAACTTTTCGGCATGTTTCGAAGAATTCGTAAAATTATAGTTATAACTACCAAGGAAACTACATGTATATTTCGTATCGGTAAAGTCAAAAACGGAAACTTTTCGGTACTTTTCGAGAAAACGCACGAAAATTTTGATCCATGGTTTTGGAGCATGTTAAGTTGCGGTCCGTTTAATATATATATATATATATATATATATATATATATATATATATGTGTGTGTGTGTAATATTTCGGGATTCTTCTGACATATTTCAAAAAATTACTAAGATTTACGGTTGTAACGAACATGAAGTTAGTTGTATATTTCGTTTCGAAAGAGAAAAAATTGTAAGAAAAAAAAATATTGATACTTTTCAAGTAAATAAATAGAAAATAACCAAAAAGATGTTGGAATCCGAATTGAACGACTGAGATACCTTGGAGATATGAATTGAACGGCTTCGGATCTGAATTCGAGCGCTACGCAAATGCAAGACACACCAATACTCATGGAAAACTCATATGAAAACATCATCAAATTGAGGAATAATGATAAAGATGTTCGAATTGATGAACTGAAAAAGGCAGAAGAAAGACGAAATATCAGTATTTCAGAGCCGAGCGATGAAATTCTGTTCAAGCAAGTGGATATTACATCCGAGTTGCGGGATATCATTGACAAGCAATGGAAGGATACTACTATTGTTTGAGTTCTTGGGAAGATGTGGTTCTACACTGCTCTACTAACTAAACTCGACAATATGTGGTCGCTCCTGAATAACTTTGAACTTGTTGGTCTAGGGTTTGCTACTGTCTCAAGGGCATAAGCTCGCAAAAAAGAGAATTTTTCCTAAGAGAGAGGCCGTGGAAACTCGTGAAAAGTTTTCTCTCGATTCGTAAGTGGACCCAAATTTTCGCGTTGACACCGACAAAGTAGAAAGTGCTATCATGTGGGTGCGTCTCCTGAACTTACCAATGGAACTCTTTAGGGAGTCAATTATCCAAGCAGTTGCTTCATGCACTGGGGACCCGATCAAAATCGACCAAAAATACTTATACCTCATCGAGGGGGAAATTCGCCCGTTTCTACGTGCAATTGCGCACGGACTAACCTCTAGAGGTGTGGGCTTCATGTAAGCGGGAAAATATACCTAGTGGTATATGAAAATATGCCTTCACTCTGCCACTCATGAGGGAAAGTCAGCCATACGACCGCGGGTTGCGAAGAAAAGAAGAATCGGGTAAGGAAGTGGCACGTGGCTCGGATATTAGAGCAATCCCCAAGAATAACGAGTGAGAGAAACCTGCATCACGGATAAGGCAAAAAAAAAAAGAGTTTGGAGATTGGGTGGAAGTGGACTATAGCCTAAGACAATGAGTGATTGTGCATGAGAAAGACAAGAAGAAGTTGAGACGTACGGAGACATATGCGAGTTTGAGCACGAGACAGAATAGGAATTCGAACACGGGACAGAATAGATCGATGACTCACCTTAGGAGTATAAACACGGCACAGGAGAATACTACGGGGAAAAGAGTACTCCACGCGAGCTTCAAAAAAAAAAAGGATAGTTGGGGGTAAACAGTCTTTTGGGCCACCAAGGATTTTAAACAGAGGTAGTAAGGAATCAAATAAGGGAACCCTAGGGGACAATTCGTTTTCAGCTCTTGCAAAGGTCGAGGAAGACATTACCTTTGTGGCTATACCTCAGAAAAACAAGAAAGAGAGTACTGCGCGCAATGCCGATGAATGAGAACAACATGCGACTGATTTTTCAGAATGACATGTTAATAGTAGCATGGGCTGAGGATCAAGAATTCGAAACCTGACATCATCTAGAGGATCGCTTGGTACATGTTATGACAAAACCACCATTTGTTTGGGAATTCGTGACCATGATATATCTCGCACAGAGGGACGATGCGCCGAGTGCATAGTGGCCTAGAGTAGCACTAATTACGTAGGAGTGACGCCGACATGTGGAACTCATGATGGAAATACTATAGTTGTTGACTGCGTTATGGACTGGACATGCCAAAGATCTTTCTCCCTTCACACGTACATAACGCATGATGACAATTGTATCGTGGAATTGTCATGGCGCAATGCATGAGGAGTTCAGAAGAACTTTTAGATAATAGGTATGTATTCATGAACCGTCAGTTATGTTTATTCTGGAAACACGTGTGAGCAAAGAACGTGCATGGAGAATAGGGCCAGACTTGGGATATTCTAACTTTGTTCTGGCCCCCCACAACCGGAATGGAAGGTGGAATATGGATGCTTTAGAATGAATATGACATTAAGGTCGGGATTAAGGAGGTTAGTGATCAAGTTATCCATGCGTTCATTAGAAATAATCATGCTGAAATATGGAGACTCTCTGGGATATACGAGTAGCCACAAAAGGTAGACAAGGTGTATGGTGCGCATGGATGAGGAAATAGATTTACCGTGGCTCATTACAGGCGACAATGAGATTTCCTTTCACCAAGAGAAAAGAAGGGGGCGGACCATAACTTTCAGTATGTTGCTTTTCTTTTAGTATTATATGCACCATTATGGCCTCATTTCATGGCCATTCTTTTACATAGACCAATAAACGAGAGGACGACGCGATACACCTTCCACGCACTCACTCGGATCACCACCCGATCACCACTCACCGTCACGGAATTAGTAAGAGTAATGGAGTGAGACCGTTTTGCTTTGAGGCTGCATGGATGCGACAACGTAAGGGCAACATAATTTTAAGGAAAATATGGAATGAACGACCTTATATTCGATGCCATCTCGAAAGTCGCAAACGTGTTAATTCCCTGGAATAAGACACGGTTCGGAAATATTTTCGGTGGGAAAAGGAAGTTTCTCTCTAAACTCGAGGGCATACAAAAGGCCACATGCCTCAATATTAGTACGTTCCTTAATAATTTGGAGATTGAGCTTATCAAAGAGTACACTGAAGTCCTTAAACATGAGGAACTCATTTGGTTACAAAAGTCGCGGATTAATTAGATTCGAGAAGGGGAGCGTAACACAAAGTTCTTTCATAGGTCAACCTTTAATCGAAGACGTCGTAATCAAATCAGCATGCTTAAGGTCCAAGATGAATGGGTTACCGATGCTAAACTTCTTCAGATTCATGCATGAGAATACTTTGGGGACATTTTTTCAAGAAATGTGCATGTTTGGAACAGTAGAAGGTCAATTACGCTTCCAATTTCTGAGCTCCAGATGAGGTTGTCGAGTGATGATGCAAGTAACTTACGACGATAAATTGATGTCGATGAACTCAAAGTTGGGGTTTGGCTACTCACCCTCTTAAGGCACTAGGTCTGGATGGGTTACAAGCTATTTTTTACCAGAAGGTTGGGAATGGATTCAACATTAGCTCTTAAATTTTGCTAAGGAGGCCTTTCGTACCAAGAGTTTTGATCTGAAAATCTGCATGGCTCACTTGTGCTTGATTCCAAAAAAACCCAAACCCGATAATGATATCTCAATACCGACTAATTTCTCTTTGTAATGTTTACTATAAATTTATTACAAAGTGCATCACTATGAGATTGGGAGATATTATGACTGAGTTGATCGCTCGCACGCAGTCGAGTTTTATCAAGGGTAGGAGTACGCAGGATAATTTTTTTGTACTATAGGAAATTCTTCACTCGATGCGCACCAAGAAAAAGAATAAAACTGGCGAGATGATTATGAAGTTGGATCTTGAGACAGCTTATGACAAGGTGAGCTAGGAGTTTTTAGAGGATACCTTGCGTTTGTTTGGTTTTCCAGCGGGGATGACTGAACTCATTATGTTTTGTGCACGTAATGCGACAACAATCATTCTCTTGAATGAATCACCTCTTGAAGCATTTAAACACTCTTGTGGGCTGCGATAGAGAGACCCACTCTTACCCTATTTGTTTGTCTTATGTGTCTAAAGACTCTCCTATTTGATCTATGAAAAAGTAGAGCAAAAGAAGTGGAAACCTATAGTTCCGTGTGGGGAAGGGCCAAAACTTTCACACATATTCTCTGCATATGATCTTATTCTTATGGGGAAGGTGACTAAGGCAAATGCACAAGCCGTTAATAATGTGTTAAGGATGTTCTATGGTGCCTCGGGTTTAACGATTAGTCCACAACAATCTAAGGTTTGTTTCCCCAATATGGGGAGCGAGCTTGAAGCGTAGTGTTTGTGGGATCCTTGGTTTTGAGCAAACTCTGAACTTTGGGAAATATCTTGAGGTGAAGATGGTCCATGGGCGCGTTGACAAAAAAACTTTAACTGAAGTTATGTACAGAGTTATGAGAAGACTGGCGAACCACTCTTGTTTAAGCCATTTATTCGGCAATGCTGATTTATCATATGCAAGCTTCATGTTTACCGGAGAACGTTTGCTTGAAACTTGATAAATTATATAGAGATTTTATTGGGTCTTCTAATTTGGAATGGAAGAAAGTTCATTTAGTGGGTTGGAACCAAGTCATAAAGCCTAAGGCGGAGGGAGGTCTTGGAATTAGAACAAGTAGAAGGAGCAATGAGGCATTGTTGTTGAAGCTTGCATGAAATATTATTAAAGACGAGAACTCGGTGTGGCATAATCTTATTAAGGCAAAGTACCTCAAGAACGCCTCTCTCCTTGATCTTATGGCTAAACCGACGGACAGTGGAACGTGGAAGGGGATTATTAAGTGCATGGGATTGATGAAACCTTTCCTTAGGTGGAAGATTGGAGATGGCTCGACAATTTCATTTTGGTACAACAATTCTGGTCGTATTTGTGATCTTGTCTCGCACATACATCACACGGATGCAAATATTCAACTATACGACGTGGTGAATGCGGATGGAAGTTGGAATCTAGAGATTTTGCATACGCCGCCCACGCAGCAGATTGGAAAGGAGATTCGAGCTTGTTTTATTGTGTTGAAGGCACAACGAGATGGGCTTATTTGGAGTGAGATAGGTAGTGGTATATTAACGTGCCACTCGGCATATAAAGCTTTCCACAAATATTATGGAGAGAACTTGAGAAGAGAGGTACAGTGCAAGTGGATTTGGCGACCTAGGTTGAGTTACAAATTATAACACTTTTTGGGGCTTGCATTCCAAAATAGGTTGTCGTCAAAATATCTCCTTAAAGTCCAAAAAATTACCCCTGCGGCGGATTGTGCATTTTGCAACCATAGTGATGAGACGACACTTCATATTCTCCGGTACTAAGCAGCGGCGAAGGAGGTTTGGAAGAAGTAATTATTCGAGGCAGCTTTAAAAGTGTTTGAATCACTTTCGGATGAGGATTGGATGATAAAACATTTGATGGAGAAGAAGTTCATGGGGCAGAATATGCCAGAGGTCGCATGGGATCTTGTCTATGCCGCAACCATGTGGGTGATTCGGAAGTCGAGGAATAAGATGGTGTTCGAGAGGAAGGAAGAAACTTTGACTAGTAGACTTCACCAAATTAAAATACAATGCTTAGATCTTCAGATGGCACAGGAAAAAGGAAAAAATAAGAGGAAAAGAGCTAAGTGGCAAAAGCCAAAATCGGGGTGGTCTAAGCTTAAAGTAGCTGCAGTGATGTTTCGAACCAGGGTGCAGCGGGGGGTGTGTTGCCATCAGATTCTGGAGAATGGATTTGGGGTTTCAAAGCCAATATCACGTCGCCAACTATGGAGGAAGTTGTACTCGAGGCGTTAAAGCGAGGTCTAAAATTTGCTTGGGAGAAGTGAATCTCACCTATTGAAGTGGAAACAGACTCAGAAGTTTGCTACAAAATGGTGACCAGGAATGATATTTATGATGCACATGAGAATGGGTTGGTGGCTAGATGCCGATAACTACTCCGACTTTCATGGACTGCGGAGTTTAGGTGGATCCGAGGGAAGCTAATAGAATTGCCGATAGCGTTGCTAAATTAGAATTAAGTGATAAAGAGCGGGAAGCATTCTTGGATACTCCCCCGCCTCAGTTATTTAGTTTGTTAGACTTTGACATTGTTTAGGTTCTAGTTGTTTTTCTATACAAAAAAAAAATAGTCGTAAGGTGCAAGGCTAAAGCTGGCCAGCTACTACTTTTCTTTCTTACAATATTGATATTTTAAGTATGATAAATATTTTTGTAATTGAAAATAAAAAAAAACGTTGGAGTATTCTTATTATGCAGTCTTCTCCTAGAAAAAGCCAAAAATAGACCATCTATTGACGCGTTTGCAATGTTGTACTCAACCTATAAAACTTTGCACAAGAGGGTCCAACCTTTGTTTCTAAAAGACGATGGGGTCTATAGTTTCAAAAACCCAAAATCTGGCTAAAAAAGTCATATTTTGGGAGGATGACGTAAGCAATATTTTATAAATTCATAAAATACCCCCAAAAGTTCAGAAAATACCTCCAAACACCAAAATAACTTCTCATAATTCGTAAACACCACCAAATATCTCCAATTTGTTAGAAACACCCCCAAACAATACAACAGTTTCTCATAATTTTAAAACACACTCAAACACCTTCATATTCTCAAAAATTACCTCCAAACAATCTCAAATTTATTATAATTCTCAAAAACACCCTTAATTTTTGTTCTCAAACATCCTCTAAGTTTTTAAATAATACTCCAATACCGTTTCACACACATGAAAGTGATATTAATTGAATTTATTTCGTTTAATGATGCACATGGTTGGAGTTTAGAATTGTAAGATAATATTTTGCTGAATGAATCTTCTCATTACTCTTGGTGTCTATAAATAATACAATACAAAGGCTACTTATGGTAAATTGCCTTAATCTAAGATATATACAAATCAATCAAGAATATATACTAAATATATCTAATACACCCCCGCAGTCGAAACGGGAGGATCATGAACAGTGAGACTGAAACGAAAATCTTCGAATAAAACCCGGGGCAGTCCCTTAGTGAAAAGATCCGCCATTTGTGAGCGAGACGAAACATGAAGAACACGAACTTAACCCCGAGAGACTTTTTCGCGGACAAAGTGAATGTCTAACTCAATGTGTTTGGTGCGTTGGTGTTGCACCGGATTGTTGGTGAGATAGATAGCACTCACGTTGTCACAATAAACCAAAGTAGCCTTCGAAAGAGGAAGGCAAAGCTCCAATAGAAGATTCCTTATCCAACAAGATTCCGACACGTCGTTCGCCACTGCACGATACTCAGGCTCAGCACTGAAATGAGAGAGAGTGGGTTGTCGTTTGGAAGACCATGAAATCAAATTATCCCCAAGGAAGATGCAATATCCCGAAGTGGAACGTCGTGTGGCGGGGTAACCCTCCCAGTCGGCGTCGGTATAAGATAGGAGAGAATCGAGCCGGGAACGAGAGAGATGGAGGCCGAGATGGGTTGTCCCTTGAACATGCCGAATAATTCGTTTAAGGGCAGCCATATGTTCCATCCGAGGGTCATGCATATGAAGACAAACTTGTTGAACAACATAAGAAATATCCGGACGCGTAAATGTAAGATACATAAGTGCACCAGCCAAGCTGCGAAACAAAGTGGAGTCAGGAAAGGAAGGACCCGAGGAGCCAAGCTTGGGCTTGGTGTCGACGGGAGTGGCGGCGGGTTTGCATCAAGACATGCCCGCCCGCTCAATAATTTCAGCGGCATACTTGCTTTGAGAAAGAAACAAGCCCCCTGCAGTGTGAGTAGCAGCAATACCCAAGAAATAATGAAGGTTACCCAAGTCCTTCATAGCAAACTCAGCACTAAACTGGTCAACAATAGACTGACGAAGGGATGTAGATGAGGCAGTAAGAATAATATCATCCACGTACAACAGTAAATAAGCAATATCAGTACCCCGATGATAAATAAAGAGAGAGTGGTCGGATTTACTGTGAGAAAAGCCAATAGAGGAGGCGAAATCAGCAAACCGTTGATACCACGCACGGGGGGCTTGCTTGAGCCCGTACAAAGACTTATTGAGAAGACACACGTAATCCAGATGAGAGGGATCCCTAAAACCCAACGGCTGATGCATGTATACTGTTTCATCCAAATTTCCGTGCATGAAGGCATTCTTGACATCCAACTGATGGATGGACCAAGAACGAGAGAGAGCAATGCTGAGAACTGTGTGTATGGTAGCGGGTTTCAGCACTGGACTAAACGTGTCCAAACAAGACGAGCCTTCATGCTTAAAGGAGCCGTTGAGACCTGTTGAGACCTGTTGAGACCTGCTGAGCCTGCCATCACCAACAAGACGAGCCTTATAGCGCTCAAAGGAGCCGTCAGCATTAGTTTTATGACGAAAAATCCATAAAAAGCGAATAACATTCACATTAGTCGGACGCGGGACTAACTCCCACATCTCATTCTTAATCAAAGCATTAAACTCATCTAGCATAGCATGTTTCCCATTAGGATCAGATAACACAAGTTTAGGATTTGTGGGAAGAGGAGAAGGAGGCGAGGAAGTGGATAGATTGAAGAGACGTTTAGGAGTTCGGATGCCATTCATACCGCGTGTTACAATGGTGCGCGGAGGAGGGGGTGGCGGTGCTAGAGGAGGGGCGGATGAGAGGTCGGCCGCGGTGGAGTGGGTCGGAGGAGAGCTAGGGTTGGAGTGGACCGGTGAGGAGCGGTCGGTCTGGGCCAGAGTGGAGCAGTCCGTGAGGGATGGGGCCGGAGGAGAGTGGGTCGTGGTGGAGCGAGCCGAAGGTGGTGGGGCCGTGGGGGAGTGGGCCGGAGGAGGATGGGCTGGAGTAGAGCGGACCAGTGAGGGTTGGCCCAAATTGGTGCGGACCGAGGAGGGTTGGCCCGAAGGTGAGTGGGCCGTATGTGGGACGTAAGGCGGAAGAAGAAGAGGATTAACCGCTTCCTCAAGAAAGGAGTATGATGGAGTGGGTTGGAGCTTTATAGTAGAGAAAGGGAATTTATTTTCATCAAAGAGGACATGACGAAAGAGAATGATTTTATTAGTGAGTAAGTCATAGCATTTATATCCCCTATAATGAAAGGGATACCCGATAAAAACACAAGGTGAGGAACGAGGTTGTAGTTTGTGTAAGTTGGTGGAAGGAGTGAGAGGGTAATATAGACACCCAAAGGTACGGAGATGCGTATAAGAGGTAGTACGATTGTAGAGTATTTGAGAGGGGGGGCGTGATGTAGTGTTTTAGAGGGAAGTATGTTGAGGAGATAGATGGTCATTTGTAAGGCGTGAGGCCAAAGAGATGGTGGCGTGGATGATTGAGAGAGAATGGTGCGCATGATGTTGTTTATGGATCGGATTTTGCGCTCCGCCTTTCCATTTTGGGCCGATGTGTATGGGCATGAGAAACGAAGAGTCATACCATTGGTTTGGCAAAAGTGTTTGAAATTATCGTTGTCGAACTCCCTGCCGTTATCACATTACAAACTTTTAATACGACATCCAAATTGAGTTTTAATAAAAGTTGCAAAGGAAGAAAAGATAGAAAAAACATCGGATTTACGCCCAATAAGAAAAGTCCATAACGAGTTAGAGTAGTCATCCAAGAACAGCACATAATATTTATGACCACTAGAGCTAAGGACCCGCGAGGTCCACAAATCACTATGTATAATATCAAAAGGACATAAACTGAAAGTGGAAGAAGAATAAAAAGGGAGTTTAATTTGCTTCCCCAAAACACAAGGTTCACATAAATAGTTGTCGGAAAAACGACTACACTGAATTAAATTGTTCTTATGCAAAACTTGTAAAATAGAGGGGCCCGGATGGCCCAAACGATGATGCCATCGAGAGGGGGTTAGGGCAAGGAAGGAGGCAGTGGAACGAGCGGTCGAGAGTGATGATGGGGTGATGGGATAGAGGTCCCCGGTGCTATCACATCACATAAGAGGGGTTCGCGTCTGTAGATCCTTCACAATAAAACCAAACGGATCAAATTGAATTGAAACATGATTATCAATAGTAAGATGACGAACAGAGATGAGATTTTTAACTATGTTAGGTACATGAAGGATATTATATAAGTGAAGAGGGGGTTTGGATAAGGGTAGGACCGCGTTACCATGACCTTTTACTGGAATTTCATTACCATTGCCGACGAGTATGTTATTATTCATGCTTGAAAAATAATAAGACGTAAGAGTACCTGGCGCCGATGTCATGTGACATGATGCTCCCGAGTCCAAATACCATTGTTAATCAGGTGGTTGAAGGGACATAGTGTGTAATGCAGCATCAATGTCGGTAGGAGCATAAGATGAACCCATCTGCTGTGCCGCATAGGTTTGCTGAGGACGAGGACCCAATATTCCCGGCTGAGTCGCAGCTGGAGGGCGAGCCCACGTGGTGGTCGATAGGGACACGGGGGGTAGGCCCACGGCTGTTGGGGCCAAGACGGGTACGTGGGCCATGCGGAGGTGGGCGGAGCCCACGGTCGCGGGCTAGGGTTTCCGAATGGGCCACGACCGTGTCCGCGTCCGCGGTGACCGCCACGACGACCCCGTGGCTGATTTTGACCGCGGTGGTGCTGAGGTTGACCGCGGGCAGGTGGTTCGTCGGACGGTGGGCCCGTGCTGAAGAAAGCGGCGGCATGTGCAGCTGTGGAGGATTGTTTTGCTTTGCGGGTTTCCTCCATGATGAGGTGGGACCGAGCCTCATAAAATGGAGGAAGGGGATCATTCTATTGAATGAAGGTGGCGACACCGTCATAGTTCTCATTGAGTCCTGCAATAAGTTGGAGAACTAGACGTTGATTGGGTACGGGTGCGCCCACGTTCGAGAGTTGATCTGCAAGCATTTTTAGTTCTTAACAATAAGATGATATATTCAGGAAATTGTCCAATTGTACCTGAGAGAATTGGTTCTCCAAATAAACGGCCCGTGAGTTCTTATTGTCTTAGAAGATGTTTTCAAGACGGACCCAGGCTTGATGAGCGGTGGAATCCTTCTCAAGAATGGTGTGTAGCAAGTCATTGGATATGGTGCCATATATCCATTGAAAAACGATCGCATCGAGACGGGACCAGGGAGAGGGGTCATCACCCGTCGGTTTTGCAGGGGCGGTGGCGGAAGACGAAGGGTCGGCCTCCTTCGTTGCATCCGCGGTGGCGGGTGGGGATGGGTTTTTGGTCGGTGCGGAAGGTGGTGATGGGATGATGTGATCGATGACTTGATAGGCACGGCAATGAATGCGAAAATATGTAGGTAAGTTTACTATTTTATTTTCATGGTAAAGAATAAAATCATATATAGTATAGAAAACAAAGAATACAGTATGAGAATCCCTTTATTAGTGTACTTGTAAAATTAAGAAGTTGGATTGAATACCAAACATAATTCGTACAGTTATTAAATAATATATGAGCATATGTCCTACTAATCAAGATATAAAACATTGAAAATTTTGTTAAAAACTATTTATATTAGCAGGATACTCCTTCCATAAATTCAATTAATATCCCTTCCATGTGTGTGTATTTAAATAAAACTTGAGATTGTTAGGGGGTATTCTTTGAGAATGTGGATGGTGTGTATTCGAATTATAAGAAGCTATTGTATTGTTTGGGGTGTTTCTAAAAAATGGATGCTTACAAATTATGAGAAGTTATTTCGGTGGTTGGGGGTGTTTTTCGAATTTATAAAGCATTGTTTACGCTATCATCCCAAAATATGCTTTTTTAGCCGGGTTTTGGGTTTTTGAAACTATAGACCCCGTCTTATTTTAAAAATAAAGGTTGGACCCTCCCCATGCAAAGTTTTAGAGGTTGGGTGCAACATTGCAAACACGTCAATAGATGAGGTCTATTTCTAGCTTTTTCCCCTTTTATTTACCATCTTTTTCTATGTCCATCGAACATCAACATAATTAATCGAACACATAATATAACTTGCATTATATTAAAATATATATATAAATTTTAAGTTGATTCAGTAAAAATATTCTAAAAGTTAACATATTTGTTTGAATTTGAACTCTCTCTTTTTTTCTTTCTTTCAAGGGCAAATTTATGGGGTGTTTTGCGTATGAAAATCATTGTATTGTAACTTGTATATATATCTCTACTAGGGCAAATTTATGGGGTGTTTTGCGTATGAAAATTATTGTATTGTAACTTGTATATATATCTCTACTATACAATAAGTGTCAATTTTGGTGGCCGTGTAATATTTGCAATTCTTATTTTACCATTTTGTTTATGTTATTTTACAATCTCAACCTATAATAAATAATTCGTGGATCTACACGTATTAAATAGTTGAGATCCGTATAATGTAAAATTAATTAGCACTTAATAAAGTAGCAGTCTGCCGTAAATTGTGGAACAATCCTTTTAATTTTTAGTTCTTTCGATATTGCCCTAAAAATTTTACTTTACGCACTTAAGGGCCCAATAAGTGTCAATTTTGGTGGCCGTGTAATATTTGCAATTTCTATTTTACCATTTTGTTTTTGTTATTTTACAATCTCAACCTATAATAAATAATTCGTGGATCTACACGTATTAAATAGTTAAGATCCGAATAATGTAAAATTAATTAGCACTTAATAAAGAGGGTTGCTCCTTCTTCCTCAGATTCACCTCCGGGATCTCTTGACTTGAAAAAGCAGTGAAGGGACTCTTGGGTAAGAGGCCCGAACGATATAGATTTGAGTCAATTTTGGTGGCCGTGTAATATTTGCAATTCCTATTTTACCAGTTTAATTTGTTTATGTTATTTTACAATCTCAACCTATAATAAATAATTCGTGGATCTACACGTATTAAATAGTTGAGATCCAAATAATGTAAAATTAATTAGCACTTAATAAAGTAGCAGTCTGCCGTAAATTGTGGAACAGCCCTTTTAATTTTTAGTTCTTTCGATATTGCCCCAAAATTTTTACTTTACGCACTTAGGGCCCAATAAGTGTCAATTTTGGTGGCCGTGTAATATTTGCAATTCCTATTTTACCATTTTGTTTATGTTATTTTACAATCTCAACCTATAATAAATAATTTGTGGATCTACACGTATTAAATAGTTAAGATCCGAATAATGTAAAATTAATTAGCACTTAATAAAGTAGCAGTCCGCCGTAAATTGTGGAACAACCCTTTTAGTTTTTAGTTCTTTCCATATTGCCCGAAAAAAATTATTTTAAGCACTTAAGGGCCCCGCTGCAAATTATCGAACGATCCTTTTAGTTTTTAAATCTCCTAATTTTGCCCTAAAAGTTTAATGTTATCTACTTACGGGTCCCACTGTAGATTGTTGAACCTTACTTTTGTTTTAGAGTTCTTTCAATTTTGCCCTAAAAGTTTTAGGTTATTTATTTAGGGCCCGTGTAGATTTTTGGACAGTCCTTTTAGTTTTTAATTCTTTTAATTTTGCCCCAAAAAATATACCTTTGGCTATTCAATTTGCTTAATATTATGTTGCAACCGCTGCTCACCTCCGCCTTTGCCATAATTGTCGTTCGCCACAGCACCCTCCATCACCACTGGCGTCTCGACCATCTCAGGAGTGCCGCTCGCCTCAATCCATAAACAGTCATCGACCGACATCTTTCTCGAGTTTTGCTCCACCGCATGATTTTTGTTGTCATCACCACATTCCGCCGGAGTTAGCGTCTATTGAGGTGTTCTCCACGAGTCGCGCTGTCCAGAAGTGCTGCTCCAATGGTCGAAGTGCGCAGCGTCGTTTGACAAAGAAGAATCAAATTGTAGTTTCATTCCTTTTGTGTTATTTACGGTGTAATCCTTGAATTTTGCTAATCTTCCTTCTTTTGATTTTCAGTGGTATTTGGAAGTACTAAAACCCTAGCTTAGACCAGGAGTAGAGCACTGTTCATGATCGAAAACTTGGTCAGCTCATTAGCTTCGGTAATTCATTGGCTTATGAAATAATGGGCCTCGATCCATTTTCATGTTGTTCTAGGAGCAAAGGCAACAAACATGGCATGGTACCATCGTATATATGTGGAGCCCATATTAGCATTGTTTTTATATTGTTGTAGATTAAGGTCTATGTTCACTACAAGAAAACAACTCAAAAAGAACTGAAAATTTCAACCCAAAAGGTCCGAATTTCGATCCTTTTGGTCAATTGGATCGAAATATTTGGACAATAATTTTCGATCCTAATAGTCTCGACGCAGAATATTATGGATCGAAAAATTTTGATCCAAGTGCAATTGGATCGAAATAATGTGATGCAAGACAACTTGCATCGAAATTATTCAACTCATATAGTGGGACCGAAAATTTCGATCCATAAAGAGAATGGATGGCATAATTTCGACTCAGCACTGCTGTGGGTCCGAATATTTCGATCTAGCCTGCTTTTTCACAAAAAGCAGACAGCGAACGCGTGGCGGCTGGTGAGTGGCTCAAATTCTGGATCGAAATATTTCGATCCAGACTATTCTGGGTCACATATTTTTGATCCAACAGTATTTAGCATCAAATTAATTCGATTCATATCATGTTTAGCATCGCAATAATTCGATCCACCATTATTTGAATTTTTTTTTAAAAAAAGGGCGAGAATCCACCATATTTGAATTATTATTTATACAAATTTATGTTTTAGTATATGATTTAAACTATACGTATTAATAATTTTGTGTGATTATACATATATAATTAAAATATTATTATTATAAGCATGATAATTAGAAACACTTGCAAAAAATACGAAATATAAAAAACTAAATACATTCCGTTAATAACAGAATATGTATTTATTCTAATACACAAAATAAAATTACAAAAAGTACATAAATTACAAAAATTACAAGACTAACAATGAAATTCTCTACAATAAAAATTTGATGGTGAAGAGAGAGGAGGATGAGTTGTGGAATGAATGGTGAGAAGATGGGAGTATTTATAAGAGAAGTCTTGTACCCAATTTACTGTATGAGTCTCAAAATTTCGATCCAAAGGCCTACTGGGTCCCAAATTTTCGATCCAAAGAGACTCTGGGACACAAATTTTAGATCCAAAGAGATTTTGGAATACAAAATTTCGATCCAAACAGTTTTTGGGTCCCAAATTTTCAAACCAAAGCTGTTGTGGGTCCGAATTTAGACAATAGCATTGAAATATTCCAATGTATATAATTTTGCATTGAAAATTTGCAATGTATCTTATATAAGTATTTAAAAAATTGCCCCTAGACACTATGTTTTGTAATTACATTTTTTACCCCAAAAACTTTTTAACGTCTTTCGTCACTAATTTTTTTCACGAAATTTGAAAGAACACACATACTCAATGTTGTGATGATAATTGTGTGAAAAAAAAAAAAAAAAAAAAACTTGTATGGTTTTTATAGTTGTTTTTGCATCTTTGCATATTTTACATAATTACATGAAGTTTTCAAAAAAAATTTAAGCATGTTTCGATATTCTGTTTTTACGAAAATTTGGACTAGCACACTTCTTTGTAATAACATACGGTATGGTAAAAAAAGAACGAGTGTTGTAGGTGTTTCGCAACTTGTACGCATGAAAACAGCGATTTTGTTTATAAGAGTTAGTTCTTTAGGGTTTAGGGTTTAGGGTTTAGGGTTTGGGGTTTAGGGTAAAGTGTTATTGTTTAAGTGTGTTTATAATGTTTATCCAACATCTTTCATTTCTCCAATTCCGGCGAGATTTGAAAGAACACACCTATTAAGTGTCTTGAAAATAGTGGTGAAATTAAATGTAAATTCGGAGTTGTTTTGTAACTTTTACATAATTATAATTTCCTCCCCAAAACTTTATCCAACGTCTTTCATTACTCCAATAACGACGAGATTTGAAAGAACGCACCTATTAAATGTATTGAAACTAATGGTGAAATAAAAGCTGAATTCAGCTTTGTTTTGTAACTCTTATATATTTACAATTTCCTCACCAAATATACTTTTCTCGTAAAAAAATTGCTAGCTTTTGTGCTGTAATGCAAGCATCTCTTGCAATTTGCTCATTTTCCATCAAAATATCTCTGCATTGAATTTTTTTTGACCCGTGACTTTTTCAGAATGAGACCGTTGCAGTGAGTTTGTTGAGGTGACAACTGAGAATGAGACTGTTGCAGTGAGTAGTGATGATAATGAGTATGAAGAAGCAGACGAAGAAGAAGACGAAGACGAGCATGATGTGGGCGACGAAGACAGTGATCCCGATTATTATTAGTTTATGAAATATTATGTTTGTTGTTTCATGATGTGTTTTGTCTGTAACAATTGACATTTATGGTGATATTTATTTCGTTAAGCAGAAGTTATGATCAGTACAAAATAAACCATGTTTTAATCAATCCAAACTAAACATAAGTTCCCAACGTTAACAAATTTAAGTTCTCAACACTTCAAGTTAAACTTAAAAAAATAAATCAAAATTGCCCCTAGACACTATGTTTTGTAATTACATTTTTTACCCCAAAAACTTTTTAACGTTTTTCGTCACTAATTGTTTCACGAAATTTGAAAGAACACACATACTCACGAGTGTTGTAGGTGTTTCGCAACTTGTACGCATGAAAACAATGATTTTGTTTATAAGAGTTAGTTCTTTAGGGTTTAGGGTAAAGTGTTATTGTTTAAGTGTGTTGAAGGTTATAACGTTTATCCAACGTCTTTTATTTCTCCAATTCCGACGAGATTTGAAAGAACACACCTATTAAGTGTCTTCAAACTAGTGGTGAAATTAAATGTGAATTCAGAGTTGTTTTGTAACTTTTACATAATTATAATTTCCTCCCAAAAACTTTATCCAGTGTCTTTCATTACTCCAATTCTGACGAGATTTGAAAGAACGCACCTATTAAGTGTCTTGAAACTAGTGGTGAAATAAAAGTTGAATTTGGAGTTGAAATTTTATGGGCCATTCTTCGTGGGCCGGCCCAATATTTATATTGGGCCTTTCCTAAAATACCCCCATCACTACTAAGTAGTAGCTGAGAGTTACGAAAAAATTATTAGGTGAATAGTAAAAATATATTGTGGTGCATTGTTTTAATTATCTTGGTATTTTTTCTGGATTTTTTGTGTTGTTTGACATAAATTTTGGTTTCGAAATGCCTTCGAAACTTCTTGAAAAGTTTAAAATCTCAAATCCCAAATTCACTATCGAATCAAAATTTTGATCCAAATAAAATACAAAGCTAATTAGAAATAAGAAAAAAAATTGTAAAAGAGCATGACATGCAAACTAAAACTATTTTTAACTAGACACACTAAATTACTCTCTTTTTATTAAAGCACATCATTTACTAGGCACACAATAATTATTTCTTCGTTTAATGATAAGATATACGGTCATATGCATGCATAAATAGTAAAAGCTTCCTGCTATTTATTGAGATTAACTTACCTATGTGTTTACGACTTTATGTATATATGCATAATTGATCAATAAAAATCTTCGTGCAATTAATTGAAGTTAAAATTACCTATGACAAGTGTTTTCTGTTATTGGGGCGCTAGAAAAATAATACATAAACTTGGGGTTCAGCTATGTTATTAAAGAAAAAAAAAATGAAATAAAGGGTGCGTGAACTCTGAATTGTTAGTGTACAGGTGTCATCAATCAAATGGTATAGGACCTGGTACACAATTATTTACAAATGAATTGGACTGCTTTAAGTTCTGGGTCGAAATAATTCGACGCCACATGGCTTATGGGTCGAATTATTTCGACCCAGTATGTCCCGCGTGGCATATTTGCGACGCAGCCATGTAGGCTGCGTCCAAAATAAGTGATGCCACGCCAGCATCACTTATTTTAGACCCAGACTTGTGGGCTGCGTCGAATTAATTCAATGCGGGCTTTTTTCGGATCGAATTTTTTCTTTGCAGGCCCAATATGGATCGAATTTACCTTGGATGGGTCCAAAATATTTGATCCAGCTTATTTTGGATCGAATTTTAATTTTCCATGCATAAAAAAGGGATCCAATTGCTATGTTTTCTTGTAGTGGTTCACTTCGACTGTGTTTTGTTTCTTGCAAGATGGAGAAGTGTGAGTGTGTCACCAAATTCCACTTACTCAGAAAAAGATTTATGTTAGGTAATAAATATTAATTATATCTTAGACCTATAAATCCTACAAAAATTAACAAATATTCAAAATATCCGGAAAAAAAAAAGATTAAAATTACACATGGACCGTCACATACTTTAAATTTCCTAAAAACTGAAATATTCTGAAATATTCTATAACAATCTACTGAGATAGGTCTATATAATAAGTGTGAATATTGTTAGTCGTCCATCTTTCATTGTTCATGTTTTGCCCTTGTACTTTTAATTAATTACTATTTTGTAATAAATAATTTGGGCCCACATGTATTAATTATGGGTCCCCCCTTATACAAAGTATATTATTAGCCAATAGTTATAGGCCCACATGTTTTTATCGTTGGGCCTCACGTGTGGGCCCTGATGGGAACTTTAGTGTAGTGAACAAAGAATAAAAAAGTCAACAAGTCAATTTTTACACCTAAATTCATATTCTCGCAAGTGTACGAATCAAGTAATAATTAAAAGATAAGTATAGTTACGAACCAAGTATCGTATCATAAGTGAGTGGTGGATGTATAATTAATGCACTTAAATACAAATCACTAATGGTTGTCACGATTGATATCTCTTATGTTTGCAGGATGAGTGTGTAATGTATGCAAAATGATTTTGATGCAGAAAACTATGAATGAATGTTTTATGAAAACAAATTTGAATGTAGAAGATCACTAAACTAATATGCAAAGAATCACTAACTAATATGCAATGAAATAATGAGAATTCTTTGAATGCAAGGAAAACTGTTTGAATGCAAAGAGAAAGAGTTAAACTAACTAAAGATGAATGCAAGGAAGATTTTATTACTGGCCTAATGACAAATAATAGTGAACTAATATAACTAGTGCAAGAAAGTAAATAAAATAGAATTTTAGAAGCTTGATTAGTTGAATGCTTACGTTGTAGACAATAGATTAAAAGATTGTTTAAAGGTTGGGTTTACTGCTGACTTAACCATAGTAGTTCATAGACAAACTACCTATGTTCACTTGAGATGCTTGATGATACTTTGAAGATCCTATGTCGAATGAATATGTGACCTATAGCTAGACCTATCCTAACGGTATAATCTATGAGCCTCTAATAACCTAATGCGTTAGAGGATCAACCTAATTGTCAGTGGCTTTAGTAGAGATATCAAATTTATAATCCAATTAACTCATCTAAATCGTTTAACATAACGTACATAATCAAGATTGATCTAGTGTGATATAGGAGTTGTGCATCAATTGTCTTAGCGTACCAAAGTCAAAAATCACATGAATATATAACTAGCTTACCACCTACACTCTGGCGGTCTCAGGATAGTGCATATGTTCATCCATCGAGAGCAAGACTAGTCACACAACATAAAGAACTATTCAATATAGATATACAATTTCATCAAACACGCATCAAATACAGAAAATAAATATTTTCATAAATCAGAGTTACTGCCCTACTCTAAACAACGAGTAGGTAGCTCCTCCTAATCATGAATTCAACAGTCAACAAAGAATAAAATAACATAAACAAAGTAAAGAGATAGATGAAAGCTTCTCAGATTCGAAGGAACCTTGATGCTTTGGCTATCTTCTTGACTCCTACGTGCTATCTTCTTCTCTACAAACTACCAACTTTATAACAATGACAAAACTAAACTAGAACAGAACTTTGATGGTGTTTCTCTGTGAAAACAGTTTTGAGCGTTTGTAAGCAATCTAGCAGTGTGGGAATTGGTCCTCTGGTATTGGTGTTTGAGTGTTGGTCGTCATCTTCTATATATAGGATAGTCTTGTTGCCCTAATTTCGTGAATAGCCGCAACTTAAACTGTAGGAAAAGAAGTTTATATCCTCAAGTCGCATGACCAGATATGTCACGCTGCTCTGTCGCGTTACTACCACCAGGGCTCATGTTGCTTTTCTGCTTCGTCGTGCCACTCTCTGTTTCTCATCTGCGACGTTCTGCTTCCTTCTGTTGCTTGCTACATTCGGCTTTTGTGGCGCTATTGCACAGCTCCCTCCGTGTCGCGCCGCTCCTTTCTCGATTTGGACCGACTTTTGAACTTCTTAACGTGTTGCGGTAAGGGTTTGCATCATTTGCATAGGGTCATGGCCCTTGAAGTAGCGTTGTGATGCCATGTTTCCAAAAATATTCATTTTGTATTCTTCTAGCTCCGTTTTGTCTTGACTCGATAAAATCCTGAGAAAACAAGAAACAATATTAAAACCAATAAATATGCACCAAGAATTGTACAAAAGCATAAGTAAATGAATACTAAAATGACGCTAAATAAACGCTCATCAAGCCCGTCTTTCCATTCCACTTTTACCCTTGAGATTTCGTTTGTTTACTTTATATATCATTGATAGTCAATTATAATTTACACAAAATTAGTATGATGTGGCCCATATAATATTTAATGAGGATATTTATAGTTAAACCCCTTGAGGTTTGTTGTGATTACAATAGCCTCCCTTGAGGTTACTAATATTACAATAACCTCCCCTAAGTTCGCAGATATTAATTAATGCAACCCGCCTAATATGAAATATAACTGTAATCAATAGTTGGCGGCCTTCATACATTTATCATCCCCGCATAACATAGAAAATAATTATTTGTCGGACCCTCATAATACATGTATATCATTTATTTGCTTCATTATTGTAGTGTTATATATAGTGAGATGCACTAAACATATTTATATGATACAAATTATGTGGAAATTATATATATTGACTATTCGAATTGGTTATTCATACGTATTTTCACGTGCTAAATTACATATGCAATATTCCTCTAATACGTACGTTCAAAAGTATACGAGTGAAGCAATAATAAAATGAAAAGTATATAGTTATTGACCAAGTATCAATCCCATAGAGAGTGTGTAACTATAGTGTTCGCTTAATAGACAACGGTAAAATAATTAAGAAAATAGATTTTATAAAAGATGGTTTTTGATCTAACTAATATAGCAAATAATAACAAGAATTGAATAGAGAGCTTTTGATTAAAACTACTAAAATAAATAAATAACAAGATTTAATCATATTGATGAAGTTGTATTTAAATTCGGGTTTCATAACTATCTAATTTCTGATTCATAGATAAACTACTGATTCTCCCATAGATAGTTTTATCATGCTAAGTTCGTGTATTCAATGAATTACCCGAACTCTAGATGCAACGCTAATTACAACTACAATTCCCTCGCCTCCTTCAAAGATCCAGCGACGTAAGTGCGATCAATCTAAAATAAATAATGTTTGGTAACCAATTCGATATTTCAAATCAAAAACATGGATCCGTGTGATCTAGCTTATGGGCGAGTTACGTTAGTCCTACTTCTAGCACATAAATCAAACATGCAGTTTACTCACGAGGCACGTTAATGCTCATCAAATATATCAATCAAACATGTAGAATATAAAACAAATCACATCTAAATACATAACACTCAACGTGAATTCATAAATAAAGGTTCATTGTGCATAAATAGTCATTACTCCCTTCTCCAATTACGGAGAAGATTAGCACATAACAAAAAAAAGTTCAGCAATATAATGGAAGAGAACATCATAATAAAAGATTAAAAGATAAGAATAATCTCTCAATCTCCGTTGCTCTGCTTCTCCCGGCGGTGGTGGTGGCGTGTGGTATGAGGTGGTGATGAATGATTGTGTAGTGGTGGTATAAATGTTGTGAAAGTGGTTACCCTAACTGTTGAACGTAGGCTCATATTTATAGTTTTTCTCCGCTCTGGGCTTCATTTTAAGATTTCTGACGTCGCCCAATTTTTGTCTCAATCGCGCGCCTGGCACGCTATCTACCATATCACGCCTCTGGATCGAGCTACTCTCTGTTTATCTCTGTTTTGTTGTCTGAAACAGGCGGGATTTGGTCACATCTAGCCTCTCTTTTCTGCTCTGCGCGGCATCATGGTTTTGGCTATAACTTTCTCTCTGGATATCAGAATTAAGATCCACTTGTTGCATTGGAACACTGACTTATGTTGCTTTCCAATGATATGTAACAAAGCCTCTGATTTTTCTTGTAATTTGTTATCATCGCATTTGAATAAATGGCTTCCTTTGGATTCCCCGATACTAAGTAGACAATGCAGTATCTGAAACTTACAGATACCGATACGTATCTGATACGCTTTTTAGGCGTAATAGAAATATTGGGGGTCTTTTTTACAAAATTTTAATTTACAAGCTTTTTAATTTGTTATTAATTTGTAAATTGTAATTCATGTATGTATGTTTTCTTTTGATGCATTTTAATGCTACAGGTTTCGTTGTGTGTATTTTCATGTTTAAATTTTAAATTCCATTATGTGTAAACAATTAAAAATGCATTATATAAGTTTATATAGAAGTATCATGCCGTATCGGTATCACCTATTTTCTAAAAATGTTGTATCGACGTATTTGTGCGTACATGTGCAACATAGGCACCAATACTTATACAAAAACATAAGGAAACAAGTACAATACCCCCTAACTTAAATATTTGCTTCTCCTCAAGCAAACTCACTCAACTGTCTCGATCTAAATTAGAATTCAATCATCAACATGCCAACATGTATAAGCGAGAATTTTCAAAATGCAACATATGGTCAAAACAGGAGATGAGGTAGAATAAATAAACACGAGCACATCAAATTTAATGCGATCATCTTCACATCCGTTTCATGTGCTCTAATAGTGTGTGATACTATTGTTCATGCATAAGAGTTATTGTCATGTTGCAAATTTATAAAAATATAGCTCTTAACATATATTCACTTTTCACGCTTCACTCTTCTATTGCCATTGATTCAGGTAGATTTTATATGTTGATGATCATTTAGGATTTTGTAAGCTTATAATGTTAGGCTCGGGTGTGGGCTATAATGGAAAAAGTCATATATGAGTTCTAGAGATGTATGTAGTAAACCACTCGTGCATTAGTTTTTCCTCCCATGTTTGTGTCTTCTGCATTGGTCATACATTTTAGGCTCTTTTTGGCATCTTTTCATTTGCGTTTTTATTTGCGCAAGTATCAAACCATCCCATACATCATGATTTTTGAGAAACACCCCCAAACTTAAAGTTTTTGCACGGGTTATTTGTGTTCTCTATGTTCATCCTCCTTTTCTATTTTATGATAATTTTCCTTTTTAGCTCAGGCTTTCGTTTTGAGCTCCTACCTTATTTCACATTCGATCTACTACATCCATCTCTAGAAATGGGTAGAATTTTTTTTTTCAGCTCATGGTAGGTAAGTAGGCTTCATAAACAAAGGCTCATAGAAAAGGCTTCAGTGGATTCAGTGGATAATCTTATGTTCATAAAGGTTATTGGCTTGAAAGGCTAAAACTCAATTTTTTTTAAAGATGGCCTATTTCATTTCCTCAACACATTTACATCTAAAATTATCTCAAGCAATAGTCAAGCAATTTGTCAAGAGTCATGATCACATGCTTCATTACTATATTCTCATAAATAAGCAACATTCTCTCCACAATTATACACAACAACACTTTGAAAGGTGTATATGAAACTAAAACATGCTTTTGACCATATTATGCAAGATGTACCAAATGTATTCACGTATTCCTTAATGTCAAATTTGTAATATATTATGCATATACGATCATAGATTCCTACTTATTCATGCTTTCATGCTTCAAATCTCATTCTAATGACTCAAAAAAAAACTAGACTCAAAAAACGTACTCTAAGCATAACAAACAGCATAGCTACCACCCCCAAACTTAAAATCCTGCGATGTCCTCATTGCATAATGTTGGATGTTCGTTTCTTTCTCTTTTCGACTCAGAAACCCTCGACTCAATTTCCCGCTCCTCTCAAGTGCACCACCAAGACCCCAAGGTCTACACCAACTAACAAGCCCATACTAAGTAGCTCACTACACAAAGTAGATATCTCTCTCACACACACACACAAAGTGTTTAGGTGAAGAGTGAGAAGAAGAAAACCCACAAAGGTGAAGAGTACCCACAAAGACTCTCTTCTCTCTTACTCCAATATTTCTCTCACTAAGATAGGAAATATGGTGGCTTATACAAAGAAGCTTATCTTGGAAGCTAAGGGTTCACAAGACTATATTAGGGCATAAGGTAATTGGGCTTTCATTTGGGGCTTTTGGGCCAACACAAATAAACAACCAATCTCCACCTTTGGCCCAAGATGGTGCACTAAGGACGCGGAACCAGAGGACTCATCATTGCCAGGGCACCTGCAAGTTAACTAAAAAAATGCAAGTGACAATAGAGGATACCAAAGTAAACTCCTGACCACACAGGTCAAAATATGTAATCACCACCTAGGCAAGCACATAACAGGCAACTAACAGATATAGCACATAGCACACAAATCATCCTTCACAAAAGTTTAAAATCCTTAAACACGAAGTAAGCTTCTCAACAGGCAAACACTTAGTTCACATATCAGCAGGATTAAACTCAGAAGGAATTTTGTTCAACTTAACAAGCCGTTTTTCAACCGTGTCTTGAATAAAGTGGAACCTAACATCAATATGTTTAGTTCTATCATGAAACACTGGATTCTTACACAGTTGAATTGCAGATTGACTATCTATAAAATACAACCACATATTGTTTTAGAAAACCAATTTCAGACATAAGACGCTTTAACCAAAGAGCTTCTCTAAAAGCTTCAGTAGTAGCTCATACTCAGACTCAGTAGTAGACAAAGCAACAATAGGTTGTAACTGAGATTTCCAACTTATGCAAGCACCACAAAAGGTAAACACATAGGAAGTAGTAGACTTTCTATTATCCCTATCATTTTCATAATTAGAATTAACATTATCAAGAAGCTTCACACCATCAGGGCACTTTGAAAAAGTCAAAACCAAAATTCGGACGATGATTTCAAAATATCTTAGAAGCCATTTCAAAGCATTCCAATGAGGCATACTAGGATTAGACATGTATCTACTCAAGAAACTCACAGAATAAGCAATGTCAGGTTTAGAACTAACCATCAAGTACATAACATAGCCTATAGCACTAGCATATGGTACACTCTTCATTTTCTTAATTTCAGAATCAATCTTTGGAGATTGATCATTACTTAACACAAAGTGAGAGGCAAGCGGCACATTCTCAGGCTTAGCAGAAGACATGTTAAATTTACTCAAAACCTTTTCAACATATAAAATCTGGCTTAACATAAGAGTAGATTTCTTCCTATCCCTCAAAATATTGATGCCTAAATTCCTTTTAGCATCACCCAAGTCTTTCATTAGAAAATTCTCACAAAGATATTTTTGCACATGCACAATAGACTTAAGGCACAGACTGATAATCAACATATCATCCACATAGATTAATAGAAACACAAGCGCAGAAGCAGTATTCTTAAAATACAAGCAATGATCATAAGCACTTTTGACAAAACCCAAAGACTGCATGCTTTTGTCAAACTTAATGTTCCATTGCCTAGGTGACTGTTTAAGGCCATACAGAGTCTTCTTCAACAAACAGACACGATCAGGCTTCTTAGGATCCACAAATCCCTCAGGTTATTTCATATAAATCTTTTTGTCAAGATCACCATGCAAGAAAGTAGTAGTCACATCCATTTGTTTCATTTCCCAATCAAAATGATCAACTAAAGAAAGCATAATTCTAACAGTAGTGAATTTGACCACATGAGCAAAGATTTTAGCATAATCGGTTCCCTCCTATTTAGTGAATCCTTTAGCAACAAGCCTAGCGTTAAATCTAAAATTTTGAGATTCCTCCTTCACTTTAAATAACCATTTACATTCCACAACAGAGCACCTAGCAGGTTTGGGGACAAGTATCCAAGTTTGGTTAACATGCAAGGATTCCATCTCACTTTTCATAGCACAAAGCCATTTTTCCCATTGTTTAGATTCTAAGGCTTCACGATAATTCCTAGGTTCATTGCAAGCAATAGATTCAAACACATTGAAAGCAAATGCATACATTTCAAACACGTTGAAAGCAAAGTCAGACATTCTATCAGCCTTTTCACAATGTTTCTTTTACCTCTATCCCTAATGAGTTGATACTCTTGAGCACTAAGTTCATCATGCACAACATGCTCATCAACCTCATTATGCAACAAATTCTCATCATGTAACTCATGCTCAACATGCTCATTATTCAAATCATGCTCATTATACAACAAATGCATATCACCATGCAACACATGCTCCACCTCACTTGTGGTGGTATCATCTTGATTGTCAACATGCATATCACTTAGATTATCATGTATCTTTAGAGTATTATCACATTCAACAGGATGAACAGGTTCACAAACACTAGGCACATGCTTCACCTCAAAAGGAGCAGTATCAGATTCAGAATTAGCAACACCGGGAAAACACACAGACAAGCATGGAAACTCACTCTCATTGAATATCACATATCTACTTATCACAACTTTAAAACCAGGTTCACTTCTATTCCACAATCTATAGCCTTTAACCCCATCAGGATACCCTAAGAAAACACATTTCTTAGACTTGGGTTCAAGTTTATCACCACGTTGATGCACATAAGCGCTACAACCAAATACTCTCAAATTAGACAAATCAAGTGGTTTTTCCGTGAAATCCATTTTTGGGAATTTCCCTCCCAAAGGGACAGATGGTGACCTATTAATCACATAGGTAGCAGCACACACGGCTACACCCCAAAACTTCTTAGAGAGCCCAGATGAGGACAACAAACTCCTCACTTTCTCTAGAAGTGTTCTGTTCATCCTCTCAGCAACACCATTTTGCTGAGGAGTATAAGAAATAGTTTTATGAAGATTAATACTACATAAAACAGATAATTGATCAAGTTCCTTATTACAGAATTCAAGTCCATTATCAGTTCTAAGCATCTTTATTTTCTTCCCAGTTTGATTTTCCACCAAAGTTTTCCAGTTTTTAAAACTCATCAAAAACATCAGATTTTTGCTTCAACAAACAAACCCAAAATTTCCTAGAAAAATCATCAATCAATGACAGAAAATACTTTTTACCACCATGAGTAGACACACTAGCAGGACCCCACACATCAGCATGAACATATTCAAGCACATCAGTACACTTAGACTGATTGGGGTAAGAGAAATCAGGGAATGAAACTTTATGTTGTTTACCTAAAATACATGATTCACAGAAAGGCAGAGAGGACACATTATCATTACCAAAATGACCATCTCTTAGCAAGATGCTAAGGCCTTTAGTACTCATATGCCCAAGCCTATTATGCCATAACACATATTTATCATCTTTAACAGCATTCACAAAGTCAGAAACAGGCTTAGCATAGCAAACATACAAGCTAATTCTCCTTTCAGCCTTAAACAAAACAAGTGAATTTTTCAAGATTTTCATAACCCCTTTTCCCCACCTTCCCTCCAAACCATCATCCTCATAAGCAGAAGCAGATATCATATTAAAGCATATACCAGGCACATGTCTCACATTTTTCAAGGTATACACAGAGCCACGAGAGACTTAAGACATATATCACCAATTCCTAATACATTGCATATCTTTTTATTTGTAGAAAATAAATTTCTAAAAGGGGATATATGGAAGGAACATCCAGAGTTAATTAACCACTAATGTTCAGGCAAAGAACCAGACACAGAATTCACATGATCACACATCATAAAAACATCACCCAAATCAATAGCAACATTAGCATGCTCATTCTTCTTGGGATTAGGGCAATCCTTGATAAAATGTCTTGAATCACCACAGTTATACCAACTTCTATTCTTAGACTTAGACCTCTTCTTTCCTTGACCATTAGTTTTCTTACTATAGTTATCATGTTTTTGGTTTTGGTATTTATTCTAAGATCTCCCCCTCACATGCATAACCTCCCCAGAATCTTTAGACTGACTATTCCCACCCCTAGAATGCTTCAAATCAAATTCTTTACTTCTCAAACCATTCACAACAATGTCAAGAGTAATGTCATCTCTACCATACTTACTAGCAGGATTCACATCATTATAAGAATCAAGAATAGCATTTAACAACACAACATGAGTATAATCATTTATATGTTTATCACCAGCTTGTTTGATATTTTGAATAAGCTTATTAAATACATCAAGATTCCCATCAATATCTTTGTTTAAATCCAATTTAAAACGAAAGAACTTTTCAAGTAAGAACAATTTACCAGGCAAAGAAGTATCCGTAAACAAGCTATCAAGTTTATCCTAGAGCACTTTGGCAGAATCCAACATACCAACTTTTCTAATCACAGAGGCGGATCAGTTCAAGTAAATAGCGAAACACGCCATCTCATTTAATTTAACAATCTTAGCCTTGTCTTCAGTTTCTAAATACTTTTCCGTTATAGCTCTAAAAGCTTTTTGTTGGATTAAAACACATTTTTTTGCTTCCAAATATCAAATCACCTTTCCCATTAAATGGGGCCATAACATAGTGACTCATCGAGGAAGACATGACAACAAATAACTCACGTAAAAGCACACAACAAACTAGAGCACATAACCAGAATCACACCAGAGCCAATACACACAACCAGACTCACAACAGGGCTGACACATACAACCGGACTTACACCGGAATCAACAATGCTGAAAATTAAATCACTAATGTAAAACTGGAATCACACCGGTACCAAGGAGAGTTTAAGCCAACTTACCCGAGCAGGATCCCACAGAAGGAATCCCGACTTACCTATGCGAAATCGGAGTACGCGGAGTGGAAGCGGTAGGGGTTGTCTGGCGACGACGTGGTAGCGATGTAGCGGCAGCGGTGGTGACGTGGAGGCACAGCGGCGACAACATGGTGGCATCGGCGGAGCGAAGAACTAACGACGAAAAAATGATCCTACTTCTCTGATGCCACTGCTGTGTGTTCTTTCCTTTCTCGTTCCAGCTTAGAAACCCTCGACTTGGTTTCCCGCTCCTCTCAAGTGCACCACCAAGACCCCAAGGTCTACACCAACTAACAAGCCCACACTAAGTAGCTCACTACACAAAGTAGATATCTCACACACACACACACAAAGTGTTCAGGTGAAGAGGGGGAAGAAGAAAACCCACAAATGTGAAGAGTACCCACAAAGACTCTATTTTCTCTCTTCTCTCTTACTTCAATATTTCTCTCACTAAGATAGGAAATATGGTGGCTTACACAAAGAAGCTAATCTTGGAATCTAACGGTTCACAAGACTATATTAGGGCATAAAAGAATTGGGCTTTCATTTGGGGCGTTTGGGCCAACACAAATAAACCAACACATTAAATAAAAAGAATTAAAGTAAAGATCAGAGGACTCCATGATCAAGCTCGAAGGACACTCGTCGGACTGGTGGTGATGTGGCTTTCTTCGTTTGCACTCTCCTCAATTCATCTCAACTCCATCCAAAGACGGTGTTGGTATTCTGGAGTTGTTCGTTGATCTCTTCCAATATGTTCACTAGCTTCGAATTTTTTTGTCTTTTGTTAATGCTAGCAACATCTGTATGCTCTCCTTCCCGTGGCTAGATCAATGGTGTAGTAACTTCTGGATTCCATGTTCTTCTACAGAAAACAAATAGAAAAATAAAATTTTCTTGTAAGAAAATAAATAGATAGGAGAAATAGAGAAGAAATAGCCTTATGAATTCTAAGAGATGATAGAATTATAAAAGTGATTAAAGTTATAAATAAAAAAGTTCTTAATTAGAATTTAAGATTTTTTCATTAAGTTGCATAACTCTCCATACTAAATAAAATCACAATGGGAATAACTCATGTATCAATAGAATTTAATCATAAGGGAAGTACAAGTACGGCAGGAAAGGTAAAGATAGAGATTGCTCAACCAAATTCCGTAGATTCTGATTTCTGCATATCTCCTATTGCCTTTTGAACTGAAAAACGTGTACTGAAAGAACAGTGTGAGGCGCGATGTGGCCATCACTCATCCCGTTTGACCGAGTGAGGCGCAATGCAACTTTGACGCACTATTGAACGCGGTGTATTTTGGAGTTCTGATGCCACGTAATCAAATTGTAGTCTTGATTGCGCATGTGAGGGACGATGTGAGCAGTGGTAGCGCGTGAGATCGTGCTTGCTTCTATAAAATGCTGCTTTGCGAGCTCTAATTCCTGTTGTCCTTACTTTTGTCCAATGTCGTCTTGCTTTCTCTACTTATATATATAGATATATTTATATATATATATATATATATCAATGGTTAACTCAAAGACAAATTGAAATAATATTCTATATATGACTCAAAATAAAATAACTAAAAATTTAACTAAATGCAAGACTTCAAATAAACTTACTATTGTGGGTTGCCACCCACAAAGCGCTTAGTTTTACATTGGTTAGCTCGACGCTATTGATGGATTCACGGAGGTTCAAATAACTTGATGAGACTCCAATTGATGAAGGATGTCAATGTATCACTTTTAAGAGGCTTCTTCATCTTCTTCCAACTGAGACTCTTGTACATAACTTTATCATCCAAATCCATATCTCTTTCCTCAAAGGCTTGTACACGAATCCTCTTTTTTTTTAAGTCTTTCTATGAGGTGGCTCATGAGTTCCATGTTGTAGTCCTTTGGATGTCACCATTGTGGCCTCGACATTAAGAGATATTTCTTGCCCCTCTCCTTTAGATGAGTTGGCTCACCTTTTATCCTTATAGATATTTTTGTAGAAACTTCAACGGACTTGGTTGATATCTTCTTCTTGGCTTTCCAGTGAGATGGCTGACTTCTTCCACATCCCAGTAGTTCACAAGTAAGAAATTTACTTTCAGCGTATTGGATGATACCTTTGTCTTCGCTCCTCAATGCTACCACGCCTTCATTTGATGGTGTTGGTTCTTGATTTTTCAAGTGCATCTCTACTTCTTCTTCTTTTGTATGAACGGATGGTGGTGGATTGGGCTCTTCAATTTTAAGAGAGATGGTGTGTAGTTGCTCTTCTTGATACTCCACAATGTTGGTTGATGTTGAACTACGAATTCTTTTTCGTTTATGCTTTCTCCTTTTGAAATTAACTTTCATGTTGGCGTATACTTTTCTCTGGCGTTCGATTTAATCTTTTTTCCATGTGTCATCCTTAGCTTCAATGGCTTCTATTGCGGCAGCTTCTTCTACAACTCTTTTCATTTCCAAATTCCGCTCCTCTTGCTTTCGTGGTTTATCGAGTCATTCCTTCTTTGCTGGCCTTTGCTTTTGCCGCAAGTCTGATCTTAGATTCTTGGACATAGTCAGCTAATTCTCCAAGCCAAGTGGTGAATTCTTCCAACCTTTTAATCATGATCTTTATCCAAGAAGGATGTTTCTTTTCTCTAATGAAATCAAGGAACTTACGATTTGAGTGGAAAAAATTCAGACGCTTGGTTGTCAAATATTTTTTGTTCGGAAATTGTTCTTTCCATGTACATTTGTTGCATAGTCGCGATCTGGTACTTCACTTGAGAGTAGATGTCTTCTTGTTTGGTCAGCTTGACCCTTCTTTCTTCAGGCAATAGATACTTAGCTAATTTACTAAACGTTTCTTCAAATTTATCCATCACACCAACTTCATCCTTTTCCCTCCTAAGTCCATTAAGGTAATAGTGAAGTGCTTGAAAATCGTATAACAATTTCTTCTCAAAATTTTACTCAAAGGAATCTCCGTCCTCCATTGAACGCTCTCTTTTTTTCGCAGTTGTGGGCACACGACCGATTTTTGTCACCTCGGGCGATTCGATCAACTAAAAAAGAGGGATGAAAAACAGGCGAGTTTAACATCTATAATTAAAACACTATAACTAACCTTCACTCCCCGGCAACAACACCAAAAACTTGATGCGTATTTTCACGTGCTAAACTTAATATTCAATATTCATCTAATACGTATGTTCCCAAGTATACGAGTCAAGTAATAATAAAATGGAAAGTATAGTTATTAACCAAGTATCAATCCCAAAGAGAGTGTGTAACTATAGTTCGCTTAATAGACAACAGTAAAATAATTAAAAATTAGATTTTATAAAAGATGGTTTTAGATCTAAATAATATAGCAAATAATAACAAGAATTGAATGGGGGCTTTTGATTATAACTACTAAAAAAAATAACAAAATTTAATCAGATTGATGAAGTTGTATTTGAAGTCGGGTTTCATAAATATTTTATCTATGATTCATAGACAAACCACTAATTTCTCCATAGACAGTTTCATCATGCTAAGTTCATGTGTTCAATGAATTATCGGAACTCTAGATGCAACGCTAATTACAAATTTACAACTACAATTCCCTCACCTCTTTCTAAAGATCTAGCGACCTAAATGCGATCAATCTAAAAGAATTGAAGTTTGGTAACCAATTCGATCTTTTCAAATCAAAGACATGGATCCGTGTGATCTAGCTTATACGCGAGTTACGTTAGTCTTACTTCTAGCACATAAATCAAGTAAGACTAACGTCGGACCAATTTTTGTCTCGTTTCTACCGCATCGCATGCCACACTGCGCTCCTAGCAAAATATTTTCCATATCGCGCCTTTGGATTGCGCTACTATCTGTTTTTCCCTGTTTTGTTGTCCAAAATATTCGCGATTTGGTCACATCGCGCCTGACATCGTGCCTCTTTTTTCTGCTCTGCGAGGCGTCACGATTTTGGCTATAACCTCCACTCTGGAATTCCGAATTAAGACCCATTGTTGTGTTGGAACACTGACTTCCATGGCTTTCCAATGGTATGTAAAACAAGGCTCTGCTTCTTCTTGTAACTTTGTCACCTTGCATTTGAATCAATGGGTTCTATTGGATTCTCTCTGATTGCAGCATTGTGTTTTGGAGCCATGTTCCCAAAAACATCCAATCTAGGCTCTTTTTTCATTGTTTTGCATTATCTCACCAAATTCCTATTAAAACACGAAACCATACTAAAACCAATCAATATGCACCAATACTTATACAAAAGCATAAGGAAACGAGTACCCAAATAACGTAAAATAAACGCTCATCAGTTATCATTATAATTAGAACAACACTGTTAAAAATGACAATTAAATATCGATTACAATAAAATGCGTATGTGTGAAGCACGAACCATTTTACTGGTACATATATATATATATATATATATATGCAAAATCCGTGTGTTACTTGTTCAGGACTTTGATGGTAATTGGTTTCTTTTGGTAGGAGAATTAGTTTAATAAACATAATATGTCTATGTGGGGTCTTTTATATTCTTTTTGAAAAAAAAATATAAATTGAAAGATTGTTTCAATAGAATTCAATATTCTTTAAATACTTAATTGCAATATAAGTCTATCGGACCTCTTTATCACAGTCCAACAAATACGACGTAGATAGAAAATATTTAAGTAGGTCGAACGTAATTGCTACGTCGGGCAGAAAGCGACTAATTCAGATTGGGAGATTGTTGATTTCAACTGAACTTGGAGTTAAGCCAAGCTGCCTACGTATCCCGGGAAGATAATCAAGCTAAACGTAGTTCATTGTTTTTATGTGGTTGCCGATCATGGTCGAAGGTGAAGGTGGGACTTTTGAGGTCAGGCCTTTGCACATCGGATATGAGTTTATGGCCCAGTATTGTGCGGCTTCACGGTTTTGCTCATAACTCGTGTGAAGATCGTTCATGAAGAGATTGTTCACGAAGATATAGTGCACGAAGAGATAGTGCGGAAAGATATAATGAGTGGTCTGGGAGCTATGAGAAAAATCATCTCCTTTAATAATGACTACATGTGATATTTATAGGCTAAATGATGGGCCTTGCATGGATTAGGCCCCCAACGAGATTGTTCGCGATCAAAAGAGATTGTTCATGGACAAAGAGATTGTTCATGGGCAAAGAGATTGTTCACGACCAAAACAGATTGTTCGTGGGCAAAGAGGTTGTTTGTGGCCAGCAGAGATCGTTCGTGGGCTAATTGGTGGGCATGAACAACCATGACCGACATGTGTAGCTAAATCTTGTTGCGTTGTTCATTTCATCGTTTTTGCCAATTGTCACGTTGTAATTGGTCGTTATATTATTATCAAATTATGACATACCATTGGGTACTTTATTTTGTAGATTAACTAAGAAAATGATCTTTGGGATATCTATTTCTTTTCCTTTTTTCTTCGAGTTGTTGTTTTGTACCCCAAACATATTTTATTGGACATTTTTTAAAAGTTTAAAGTACTTAATTAAGACCAAGTCTAATGCTTCCGCCTATTGTTATACTTTATTTCTTAAATTTAATTTTGAAGGCTTCACATTTGCCCTTTTTTTTTTTTGGTGTTCATGGCAGTGTGGCAATCACGCGGTGTTTTACTTTTGAGGCGTAACAAAGATTTTGATGGAGTATCGATTTAAGTACCCTTCCACAATTCAATCTTATAAGTTAGTAATTCTTGAATATTTGAAAGCATCTCGTTTTATTTTGGTACTAACACGAACATGATAGTCAACAAACATTGGGACACAAATTTTAAAAATATCATAGGATCTTACAAGCAATATATTTGTGTATATTTATATAAAGTTATAAGGAAATAGATTTAGATATAATATATGATTTGAAGTGACAAAGCAATATTTTTAGTGTATACAAATGTAAGTTTATTTGAAAGTGATAAATATTGTCTAAATCTAGATTATGAAAATTTTATATTGTATAAATGATGTCTCTTCATTTCTATGTGTATCTATGCATATACACTTACATGAATTATATGTATAGTTTTGTGAACTTATAAACTAGGATTTGTGGACTTATAGTTTTTTTTTCATCACTTCCACTCTTCGTTTATCTCTCATCATCCCCTCCCTCACGAAGCACCATATAGTGCACGCCGCCCCACTCCGCCACACTCCCAATGTTTGTTGTATCAGGAATCATCTTGTCTAGGGTAAATTTGGATTTTATAGCTATTCAGATGACTATTCAAATTGAAATGCACAAATAACTGGGTTACAAGCATCGGCAAAAGTTGTTGTACGAGCACATATGAAGTTGTTGCATTTAACATGTAATATGTTGACCTAACTGTGCTACTTCATCCCATCTATCTTCGTCTACAGTATACAGAAATATCATTGACTTCAAGACTTCTCTTTGCTAGCATAGACAATGAATATATCTGCATCGGGTGTTGATCGATGTAGATTGCGGAAGACATATTAAATAACGCATAAATCTAATTCTCATGGATTTCACACAACAAAATGAAAACGACGATCAAGAACTTGCTGATGAAAACTAACACAAATCCCAAAGTCTTAGTTTTATTCAACATCAAAATACGAACTCAATTTCCAACTCAATTTGTAAATATGTTTTATCGAGACTAAATAAATATATATTTTATTCTCTTACCCACATAGTATTATTTCTTAATTTGAGATTGTAATACCCATATTCTTTTAACTATAAATCTAATTTGTCAATTTTTACCTTATAAATATATTGTAGTTTATATTTCATAAAATTCCGGCAAGCGAAGTTTTGAAATATATAGAAATTTCTTGTTCTAATTAAAACTAGGGGAAAAACATCTCACCCACCCTTTTTTAACTCATCCCTATAACTTTTTCTTAGCAATTCGCTCCCCATTACCTTGGCAATTTGTGTGAAGTGCCTCCTAATGCATATTTTTATCGTAGATTTTGCACATGTGTCAGTATTTTCGACCGTTAGATCAACATAATAGGGGAGTTTGCACATTTCTACATAAGTTGAGACGCAAGCTGCCAAAAAATAAAATTTTAGAAGTAAAGTAGAAATTGGGTTAAATGTTGGGGCATTTGATGCTTTTTTCCCTTAAAACTAAAGCGGGTAAATCATTAACTGTTTTATTTAAATTTACTAAATATTAAAATTGCCATACAAATTAAGCCTGATCCTCACATGGGTGTTAGCTTAGAACCTATTTCATGATATTTCAAAATATTGGATTTACATTGGCAACCAGTTGAGCGAGTCATCCATTTTTTGTTTTATTTAGATTGTGATCCAAGTTTTTCTCATTACAGAAATTATTCCCAATTATGTAGTATAGTCATCCTTTTTTTTTTTTGGTAATAATATCTAGATTTTGACCCAAATTTTTCTCATAATATAAATTCTCTCCTATTATTCTTGTTACGATGGAAAGTGCCATTTATATTTTATTTTTATAGGCAAAAGTTCATTAAAAACCAAGGAAGTACCAGCATTACTTCAAAATTGCACAAAGCTCAAACATCATCGCTACCAACTCTAGGCATACGATACCAATCGAGAAAAGAAAGAGAAACGCTCTTACAATTTGCGTTATCTAACTCCTAACCTTTATGATCTCAATAAGGTTATCAAGATCTGGTAATGGTTCTTGGAACACAATCTCATTTCGGTGCTTCCACATAGACCAAAACGTAACAAACCACACACGTAGCCCTTCGTACATACCCTTTTTCCTCGGGTATAAATCCATGAATTGCCAAAAATGCTCAACCATTCCTTTTGCAATGACCGAAGAAATACCAAACCAATTATAGATTTTCATCCAAATCAAATACCTTACCCAACACGAGTAGAAAAAGTGCTCGGCATCCTCGGTCTCTTCTCCACAAAAAACACAATCCATACCATTACCCCCCACATCAACTCCTCTTTGAGTTAAGTTGGAAACTTGTTGTGCACCACTTTCCAAACAAAAGCTTTCATCTTGAAGGGAGCCTTAATCGTCCAGAATCTCGTGAAAAATGAACCATATTCTCATTTATGTCATCTTTAAGCAGCAATTCATAAGCCGATTTCACTGAATATTGGCCTGATTCTTCACTTCTCCAAAACCAGCAATCGTTAACATTTTTGCTAAGTTGAATGTGGCTCATGAATTGTGTAAGTTCAGCAATCAAATTCTGTTCCCAATGAAACAAGCTCCTTCTCCGCTCCCAATTCCATTTCCAAATTCCGTTTTCCCAAGCCCCAAGCTCAACAATCATAGCGTTCTTATTAAGAGTGACCCTAAATAATCTAGGAAATCTTTCTTTTAAAGGCGTATCTCCAGCCCAAACATCGTGCCAAAGAAAGTGTTTCTCCCGTTGCCCACTTTCTTGAAAACTCCCTTGTAAACCCAATCATTCTGATTATCCATGTTTAATTTTTTCCATGTCTTTCCACCACAAGGACTCTGCATTCTATAACTCCCTTCACTCCTATTGTTGATCCACGGATCAAAACCTCCATATTTTGATTTTATAATTTTCTTCCATGTAGCTTCTTCCTCAACAAGAAATTTCCACTTACCAAGCATTTAAAATTTCCACTTCCGCTTACGAAGCATTACTAAGTTAAATAGCTCAAGGTTTTTAAGATTAAGGGCACCATTTTCTTTCTTTTTTTGCAAATCTTCCCATTTAATCCAATTAATCCTTCCGTCTTCCTCACTTTTTCCACATTTTTTCCCCACAAGAAGCATCTTTGAAGCTTTTCTAACCTCTTGAGAACAATTTGAGGAGCCTTAAAAATTGAGATCATGTATGTTGGAATTCCTTCTAACACCGCCTTTGACAAAACAATGCGCCCACTAAAAGACAGATCTTTTGGATTCCATCTATTGACTCTACTCCTCGCCACATTGAAAGCGCAGTACCATGTCTCGATTCTTCTTAGGCTTGCACCCACCGGGACTCCTAAATAGGCAAAAGAAGTATTTCCAATCTGACAATTCAGCCTATTCGCATAATCAGACAGAATATTGTTTTCAACGTTGAAGCCACATAAACTACTTTTAGCGATGTTAACTTTACCCCCTATACTATGGTCCGTTTATCACTTTGCCCCATGTACTATGCTAATCATTCCACTTCACTATAATTTGTCATTTTAAGCACTAAACCCTATCACGTGCGTAGTCCGCGACAAATTAGTGGGGGCTTTTTCGTCTTTTTCGTTGGCCTAACGGTACAAAACATCCAGAACCACGGGTAATAAACAGAATCCTATATCATTACCCCCAATTCCCAAATCATGCAAAATTAAAAACCCTACATCTCTAAATCTCTTGACCTAATTTCAGTATTACTTCAAACTGTTCATAAATCTGACGTAATGGGTTGGAAACTAAGGAGCCCAGAGGATGAAATCCCTGAAGGAAAGTGTACCCCAGACTATGGTAAGTGTCATGCTCGATTCTTCAATTTTTGCCCATATACTGTAAAAATTGGTCAGTGTATTTGTTAGATTTTGTGATTGTGGTCCTTTTTGTACTATGAAGTGGTAATTAGTGTTTAGAATGACACACTTATGTACTTGTGTTGGTTGTGGTGTCCTGTTGCATTTTAGTGGGTTGCATGTGGCCTAAAGAGTTGTAAAAGTTGAGGGACCATGTTTGTATAGTATTGTTATTGATGCTGTGGTCCTAGTTTGTCTTGTTGTCACACTACAAATTATAATATGATAATATTCCCTATATTTTGCTAGTTTATTTTATCTTTGTAATGTTGAATTTAGATGTTGTGGTCCTAATCTGTCTTCCCACCTTTTTCAGGAACAAATAAAAATTATTTTTCAATCAGACTAAACCATTCAGGCAAGTTCCTAAATTTTGGAAAGGTTCTTTACATTGCTGGGAGAATTTCATTTTTTGATTTATGCACACAAGATGAGATAAGTAGGATAGAGCTCTCCCATATGGTTAAGGAGTGTGGGATAGATGATGACGTAGTGTTGTGGTATAACACATCTGAAGATTGCAGTGGTTTAGTATGTATTCACAATGATCAGGATGCTCTGAATATGGCTAATTTTGTGAATGAGCATGGAGTGGCAGTTGTGTATGTTGCCCATGAGGAGCAGAAGAATTGTTATGAGATTGAATCAGAGAAGAGTTCAGATGATGATATGCAAGAATTTGAAGAAAGTGATGAGGATACACCTAGTATACCTTACTACACTGTTGATGATGAGTGTCATGGTCAAAAAGGTGATGTTGATGAAGGGCTTGTTCATGGGGCTGCTGGCTATTCTCAACGAAATTCAGGTAACAATGCTCAACCAGATCCACACTAAATACTCAACCAAATCCAGAAAACACAAGTATTGGGTCCATATCTGTCATGAGATCAAAATGCTCTCTAATTATGCACTCAGTGTTGGATTTCAGTGAGAGTGATGGTGAGGTTTCACAAGGTGATGACTCAGTTCATTCTGAATTCATGGTGGATAGTGAGAATGAGTTCAGGGAGGATGATATTGACTTTGGTGCTTATGTTGATGATGATGCTGAGTGGGGGGTTAAGTTATGAAAAACCAGCAGATGTGGTGAAATCAGTGAGCCAAGCAACAGTACCAGATGTGCCACAAACCTCTGCTCCAAAAGATCAATTCATTTACAAAAATCATAAAGTATTCAATCCTAATTTGGATATGGATAATGTGAATTTGAGTTTGGGAGTGGTGTTCACTACTACAAATGTCCTAAGAGAGGCCATTAGAAAACATGCAATTGATGAGGGTATGGACATTAACTTAAAGAATAATGAAAAGCACAAAATACATGTTGTTTGCAATCATGAAGAGTGCCCCTGGTTTGTCTATGCTTCTAAAATACATGGTGAAGATACAATGATCATAAAGAATATACACTGGAAGCATGAGTGTGCAAGGCAAGAGTCAGTTACTTCAGCCAACTCAAGGTGGATTTCAAAAAACTACTATGACAAGATAAAGTTTGATCCCAAATACCCTGTTACATCCATGGTTACAATCATAGGCAATGACAAGAATCTTATATTCAGTAAGCATCAGATGTATAGGGCTAAGCATAAGGTTTTCAAGATGGATCAGGCGACTGAGGAAGAGCAATATGGGCTTCTGTGGAAGTATGCTGGAGAAATTATTCAAATCAATCAAGGAACAATTGTCAAGATAAAATGCAAGTTGCAGGGGGATGAAGCAAGATTCAAAAGAATGTATATTTGTTGTGGAGCTTTGAAGAGGAGATTCTTATCTGGTTGCAGACCCCTAATATGTCTTGATGGAACACACTTCAAGACAAGAACAAGAGGGGTACTACATACAGCAGTTGGGGTTTATGCAAATAACTGCATCTACCCATTTGCTTATGTTGTGGTTGAAAATGAGAAGAGAAAATCATGGTTATGGTTCATGCAGATTCTGGTGAGTGATCTCAATATACAAGACAGCCATAAGTGGACCATCATGAGTGACAAGCAAAAAGGTCTTGTTTATGCTATCATTGAGGTGTTCCCCAACAGTGAACACATATTCTGTGTTATGCACTTGTATCAAAACTTCAAGCTTCAACATAAAGGGTTGGCACTAAAAGATATTTTGTGAAATGCAGCTAGGGCAAGCAGGCCTGCAGATTTAAAAAATTTGATGGAATTTCTGAAAGAAAAAAGAGCCTCGGGCATATGAATGGCTATCAAAAAGACCTCATGCACAGTGGTCAAGAGCCTACTTCAGAACACACTCCAAGAGTGATCTACTATTGAACAATATGTCAGAATGCTTCAATGCTCTAATAGTGAAGGCAATGAGTCTACCAATTATTGATATGATGGAGAGTATTAGGGTAATGTTGATGAAAAGGATAGGAAAAAGAAGACAGACCATGGAGAAGGTTATGGAGAAGAGTAGTAGGGTCATGTATCCCAAAATATTCCTAAGACTAGAAGAGTTAAAGAAGAGAAGCATGGGCTGTCAGGCACACTGGAATGGAGATATGTCCTTTGAAGTAGGGGCTCGAGAGGGCACAAAATATGATGTGAACATTGAGGAGAGAACTTGTAGTTGTAGGATGTGGGAGTTATCAACAATACATTGTGTTCATGCTATTCAAGGCATCTATTTCATGAAGCAAAAACCAGACAGCTACATAAATGATTATCATAAGACAACCACTTATATGAGTATCTATGGTCAATTCATGCAACCTATACAAGGCAAAGAAGCCTGGACAACACCTAAACTTCCAATGATAAGGCTTGCACCTCCACGCACACAAGTGATGCCTAGAAGGCCTAAAAAAGGGAAGAGTGCATTGCAGCCTGATGAGAAGAAACAGCCAGTGACTCAAGGAAAATTAGGGAGACAAAGAGCTCTCATGACATGTAGCTACTGCCACCACCTAGGGCACAACTTTAGAGGTTGTGCAGCAAGGAAAAGAGATCCAAATGCAGTGTGTAGTAAGAAAAAGGCAAAGAAAGGGCAAGGCAAAGAACCTCCAGCAAGAGTTAATAATCCAGAGGTAAGAATTTATCACATGTCTTTAATTAACTCTTACTACTTATATTTGTCTATGTGTTCTGATTTGTATACGTTAATTGTCATTATGTAGGTTGGAGGGGGGTCTGGCACCACAAAAGAATGGGAAACAGAAGAACAAAAGAAAACCTAAGGTAATAATTAATTCTGTTATTGGGATTATTGAGGTTGTTGTGCTTGGGAGTGGTGTTTTAGTTATATATTTGTTTGTAGTGGTTAAATCTGTAGTGTTGGATATTGTATGCTTGTTGTGGCTTACATAGAGTGTCATATTACACAGACAAAGAAGAATAATGGAAATGATGGTGCTGGAACATCAACACAAAGTGGCTTTGTTGATGTGTCACCTAGTAGGCCTACCACTAGGAGCCTAACCACACCACAGAGACCAAATACCAGAAATGTTGTCATCTCAATCAAAACCCCTGTGGCAAATGCAGCATCCCCACCACCTACGGTTATAGAGGAAAAGGAAAGTGTAAGAAGAATCTATTTGAGGAGTCATCAAATCTAATGGGAGTAGAAGGCCTTAGTCATACTATTGGTCTTGAAAAAACCAAGGCCCCTGCCAAGAAGAAGGCCAAGGTTGGTGTGCCAAAGAGGAAAGTGCAAATAATGACAATGGGGACTGGAGAGGATGCGTTATTTTAAGTAATGAAATTGTGAAGTCGTTAGGTTACTTTAATTTTCTATGAACTATGGAACTATTTAGTTGTTTAGGCGATCATATATTTTGTGTTGTGATGATGCTCTTGTTTCATATGTAGGATAGGTTGCTAGGTTGATTTTCAGTCCCACAATGTTATTTTGAGGGTATGGAATTCAGTTATGTTGGGTTGTTATACTAGACAGAGCATGTTTTGTTAATGATCACTTTTTAAGTGCTTTTTTGTCCCTTACATTTTTCCTCACTTTTGAGCATGTTTTTAGTGGGAATCCATTAGTTTTGTTTCTTACTAGACAGAACATTCAGGCCTTTTCTTTCTCTGTACATTTGTTTCTTTTTGTTATTTTCTTAGCCCTTCTTCATCATACCACAACAAATTGAAATACACAACACCACAACATGCAAACAATCCAGAGAAATAAGAGCAAACACACCAACATTTTATTTAAAGATAAAACACCATTACATGAGGAGTTATAAGTCATGATCATAGAACCAAAATACCAACCCTTAAACTCTCATCAAAATGTAGTTGCAATATATGTGTGTGAAACTTCACCAAAATTGCAACCACCTAATTCATATGCAAAACCAATTACATCTTGCTCTTTAACCACAAACCAACCCATGTAACTAAGAGAAGCACCCACAACACCTTCTGTCTTTTTCTCCCACTCGCAACATCACCTTCTAACTTATTCACTTTGCGCAATAGTCCCGGAATTATGAACTTTGATCGGTCGCACATGGGAGGATCAACCCACTTGAAGTAGTCGCAACAACCTTGAACCTAATCCAAACAAAAGAAAATATATATAAGATAACATCTTGCAAACCTTCTTTTGAACAAAGACAAAGTCAAATTAATAGTGAAGTTTAACTAACTCACGGCTGATTTTGAACATCTTGCAAACCTTCTTCCCGGGTTGATGTTCGTCCAAGAGGTTCTAACTGTTGCACGTTGCCCACAATTGCAAATGTAGTGTTGCTCCATGCTGTTTTGTGAGAGAATTAAGATTTGGTAAGAAAAAATTGAAAGAGGAAAAAAGAAATTAGGGCAAGGATTGTAAGAATTGCGGATTATAAGGTTATTAGAGGGAGTTAGCCGTTTTGTACCGTTAGGCCAACGGAAAAGTCGAAAAAGCCCCCACTAATTTGTCACGGACTACGCACGTGATAGGGTTTAGTGCTTAAAATTACAAATTATGATGAAGTGGAACGATTAGCATAGTACAGGGGGCAAAGTGATGAAAATCATAGTTTAAGGGTAAAGTAATAAACGGGCCATAGTATAGGGGGTAAAGTGATTTTTTCCCTTTTATTTACCATGTTACTCTATGTCCATCAAACATCAATATAATTAATCAAAAACATTATGTTGAAGAATAAATAAAATTTCAGTTGATTCAGTAAAAATATTCTATAAGTTTACATATTTGTCTGAATTTGAACTCTAATTTTTTTTCCTTTCATGAGCAAATTTGTGGGGTGTTTTGCGAGGTATGCAAGTTATTGTATAGTAACTTTTATGTGTGTGTGTATATATATATATATATAATATTGAATATTGAACATTTTATATATATCAATATGCATAATCCGTGTGTTACTTGTGCATGTACTTTAATTGTAATTGGTCTCTTTGGTAGGAGAATTAGTTTAATACAGGTAGTCTTATCTATTTGGGGTCTTTCAATCTCTTTTTTTGAAAAAAAAATATAAATTGAAAGATCGTTTCAATAGAATTCAATAATTTTTAAATACTTAATTGCAATATAATTCTATCGGGACTCTGTATCACAGTCTGAGCCCTGAGGCCAAACATAGTGAGAAATAAATAAATAAATAAAACAAACAAACAAAAAACATAGGAGTACTAATAAACTATTACCTCATACGGACCTTTATATATAGCAACATAAAGGTTCAGAATGTTTTGCAAAACAGAACATATAATCTTTGTAGCAGGTAAAAGCTTAACTCTTCCTATTTATTTCTATCTCACGATAGCCGGTGTCATGGCAATTATTCTGATGTATATTAATATCAAAGTTTAAGCATCGGATGATTTTTAAAAGGCATGACTTCAAATATGTAATAGTTTTATGTTGCTTACTTTGACATCAATTTTGACCGGATCTTTGGAGAAAGCTCTGAGTAATTATTTTACAGTTGTAGAAAAAAAGAAGGCATATTTACTTTATTTAGGTATTTCCTTGGTATGGGTTAGCACGCTGCTTTTAATTTGAGTCTGTTTAGGGGTTGCAATTAGTCAAATAACTACAATAATAGCATTCTTGATTCAATGACTGGTATACATGGCCAATGCTTTGTATAAACTGATCGAGTATTTCTTATACTCGTTGTAATTGAATAAACTCTTTTTTGCCGACCAAAAAAAAAAAAATTTGCATTCTTGAAGATGTAATTAGCACTACATATTCTGCTCATCCTTGCATCGGTTTCTTTTTTTAGATCCACATAACGTCCAGAGTTAATTTGTCCTGAACTTATTCTAAATTTTGAGAATTAAGGTAAGTAGTTCTTGATGATACTTCTTTGTTAATCTTTTATTGAAAATTATCATGATTATTGTATTTTACATGATTGCATAAGAATTTGTACATTGTTGTTATTTATGGATTGATTTGAAAACTTCGAAGAAAAATAAAGTTATTTTGAAAAGACGTTGATAAACTCTTTTTGTAAATATGGACTAATAAGCCAGGAAAATACTTTTTATTTGATGCATGGAAAGTAAAGGAAGTCTTCTTTTTAGATAAAGTTGTTTTATTGCTCTTATTAAGTTATGAGAATTGACGTATGTTTATTTCTTAAATTTAATCTTGAAGGCTTCACTTTGTCCATATTTTGTTGGTTTTCATGGCAGTGTTTTAAATTTTGAGGCGTGACAAAGATTTTGATGGAGTGTCTTTCGAAGTACGCTTCGGCATTTGAATCTTATAGGTTAGTAATTATTGAATATTTTATTTTGGTGTTTTCGTACTAACACGGACATGATACTCCACAAACATGGGACACAAAGTTTTAAATATCAGGATCTTACATGCAATAGATTTGTTTATATGAAGTGACCAAGCAATGTTTTTAGTAGTGTATTCAAAAAACGTAATTAATATTTAATCCGATATAATGTAACCAAATACCCAATAAGTTTATTTGAATGTCATAAATATTGTCTAACCGTAGCTTATGAAAGTTGTATGTTGTTGTATAGTAATTATGTCCCTTTATTTCTCTCTCTCTCTTTGTGTATTTATATACATATACACTTATATGATGTATATATGTAATTTAACACAATATAAGTTCACCATGTGTTGAAGAAGCTACATACAACTTTAACTTTATATATGATTAGAGCATACGAAACGAGAAAAATCCGACACGTATGAGAAGAGTGCTCATTGAATATGTTCGACGCTACATCGTGTAAATTGTTAGAACCTAAAATACTAGCTGTTCGAATGCAAAGTTAAAAAGAGTAATAGTAACTAGTTCAATTTCGATTCTATTTTCTGATGTGATGATGCGTTTGTTTGTTTGTTTGTTTGTTCTTTTAATGAAGTTTATTTGATTTTTGCGGTTATTTGTTTTTGTCGCAGAGGTAGTGTTGGTGGTGTTGTTGCTGGTGGAAAGGAGGAAAGGGGCGATAAGTGGGTGGAGATTATTTCGTGGGAGCCAAGGTGTTTTGGTCTTATTTCGTCACGGTAATAGAACACAATAAATTGTACAAAATGAGATCAAACAATGCTATCCAATATTATTAACGGACTAGCTTGGTCCGGAACACGTAATACAAGCTTTCTAGACAGAATAATTAAATTACAATGTTAATGAAACGCATCGAATTTCAAGTATTCGATACTGACGTGTCGAATGAGAGTCGATTCGATGCGGTACAATTGTCACCAACTGAAAAGCAATCTGAAAGGTATCGAATTCGATACGTGCTGTAGATGTCGAATTCGATGCGTATCAAGGTATCGAACAGAGATACAATATTTCTGTGCGTGTCGAATTGAGCTTGATTCGATATGGGTCGTATCGAATGAGGATGGTTCGATGCTGACTGTACTAAGCTGGTTCAGTTCACGAAAAGTCCCTTTTGAACACAAGGGGACGGGCTATTTATAGAACCCGTCCCGTGGAGCCCACAATCCAATATAGTAATTCGTATCGAATCACTGTTGTTCGATACACGCATCGAATCCGGCGTATTCGATGCGCTGGTGGGCTGGCCCAGTTGGGAGAGCTTATATCGCTGATTCGATGCGCGCCTCGAATTCTCCCTATTCGATGCGCTTTTGGGCCGGCCCAATAACGTTATATTGGGCCAATCCTAAATTACACCCATCATATAGTCCCCCCAGTTTGGGAGACGATATCAATTTAGGGATCGTCTTCCAAACTTTCTAAAATATAAGTGTACCGATTTGAGATATTTCTAATCATAGTAAAATCGGATCAGCTCAACGTTCTTGTAATAAAAGATAATAAGATGATTTTAGACGCATCGAATATTTTACTATTCGATGCGTCAGCACGCATCGAATTTCAGTTATTCGATGCGGTTATTCGATGCGTCAATATAGCTGGGCCTGGTGGGCCTGTCGTCCCCTATATAAGGGGGTGCTGCCTCGGCGGAATCATTATTCTGCTGTCAGACGCCGCTCTTCAGGTAAGACGCATCGAATCTGCGTCATTCGATGCGTTCCGCATCGAATCATAAGTGATTCGATACGCTCAGTATCGAATTGTAAAAATTCGATGCGTTAAAAAGTTCGCTCCTGCTCACTATGAGCTTATCGTCGCGTTATTCTGATTTGCCGTTTTTACTTTGTGTAGGATACAAGCAACTAAGCAAGACTTTCCTTTATCGAGAATATATTTGAGGTAAAAATATTTTGTTTTTATTGTATCTTATCATTTAGTTTTTAACACGTTCGGTACCGTATATATATGAGTGATATACGAGAGTGTGTAGTGACATATTCGTCCTTAGTCAGTGTCGTGTTTCAAACATATTTCAGTTAACTCTTTATCAAAGATGGTGAGCATTGAGACCCAATCCGGGAGTGATTCGAGTTCAGGTTCTAGCTCCAGTTCGATTAACAAAGAGAATCCCTCAAAAGCACTAGCAGTTCCGACCGCAGGCGATACAGATGTTTGTGACGATATATCTATCGATTCTCCGGCGGATAATAATCCTGCTCCAGAATTGAACCCGACAACTGAGGTTAATAGTAATGAACCTTCGCCCTATAGAGATAACCGTGCTGCGAGCGAGGGTGAGGAAGATGTAGATTACATTAATAAGGAATTTGACGATCATATCGAGGTCCCAGGAATGACCTATGACCAATACGTGTCTCGTCTCCAGCATAATCGTAGGGGATTGCGCGAAAAATTTAATATTCCTGACAAGTATAAAATTGTCATTCCTGGCCCACATGACCGGATGCATAATCCACCACCTGGTCACATCACTGTGTTTGTCGGCCAACTTTTAAACGGATTGCGCTTTCCAATTCCTTATGAACTGAAATGGCTTCTGCGGAAGATAAATGTCGTTCCTGCTCAACTCACGCCAAACTCTTACGGGAGCATGATTGGTTTCATCATAGTGATGAAGGCTCTGGGCGAACGACACAGTCCCAATGAATTCTACGCGCTATTCGAGATTGCAAGACGCGAAGAAGGCTTCTACCATATAAAAGCTCAAACGAATCGAAAGTTTTTAAACGGTGGAGCAACCGGGTACGGAAAGGACTGGAAGAGACGATACTTCTTCATTAAGGAGAGTTATGAAAATGAGTTTTTGGGATTCCGCCGGGAATGGTTCACCGGTACAAGGGTAGCAATTCCCAGTGGGGTTTCCATAACCCTGTGGAATTGCGAGTTCATTCCCACCCTAGTTAGAGAACATCAATTTGATGTTAAGAAACTCGTTGAAAATCGAGTTCTTTCTTTGGCTGGGTTGTCACCAGTGAAGTACAAGGGAAAAATGACCCTTGGTACATATCTGACCTTTTTGATATCCTTGTTTTACGTTTATTATGCATTCTAACGATTTGTCTTTGTTGCAGAAAAATACTTCATGAGTCGACACGCAAGGATGAACCGGGTTCTCGATGCGGATATGGAAAGTTCGCAGACCGAGACTGCGCGTACAATTCCTCCTCCGCGGAAGAGAAAGAGTAAGGGTAAAAAGAAAGTGTCTGAACCCTCAACTGCTACTGCAGCTGTTGCTGCTAGTGCTTTGCCGGTTGACGCTTTTGAGGACTTGCTCGGAAGTAATCCTGAGGATAATCCAGGCGGTGGCGAGGAGTTGGAAAGCAGAGCAACCGAGACTGGCGAGGATGTCGGCAATCTTGTTCATCGTAAAAGACGAAGAGTGCCGCAAAATTTATCGCAGACTGCTGGGGTTGCTGCTACGACTAGCCAAGCTGCCAGGCCAAGTTCCTCTAACCCTCCTGTTGGTGCATCCGGTCCAAGTTACGCGGCTGGACCTAGCCAGGGTCCTCGAGCTCGGGTCGCTGGGTACCAACTATCGGAGGCCGAGACCATCGAGCATCTGAAGGCAATATTGCCTGGTTTGTCCGTCCCTCTTCCGATTTCCAACGAAGAGAGAAAAAGGCTGGAGCGTAATACATTGCATCTGCTGACAGCGGTAATGATGTCTTGTCTGACTTACATTTTCTGTGATTTTGCTCTGCGAACTTTTATCTAATCATTCATGTGTTGTCAGGCGGGCGGCTTCGTGGACGTTATGGCCTCAGCCTTAATGGATTTCAAGGAGAGTGCCAGTAACGCTGATAACTCTGCACTTGAAGCTGCCCTCGATGCCAAAGAAAAAACTTTGCAAACGGCCAAAGAAGCTCGAGAGCAAGCTAAAAAAGTCGAAGAAGATCTTAATCAGCAAATTTCTGCGCTGAAGATGGAGGTTGCTGCAGCCAAAGAGGAAGCTCACAATGCTGACATCAATGGTTACCTTAGAGGCCTGAAAGATGTAAGATATATATTATTCCTAGAATTTGACATCTATTCTCTTATTTTCAATCTTATTAATATCTTTTTATCCTTCTAAAAAGGTTTCCTCCGAGCAATCATTGGAAATTGCTGAAAAGTTCCTTCGGGGCAATACGTTTCAAAAGTTGTGCGCTCGTCGAGATGATCATGTGGCTCGAAATGCTCAAGCTCTTACGGTACATCAGTTCTATACTTCTGGCTATGTTCGTGGCAAATTTGATCCAGAATGGTTAGACTTGTCCCTGGGGCCAGACTTGAAGAAACGTCCACCCCGTCAAACTTCTGAGGCTACAGAAACTGATGAGTTTGCCCCTCTACTGGATAGGGAGGATCTCGTTTTCGGAGGGTTATCACCGTCGTTAGAAATGCCCGAACCATATCCCTCATCAGAAGATGAAGACTGAGACTGGTCGTTATTCAGACTGTTTATTATTTCTGTTTTTATAAACAATTTTCATTTGTTACTTAATTTGTGGGATACTGACTGTTGTCTTTTCTTTCAATTTCTTATCTCAGTCCTTTACTTTATTTTGACAACCTGCTGGTTCATTATTTTTCATCGAAAATTGTTTATCAATATTTTCCGTAGTATCTGCCCTCTACTTCAATGACCTTAGTCATTTTGGGGCGAAATGTTTGTTTCAATTTGTTATTCGTGATTTCCTGAGTTTGTCGCAATATAGCACGTCCCTCCCTTATTTTGTTTTAGGGGTTTATGGTACCTCATGGTATTTTGAGCAGGTTCTTATCCTTTTCGTCTTGAACTTTAGTTGGTATCTCGTGCCTCTTTGGGGTAGAGTCTCCGTTCTGTATGTTGTCTTTGACTTCTAACGGTATCTCATGCCACTTTGGGACAGAGTATCCGTTTTCTTGATTGATTTAGGGATTTTCGGTATCTCTTGCCACTTTGGGGCAGAGTTTCCGTCCATTTGTTGCCTCTGGCTTCTTTCGGTATCACTTGCCACTTTGGGACAAGGTTTCCGTTCTTCCGATTTCTTCGGGAATTTTCGGTATCTCGTGCCACTTTGGGGCAGAGTTTCCGTTCTTCTGATTTCTTCGGGGATTTTCGGTATCTCGTGCCACTTTGGGGCAGAGTTTCCGTTCTTCTGATTTCTTCGGGGATTTTCGGTATCTCGTGCCACTTTGGGGCAGAGTTTCCGTTCTTCTGATTTCTTCGGGGATTTTCGGTATCTCGTGCCACTTTGGGGCAGAGTTTCCGTTCTTCTGATTTCTTCGGGGATTTTCGGTATCTCGTGCCACTTTGGGGCAGAGTTTCCGTTCTTCTGATTTTTTAGACCTGCACTGATTACATTATGCAAAGTATACAGAATTTACGTAAATCAATTAATTCGACATAATCTTCTTGAATAATTCAAAATAGATTATGTAAATTGAACTGAGCTTTGATCACTGCTCATTTGCATGACTTCCAGTGCTGTCCTTCAGATCCAGGATTTGAGGTACCTGTTTTAAGTTCACACATTCTTGTCCCTCATGCGTATTATAGCAGAGAGAACGAATAAAAACGTGTTCAAAATACTCAAAATGCTAAAAATACTTGTAAATTTCAACAGAATATCTATTCAATTTGCTCCATATGCCCCGGAGCCAAGGCTATTGCTGCATTTTCTTCTGGTTGCTGCCGTGTTCGGAGCGAATTTACATAACACTTCCAACCTTCAATGTGATCTGCAATGACTTCTCCTGTGCCAGCAATGGTGGGGAATTTTATCATCTGATGGTAGGTGGATGGTAGCGCTCGAAATGCATTCAAAGCCGGCCTTCCTATGATTCCGTTGTATGCAAAGTGCATGTCAACGATCACATAGTTTTCCAAAATCGTCGTTCTCTTTGGAGCTGTCCCCAATGAAGTTGGGAGCTTGATCATTCCTAGCGGCACTATTGCTGGACCTCCAAAACCATGAAGTGACGTTCTCACCGGTTGTAGTGCCTGGTTGTTCAATCCCATTTTGAGCAACGTAGAGTTGAACAGTATATTTACAGAACTCCCATGATCCACAAGCATTTTGGTGACTCCGAAATTAGCTATATCAACAGTTATTACCAAAGGGCAATTTAAATCTGACATCTGCATAGCTTGTGCACTTAGTTTCCGTAAGTCTGCAGTGGAGAAAATGATCTCTTCGTGTGGCATTTCTTCGATTCTCAGCATATTGGCCATATGAACATAATTATCTGCTTCAATACACCTTGTGATCTTTCTACGGCCGTTGGTAGAATCTGCTCCTCCTGGTCCTCCTGCTATCATATTGATGATGCCCCTCCTGGTGTTTCCATCCTCAATCTGGGGATACTGAAAAATTTGCGGTTCATCGATTGCCCTCTGCTTATCTTTCCTAGGAGATGGAGTTCTCTTACGGTTGGAATTGTTTTCTTGTTCTTGCACCTTCTTGACAAATTCCACCAATTTCCCATCCTTTATCAACCGCTCAATCTCATCCTTTAAATTTATACATTCCTCTGTGTTGTGCCCCTTCTGATTGTGGTACTGGCAGAATTGATTTGAGTACATCGTAGCCTTGGATTCTCTCATCGGTCTGGGATCCTTTAACCATCCTTTTTTCTTTGCTGCCCCAAACACTGCCATAATGTGAGCATTCAATGGGGTGTACCTCCGAGGCGAACTGTCCCTTTTGTAATTTTTGTTCCTGTTGTTGCTGTTGTGGCGATTTTGATCTTCTCTACCTCTCTCCTTATCCCTTACAGCCACATTGCTAGGAACTTTGGTTGCCATCATTTCCTCGAAATGAACCACATCTTGAGCTATCTTGTTTATTGCTTCAACGGTGGTGGGTTTTTGTTTGAGCAACTCACCACCAAACATAGTGTTTGTAGTTGCACGAAAAACTATACTTGCAACCATCTCTCCCGTCGGACTATCAATCCTTAGTAGCTCTGTATTGAAGCGTTTCATGAAGTCCCTCAAACTTTCATTAGCTTCTTGTTTCATCGTGTATAAGTGGGAGTGATCCAAAACTAGTCTAGACTGACTAGAAAACTGATCCTCGAACATCTTTCTCAACTGGGCATAACTCTCAATTTGCCCATGAGGTATTCGATTAAACCAATCAGCAGCCACTTCTGATAAAGTCGTTGCAAATATCCTGGCCTGCATATTGTCCCTGAAACCATAAAGGGATAACTTCCTGTCTAACTGAAAGAGGTGATCTCGGGGATCAGATTTTCCGTTGTATGTTTTTAATTCTGGGATTTTATCTCCTTGTCCTAGAATTTCCGACTCTATCTCCCGGCAAAAAGGACTGCGATTCAAAGAATTGTCCTCCCTTGCCGTTTGAGTCTCGGCTATTGCTTTCCCCTTTTCCAATCTTCCAACGTTCTTTCTTATTGTGTTATGCTTGCCGTGCAAATCAAGACCTTCTGGCTGTCTTTGGTCATCTCTACGCTTTCTTCTCCGCGATTCCTCTCTATGATCCTCTTCCTCATTCCTATCTCTCCTGGAATTACGGCTCTCCGACCGTCTTCCGTCTTCTCTCCTACTTCGTTCAGCAGCACATTCTGCCTTTCTTTCCTTTTGTATCTTCTCATGAGGCCTTTTCGATTGTATCTCTACAGATACCAGCTTCTTTCCTCGCTCTTCATGAATTGATTTCCCTTTGCTGCCCATCCTTTCCGAAGTATGGTTACTTCTTCGGTCGTCTTGCTGTGACTCTTCCTTTTCCTTCCCTTTCTGCTTTCGGATAGCTGAACCTTGCTCTCTCAAATTCTCAGAATACTCAATAGGAGATGGTATCATAGTGGGTAATGCTGTAGGGAGCACCTCAGCCACGACCGCTTTAATCATTGCAAATAATTCACTTTTAAATTTATCTGGAATTGCAGCATTTGTCGCTGAAGCTCCACTCACCTCGGCTTCATTAATGGGTACCTTCTCAGCTTGAGGTCCTTGATTTTCTTTCCTAGCCGGAGTTGGTACCGCCGGTGGTAATGCTGATGGTCCAATTATATCTGGCATAACCCGCTCGGGTGTACCCGATTGTTCTTCTCCCGTATTACCTTCCAGAGCTCTACTCTTAGATCGAGTTATTCTAGTCATACTGCCTATAATGCTAATACAGTTTGTGTTCCCACAGACGGCGCCAATGTTTTGGTCTTATTTCGTCACGGTAATAGAACACAATAAATTGTACAAAATGAGATCAAACAATGCTATCCAATATTATTAACGGACTAGCTTGGTCCGGAACACGTAATACAAGCTTTCTAGACAGAATAATTAAATTACAATGTTAATGAAACGCATCGAATTTCAAGTATTCGATACTGACGTGTCGAATGAGAGTCGATTCGATGCGGTACAATTGTCACCAACTGAAAAGCAATCTGAAAGGTATCGAATTCGATACGTGCTGTAGATGTCGAATTCGATGCGTATCAAGGTATCGAACAGAGATACAATATTTCTGTGCGTGTCGAATTGAGCTTGATTCGATATGGGTCGTATCGAATGAGGATGGTTCGATGCTGACTGTACTAAGCTGGTTCAGTTCACGAAAAGTCCCTTTTGAACACAAGGGGACGGGCTATTTATAGAACCCGTCCCGTGGAGCCCACAATCCAATATAGTAATTCGTATCGAATCACTGTTGTTCGATACACGCATCGAATCCGGCGTATTCGATGCGCTGGTGGGCTGGCCCAGTTGGGAGAGCTTATATCGCTGATTCGATGCGCGCCTCGAATTCTCCCTATTCGATGCGCTTTTGGGCCGGCCCAATAACGTTATATTGGGCCAATCCTAAATTACACCCATCACAAGGGCCTCTGTTTTTCATAATTTCTTGGTAATTTTTTTTATTTTGATTTTTTCGGAGAAAATGTTACGTTGCTTAATTTTAATAAACGTTTATGTTTTGATGCGTCTGGCGCGTGATATTGATGATATATGGGCGACGGTGGGATTTGGAGACCAGACACTTATATAGTTTGTTGTTGGTTTATTGAGGAAACAGACACGAGTGTATGAGACGATATATATATATATACACAGGACAGATTTCTCGTGTGTTGTTGTTAACACTCCATTCTTGATGTAAAATTCTTTTGGACAGTCCAAGGAGGAATGTGAGCACCTGATCAATATTGCTGGGCCACACATGGCAAGGTCAAAAGTTATCAATAGAGCAACTGGGATAGGTGTAGAGACCAGGTATGCCATATCCCAACTCCTTTATTTCATTTCATTGTTCAATAAGTCTTATATTCTTTCTTTCATAAGAATCTAATGATCATGTCATTTTCAAATTCTTTCTGAGATATGAACTTTCGAATATCTTATTGAATCTTCTGAACAAGTTTAGTTGAGTCCCTTATGTTTAGGAACAGGCCAATATAGTCCAGAAGAGTTTTCAGGAATCTTGTCGCCACGAGATCTTAGAGTCGCAATAGGGAAGTACATAACTAGGAATTCGACGAGATATTATGATATCCGAACTGAAGTTCTATATGTTCAATGAGCTTGATATGGTAAATTCTACTTAAAAGATTGTCAATGAGCTCCAGAACCTTTAACAATGGGACTCGCTTCATAGTTTTTCACATTATTTTCTTCATTGTCTTCTCTTAAGTTATTCAGGCAACTACTCAGTTATTTTCTTCTTATCGTATCTTTAGGAAAGAAATCGGGGCATATTCTGTATTTATATTCGATACATCCTTACAGTTTTTTGATGCATTTTTCTTGCAGTGGTCGTACAAGTTCGGGGACATTTCTGAAAAGAGGAACTGATGATATTATCAGGAACATTGAGAAGAGAATTGCAGATTTCACCTGCATCCCAGTAGGTAGATCATTTGATTGCTCCTCCCTTCAGTTTGAGATGAACATTATTTTGATAAGAATATCACACTAATTTCCTCCAAGTATCATACAATTGCTAGTTTTCCATGTGCAAGCATTGAAACATTGATTTTCTTTGCCGGTAAAGTGGGAGTGATTTTTCATCTCATAATTTTTGTATATCTTCCAACTTCTGTTCTGTTTCTTCTGTAAGCTGTTGACACTTTCCCACAATCGTTGTTCCTTAGACTAATGAGAGTCCCCTCGTCTAACTACCTTAATTAGTCCTTCTTCAAAATTCCCAATCACTAGCTCTCTCCCACCCTGCCTCAGCTAAATACAAGAGTGCTCTCCTGGATAGAATTTCTACTTGTTTGTGTTTATGACTCTTAAAAAAGCAGTGTAAACATGTTTTTACATTTTGCTGATACGCTGATCGTATTATTGATTGTCTGGATTGAGGTATCATGTGCTGTTTTTGTGATTCTGGACTCTGGGTTAATCAACTATCTGTAATCTACAGAAAACGGTACAGGTCTTCAGGTCCTCCGTTATGAAGTAGGACAAAAGGTTGATCTTCACTATGATTATTTTAATGATGAATTTAACATGAAGAATGGAGGTCCACGCATTGCTACAGTTCTTATGTATTTGTAAGTTTCTTCCTATAACGTCACTCCAAAAGGCAAATATTCTGCGTTCTTCTGTTAACATTCTCAAGAGTTTCAGAACGGATGTTGAAGAAGGAGGTGAAACTGTATTTCCTGCAGCAAAAGGAAATATTAGTTCCGTGCCTTTGTGTGATAAGTTATCTGCATATGGGAAACTTAACATTCTCTCGAGTTCCAAAACGGATGTTGAAGAAGGAGGTGAAACAGTAATTCCTGCAGCAAAAGGAAATCTTACTTCCGTGCCTTTGTGGGATAAGTTATCTGCATGTGGGAAACGAGGATTTTCTATTAAACCAAAAATGGGTGATGCACTACTTTTCTGGAACATTAAACCTGATGGAACGATGGATCAATTAAGTTTACACGGTTAGTATTGGTTGCGACTAATTATGCATTCTTGTGGTGCTATGTTCTCTTTTTACATCTTGTAAAACTAAAGGATGATTGCATCTACCGTCACTGAGATTTTGTTTAACTACATTAATCTCTCTACAAGGCTTTACTAAATGCAGAGACACATGCTTATGTTTTCTGTAGGTGGCTGTCCTGTTATCAAAGGGAACAAGTGGGCATCGACAAAATGGATGCATCTCCATGAATGTCGGGTCTAGTATACCATATTATAGGTGAGATCCACTTCCAATATGAACTGTACTCGAGTATAATTTGTTACTACGATTGCTTCTTTATTTGTTTTTGTACTTATTGTTTCAGGTTTTTACTCAACCTTCTGACCTCAATCCAGAAAGTTCATTCCTTCTATAATTAATTTTATTTAGAGTCACCGTGTTAGCTCGCAAGATAGTATAGTTCTTACTATTATCCTGGAAACTTTTGTTTTAAGCTTGTTGTCGATGGTAGTTTCTTATTTATCTACAATTCTGCCTGTTCTCTCAAATAGGCGTTACTGCCTTGAACACGAATGCGCGTGCTCGACTCTTTTTTAACTCTATTATATTGAAGTTCATTCAAGGGCTTTTGGCATGACACATTCGTGTTATGATGAATAGGCAAATTACCCCGAGCGTAGTTTTACATGTCGCAAAATACTTGTGCGCAACTCATTGTAACTGGAGTAATTTACCTATTCTTTTTAACAAAGGGTACTGCGTTTATAACACAATGGTAAAATGCTATTAGTTCTTACTTCTTAGTCCCTTGAAACCAATGATTCAGTTGTATTGTTTTATATGGTTTTATTATTAATCCAATAATTCTGATTTTTATAATTGTGGCAGGAGGTCGACAATAGGTTGGGAAACGATGATTTGTGCTCATATACTTGAGGCATCTAATGATATAGTAATATACTTAACATGTTAAGGCGAGTGTCATTTATCTGTAAACGGATCTGGCAAAATTCTATTGAGTTGTAGCTAGTATTGACATAAATTTTGGGGTTTGATTCTGAGAAACAATATAAAGGAATATTGAGTAAAATTATATACATCTAATGGTAACTTTTTTTTTTTTTTTTGATAGATAATGGTAACTTGTATATATACATCTACTATACTATAACAATCGAGTAAAATGCAAAAACCTACATGTGTTATCTTTAATTGGCAAAAAAACTCTTATTTTTATTAGCAAAAATCTCCTTATTTTCTGGTTTAATTAGCACACTACACCCTAACTTGCTTTTTGGCATTGACCAAATGGAAATGTCCGTTTTGGCCTTTTAGGTATATATCAACAATTTTTAGTTTTACTTAATGGTTTTTCATGATTAAATTCTATTTCAAATATATTAATATAAATTTAATTAAAAAATCGTACCAGCACAATTTTTAAGACAAATTTCATACTGTCATTAACTAAAATTACTATATTACTTAGTATCTGATTTGCAACTAAAATTACTATAATATATACTTAATATTTGATTTGCAAATTAGATTTTTTTTTTGTAATTACCGAGTAAATACTTTAATAAAACAGAAAACTAATTAAAAATTAAGAAAGGAAAATCAAACGTCTTCCCCATCTCCTTAAACCATGAACTCCGACTAGATCTACTCAAATATCGGCCGCGGAGGTGGTCGGACGGCGGACCGATCGAACACCAGCCCCAAAGCAAAAGGAAAGCAAAAGGAAAGAGAGCAGATCGGGTTTTATGGGTATTCGTCCTTCTCTCTCTCTCCGTCTTCCGATTGTTCGTTATCTAATACCCGTCGTCTCCTTCCGTAGCTCTCTAGGAATTTCGGCGAGTCTTCCTTCTCTGTTTCGTTAATGGTGTTTTGCTAACTATATAAAAAAAAGGTGTTTTGCTTTTTCTTTTTATTTTTCTTTTTCCCTTTCTTTTTGAACAATTCTTTTTTTTTCTATTTAAGATCTTTTAATCTTAAAAATCAGGGTAAAAATGTAATTTGACATCCAATAATTCAGGCCCACTCTCAAATCCCGCGCGTGTCATGCACCTATGGTTCTTAGGGGGTTTTTGCCTCTCACCAAATAACAAAGAGAGTTTTTTGCTAATAAAAATAACTCTGAAAAGTTTTTGCTAATTAGATTTTTGCTAATTAGAGATAACACAGGGTAGCTTTTGCATTTTACTCCTATAACAATCTAAAAAATACTCCTCGTTAATAATTTGTTTCTATTTTGCCCCTCCAATTTTAAAAATATTAGGATCTTACAAGCAATAGATTTGTGTATATTTATATATAATATATGATTTGAAGTGACAAACCAATGTGTTAACTATTTATATCCAATTTTGCCCCCTCCAAATGAAAAAAATATCATAAAATCTTACAAGCAATAGATTTGTGTACACTTATATAGAGTTATAAGGAAATAGATTTAGTTATAATATATGATTTTAAGTGACAAAGCAATGTTTTTAGTGTATTTAGAAAACGTAATAATATTTTTCGATATAGGGCAAACTAATGTAAACTAAACACCCAATAAGTTAATTTGAAAGTGATAAAAATTGTCCAAATCTTGATTATAAAAATTGTATGGCGTATTAATGATGTCTCTTTATTTTGTGTGCGTATGCATATACAACTTACATGAAGTATCTGTATAATTTTATCGATTAACGTTTAAGCACAATATACGTTTACAATGTATTGGATAGGCTATATACAATTTTATTTACGGTTAAAGCATTCGAGACGGGAAAAAATTGACACAAATGCGAAGAGTACTCAGTGAATTTGTCAACGCTCGATACGTGTTTGACATTGCATCGTGTAATTGTTAGAACTAAAGTACCAACCGCCTCGAATTTCGCTTGACTATGGAAAGATATGCTCATTCACCCTCTTCGAGCCGAGTCAAGAGTGTCCATTCAAAAACATAGCACTAGGATGTTATTTGTCGAATGCAAAGATAAAAGGAGAGACACCGAAATAAGAGTAAAGTTAGAGGACTAAAATCAAATCTGTTCATCTGTAAATAAAGCTCACTCCGATTCATCCATGGTCATCGAGCTCAAATCAAATCCCTAAAATTCAACAAAATTTCAATTTCATTTGAATGATGATGAAGGGGAAGCAGTACTACGGGAGGTCCGCGCCTCGCAAAACGACGTCGTCCACCACGATGGTACTGTCGTTGCTGACAATGCTGACGTTAGCGATCGTGATCCTGTTATCGCTCGGAATCCTCTCGATTCCGAGCGGCATCAGCAGAGGTTCGAAGGAATCGTCCAACGTGCACGATCTCAGCTCAATCGCGCACAATTCGCTCCACTCGTAATAGTAACTAGTTCAATTTCGACTGATGTGATGATGATGCATGTGTATTTTATTGAATGGATCTTATTTGATTTTTGTGGTTATTTCCTTTTGTTTCAGAGGTGGTGGTGGTGGAGGTGGTGGAGAGGAGGAGACTCGAGATAAGTGGGTGGAAATTATTTCGTGGGAGCCAAGGGCTTCTGTTTATCATAATTTCTTGGTAATTTTTCGAATTTCTTGTTATGTCTGATGCGTGATATATATGTCTATATTTGGGGTTTCGAGCACTAAAATTTTTTGTCGATCATACTGAATTGCCATCTCATCTAAAAGCTCAAGTTTGTTGAGAGATTAGAACTTTATATCGTTGTATGTAATTCTCGGCAGACTTAGACACATGTGGAAATTCTCACCATTGAATCCCGATTTCTATGCTGTTTACTATTTGCGTTTTGTTATATTGTTATAGGAGATGTGAGGCTTGGACACTGAGAGCAGCGGGCAGTAGAATTGGCTATGGGATTTGTACTAGGATTTACATTGTAGTTTGTTGTTTGTTGGTTTATTGAGGAAACCAGACACGAGAGTATTAGACATTATATATAGTACTGATTTCTTGTGTGTTGTTGTTAACACATCATTCTTGAATAATGTCCAATTGCTGAGTGCCACGAATACTATATGTGTAATTTTCTTTTGGGCAGTCCAAAGAGGAATGTGAGCACCTGATCAGTATTGCTGGGCCACATATGGCAAAGTCAACTGTTGTCGATAGTGCAACTGGAAAAAGTGTGGACAGCAGGTATGCCATATCCCAACTCCTTCATTTCATTTCACCAGAGGCATTGTTCAATAAGTGCAGCTAAGGTCTTGTATCCTTCTTCGATAAGAATCTGATGATCATGTCATTTTTCAAATTGTTCAGCATTACTTTCTGAGAATTCAATATTTTATTGAATCTTCTAAACAAGTTTAGTTGAGTTCACGCTTATTCAGTATGTTTAGGAACAGGCCTCCAGATTCTAGAGTCGCAATAGGGAAGTACATAATTAGGAATTTGACAACACATTATGATATCTGAACTGAGGTTCTATATGTTCAAGCTACATGTAACTTGTAGATTGTCTTTCTACGATAAGCTTGATATGGTAAATTCTACTTCAAAGATTGTCAATGAGCTCCAGAACCTTTAACACTGGGACTCCCCTCATAGTTATTCGCAGTATTTTCTTCATTGTCTTCTTAAGTTACTCAGTCAACTACTCAGTTAGCACTTGAAAAACCATACATTCCCTAAAATCCACTTTAGACGTTTTCTTCTCATTGTATCTTTAAGAAAGAAAGCTGCTGTGCATATTTTGTATATATATTCGATTCATCCTTACAGTTTTTTGATGCATTTTTCCCGCAGAGTTCGTACAAGTTCGGGGACATTTCTGGAAAGAGGAGGTGATGATATTATTAGGAACATCGAGAAGAGAATTGCAGATTTCACCTTCATCCCAGTAGGTAGATCATTTAATTGCTCCTCCATTCCACCTATGATCTGGTAGATGAATTATTGCTCTACCACAAAACATTTGGAGGGGGGGGGAGGACTTGGTGCATCAGTTAACAGTGGCTAGTGGGTTGTAATATTTTTGAATGCATGGTTGCACTTCAGTTGAGTTGCTTCGTTGACAAGATTTTATCAGTGATACTCGACGTGATTCATTCATGGTTCATATAGCCTACCCCAATTTAATTGGGATTACAGGCTTGGTTGTTGTTGTTGTAGTTGTATATTATTGCGTAGGCTGGCAATAATTACTTCTTGCAAGTCATAAATGATCTTTTCCTGCAAGGAAGCTGGAGGAAATGGATAACATAAATGAAATGAATGTTATTTTGATAGGAATATCACACTAATTTCGTCCAAGTATCGTGCGTATCTCTAGTTTCCCATGTGCATGCATTGAAACTTTGATTTTCATTGCCGGTAAAGTGCCAGTGATTTTTCTTCTCATGATTTTTTAATATCTACCAACGTCTGTTCTGTTGCTTCTGTAAGCTATTGTCCCTTTCCCACAATCTTTGTTCCTTAGATTAATGAGAGTCCCCTAGTCGTCGTCGCACTACCTTAGTCCTTCAAAATCCAGAATCACTAGCTCTCTCCCCTGCCTCAGCTAAATAAAAGAGTGCTCTCCTGGATAGGATTTCTAATTATTTGTGTTTGTATGTCTTAAAAAAGCTGTGTAAGCATATTTTTACATTTTGCTGATACACTGATTGTATTATTGATTGCCTGGATTGAGGTATCATGTGCTGTTCTGGACTCTGGGTTAATCAACTATCTGTAATCAACAGAACACGGTGAAGGTCTTCAGGTCCTCCATTATGAAGTAGGACAAAAGTATGAGCCTCACTATGATTATTTTGCGGATGAATTTAACACGAAGAATGGAGGTCAACGCATTGCTACAGTTCTTATGTACTTGTAAGTTTCTTTCCTATAATGTCACTACAAAAGGCGAATATTTTCCGTTCTTCTGTTAACATTCTTGCGAGTTTCAGAACGGATGTTGAAGAAGGGGGTGAAACTGTATTTCCTGATGCAAAAGGAAACATTAGTTCCGTGCCTTGGTGGAATGAGTTGTCTGAATGTGGGAAACATGGACTTTCTATTAAACCAAAAATGGGTGATGCACTACTCTTCTGGAGCATGAAACCTGATGGAACTGTGGATCCATCAAGTTTACACGGTTAGTATTGGTTGTGACTAATTATGCATTCTTGTGGTGCTATTTTCTCTAGTTGTACTGTCTATGTTCTCTAGTTGTACTGTCTGTGTTCACTTTTTACATATTGCATCTACAGTAACTAAGATTTTGTCTAATTGCATATTCTCTCCATAAGGTTTTAAAAACAGGGAGTCTATCTGTAATGCTGTACTTAGACCAAATCTCATGGAGTGTTACTCTAATGATGCCTCAAACTACACATGCTTATGTTTTTTGTAGGTGGCTGTCCTGTTATCCAAGGGAACAAGTGGTCGTCTACAAAATGGATGCGCGTCCATGAATATCGTGTCTAGTATACCATACTATAGGTGAGATCCACTTCCGATATGAACTGTACTAGAGTATAATCTGTTTTTACCTCTCTCTTTATCCCTTTCTAAACAAACGATTGCTTCTTTATTCGTTTTTGTACTAATTGTTTTCCATTTTCACCAACCTTCTGAGCTTAATCCAGAAAGCAGTTCATTTCTTCTATAACTAATATTATCTTAATTTACTAAATGCATCAAGAATAAAAGTATTTTTGCTGACTTTACCATGTATGCTATATATTTAGCATAGTAACAAAGGATCTTGTGTTAGCTATCAAGATGGTATATTTCTTGTCGTTTTTTACTATTATCCTGGCTTTGGTTTTAAGCTTGCTGTTGAAGTTCTAATTTCTTATTTATCTCCAATTCAGCCAGTTTTTTCATTTAAGGGTTTTTAGCACATCACCATTGTGGTATGGGTGAATAGGCAAATTACCCTCTGTATATTTTTACACGTTGCAATAAATTTGTGTGGAAGTTGTTAATACTGGGTATTTGTTATATCTTTTATCATGACGTAAATACACGTGGTAATTTGCCTATTTTCTTAACAAAGGGGTAATGCGTTTATAACACAATGGTAAAATGATATTAGCTCTTTACACAATTATCTCAACCCCTTGAAACCAAAGATTCAAGTGTGTTGTTTATATGGTGTTATTATTGATCAAATGATCTAACATTTATAATAATTGTGGCAGGGCCGACAGTATGCTGGGAAGAGATGATTGTGCATATGTGCTCAATCTCGTGATACACAAATATACTTAACCTGTTACAGTGAGTGTTATTTATCTGTAAACGGATCTAGGCAAACTTTATAGAAAATTCTATCTGAGTTACAGTATTAACATGAATTTTGGGGCAAGATTCTGAGAAATAATATATAGAGGAATTGATTTGTGAATTAAGGATGCAGTTGATCAACCACTTCATGTAGTCGTTTTATACGAAAATTTCTAACTCTATCTAAGCTGTGGATCAAAGTCTTGATTTCGGAATACGTTATGGTTCGTCAAATATTAGATTCTTTTTTGTAATATTTTAAGATTTTTGTGGCATTCTTCAATAAATTCATAAGAATTGTAGTTGGAATGAACATGGGCTTAATTGTATCTCTCGTTTTGCGGAGTCATAAATAAAATAAGTTTCAATAATTTTCGAGTAAATGCATATTATATAATTGATTTTCAGGCAAATGAGTAATTTGACCAAAAAAAAAATTTAATTTCTCCTTGTGAAACTGTTTTCCCTTCTACTTTCTTCGTTTCCATAAAGGTGTATAAAATTGTAAGGCACAAGAGTAAAGTTGAGAAGAAATACCTTAACTTGTCCTCTTAGCACTCTTGGTACCTTATTAACTTGTTCAGGTTCGCAAATGGTACCTCAAGTTTGCATTTCTCCTCGAAAGGAGTACCCCCGTAGCAAAGTTGCACAATCGCGGCCGGAAATATACACACGGACCACTGTTAATCTCATAATTGGGGATTGTGACCATTTGTTTGACAAGTAAACCCGATATTAATCAACTAAAACAAATAAAATAAAATAAATAAATAAACCTACTCTATTCCGCCCATCGTCACAACTCTCCCGCCCATTGAAGCTCTAAAACGCTCATTCTAATCAACGGAGGTCCACGTGTGCACGTGGTACCCCTTTTGAGGAGTAATGCAAGCTTAGGGTACCATTTGCAAGGATTGTCAAGTTAAGATACCAAGTCTGTTTAGAGGACAAGTTAAAGTATCAACGTAGATTTTTTCCCGATAAAGTTTATGTTCTTCTTTTGTAATAAACAGAAGCGTCCTTAAGTTACATCAGATACTAAAATAAAAAGTAAAGAGGGGGTGGGGGGCTAAAAAATGTGTAAGTGTAACTGCATAAAGTAAGATAATTTTAAAAGATAAATAGGAAAAAAGGTAAGAGCAATACTACTAACTTTTTGACCTTCAACATAATATAATAATTAAACGTCGATGGGAGTACGGTTGCACTTACGTTACACAGGTTCAGTTGGAGGTGTTTTACGATTAATTGGATGTGGGGATTCACCAAAAAACTTACATCCTCCACTGCGAACGACGTTGTATTGGAATCACAACGTGGCCTGGAGTTAGCTTGGGAGAGAAGAATTCCGTAACTCGAAGTTGAGATCGACTCGTAATAGTTGATCGAGATGATTTCGCGTAAAGGAGAGGTATTGCAACCGTATAATGATCTGATAAAGATCGCGGAAGATTGATTAGACTTTCGTGGTAGCTAAAATTGAAACGGATTCCACGAATGGTGAAAAGAGTGGCAGATAACTTATCTAAGTCAACGTTTAGGAAACGAGAGGTATTTTGAGATACCCTTCCCCCAAAGTTATAAACTTTTTTTACGTTTAGATATAATCTAAGGACCGAGTTGTTCTTCTTCTACAAAAAAAAAAGTAAAATAATAAAACAATATGATATGTTATTGAGTATTCGATTTAAGATTAGAAGTCAAAAAGTATTCAACAAAAAAAAAAGTCAAAAAGTCTATAATCAGGCATATGTAAATGCAAATTTTGCTGCCCATTACCTTACTAAATGGGCAGACTTTTCCGCTTGAGAAAGTTTTGTTTCGAACGAGAGGCTTCCTATCACTTGTTTAGTCGATGGCGGTTGTCCCATTTTTGATTGTTTAAACTCGTTCTTTAATTAATCATATTCATTTACTTATATAAAAAAAAAAAAAAAAAACTTAACCATAGAGAAGGGTAAAAGTGACCTTTGACGAAATCTTGCTCTGGTGCACGCGAAATCACTCTGGCATTTTCCTTAACTATATATAATACGGTACGAACCCACCATTCATTTCAAACAAAGATTCTTCACATCGCAATTAGGGTTTCCCTCTTCTCATTTTTCGCTCGATAATGGTGAGAAAACTCCCAATCTCTTATTTATTTTCAATATTTTCCGTTTGATTGAGTAATTAATACTATTAGGTGTTTTCAATTTCGTTTTGCAGGCTGAATCTCCTCGCGGCAAACGGTTAAAATTTTCAAATCCCTAATTTTCGCTTTGTTCTGCTTTTTAAGGGTTTTGTTATTGTGTGTAGTTCGTTTATTTTGCTGTTGGGGCTTCTGGTGTTACTTACTATTGAATGCATGTTGTCTTCTTTATCCTCGAATGCATGTCGAAATAGCTGAGCTGGGGTTTTAATTGAGGGGATTGGGTGATAGTTTAGTTTTATTTTAAATCTGTGCTTATTAGGATCTGTCGTCAGCTTAATCGTTGAATGTATGTTTATTTCTGGCAAGAATTGAGTTGGGCTTAGTTGTGTTGCTGGAAATGTTGATGATCGGTGGGTATGGTCTTTGATATAGCCATGCTATTTGGTTATTAAGGATTTTTAAGTGTTATATAATTCTGAGTTCATTTTAACTGCCGACGATTAGGTGGGTGGGGTTTTAGTCGTTGCTCAAATGGCCTATATCCGGTGGGTTCTCGCTGTTTCATAATTTTGTTAGCTGTGCCTTTTGGTTTTGGGGGTTCTGATTCCTTATATGTTATTGAGTCCATGGTAACTTCGATGGTAGTAGTCTGTCATAGCTATGCTGTTTGGTTTCAAGGGTTTTGATCCCTTATTTAAGTCATGCGTGAAACTATTCTGTAAAGTTTTGGCCGTAGAGGCTGTACTTGGGAGTTGGATACTGGAATTCCTACTTGACCATGTAACCTCCGTTTTTACTTGCAAACATGATTCCTTCATGGTAATAGAACAAAGAGGCTGCATGTAGTAGTGCACGACTTTTATTCATCAACATCTATACACCATCGACTGGCGGCATATGATGGTATAGATGAATAGAATTTTTGTAAAGATTGGTACTCCCAGTGTACATGTTTGTATCTCAGTATTTTGTGGAACATCAGCGATATCCTTAAAAAACTACGTAAATTATGGTCATATGTTTGTTCTCTATTTAACTTTTTAGAATGAAAAATTGTATGCATAATTGAAGTGGACTACAAACTATGGTGAGGGCTTGTAAACTTTGTTGTAACTTTCTTCCAGTTGAGGAACATGTTGGATGTTCTTTTTAATTTTTTTTTGTGTTGTAGATAATACGAGAAGCAATGTTTGTGTCATGATGTAATTATGGTGCATTTTAATTTATATATTCTTATTTTGTCTACTTTGATGCTATGTATAGACCCAAAGTATAAAAATTGGTCTAAGCTTGAGATGAAAAATGCCATAAAAGTTACGTGCACTCTTATCCCTTGAGCACAACTAATACTTGCCTTTGTTTTCTTATGTATTATTGTGATCAACCCCGTTTTGTTTAGCATTTTATTTTCCATGAATTTTTATATATTCTGCAGTATGTAGATAGGGTTTGAGCCTCAGTTTGGAGGTGTATGCCTGGCTATGTGTTATGTATCGTGTGAATCCACTCTTTTTCCTAGTTGTAGTTGTTATGATTGTGTGATGTCTTATACATTACTGGGTTGACTCTTAACCGTGTAGATTTGTTTTTGTAATTGTGGATGTATTTTTTGCTGTGCTGGATCTTATAGCTTAACACAATTTGTACTGATGTTAAACTTTACGTTATGTTTATTTCTTGTTCCTTAAGATTTTTTGGTATCTGAATCTTTGCCTTTCTCTTCATATTATATTTAGGTATGCACGGTCTCCCTCTCCATGGGAAGAGAATTCAAGGTCCAGGTCCAAATCCAGGTCTCGATCTAGATCTTGGTCAAGGCCAAGAGCTGTATCAAGGTCCAGATCAGCGTCAAGAGAACGCGGGAGGTTTGTTTCATACATCCTTTGATTTTCTGACTTTGCACCTGCTGGGGCTATTTTGTTTGGGTATTCGATAATGTTTGTCTTCGACACGCCAAGCAGGCCTGCCAACAGGACTGAGGTTGTTAATCCTGGAAATGCTCTCTATGTGACTGGATTATCTACAAGGGTCACCGAAAGAGAACTTGAAGATCATTTCTCGAAGGAAGGAAAGGTTTGTTCTTATCTTCTCATATTACATAGTTGAGTCCATGTTATTTCGGCGTAATTGTTGGTAAAGTGGGTTTTTGGTTTTTGAGTTTGATTAATCAAAATATTGCACGTCTTATTATTAAGGCTTAAAGCTTTTTCCATCAAATTCGTAGATTGGTGATTCCATAATCTTATAAAAAGCAGTAATTCTAATTTTACCCTTTCAATGGTTTAATGTAATAAATAATGATTTGTAGTGTGAATTTTCATTTTCAGCCTATTATGGATAATTTTTCACTCTTTTGTATCATTTATGCATTTTTTCCTCCTAACTCACAGGTGAAATCAGTATTTTTGGTGGTGGAACCACGATCCCGCATCTCTCGTGGTTTTGCTTTTCTAACTATGGAGACTGTTGAGGATGCCGAGCGCTGTATTAAGCACCTTGATCAATCTGTTCTTGAAGGCCGGTACATTACTGTTGAGAGGGTAAGATACTTGTATACTAGGTGACATCTGTCACATAGATTGTACATCATTATGTTTGACCTGGAGGCTTTCTGGTTATATTCAGAAGACATTGCATCAGCTATGTTGGCAGAAATCAAAGATGAACAGTCCACTCACTGCAACAAGCTAAAACAGCTTTTCACTTGCATCTGATCAACTAAATAGCAATCTATAGTGCCCAACAACTATACAACTTCAGCAAATAGTCTCAACTCTCAACTAATCAAGGGTCTTTATCAACATTGTAATCAGGCTTTATGGTATTCAATACACCATTGGTTTTTATACTCTCTCCTTTTTCTTATTGATTGGATCTGATATAGTAATAGCTGTAGATGATACAGTTTCTTAGTCAACTTATCTGCTGTGTGTCAGTTAGGACCAATAGGGGACATAGTTGTGATTTATCCATCTTGAGGTTTGTGAATCTGTTTTTTATGGTCATTCTTGGCATGCATTATAATTGAGTGAAAGGAGTATTCTTTTAGCTTTAAACTATTCTTCTATTAGTTTATGCGAATTTCATTTTTTTAGTCTCGGAGGAAACGGGCAAGGACTCCCACTCCTGGTCATTATCTGGGTCTCAAAAGCACTCGGGGTGACAGTGAGTTCATATTTTCTTTCTCAACTTTCTCGTTTTTCGATATAATGATATACTGAAGACTAATTCAAGTTTTGGGGTAAAAAAAGGCTTTCGTGGTGACCGCGGTGGAGATCGTGGTGGTGATCGCGGTGGTGATCGTGGTGGTGACCGTGGTAGGTATCGTGGGGGTTCAAGCCGTGATGATTATGGGTATAGGAGACCATCTCCCAGACGCTCTCCCTACCGGGGTGGACGTGATTACTCTCCTCCTAGGCATTCATCAAGAAGGGGCAGGTCTAGGTCATATTCTCCTAGACGAAGTGATGAAAGGGGCTATGCACGTGGCCCTAGGTGAAAGATGTTTTCATTACAAAGCTGCTCGTTCATCTTTTGTCTGAATATCAAGAATGGTTGTGTACAAGATATTGAAACTCAGTGTTTGCTGTGTGCGCTGTACTAGGTAAAATTCGGCATTGTGCCAAATGCAGAATGTTTTGCAAAGGAGAATGAAAGTGATGGAGATTTTTGATGTTATCTTGGTTGATTAGTAGTTACTCTCTACAACTTTTGGTGTTCCTTTGATATAAATCTTGTCCCTTTCATTGTCATTATAGCTTTCTCCATGATTACTGTGTCCTTTGATAGTGAGTCATTACGAGTGTTTGATAATCAAAATGAGACATTTCTAGTTTCTGTATATTTGCCTTTTGATTCCCTCCAGTTAAAAGATCCGGTGTCCTGTCTTTCACTTAATTGAAAAGAAAGGTTATCGAATATGTGGTATAATTGTGGACATCTTCTAAGTATGCAAAATAATAAGCTTAAGGTTCACTTAAAAGTTTCACGTTCTCTGATTCTAGTAACTCTAAACAACTCCATAGTAATGTTGAAGGGAAAAAATGGTTTGTTGATGTGTTGTAGAGTCGGGAAGATAAGTTATTTTATGCAACTCTAAACAACTCCATAGTAATGTTGAAGGGAAAAAATGGTTTGTTGATGTGTTGTAGAGTCGGGAAGATAAGTTATTTTATGCATCTGTTAAATTGTTCGCGTTGTACAAACTACAAGTTTGATTGAAGGGGCTGTGTACCCTTGTGTTTTAAGCAAAATCGTTGAAACAAGATAAGCACCTACTTAACAAAATTGACATTGTTGGTTTTAGTGCGACTGCAAGCCTTCTCAAACAATGAGACATAAAAATTGGAAACTATGTATAAATTACGACATTCCAATGTTTCCAATTTCACAGAACTTACGACATTATTGTGCTAAACGACCTTTTCAATCACTCTAACTCAATATGAATAGAATTAATACAGCAAATCGAATCGGATGACTCAAAATCGAACTCTATATTCGGTTTACACAAACTTTCCCTCATTTATGAAATGCAAAGTTGAGTACATCAAAACCAGCCAGACCTTAATATTTGTGAATAAGATTCTTCCATGCATCCTTGTTCTTGGAATAGTACTCGATTTCAGCCTGCAATATAAGTATTGTTAACTCCCTGTATATATATTCATATACAGGTAAAACATGACTAGATACATCAAGGGATATATAGATTATCTATCATTCAGCATCAATTAAATTTGTATTAATCAGTAATTAGTACCTTTCTAACCCCTTTGGCAGCAGTCCACAGCTTTTCACCAATTAAATCTCTAATAACATTGTCTTTCTCAAGAGCCCCTAACGATTCAGAGAGCGACGTGGGTAGCCTTTGCAATTTATCTTTGAAATTATCAGGATTATCATCTGTCAAGAAAAAAATTAATGATAAGACCATTTAAAAAAGTTGCATGTTACAAACATCGTATAACAAATCATATTAACTTACAAAGATGATATTAACGTTTCTTAGAGACGACTTAAAAAGTCTTACCAATTGGCTCAGGCAGACTAGAATGATTGCGAAGGCCATCAATCCCAGAAGCGAGTATGGCAGCCAGGCCGAGATAAGGATTTGCGCAGCCGTCAAATGCCTTTATCTCAAAGTTGCTGGCAGAGCCCTCTCCGGGTGAGGTAGCAGTTCTCAAAGGAGCTTCTCTGTTTTCTATTCCCCAGCACAAGTATGCCCCGCTCCACATGTTCGGTTGTACACGATCATAACTAGCAACGACCATGAAAACATGATGATCGTAAATGAGAACTCAAATTCACGTAATTATAGAAAAAAGCCGCAATGGGAATGGAGAAAATTAGCTATAAAATGAAACAAAAAACTAGGAAACACAATCACTGGAGTTGTTTATGCGTGAAGGAAAAAAGAATGATTGTATAGGAGAAAGAGCACTTAAGCATCATCTGGAGCAAAGTACGAAGGTATATAGCGTAAAATTCGCACATCCTATATCCAGTATAATTTGCTGCGTGCCATTTACCATTTAAAAAATTACAATTTGCGCTCTCTGACCTCACATAATCTGTGTAAAGGACTTCTCATCAACTTTATAGCAGAAATAATTAGTAAAATTATTACCTATTTGGAACCGGTGCTGTAAATGCCAAAATCGCAGGAAGGTGATTGAACACTCCTGCCATGAACTCCTCTCCCCTTTTGGATATTCCATATTGAGTTGTTGTTCCACTGCTTGCCCCATATACATTTTTTCCATTCTCCGACAAACTGATGTGCACATGAGATCCAGAACCTAAATCATCCAGCGAGAACCTGAAAAAAGGAGGGGCATTATTCATACAAACACTTGGGATCCTCATATTACAAAATACATAGTGCTGAAAAAGGGGTACAAAGCGTCAAAGTTCTCAAACTATACCACATTTTGCAATGTGTCGATTTTAGTTTAAAAAGTCGCAATCTGTCTCCTAACTCTTTAAATTCTTTTAAGATTTTACGTTTTTTAATTAAGTTTCTACATCTTCCTGCTAGAATTTTTGATCCAATCAATGGATCGATCAAGAGGCTAATCTCTTTTTTTTTTCTTTGGGCCGGTAAATTTCCTTGAATCTGAAAGCGATGGCAGCTTAACCTGCCTGTCCGCGGAATATGTGTAATACCCCAAGCTGACTTCTCAATGGAACATTTTGGCCAGAATGCTAGTTTTTGTCAAAATATGAAGACTTATCTCGATTAGTCCCTAATTTCAATAAGAGTCATTTTTTTTCTTACTTGGGCACGAAAGTTGCCAGCAATCCATGTTTCCGCGCCACAGCCCTAACGGTCTCACGAGTGAAAGCTAAGTGGTCAGCAGCTTTTTCACAGGTTGTATAACCCAAAACAACTTCAAATTGCCCATTTCCAGCTTCTGCATGTGACTACAAAAAAAATCCAAAAATAACATAGAATGTTATCAAATCAATTCATACTATTGGCAAAACAAGTAATCATGGAGTAGATTAAAAAAAACAAACAAACTAGGATTACATGAAAATATATAACTTAAATTAAGAAACCGTGAACTAGGATGATTCAAAAATGTATTACCTGTTCGACTACAATATTCATGGACAGAAGAGAAGCTACAATTTCGCTAATTACAGGAGACGCAGCATCGTACGCTGATGAGGAGCAGTAAGGCGTGAAATCAATTGGCACCCATTGTTCTTTTCCGTCACTGCCACAGTCGACAAGATATGGTTAACTGAGACATGAAAGATAAAGTCAAGTTTTACAATGAAGTCAAATTCAGACAGCGGTACATACACCATAACACTCTTTAACAAATAAAACTCGTTCTCAAAGCCAGCGTTCATTACCTGCAAAATCGGAAAAAATTCCATAAGAAAATGGATGCTTTATCGCAATTTTAGATCAGTCGAGTAAACGAGATAACATGTACCAAGTTGAATTCATCTTTTAGAACTTTTGTAACTCTTCGTAAAGCTTCTCTGGGACAATACTCCCACGGGGTTCCGGGTTTAAGCTGCATGTCAGCCAGAACAATTTCCTGATCTCTTGCCCTGCATCATAGAGCATTTTAAGTACATCAGCCTAATATTTTTATTCAAAGTGGAACATACTTTCTTTTATTTGTGTGCAATTACGAATAGATAAAGTTGGTAGCGCGAGTATACCAAAAAATGAGGGCAAATGGTAGGATTTTGACGATACTGAATTGTTATCTCATCTAAAAGCTCAAGCTTGTTTAGACGATTACCTTTATTAATCTAATATATATTTTACGACTGAACTTTCTACAGACTGGAAATCATTTTGCTAAATACACTTAACACATGGCATGTTTGGAATCAATGAAACAGCAGTGGGATCTAAACTCACGACCTCTTCTCTTGCTTTAGCTCGATAACTTTATAAATTTTGTTGTCTAATCTCTGATGTCATCTAAAATTTCAAGTTTTGTAGACACAATTGTCCTCTTACAAATTTTTATCTGTGTATGTCTTCCGACAAACCCATTGTTTGCATATTGTTTCGACCGACCACATTATATTTTGTACTAAATCGTTAGGATTTGAGCTTAAGAGCTTTTCTCTGGCCTGAACTCGGTGACTTACTGAGTTGTCTTCGCATTCATATAACATGTTAAATTGGCATCTAATCTGAAAGCTCAAGTTTGTAAGGGACTGTCATCTACAAATATATTTTTCAACAAACCGCTCAGTAAGTGTTTTCGTTACATCTAAAAGCTAAAATTCGTACAGAGGATTGACATATATTAATTCCACGCGCGATGAAACACATAATGTGTTTTAACTAAAGAAACTTACCATGGAATAATGGTTTTAGTTGATAGATCAGGAATCAGTCTAATCTCTCCCACTCCAGTTAGTTTACTCTCATCAGCAGGACTATCCGCGTGTGAAGTCATTCCCATTGATGCACAACATAAACCAACGCCACTCGTTGTAATAACTTCATCGAAACGCCTTTTAGGAATAACCTGATAAACAAATAAAATTTGGGGTTGCCAAAAATACAATCAAACTAATTGTTGCAACTACCATGGATCAAAAGTCTACGTAATTATAGTCATTTTGTCTTTTAACTGTTAACAATTTATGTAATTTTTTTTATACCATAGAGAAGTAATGTTCCCTGTTACACACATAACACAATGAAGTAATTTTTGGAAGTAATGTGTCTATTACAGAAGGCTTACACGACATCTATGCTGTCCAGAAGTGTCGACCCACAAAATGCGAACACATGTGATTTCTTGAACTTCTAAAGAATTTGAAGCATTTTTAATTTTGTACAATTGTTTGCCATTTTCGAAAAATATGTCTTTAGCAGCTTCAAGAGCTTCTTCAATTGAAAGATCTCCATCAATGCATGCATCCCGTAGCACTGAAACTACGATCTCACGTGCTTTCTTTGCACCTGTAAATTAAGGAAACAACTTATATATTGAGGTACTATACATGAAAAAACAAAAGAACGAATAATGGTTACTCTAGCTTTCGTGCAACTGATGCATTGATGACGTGTTGTTTATATTTTCTGAATTAAAACAGATAAATTCACAGCGTCGCATTCCAATCATATATGCATTTACCCAAGACCGAATTGACAAATTCACCTCATGATGGTCGTAATCATATACGCATTTATATTTCTTTTTTGTATGTGGTCGTAATCTTTCTAATGGTCATAATACTTTAGCTAGCTGTCTTATTAGTTGATCACTTCATTTGATTTTTCTTCGGCGAACCACTTCATATTATATAGCAACTTAAGGTATATAACGTTCGGTTCATTAATGCTTCTGTTTTCCATGAACAAATCAAATAAAAATTTAATTAAACATGTATTTTATTTCCTATCAAAATATCTTATTAAATAAATGTATTTTTCTTTGAATTTGTCTGACGTGCAGCATGCGGCACAGCAAGTCCCTCTCCCAGAAGAATGGGCCCCACAAACTTCGTATTCTTCTCCAGTGTCACAAAACCATTTCATGAAATTCTGCACCTGACTTAAATACTATATAAACAAGTATGGGTTCATTAAGGCAAATAAAAGAGACGGTTCCCCTTTTTTAAGTCTTATCATTTTTAATAGACTTTGTCTTTTTCTTTTTTGAATATATTAATAGACTTTGTCTAAAACGAGGATATTAGGAACATGCATAAAAGATTGTGTTGATCTGGCAGATCTTCTTTCAAAAGTTTAAATATTCCTTTTAAAGATTCGCATTATAGGCATTCTTTTCATAAAGTCAAGGACAGAAACGAGGTAATTGAAAACATTACCCTGCAAAATCCATCAAAAAAAAAAAAACATTACCCTGCATTATTTTTAATTATCAAAGAACCCAATGTATTACTTTTATTAGCAAATAGTCCCCTAAATCTAAAGTATATCTATGACAACTGTAACGATAACTAGCAAATTTTATGCATTATAATATTTTATCAAAAATAAATTTATTATAGCCGTTATAAACTTACGAATTTTTTAGACTTCTTTGAAATTGTATAATCATAAAGTATAATTCAATTCGTAATTATGTTTTTAATGATCTCAAACTAACACCTTCTTAAGAAAAAAAATGATTAAAACATACACATATAATTCAGTTTAAACAACGTTAACTATGTGTTTCTAATAAATGTAATAAAGATCAAGTTTTGTAATAAGTTTCAGTACATGCAGACTAATTATGTAAAAGTAACACAGAGAGCTATTTGTCAAATTAGACATAACACATGGGGTGGGTAGTTTGTTCAATTTACTCCATCCTGCAGAAATCCACGAAGCAAAGGTTTCATTTCCAGTTTCCAGAATGAACTTCAACAGTTATTTTGCAACCATTTTAATGAACCATCACATTACGGAGAAAGCATATTGTAAGCTCACATCCCCTTAACCAGTTTAAGTCGAACAATCGAGTCGATGCACTAAAAATCTTAAACTTCGGGTTTGAGATTGATTACTCATGATGACTCTAATATCACTTGTTGAAATTAATCTAAACACATAGATGAGACAAAATTACAAATGCAAGATCGCCATATGTTAAACTATATTATGCAATCGAATAAAGTTATGTTAAAGTAAATATACATACCAGGATTCATAGCTTTGTAATGGAGTTAGTTAAAGAGGTTGTGTATACACCTCAAGTCTCCCACCGATGTGATAATGAGAGACAGCACACCTGTTTAGGCCTTTTCTTCTGGACTTATAGCTACTATATGGTATCTATTGATTTTATACGTATTTATATTAATATACGTATATATATATATTATATTATATATAATATATATAGAAAAGTAAGTAAGTGAAATTTATAGCCCATATCAATATATCAATATATATTACAACATAAGACATATATACATACATATATATATATATATATATTATATTATATATAAAGTAAGTAAGTGAGGGGAAAATTAGACCCTGGTGGTACCACCCTTATACCCTATATTCTTGCATTTTCTTGCATTTAAAAAAAATAAAAAAATGCAAGAAAAAGGGTATTAAGGTGGTGTTTGCAAACTCTTAAAAAAAGTTATAACCAGCTTTTTATTTGAACAAGTAATTTTGGGGTGTTTGCAAATCTAGCTTTTTCGGTTACAAAACTTTTTTTAAGCTAAAAAGGCTCACAATCTTCAAGAGCTGATGTGGGGGTGCTTTTGGCTTAACTAAAAATTGTAAACTTCTACTTTTTCACTAGAGTTTGCAAACACCACCTAAGGGTTGTACCACCAAAGTCGATTCGACCGGTTTATAGCCCACCTTATTTGACTATATATTAATGGTTTCCCTTTCAATCTTCATTATCTGGTGCAGTTTGTTTCTCAAAGTTTAATAAATAATCTTTTTGGGCCCATAACTTTATTCTTCTCTCTCCCAAATCTTACTCCATTATTTTTCAATAAACGGGTGATGGAATAATGGAGGAAGTGAATTATTAAAGGGATGGAAATTACTATACTATATTGTCACTCATTTATTTTACTTTTTCGTTCTTCATAAAATTGTTGTTTTATATTAATAAATGGTGTTTGCCATTATTTTTAAGAAGACAGACCATTTTCTTTCAATTTGCCCTTATGCCGTCCTATTATTACATGATGACGACACTTTCAATTGTATGGCTGTTGTAACTTGTATGTATGGCTGTTGTATGGAGCACTCCTAGAGGGCTAGTTTCGTTGCGGTGACAACTAATTCCAACTAATTGTTTGGTAATTTACCTAATGCAATTGTCAACTAATACTCAGTTAATTAATGTAGTTAGGTTGCTAAATGCTAACTAATGTAAGCTTATTTGCTCTATTATTCATTTCCAGTTTGGTTTAGATTTGAAAAACTCAGTTATGGGTCGATTATCATTAATATTATGTTTCGATGGACAAACAATATATATCCTATATGAATCTAAATGCTAATATTGTCCCTCAAAATCAACGAAAAAATGCATATTTTTTTATAAAAAAATGGTGATTACATGTATATTTAGTTTCAGTAGCCACTTCAACCAAACTAGCCCAAAAGTAGATAAATTATCTACTTACATAATTCCAATGCATGTGACGACTCATTGTCACGTTGGAACCCGTTCCAATAATGTGCTCTGATAATTATCATCACATTGGATACTACTACTTCTATATGTAGGCATTTTATCAAACGTCCCCAATGTTTATTATTAATCATGCACCGAGGTCCACGGTAAGGTAAGGGAGAAAATTGCAAAAAATATTCCGTGTTACTGAGGTGGTGTTTGCAAACTCTAGTGGAAAAGTAGAAGTTCACAATTTTTAGTTAAGCCAAAAGCACCCCCACACCAGCTTGAAGATTGTGAGCTTTTTTAGCTTAAAAAAAGTTTTGTAACCAAAAAAGCTAGATTTGCAAACACCCCAAAATCACTTGTTCAAATAAAAAGCTGATTATAACTTTTTAAGAGTTTGCAAACACCACCTGAATGCCAAAAATAACATGTTCTATTTTACTAACATTTAGCCCACCGTGATAGTGAAAGAAATCAGCAAAAAACCCGTACTACAATTTTGTCGGCAATTACTGAAACTGACCATTTTTCTTCTACTAAAACTCCTACTTATTTCATGCATATAAGTAATGTTGCTAAAATTAAATAGGGATAAAAGCATCAAGCCCCTAATTATGTACGTTTTTGTGAATTGCACCCTAAACAAATTGAATAAGTATTTTGTCCCTTAAACGATGCACGTCTGCTCGATTTGCTATTTTAACAGATTTCTGATCATTTTTGGCCCGAATATTCTCCCTATCCGACCCATGTGTTATACTAGATGTATTATGCTAGTTGATGACAAAAAAGTTGGGAAAAAACACCTCGAACGGGGCATTCCGGCAAAAAATGGGCATAAATGCGATTTGTCACTTCAGTGTATTTTTGGCCATTTTTGGCCGGAATATTCCCCCTTACCCGACTCATATGTGTTGTACTAGATGTATTTTGGTAGTTGATGACAAAAAGTAAGCAAAAAAATACCTCGAACGGGGAATATTCCGGCAAAAAATGGGCGAAAATCCACTGAATGGACAAATATAACAGACGTGCATAGTTTAGAGGACAAAACGCTTATTAAATTTATTTAGATTGCAAGTCGCAAAAACGTGCATAGTACATGGAATTGATGCTTTTATCCCAATTAAATATTATGAAGAAACTTTTCATCAAAGATGTACTTTTCCAATTTCTAAAAACGAAAATATGCTACTGGTTAGCTTTAAACTCAAACTACAATTCACTAATGTACAAAATCACTTTAAAATTATAAAATATACCAACTTATATAAGTATACAAAAAGATCGATCTACGTATACATAATTACCTTTATATTTTTTTTTGATACGACATAATTACCTTTATATGTTCTATGCATATTCAGTCGAAATCAACCGAAACTTGAAATTAAACAGGTAAAAATCATAAATAATGATAAAATTATGTATCGATATTGTTATTATTTTCCAACTGTCATTTGCATAGAGATTACAATTTTTATTTTATTTATTTGGTCCAGCGAGTGAAATTTCACTAGGTTGCCCGAATTCTTTATTAAAAAGAATAGGGCGTCCGCGCGCTGCGTTATGGTGTTCCTTTTAGCTGAATCGCTCGCCACACTTGCTGCTAGGGAGTAGGGAATGAATCTTCTATTTCACTTTTAGTGTTCCACTTTGTGTACTCACCATCTATATCTATAAATCAATGGTAAATGATGAGTGGAGCACAAAGTGGAACACTAAAAGTGGAATAGAATATTCATTTCCCTGCTGCTAGGTCGAATTCGCTGGCGACCTTCCTTTTTTTGTTTTTTTAATTTTACATTGCTGAAACCCGGTTTTTCTATTTTTACCTCTATTGAAAGATGAAACTCGTCAGATACCCTTGCAACAGAATAAAACCCGTTTCTTCCTACATTTTAGTAGTGTAAAGGTGCTATAATTGCTATTAATGTGGGCATATTCAAGGCCACAACAGTCAAATTATAAGCTACTCTATAACATGTGCATTGAATTGATAATTTTGTTAGCCCAAGAGTGTGTATGTATCATTTCAAAAGTATTCTAATCATTAAAAAAAGAAATAAGAAATAACCAATGTTAATTAATCATTGTAGATCTGTGTGCCAAATGTTTGGATAATACAAGTATACTTGCAATACACATAAAAATTAACACACAAGAGGTAGACAAACAAGACAGAAAATCTTTAAGACTTCCTCCCGATAAAAATCATTAAATCAATGTGCGGAGAACATTTAGCAAATAACAGAATCATACATCTCAATATCCCAGTAATGTATACATCACAATAGGGATTTATTTGACCACATTTAAGCAAATAACAGAATCATACATCTCAATATCCCAGTAATGTATACATCACAATAGGGATTTATTTGACTAAGTAATTAAACACCTAATTAAAAACCTCTACATCCGACTTGCTGATGCAAGTGATCCTAGTTTGCAGGCAATGTCCCTTAGAGTAAACTTCAACACTTTCCCCGTCGACGACTTCGGCAACTCTTCCATGATCACCACAGTCTTTGGCACCATATAATGCGGCAACCTCGCCCTACAAAACTCGATCACATCTTCTTCACGCGGCCTCTGATCCACTCCTTCCTTCAAACTCAAAAATGCGCATGGCGTTTCTCCCCAAAACTCGTCAGGCCGTGCCACCACCGCCGCCTCGTTCACCACTGGATTTGAATAAAGTACCGACTCCACCTCCACGCTACTCACGTTCTCGCCCCCACTAATAATAATATCCTTGGACCTATCTTTAATCTCTAAATACCCGTCAGGGTGCATCACACCAACATCTCCAGTGTACAACCAACCATCATCCTTCATGCATTTGGACGTAGCCTCAGCGTTTTTAAAATACCCCAACATCAAACACCCCCCTCTTAAAACAATCTCCCCCACAGTCAAACCGTCACGTTTTACACTGACGCCGGTATTTGGATCAATAACGTCAAACGCCGTTAACCCTAATGTCCTGACGCCTTGCCTCGCTTTTAATCGCGCTCTCTCATTGGCAGGCAAAGCGTTCCATTTACTTTTCCACGCGCATGAAACAACAACGCCCGCAACTTCTGTCAACCCGTAACCATGACTAATCACAAATCCCAATGACTCTGCTCGGTGCAACACCGCAGCTGGAGGAGGCGCACCGCCCGTCATGAGTTGAACTTCGTTTTTGAGCGGCTTTGCCTCACGATAATTCGCCAACATGTTGAGTATTACCGGCGCTCCGCACATATGTGTCACGTTATGTTTACCAATAGTATCGTAGATAATTTTAGCGTCGAATCTGCGTAAACACACATTTGTTCCGCCAACGGCCGCCATTCCCCAAGTGTAGCTCCACCCGTTGGAGTGAAACATTGGAAGTGTCCACAAATAAACCGGAGTTTTAGGAACCGTCCAATTAATTAGAGAATCGAACGTGACTATGAAAAGCGCACGGTGGGAATGCACGACTCCTTTGGGCGACGAAGTAGTGCCAGAAGTGTAGTTTAAAACCATCGGCTCCCATTCGTTTCTCGGTTGGATCCATTGGAACTCCGGATCTCCCTTCAACACCATGCTTTCATAAGTTATCACATTAAAATCTTCATGATCCGACGCAATCAACACTATTGCTGGCGCTTTCACATTCGCTGGAAACATGGCAATGGCTTGTAAAAGTAAGTAATGCAGCTCAGAATCGACGAAAACGAGCTTCGATTCGCTGTGTTGCAGGATCACGGAAACCGTTCTTACGTCCAATCGGGTGTTGATGTTGTTCAACACGTAGCCCGCCATTGGCACTGCGAATTGGAGCTCGTACGTTGCTGGAATGTTCGGGGCCAAAACGGAAACGATGTCGCTTCGATTGAACCCGAGTGAAGCAATGGAAGAAGCGAGTTTGAGACATCTAGTGTAAGTTTGTGACCAGGTGTAGGTGGTCGAGTTGTAGACAATAGAAGTGCAGTCGCCATAGACAATTGCAGCTCTTTGTAAGAATGTTAATGGTGTTAAGGGACATGCGTTCGCAGGCTTTGGTGTGAGCTGGTCCATGGTGTTAAGCTGAGTTTCTTTGCTTTTTTCTTTTTTCTTTTTCTTTTTGGTATATTTTGAATACTTTGATTGGGGTATTATTTATAGTACTGTTGCATGCATGCCTAACGGGGTGGTTCTATCATTTTTTTGGGAGCAACATATTGAATAGATATATGCCTTACCATCAACAAATAATTGTCCGGTAAAAATATCTATCATTAGTTGTTCGGGCCAATTACTTTAATTTATTTTCCCACCCTTAAAAAGAGATATCATATTTTATCTCTCTTTTAAAATAGCTTTGCACTTCATACGACGTGTAACATAACCATAAACGATTACCCCACTGATGGGGTTTCTCGTGAAAGGATATTGCTTATATATATTATTATCAAGGTTTAACTGAAGAATTGGTAAAAAAAAAAAAGGTTTAAGTGTTTAACTGAAGAATATTCTTAGAATATTTATAAGCTCCGGACAAAAATGAAATATTAAATGAAAATTATGCGCGCACGCGCGCGCACACGCATATATATATATATATGTATGTATATAAATTAATACAGACTAATTGCATCAGAAAGAATGGTAATTTGTTATAAATCAAATAATAATACGATTGTTTAGTTGATAACGAGGAGTTAATAAACAACATATTGTTTACCATTTGAAACTGCTAAATTTACACAAGATTATAAATCAAACTTGATGGACGGACTCGCAGATAGCGAAGGCCAATCAGTCAATGTAAATAAATAAGCGCAATGTATGTTTTTGGGTCGGAATGGGACTCCCGTAACTTTTTACCCGCCATGTTGGAAATAAACAGTTTTTTTGCATTTTCTTTTACACTTTCATTTTATAGTTATAAAAGTATAAAATATAAAAAAAACCTCTATAATTTTGAAATAATACTTAAACGCTCCAAAATACATATTACAAAGAAAAAAATCATTATTTCTTGAAAATTTATATTTATAACCTAAAAATATTAAGAGCTTAATCATGTATACTCAGATTTTATTTATATACTCAAAATATAAATATCTATATTCCTTAAGTATAAATTGGTTAGTTTTTAGAAAATTGTATCTATATCATCAAAAAGTAAATTAATTACTTTTTAAATACATATATTCCTAAAAGAGTAGAATATTAAAATAACAATAATATAGCCTCATAATGTATAATAATAATTAAAATTATGTTTTTTGTTCTATTTAAATATTACCATCTTCTTCCCCCTTGTCTCAACTCTAGAGCGCTGGCCGGTTGCAACCATATGCGATTGCCTAGCAGCCACTAGCGTCAATAGCGACTGCCTGACAATCGCTATCCTTTGGCTGGAGAATTTCCCACCTAAGGCCCTCAGTAGCGACCATTGAGCGGTCGCTGCTGAGGTTGGGGTCAGTAGCGACCGCCCATCGGTCGCAGAGTGCAGTATTTTCTATAAATACCATCACTCTCCTCTTAATTCTCACACTTTATAATCTTTCTCTCCCTTACCTCCTCATCAACGACCGTCGCCTCACTTTTTGCAACCGCCTGACCGTCGTAACCTTGAGAATTTTAAGTTTTTCTCGTTTTCTTTGATTTATGTCTTACATTTAATGTTTTAGTAATATTTTTAATTGTTAGTTTAGCTTCTAGACATAGTTTGTGCCTTTAGGTGTTGTTAGATCTCATAGAATTGTTAGCTTTTAAATATTGTTTATGCCTCTAATTAGGAAATAATTTTTTTTTAGAGAATCTACTTAACTTAGAAATGACAATTTTTTTAGGAATCTCTAAAACTTAGAAATGACGATGACTTTAGGGGTTTTCTATAACTTTGAAATGATGATATGTTTTGGAATCTCTATTTAAGGAATCTTCGCAACTCGTCTATATAATTGTTGATTTTTAAACATCGACTACTATGCCTTTAGAGAATCTTTATAACTTAGTAATGATCTTATTTTAGTGAATCTCTATAATATAGAAATGATGCAATTTAGATATTTTTACTTAGTATGAAGTACGTAATTTTCAACATATCAGACGATCCTACACGCTCGTCGCGTTCAATTGGCGATGGCCCTCCTTCGAAGGGGGGTTGTGGCGGTGGTGATCCTCCTTGACGCATACGATTTCTTCATTTGGCTACTCCACATCCAACTCGTGTGGATGCCGATCCCTCCGTCCATTCTCAATATCGCAATCCATTCGAGCCACCCCTCCAGACCCAAACTCGTGGGTCGCAGGGTGTATGGCCAAATACTCCATAGAATCAAAAAGAACGGAGGAAATTTCAGCTCCAGCTTTCACATAGTAACAACAATTGATTCCTCAAGTCGTTCCATATCGGTGGCCAAAACCTCTGAAGCGCAAATCGTTCTGAAAAAATCTCCACTAACGTGCCCCAAATATCGGGGTCCAAGAAGTCTCGAAAGGCAATTGGGATCAATCTCTGCATGAAGGCATGACAATCATGACTCTTCATATCGTACAACCTTCCTTGTTGCTTTTGCACACATCGCCCAAAGTACGAGGCATATCCGTCAGGAAACTTAAGACCGATCAACCTCTCAAGCACCTTATTCTTTTGCTCCCTCGTGAGACAGTAGGTTGCCTTTGGATTTTTAACTTCATTTCCTCTGCCAGTGGGTTCTAGAAATAACTCTTTACGGTAAGTCAAGATCTGCAAATCTAGTCTAGACTCGATTTTGTCATTCATCTTAGCGTCGGCCATCACTGTTTTGATGATGTTATCGAAAAAGTTCTTTTTCCAGTGCATGGCATCTAGATTGTGACGAATCAAGTTTGTGGACTAGTAAGGTAGTTCCCAAAAGATGCTCCGACGGAACCAATTATGAGTTGTTCCTAACCCCGAGATCTTTGTTGGGTTTGGCCCAAAACCCACCGATGGGAGACTATCTACAATTGCCCTCATTTCATCATCCGTTTTCCTTGAAATATGTCCTTCAGGTGCCCCTCGATCTTTGTAGAACTTTTTTTTTGTTGTTCCTCCACTTATGATGTTCTGGTAGAAACCAACGATGACAATCAAATAACGACAATTTTCCACCATTCTTCAACGTAAAAGATTTTGTGTTTCCCATACAATAAAGGCACGATAACTTCCACTGCGTACTCAGCTGGGACAAAATTCCATATGTCGGGAAATCGCTGATCGTCCACATCAGGGTCGCTCGCAATTGAAACTTTTTCTTTCTAGAGATGCCATACGTCCATAAACCGTTGCTCCATAAAGCATTTAGCTCATCAATTAGGGGTCTCAACAATACATCCAAGTTCTTTCCCGAACTCTGTGGTCTGAATATAATAAGGCTCAAAAATATAAACTCTAGCCTCATGCAAAGATCGGAAGGGAGTTTATACGGGGTAACAAACACGGGACAACACAAGTAATTGGTTCTAGATTTTCCAAACGGTGTGAACCCATCTGTCCACAAATAGAGCTGTATGTTTATGGGCTTTGCTGCGAAATCCGGATACAACCGGTTAGAGTGGCACCATGCCTTGCCTGAAGCCGGGTGAATCATTCGATCAGTTGCCTGGTGACACTTCAAATGCCAAGTCAAAAGCTTTGAAATTCCTATAGTACAACCTCTGAAGACGAGGACCTACAGAGAAGTACTATAATTTTTTCTTTGCGACTCTCGATGATGCGAGGAAAACCTTGAAGTAACTCATAAAGAATAGAAGTTAACAATTAAATGTTACACCTGAGTTCCTCTTATCGCAAGTGCACAAATCAAGTAATAATAAAATGGTAAGTATAGATACGAACCAAGTATCATATCCTAAGGGAGTGGTAGATTAATGTATGAATCACTTAAATGCAAGACATTAACGGTTGTCACATTTTTTCTCTTGTGTTTGCATGATGTAGTGAATGTTTATGAATGCTATGAATGCGGTGAATGATGTTTATACTAGGAATGCAAAGAATCGCTAATCTAGAATGTAGTGGAAGTCTATCTATGATGCAATAAAATAATAAATCATAATTTGCCTTTGCATATTCATTGGCCATACATTTTAGGCTCTTTTTGGCATATTTTCATTTACGTTTTCATTTGTGCGAGAGTCAAACCATCCTTGTGACGACCACGCCTATGAGCCATGCTCCGATTCGAGTTGGTTCAATGGCGGCCAATCACTTTCTACAACCCAGACCAAAACGCAACTCATAGGAAGGGGTCTCACTTGTTCAGGATAAAAAACCATACATGTTTTATAAAATATATTTTGATATATACAACGGAAGTCTTAGTATTACAAACAATGTGACTACTTTAATGGTTATGCACTAGTGACAGAACACGAATATCCCGAAATGCATGCTTGAACAATTATTCACTTGATCCATGCTGCCATGTTGATTTTATCCTGAGGAACGGACAGAAAAAATGAGGAATAAGTCTTTAATGACTGTGTGAGATTCATATAAAAGAACTGGCAATGCAAGAATTAACTGTGATTTAATGGATACATTTCGAGGAGTGATCTTACCGATAGAAACAGTTCAACTAGATACTTTGATGTAGCAATAGTACTGGAATTTTCATAATATAGTTAATGAACTTGTGCTTAACAATAAACAAATCCAACCTTATGACTTCTAATATTCTACCTTATACCCCATGACGAGGAGCGACCTCGCAAACAAATCAAGAGACATGCTCGAGTACATGTAGATCCAGCACGCGGGTTACATCCAACTCCTGACTGCAAGCGGCGCCTAGATAGATGGGTATCAAGAGAAATTACTTAAACCGACAGTCCTTAACTCAACTCAATCTCTGGGCCCAACTTCTCAAAGGCGTCCCAATGGGTATAACAGATAAACAAATAAGCTAGTAAACTGGATAATATTCGTTGCTCATTGAGCTACGTGTACCGAACATAGTTCGTTGTTCTTTGCACAGTTCAGGAACCAACATATGAGATTATAATATCGGGGAATTACCATGATTACGGATCAATATATTAAATAATAAATGATTGGATATAATTTAACGATGAGTATGAAAATCAGGTTATGAGATGAGATGCAACAACATGAATATGATGAAATGTAGATCGTTTGAGGTTTGGTAACAGAGTAGTGGCTTTTCTATCCAAGTTCCTCAAGGCCGGATGCCAAACGAGGCTAGAAAGAATCACAAATGGAACCTCGCCTTTACTCGTACGGGGAACCTTGATGTCGTTGATTAGTTCGTCAAACCTTTAACAAATTTAAATAATATTAATCAACTGAATTTATAATTCACCACAACAAATATTAGTACTTTTTCTTCAGTTCTGATGTTGGTGAAATTGAGAACGTTCTAGTTAAAAATGCTAGTTACAATATAAATCTTAGTAAATAACATATAAGCTTAATTTATGTCTTTACATAAAACATGAAAATCTTAGATGATGAATTTAAAGAAAAATATACGCTTCAATTGAATATTGAATAACTAATGTTTAACCACCTTATTTATACCTCAAAATTATCTTAAACAACCATATGTTCAAACTTGTGACTGTGAGTATTTATGTTAAAGTCATTTCGACGACGAGTCTCGGTAATAAGTAAAATTTGATTACAACCCAAACAAGAAATAGAAATAGGAAAAATAATTACATATTAACTCGGTGCTCGCGATTTCACCGTAAAGTTATTAGTTTCTTAATAACATCGGATGAACCATTTATGAGTAATTATTTTATTTTAAGGTTGCCTATTAGCTATAATATAAATAAACTTTTATATTTTAACATGAAACTCATACCTAATAATTTATAGAACTTTCCTAGGATTATTACCTATTAACAATACCACATTGTTACATTTAAAAGGAATCACTAATCTATAAATTCGTAGGATTAATTTAGAATGAAACTTAATTATCAACTTAAAAACAAAGTTATATAACAAGGTTATAACGTAGATCATAACACAATTTCAACACCTTGAGAAGATTTAGAGAAATTAAGCATGAATATATTTCCTACAATATATAATTAAAAAAATTTATAATTAATACCCATACTTGATTAAGAATTATAACAAACGGGTTTTAAACTATTTCCATGACTTACTTAAGTGCTACACATGGTCAATTTAAGATTGATATCATTATGGCTAAAAATTGTAACAAGCTTAAAATTACCTTAAATCGACCCTTTTAATCAACTGTGATTCCAAATATTTTTGTGGTCTTTTGTTCTAACCACATGTATGAAGGTTTGTATAAAACAATTTTCCAATATATTAAGATTTGATATGTTTTCTCTATTTTTCAAGTTAAGGGGCAAAACTGGAAATTTCTGGCAGTACGAGTTTTGGGCTCTTTTTGGGTTGAAGATGAAAACAAAAAATTATGAAACAATTTTTTCCGAACCAAAACACAAAAATAAAGAAGTCGTATTTCATGAACTTTTGGCTGAATCGGCTTAGTTTAGGCTGTAGAAATTGTTGAACACAAAGTACTTATTTATAGGCTCAAATTCAAGTTAATCATCAATATTCAAGTCCCACCATTTTTTTAATAATAAATCACAAAAAATCTTATTTTAATCATGCTCTTAAGAATGTCATGGCTTACCTTATCAATGAGTTAATTTCATATTAAGTCCTTCAATTATTTATAATTAAAACTCAAATAAGTATAATTAGATCTTTTTACATACATATTTACTTATGTAATTTTTTCTAGGCAATTCGATCATCTTGGTTAATATTTGAAATTGAAATATATGTTTTAGGATTAGAGACCTATAAAAATAATAAAAAGACAAACTTTTAAGCTCATGGACTAAAACACAATTTTTTCTAAACATTTAGGGTAAAAAATAGAACTTTTTAAAAGTTCAAAGACTAAAGTATAAATTTATTTTCTTTCTAATTTTTGGGGCGTTACCATCCTATACTTCCTGATTTTTCGAGAGGCGCCTCCTAACTTTAAGTTGTTGCAATATGTTATTTGTGCGCTCTCTATTATGTTCATCCTCATTTTCTTTTTCATATTTTCTTTTTAGCTCATGCTTTTTGTTTTGAGCTCGTAGCTTATTCCTCCTTCAATCCACTACATCCATCTCTACAAATGGGTAGGATAAAATTTTTCTTTCGACTCAGGGTAGGTAAGTAGGCTTCATAAATAAAGGCTTAAAGAAAAGGCTTCAGCGGAGTTCAGTGGATATTCATTTATCATAAAGAGTTTTTGGCTTGAAAGGCTAAAACTCAAATTTATTGAAAAGATGGCATATTTCATTTTCTCAACACATAAAAATCTCCAATTATCTCAAGTAGTATTCATGTAATTTGTTCAAATGTAATAATCACATGCTTCATTACTATTTTCTCATAAATAAACAACATTCTTTTCACAATTATACACAACAACAGATTGAAAGTAGTATATAAAACCTAAACATGTTTCTCACAATATTAAACAAGATGTACAAAAGGTATTCACATATTCTTTCATCTCAAATTCGTAGTATATTATGCATATATCATCATTAATCCCTACTTATTCATGCTTTCATGCTTCAAATTTTATTCTAATGAATCGGTCCTAAAAAAAAAACTAGACTCTAAAATAGACTCTAAGATAAATATATAACATATAAGCATAACAAAAAGCGTAGCTTTCCCACCCCCAAACTTAAAATCATGGGATGTCCTCATCGTATAAATTAGAAAGAATTAAAGCATAGATGAAAGGACTCCCATGACCGAGTTCAAATGACACTCGTCGGCCTGGTGGTGGTAGTGCCTTCTTTATTTGTCACGCTCTCCTCTTTTAATGCTCATCATAATTTTTGCTTGTTCCTAGAAACTTTTCCTCTGTTGACAGGTGGTAGAATTTGTGAACTTAAGAACAAATAAAGCTCTTTACAAAGTGCTTGCAGATCTCTACAATCAGCCTCCAACTCATCATCGTCATTGTAATGAAACATGAGGTGTGGTTGTAAAACATATCGTGAGACACGCTCAACCATTAACTTGTGTTGTAAACCCATCTCCAAGAGTATCATCTGGTCTGCCTTCAACTTGTAGTATTTGTTTACACATTTTTTTGTGATGTTAACGGACCTTCCTCTAAGCCAAACATTGCCATCGCCTTCATCATAATTTGCATAGTATTCACAAACAATGGTGTCGTTCACAATACTCAGTCGTCTCATCATGCGCCCTAATCCTGCATGCTTCAAGATCTCTTCCAACCCGTGTACTTATTGTTCATTAACAAAGTGGCAATCTAACAGTGCCTTTTACAGATTGAAACAGTTGCCGGTAAGGAAACAATAGTGGTCGAACTTTTGCTCAGCTAAAGAGAGTTTTGAAGGTTTTCGTGGTGTTTCCGTTGCTGGATCAAAGGTGTAATATCTTCCAGATGCCATGTTCTTCTACAAAGAAATAATGAAAACTAAAATTTTCTTTCAAGAGAATAGATGAATAGAGAAATAGAGAAGAAATGGTCTTATGAACTCTGAGAGATAATAGAGTTATAAAAGTGAATATGGTTATATATAAAAGAGTTCTTAAAGAAATTTGGAAATTTTATTTAAGTTGCATAACTCTCCATAATAATTATTATCACAACGGAAATAATTCATATATCAATGGAATTTAATCATAAGGGAAGTATAGGTATTGTAGGAAAGGTAAATATAGAGATTGCTCAGCCGAATTCTGTTTATTCTGAATTTTGCTTGTCTCCTATTGTCTTTCGTACTGAGAAAGGTGTTCGGCAAGCGTGAGATAGTGCGATGAAAAATTGACAGCGGTGTGAACCGCACTACATTCTGGAACTGTGGCGCTACACAGGTCAGAATGCAGTTCTGGTCGCGCGTGTGAGGCGCCATGTGAACAGTTTTGGCGTCTGGTCGCGCCTGATACTAGAAAAATCTGCTTTGCGTGCTCTGGTCTGTGTATCCTTATTTTTGTCAATTGTCCTCTTGCTTGTGACCTGTTCGTCTCTCTACTTATATCTTCTTTCACTTTCTTCTATTTTTATATTTCAATGGCTAGCTCAAAGACAAATTGAAAATTTTATCTTATATATGACTCGAAACAGAATTAAATTAAAGACTCGATAAATAAAAATTAGTATTGTGGGTTGCCTCCCAGACATCACTTAGTTTATTGCTCGACAATTTTGGTGAAGAATCGGGGATCCTTGGGTGCATCTTTTGCACCTTGGTCTTTCTCCTCCTTCGCTCCTTTCTTCACTTCCTCTTCCTTACCGTGGATGTTCATTTGCAAGAGTCCATGTTAAACATTGCATTGCATGAAGTGAGAGCTCCTTGTTTCTTTGTGGCTAGTGCGACATCATACATAAAATGGAATGCTGCATCAGGTGGTAATAACTGAAATATTTCTCCATAGTAGAGCTCCCCACTTAGTTTATCCACAATATGGCGGTTAACTAACCCCCAATAGTAGATGTCGTTGACGTGCTTTTCTTCTAACCATGACACATTAAATTCGGTGCTACCTCTGGCCATGTAGTCATCTTGTGCTCTTCCCAACATTTCTTGAAAATCAATCCATGCTTCGACAAACGTGGTCCCATGTTTTTATTTGAAGTTCAAAATTCTCTCCTATGATTTTGTGTGCACACCTCCACAAAATCTGAAATTGAGTTCCTTGATCATTGTTGCCTATCTTTCCCCCAATTGATTTTGTATGCACACCAAAGTGATGACATACCACTGTGAATTCTTCGACATGCACATGAGGGTTATCAAATGGCTCTCCTTCAAATTGCTCTAGTTTTATCACTTTCATCAGTTCTTCATCCACCAAATTGATGTCGAATTTTGGCCCATGGTAGAGAAAATTTGTTGATGTGTTACTTGAATTGCGAAGCGTACCAATTAGATTGGTGCCGTTTTCTCATGTATGGCGGTTGCAGTAGCGGTCCTGGCGTAGAATCTCTTCCAATGTTGTTGTACCTCATCTTGCTTCCCTATGGTAATGCTTTTGTTGACCATCTTCTTTCCATATTTCATTCCTGAAAACACAAAGAGGTTAGTATTTTGACAAAAAATCTTGAGGATTCACACAAAATAATATCGTTACTCCCCGACAATAGTGCCAAAAACTTGATGCAAAAAAAGCCTTGATGTAACTCACAAAGAATAAAAGTTAACAATTAAATGTTACACCTAAGTTCCTCTTGTTGCAAGTGCACAAATGAAGTAATAATAAAATAGTAAGTATAGTTACGAACCAAGTATCGTATCCCAAGGGAATAGTGGATTAATGTATGAATCACTTAAATGCAAGACACTAACGGTTGTTACGATCTTTTCTCGTGTGTTTGCAAGATGCAGTAAATGTTTATGAATAATATGAATGCGGTGAATGATGTTTATACCAAGAATGCAAAGAATGGTTAATCTAGAATGCAGTGGAAGTCTATATATAATGTAATAAAACAGTAAATCAAAATTGTGGTTGAACGCAAGAAACAATTAAAATAATTAAACTAACTAATGAAAGGAAGTAAAGAGCAATTAAACTAACTATTCTACACTAAAGTATAATTGATTGATTGATTGAGGTTGTAAACAATAATAGTAAAGATTGTTTGAGGTCGGGTTTCACAATGGTTTAACCATAGTAGTTCATAGACAAACTACCTATATTTACTTACAGTTCTTGATGATAAATTGATGCTTGCATGTCTAATGAATCTGTGACATATAGCATGAGTTATCTCAACCACAAATCTATTGTCCTCTAATAACCTACCGTGTTAACTGATCGACCCAATTGTCAGTTGTTTTAGTAGAGATCAAGTCTGTAATTCAATTAACTCATCCGAATCATGTTAACAAAATATACATAATTAAGAATGATCTAGTGTGATCTAGGGGTTGCGCATCAGTTGTGTTAGCGCACCAGTCAAAAATCGCATATATATATGTATGTATGTATAACTTAACGTCTACACTCGTGCAGTCCCTTGTTAGTGCGTTCGCTATTCCAGCGAGAGTAAGACTAGTTACACAACATAAATAACTATTCAATCTAAACATCTAAGATCATCAAACGCACATCAAGCAAATCAAATAAATATATTCAAAAATCATAGTTACTCGCCTACTCTAAACAACGAGTAGGTTAGATTCTCATAGTCATGAGTTCAACAATTAATAAAGAAATAAATCACACAGACAAAGTAAGAAGAATAAGAAAATCTTCTCGGATCCGGTGGAACTTCGTTGCTCGACTATCATCTTAACTCCCTTGTGCTATCTTATTCTCTACGAAATACTTTCTCTCAAACAATGACTCAAAAACTAGAACATGACTTCAATGGTGTTTCTCTCTGAAAACAATCTCACTGGGTTTCTGTATACTCTTGTAAGCTTTTGTAAGTGTTTGTAAGTGGTGTGTAACTGATGGTGGTCGTCCCTATATTTATAGGAGAGACTTGATGCCCTAATTACGTGAGCAACCGTAACCTAATTAAACAAAATGATCGTTCAATCCTTGCTAGGCGCGATCTCGCCATATTGCGTTTGAATCACGCATGCCAGGCCGAATCAATATGCCATCACGCCTGATGGTCGGCCCACCTCCTATTTCTACCTGCGGTTTACTGATGTTAACCATTTGCTCGCACTACACTCGGTCTTTTTAGTACTGTAGCTCCTCTCAAAGCGCCTAAAAGTCCTGAAGTAGTGTCTCGACTCTTTTGTCTCCAAAAACATCCATTTTGGCCTCTTTTAGCTTTGTTTTGTCCTGACTCAATAAAATCCTAGAAAAACATGAAACAATACTAAAACCAATAAATACGCAATAAGAATTATACAAAATCCTAAGAAAACACGTACGTAGATGTCTATAAATAAACACTCATCACTCGACTTTCTACCACGCTCGTGTCTTTCCTCCTTGTATACTGGGCATGAGGTGTAATCCGTACTCGCGTATAAGCCATAGTACAAGAAACATTGATTTGTACAACCATCAATCCTTATGTACCCTAACCCCAAGCCTTCCAATATCCTATTCATGTCAGGAACCATATCAGGTAACATCTTCTTAATCTCTGGGTCCATACCATCTTTAGACAACTTAAACAACTTTTTGCAGGCGGAATTACTAACTTTATGCATGGTCTTGTACGTCAAGAACTCTGCAACCCACTGCAGCACATATTTTGCCTTCTTACGATGTAACTTCGCATTTCCCAGATGCATCAACTCGTAGAACGCCATCGCATCGAGATTTGGATCTTCGCCACACACCTCTTCCTCAACAAATTGACCCTCATATGCATCCACGATCACTTCTCTAAACAAATTTTCAACGTGGACATGACTACGTTAGTGGGTGGTGGGCTGGTTGACTCATATAAATACGATGTAGATGCTTCGGTCCCCTCCTCGCCATGCAATACCCAAACCCAATATTGATACGTAAAGTCTGACTTATGAAGATGATTACAGACTACATTTAGATCCAAATACTTTATGTTGTCGCATTTCTGGCACGGGCACCTAAGATGGTTGTTTAGATCTAAGTAGTCTCTTTGTTGCGAAGCATATTCTATAAACGCTTGAACCCCAACAACAATATTATATTTCAAATAACCATTGCTATCTAATCTAGCGTACATCCAAGATCTATCGGCGCGATAATCCATTATTTATCTAAGAAACTAAAAGCAAATAATTACAATTTATTCTACTAAACGATTTTCAGTATAAAACGTCACAAATATGGTATAACAAAATGAAAACAACGAAGTAAAAGATATATGTACTTGTCGAAGCGCAGAGGGCCGGTCTTCAAGTTGTGAATGGCTACCCTTGTTGCTTTTACGACAATATCTCGTAATCAACAACCAAAATAATAAAATTAGCGTTCATTACAATAGTAAATTATCATGGAAAGGGAAAATAAATGAGCTGTTATATGAAAAAATTGAAATACCTTAACTAATGTGTAAGATTAGAATAAATTCTAAAAGTGAACGAGGGAAGGTATTTATAAGATAAATACACTCATTTGCGACCGTCGGGTCGTCGCAAATTGTAACGCTAACTACGTTTTGAGATCGACGGGCGGTCGCTAATGTAACTAGACGTTGCAATCGGTAACCGCCTGGCGGTCGCTAACGCATGTTACAGTTGAGATTATCAACCACCGAGTGGTCGCTAATCTTGAAAATATCGATAACATTTTTCAAACCCTAACCCTAAACCCTAATAACAGCTGAAATTTTCGGATCGTGGATTGCCACAACAACTTTGAGAGTTAAGCTGGAATTGCCTTAACTCTACTGTGATCTTCTTGACAAAAATAATGTGCAGCGGAATTTAAAAGCAAGAAGATATAATTTTAAGAAGTTTTTAATATTATTAAAAACTTCCGAGCCTTAGGTCAAATAACCATAAAGGTTTTAACAAAAGTGTTCCTCACAACAATTCACTCACGCTCTTTGTTGATCGGACTCAACGAAGCAGACAAGTACGAACTACTTAACTTCTATTAACTAGACATAAATAGTTGATACAAAAACTTCGCAAAAGCAAGACGAAGACAATGCAAAGTATGATAAATCTCTCAGATTGTTTTGCACGATTGTCTTGTCTTCATCTTGATGAACTTCTCATCTTTTATAGATTTCTTGAAACTTGCACGCCAAGATGTGTTGTTCATAGTTTTGGTAACTCTTGTTGTTTCCTTGTTGAATTTTTGCTTCTTTGTGAACTCAATATCTTTCTTGAATATGTGTTTCCTTTATTACTGATCTAACAAGGCAACACATCTTCTTCAAATCGGAGAATCCTGGAAAGAATCAAAGTTGCAGAGAATTCAATTTGTTTCCTTCTTTTGAAAGCATGTCGAGTTGACTTATTCAACTTAGCTTGAATTATGGAAACTTCAAGTAAGGAATCATCCATAGCCCTTCCTTATGATTAATATACTTTCCTGGACATAAACATAAACAACTAAAACCGTAGAACTTGATTAATAAGTGAATAAAGGCAAAACTTAAATTTGGCAACTAAAGAACAGTTTTCGTACAGGCTCTCTGGTTTCAATGTTATCCTCAATGTTGTCCCAATATCGTATAACATTGATTCCAGAGAACCCTGCACTTTCAATCTCCCCCTTTTTGCCTTTCTTCACAAAACCAATACCTGTTCCAATCAAGTCCTATATCCAGAAAGTTAGAATCAACAAGAAACACATTAAACTACCAAACTGCTCCCCCTCAATACAAGCTAACATATCCAAAGTTAAATTAGCAAAGACAAGTATTAAGATCATCATTACATCAAAAGATGTTCAGACCCCAACATTCATCAATGTTGTCTCAACATTGAAACCAGTGAGTTTCCTGCATAAAAGGTTAACCAGACAGGCAGTTCAAAATGTGCTTTCATAAGAAATAACAGTTAAAGCAGTTCAACAGTAGTAGTACTTAGAGTTACAGGCCATAGCTAGATATCAAAGACATATCCCTTGATCAAAACAAACCAAGTAGAAATAATTAAATGTACCAGCAAACCAAACATATCAGCAGTTCATAAGAAGCAAAACATAAACTAGAAGACTAAAAAAAAAAAAAAAAACTTGGAACTATTCTCCCCCTTTTTGTGAAGAAGAGAGTTTCTCCAAAATTTTCACCATGTCCTCCAGTTCTTTGAGGTGATCCTTCCTCTCCTCAATCTCCCTCTGAGTATCAGAAATTTGCCCCCTATACCAGTTCAGCAGATGATCCACAAAAGTAGAGGTTATGACCATGCAATCTTCCTCTTTGGACATAGGCACTGAAGTTCCAACAAACTCCTGAGCCTTTTTCTTCTCAGTTCTTGGTCTCACCACTTCTTTTGGATTCCAAGGAAGATCTCTCACTCTTGATCCAGACAAGTAGCTTGGGAGAATTTTCAGTTCAGTATCATTCTTCCTCCAGTCCACTGTGACACTTGTCTCCAATCCTTGCTTGCTAAGGATTCTGTAGATGAGTGAGGGAAAAGGCAGCATGCCATTCTTCCTTCCAGCAACTTCAGACATTGATTTCAAAATCCTCTCCCCCATGTTCACAACTAGCCCATTCTTGATTTTGTAGACTAAGAGTGCTGATTCCTTAGTCAGTACAATGACATTTTTGCTTGGCAGCCAGTTGAAACAAGCTATCTTGTGCAAGACAGCACTAAGGGAGGTGAGTTTTGTGGTTGACAGAGCATCTCTCCAGATTTTGACCAACCCTTCAGTCAAGTCTTCCATCACATCATCATAGTAGGGGTCCTCAGATTCATCAGCAGTTGGAAATCCACAGATCTTGTTGATGGTGTAGAGTTCAATGTTGAGACTCTCCCCCTCACCCAAGCTTTTCCATATTTTGGAGATCTGTAGTCCCTAATCCACTTGGAGAGATTCAGGTAGAACTCCATGACAATCTCAGGAGCATAGTCACTCAACTCCATCACTGATTGTTGCAACCCTCTTGCCTCAAGAAAGTCCATCACCTTTTGTTCCTTGAAGCTGGCCATCTCTACAGCTCTTTCAGTGTGAATCTCCCTTCTCTTGAAGGAATCCCACTTCTTCTCCAACTCTTTGGTGAGATAATAAGGAGAAAAGTAGTCCTCCTCATCCTAAGGGTAGATCACATACAACCCATCAGTGTACTCTTCTGTCCCTGATGTTGCCTTAACATCAGCAGCAACATCCTGCTCTTCCTCAGTCTTTTCCTCTTCCTTCTCCTCTTCTTCCACATCATCCTCAACATCCACCACCTCTATTTCCTCTTCCATCACTTTCTTTCCTTTCCTCTTTCTCTCAGCAGCAGACTTCCTCTCTTTCCCAGCCTTCTTCTCGGCTTCAGCAACCCTCTTCCTAGCTAATCTCTCAACTTGTCTTTTCCTAGCCTCAACACATTTCTTAGCAGTGTCAGACATAGTTCTCAACTTCTCCCCAGTACCTTTGCTCTTTTTCTTTTGAGCCCTAATCCACTTCCTCACCGCTTTATCCACAGACTTATCCACAGATTTCTCCATAGATCCACTACCCTCCCCCTCAACAGTTATATCAGCATCAATTTCAGGGTTGAGTCCAACCATGTTTACCTCAATTTTAGGCTCATTGATGATGGGAGCGGTTGAATCAGCAGTTGGCTCAACATTGGAGGTCGATTCTTCTTGTTTGAACTTCTTCCCTCGTCGCACGTAGGGGATCGCCTTTCTTTTAGCAGCAACTGGAGCATCATCTGATTTTGCAGCAACACCCCGAGTGTGAGAACGAGTGCGTGCAACCATGGGTTCACTGCTCAAAGCAACATCTGCAAGAGTTTGCATGGGCGACTTGCTTGCCATTGTTAGTAAGAGAGATTTGAGAGAAATTGCAGAGAAAAATCGAGCGAATTTTTGAGAGTAGAGAGTAAATTTTGCAGAAATTTTAAGCACAAATAGGAAGTTGCAAGCACAATTAAGGATATTAGGGTTTTGATTTCGGAAATAACCGTGAATAAAGGAAAGAGAGTGAATGTTAGTGGGCAGTTACTTAATTTGAATCAAATAAAATCTTCCCACTATGTTTTCCCGCGCACACGCTTTGATGTTTAAGTAACAGGTAACCAGTGCAGTTTTGAAGAATTTGAAAACTTATAAGTTCTTGTTTTCAATGTTGGCCTGCGACAGTGCACAATGTTGGGATACCATTCAATAACATTCAAACCAGAAGGTGGAGGTACAGGCTTCACCAAGGAAAATTCATGTGGGAGCTTGAGATACATCCAAAAATACATCTGAAACTTAACCAATATAGCAAGTGAGTACCTCAGACATATTGTTCAGATCAAGATCATGGTAAGAAACATAGATAACAAGAAACACACAGAGATAAGCAGTTATGAATTCAAGGACAAATTCACTTCCACAACATAGAAAGTCACAGAAAAGTGTGTCACCTACAGTATGTCACCCAAATTGTATGCCTCAACACATGAATTATATTCCCCCTAAGCCTAGACCGACACAACTCAACAACAAGAAAGAAAATAATGCAGTTCTACATGAATGCAACAATGTAATGTCAAAAAGGTAGATTGTAAACACATATGAAAAAACTCCTCAAACCAGCACATCACACATCTCTTTGTAATCTTTATTATTTTCATAACTCATCTGAACCAAAAGCTGAAGGTTGCTAAACACAAAGCTAATGTCACTACTGAATGACGGCAGCCTGAACTCCACACACCCCAGTAACAACATTAACAGCAGCAAGTTAGGCAAGTACAAAGGCCTTGAATGTTGGCAATTCATTTATCATGCACCCCAACACCCCAATTCCTCATGCATACTTGTTTACCAACCTGCATTCAAGAGAATCACCAAGTGATCAATGCTACTAAATGTAAGAAATCTAAACCTTAAAAATCCTAGTAGAAAGGATCACCCTCATGTGTTCCTTGGCCAAACAAATAGAAACATGTAAATAAGCACAACTGAGTAACACTGAAGCTGTCAACATTATGCACCCCAACTTCTCCACATGTCCTGTACACCTTCTATATGAATAAGACACAACTGAATAGACATCAAAGTAGTGAACTTTGTGTACCCCAGCTTCTTCATATGTTAGGCTATCACAACCTCAGACAAATAGAAGAGTTTTATTACTTTGTCAAAATAAAGATCTGTAACTGATAACTAGAAAGAGATTTTAATCACAGAGTTCAACCACACAAACCAAATATGACAAAACACAGATGAAATGAGACTCACAGGAAAATAAATTCAACAAAGGAAAACAACAGAATACCTACTACACCACAACTAATATACCAGTGCTAGACAGTGGTGTTATGTCAACACTGGTTTCCTCAACATTTTCACATATTGCACATGCCAAGAGATTTCCTCAAACTGAAGAATCTCTCACTATCTAAAGGTTTTGTAAACATATCAGCAAGCTGATTTGTTGTCTCAATATGTTTAATGTTGATTATTTTGTCCTCTACCATATCTCTTAGGAAATGATGCCTTATGTCTATATGCTTAGTTCTAGAATGTTGGACAGGATTCCTAGAGATACTTATGGCACTTAGATTGTCACAGAACATGAGAAGTGTATCACTATCTAGCCCATAATCTGAAAGCATGTGTTTGAGCCACACAAGTTGGGTAACACAGCTGCCAGCAACTACATATTCTGATTCAGCTGTTGATAATGAAACAAAGTTCTACTTCTTGCTATACTAGGAGACCAAATTATTCCACAAATAAAAACAGCCTCCACTTGTGGATTTCCTGTCATTCACATCACCTGCCCAGTCAGAGTCACTGAAACCAACCAAGTTAGCGTTAGTATCATAAGAATACCAAATGCCTAAAGGTGAAGTTCCAGAGATATATCTAAGAATCCTCTTCACAGCAATCAAGTGAGACTGCCTTGGCTCAACTTGGTACCTAGCACAAACACATACTGAAAACATGATGTCAGGTCTAGAGGCAGAGAGATATAGCAAACTACCAATCATGGATCTGTACAATGTTGGGTCAACATTGCTGCTAGTGCCATCTTTTGTTATCTTCACTAAAGAGGACATATGAGTTTTGAAAGGCTTGGACTCTTGTAGCTCAAATCTCTTCACCAGATCCCTTGCATACTACTCCTGGGTTAGGAAGATACCATTCACCAGCTGCTTAACTTGTAGTCCTAGAAAGTAGTTGAGCTCTCCAATCATGCTCATCTCAAATGTTCCTGTCATAGACTCAACAAACTTGTCTAAGGTAGACTTGTTAGTAGAGCCAAATACAATATCATCCACATAAATTTGAGCAATGCATATATCAGAGCTTTTTCTAAGGACAAACAATGTTCTATCTCCATCTCCTCTATTGAAACCTAGGCCTAACAGAAAATCAGTTAGCCTCTCATACCAAGCTCTAGGAGCCTGTTTTAAGCCATACAAAGCCTTCTCTAGTTTGTACACATGGTCAGGATGTTTAGGATCAGCAAAGCCTTTAGGTTGTTCAACATAAACCTCTTTGTCAAATAAACCATTCAGAAAGGCACATTTAACATCCATTTGGTAAAGTTTAATCCTAAGACAGCAAGCAATATCAAGAAGTAATCTAATTGATTCTATCCTAGCTACTGGAGCAAAAGTCTCATCAAAATCTATAGCTTATACCTGGGTATAACCTTGTGCAACCAACCTAACTTTGTTCCTCATAATTACACCATTCTCATCAGTTTTATTTTTGAAAATACATTTTGTACCTATTACATTCACTAAGAGTCCCTCTTGCATGGCATTAATCTAGTAACTATCCTTAAGAGCTTCAGTTACATTCTTAGGTTCAATGGAAGAAACAAAACAAGATGTATTATCAACAGTACATGAAGAAGACATACAAACACACAATTTAACCATATCCTTGTAATTAACCCTTTCTTTATTGCGTGTTCTAACTCTCTCAGTAATTTGTCCAATTACTTGAGTGGCTGGATGATCTCTTTGAATCCTAGCAGGAGGGTCTCTTCTGGATACATGAACAACTTCATCTTCAGAATCTGACAACACATATGTTGGCCTAACATTGGGGGTTTCTGGTGTTAAGTCAGCAGTTGCTCCAGTTTCCAGTTCTGCATTTCCAGCTTCTGTGTTCAATGTTGGGTCCAATGTTGGAGCAACATCTGAAACCGTGACTTCTTCAGTACATGCAGAAACAGTTAAATCATCAAAAATGACATTCACTAATTCTTGAACAGTATGCAATCTTGGATTGTAGGCCCTGAAAGCAACACTATTAGGAGAATATCCAACAAATATACACTTTTCACTTTTGGGATCAAATTTGCTCCAATAGTCTCTATCTTTTAACAAATAGTAGTTAATACCAAATTCATGAAAGTGTGCTACTGTTGGTTTTGAACCCTTCAAGATTTCATAAGGTGTCATAGTAGTACCAGGTCTAAGATAAACTCTATTACTAATATAACATGCAGTATTCAAAGCTTCAGCCCAGAGTTTCTAAGATAGGTTTTTAGAATTCAACATTACTCTAGCCATCTCTTGAAGTGTCTTATTCTTCCTCTCAGCAATCTCATTTTGCTGAGGTGTCTTCGGTGCAGAGAACTCATGGAAAATGCCTTTGGTTTCACAAAAATTAGCAAAGCTTCCATTTTCAAATTCTTTTCCATGGTCAGACCTAATTCTTCCTACAGAAGTGCCATACAAATTTTTGATACTAGCATGCAAAATCTTGAATGTGTTGAATGCCTAAATTTTTCTTTCAAAAACTTAATCCAGGTATATCTTGAAAAATCATCAACAATAACAAAAGCATACTTCTTACCATTCAGGCTACTAACCTCAATAGGACCCATGAGATCCATATGTAGCAATTCAAAGCACTTATTAGTTATGGGGTTAGTACTTTGTACCTGAAGTGGTGGATGAACAACTTTTGTTTGTTTACCTTTCAGGCAGTCTTCACAAACAATTTTACCTGGGCTAGTCAACTTAGGCAGTCCTCTCACAACCTCTAGCTTCTGTAGTTTCTCTAGATTTTTGTAGTGCACATGTCCTAACTTCTTGTGCCACATGACATATTCATCTACCTTGGCATGGTAGCGTTTAGCTTCATCTTGAGCAAGATAGCAGTTGTCTTTTGATCTTGTACCTGTCATGACACGGACATTGTCACTATTAAACACATCACATGAACTTTTATCAAAAGTAATTAGCAAGTTATCATCAAAAAGTTGACTTATGCCAATTAAATTCGCTTTCAATCCTTGAACCAACAACACCTCCTTGAGTGGTGGAAATCCTTCAACATCCAATACTCATTTTCCAATGATTTTCCCTTTAGTGCCTCCTCTATAAGTAACTGTTCCAACAGTGAAAGGGATTACATCTTTCAGGTTGTCAATGTTTCCAGTCATGTGCCTTGAACATCCACTGTCAAAATACCACTTACCTGCAAGGTTAGAGTAAACAGCAGAAAAGACAACATTGCAAACAATTTTAACCTTAGGAGTTTTTATCTTTTCAATCCAAGTTTTACTTTTATGTCCTTCAGATTTGTTACCTAATGTTGGGATAACATTCAGATCAGAGGTTCTCCTAACATTGGTACTGCTATTAATCCCTGATTTCTTCTCAATCACACTTCTGATTTTTTTGCAATAAGGCTTAATGTGACAAGGTTGAAAACAATATTGACAGATAAAAGTAGGCTTTTTCACAATGTTGACAAGAATTTCACTACTCACACTACTACTTTCCTTGATAAAACCAGCTTTTAAATAGGCAGAATCAACATCTTCAGAGGGAGGTTCTTCAACATAGCCCAAACCACTTTTACCTTGATTTCTCATACTCAGCATCTCATCAAGCTTAGATGTAGAAGAGTTCCATTTGGCAATGGTTTGTTCAGCTTTATTTAATTTTACCTTTACCTCCTTCAGCTCAGCCTCAGTTTTGTCAAGGTCTTTCTCATACAGTTTCAGCATCTCCTTCATGCATCCAATCTCTTCCTTCAAGTTTTTGTTGCTCTTGATGAGTTTGTGATTCTCAAGCAGCAGTTTGTGGTAGATAGACTTCAGGTCTTCAATGATTTCCTCCTGGGACATTTCACCTTCAAAGAAATATTCTTCATCTAGATCCACTAAGCCATGAAAACAATCAAAGTTAGATTCATCATAGTAGGACGCAAGATAAGGTTCAATATCAGTATTATATTCATCCCAATCTGCAAAGAAGATCTCCTGTTCTGATGTTGGATCCTAAATGCTGGGGTAACATTGAGATCCGAAGCAGTTCAAGGAGTCTTCTGGTGTCCAGTCAATCTGAGTGAGTAGTGCAGCAGTTTGAATCTCTACTGATTGTTCTTCAGCTTCTCCAGAACTGAAGTCATCTTTATTGAAATCATCTACACAAACCCAATGAGAATTTCCTCTTTTTATAAGAGTGTTAGCACATTCATTAGCCATATGACCATATCCTTTACATTCAAAACATTGAACATCTTTTAACTTATCATCTTCTAAAGGAGTAGGTTTTGATGCCATGTACTTCACAAAATTAGGAGGTAATTTCTTATAACCTGGGGAACTATTACTAAGATTATTTTCTTTACCTTTTCCTTTAAGGTTCAGCTTATTGAACTTCTTAGTAATTTTACCATAGTTTGAAGAAATTAACTCATATTCATCATCACTTTCATTGTCAAGACTTGATACTCTTAAAGCAACAACCCTATGTTTTCTAGGTTGTGAGGCAAGCTCCATCTCAAATTCTCTAAGAGTATTCATCAAGACTTGAAACTGTAGATTATCAAGGTTCCTAGATTCACTCATTGCAATTTTCTTGAGAGCAAATTTAGATGACAGTGTTCTCATAGCTTTATAAACCATTTCTTGATTAGTTATAGCAAAACCTAGGTTTTCACATTGGTTAGCAATATCAAGAATTTTCTCAAAATAACTGTCAACACTTTCATCTTCACCCATCTCAAGTTTTTCAAATTGCTGAAGCAGTTGTCTATATTTAGAATCTTTAACAGCAAAATCTCCTTCACAATGTAATTCAAGTATATCCCAAGCATGTTTGGCTTTTGTACAATTCTGAATTAACTTGAACATGTGATGATTAACCCAACTAAAGATAGCATTAAGAGCCTTTTCATTCGAGTTATAGAGACTTACCTCTGCTGCTGTCCAATCAGCTTCGGGTTTTGGTACTAGATCACCTTCACCATCTCTTGGTAATGTTGGAAGAGAGTATCCATTGATCACGGATTACCAGGCTCGAATATCAATAGCTTTGATGTGAGACCTCATCCTGATCTTCCAGTATGCATAATTGGAGCCATCTAAAACTGGAACCCTGTTGACATTAGGATTGACACTGTCCATTGTATTGTATCACCTCCAAACCACCAGTGTAGTCGGTGTTTGGCTCTAACGTCAATTGAAATTTTCGGATCGTGGATTGACACAACAACTTTGAGAGTTAAGCTGGAATTGCCTTAACTCTACTGTGATCTTATTGACAAAAATAATGTGTAATGGAATTTAAAAGCAAGAAGATATAATTTTAAGAAGTTTTCAATATTATTAAAAACTTCCGAGCCTTAGGCCAAATAACCATAAAGGTTTTAACAAAAGTGTTCCTCACAACAATTCACTCACGCTCTTTGTTGATCGGACTCAACGACACAAACAAGTACGAACTACTTAACTTCTATGAACTAGACGTAAATAGTTGATATAAAAACTTTGCAAAAGCAAGACGAAGAAAATGCAAAGTATGATAAATCTCTCAGATTGTTTTGCACGATTGTCTTGTCTTCATCTTGATGAACTTCTCATCTTTTATAGATTTCTTGAAACTTGCACGCCAAGATGTGTTGTTCACAGTTTTGGTAACTCTTGTTGTTTTCTTGTTGAATTTTTGCTTCTTTGTGAACTCGATATCTTTCTTGAATATGTGTTTCCTTCATTACTGATCTAACAAGGTAACACATCTTCTTCAAATCGGAGAATTCTCGAAAGAATCAAAGTTGCAGAGAACCCAATTTGTTTCCTTCTTTTGAAAGCGTGTTGAGTTGACTTATTCAACTTAGCTTGAATTATGGAAACTTCAAGTAAGGAATCATCCATAGCTCTTCCTTATGATTAATATACTTTCCTGGACATAAACATAAACAACTAAAACCGTGGAACTTGATTAATAAGTGAATAAAGGTAAAACTTAAATTTGGCAACTAAAGAACAATTTTCGTATAGGCTCTATGGTTTCAATGTTATCCTCAATGTTGTCCCAACATCGTATAACATTGATTCCAGAAAACCTTGCACTTTCAACAGCGACCGCCCGATGGTTGCAATTTAGGGTCACTTGCATCCACCCAACGGTCGCTAATAATATTCATGTTAGATATTTACCCATTTCGCATGATAATTTAAGGCATATTGTTGGTTAAATTATTAATTACAACAATAATAGGTACAAATAAGTTAAATAAACATAAATAATAGGTGTCGTTGCACATTCAAGCATCATTTATAGGGCCGGTTCAAAATGTCACTTCTAACTAATTATAGTGACGATGTACGTAATGACTATATATATTTTAGAAGGCAGATTAATTAAATATCATAGTAACATCTATACTTACATTTTTAACGAATATCAATCGCATATGAGGCGATTATAACAACTTCGTATGATTAGTTGTAGAACATAAAATAGTTCAATTGTTAAATGTGGTTAATTGCATATAAATAAGTGTTTTGATAACTCAATTACTAGTATACTAATTATATATTACTTCAATTCACATGTATTAAGGAGAATCTTTATTAAAAATCACAAATACATCAAAATCGTATAAAAGAATCCAAAAAAAGAAAAAAATATTTTTTAAAATAGCGATCGCTAATGACATTCATACCTAAATTACGATAGCCAGGCCGTCGCAATTCTCGGCGCTAGGTATTAGCGACGGCCCAACCGTTGCAAATTTTCTAGAATTTGGTAGAAAATTCAAATTTTCCAAAAAAATAATTTTTTTTTGCGATGGCCCGACGGTCGATAAGGACCTTAATTTTGGCGGGTTTCGGAGGGAATTTCAAAATTTTAAAATTTTCACATAAAAATCTATATATTTACTTAATTATTCCACCCTCATTTTTTTTGTTGGTAGAAAGAATGAAAACTAGCCCTTAGGCAACATCCGCGTACCAAATAGACGAGATACTAGGGGGGGGGGGGGGGGTTAGGACTAAACTAACACCATCCTCTAACAATATTGGGACTTTTGACATGGCGTCCGTAACTTTATTTGCGTCTCTCACAATCCAATGGAACTTCATATCCCACGACATGTGCAAAAGTGCAGGGCATTCTTCAATCTTTTGTTGGAGCTCGTGATCTCAGACCGTATCATCCTTAATAATATTTAGAGCATCCGCCGAATCCGTCTCAACCTCAAGACGTTGAACTCTCTTATCCCATGCAATAGTGAGTCCCAAAGGAATGCCTTCAATTTCAACTTCAAGTACCGTGGAACTCACAATTTTCTGCACAAACCCCCACACCCAAGCTCCATTTGCGTCTCTTAAAACTCCCCTAGCCGAGCCAATGTTCATGTTCGGTAACACACTCCCGTCCACGTTTATTTTATACCATCCCTCCTTTGGACGAGTCCAACTCATCGGCTTTGGAATAGACTTTGGCCTCCTCACAAGTTTGTAGTCCGGACATATTTGCTTGACTTGACTAAGAACCGCATATGTCTTGACAATTTTTCACTCAAAAATCCTACATTTCCTTGCCTTCCATATACTCCAACATGCAGCCACGAAGATTACTCTCCATTCAGTATTCATGATTAAAGTGCAGTTTCCCCCCACATCCTCAACATTAGTGCGCAACCACCTTGTCTCGTATGTGTCAAAGAAGGGTCTCCAATAACTTCTAGGTAACAGTGCCTTCCACACCTTCGTTGCCGCAGGACAATAACGGAGAACATGCATAGTAGATTCGACAATTTTTGGACAACTCTCGTAGCTTCCATCCTCCGTACAATGCCTCTCCTTCCGTAACATATTGGTCGCAATTTTATTTTAACTCGCAAGCCAAAGGAAGAAATGGACCTTGTTGCTACATGGTGCTTTCCATACCCAATTATTCCGAGGAATTGACGCGTAAGTTGTCGAGTATTTCTTGAACAATTCCTTGTATGCACTTTGGCATGTGAACTTTTTGTTCGCGGTTGGGCTCCATATTGCTCTATCCTTGGCTTCAGTCAATGTGATCCTCGTCCCTAATATCCGTAACCTTCACTCATTCGGTATTTCAGTGGAGATGTCATGTAATCGCTAATTATGTTCCTCGTCCAGTGCGTCCGCGATCTTTAGGCCATAGTCATCCAAATTTATATTTGCCACAACATCACAAAGACGCACCTCCCCCAGCCAATTGTTGAACCAAAAGGATACCGCGCTCCCATCTCCGATGCACCAACAAACAAACGGTTGAATTAACCTCCTGCACCTAATAATTCCCTTCCACGTATAATTATGTTGCAATTTAATAACATACTCCGTGATCCTTTTCCCTTCAAATACTTTGAATTGATAAGCTCAGTCCATAGGCACGTCTCTTCTTGAAGGATTTTCCATCCGATTTTTAATAGCAAAGCTTCATTATTAAATCGGGTCACGCACAAACCTAATCCCCCTTCTTGCTTCGGCTTTAATACTCTTTTCCACCCCAGAAGGTGTAGTCGTCGGGTATTGGGATCGTTCAACCAAAGAAAATCTCCATTAAATTTGTCAAATTTATCGCACACACTTTTCAGCATCCAACAAGACTGCATGAGATGAATTGGCACTGCTGTCGAGACGGACTGAATAAGCGTAGCACCGCTCGCGAGAGATAGATTAGATCTTTTCCATCCAGCCATGCACGATGAGAGTTTGTCAAACACATCGTTAAAATTCCCACTGCCTACTCAACTGTGCACCGAGTTCACGCCCAAATATTTCCCTAATGATGTCGTGCATGCAAATCCGATGATAGATCAAATTCGCCTCTTCAAACTCCAACTCCCCTCTTTTGAAAAATAAATTTTCGACTTTTCCTCATTGATTTTAAGCCGGACGCATTGGAAAATATATCATGGATTTTTTCATGCTTCTAGTCGTGCGAACCGTACCCTTTCACATCAACATAAGACCATTCGCAAAAAATAGATGCGAAATCTGCGGAACCCCTCTACACGGAACAATAGGTTCCCATCTTCTACTTCTTCTACAATAGAACAAAAGAGGGTCGCCTTGCCTCAGTCCACAACCGTGACCAAATGCTCTTAGTGGTTCCCCATTCCAAAGCACCTCGGTAGAAGCGTTACGAATGCAAAATAATATAAGATCAATAATAGCTGGCGGAAAGCGGAAGGCCTTTAGCGTGTCCTCTAAAAATCCCCAACTAATTTTTTCATACGCCTTCTCAAGATCGAGCTTGAGTATTATACACCCCGTTTTATTTTTTTTCTTCGCCCGAAGAGAGTGGAGGATCTCCTGAATTGCAAAGATATTATCCACGGTACTTCGACTTTTAATATAACTCGACTGCATCGGTATAATTAGGTGCGGCATATAATCCCTTAGTCTCAAGGTAATTGTGCCGACTGCGCCCTACGGGCCATGCTCCGATCCGAGTTGGTTCGATGGTGATCAGTCACTTTACCCAACTCAGACTAAAGCGTAACTCATAGGAAGGGGTCTCACTTGTTCAGGATCAAAACCATACACGTTTTATAGAATATATTTTGATATATACATCGGAAGTCTTGTATTACAAACTATGTGAATTTTTAATGATTATGCACTAGTGACAAAACACGAATATTCCAAAATGCACACTTGAACAATTATTATTCACTTGATCCATGTTGCCATATTGATTTTATCCTGAGAATGGACAGAAGAAACGAGGAATAAGTCTTTAATGACTTAGTGAGATTCTTATCAAAGAACTGGTAATGCAAGAATTAACTGTGACCTATTGGATACATTTCGAGGAGTGATCTTACCGGTAGAAACAGTTCAACTAGATAATTTGATGTAGCAATGGTACTAGAATTTTCATAGAATAGTTAATGAACTTGTGCTTAACAATAAACGAATCCAACCTTATGACTTCTAATATTCTACCTTATACCTCCTGACGAGAAGGGACCTCGCAAACAATCAAAAGTCATGCTCGAGTACATGTCGATCCAGCACATGGGTTACAACCAACTCTTGACTGTAAGCGGCGCCTAGATAGATGGGTATCAAATAAAATTACTTAAACCGACAGTCCTTACTAGTTATTGCCCAGCAGTAACTCGACTCAATCCCTGGGCCCAACTTCCTAAAGGCGTCCCAGTGGGTATACCAGATAAAAAAATAAGCTAGTAAATCGGATAATATTCGTTGCTCTTTGAGCTATATGTCCCGAACATAGTTCGTTGCTCTTTGCACAGTTCATGAACCAGAAGATGAGATTAAAATATCGGGAAATTACCATGATTAGAAAATAATAAATGATTGGATACAATTTAACGATGAGTAAGAAAATCATGTTATGAGATGAGATGCAAAACGAGATTATGATAAAATATAGGTTGTTCGAGGTTTGGTAACAGAGTAGTGGCTTTTCTCTCCAAGTTCTTCAGGGCCGGAGGCCAAACGGGGCTAGAACAAATCATAAATGAAACATCACCTTTATTTGTACGGAGAATCTTGCGCGTCGTTTTTATTAACATTAAGATAATATCAGTTAACTGAATAATCAATGAAACTGCAGGTTTTCTGGAATCAATGTTAGACGGTACAATGTTAGACGATGTTGGGTTAACATTGGATAACATTGAAAGCCGAAAGCTTTTGCGAAAACTGTTCTTTAGTTGCCAAAATTAAGTTTTGCCTTTATTCACTTATTAATCAAGTTCCACGGTTTTGGTTGTTTATGTTTATGTCCAGGAAAGTATCTTAAACATAAGGAAGAGCTTTAGAAGATTACTTACTTAAAGTTTCCATAATTCAAGCCAAGTTGAATAGTCAACTCACACGGTTTCAAAAGAAGGAAACAATATTGGATTCTCTGCAACTGTGATTCTTTCCAAGATTCTGCGAATTGAAGAAGATGTGTTGCCTTGTTAAATCAGTAACAATGGAAACACGTTCTCAGGAAAGATTTGAAGTTCACAAAGAAGGCAATATTCAACAAGGAAACAACAAGAGTTACCAAAACTGTGAACAACACATCTTGGCGTTCAAGACTCAAGAAATCTATAAAGATGTGAAGTTCATCAAGATGAAGACAAGACAATTGTGCCAATAATCCAAGAGATTAATTCTTCTTTGTATTGTCTTCATTTTGTTTTGCGAAGTTTTTATATCAACTGCTTAAGTCTAGTTCATAGAAGTTAAGTAGTTCTTACTTGTCTGCTTCGTTGAGTCCGATCAACAAAGAGCGTGAGTGAATTGTTGTGAGGAACGTTTTTGATAAAACCTTTATGGTTATTTCGCCTAAGGCTCGGAAGTTTTTAATAATATTGAAAACTTCTTAAAATTATATCTTCTTGTGTTCTTACTTCCGCTGCACATTATTATTATCAAGAAGATCAAAATAGAGTTAAGGCAATTCCAGCTTAACTCTCAAAAAGTGTTGTATCAATCCACGGTCCTACAATTTCAATTGGTATCAGAGCCAAACACCGACTACACTGGTGGTTTGAAGGTGATACAACACCATGGACAGTGTCAATCCTAATACCAACAGGATTCCAGTTTTGGATGGCTCCAATTATGCATATTGGAAGATCATGATGAGGTCTCACATCAAAGCTATTGATATTCGAGCCTGGCAATCCGTGATCAATGGATACTCTCTTCCAACACTACCAAGTAGGGTTGTGCAAAAAGAATCGGATTGATCGAATCGGGTGAAAATCGATCGAACGATCCGATCCGAGGATCGGATCAAATATTTGATCCGACTATTGATTTTTGCCTTAGGATCGAATCCCCATTTGATTCGATCCTCGATTTTAAAGGCTGAGAATCGGATCGGATCGAATACTCATCTTATTTTTTAAAAATAAATAAATATATAATAGTATATATATATATATATATATAACACTAGATTTTTATCTATAATGCTAAGCCTATTAAGATGCTACTAAGATATTTCTATATATTGTTGGTGATACTAACATTGATCAAATTGGGAGTGCTGGAGTAAGTAGTAACCTTGAATGAAGCTGCTGATAAGCCAGTGCATAGTCTGAATGGAAAGTGTAAAGTGGTAAAAATTAATTTGCGAAAGTGTATCTTTTATAATTGATTTGTGTTTTGTGTCAAAAAGTGTAATTCAGAACCATATGAAAGTGAATTTTGTAATTCAGTATCTCTGTTTGAATGTTGTGGTTGGTCCCATTGATATTAAATTAAATAAGAAAAGAAAAAAGAAAAAAAGGATCGAAATCGAATCGAATCGGATCGAAATCGAATGCTTTTGGATCGAATCGGATCGTTTTAAATTGATTCGATTTCGATCCTCATTTCTCCAGGATCGAAATTGACTTCCAGCCTCGATTCGATCCGATTCGATCTGATCCGATCCAAACGCACACCCCTACTACCAAGAGATGGTGAAGGTGATCTAGTACCAAAACCAGAAGCAGATTGGACAACAGCAGAGGTAAGTCTCTATAACTCTAATGAAAAAGCTCTTAATGCTATCTTTAGTTGGGTTAATCATCACATGTTCAAGTTAATCCAGAATTGTACAAAAGCCAAACAGGCTTGGGATATACTTGAATTACATTGTGAAGGAGATTCTGCTGTTAAAGATTCTAAATATAGACAACTGCTTTTGCAATTTGAAAAACTTGAGATGGGAGAAGATGAAAGTGTTGACAGTTATTTTGAAAAAATTCTTGATATTGCTAACCAATGTGAAAATCTAGGTTTTGCTATGACTAATCAAAAAATGGTTTATAAAGCTATAAGAACACTGTCATCTAAATTTGCTCTCAAGAAAATTGCAATGAGTGAATCTAGAAACCTTGCTAATCTACAGTTTCAAGTCTTGATGAATACTCTTAGAGAATTTGAGATGGAGCTTGCCTCACAACCTAGCAAACATAGGGTTGTTGCTTTAAGAGGTTCAAATCTTGACAATGAAAGTGATGATGATTTTGAAATAATTTCTTCAAACTATGGGAAAATTACTAAGAAGTTCAATAAGTTGAATCTTAAAGGAAAAGGTAAAGAGAAGAACCTTAGTAATAGTTCCACAGGTTACAAGAAATTACCTCATAAGTTTGTGAAGTACATGGCATCAAAACCTACTCCTTTAGAAGCTGATAAGTTAAAAGATATTCAATGTTTTGAATGTAAAGGATATGGTCATATGGCTAATGAATGTGCTAACACTCTTAGAAAAAGAGGAAATTCTCATTGGGTTTGTGTAGATGATTTCAATGAAGATGACTTTAGTTCTGGAGAAGCTGAAGAACAATCAGAAGAGGTTCAAACTGCTGCGCTACTCACTCAGATTGACTGGACACCAGAAGACTCCCTGAACTGCTTCGGATCTCAATGTTACCCCAACATTCAGGATCCAACATCAGAACAGGAGACCTTCTTTGCAGATTGGGATGAATATGATAATGATTCTGAACCTTATCTTGCGTCCTACTTTGATGAAGCTAACTTTGATTGTTTTCATGGTATAGTGGATCTAGATGAAGAATACTTCTTTGAAGGTGAAATGTCCCAGGAGGAAATCATTGAAGACCTGAAGTCTATCTACCACAAACTGCAGCTTGAGAATCACAAACTCATCAAGAGCAACAAAATCTTGAAGGAAGAGATTGAATGCATGAAGGAGATGCTGAAACTGTATGAGAAAGACCTTGACAAAACTGAGGCTGAGCTGAAAGAGGTAAAGGTAAAATTAGATAAAGCTGAACAAACCATTAACAAATGGAACTCTTCTACATCTCTGCTTGATGAAGTGCTGAGTATGGGAAATCAAGGTAAAAATGGTTTGGGCTATGTTGAGAAACCTCCCTCTGAAGATGTTAATTCTGCCTACTTGAAAGCTGGTTTTATCAAGGATAGCAATAACTTGAGTTGTGAAATCTCTTCCAACACTGTGAAAAGACCTACTTTTATCTGTCAATATTGTTTTCAACCTGGTCACATTAAGCCTTATTGTAAAAAATATAAAATTGTGATTGAGAAGAAAACAGTAATTAATAGTTGTACCAATGTTAGGAAAACCTCTGATCTGAATGTTATCCCAACATTAGGTAACAAATCTGAAGGACATAAAAGTAGAACCTGGACTGAGAAGATAAAAACTCCTAAGGTTAAAATTGTTTGCAATGTTGTTTTTTCTGCTGTTTACTCTAACCTTGCAGGTAAGTGGTATTTTGACAGTGGATGCTCAAGGCACATGACTGGAAACATTGACAACCGGAATAATGTAATCCCTTTGACTGTTGGAACAGTTACCTATGGAGGAGGCACTAAAGCGAAAATCATTGGAAAAGGAGTACTGGATGTTGACGGATTTCCACCACTCAAGGATGTGTTGTTGGTTGAAGGATTGAAAGCAAATTTAATTAGCATAAGTCAACTTTGTGATGACAATCTTCTAGTTACTTTTGATAAAAGTTCATGTGATGTGTTTAATAGTGACAATGTCCGTGTCATGACAGGTACAAGATCAAATGATAACTGCTATCTTGCTCAAGATGAAGCAGAATGCTACCATGCCAATGTAGATGAATCTGTCATGTGGCACAAGAAGTTAGGACATGTGCACTATAGGAATCTGGAGAAACTACAGAAGTTAGACGCTGTAAGAGGACTGCCTAAGTTGACTAGCCCATGTAAAATTGTTTGTGAAGATTGCCTGAAAGGTAAACAAACAAAAGCTGTTCATCCACCACTACAGGTACAAAGTACTAACCCTAGAACTAATAAGTGCTTTGAATTGCTACATATGGATCTCATGGGTCCTATTGAGGTTAGTAGCCTATATGGTAAGAAGTATGTTTTTGTTATTGTTGATGATTTTTCAAGATATACATGGATTAAATTTTTGAAAGAAAAATCAGAGGCATTCAACACATTCAAAATTTTGCATGATAGTATTAAGAATCTTTATGGCACTTCTGTAGGGAGAATTAGGTCTGACCATGGAAAAGAGTTTGAAAATGTAAGCTTTGCTAATTTCTGTGAATCTAAAGGCGTTTTCCATGAGTTCTCTGCACCTAAGCCACCTCAGCAAAATGGTATTGCTGAGAGGAAGAATAGAACACTTCAAGAGATGGCTAGAGTTATGTTGAATTCTAAAAACCTATCTAAGAAAATCTGGGCTGAAGCTTTGAATACTGCATGTCATATTAGTAATAGAGTTTATCTTAGACCTGGTACTACTATGACACCTTATGAATCTTGAAGGATTCAAAACCAACAGTAGCACACTTTCATGAATTTGGTATTAACTGCTATTTGCTAAAAGATAGAGACTATTTGAGCAAATTTGATCCCAAAAGTGAAAAGTGTATATTTGTTGGATATTCTCCTAATAGTGCTGCTTTCAGGGTCTACAATCCAAGATTGCATACTGTTCAAGAATTAGTGAATGTCATATTTGATGATTTAACTGTTTCTGCAGGTACTGAAGAAGTCACTGGTTCAGATGTTACTCCAACATTGGACTCAACATTGAACACAGACGGTGGAGATGCTGAACTGGAAACTGGAACAAATGTTGACTTAACACCAGAAACCCCCAATGTTAGGCCAACATCTGTGCTGTCAGATTCTGAAGATGAAGTGGTTCCTGTATCCAGAAGAGATCCCCCTCTTAGAATACAAAGAGATCATCCAGTCTCTCAAGTAATTGGTCAAATTACTGAAAGAGTAAGAACACGCAACAAAGAAAGGGTAAATTACAAGGATATGTCTAAGTTGTGTGTTTGTATGTTTTCTTCATGTACTATTGAAAATGCTTCTTGTTTTGTGTCCTCCATTGAACCTAAGAATGTAACTGAAGCTCTTAAGGATAGTTACTGGATTAATTCCATGCAAGAGGAACTCTTACAATTCACCAAAAACAGAGTTTGGAATCTAGTACCTAGGCCATCACATGTGAATGTAATAGGTACAAAATGGATTTTCAAAAATAAAAATGATGAGAATGGTGTAATTATGAGGAACAAAGCTAGGTTGGTTGCACAAGGTTATACTCAGGTAGAAGGTATAGATTTTGATGAGACTTTTGCTCTAGTAGCTAGGATAGAATCAATTAGATTACTTCTTGCTATTGCTTGCTGTCTTAGAATTAAACTTTACCAAATGGATGTTAAAGGTGCCTTTCTGAATGGTTTAATTGACAAAGTGGTTTATGTAGAACAACCTAAAGGCTTTGCTGACACTAAACATCCTGACCATGTGTACAAACTTGAAAAGGCTTTGTATGGTTTAAAACATGCCCCTAGAGCTTGGTATGAGAGGCTAACTGATTTTCTGTTAGGCCTAGGTTTCAATAGAGGAGATGGAGATAGAACATTGTTTGTCCTTAGAAAACGCTCTGATATATGCATTGCTCAAATATATGTGGATGATATAGTATTTGGCTCTACTAACAAGTCTACTTTAGACAAATTTGTTGAGTCTATGACATGAACATTTGAGATGAGCATGATTGGTGAGCTTAACTACTTTCTGGGACTACAAGTCAAGTAGCTGGAAAATGGTATCTTCCTGAACCAGGAGAAGTATGCAAGGAATCTGGTGAAGAGATTTGAGCTACAAGAATCAAAACCTTGCAAAACTCTTATGTCCTCTTCAGTGAAGAAAACAAAAGATGGCACTGGTAGCAATGTTGACCCAACATTGTACAGATCCATGATTGGTAGTTTGCTGTATCTCTCTGCCTCTAGACCTGACATCATGTTTTCAGTATGTGTTTGTGCTAGGTACCAAGCTGATCCAAAGTAGTCTCACTTGATTGCTGTGAAGAGGATTCTTAGATATATCTCTAGAACTTCACCTTTAGGCATTTGGTACTCTTATGACACTAACACTAACTTGGTTGGTTTCAGTGACTCTGACTGGGCAGGTGATGTGGATGACAGGAAATCCACAAGTGGGGGTTGTTTTTATTTGGGGAATAATTTGGTCTCCTGGTATAGCAAGAAGCAGAACTGTGTTTCATTATCAACTGCTGAATTAGAATATGTAGCAGCTGGCAGCTGTGTTACCCAACTTGTGTGGCTCAAACACATGCTTTCAGATTATGGGCAAGATAGTGATACATTTCTCATGTTCTGTGACAATCTAAGTGCCATAAGTATCTCTAGGAATCCTGTCCAACATTCTAGAACTAAGCATATAGACATAAGGCATCATTTCCTAAGAGATATGGTAGAGGACAAAGTAATCAACATTGAACATATTGAGACAACAAATCAGCTAGCTGATATGTTTACAAAACCTTTAGATAGTGAGAGATTCTTCAGCCTGAGGAAATCTCTTGGCATGTGTGATATGTGAAAATGTTGAGAAAACCAGTGTTGTCATAACACCACTGACTAGCACTGGTATATTGGGTGTGGTGTAGTAGGTATTCTGTTGTTATTCCTTTGTTGAGTTGCATTTCTTTTTGAGTCTCATTTTATCATTGTTTTGTCATATTTGGTTTGTGTGGTTGAACTCTTTGATTAACAACTCTCTCTAGTTCAGTTTCACATCTTTGGTTTTAAAAAGGTTAATAAAACTCTTCTGTTTGTCTGAGATTGTGATTGCCTAACATATGGAGAAGCTGGGGTACACAAAGTTCACTACTTTCATGTCTATTCAGTTGTGTCTTATTCATATGGAAGGTGTACAGGGCATGTGGAGAAGCTGGGGTGCATGATGTTGACAGCTTCACTGTTACTCAGTTGTGCTTATTTATATGTTTCTGTTTGTTTGGCCAAGGAACACATGAGGGTGATCCTTTCTACTAGGGTGTTTGAGGTTTCGATTTCTTACATTTAGTAGCACTGATCACTTGGTGATTCTCTTGAATGCAGGTTGGTAAACAAGTATGCATAAGGAATTGGGGTGTTGGGGTACATGATAAATGAATTTCCAACATTCAAGGCCTTTGTACTTGCCTAACTTGCTGCTGTTAATGTTGTTACTGGGGTGTGTGGAGTTCAGGCTGCCCTCATTCAGTTGTGACATTAACTTTGTGTTTAGCAACCTTGAGTTTTTGTTCAGATGAGTTATGAAAATAATAAAGATTTTAAAGAGATGTGTGCTGTGCTGGTTTGAGGAGTTTTTCATTTGTGTTTACCATCTGCCTATTTGAGATTACATTGTTGCATTCATTTAGAACAACATTGTTTTCTTTCTTGTTTGTGAGTTGTGTCGGTTTAGGCTTAGGGGGAGTATAATTCATGTGTTGAGGCATACAATTTGGGTGACATACTGCAGGTGACACACTGATCTGTGACTTTCTATGCTGTGGAAGTGAATTGTTCCTTGAATTCATAACTGCTTATCTCTGTGTGTTTCTTGTTATCTATGTTGCTTACTCATGATGTTGATCTGAACAATATGTCTGAGGTACTCACTTGCTATATTGGTTAAGTTTCAGATGTATATTTGGATGTATCTCAAGCTCTCACATGAATTTGCCTTGGTGAAGCCTGTACCTCCACCTTCGGTTTTGAATGTTATCAAATGTTATCCCAACATTATGCACAGACGCAGGTCAACATTGAAAACAGGAACTTATAAGTTTTCAGTTTTTTTCTGAAAACCGCTCTGGTTAACTGTTAATTTAATATCAAAGCTTGTGCGCGGGAAAACATAGTGGGAAAATTTTACATGGTTCAAATTTGGTAACTGCCCACTAACATTCATTCCTTTTCCTTAATTTACGATTAAATCAAAAATCAAAACCCTATTTTCCTTATTTGTGCTTGCAAGGTTATTATTTGTGCTTAACTGCAAAATTACTCTCTTCTCTCAAATTCTCTCGTTTTCTCTCTGCAAATTCTCTCAAACCTTCTCTACTAACAATGGCTAGCAAGTTCCCCATGCAAACTCTTGCAGATGTTGCCCTAGGAAGCGAACCCACTGCTGCACGCATTCGCTCACACACTAGAAGTGTTGCTGCAAAAATAGTTGAGGCCCCCGTTGCTGCCAAGAGGAAGGCGATTCCCTATGTGCGACGAGGAAAGAAGACCAAACAGGGAGAATCAACCTCCAATGTTGAGCCAACAGTGGAACCAACCACTCCTATCACCAATGAGCCTGAAACTGAGGTAAACACTGCTGAGCCCATCCCTGAATTTGATGCTGATATACCTGTTGAGGGGGAGGGTAGTGGCTCTGTTGAAAAATCTGTGGAGATATCCGCGGATATGTCTGTTGACAAGATGGTGAGGAAGTGGATTAGGGCTCAAAAGAAAAAGAGAAAGGGCAATGGGGAGAAATTGAAAAATATGTCTGAGTCTGCTAAGGCTAGGGCTGAGGCCAGGAAAAGACAGGCTGAGAGATCAGCTAGAAAGAGGGCTGCTGAGGAGGAGAAGAAAGCTGAGGAAGAGAAGAAAACTGTTGCTGCTGCTGAGAGAAAGAGAAAAGGAAAGCAAGTGATGGAAGAGGAAGTAGAGGTGTTGGATGTTGAGGATGAGGAAGAAGAAGAGGAGAAGGAAGAGGAAACTGAGGAGGAGCAGGATGTTGCTGCTAATGTTGGGGCAACATCAGGAACAGAGGAGTACACTGATGGGCTATATGTGGTCTACCATGAGGAGGAGAAGAACTGCTATTCTCCCTACTATCTCTCTCAAGAGTTGGAGAAGAAGTGGGATGCCTTCAAAAGAAGGGAGATTCACACTGAAAGAGCTATAGAGATGGCCAGTTTCAAAGAGAACAAAGTGATGGACTTGCTAGAGGCAAGAGGGCTGCAACAGTCAGTGATGGAGCTGAGTGACCATGCTCCTGAGATTGTCATGGAGTTCTACCTTAATCTCTCCAAATGGATCAGGGACTACAGATCTCCAAAATTTGGAAAGGCTTGGGTGAGGGGGAGAGTCTTCAACATTGACCCCTACACCATCAACAAGATATGTGGCTTCCCTACTACTGATGAATCTGAGGACCCCTACTATGATGATGTAATGGAAGACTTGACTGGAGGGTTGGTCAAAATCTAGAGAGATGCTCTGCCAACCAAAAAACTCACCTCCCTGAGTGCTGTCTTGCACAAGATAGCTTGTTTCAACTGGCTCCCAAGCAAGAATGTGACTGTACTTACCAAGGAATCAACAATCTTGGTGTACAAAATCAAGAATGGGCTAGCTGTAAATATGGGGGAGAGGATTTTGAAGTCTATGTCTGAAGTTGCTGGAAGGAAGAATGGGATGCTACCCTATCCCTCACTCATCTGCAAAATCCTTGGCAGTCAAGGATTGAAGACAAGTGTAACTGTGGGCTGGAGGAAGAATGATACTGAACTAACAATTCTCCCAAGCTACTTGTCTGGATCAAGGGTGAGAGACCTTCCATGGAATCCACAAGGAGTGGTGAGACCAAGAACGGAGCAGAAAAGGGCTAAGGAGTTTGCTGGAACTTCAATGCCAATGTCCAAAGAAGAGGATTGCTTGGTTATCACTTCTGCTTTTGTGGATCATTTGCTGAATTGGTATAGGGGCAGATTGCTGACACTCAGAGGGAGATCGAGGAGAGAAAGGAACATCTCAAAGAACTGGAGGACATTGTGAAAAATTTGGAGGAACTCCCTTCTTCACAAAAAGGGGGAGAGTAGTTTCAATTTTTAATTTTAGTCTTATAGTTTTTGTTTTGTTTCTTAAGAACTACTAATATCTTTGAACTGCTGGTACATTAATCTCTATTTGGTTTTATTTGATCAAGGGGCTTGTCCCTGATATCTAGCTATGGCTTGTAACTCTAAGTACTGCCGATGAACTGCTTTAACTAACCTTAATTGCTATTCCTTGTGAAGGAACTTTTTGAACTGTTTTTCTTGTTAACCCTTATGCAGGAAACTTACTGGTTTCAATGTTGAGACAACATTGATGAATGTTGAGGTCTGGACATATGTACATATGTGATTGTAGTGATGACCTTTATTGATGCCTTTGTTAATTTAACTTTGATTATGATATCTTGTATTAAGGGGGAGTAGTTTGGTAGTTTAATTTGTTTCTTGTTGATTATAACTTTTTGGATATAAGACTTGATTGGAACAGGTATTGGTTTTGTGAAGAAAGGCAAAAAGGGGGAGATTGAAAGTGTAGGTTTTCTGGAATCAATGTTAGACGGTACAATGTTAAACGATGTTGGGTTAACATTGGATAACATTGAAAGCCGAGAGCTTTTGCGAAAACTGTTCTTTAGTTGCCAAAATTAAGTTTTGCCTTTATTCACTTATTAATCAAGTTCCACGGTTTTGGTTGTTTATGTTTATGTCCAGGAAAGTATCTTAAACATAAGGAAGAGCTTTGAAAGATTCCTTACTTGAAGTTTCCATAATTCAAGCCAAGTTGAATAGTCAACTCACACGGTTTCAAAAGAAGGAAACAATATTGGATTCTCTGCAACTGTGATTCTTTCCAAGATTCTGCGAATTGAAGAAGATGTGTTGCCTTGTTAAATCAGTAACAATGGAAACACGTTCTCAGGAAAGATTTGAAGTTCACAAAGAAGGCAATATTCAACAAGGAAACAACAAGAGTTGCCAAAACTGTGAACAACACATCTTGGCGTTCAAGACTCAAGAAATCTATAAAGATGTGAAGTTCATCAAGATGAAGACAAGACAATCGTGCCAATAATCCAAGAGATTAATTCTTCTTTGTATTGTCTTCATTTTGTTTTGCGAAGTTTTTGTATCAACTGCTTAAGTCTAGTTCATAGAAGTTAAGTAGTTCTTACTTGTCTGCTTCGTTGAGTCCGATCAACAAAGAGCGTGAGCGAATTGTTGTGAGGAACGTTTTTGATAAAACCTTTATGGTTATTTCGCCTAAGGCTCGGGAGTTTTTAATAATATTGAAAACTTCTTAAAATTATATCTTCTTGTGTTCTTACTTCCGCTGCACATTATTATTATCAAGAAGATCAAAATAGAGTTAAGGCAATTCCAGCTTAATTCTCAAAAAGTGTTGTGTCAATCCACGGTCCTACAATTTCAATCATAACTCACCACTATAAACATATGTACTATTCAACTTCCGTGTTGATGAAATTTGAGGAAGTTCTTGTTTAAAAAAATAGCTAATACTAATTTAAGTAAATAGCACATATCATTGATGTAAATCTTACGCGATAAACTTTGATGTCGTAAGGTTAAGTTAAATATCAAATATACTTTGTATACGTAATTTATATCTCAATATTTATCTTAAGCAATCATATATATTAATAATTACAATTGTAGTTATAATTTTTCTAATATTAGAAAATTATTTCAAATGGTAAGTATACAATAATATCAAGTATAGTATGATAAACTATTTAATTTGATGCATAATAAATCTTCAAAATATATTACTTAACTGATTTATGGAAAATCGTTTTTAAGTCCCTAGTAGGGAAAATCATGTTTTGTACCTTAATTTGGTACCTTTTTTTTATATTTTGCTAAAATGTTTATTATTATTACTTATATATATATATTTATTATTATTATTTATATATAAACATGTTTATTATTTTTACAACTAGTTATATATGTTTATTATTGTTATTTATATATAAATGATTATTATTATTATTTATATATTGTTTATTATTTTACAAATAGTTATATATTTGTTTATTATTATTATTTATATATATATTTATTATGTTTACAAATAGTTATATATATGTTTTTAGATTTGAGTTTTTTTTATCCAGTCAGCATGTCCACGTGGGATTAAGTTGGTCAAAATTGAGTTTGGACGGGTCAACGGTGAGCCATGTAGACATTAGGGTGGTTAATTTGGGGACACCGCGGGGGTACCAATTGTGATTAAGTTTGCAAACATAGGGTACCAAAAATTTGGTGTGACTAATTAAGATACCAAAAAGAAACATAGGCCAAATTTAGGTACCAAACATGATTTTTTTCCAGTCTCTAGTACATCCAAAAATTCCAAGAATCATGACATCAAACAATTACCTTATGAGGCAATCCATTAAATTGTATAACTTAGTTAATATTATTTTGTTCCAAGATTATCTTTAATTAGATAACATTGTATTCATAACTTATAAAAATATTAATACGTAAACCTAATCAAGGTAAATGATCAAAGAATGTTTAAGTTACGATACATAATCATATAAGAGGATTAGACCTCAAAAGTATATATGATAATCATATTAAACTTATGTAAGGATATGTTAAACATGATAAATATACTATTTATATATTATTGAAAAATCTGAAAAATATTAATTCGTGAATACAAATCATATTAAGGTGATTATAATGATTGTTATATCTTATAAGAGTCATGTGTGAGTGATCAATCATGGAATTATGATGATTATTTTCAATCATAAACAAAGAACTTAAAGTACGTAAAATGAGCTAAAAATCGTCGTAGTTTCGAGTTTACCTTTGATCGGATATCCAAATAAACTTTGTTTCCAAATATTTTTGTGGTAACTGATCCCTAACATCACTAGGAACATGTGTACTCGAATGGGAAGGAAAATTCAAAGGTTTGATATGCTAAATAATTCTTGAAAACATAGAACCTATTTTCTGATTTTCAGATAGCAGTCTACGATTTAGAAATTTCGACCTTCTAAATCAGATTATCTGAAAAACATTTCTTCATATGAAAGTTAGAGAACATCATGAGGAGTATTCGGCCATTGGCTTTGATTAAAAATGATTTTTCTACAATTTGTTATGATTTTTCTAAGGTGCAGGGCCGAATAGATAATTTCTGCACAATAAAAGTTTTGGGGTATTTTCGAATAGAAAAATGATGAAATAATAACTTGGGATGAATTTTCCCTGAAAGTAGACTCACTAACTTAGAGATTCATAAGAAGAAAGAAGGAAAAATCTAAATGATTTTGGGTGTGAAAATTGTTGGAAGGAAGCCTACTATTTATAGTAAAAAATCATGTTAAAATACCTTTAATTAAGGTCCCACTTTGATTATTTTATAATAAATTACAAAAAATCTGAATTTAATCATGCTCTTAAGGATGTCATGGCTTACTTCATCAATTGGTTAATTGCATATCAAGTCCCTTAATTATTTATAATTAAAATTTAAATAGGTATAATTATATTTCTTTGTTACATACATATTTACTTATGTAATTTTTCTAGGTAATTCAATCAACTTGGTTAATATTTGAAATTGAAATATATGTTTTAGGATTAGAGACCTGTAAATATAATAAACGACTAACTTTTAAGTTCAGGGGGCTTAAATGCAATTTTTTTTAAACATTTAGGGTCACAAATGCAAATTTTCAAAAGTTCAAGGACTAAAATATAATTTATTTTCTTCCTAATTTTTCGGGCGTTACAGTAATACACTTTGTAATAAACTTATAAAGTATATTACCGAGAGATATAGGGCGAAAGTGTGAAATTAGAGTTGGGTCTGATACCTTTGGTATAAGGCATAGCTGCGCTCCACACACTTTTAGATCAAAGCTTCGATTTTTAAAGGCGTTTGAGATAAACTGGAGAAGAGACTCTTTCACCCATTCCCAATACTTATGAAAAACGATCGCTTGAACCCCATTCGGACCGGGGCCTTTCTTCGGGTGGGTTCGCCATACTACATCTTTCAACTCTTCCAACGTCACGTCCCTTCCCACATACTCGGCCTCCCCCAAATCAAACTGAGCTTGATACCGTGAGGTGACTAACCTTCTGCAGCCGTGCGCATCACTTGTGAACATTTTTAGGAAAAAAACTCTTTGCGTGCTCCTTTAGCGTCTCTTGGTTGCGACACCAAACGTTCTCAATTCTTAGCACTAACACCCGGTTTCTTTTCCTTCTTATTAAGGTCGACCGATGAAAAAACTCCGTATTCCTATCCCCTTCCTCGAGCCATTAAACGCGGGATTTTTTCCTCCAAACAATCTCTTCGCGCCTCAAGATTTCATTATATTCTGACACTAGCGTCTTCTCTAAATTTTAGAGATAAGGGTTGGACCTATAAGCCAAGCTTTTCTACACCCCTTCAATCCGCCTCAACAAAACCCTTTTTTCTTGAAAATATTATCGAAGCAATTTTGTTTCAAGGTTCCATAACCCCGGGAATCATACCGATGGCCTCCACAATATTTCCATTCCCTTTACAAATTCCTTTAAGCATTTTCTCACAATCCGGATGTTGTAACCACATCTCCTTGAATCTAAAGGGTCTCGATCTATTCCCGCGCAGCGAGCCTAAACAATTTGTGAGAATCGGATGGTGGTCTCCGTGCGTATGAGGCAAGTGATACACCTTATTGTCTAGAAACATCTCAATCCAAGCACTATTCGCGAGCGCTCTATCAATTCGCTCTTGAATTAGTGCGTTCCTTTCCCTCTTATTTGGCCAAGTAAATTTTGGTCCATGAAAACCCAAGTCCATCATGCGCCAACTCTCAATCCATCGTTGAAATTCTAAACACCTCTTCACCGTGTTCGTGCTGTGTATAGAAAAGTTTGTTAAAATCCCCTTGTTTGAGCTAAGGTGAGTCCACGTGTTGTGCCATGCCACACAAACTCTCAAAAATTCGTGCCTTATCATCCGCGTACGGTTTGGCATATATTCCAAAAATAAGCCACATTGCTTGCTTCTTCAGGGCGATTCTTGCATGTATACCTTGGTCCTCGACGTTTAAAATATCAACGTCGTTACTCTCACTATTCCATAACATCCAAATTCCCCCATCTGTACCGTCCATCGGGGCATTGCAGTAGTCCAAATATCCCATAAACGGCACAATCTCCTACGTTCTATCCGGCATCACTCTAGTTTCCAGTAAAAATACAACATCGGGGCGATGAAATCTGACCAAGTCCCGAAAGTTCGTCGCAAAGTCCGGATGACCCACTCCCTGACAATTCCACGTTACTACCTTCATTGGATAGTTTTCAATTTGTATAGGGTGTATTGGGTTGTCAATGTCCCGCCCCATCCATTCAGGGTGTCGGTTTCCCAGAAGTCCTGAGGTACTTGTGCGATCAGCGCCCCATTCTCCATGAATATGTTCAAGCCCTAGTTCTGATCCATTGCCGAGTCTTGTTGGATAATATGTTGCACCACACGCGCTTGAGGATGCACCAATTATTTCAACTTCAAGTATGTCCGAACGCTCAGGAACTGCGAAAGTATTCTTATTACTTTCTTTCCTATCTTAGTTTAGCCATTTCTTTAATATCGCCCCATTATTCTTACCTTTAGAAGACCCTTTCGTGTTTGTGGTGAGAGACTGTGGGAGTACTCTCCTACAACGATTTGAATTGTCCTTCGAACTTTCCTTACCAAGCTCGAAACCTTTTGCCTTTGAAACTGAGTCCTCTTTAGTGATTGGTAATGCATGGTTTCTCTTTAGTATTGTTACCCCGGCTTGCCTTGAAGATTATTTTTTATCAGTTTGGTGTTCAGATCAGCCATTCCGCCTTTGTACACTCTTTTTTTCCATGCGACTTGCATTCAATCACCATACTCATCGTTCTTCATTTTTTCTATAAGCCACGAAGAAGAGTTACCCGCCGTATAACCCGAATCCATTGGGGGCATCAATGGCCTTCCTCAAATCGGCATTATCCTTTTCCTTGCATGCCACTAAGTTATGTCCGACATGACCACACTCGTAGCATAATGATGGGAGATTTTCGTACATAATCTGGTACAATTTTCTTCTTATGTGTACGCCCCTCTCAAGCAGTTTCTTGGTCGAGACTTGGACACAAACGCGGGCAAATTTACCCCTCGCAGCCGTGAAGGTGTTCCCATCAATTTTTATTTGCTCTCCTACACAACTCGCTATTGCATTAATTGTCGCTTCCTCGAATAACTCGAGCGGTAGCTTCATAATTCGTATCTAGGTTATAGCGCATTCAATAAAGTTGTTTTCGGGGTCAAAATCTGGCGTCCACTTCCGAATATGTAAGAAACTTCTCGCCAATTGCCATGGACCTTGAGTAAGTAGGACCTCCCTTTGCGAATTAGATAACCTACGTAGACAGTAAATGTCGTTGCTCAAATCAACAATGTCACAACTCCCATTCAATTTCCACATGGTGCTAAACTTATTCACAAGGTTTGGAGAGAACCAGGGCTTGCCCAAAACCTTGATCAAGATCGTGTTCCTCCATTGATCGCACATGGATTCATGTAGGTCGTCCTCAAATTCCACCGATTTAAACGGGATTTCCTTACTAGGTTCAAGAACCCTAATTTTCCCAGCCGCCTCACTGATTCTTTCTTCATTAATGAAGACGTCCTTCGGTCGTACCATGCTGGCATATGAGTTGTGAAGCTTACTTGCCGATGCTGAAGTAGTCATGTTAATTGACGACGTCAAACGAGGTACGCTCACATCATGTTCCCGTCTCGACCGTTTTTGAGCGCCCGAGTCCGCCCTAAATACGAAACCTAGGTCGTGTTCCATGTGAGGGGTGTCGTGCTGCGGGTGAAGGAAATCGGAGATGATCATCTCCGCTGCCATGATGAGTTGATTTGTTGCATTCTCCATTAGTTATCAATATTCAATAATCTAATAACATATAGTTTCTTCCACCCTCATTTTCAATACACCCAACATTATTGTATCAAAAAATGCCCAACACTTTTACTTTTTCCTAACTTGTCTTCTTCAATCATTTTTTTTTTAAATCTTTAAACTTTTTTATTTCTTCAAAAAATATCCAACACTTCCATTCTTCACACCTTCTATCATTTTTCCAAATATTTATTTTACTTATGAAATTGTTTTCTTCACATATTCCCAAAAACCAACACATTTACTTTTCTTAAAAACAAATCCAACCCTTTTCTAACTTATCTTCATTTGCTCAAAATTTTCTTTGTTTGCTCAACTCCAAATTATGAATTCATCCATCACAAACAATAATAATCTGATAATTTGTGAAATTACCTAAATAATATTATTTTATTTTATTATGTTAGACATTATTAGTGACCGTCGGGCGGTCGCTAATGCTTTAAATATTATTTGCGACCGCCGACGATTACTAAATTTTGAATATTATTAATGACCGCTCGGCGGTTCCAAATGACATACAACACATTAGTAATCGTCGGGCGATTGCTAATGACATCCACGACATTAGCAACCGCCTGGCGGTTGTTAAACACATACACCACATTTGCAACTGCTTGCAAATGACATCCAACACATTAGCAACCGCCAAAGCGGTTGCTAATGTATTGCGACAGTCCAGCCGTCGCTAATTTTGTGACGACCGAGAGGTCGCTAAACAACACTTTGCGATTGCCTAGCGGTCACTAAGATTTAGCGACCGAGGTATCAACAATCGCTGGTTTGCATCCGTCCGGTGGTCACTGAAGGGTCATTAGCAATCGCCAAAAGGTCTTCAGCAATCGCACGAGCGGTTGCTTATGCCAGTTTTCACGGGAAGAAACAACATCCACCACCATCATATCCATCGCCACAGTCTGCAAAAACAACCACCACCGCCACTATACCCAAACCACACGATCCCCACTAGCCATAATCATCAGGCGATTGGAATTTCGAGAGCACAGCCCGACGCGAATCATATTTTGAGTTTGATCTTGTCGTAGGAGTCATCAAAAGGAGTCATCAAAATCGGGGATCGGGACTTGGCTGTACAGTTTCACCAATTGATATTTTGACTAAGAGATGAAAGTTTTTTGGCGAGTTTGTGCACATTGCACTTGATCGGAGCGGCGGAGACCTGTATGGATTGATTTAGTGAAATTCTTTTTGCGTCACCAAGATCGCGCCGCCGGTGGGTCGGCTTGCACCTGGGTGAATATCTCTGCTGTCGTCTAAGATGAGCGTCCCCGACAACGGAGCTCTGAGGTGGAAGTTTGATCGGGGAAGGTGACTTCCACAATTTGTTCTTTTAATCTTATTAATATTAAGATAAAATTTTCTACGACTAGGAAAACTGTTAAATTATTTTTCAAAATTGAGGTTATTATAAACTTAAGTAATACATAAAAATATAAAAAAGCATGATTTTGAAAAAAATGAGGATGTATAGTTTGAGGATATAAATATAAATTTTCCAGAAATAATGATTTTTTCTTTGTAATATATATTTTGGGGTGTTTAAGTGATTTTTTAAAAGGGATAATTCTATCAACCCCCCCCCCCCCCCAAACTATGGTACCTTTTACCGGACGAGGTCAAAACTTTCATTTTAGCACCAGTGCCCCCTAAAGTATCATCGTCTGTTCAAATTGGTTTTGTGCTTTTTTTTTGGGAGTAAAGTTGTCCAGTCACTTAAAATAATAAATTAAAAAAAAAGAATTTTTTTATTATTTTGGCTTTATTATTTTTATTGCTCCGTTTTTTTCTTTTGAATTTATAAAATAATAAATCATTTTTTTTTATTATTATATTGTTGGAATTATTATTTTGTTGCCGTCTTTTTTTCTAAATTTATAAAATAATAAATCAATAAAAGGATACGATCCGATAAAAGAATCGAATTTTTTTTCTGAATTTATTTCCTTTTTCCGATTTATTATTTTATAAATTCAAAAAAAAGATGCTACAATAAAATAATAATTCCAACAAATTAATAAAAAAAATCTTCTTTTATTTTTTTTCAATTTATTATTTTATAAATCCAAAAGAAAAAAATGGGGCAATAAAAATAATAAATCCAAAATAATAATAAAAATAATTTTTTTCTTTTTTTTTGAATTTATTATTTTAAGTGACTGGGCAACTTTACCCCTAAGAAAAACGCACAAAGCCTATTCGAACAGACGATGTTCCTTTAGGGGGCACTGGTGCTAAAATGAAAGTTTTGACCTCGTTCGGTAAAAGGTACCATAATTTGGGGGGTTTGATAGAATTATCCCTTTTTAAAATTATAGGGGTGGTTTTTGGAATTTTATGCTTTTATAATTATACTTATAAAGTGAAAGTGTTAAAAAAAAAAAAAAAACAAAAAGCTGTTTATTTCCATCATGGCATGTGACTTTGCAACCAAGTTGGCCGAATAAGGGCTAAAGGGCATTTTTAGCGTAAAATTGAAAATTTAAGGGTCTGATCCCGGCCCAAAAACATACATGACACTTTTGTCAAAGGGCAGAAGATATAGGGCATTTGTAATAATTCGTCCAATAAATAAATAAATAAAAATCTAAATCCAGATCTCTTCATCGATCCTGTTCATTTAAAGAACTTCCTTAAGCTTTTGTTAGAATAAATAATTAACCACAAATTTATTGAAATGATGAAGAACAAATTGACTCGAGAGATTGGAGTGTTCTCTCCTTTCTCTCTCTTCTCCTGGAATTCTGTTGCAACTGTATGAATCAATCTAACCGTTGAGAGGCAATTTAAACTAATGAATAACTGATCTAACAGCCAGGATTAAAACTTAAGAAGCAAATTTGATGGACTAGATTAAAACTAGAGCGAGCAGCACTGAAATATTGGATCGTGGATTGACACAACAACTTTGAGAGTTAAGCTGAAATTGCCTTAACTCTATTGTGATCTTCTTGATAATAATAATGTGCAGCGGAAGTAAGAACACAAGAAGATATAATTTTAAGAAGTTTTCAATATTATTAAAAACTTCCGAGCCTTAGGCCAAACAACCATAAAGGTTTTATCAAAAACATTCCTCACAACAATTCACTCACGCTCTTTGTTGATCGGACTCAACGAAGCAGACAAGTACGATCTACTTAACTTCTATGAACTAGACTTAAATAGTTGATACAAAAACTTCGCAAAACAAGACGAAGACAATACAAAGAATGATTAATCACTTAGATTATTTAGCACGATTGTCTTGTCTTCATCTTGATGAACTTCACATCTTTTATAGATTTCTTGAGTCTTGCACGCCAAGATGTGTTGTTCACAGTTTTGATAACTCTTGTTGTTTCCTTTTTTAAATTTGCCTTCTTTGTGAACTCAATATCTTTCCTGAATATGTGTTTCCTTCATTACTGAGTTAACAAGGTAACACATCTTCTACAATTCGGAGAATCCTGGAAAGAATCGCGTCGCAGAGAACAACTAACTTGTTTCCTTCTTTTGAAATCGTGTGAGTGGACTATTCAACTTAGCTTGAATTATGGAAACTTCAAGTAAGGAATCTTCCATAGCCCTTTCTTATGATAAAGATACCTTCCTGGACATAAACATAAACAACTAAAACCGTGGAACTTGGTTAATACGTGAATAAAGGCAAAACTTAATTTTGGCAACTAAAGAGCAGTTTTCGCACAAGCTCTCGGCTTTCAATGTTATCCTTAATGTTAACCCAACATCGTCTAACATTGTATCATCTAACATTGATTCCAGAAAAACCTGCACTTTCAATCTCCCCCTTTTTGCCTTTCTTCACAAAACCAACACCTGTTCCAATCAACTCTTATATCCAGAAAGTTATAATCAACAAGAAACACATTAAACTACTAAACTGCTCCTCCTCAATGTAAGCTAACATATTCAAAGTTAAATTAACAAAGACAAGCATTAAGGTCATCACTACATCCACATATGTACATATGTTCAGACCCCAACATTCATCAATGTTGCCTCAACATTGAAACCAGTGAGTTTCCTGCACAAAAGGTTAACCAGACAAGTAGTTCAAAATGTACTTTCATAAGTAACAGCAGTTAGAGCAGTTCAACAGTAGTACTTAGAGTTACATGCCATAGCTAAATATCAAGGACAAGCCCCTTGATCAAATAAAACCAAATAGAGATTAATGTACCAGCAGTTCAAAGATATTAGTAGTTCTTAAGAAACAAAAAAAAACTAGAAGGTTAGAAAATTAAAAAAACTTGGAACTATTCTCCCCCTTTTTGTGAAGAAGGGAGTTTCTCCAAATTCCTTTATCATATCCTCCAGTTCTTTAAGGTGCTCCTTCATTTCCTCAATCTCCCTCTGAGTATCAACAATCTGTCCCTTATACCAGTTCAACATATGATCCACAAAAGCAGAAGTTATGACCATGCATTCTTCCTCCTTGGACATAGGCACTGAAGTTCCAGCAAACTCCAGAACCTTCTTCTTCTCATCCCTTGGTCTCACCACTCCTTTTGGGTTCCAAGGAAGATCTCTCACTCTTGATCCATGCAAGTAGCTTGGGAGAATTGTCAGTTCAGTATCATTCTTCCTCCAGCCCACAGTAACACTTGTCTTCAATCCCTGTTTACTAAGGATTTTGCAGATGAGTGAGGGAAAAGGCAGCATGCCATTCTTCCTTCCAGCAACTTCAGACATTGATTTTAAAATCCTCTCACCCATGTTCACAGCTAGCCCATTCTTGATTTTGTACACCAAGAGTGTTGATTCCTTGGTAAGTACAGTCACATTCTTGCTTGGCAGCCAGTTGAAGCAAGCTATCTTGTGCAAGACAACACTAAGGGAGGTGAGTTTTGTGGTTGGCAGAGCATCTCTCCAGATTTTGACCAACCCTCCAGTCAAGTCCTCAATCACATCATCATAATAGGGATCCTCAGATTCATCAGCAGTAGGGAAGGCACAGATCTTGTTGATGGTGTAGGGTTCAATGTTGAAGACTCTCCCCCTCACCCAAGCCTTTCCAAATTTTGGAATCCACTTGGAGAGATTCAGATAGAACTCCATGACAATCTCATGAGCATAGTCACTCAACTCCATCACTGATTGTTGCAACCCTCTTGCCTCAAACAAGTCCATCACCTTGTTCTCTTTGAAGCTGGCCATCTCTACAGCTCTTTCAGTGTGAATCATCTTTCTTTTGAAGGAATCCCACTTCTTCTCCAACTCTTGAGAAAGATAGTAAGGAGAAAGTAGCTCCCCTCATCATCAGGATAGACCACATATAGCCCATCAGTGTACTCCTATGTTCCTGATGTTGCCCCAACATCAGCAGCAACATTCTGCTCCTCCCCAGTCTCCTCTTCCTTCTCCTCTTCTTCCTCTTCATCCTCAACATTCACCACCTCAGTTCCCTCTTCCATCACTTGCTTACCTTTTCTCTTTCTCTCAGCAGCAGCAGCAGTAGCAGCCTTCTTCTCTTCCTCACCCTTCTTTTCGGCTTCAACAGCCCTCTTCCTAGCTAATCTCTCCACCTGTCTCTTTCTGGCCTTAGCCCTTGCCTTATCCGTCTCAGACATAGTTTTCAATTTCTCTCCAGTACCCTTGTTCCTTTTCTTTTCAGCCCTAATACATTTCCTCACCATCTTGTCCAAAGACTTATCCACAGATTTCTCTACAGATTTTTCAGTAGATCCACTACCCTCCCCCTCAACAGATATATCAACATCAAATTCAGGGTTGGGTTCAGCAGTGTTTACCTCAATTTCAGGCTCATTGGTGATGGGAGTGGTTGAATCATCAGTTGGCTCAACATTGGAGATCGATTCTCCCTATTTAGACTTCTTTCCACGTCGCACGTAGGGGATCGCCTTCCTTTTAGCAGCAACAGAAGATTTGAGAGAGATCGCAGAGAAAAACGATAGAATTTGAGAGTAGAGAAAGTAATTTTGCAGAGTAAGCACAAATAATAAAATTGCAAGCACAATTAAGGAAAATAGGGTTTTGATTTTTGAAATAACCGTGAATAAGGAAAGAGAATGAATGTTAATGGGCCGTTACCAAATTTGAACCAAATAAAACTTTCCCACTATGTTTTCCCGCGCACACGCCTTGATGTTTAATTAACAGTTAACCAGAGCGGTTTTCAAAGAACTGAAAGCTTATAAGTTCCTGTTTTCAATGTTGACCTGCGACTGTGCACAATATTGGGATAATATTCAATAACATTCAAACCCGAAGGTGGAGGTACATGCTTCACCAAGGCAAATTCATGTGAGAGCTTGAGATACATCCAAAAATACATCTGAAACTTAACCAATATAGCCAGTGAGTACCTCATACATATTTTTCAGATCAAGATCATGAGTAAGCAGTTATGAATTCAAGGAAAAATTCACTTCCACAACATAGAAAGTCACAGAAAAGTGTGTCACCTGCAGTATGTCACCCAATTGTATGCCTCAACACATGAATTATACTCCCCCTAAGCCTAGACCAACACAACTCAACAAAAGGAAAGAAAACAATGCAGTTCGACATGAATGCAACAATGTAATGTCAAATAGGCAGATGGTAAACACTAATGAAAAACTCTTCAAACCAGCACAGTTCACATCTCTTTAAAATCTTTATTAATTTCATAACTCATCTGCACCAAAAACTCAAGGTTGCTAAACACAAAGCTAATGTCACTACTAAATGAGGGCAGTCTGAACTCCACACACCCCAGTAACAACATTAACAACAGCAAGTTAGGCAAGTACAAAGGCCTTGAATGTTGGCAATTCATTTATTATGCACCCCAACATCCCAATTCCTTATGCATACTTGTTTACCAACCTGCATTCAAGAGAATCACCAAGTGATCAGTGCTACTAAATGTAAGAAATCTAAACCTCAAACACCCTAGTAGAAAAGATCACCCTCATGTGTTCCTTGGCCAAACAAACAGGAACATGTAAATAAGCACAATTGAGTAACACTGAAGCTGTCAACATCATGCACTCTAGCTTCTCCACATGTCCTGTACACCTTTCATATGAATAAGACACAACTGAATAGACATCAAAGTAGTGAACTTTGTGTACCCCAACTTCTTCATATGTTAGGCTATCACAACCTCAGACAACATAAGAGTTTTATTACTTTTTCAAAACCAAAGATGTGACACTGATAACTAGAAAGAGTTGTTAATCAAAGAGTTCAACCACATATACCAAATCTGACAAAACAAAGATTAAATGAGACTCACAAGAAAAATAAGATCAACAAAGGAAAACAACAGAATACCTACTACACCACAACCAATATACCATTGCTACACAATGGTGTTATGTCAACACTGGTTTCCTCAACATTTTCACATATTGCACATGCCAAGAGATTTCCTCAAGCTGAAGAATCTCTCACTATCTAAAGGTTTTGTAAACATATCAGCAAGCTGATTAGTTGTCTCAATATGTTCAATGTTGATCACTTTGTCCTCTACCATATCTCTCAGGAAATGATGCCTTATGTCTATATGCTTAGTTCTAGAATGTTGGACAGGATTCCTAGAGATACTTATGGCACTTAGATTGTCACAGAACATGAGAAATGTATCACTATCTAGCCCATAATCTGAAAGCATGTGTTTGAACCACACAAGTTGGGTAGCTACATATTCCGATTCAACAGTAGATAATGAAACACAGTTCTGCTTCTTGCTATACCAGGAGACCAAATTATTCCCCAAATAAAAAGAGCCCCCACTTGTGGATTTCCTGTCATCTACATCACATGCCCATTCAGAGTCACTAAAACCAACCAAGTTAGTGTTAGTGTCATAAGACTACCAAATGCCTAAAGGTGAAGTTCTAGAGATATATCTAAGAATCCTCTTCACAGCAATCAAGTGAGATTGCCTTGGCTCAGCTTGGTACCTAGCACAAACACATACTGAAAACATGATGTCAGGTCTAGAGGCAGAAAGATATAGCTAACTACCAATCATGGATCTATACAATGTTGGGTCAACATTGCTGCCAGTGCCATCTTTTGTTATCTTCACTGAAGAGGACATAGGAGTTTTGCAAGGCTTGGACTCTTGTAGCTCAAATCTCTTCACCAGATTCCTTGTATACTTCTCGTGGTTCAGGAAGATACCATTCTCCACCTGCTTAACTTGTAGTCCACCAATCATGCTCATCTCAAATATTCCTGTCATAGACTTAACAAACTTGTCTAAGGTAGACTTGTTAGTGGAGCCAAACACAATATCATCCACGTAAATTTGAGCAATGCATATATTAGAGCTTTTTCTGAGGACAAACAATGTTCTATCTCCATCTCCTCTATTGAAACCTAGGCCTAACAGAAAATCAGTTAGCCTCTCATACCAAGCTCTCTAGGAACCTGTTTTAAGCCATGCAAAGCTTTCTCAAGTTTGTACACATGGTCAGGATGTTTAGGGTCAGCAAAGCCTTTAAGCTGTTCTACATAAACCTCTTTATCAATTAAACCATTCAGAAAGGCACCTTTAACATCCATTTGGTAAAGTTTAATCCTAAGACAGCAAGCAATAGCAAGAAGTAATCTAATTCATTCTATCCTAGCTACTGGAGAAAAAGTCTCATCAAAATCTATACCTTCTACCTAAGTATAACCTTGTGCAACCAACCTAGCTTTGTTCCTCATAATTACACCATTCTCATCAGTTTTATTTTTGAAAATCCATTTTGTACCTATTACATTCACATGTGATGGCATAGGCACTAGATTCCAAACTCTATTTTTGGTGAATTGTAAGAGTTCCTCTTGCATGGCATTAATCCAGTAACTATCCTTAAGGGCTTCAGTTACATTCTTAGGTTCAATGGAGGACACAAAACAAGATGCATTATCAATAGTACATGAAGAGGACATGCAAACACACAACTTAGCCATATCCTTGTAATTGACCATTTCTTTGTTGCGTGTTCTAACTCTTTCAGTAATTTGTCCAATTACTTGAGAGGCTGGATGATCTCTTTGTATTCTAAGAGGGGGATCTCTGCTGGATACAGAAACCACTTCATCTTCAGAATCTGACAGCACATCTGTTGGCCTAACATTGGGGGTTTCTGGTGTTAAGTCAACATTTGTTCCAGTTTCCAGTTCAGCATCTCCAGTGTCTGTGTTCAATGTTGAGTCCAATGTTGGAGTAACATCTGAACCAGTGACTTCTTCAGTACCTGCAAAAACAGTTAAATCATCAAAAATGACATTCACTGATTCTTGAACAGTATGCAATCTTGGATTGTAGACCCTGAAAGCAGCACTATTAGGAGAATATCCAACAAATACACACTTTTCACTTTTGGGATCAAATTTGCTCAAATAGTCTCTATCTTTCAGCAAATAGCAGTTAATACCAAATTCATGAAAGTGTGCTACTGTTGGTTTTGAACCTTTCAAGATTTCATAAGGTGTCATAGCAGTACCAGGTCTAAGATAAACTCTATTACTAATATGACATGCAGTATTCAAAGCTTCACCCCAGAGTTTCTTAGATAGGTTTTTAGAATTCAACATTACTCTAACCATCTCTTGAAGTGTTCTATTCTTCCTCTCAGCAATACCATTTTGCTGAGGTGTCTTAGGTGCAGAGAACTCATGGAAAATGCCTTTAGATTCACAGAAATTAGCAAAGCTTACATTTTCAAACTCTTTCCCATGGTCAGACCTAATTCTTCCTACAGAAGTGCCATACAGATTTTTAATACTAGCATGCAGAATCTTGAATGTGTTGAATGCCTCTGATTTTTCTTTCAAAAATTTAATACAGGTATATCTTAAAAAATCATCAACAATAATAAAAGCATACTTCTTACCATTCAGGCTACTAACCTCAATAGGACCCATGAGATCCATGTGTAGCAAATCAAAGTACTTATTAGTTCTAGGGTTAGTACTCTATACCTGAAGTGGCGGATGGACAACTTTTGTTTGTTTACCTTTCAGGCAGTCTTCACAAACAATTTTACCTGGGCTAGTCAACTTAGGCAGTCCTCTCACAGCTTCTAACTTGTGTAGTTTCTCCAGGTTTCTATAGTCACATGTCCTAACTTCTTGTGCCACATGACAGATTCATCTACCTTGGCATGGTAGCATTCAGCTTCATCTTGAGCAAGATAGTAGTTATCCTTAGATCTTGTACCTGTCATGACACAGACATTGTCACTATTAAACAGATCATATGAACTTTTATCAAAAGTAACTAGCAAGTTATCATCACAAAGTTGACTTATGCTAATTAAATTTGCTGTCAATCCTTCAACCAACAACACATCCTTGGGTGGTGGAAATCTTTCAACATCCAATACTCATTTTCCAATGATTTTCCCTTTTGTGCCTCCTCCATAGGTAACTGTTCCAACAGTCAAAGGGATTACATCTTTCAGGTTGTCAATATTTCCAGTCATGTGCCTTGAGCATCCACTGTCAAAATACCACTTACCTGCAAGGTTAGAGTAAGTAGCAGAAAAGACAACATTGCAAACAATTTTAACCTTATAAGTTTTTAACTTCTCTATCCAAGTTCTACTTATATGTCCTTCTGCGTTGTTACCTAATGTTGGGATAACATTCAGATCAGAGGCTCTCCTAACATTGGTATTGCAATTAATTACTGTTTTCTTCTCAATCACAATTTTATATATTTTACAATAAGGCTTAATGTGAACAGGTTGGAAACAATATTGACAGATAAAAGTAGGCTTTTCCCAATGTTGGAAGGGATTTCACAACTCAAGTTATTGCTATCCTTGATAAAACCAGCTTTCAAGTAGGCAGAATTAACACCTTCAGAGGGAGGTTTTTCAACATAGCCCCAACTATTTTTACCTTGATTTCCCATACTCAGTACTTTATCAAGCAGAGATGTAGAAGAGCTCCATTTGTCATCGGTATGTTCAGCTTTATCTAGTTTTACCTTTACCTCTTTCAGCTCAGCCTCAGTTTTGTCAAGGTCTTTCTCATACAGTTTCAACATCTTCTTCATGCATCCAATCTCTTCCTTCAAGCTTTTGTTGCTCTTGATGAGTTTGTGATTCTCAAGCAGCAGTTTGTGGTAGATAGACTTCAGGTCTTCAATAATTTTCTCCTGGGACATTTCACCTTCAAAGACGTATTCTTCATCTAGGTCCACTGTGCCATGAAAACAATCAAAGTTAGATTCATCAAAGTAGGACGCAAGATAAGGTTCAGAATCAGTATCATATTCATCCCAATCTGCAAAGAAGGTCTCCTGTTCTGATGTTGGATCCTGAATGTTGGGGTAACATTGAGATCCGAAGCAGTTCAGGGAGTCTTCTGGCGTCCAGTCAATCTGAGTGAGTAGCGAAGCGGTTTGAACCTCTTCTGATTGTTCTTCAGCTTCTCCAGAACTAAAGTCATCTTCATTGAAATCATCTACACAAACCCAATGAGAATTTCCTATTTTTCTAAGAGTGTTAGCACATTCATTAGCCATTTACATTCAAAACATTGAACATCTTTTAACTTATCAGCTTCTAAAGGAGTAGGTTTTGATGCCATGTACTTCACAAACTTAGGAGGTAATTTCTTATAACCTGGGGAACTATTACTAAGGTTCTTTTCTTACCTTTTCCTTTAAGATTCAGCTTATTTAACTTCTTAGTAATTTTACCATAATTTGAAGAAATTATTTCAAAATCATCATCACTTTCATTGTCAAGATTTGAACCTCTTAAAGCAATAGCCCTATGTTTGCTAGGTTGTGAGGCAAATTCCATCTCAAATTCTCTAAGAGTATTCATCAAGACTTGAAACTGTAGATTAGCAAGGTTTCTAGTTTCACTCATTGCAATTTTCTTGAGAGCAAATTTAGATGACAGTGTTCTCATAGCTTTATAAACCATTTCTTGATTAGTCATGGCAAAACCTAGGTTTTCACATTGGTTAGCAATATCAAGAATTTTCTCAAAATAACTGTCAATACTTTCATCTTCACCCATCTTAAGTTTTTCAAATTGCAAAAGCAGTTGTCAATATTTAGAATCTTTAACAGCAGAATCTCCTTCACAATGTAATTCAAGTATATCCCAAGCATGTTTGGCTTTTGTACAATTCTGGATTAACTTCAACATGTGATGATTAACCCAACTAAAGATAACATTAAGAGCTTTTTCATTAGAGTTATAGAGACTTACCTCTGCTGCTGTCCAATCTGCTTTTGGTTTTGGAACTAGATCACCTTCACCATCTCTTGGTAATGTTGGAAGAGAGTATCCATTGATCACAGATTGCCAGGCTCGAATATCAATAGCTTTGATGTGAGACCTCATTCGGATCTTCCAGTATGCATAATTGGAGCCATCCAAAACTGGAATCCTGTTGGCATTAGGATTAACATTGTCCATGGTGTTGTATCACCTCCAAACCACTAGTGTAGTCGGTGTTTGGCTCTGATGCCAATTGAAAATCTTGGATCGTGGATTGACACAACAACTTTGAGAGTTAAGCTAGAATTGCCTTAACTCTATTGTGATCTTCTTGATGATAATAATGTGCAGCAAAAGTAAGAACACGAGAAGATATAATTTTAAGAAGTTTTCAATATTATTAAAAACTTCCGACCCTTAGGCCAAATAACCATAAAGGTTTTATCAAAAACGTTCCTCACAACAATTCACTCACGCTCTTTGTTGACCGGACTCAATGAAGCAGACAAGTACGAACTACTTAACTTCTATGAACTAGACTTAAATAGTTGATACAAAAACTTCGCAAAACAAGACGAAGACAATACAAAGAATGATTAATCACTTAGATTATTTAGCACGATTGTCTTGTCTTCATCTTGTTGAACTTCACATCTTTTATAGATTTCTCGAGTCTTGCACGCCAAGATGTGTTGTTTACAGTTTTGGTAACTCGTATTGTTTCCTTGTTGAAATTTGCATTCTTTGTGAAGTCAATATCTTTCCTGAATATGTGGTTCCTTCATTACTGAGTTAACAAGATAACACATCTTCTACAATTCGGAGAATCCTGGAAAGAATCGCGTCGCAGAGAACAACTAACTTGTTTCCTTCTTTTGAAATCGTGTGAGTTGACTATTCAACTTAGCTTGAATTATGGAAACTTCAAGTAAGGAATCTTCCATAGCTCTTCCTTATGATAAAGATACCTTCCTGGACATAAACATAAACAACTAAAACCGTGGAACTTGGTTAATATGTGAATAAAGGCAAAACTTAATTTTGGCAACTAAATAGCAGTTTTCGCACAAGCTCTCGGCTTTCAATGTTATCCTTAATGTTAACCCAACATCGTCTAACATTGTATCATCTAACATTGATTCCAGAAAAACCTGCACTTTCAAGCACAACGTCTATCTAACAAATGCGAGCTGCGTTATTAAGTTGAAATCAAAACTTAAAATGCTTAATTACAAATGCAATTTTACAATATAAACTCTAAGACCCCCATGCAAGATGAACATAGATGTTGGAGGTGTTCATTTTGGACACCATGAGATTGAAGTGTTGAACACTCTGATCTTTTGTGAGAAGATCAACAACTTGATGCTCACTAGATATGAATGATTTTGAGCAGCTTTTGATGGACTATCTCCGTCACAAATTGAGAGTCGATCTGAATATGCTTGGTCCTCTCATGATAGATTAGATTGTTAGTAATGCAGAATGTGCTTCTGCTTTCAGTGAACAGTATGGAGTCTTGATTTGTTGAATGTCTACGTTCTTGAGCAGTTGAGTTAGCAACAAGATCTCACAAGTAATTGAAGCTAGAGCTCTGTACTCAGCCTCTGTGGATGACCTGCTCACAGTCTATTGTTTCTTAGCTTTCCATGAAACCATAATGTTTCCTAGGTAGATGAAAAATCCATATAACACTTCTTTTTGTGTCTGGATAGCCTGCCCAGTCACTATCACAGAAAGATTTAAGTTGCATTTCAGAGTTAGAAGGCAAAAAGATACATTTACCTGGTGTACCTTTAAGGTACCTGAGTACTATGTGAGCTGCAACTAAATGGTTAGTATTAGGTTTAGACATAAATTGAGATACGCATTGAGTACTATAACTCAAGTTAAGTCTAATTATAGTAAGTTAAGTCTAGAGCATACTTGCACTGACATAAATTGAGACCTGCTTTGGATTTGGAAACTTCAATTAAAATCATATAGTTCAGTGTTTCAAGGTCCCTGATTGTGAATTTTTCATCAAGATGAGCTTTGAGGTTGTTGATCTCTTGTAGATAATTGATTACTAGGATAATGTTATCAACATATACACATAGAGTTGTGAAAGAGGGCTTATTATGTTAGATGAAAAAAGAACAATCAGAAATAGACAGAACATAACGAAAAGCAATTAAACATGAAGTAATTTAGTGAACCATTGTCTGGATGCTTGTTTAAGTCCATAAAGACTCTTCTTGAGTAGGAAAAATTTTGTGTCACCTGGAGTGCGGTATCTTGGGGACGTTGCATGTAAATTTTCTCATCTAGGTCCCCATGGAGAAAGGCATTATTTACATCTAACTGATGTAAGTGCTAGTTCTTTGAAGAAGCAATTGCCAGAAGAACTTTCACAGTATGAACTTTGCCACATGTGAGAATGTGTCAAAGAAATCCTCCCCCTGTGTATATCCTTTAGCCACCAATCTGGCTTTATCCTTACTATTGACCCATCCACTTTAAACTTGACATTGTAAACCCATTTGCAACCAATGCAATGGTAACCAGAGGGAGGTGAGGTTAAATGCAAGGTGTTACTTGCTAGTCTTTTCTAAAGCATTGAGTTCAGTCTTCATGGAATCCTTCCATTCCTGAATCTTGCTACCTCGTAAATAGGTCTTTGGTTAACTGGCCTAAGTGATGGATGCAGTGAAGGCCTAGTGATTAGCCCCCAAAGAAGCATTAGATAGATAGTCTTCAATGGAAGTTTACCCTTTACCAATAGTATGGATTGCAAACAAGTTTGCTTTATGTAAGAAGGGGGGGTAAAGAATAATCATATACACTGAGGTAAGTTGGTAGAACAACTTTCTTGGTGCAATAGCAGGTGCTTCAGAAACATATGCTACAAGATCTGGAAGGACGGGTTCAAGTTGTGTTGTAGGAGCTGGAAGATTGTTAGAAATATGAACTGAATCGTCAGTGAAAGCACTCTCAACTTCCATAATAATGTTCATATCTGGAGTACCAGGGACTTGAGAGAATGCATTATTGTCTAAAGCTGCATTGTTGGGAGGAGGATCTACAACAATTTGTATATGTATAGCTTGAGGTACATTGGAAGTATCCTGCATGTTAATGAAATGAAGGAATATGTGTAAACATGTATACTAGTGGATGGGGAGGGGGAGTGTTAGACTTAGTGTGTAAAGGATATGTATTCTCATAGAATTCCACATCCCTGTAAATAAACACCTTTTCAGAAGTTATATCTAGCAAGTAGTAACTTTGTACCAATAGGATACCCCAGAAAAATAGTTTTAGTGGCATTGACATCAAACTTTGACCTATTTGCAGAAAGTGTAGAAGCAAAACACAACCAGGCAAAATATTTTAATATAGAACAATCAGAAGGCTTGTTAAACAACAAATAAAAAGGAGACTTGTTATCAAGGACAACATATGGCACTCTATTAATTGTAAATGCAGCAGCACCAATGCAATCAGTCCAGTATTCAAGAGGGATACTAGATTGAGATTTGAGAGACCTTGCTACCTGAAGATGATGTTGGTGTTTTCTCTATACAATGCCATTTTGATGAGGTGTGGCTACACAACTAGTTTGATGCAAAACGCCTAATAAACTATAAAAATGCAACTCAGTCCCATTGTCCGTTCTAATACATTTGATTCTAATATTAAATTGATTGAGAATCAGACTATAGAGCCGAGGCAGAAAAATTTGAACATTAGATTTATGCTTAAGGAAATAAATTCATGTACATCTGAAATAGGCATCCACAATGGTTAAAAAATATATGTAACCTTGGTGTGAAGTGATAGAATAAGGCCCCCATACATCACATTGTATGAGGTCAAATAAAGCAGCATATTTAGAAACACTTTTACAGAAAGGAAGCTTTTTTTGCTTTGACAAATGGAAAATATCACATTGAATATCTTTACAGTGAGCAATAGAAATCTCAGAAATAGCAGACAAGTTATCACTAGAAGGTTGACCAAGCCTTATATGCCACATGTCAGTGTTATTAGGGACAAAATCACAAGTACGCAAAGTGTTATTAACAGTCTTATTATCAATAGTGCAACACGTAGTAGTTGTGAGGATGTAGAAATGATTGGAGAGTTCAGTAGAACCAATCCTCTTCTGATTTAGTGTGTCCTGTAAGACACATACAGAAGGCATGAAGTATAAACATATTGTAGTTGAAAGAGGGCAAATAAAAGACATTCAGAAGAATAAGACTGGGGAGTATTTGTGCATCACCAATCAAAGTGGCAGGTGTACTGTTGTCATTAGGCAAATGTATGATAGTATTAAATGCCTATGTTTCGAAGAAAACAAGCTAATGTGACATATCATATGATTTGGGGTACCAGTGTTAACGATCCATTCATTTTGATGTAGAGTACTATTATTGTGAGAAGTAGAAGACAAAGCAAATGGGGTTGAGATATCGGCCATTTTAATAGTCATTGTAGCAGCATAGTGTTGGCTAGTAGGAGTAGTAGGAGCAGCAGGGACCATGCCTTGTGGCTGTTGAAAAGCTAAGAATTGCTCAAAGAGAGACTGAATAGCTTACTGAGTGTTGGGAACTTGAGATTCTTCAGGAGCTAGAGTGTTTTCTGAAGCAGTGATCATGTTAGCAAGAGTGAGAAGGTGGCCTTCTGCCCTTAGGTATGACCATCGTATTTGCAATGAGTGCAATGTAGCTTCTTTTTGTCCTTGTTAGATGGTTTCCTCTGGTATGAAGAAGTACCTTGATACTAAGGTTTACCAGATCCCATAGGCGGGAAATCCAGGACCGCCCAACGGCCGCGACACTTCTTCGCGACCACCCGACGGTCACGAAAGAAGGTCACATGTGACCATCGGGCGGTCACGAAAGATATTCATGTTAAAATGTTGGATTTTATGGAACGGTCTTGACGTATTTATGATTTTTAACAACAAACCTCATTATTACATGTGAATTGAAGTAATAAATGATTACAACATTAGTAATTGGGTTATCAAAATAGTAGATTAGATGTGATTGAGAGAGTTATGAATGAATAACCTGTTTTATGTTATACAACTCATCATCATATATACCTAGTTGTTTTAATAGTTGTATGCGATTATGCAACAAAACCTTATAATTTGCCTCGTTTTAACTACTTTATAAATTTAACAAACAACACGCCTTAAATAACCATCCGAAATGCAAAACAATTAACGTGAATATTATTCGTGACCGCTCGGCAGTCACAAATGACCCCTTTTCGTGACCGCTGAGCGGTTGCGAAGGTAGTGTCGCGACCGTTGGGCGGTCACGACCAGCTTCTGTGACCGCTAGGCGGTCACAAAAGTTTTTGAAATTTTCAAATTTAAAATATTTCGCGACCTTCCGGCTCTAGATTTGACGGGACTCGGGGGAAATTTGAATTTTCTGAAAATTTAATAATTTCACCTAAAATTCTATATATACCCACCATTCTACCCTCTAATTTTCAAAACACTCAAATTATATTCTCCAAAATAAACCCAACACTTTCTCTTCTTTATTTTTCCAAATCTACATCACTTTCTCTTCTCTTTTTTATTTTCTCAAATCCAAAAAAAAACCCAACACTTTCTCTTCTCTTTTTTCTTTTTCCAAATCCAAAAAAAAAGCCCTACACTTTCTCTTGTTTATTTATCCAAATCTACAACACTTTCTCTTCTCTTTTTCCTTTTCCCAAATCCAAAAAAAAAAAACCAACATTTCTATTCTCTTTTTTATTTTTCCAAATACAAGAAAAAACCCAACACTTTCTCTTCTTTATTTTTTCAAATCTACAACACTTTCTCTTCTCTTTTTTCTTTTCCCAAATCCAAAAAAAAAAAGAATCCAACCCTTTCTCTTCCCTTTTTTTTTTTGTCCAAATGAAAAAAAACCCCAACACTTTCTCTTCTCTTCTTATATCTAAAAAAACACCAAATTTCTCTTCTCTCTTTTTTTTCCCTTTCATTTGTCATCTCTTCCATTTAATTTAACCTTCTTTTGTCATAGTTGCATTATTTTACAATTTTATTCAATTTCTATCAAAAGAAAATATTTTATTCCAGTAAATTACAGGAGTATTTTGTTTTTAATATGATTAAGGTTACTCGCGACCGTCGGGCAGTCATAAATAGTATGAATATTATTCACAACAGGAAGGCAGTCGCGAATAATATGAATAATAGTCGCGACCGCTGGGCGGTCGCGGATAACAATGGCAACCGCCTGGCGGTCGCGACCTTTTTCGTGACCAGGCGGCGGTTGCGGATTAGGCCGTGACTACCGGGTGGTCATGGAGAAGGCCGCGACCGCTTGGTAGTAGCGGCACAACCCCGCGACTGCCGGGCAGTGGCAGGTTGGCCTGTGACGGCCCGCCCGACGTTCGTGGGCCTGCAGTTGCGAAAAATTCATTTCGCGACCACCGGGCGGTCGCCGATGAGGCACGACCGGCCTCTTTCGTGACCACTTTTCCGCGATCGCTCAGACGATCGCGAATGACCCCTGAATTTTGTAGTGAATTACCAAAATCAGAAAGATGTTCACGTGTAGATTTTACGCATTTTCCACCGAAGGCCTGTACATTTCGAGATAAGAATCGGCCCACGGACGTATCGTTCAAAGAATTCCCCTTCATGTAAATTGAACCCTCATTCATGGGCATTTGTATTTTTTTAAGACATACTCTGCCCCATGCATCAACCAGTTATTTATTTTTCTCTTTTTGTTAGAAAATGACATGATTCTTTTGGTTGTGATAGTCTCATAGATAAGGTGCAAGCTATTAGGCTCAGAAAGATACAAAACAGTCGCATTATGAGATCTGGTTACATCTCCTTTTAATGAGAAAGAACCAATGTATCATAATCAAGAGTACATTCCAATCAATGCACATAATAAAACCGATCAGAAGAGCACCATATAAAAAAAAAAAATTTGAGAATTTCCTCATAAGAAATATCTAAAGAATCTGTTCTGTCCGGTTATTAGCTGTTGTCCGTTTTTTTTTATTTAAAAAATAGGCTGAATCGAAATAGTTGTACCTTTTTTCATTATAACTAAGAAAGAAGGTACACATCTCACGGATTACTTCATAAGAAATTCACGTATAATACATATATAATATCTCTCTCTCTCTCTCTCTCTCTCTCTCTCTCTCTCTCTCTCTCTCTCTCTCTATACATATATATATATATAACATGAACGAACAGTGTATTAAAGAAGCAATTTTTGAGTCGGATGCACAAGTAGTGATTCGTATGATCCATGATGAGACTCTTGAACTCGACTGGGGTGCGGCACCGATTGTTGCTAGCATTAGGAAATTTTGGAATGGATGACCAAAATGGCGTTTTCGATTTGTACCTCGTCATTGTAATTTTGCGGCCCATCATCTTGCGGCGTGGGCTTGGGAACATTCATGGCAGGGGATTGTTCCTCGACTTGTCATTCCTGTAAACATTTTTTGTGACGGAGGTTTCCCGTTGGTGGATCCTTCGTATTGCTAATTTAGCCTTTTTTCGTATAAAAAAAAAAAAAAAATATATATATATATATATATATATATAACATGGAGCCCATGCATTGCTGACAGTTTCATTACGAAACATTTTTTAGTCTATTAAACATTAGAAATTTTTCGTAATCCACCAAATATTTTTGATATGTTTTAAAAAATTGCAAAATATATAAATGTAAATAAGGATAAAAAATGCTGGCGAGTCTCTTCTCGTTAGAGCTAAAGATATGAATTTTTCAACCAAAAAACAAAACTTTAATTCATGGGGCCATGTACAAATTTTTTTCTCTCTCCCACAAATATTTTTTGTTTTTCATGTTGGTGAGACATGTAAAATGGTGAAGGGACTTTATTTGTTTTTTATAGAGCCCCTTAGTGTTTTTCTACTGCAAAAAACTTTATTGAAGGGAGGGAATAATAGCCTAATAGGGATGGTGAAGGAACTTTCCTCTTCCAATTTCAAGAGCTGCGCTTTTAATTTTACACTTCGGATGGGATATATAGCTTTTATTTGGAACAGTCTTCATTGCTAATTTTTTTTTTGAACACAAAAACTTTTATTTATTTACTAATGCCGAGACCAGGTAATGTACATCGCAGTGTGGGGTCGGAGCTTGGGGGATAGGCGGACATATGTACAATCTATATCACACAATCAAAACTCGCCTAATCGGGCGGGCAGTGAAGCTAGACAGCCGCGTAACACGGTTGTTGAGGGAAGTCAGCTTCATTCCTAAATTATCCCAGCCATATTTTGTATAACTGAAAAATGGAAGATAAAAGATAGTAAATATCTAGTTTTTATTTTTTCACTATTTGCCCGGTTAGGGATTAGGAAAAGTAATTATATTCTTGATTTAGATTATGCGGCCAAATTCAGGTGGTGCTTTCAATTGTTTGCGTGCAACAAGGATATATATTATTGAAATTTGAGCATATTTATTTTTTATGATGTAGGAACTATTGACTCTTGACCTATGTAGTTTATTAGGGCTAAAGATGTGTGACAAACTCAAATTAAAAAAAGCATAAAATTCAATTGCTCCATGTGATAATCACAATTGAGGTTCATTCTGTTTAACTAACTAGACCTTGATGATTGTTTTTTATCGACAAAAAGAAATTTTGTTATGACATCACAGTACAAATAATACTCCTAAAGATGTCCAAAACAATGTTATAAACATTGTTGTGGGGAATCCCACCAATCAATAAATGAGTAATGAAAGTTTTCCTTCCAAACTTTAATTCAAATCTATAACTTTCTTTTAATAGCGGTCATTGAATTTTTCGACGTCTGCATTTAGACCCTTGCACGCAATCTTATTTTTTGTCGGCCGTATCTCCCAAACAACGAAATACCAAATCATATTTCATTCTAACACTCCTTTCACGTCATATAGAGCAAGTGATTAAATTGAAGATACATAAATAAAAATCTTGATGGTGTTGTATTTGTTATGGGCTGGAGTGTTTGGGAAGGAAAAAAACGCATGACACTAGAATATATTAAAAAAGGAGATACGCGTCCAGCAAAACAATGTGCAATCTAATGTAAATAATTTCTCCTAACAAATTCTAAAGCTTGCGTCTAATTATTTATTTCATTTAACTTTTCGTCGAGAAATAAATACAAGTATAATGTAATTAGTTGTGAATGATGAGTGGCATTTATGGCAAGACAATATTTGGACGAGGGCCCGTATGGAGATAAGATCGGCCCATGCAACATATAACTTAAAGAATACCCCTTCATATAATTTAGCGGCCATCATAGATATTTGTTATTTTTTTCAAAGGAAGGCCTGCCCCACTCATCGAAGGTCTAACAGCACGTGAAGCATATTATAGTAAATGAGTGGACATAAATAAATATTGTATAAATGATCAGGAGCAGGTAGGCTCGGACGAGTAGTCTGACAATGTCGTTATTGAATGAGTTTGTTTATTTTTTTTTTTTTTGAAAACGAAAGTCCTATTATTAATTTGAACATGATGCCGAGTAATTTGGACGAGATTGTGGGGTCAGGTTGGGGGAATGTGGTAAAAAAAGAAAAGGATTAAACGTTCCACCTGCTAGTACAAAAAAGAGGAGACTATGGGGCTTACTGGCATGGTGTCACGGGGCGTCTTTTGATTATTCGAATAAAAGGGTCCCGTGCGGCTAATAGCCCTCCACAGGCTACTCCGCCAATAACTCACGTAAGCCAACAATCACTTTAAGCAGCAATAGTATTCACCAACAACATTAACCAACAATAACGTTAACCAACAACACAATCATCCAACAATAACGATAGCCAACAACATAATTAACCGAGAGCGTAACAATCATTCACCATTTCCACATGAATAGGAATTGCTACTAGATGTCAATATCAAGAATTACTAATGAATTACAATAACAAGAACAATGCTTTGCTTTTCAACTTTCTTTTCTTCTCTTGACATTAGTGTTTAGCGTAATTCGCTAATCATGTCAACAACAGACTTACAAAGGATGCTAACTGCTTGGGTGGGGTCCAACACCCCACCCCAAATAACTTACAAGGAAACTGAAACAAACTTGAAACAAATTACAAGTACAAAATAGTCCTACACAACTATTCTTTCAATCTTCAATCTTGGCCACGTTCGTATAGGACTCTTGCGACACCTCGCCGGGTTGGCCCGACGAGGCCTTCCACGACGTCAGGGAGCGGCTTAGGCGCCTCCCCCCATAACATCCACCCCCACTTGAGTTAGCGACGTCCTCGACGCTCTGCTTTATCCCGGAATGAGATGTTTGAACGCCGTAAGGGTTCTGGCTCTTTCCCAAGTGTTCTCTTCACTGCTGCATCCGGTCCATTTCACCAAGTATTCGTCCACGTTGCCCTTCTTTGTCTTCAAGACTCGGTGATCCAAAATGGCTTCCGGCACTTTCTTCGCAACATTTTTCAGTTTCATTTCTGGCCGCTGCGGCTGATTGCGGGAATCATCCTCCTGATCTGCAAAATAAGGCTTTAGCAACCCAACATGTAAAACATTATATGCCTTGCACCAAGAAGGAAGAGCAACACGATAGGCCACTTTTCCAATTCGTTTGATAATAGGAATTGGCCCGATATACTTCTGCATGAGTCTAGAATCCTTCCCTCTAGACGCCTTGGATGCGCGAGGGTCGGGAACCTTCGCCATCACTAGATCTCCCACTTTGAATTCGGCAAAACGACGGTTTTGATCCGCATGTTTTTTCATACGCCGTTGTGCCTTCTCCAAATACCCCCTTGCTATATCCACATTCATCTCCCATTCCTTCGAGAACTCTTTCGCCAAAGAAGATCTCGCAAATAGGTCAGAATCCACTGTATGTGGGAGCAGGGGTTGCTGCCCATTCACGATCTCAAAAGCACTCTTGTTGGTAGAAGAGCTCTTTTGGGAATTGAAGCACAACTGAGCAGCATCCAATAGTTTTACCCATGACGTCTGCGAACCATGAACGAAATGTCGGAGATATTCCTCCAACATAGAGTTAAAGCGTTCCGTCTGGCCATCAGACTGTGGATGAAAAGCGGAGCTCATATTCAGTTTTGACCCGAGTAGTCGAAACAGCTCCGTCCAAAATACGCCAGTAAACCTAGAATCCCGATCACTGACGATATCCTTCGGCAAGCCCCAATACTTGACGATGTGTTTGAAGAAGAGATGTGTCGTCTCCTCTGCCGATACATACTTGGGTGCCGGAATAAAAGTAGCATACTTGGAAAACCGATCGATCACCACGAAAATAGTCCCTAAGTCTCCCACCTTAGGCAACCCAGAGATAAAATCCATCGACACACTTTCCCATGGTCTTGTAGGAACGATGAGGGGTTCCAACAATCCCGCCTTCTTCTTACGGTCTGGCTTATCTTGTTGGCACACAAGACAAGTGCGAACATAAGTGTCCACGTCGTCCTCCATATTGGGCCAATAATAGGCTCGTTGAATAAGAGCCAATGTACGTTGTTCCCCCGGATGTCCGGCCCATATGGTATCGTGGCATTCTGCCATCAAAAACTTCCGCAAGTTCCCGCTTTTAGGCACATAAAGTCGGTTACCCTTAGTTTTCAGAAGCCCGTCCTCTATCCAAAACTGTCGAGCTTTCCCGGCTTCGACCAGTTTCATAATCACCTCCGCCCAGTGGTCACTTGCTAGCGCATCTCGAATTTGAGTCTTCACATCTGTGGTGACAGAGCTCGTGGTCAATGCCGCCACTCTACCCATCTTTTCATAATCGGCTCTCCGACTAAGAGCATCCGTAACCTGGTTACACGAGCCAGGGCGATATTACAGCGTGAAATTGAATTCTGCTAATAACTCTTGCCAGCGGGCCTGTTTCCCTGTTAGGTTGGCCTGAGTCATGAAATAACTCACTGCCGTATTATCCGTCTTCACGATGAACGGACATCCCAATAGATAATGCCTCCAAATTCGGAGACAATGGACTACGGCCAATAACTCTTTTTCGTGCACCGTATACCTTGTCTCCCTATCCATTAGCTTCCGACTCTCGAAAGCGACGGGGTGACCATCTTGCACTAGAACTCCTCCAAGTGCGAAGTCAGACGCATCGGTCTGCACTTCGAACGACCTCGACATATTGGGGAGGGCAAGAATGGGGTCCGTCGTCACTGCCTTCTTCAGTTTCTCAAAAGCGGTCTGACACTCCGCAGACCACTCCCACTTCTCCTCTTTCTTCAAAAGATCCGTAAGAGGCTTCGCAATAGCTGAATACCCTTCCACGAATCTTCTATAGTAATTGGCTAGCCCCAGAAACGAACGAACTCCAGAAACGTCTCGTGGGGGTTGCCACTCCTCAATGGCCCGTACTTTCTTCGGGTCCATCCGAATCCTTCCGTGTCCAACGATATGTCCTAGAAAACTGATAGTCGACTGCGCGAACGAGCATTTCGATAACTTGGCGTAGAGCTCATTCTCACGTAAGCGAAGGAATACCTTTCGTAAGTGATCGATGTGTTTGCTCAAGGACTCGCTATAGATCACAATATCGTCCAAGTATACCACGACAAACTCATCGATGTACCCCTGTAGCACTTGGTTCATCATCGTACAGAAGGTAGCTGGGGCATTCGTCAACCCAAACGGCATCACTAAGAATTCAAAGGCCCCATACCTCGTTACGACAGTAGTCTTCGCTTCGTCCCCTTCTTTGATCTGTACCTGCCAATACCCGGACCTCAGATCAATCTTCGTAAAATACTTGGCGAGACTTAGTCTGTCAAAACAGTCCCCAATGAGCGGGACGGGGTATCTATTCTTCACCGTGAGTTTATTTAGCGCCCGATAATCGCAACACATGCGTAGGGATCCATCTGTTTTCTTCTGAAAAAGAACCGGCGCCCCATATGGCGACCTTGCCGGTTGGATGAGACCTCCATCCAATAGCTCCTTGAGCTGTTTCCTCAGTTCTTCAAGCTCCGGTTGTGCCAGTCGGTACGGCGCCCTAGCGGGCGGTTTCGTGCCCGGCACCAACTCAATTTCGTGATCAATCGACCGTCTAGGCGGCAACTTCTTTGGCAACTCTTCCGGCATAATATCTTCGAATTCATGAATAACTTGCTTCAATGGTTCCGGGATTGGACCGGTGGACCCTTCGACCTCTTCCAGATTAAGGGCGCATAAGAATGACGGCTCGTGACGCTTGCACCCCTTTTCAAACTGGATAGCCGACAAATTCTCTCTCCCTGTCCGATCTACGATGGTAGGGATGAAGCATGGGTTCTTCCCCATCATTAACAATACATCGGCAAACGGTATTATCACCGTCCTTGTGTCCCTTAAAAACTCAAGCCCTAAGATAAGCTTGAAATCATCCATTGCGACAACCGCTAGATCGGTTCGCCCTTCATACGGTCCCATCTTAAGCAGCACGGACTTTGCTATACCTGCAATCGGTTGGGCGGGTGAGTTAATCGCCTTGACCCTTCCGACTCCCTTCTCTGTCACTAGTCCCAACCGCGTCACTTCAGAGCTAGCTAAATAATTGTGCGTAGCTCCCGTGTCGATCATGGCTCGGAGCGGCTTACCATTAATCTTCACGTCAACGTACATCAGTCCCTTCCTCTTTTTAGGCGGGATATACACATCCTTCTTAGCATTCTTTGCTAATTGGTGTGAAAGGGCATTGCACCAGTGCGAAAATGCCCCCAAGTTTTCATCTCCCTCCAGATTCTGAGGGTTTTTCGTTGCGTCTCCCTCATGATCCTCATAAGCCGAGTTATCCGCCCTCGTCCCAGACGGGGCGTCCGGCAAACTTCTAACCAACGCATTAAGAGATTGTTTCTTCGGACAGTCTCTTACGAAATGCGGACCTTGACACCAAAAGCAGACAGGCGGACGTTGTTGTGTAAATGGGCGCCCCTCCATGGGAGCCTTGCCCCTGTTGTTACTCGTCTGACTAGTGGTGGGGCGGGTTCCTACCCCTCTCCCGTAGCTCGGCACCCCACGTCCCCCGCCAACATTAGGGGTTGGGAGACTCGGAGTCGGGCGACTGTCCCTCCTTGGTTCTCTTTCCATACCATGGAAATCTGATAGGCACTCGGCCGCACTCATGGCCGAACGCAAGTCGCCCACTCGCTGACGCTGAAGTTCTAGTCTTGCCCATTGTTTCAAACCTTCCATAAATGTGAACAATTTGTCCCTCTCGGACATGTCTCGTATCACCAACATAAGAGCAGAGAAGGCTTTCACATACTCTCGCACCGACCCGGTGTGTTTCAGTTCTTTCAATGCTCGACGAGCATTATAATCCACATTTTCGGGAAAGAATTGTTGCTTGAACAGTTCCTTCCACCTATCCCACGTGTCCACTAAGATTCGACCTGCTTGTATATCTTCCCACAATCTACGCCACCAAAGCTTGGCATCCTCCGCCAAGTAGCCAACCGCAGTTGTCACTCTCTGTCGATCATCATCGACTCGACAGTGGTCGAAGTAATGCTCCAGGTCAAAAAGAAAATTGTCGACAATCTTAGCGTCTCTAGTGCCCTCGAAAAGTCGAGGTTCGGGAATTCGGGCCCTCGTGCCCGATTCCTGGGCTCCAGACGGCCCATTATTCACAGCACGTTGGAGAGTCATCAACGTCTGATTCATAGCGTTTAACTTCTCCTCTTGGGCATCAGCCTTTGCCCTCTGTGCTTCCAAGGCAACCGTAAGTTCCTTGGCCAGATCCCTATTCTGTTCGAGCTGAGAAGTCAAGTCTTGATTCTCACCCTTCAGAATTTCCACATCTATCTCTAAGGCCTCTATCCTCGGCCCAGTTTGCGCGCTCCACTCCTTGAGAGCCGCAAGTTGCTCTTTGGCTTGCCGCCTTGCACCTTCGGCGGGAGCCGGCAACGAATACGTCGCATCACCCGACATTGCCTCAACTCGATGGACCAGGAGCCGAGGCTCTGATACCACCTGTCACGGGGCGTCTTTTGATTATTCGAATAAAAGGGTCCCGTGCGGCTAATAGCCCTCCACAGGCTACTCCGCCAATAACTCACGTAAGCCAACAATCACTTTAAGCAGCAATAGTATTCACCAACAACATTAACCAACAATAACGTTAACCAACAACACAATCATCCAACAATAACGATATCCAACAACATAATTAACCGAGAGCGTAACAATCATTCACCATTTCCACATGAATAGGAATTGCTACTAGATGTCAATATCAAGAATTACTAATGAATTACAATAACAAGAACAATGCTTTGCTTTTCAACTTTCTTTTCTTCTCTTGACATTAGTGTTTAGCGTAATTCGCTAATCATGTCAACAACAGACTTACAAAGGATGCTAACTGCTTGGGTGGGGTCCAACACCCCACCCCAAATAACTTACAAGGAAACTGAAACAAACTTGAAACAAATTACAAGTACAAAATAGTCCTACACAACTATTCTTTCAATCTTCAATCTTGGCCACGTTCGTATAGGACTCTTGCGACACCTCGCCGGGTTGGCCCGACGAGGCCTTCCACGACGTCAGGGAGCGGCTTAGGCGCCTCCCCCCATAACACATGGGCAGAATTCCTTACGAGCCAGCGCGTCTGTAATGTTGTTTGCCTTGCGATATATGTAAGACACGGAACAAATATCATATCATCACACATTGCAACGCCATTGAAGAAGAACACGAAGAAACCAAAAGATTCCATTAAAACTCAAAGACTGGGGAAACATTACAATGTGTAAGTTGTGTGATTTAATCAAGTGAATGTGTTTGTGAGGGAAATTTAATGGTTTGGTCTCATAACTTGGCTTTTTTTTTTTATTTTGGTACAATAACTTGGCACCCCTTAATTTTGGTCCTACAAGTTGGCACCTTAACTGAATTTTGGTCCCATCACCCTTGCTCCGCCCAAATCCACCGGAAAATGTCTATGTAGCACCCGTTGACTGCGTAGTCATCAATTTTGACTCAAAATTGAGACCCACAAGTACACTTGGCACACACATGGCATTCACATGTATAAATAAAAAAAAAAAGATATTTAATTCCATAATGTATATAAATATATATAAAGTATATATTTATTTATTTTAAAAAATAAGATATTTAATTCGTTAATATATATAAATATATAATAAAAAGTATATCTTTATTAAATAAAAAAATAATATATTTAATTCCTTAATATATATAAATATATAAAAATAGTATATCGTTATTTAGTAAAAATAATAAGATATTTAATTGCTTAACATATATAAATATATAATAAAAAGAAAAAAATCATTATTTCATAAATATAATTTTATTATTGAAATCTAAAAAAAAATAAAGATATATCATTTTTTAATTACTGAAAAAGAAAACAAAAAGAAAAACAAAAACCCATCCCCCCACAGACCCCCCCCCCCCCCCCACCACTGCCAAATCGCAGTGGTGGTGGCGTCACTACCACCACTGCAAATCGCACCACCACTGCAAAAATCGCAGTGTGGCGGCGCTTAGACGCCACCACCACTTCAAATCGCAGTGGTGGTGTCGAGGGGGGGGGGGATAGATGATTTTTTTTCCTTTTTTTTCTTTTTTGTAATAATAAAAAAATATATTTTCAATAATTATAATTGAGTATTAAAATATATTAGAGAAACTCATATTATTTTTGAATACATTTTTAAGAACTATATATATATATACAATTTTTTAGTCTTCTATTTTTATTTTATTTTTAATTATACACGTGGCTGCCACATGTTCAAATTGGGTCCCAAAGTTGGGTCAAAATTGGTTACTGTACAGTCAACGGGTGCCACATAGACCTTTTTCGGTGGATTTGGGCGGAGCAAGGGTGATGGGACCAAAATTCAGTTAAGGTGCCAACTTGTAGGACCAAAATTAAGGGGTGCCAAATTATTGTACCAAAATTAAAAAAGAGCCAAGTTATGGGACCAAACTATTAAATTTCCCTGTTTGTGAGGAGCGTGTTTGATATTTATACTATCCTAACTCGAATAATCCTTCAACTAATCTGGATTACAAGAGTTAAACTAATCCAACTACTAACCAATTTACAATGGTCGAAATTAGCCGAAAAATGGTAAGTATCGTATCCCTCGAGAGTATGTATTTTGTATTAGCAATGTAAATTTTTGAGAATCAGTGAAACAATTGCTTTGAATGATTTAAAAGCACAAAGAACAAATTAAACCAAGATTATAGCTAGTAAAACGAAAGACATAATTGAATTGATTGGTTGGGTTGTAAAACATATTAAGGAAAATGTATCTAGGAATTGGATCTTGTTAATCTCGAATGCGGATATTTCATAAACAAAATACCAATGATTCATATGTAGAACATTTTTCTACTGATTCTTGTTTTGTTCTCAAGTTGACATGATAAATTAAACGTACTTTCGTATCACCTAAAGAACCCACTAATTTCTAATAATGTCAAGTCGTTAAGCGCTTTCCCCTCTACAGAAGTCCACCTTGCCAATGATTCATACATAGTTTTAGAAGAGAATTAGAGTTGACAACTAAAAACCTAGATTCCTTGGTAGACGCTTGTGTTGAAGCTCTAGAGATTTATTTGCTTGATCTATGCTAGTGTTGCGTTAACAATCTCCTAGGCATAATTTAATACAAGACAATTCAACACCACTACATTGAATCAAAAAAACACATGGCAAAATATTTCAAGTAGCGTAAACAACAAATAACATTCAACAAAATAAAGGCTCGATAGAATTAATAAAAGTATAGGTTCAATGTGCATTCTTTGAGATAACTACAACGGGAGATTTAGCTAACTCATGACAATAATTCATCATAAAGTTATTGAATAAAGAAAATTGAAGAATAAACTCTTGATCTTGGCGAAATTTAGACTTGTCTTCCCCTTTTGACTCTTTGTTGCCTTTCGCCAAATGATTATGTGCTCCTCTTGACCGCCTTTCTCCCTCAACAATGATCGCAATGCTTTGAATGGCAGAATTTGGCGTGGAATAAATGTGGATGATTATGTACTCTTGATATAATTATGATGAATGCGAATATTCGTGAGTGTTTGCTATTTATTGCTAATGCCCTAGCATCTGGACGTCATCTCCTATTTCTTAGATAAGTAAGTTGCAGCTCTAGGGTTTCATGACAAACGACCCAAATCTCTGTGTCGTAGTCTAGCTACGGGGCCGCACGAGTTATTCCGCTATAACGCAAGTCTCTGGTCGATAGAAATAACTGCGCATATTGTTGCCCAGGTCGCACGACATATGGATTGGTCCGCGCGAGCCGTGCGGGTAGTGGCGCTGTCGCGCTGCTTCTGCTGTGATCCTGCAGGTTGTTTGGTCACTTCTGCTGATGCTCTCCCTCATGTCATTTGTTGTGTCAGCTACGTTATGGTCTGAAAATGTTGTTAACCTTGGCAAACTGCTCTCATCATCCGTGTGCTATTCCATGCTTATTTTCCTCAAATATGCCTTGTTTTGCTCTGACTCGATTAAAAATTGTAAAATAACAAAACGAGACTAACACAATAAAAATGCTACGAGGAACAATCAAAAGTATAAGAAATCAAGTAATCAAATCGCTAGAAATAATCAAAAGTATAAGAAATCACGACCAGCTTCTGCGACCGCTAGGCGGTCACGAAAGTTTTTGAAATTTTCAAATTTAAAATATTTTGCGACCTCCAGCTCTGGATTTGACGGGACTCGGGGGAAATTTGAATTTTCTGAAAATTCAATAATTTCACCTAAAATTCTATATATACCCACCATTCTACCCTCTAATTTTCAATGCACTCAAATTATACTCTCCAAAATAAACCCAACACTTTCTCTTCTTTATTTTTCCAAATCTACATCACTTTCTCTTCTCTTTTTTATTTTCTCAAATCCAAAAAAAAACCCAACACTTTCTCTTCTCTTTTTTCTTTTTCCAAATCAAAAAAAAAAGCCCTACACTTTCTCTTGTTTATTTATCCAAATCTACAACACTTTCTCTTCTCTTTTTCCTTTTCCCAAATCCAAAAAAAAAAAAACCAACATTTCTATTCTCTTTTTTATTTTTCCAAATACAAGAAAAAATCCAACACTTTCTCTTCTTTATTTTTTCAAATCTACAACACTTTCTCTTCTCTTTTTTCTTTTCCCAAATCCAAAAAAAAAAAAAGAATCCGACCCTTTCTCTTCTATTTTTTTTTGTCCAAATAAAAAAAAAACCCCAACACTTTCTCTTCTCTTTTTTCTTTTCCCTTTCATTTGTCATCTCTTCCATTTAATTTAACCTTCTTTTGTCATAGTTGCATTATTTTACAATTTTGTTCAATTTCTATCAAAAGAAAATACTTTATTCCAGTAAATTACCGGAGTATTTTGTTTTTAATATGATGAAGGTTACTCGCAACCGTCGGGCGGTCATAAATAGTATGAATATTATTCACGACAGGAAGGCAGTCGCGAATAATATGAATAATAGTTGCGACCGCTGGGCGATCGCGGATAACAATCGCAACCGCCTGGCGGTCGTGACCTTTTTCGTGACCAGGCGACGGTTGCGGATTAGGACGTGACTACCGGGCGGTTATGGAGAAGGCCACGACCGCTTGGTAGTAGCGGCACAACCCCGCGACTGCTGGGCAGTGGCAGGTTGGCCTGTGACGGCCAGCCCGACGTTCGCGGGCCCGCAGTTGCGAAAAATTCATTTCGCGACCACCGGGCGGTCGCGGATGAGGCACGACCGGCCTCTTTCGTGACCACTTTTCCGCGACCGCTCAGACGATCTCGAATGATCCCTGAATTTTGTAGAGAATTACCAAAATCAGAAAGATGTTCACATGTAGATTTTACGCATTTTCCACCAAAGGCCTGTACATTTCGAGATAAGAATTGGCCACGGACGTATCGTTCAAAGAATTCCCCTTCATGTAAATTGAACCCTCATTCATGGGCATTTGTATTTTTTTAAGACATACTCTGCCCCATGCATCAACCAGTTATTTATTTTTCTCTTTTTGTTAGAAAATGACATGATTCTTTTGGTTGTGATAGTCTCATAGATAAGGTGCAAGCTATTAGGCTCAGAAAGATACAAAACAGTCGCATTATGAGATTCTGGTTACATCTCCTTTTAATGAGAAAGAACCAATGTATCATAATCAAGAGTACATTCCAATCAATGCACATAATAAAACCGATCAGAAGAGCACCATACAAAAAAAAAAAAAAAAATTGAGAATTTCCTCATAAGAAATATCTAAAGAATCTGTTCTGTCCGGTTATTAGCTGTTGTCCTTTTTTTTATTTAAAAAATAGGCTGAATCTAAATAGTTGTACCTTTTTTCATTATAACTAAGAAAGAAGGTACACATCTCACTGTTTCAAAAAAAAAAAAGGTACACATCTCACGGGTTACTTCATAAGAAATTCACGTATAATACATATATAATCTCTCTCTCTCTCTCTCTCTCTATATATATATATATCTATATATATATGTATAACACGGAGCCCATGCATTGCTGACAGTTTCATTACGAAACATTTTTTAGTCTATTAAACATTAGAAATTTTTCGTAATCCACCAAATATTTTTGATATGTTTTAAAAAATTGCAAAATATATAAATGTAAATAAGGATAAAAAATGCTGGCGAGTCTCTTCTCGTTAGAGCTAAAGTTATGAATTTTTCAACCAAAAAACAAAACTTTTATTCATGGGCCCATGTACAAATTTTTTTCTCTCTCCCACAAATATTTTTTGTTTTTCATGTTGGTGAGACATGTAAAATGGTGAAGGGACTTTATTTGTTTTTTATAGAGCCCCTTAGTGTTTTTCTACTGCAAAAAACTTCATTGAAGGGATGGAATAATAGCCTAATAGGGATGGTGAAGGAACTTTCCTCTTCCAATTTCAAGAGCTGCGCTTTTAATTTTACACTTCGGATGGGATATATAGCTTTTATTTGGAACAGTCTTCATTGCTAATTTTTTTTTTGAACACAAAAACTTTTATTTATTTACTAATGCCGAGACCAGGTAATGTACATCGCAGTGTGGGGTCGGAGCTTGGGGGATAGGCGGACATATGTACAATCTATATCACACAATCAAAACTCGCCTAATCGGGCGGGCAGTGAAGCTAGACAGCCGCGTAACGTGGTTGTTGAGGGAAGTCAACTTCATTCCTAAATTATCCCAGACATATTTTGTATAACTGAAAAATGGAAGATAAAAGATAGTCAATATCTAGTTTTTATTTTTTCACTATTTGCCCGGTTAGGGATTATAAAAAGTAATTATATTCTTGATTTAGATTATGCGGCCAAATTCAGGTGGTGCTTTCAATTGTTTGCGTGCAACAAGGATATATATTATTGAAATTTGAGCATATTTATTTTTTATGATGTAGGAACTATTGACTCTTGAGTCTTGACCTATGTAGTTTATTAGGGCTAAAGATGTGTGACAAACTCAAATAAAAAAAAAGCATAAAATTCAATTGCTCCATGTGATAATCACAATTGAGACCAACACGGTTCATTCTGTTTAACTAACTAGACCTTGATGATTTTTTTTTTTATCGACAAAAAGAAATTTTGTTATGACATCACAGTACAAGTAATACTCCTAAAGATGTCCAAAACAATGTTATAAACATTGTTGTGGGAAATCCCACCAATCAATAAATGAGTAATGAAAGTTTTTCTTCCAAACTTTAATTCAACTCTATAACTTTCTTTTAATAGCGGTCATTGAATTTTTCGACGTCTGCATTTAGACCCTTGCACGCAATCTTATTTTTTGTCGGCCGTATCTCCCAAACAACGAAATACCAAATCATATTTCATTCTAACACTCCTTTCACGTCATATAGAGCAAGTGATTAAATTGAAGATACATAAATAAAAATCTTGATGGTGTTGTATTTGTTATGGGCTGGAGTGTTTGGGAAGGAAAAAAACGCATGACACTAGAATATATTAAAAAAGGAGATACGCGTCCAGCAAAACAATGTGCAATCTAATGTAAATAATTTCTCCTAACAAATTCTAAAGCTTGCGTCTAATTATTTATTTCATTTAACTTTTCGTCGAGAAATAAATACAAGTATAATATAATTAGTTGTGAATGATGAGTGGCATTTATGGCAAGACAATATTTGGACGAGGGCCCGTATGGAGATAAGATCGGCCCATGCAACATATAACTTAAAGAATACCCCTTCATATAATTTAGCGGCCATCATAGATATTTGTTATTTTTTTCAAAGGAAGGCCTGCCCCACTCATCGAAGGTCTAACAGCACGTGAAGCATATTATAGTAAATGAGTGGACATAAATAAATATTGTATAAATGACCAGGAGCAGGTAGGCTCGGACGAGTAGTCTGACAATGTCGTTATTGAATGAGTTTGTTTTTTTTTTTTTTTTTTTTAAAACGAAAGTCCTATTATTAATTTGAACATGATGCCGAGTAATTTGGACGAGATTGTGGGGTCAGGTTGGGGGAATGTGGTAAAAAAAGAAAAGGATTAAACGTTCCACCTGCTAGTACAAAAAAGAGGAGACTATGGGGCTGGCTGGCATGGGCAGAATTCCTTACGAGCCAGCGCGTCTGTAATGTTGTTTGCCTTGCGATATATGCAAGACACGGAACAAATATCATATCATCACACATTGCAACGCCATTGAAGAAGAACACGAAGAAACCAAAAGATTCCATTAAAACTCAAAGACTGGGGAAACATTACAATGTGCAAGTTGTGTGATTTAATCAAGTGAATGTGTTTGTGAGGAGCGTGTTTGATATTTATACTATCCTAACTCGAATAATCCTTCAACTAATCTGGATTACAAGAGTTAAACTAATCCAACTACTAACCAATTTACAATGGTCGAAATTAGCCGAAAAATGGTAAGTATCGTATCCCTCGAGAGTATGTATTTTGTATTAGCAATGTAAATTTTTGAGAATCAGTGAAACAATTGCTTTGAATGATTTAAAAGCACAAAGAACAAATTAAACCAAGATTATAGCTAAGAAAGTAAAACAAAAGACATAATTGAATTGATTGGTTGGGTTGTAAAACATATTAAGGAAAATGTATCTAGGAATTGGATCTTGTTAATCTCGAATGCGGATATTTCATAAACAAAATACCAATGATCCATATGTCGAACATTTTTTCTACCGATTCTTGTTTTGTTCTCAAGTTGACATGATAAATTAAACGCACTTTCGTATCACCTAAAGAACCCACTAATTTCTAATAATGTCAAGTCGTTAAGCGCTTTCCCCTCTACAGAAGTCCACCTTGCCAATGATTCATACATAGTTTTAGAAGAGAATTAGAGTTGACAACTAAAAACCTAGATTCCTCGGTAGACGCTTGTGTTGAAGGTCTAGAGATTTATTTGCTTGATCTATGCTAGTGTTGCGTTAACAATCTCCTAAGCATAATTTAATACAAGGCAATTCAACACCACTACATTGAATAAAAAAAAACGGGAAAACGTACGGACTATACCCATCGTTTAGCCTCTTTTACGAAACTATACCCAACCTTTGAACTTTTGCAACACTATACCCAACCTTTGAAAATCATAACTATACTATACCTATACTAATTTTCCGGCCAAAAAACGTCATTTTCAGACAAAGTGACATCATATCTCGGCAAGTGAGGGGGGTAATATAGTCTTTTCGGTATATTTAAATAAAAAAATAAAAAAAATCATAAATATAATTTTTTATTATTGAAAATTAAAAAAAAAATAGAGCAACCCCCCTAGTCCCCCCCCCCCACGGGGCTGCAACCAGCAGCCCCCCTACCCCACCCCCGCCCACCCCCACGGGGCAGGGCCCCCCCTACCCCCCCCACGGGGCTGCAACCAGCAGCCCCCTACCCCCCCCCCCACCCCAAACGGGGCAGCCCCCCCACCCCCACCCCGCTGCACCAGCGAGTTGCAGCGGTGGCGGCGTCGATCGACGCCACCACCACTGCAACCCGCTGGTGCAGCGGGGTGGGGGTGGGGGGGGGGGGGGTAGGGGGGGCTGCCCCGTTTGGGGTGGGGGGGTAGGGGGCTGCTGGTTGCAGCCCCGTTGGGGGTGGGGGGGGGGGGGGGTAGGGGGGGGCTGCAATTTTTTTTTGTTTTTTTTTTAATTTTTTTTAATTTTCAATAATAAAAAATTCCATTTTACCCGAAAATATAGTTGATACCTGTTTTACCCCTCAAAAATTTGAATTTTGGCCGGAAATTTAGTATAGGTATAGTATAGTTACGTTTTTCAACGGTTGGGTATAGTGTTGCAAAAGTTCAAAGGTTGGGTATAGTTTCGTAAAAGAGGCTAAACGATGGGTATAGTCCGTACTTTTTCCCAAAAAAAACACATGGCAAAATATTTCAAGTAGCGTAAACAACAAATAACATTCAACAAAATAAAGGCTCAATAGAATTAATAAAAGTATAGGTTCAATGTGCATTCTTTGAGATAACTACAACTGGAGATTTAGCTAACCCATGACAATTATTCATCATAAAGTACTGAATAAAGAAAATAGAAGAATAAACTCTTGATCTTGGCAAAATTTAGATTTGTCTTCCCCTTTTGACTCTTTGTTGCCTTTCGCCAAATGATTATGTGCTCCTCTTGACTGCCTTTCCCCCTCAACAATGATCGCAATGCTTTGAATGGCAGAATTTGACGTGGAATAATGATGTGGATGATTGTGTACTCTTGATATAATTATGATGAATGCGAATATTCGTGAGTGTTTGCTATTTATTGCTAATGCTCTAGCTGCTGGACGTCATCTCCTATTTCTTAGATACGTAAGTTGCAGCTCTAGGGTTTCATGACAAACGACCCAAATCTCTGTGTCGTAGTCTAGCTACGGGGGCCGCACGGGTTATTCTGCTATAACACAGGTCTCTGGTCGATAGAAATGACTGCGCATATTGTTGCCCAGGTCGCACGACATATGGATTGGTCCGCGCGAGCCGTGCGGGTAGTGGCGTTGTCGCGCTGCTTCTGCTGTGATCCCGCAGGTTGCCTGGTCACTTCTGCTGATGCTCTCCCTCATGTCATTTGTTGTGTCAGCTACGTTATGGTCAAAACGTTGTTAACCTTGGCAAACTGCTCTCATCATCCGTGTGCTATTCCATGCTTATTTTCCTCAAATATGCCTTGTTTTGCTGTGACTCGATTAAAAATTGTAAAATGACAAAACGAGACTAACACAATAAAAATGCTACGAGGAACAATCCAAAGTATAAGAAATCAAGTAATCAAATCGCTAGAAATAATCACTCATTAGATATGCTTTGCACGCTCATGATGCACAAGGTTATTTGCAATGCAGTAGGCTCATTTATTGTGAAGAGAAGAGGCGTTTCTGCTTGTTGAATGAACTAATCAGTGAGTAATTGGTTCAACCAACTTAGTTCACAAGTTTTTGTTGCAAGAGTCATGTACTCAACTTCTGTAGATGATTTGCTAACTGTTGGTTTCTTCTTAGCTTTCCATGAAATAAGGGAGTAATCCAGGTACACAACATTGCCCGTTATGCTCCTTCTTGTCTCAAGATCAGAGCCCAACCACTGTCACAAAAAGCTTTCAAGCGAGAATCTGATTTTGAGGGATAAACCTTGCCCTTACCAGGTGAGGATGTATCTTAAGACTTGTGAGTAGGTGCTAAGCGCCTGGTGGTTGGTTCTGATATGAATGGAGTCAAGCATTATATTGTAGTTAAAGTCAGGTCTAGTATTGGTGAGATAAAGGAGTTTGTCAACCAATCTTCTGTAGACGGTAGGATCAGGCAATGCTGGTGAATCTATGCTCTTCAATTTTGTCTTAGGATCCATGGGCATTGTACTAGGCTTGCATCCCAGATGTCTAGTGTCTTTCTGGATGGCAAGAGCATATCTCCTTTGACACGAAGTAACCCCAGCTTGGCTTCAAGAAATATCAATTCTTAGTATATACTTGAGCTTACTAAGGTCCTTAATAGTGAACCTTTGATCAAGGTGAGTCTTGACTGCTTCAATGGTTCGAATATCATTACCTGTTAAGATTACACAATCGACATATACACAGAGCACAGTAAACTTATCATACTTTCTCATTACAAACAAAGATGAATCAAATATTGTCTGAGTAAAGCCATATTCCAAGAGACATGCAGTAAGCTTGTAAAACCATTACCTAGATGCTTACTTTAAGCCTTATAAGCTCTTCTTTCAAAGACACATCATGTTGTTAGTAGAAGGTAAGTAACCAGAAGGGGATTTCATGTATATCTTCTCATTTAAAACACCGTGGAGGAAAGTATTTTTTACATCTAATTAATGTACATGCTAGTTGTGAGAAGCAGCAAGAGCAAGAATATTTCTAACAGTTGTAAGCTTAGCCATAGGGTAAAATGTATCAAAATAGTCTAAACCTTCCTTCTAGGTGTAGCATTTGGCTACTAACCTAACTTTGTACCTCTCCAATTATCAATCTGACTTATATTTAACTTTATAAACCCACTTACAACCTATAAGATTGTGATTAGGTGGCAAAGAAGTTAGCTGCCATGTGTTAGTTTTGTCAAGGGCCTCTAACTCTTTCTGCATAGCCAATCTCCATTCATTGTGTTTGTTGGCTTGAGTGTAAGATGTGAGTTTAATGATTTGAGATATAGAGGCTGTAAGGCCTTGTGAGGTGAAATAGGCTAATCAGTGGAGAGATGTTTTACTATAGGATATTGTTTCCCTTGATGTGTGACAACGTTGTTAGATTTGTGTAATGACTTAGGGAATGAGTAGTCATACACAACAAGGTATGAAGGTGGAGTTTTACTCCTAGTGGACTTTCTAGGAGGAAAGACATAATTACCTAGATCATTACATGTGGATTTAGAAGAGCCAGATTGATCCGACTTCTAAGATAGATGTTATATGGATGGGGGATTTTGTTGAGCAGCAGATGTGACAAGAACTGGAGATAAAATTGCTTGTTGGTTATTGAAGGATTGTACAGGTGAACATCATTGACGTCGGGTTGTTCCTTAGGGCTTGCAGATTCTGCATTAGGAACAACATGAATCACTTCTATAATGGGGTTAATATCTTTATCTATCAAGCCAAAGTTATCATTACACTCAAGTGGCGTGTGTTGTTTGTGATAAGAAGGCAAGTCAGAAATGTCCTTAAATGGAAATATGAGTTTATAAAATATAATATTTCTGGAAGTAAACAACTTTCGGGTATCAAGATCCAGGAGTTAGTAGCCTTTTGCCCCTTTTGGATACCCCATGAAAACACATTTGATTGCCCTAGCATCAGACTTCTTCCAGTGAGATGTTAGTGTGGAAGCATATGCCAGACAACCAAAAGTTTTGAGTAAAGAATATTCAGGGAATCTGCCAATTAAAACCTCATAAGGACATTTATTATTAAGCACCTTATAGGCCATTTATTGATAAGAAAAGCTACAATGGCGACCCAATTACTCTAAAATGTTTTTGGAACATATGTTGAAACCTCAAGACCCTAGCTACCAATTGTTTCTTTTCAACAACACCATTTTGATGAGGGGTTTCAACACAACTAGTTTGATGCTCAATACTATGTTTACTGTAAAAAGATCTTAGAAAAAACTCAATCCCATTGTTTGTCCTAATGCATTTAAGCTTAACTGAGAATTGAGAATAAACAAAAGTACAAAACAGAGGTAAATGCATGCTTGAGTAAGAATACCCAAGTTCACCAATTAAAATCATCAACAACGGTGAGAAAAGAATCTGCAACCATCATGAGATGTAACACCAAATGATCCCCAAACGTCACAATATAAGAGTCAAAGTTATAAGAGGTATTGGTCTGACTTACAGAAATGATAAAACATTTCTATTTAGCAGTGACAAACATCACAGGGAGAAACTTTATTACAACTAATAACAGAAATAGTTGAATGTAAGATAGTTTATGTGATGAAACATGTCATAATCTCATATGCTAGAGAGAGGCTTGAGTAGAAGCTTGAGTTAAGTTGCAATTAGCATAGTTCTGTGAAGATTTGTAGTTACAAGGAGTATGCAAGATTTGTAGTTACAAGGAGTATGTAGGACATATAAGTTGTTGCATAAGCTAACAAAATCAATCATCTTGTTCATGGCTATGCCTGCAGATGCCTGCAACAAACAAACAGAAGACATAAACACAACTGATATACTGGTGGATTTAGTCAGTTTAGATATTGACAAAAGACTATGACTAAAATCTCGTACATAAAGAACCCCAAATAAGGATGAAACCAGAGTACAATTCAACACAACCAATGTAAGTTGCTTTAGTTCTGCTTTTGTTAGGCATTTGTATCGCAGTGTTAATAGGATGATGAATGCTAGGGGAGGACACGTGTATAATGAGGTGGTTAGCTCTTACCATTTTCTCTAGTTTTTATCGCAATTCAGGGGATAAGTTTTTTGAGGCGAAGGTGCTGGCCTTGTAGCTGAGTTTGGGTTTTTTGATTTCTCCTTCCTTCTGTTTGGGACGTTCGAAATAATAAATCCTGGATAATATATTATCACATATATATCTAGAAAAGTGGAAGTAAAGTATAGCGATTTGTAATTGTCATTCTGAATTTAGAGTATATATGTGGACCGTGGTTAATTAAATTCGTTGTTATTCACTACAACAATGCTTCAATATAGCTGCTGGATATAGAAGGCGATTATAGGCCTTCTACAATAGAATGTGATATAGGAGGCGAATACATGCCTTTTAGAGTTCAGGAGGCTCATATTCGCCTCATATATCTATTAAGCTGACAGCCCAGTCACATGGGGGAGACAGATCCACTCAGAAGCCGCCACGTGGTGGGAGGCGAATATATGCCTCCCACAGTTCGAAAAAACCTTTAAAAAAAGTAAAGAAAAATTGCTTTATGGTCAACCTGTATTCTAAAAACAAATAATTTAAATTCTAAAGTAGTGGGAGGCAAATAATTGCCTTTTGTTCTAAAAAAAAAAATATATAATTTTAATGACTATCCAGGCGCCAAACCAGTACTCCAACACATGTAATTCCAGAACCTCAATTCCAGAATTCCAACTCCAACTCCAACTCCAACTCCAAGTTCCAAAATCCAAAATCCCATAATCCAACTCCAAAATCCCATACTCCAAAACACAAAATATATCATTTCAATACCAATACCATCCAAACTCCAAAATTCATCCAACAATGAGTTCAAACAAAAAAAAAACAAGCCACTAACAAAATTACACCTAATTAGGCCAAGTCAATTATCAAAATAAGGCAAATTCCAAAACCAAATACCATAATACATGCCGATACTTAAAATTAAGCATTGTTCAAAAGTTAAATGAGTTCTAATATGAATGTGGACAAGATCACTGGCGATGAACGGCTGACATATCCGGATAGTAGGGTGTTGTCACTGGAACAGACCCGGTAGGTGATTGTCCGGTACCAGATGATCCTACCGTTGATTTTTCAGAGGGAGATGCTCCAAGAGTGGCTTCATGTTCAGTTGATGGTGCGGATGGTGTGGCTTCAGGTTTAGCGAATAGACCGGCAAACTCGGGGGGAATCGGTAGACGTTGCATCACGAACATGGCCTTCAGCAATTGCTTCATGCTCTGGTGCTCCGCCGCTTGTTTGGCCATTTGTGCATCATTTGCCGCATTCGATTCAATCAAATATGCTATAGCCTCAGTTTACTTTTCAAGCAACTCTTCGTACCTGCTGATATGCCTGTATTTAGGCTTCGCCCTTGTCTCAAAGCCGACAAATTCTGGGTCGCCACACTTTAAAAAGCCTGGAACAAAATTCTTCTTGGCACCATTAATAGCAGCAACCAGGCAGCTTTATTCAACAGTCGTCAGTTTCTCATATCAGCAGTGTGTTCTATTATAGACTCACGTAGATACTTCAACTGTCCAACATCAAATAAAAAATCGTAACTGTTAGAGATAATCAAATATTTGATTCTGGTCTCGTAAGTTACAAATTTGATTACACAGTTTTTTTAAAGATTTGATAATTTACAGATTTGATAAAACTCTCGTAAATACAGGAAATATGATAAGTTACCGGAATTTTGATTTAAAACCTCATCAAATGCAGATTAATAATTCAGCAAATGCAACATAATACTAATCAAATCAAATGCAACACACTAATCAGATAAAATGCAACATAATACTAATACTAATTTCTCGTAAATACATAAAATACAGGAAATCAGATCAAATGCAACACACTAATTCAGCAAAATCATTCAAACATAGTGTTCTTTATTAATACTAATATAATATACTAATAAACATTCTATTAAAGATAGTTTCAATAATCACTTACATAAACATCGCGCGCCCATTCACTACCCACTTCACTACATTGCCGGAAATCTTGGAATGTGTTTTCAACCAAACCTCATGAATAGGGACATCAACAGGGTATCCCTCTTGCTTCCGCCTGAAAATTAAGATTGAAAATCAATAGACGCCTATAAAACTTACAAGATTACTATAATAAAACATAATAATTAATAAAGTCTAACTACACGTACTATTTCATGTCTATAGGGCGCTGTACTTTTACACCCGCCGATCCAGGGAGCTCCTTCTCTCTTGGCCTGATTGTACTTCGAAGATTTAGCTCTATCCTTCGATTCTTTCTTGCTCCAGTATTTTATGTAGGATTTGAGCCACTCCGCAGTTGCCCAGATTTTGTGATTCTCCAAATGGCTTTGGTTCTTCCTGTACGCCAACCAACATTTTTGCAATTTGTGATCATGCGTGAAAAATTGGTCTGGGCCGTCCTGTGATACGTCACTTCAATGGTCAGCTCATCCTTTTTGTCCCACCGATAACATTTCTACAAGGCACGTAACAAATATTGGAGTTAACACAAAAATATAATAAATTACCCTGATCACAGAAAAAAAAAATACACACTAAAGTTCAATAAATTATCCTGATCAGAGAAAAAAATACACACTAAAGTTCAATCATACTTGTGATATAATAATTAAAAAAAAATCTTTTATTTCAACTGTAAAGGTGATTGCAGTAGTAAAAGTTCAATTTTTTTTTGGCTAAATCAGATCCCCAACTTGTTGTTTAATCACCTAATATTTAATTTTAAACTACTCACAGATTGAACAACAAAATATCACAGATATAATCAACAAAATATTAAACTACAGTCAATTTATTTATAGTTAAACTACTGTCAACCTATTTATACTAAATTTCAGTCAATATTAAACTGCCAGTACATTTAAGGAGTTAGTAAAAAGGATCTAATATACCTGAAACATTTTCCAGCCGTTTTCCCTTTCGTCCTTGCTAAAATCAGGGTATCCCGTGTGCGGTTTCCGCATCACCTCCTTTAAAACATGTGTCACAGTGGCTGATGCGCCACCAATGAAACTCCCATCAAATGCGACAATTAGTTTTGGCCTGAACGACTCGACCTCTCGCTCACGTTGCCATTTTCCCGAACCTCTGTAGCCTGTAACTCTTGAATCTAAGGTGCTCAAAATTGGCAATCATCCCGAACCGCCGTCATTTCACCTCCCTCAACCTCAACCTCATCCTCATCATCTATAACCCCTGTGCTTCCCTGCGATGGATGAGTCGAAGCCACCGGCCTGTAGTAAATGACCGGCTGAGCCAAAACGGCTTCATACAACTCGCCAGTCGACATAAAGCCCTGCTGCTCTGGCTGAACAGGCTGAACGGGCACAGATTCCGCGCTACCACACTAGCTTGAGCCACCAGCCCCTGTCGATTCCCCTGCATCGTTGGCCTTAACGTATACACCATTGTTATTTGTCTTCTTACTCTTGTTATACTTTGTGGTGTGAAACCTAAACCCATTTATGAAGTAACCATCAAACATTTTCACACTTTTGATTGGGCCGCTTACCAACGCAATGATGCGGGGATCTGTACAATAATTTTGAGACGCAATAATTCCCTCGATCCGTTAAACAAAGTACATATTACAGTGTGTTTGTATTTGATGCTCCAGAAGGCCAACACACATTTGCTCGTCAAACAATCTACGAAAGTCACAATTTTAATAGAGCGAAACGGGTAATAAATTGTTTAAGCAAAGTTAATAAGTTACTTACCTCAACCATGGCTCCACTTCTGGGCAATTGAGAAGGATGTATAACTCCGCAGCTCTATACTCGACTGTGTTAAGGTATCTATCCCTTAGTACACGACCAATCGGTTCCCCTTTGACGTGGAAGATTGAGAGTTCTTCATGGAACTTTTCATTCAGTGCAACCTCATTCCTGTTGAGACGATTGGATCTTGTCTGAATAGATTGCTCAAAATAGTGTTGTAAGAAGTTGGTGACTTTGAAAATTAGATACTCCTCGGCAATGGATCATTCTACACGAGCCTTATTCTTTACTACTTTTTTAAAATCTTGCATGCGTCTGCAAGATACATAAAACAAAAAAAATCAAATAAACAATTATCGAGAAAATTATGTATCAATGATAAAAGACACATTTACCTCTCGAAGGGATACATCCACCTGTATTGGACAGGTCCTCCAACCTTTGCTTCCTAGGGAAGGTGTATGGCGAGATGCTCTATTGAATCGAAGAACGAGAGAGGGAATATTTGCTCGAGCTTGCACAGTGTAATCACAATCGATCCCTCTAATTCTTCCATTGCGCGTATGCTTAATTCTTCTATTCGAAGAAGTCACGAAATGCAATAGGTAGCAACCTTTGCATAAAAACGTGACAGTCGTGACTCTTCATTCCTTCTAGTCGTAGTTGGGGGATTTGGGCGCAACGGTTAATGTTCGACGCATATCCATTCGGAAACTTGATTCCACTCACCCATTTGCACACCCTTCGCTTTTCACCTTTACCTAAGTAGTACTTTGCCTTTTTCTTGGTCCACTGGCCGTTACGTGAAGGTATCAAATATAATTCAATTCTGGTTGTCCAATCTTTCAATTCCGTTCGCGAATTCAAGTTATCCTTTGTTTTATCTGGGTTGTCCATCACTGTATTTTTTATGTTGTCAAAGAATTTGTTTTCACAATGCATTACGTCCAGATTGTGACGGATAAGATTTGACTCCCAATATGGAAGTTCCCAAAATATGCTACGTCGAATCCAGTTGTGGTCTGTGCCAAAACCCTCCACAAATTCGCCACTGTCTCCGTATTGAATTGGAGGTAGACCGTCAACCTCATATTTGATTTCTGGACCCGATTTTTGAACTAGTGGTGCGTCGTAATCTACCTCACCCTTTTTGAGATTAGTAGTGTTGGAATGAAACGAATGATGAGGAGGCAGAAACCGGCGATGACAGTCGAACCAACATGGTTTCTTTCCATGATCAAGACGAAAAGACTTTGTTTGATTCATACAATACGGGCAAGATAGCTTACCGTGTGTACTCCACTGGGATAACATTCCGTAAGCTGGAAAATCACTAATCGTCCACATCAAATGCGCTCTCATTACAAAACTTTGCTTCCGAAATGAATCATAAGTTTGAGCTCCAATACTCCACAATGAACAAAGTTCATTGACTAGGGGTCGTAGCATCAAGTCAAGGTTCTTTCCGGGACTCCTTGGTCCAAGGATCAACAAAGACAAAAATATATATTCTTGCCTCATGCACATATCAGGAGGGAGATTGTAGGGCGTCACAAAAACTAGCCAACAAGAGTATGAATTACCAAAGCTTCCCAATGGAGTGAACCATTTGTGCAAAGACCAAGACTAACATTTATGGGCTCGACGGCGTAATTTGGATACTCTTCATCAAAATATTTCCACGCCTTACCAGCAGCTGGGTGAATCATCGTATCGTTTTGTCCTTGACATTTCAGATGCCACGTCATGTGTTGTGACGTTGCTCGAGACATATACAACCTCTGCAATCGAGATGTCAAAGGAAAGTACCACAATTTCTTTTTGGGAGTGCGTTTGGCCATTGCATTTGTACTCTCTTCGCCCTCGAATCTGTCTGCTTGGCACACTGGACATTTAGTACAACTACTAGCTTGGAACTGCCCATCACAATTATTCTCACATAGGTCATAAGTCATCTTTTTCCAGGCAAAATCGTTTTAATACACGCTTCATCCCTCTAACATCCTCTGGAATGTTTTCGCGATTCTTCTGGAGTCAACACTTTGTGCAATTATTTTAGCCATTTGTTGCAACTAGCTTCAGTTGTGTTGTGCAAAATCTTGTCTGTCATAAAATGAGACACGAATTCCAAACCCGTTTCACAATGGCTAGTACTTATTCGCATCTCTGATTGTCGCAATAATTCATAGAAGTCTCTTGCCTCGCAGGTTGGCACCTCCTCTGCCTCTTGATTAGACTGAACATTCTCATAACGACCACCAAACACATCGTCGACCATTTCCCTAATATAACCACCAAAATTTTCATGAGGAGGTGACTGCACTGGGATATAAGAAGTCGACGCCCCGAATGTGTTACCAAATGACTCACCGTGCACTACCGAAACATAATAATCTGGAAGAAAACCCCGTTCGTAAAGATCACACTTAATTCTGTCCGTTGTATGATACTTAGCGTTACAACATTTTCTGCAGGGGCACATAACTTTGCCCTGATTGAGCAAGTTAGTTTGAGAAGATGCATATTCTACAAACCTATCAACACCATCAACAAAACTCTGGTTGAGATAACCACCAGTCACTCTATTGTACATCTAACTCCGATCTTCGTTGTTATACATTTTAGATCTACACCAACAATCAGAAATCGATTTTATTGTCTAACAATAAACATTACATACCAAGTCAATAATAAAAAAATCTTCCCTCAATAAACATTACATGCCAAGTCATTACTAATACTAACAATAAATATTACAATCACCAAAAATGTCCCCTCATTAAACATTACGAACAATATTTACCACAATATTAAACCAAGTCAACGATAAAAAAAATATACGTAATGTATTAATGAACTCGTAATTAAAGACTTAAAAAAATATTACATAACGTTCGACTTCTGCAGATCTAATGATACATATATAATTTCGATGTTTTGTTACAAAATAAGGGGCAACTTATGATTTTTTTTCTTCTTCTTTTTTGAGATGTGCAACAATGGAGGAAAATGAAATCTGAATATGGTGAATAGAGGGTGAAGGGAGAGATTCCCGTGCAATAATAGAGTTGCTTTTGCTAGAAGGAGATTAATCCATTTCTAAAGTCAATATTATTATTTTCGCAATTTTTTTAAAAACATATGGGAGGCGACTTTTCGCCTCCCCCAACAAAACAACGATCCGCGTGATAGGCGAATTGGCAAACTTCCACCGTTAGATTTTCTCAATCAGCACATCTGAACTGTTAAACTTTAACCATCTGCTCAGATATGGGAGGCGAAAATTCGCCTCCTACCACTGGAAAAAAATTACAAATACCTGTTCTTCCCACAGAACCTCACAACATAAAAAAAAAAAAACTTATTTGCAAAAGTTATTACCTTCACCAACCTTCACAACCTTCACAACCTAGTTGGTGTTCATATTCAAGATGAAGTTATTACAAAAGTTACAAGGAAGAATACAAGGAGTAATTAATGCAAGATGAAGATGGTGTTCATATTCTTTTTTTTTTGCTAGCTAGTTTTATTCATGAACACAATAAATAGCTTTTTTAGGATTTATTATGTAATATATTGGAATGTAATGATGTATCTTGCAAGTTAATTGTGTTTGTATTTTTCTATTTACATGCTATAGTATTTATTAAATGTAGCTAATTAATTTAATGATATTATATGAATCTCATCATTTTGTAATGTTAATAATAATTTTTTGTATATATTAATGTTGATGAATTAAAACATGGTGTGTTTTTAATTTTAATTCTTAATTTTAAAAATAAGCAAATAAGGAGCTGGAAATTCAAATAAATTTTTCTGAAAAAATTTAGCGGCAAAATTTTGCCGCATTTTTTTTCCACAATTCTGCAAATGGTTGGAGGCGAAAAATCACCTCCAACCATTCTCAATTTTTTACAATAATTAAAAGCTGAAATTGTTTTTTTAAATGATAAATTAAATATAAGAGGCGATGAGATCGCCTCCCACCACGTCATCAGCGAAATATAATATAATAAAGAAACTTTAAACGACAGAGAATATTCGCCTGACCCCACATACACTGCAGTGGAATAATCGCCTCCCACGCTAAAATATAGGAGGCAATTATTCCACTCCCACGCGCCTTTAATAATACTGAAGGCGAATAATCGCCTCCCATATGGTAAAATGCGTCCATTTAAGAGGCAACCTGTTGCTGGCACGTAATCGCCTCCTATTGTTTATATAGGAGGCGATTGTGATGATACAGAAGGCCATTTCGCGCCTCCTATATGGAAGAATTGTTGTAGTGATTACTAGGAAAGTGAAAGTAGATAGCCGGTCCACCATTGTTAGTTATTTGCATGCACGGCTAAAGATTAGAGAAATAAGTATCTTATTCTGAATTTAGGATACATATGGCTAGATTTTTATTTCTTTTTATGTTTTATTTGATAGGCGTATGTGGCTAGATTCATTGTTATAACTAGAAGTGGAAGTGGAAGTTGAAGGTAGCCGGTTTGTAGTTGTTAGTTATTGCAGTACGGTTAAAGATTAGGAAATAATTATCTTATTCTGAATTTAGAGCATATACGTTGCTAGATTCATTTTGTTGCTCTCAATTGTTTGTATGCAGGAGTGCAGGTTAGAATGATGCCCTCTAGGGGAGAATCGGGCCTACTGTTATATGTAGGTGCAATTAGAGTCCAATATTTGACATGTGGTGGAGAGAGTTTGGTTTGGGTTACATTTATAATTCATTTTCACGCAAATGAATATGCAGGGTTTTCTAACTTACTTACATAATGAAAGCTAAACCAATCCTACTAAATGCTTTTTATTCATTAAAACATATATAAAAACACCATAAATAAGTTCAGAAATCAGAATGCTATTTAAGTGGGTGTTTTGTTTTTTGAAGGGAGCGAAATTTTTCTGTTCCGGATGTCTGTTCCCGTTCTAGTTTCGTCAATTAAGTCATTAGTTAATCGGAGAGTCATTAGAAATTAGAAAAAAGTAAAATACCAGAATTGTTCTTTTTGAAAAGAGTTGTTGTTGGGTTTAAACACACTCTTTTATTTCACACAAATCACAATTTACAACACTCAAATACTTATATATTCCCACTCACACAATAAGTATTACACATTCTCTCTTTTCTCCCTTTTTATCTTTCTCTCTCTCGTTGTTTTTCTTCTTCACGTTACAGTTAGTTTATAGAAACTGAAAGGGGAGGTGGGATGTCAATTTCCACATTGAAGAGGAGGTTGAGCGCTAGCTTAGCATGCTTCAAGAGTTGCCGGTTGCTGAGGAGAGTAGGACCAGTTGCGGCTGGATATATTTGACCAACTATCTCCCCCTCCAGCCTCAACCGTATTTCACTCTATTACTTCTTCAATGAATTCACATGTAGGGCGAACGCTCCCCCTTGCTCAAAACGTCTCTTTCTCCGTAATCACCTGAAGAAAGGCAAACAAACGTGAAGATGTACAACACCTTCGTATACCCAATCTTTCTTCCAAGAACTCTGAAAAAAGGTAGACGATCATGGAAATATATCTTATTTCCGTACACCCAATCTTTCTTCGAATGACCCTAAAGAAAGGCAAACACAACACTTCTCTCTTTCTTCGAAAACACATAGAGAAAGGAAATCATGTCGTGGAGATATAACTATTCTCCGTACACCATCAGTCTCTTTACTCGACTCAACAAAAAAGAATGAAAATCACCATATAGAATTTAATCTCTGTACTCATTCGTTCTCTTTCTCCAGCATCATTATGGAGAAAGGTATACCCTCTTCTTACGAACTATGCCATATCATCAAATATGGTGACCAACACATCACCATTTTCTGACTTGTTATTTTCACTGCTTTGGGCTAGTTGTTCTCTCAAGAACTTACGACAATTCCTTTTCATGTGACCCTCATTGCCACAATGATAACATATCAGCGTGTCTTCATATTGATTAACGTCGTCCGTGACGTTGTTCGATCCTTGTGGTACACTTTCACTATATTGGCCTCTTCCTCTATCTCTGCCTCTACCTCTGCCTCGTCCTCGTCCTCTACCTCGTTCAGTAGAGCGTCCGTGACCATCTCCATGGATATTTTACCGCCAGGAGCCGAGTTACTCAGAGTGATGACGAGTGTCTCCCAATTATCATGTAGAGAACAGAGAAGCAAGATATCTTGTTCCTCGTCTTTCAGGACTCAATCAGCGGCAACAAGCTGGTTCACGAGGTCCTGGAATTGACTCGTATGCTCTTCTATAGACTTACCACTACGTAGCTTGTGGTTCACCAAACGCCTCATCAACAAAGTTTTGTTCCGAGCTATCTTTGCTTGATACATATTCTCAAGCTTTTTCCAAAGATCATACGCCTTAGTTTCTTGTGCAACGTGGTGGAACACACTGTGGTCAAACCATTGACGGATCTGAGCCACCGTCTTCTTGTTCATTTTTGTCCATATTTCATCTGCCTTCTTCTCCGGTTTCACACCCTTACTCTCAATTTGGGTCAGCTAAATCCTTCAAATTTAGCAAATCTTCCATGCGAGGCTTCCACATGTTGTAATTGGTTGGCGTAAGTCGCATCATGGTGTCCGACGTTGAATTTTCCATGTTAAAATTCAACACGCTTGCTTGTACTAAAATTTAGAGGCCGAATTTGGGGAAACGGAGCACACTGTAGGATCCAGAACGGTCGAAAACCTTGGAAACCATTCTGATCTTGTCAAAACCGACAAAAAATGAGTTGAACCACATCGAAACAAGTTGGACGAAATTGAACTGGTATGAGTCCGATTTGACCAGCGTTGACCGGTCTAGACAGCTGCTGACAGGGTCAAATAAAAAACCAGGCGGATTTGGGTCGGATCTTGTCTTCTTCGCTCGTTTTTCTCAAATGGGCCGAGTTAACTCGCCGTTAACTCGGTCGGCGTGAAACGACGCTTTTCCATGACCAAAACATTTCGAAAAATATATATTCAGAATCCTCGCAACACGAGCTTCACAACGGTAGTAACAAAGCACGATTTCGAGATGGAAAAAATTTGACGTCAAATTGGGTTGGCCTCGAACGCCACTCTCCGGTGATCGAAATCCTTCGAAAACTATATTTTCGGAATCGTCGGAACGAGAGCTTCGCAACCGTGATAAGAAATCACAGTTTTTGTACAAAAAAATCCGGACGAAATTTTACAGAGAATGGAATCGCAACCTTAGTTCTTGATACCAATTGTTGGGTTTAAACACACTCTTTTATTTCACACAAATCACAATTTACAACACTCAAATACTTATATATATTCTCACTCACACAATAAGTATTACACATTCTCTGTTTTATTCATTTTTATCTTTCACTCTCTCGTTGTTTTTCTTCTTCACGTTACAACTAGTTTATAGGAACTGAAAGGGGAGGTGGGATGTCAATTTTCACATTGAAGGGGAGGTTGAGCGCTAGCTTGGCATGCTTCACGAGTTGCCGGCTGCTGAGGGGAGTAAGACTAGTTGCGGCTGGATATATTTGACCAACAGTTGTGAGACATTAAAAATAAATGAGGATTATTAGTTAAAATCTTCCTCTCCAATTCTTTCATCGTTTCTTTTTTCTATTGACGATACAAACCTTGTAATATAATAGTATTATTAATTTCTAATGTTCAATAAATACTTAAATATACATATTTAATCATGACTGAATATGAAGGTGTAGAGAACATGTAAAAATAATAAAAGCTATCGAAAGGTATGAAATTGTAATTTATACTGATTAAGTTTCTAAATCATGTAAACACGTTAACTGTCAAAATAATTTATCATTGTTTAATTAATCAAGAAACTTCAAATTTTTTGAAAAGATGAATTAGTTAGAGTATGAAAATTACCTCCAATCCTAATTAAATCCCAAAAAAGGTGAACGTTTTAAATTACCTATATGATAGCATCTTTATTTCTTTATTTATTGTTATAGGGAAAAAACTAACTTGAATTATATAATATTAATCCGCCCTAACCAACACAATAACCAGTGGTTAATTTCTTTAATTTAAAACCAACAGCCAAGTGTCCTCATTTAATTGAGGGAACAAAAACAGGAACAGAAAAATTTCGCTCTTTTGAAGGGTAAAACTTTATATTACTCAAAAACTCAATCAGTACATGATCAACCAAGAAAACTCAAAACAAAGAACTAACAAAGTAAAAAAGAGCCTAATGCCGTAAGACACTTGATCAAAGCCAAAAACTACGCCTCATCCTCAAACCTGTCCGCATCCGCAATGGCGTTCCTTGCAAGTTCATGTACTACCTCGTTGGATGTCCGTCTAACCTACCTTATATAGAAACCCGGCTGAACACGAATCAAACTACGAGCTTCCTTCACATTAGTGTTACAACGATCTTTTTTAATACACGTATTTTCATTCATTTATTTTTTAATAATTATTTCTTCACCAAACTGATGGGCCGATAGATTAAAAAAGAATTAGAAACACGCTAAAAATAAAATCTAAGCAACTGTCGTGGTGGTTTTATTCATTTTACGGTAAAATAATTTCTTTTAACAACGGAAAAGAAGAAACCGTTAAGTAAATCTACTTTTCAAGAAATTTGGCCATCTATTTTCGTGAAATCCATTCGAAAGAAGAACTATATTGCCATTAAAGATCCTTTTTTAAAAATAAAATAATTTTAAGTGGTTAAAGAAAATAAGAACACGTGAATAAATATTAATTTCTGAAGTTAGAGACCAAGAATTTATATCTTTTAAGAACTAAATCAACTTAGCTGTTCAAAAGAACCAACTGCAAAAAACAAAAAAGGCATTGAAGAAGAAACCGAAATGTTATTATAGTTCAACTTAAAAAGAGATGAATTATCATGCACATCGATATTTTGGTGGTTGTTTGTTTGCTATTTTAATTTCGAACAAATCACGAACAGAAAAAAAAAGCTCTGTGTCGCGTATGAAAGAGAATCTCATGACGATATTTTATGCTTTTGGGTGACTCTACATTGAAGAAAATGAGGAACTATTTATCAAAAACGAAAAGGAAAAAAGGAAAAGGTACTAAAAAATAAAAATAGATCAGCTTCTTAACTTACAAAGATTAAAACAATAAACAATAAAAATTGTTACATTTGATGGGGTATTTTAAAAGGCCGAATATAAATATTGGGCCAACCCACAAAGAAAAGCCCATAAAATTGTATATCGAACAGGAGCAATTCGAAGTTAAATGAGTATCGAATGTACATAATTCGATCTAAGAGATGAATCGAATTAGTAATATTCGATACTCATCTCCCAACCACCACTGGAGCCCACGAGACGGGGTCTATAAATACCCCATCTTCTGGCATTCTCAATACTCATTCAACACTTGATACATATTCACGTATATCGAATTTACTGATTCGATACACACTCGATTCGATATTCATCAGGATTCGATCTTACACCCTATTCGATAATGGACCTTAGTCGACTTAGGCCAACAACGAACTGTTCCCATTCGAGATTCATCAGCATCGAACCAGCACCGTTTGACACACGTCTGATTCGGTTTAGAGCTGCATCGAACTACTAAGATTCGACATTCGTACATCGAATGTCTCCAATTCGATCTATCTGTTTCTTTGTCTAAGAAGGCTATCTAGAGTAATTTTATACTTGTAATATACGGTAGGTGTTCCGGATAACGCTAGTCCGTACATTGTAATAGATTAGCATTATTTTGGCATTGTCAGGCCCATTTGTAGTAGTTTCAGGTGTGTTGTAACCCGGACAAAATAAGACCAAAATATTGGCGCCTTCTCTGGGAATACCATTTGAATTGCTTTTAGATATAAGTAGCTAGGATGACGAAGAGACGACGTGTTTCGTCGGATGGGATAGTCAAAGCAAGGAAGAAAACCCGAACGATTAGACATGAAAATGAAAAATGACCCGAGCCACAAGAGCATGGTCGGGAGAAAGCAGAAAACCAACTAGTTAAGTAGTGGAAAGAATGCAAAATGGAGCCACTCGGGGAATTCAAAATAGTTCAGCTGTTTAGGGAAAGTACAGAAAAAATCATAAAGATTGGAGTAGCTATGGACCCGAAGATAGCGGCAGCATTGGTAGATTGTATCAGGCGTAATTCAAACATATTCGCTTGCACCGATCCTGACTTGCATGGGATAGACCCAGGAATCATAGTGCACCGGCTAAATGTGGATAAAAATGTAAAATCGGTGAGGTAGAAGAAACAAAATTTTAGCAAGGAAAAGAATGAAGCGGCCGAGAAAGAGGTGCATGAGCTTTTAGCGGCTCAACATATTTACGCGTTGAGATTCTCGGAGTGGCTAAGCAACGTCGTATTGGTTTTGAAGAAGGAGGTAACATGGAGAATGCGCGTATATTACACTGACTTGAACAAGCATTGCCCGAGGGACCCGTTTTCTCTGCCCAAAATAGATTTGTTAATCGATTCGATAGCGGGATGTGCATTACTAAGTATGATGGATGCCAAGAGAGGTTTTCACCAGATCTTCATGGCAGTGCAAGATCAGAACAAAATGGCGTTTGTGACGGATACTGGTGTGTATTGTTATAGGGTGATGCCCTTCGGTCTGAAGAACGCTGGAGCAACCTTCCAAAGATTTGTCGCGAAGATGTTTTACCATCAAATTGGAAAATCCATGGAAGTATACATTGACGATATGCTTGTGAAAAGTCTTAAGGCGGAAGAGCATGTACGTCATTTGGGTGAAGCTTTCGCTATCATGAGAGCTTATGAGATGAAGCTGAACCCCAAAAAATGCACATTTGGGGTAACATCAGGAAAATTTCTAGGATATGTGGTGAATGAAAGAGGAATAAAGGCCAACCCCGATAAAATCAGGGGAGTACTAGATTTACCATCACCAAGGACAATAAAGGACGTGCAGTGTTTGGCTGACCGCCTGACAGTTTTGGGCAGATTTATATCGACTTCGGCAGAAAAGAATCTGCCGTTTTTCAAAGTCATAAGGAAAAGCAAGGATTTTAGCTGGGGACCAGATTGTGAGGAGGCTTTCTGGCTGATGAGGAGATACTTGGTGAGCCCACCGCTTCTGGCCAAACCGGAAGAAAGTGAAATGTTGTACTTGTACTTGGCTGTGTCTTCCCACGCCATCAGTATAGTTCTAGTAAAAGAGAATGGAGCTCAGCAGTTACCCATCCACTATGTAAGCAGATTTCTGCAAGGCGCGAAAAGTAACTATTTGGAGATATAGTTGTTTACTCTGGCAATCGTGGCCACAACGCGGAAGCTAAGGCCGTATTTTCAGTCCTATCCAATCACGTTTGTAACGGATAAGCCGTTAAAACAAGTGCTGGCAAGACCCGAGACCTCCGAGAGATTGGTCAAGTGGGCAACTGAACTTGGTGAGTTTGGTCTAGAATTCAGGCTCTGAACCTCCATTAAAGTGCAATCATTGGCAGATTTCATGGCCGAAACATTGGGCAATAGCGTGGCGGAGTCCACGAATTACATTTATTCAATATCAGACCAAGCAGGAACCAGTAGGGCTGCCACTACATGGATTTTGCATACCGATGGCTTCGCCACGAGTCATGGAGGAGGGTTGGAATCTATCTTTTATCTCCAGACCGTAGGGAGTTCGAATTTGCCATTAGTTTAAACTTCATGATGACCAACAATGAAGCTGAATATGAAGCGGTGATAGCAGGGATAAACCTGGCATTAACGCTCAGCATAGAGCATTTGAATGTGTTCACCAATTATTTGCTAGTAACGAATCATTTTTCAGGAAAGTACGAGACGAGAGTGGAGACAATGAAATTGTACGCTGGAAAGGTTAGAATGTTGGCAGCTCGCTTCAATTTTTTTGATATCACTCAGATTCTGCGGGATGAGAACGGCAAGGTCGAAGCACTGTTTAAGTTCGCCAGTTCTTCAGAAATCCAAGTTAAGAAAAGAGTTACATGGTTGGAAATTGATAAGCCGTCGATCGGGGTATCGAAGTATAACGACACTACAACAAGAGTGGAATACTTAATGTCAATCGAAGAGAATCCACCGTGGAAGGACGAGATCATGGCGTATTTGGTGAACGGAATACTACCAACGGATCCGAATGCGCGTCGCAGTATGCGTTACAAGGCTTATAGGTTCACAATTCACAATGGCCAACTATACAAGCGGTTGTTCGAAGGTCCATTGCTCTGTTGCCTCACTCCGACTCATGCCGATTATGTTATGAAAGAAATCCACGCCGGATGTTGTGGAAATCATTATGGGGGAAGAGCATTGGCCCAGCGAATTCTGCGCCAGAGTTATTATTGGCCAACTTTGCTAAAAGATGCCACGGTTCTCTCGCGACGTTGTGGTAGTTATAAGTTCCACGCTCATCTCATTCACAGATCGGTGCAACCATTATAGCCTATCGACATAGCATGTCCTTATGACTAATGGGGAATCGATATAGTTTGGCCTCTACCGGTGGCCAAAGGCCAAAAGAGATTTCTGGTCGTGGCAGTGGAATATTATACCAAGTGGGTCAAAGCTGAGGCCATGTCGGCCATAAAGAGAAGAACATGATTGAGTTCATATAGAAGAATATCATATGCCGCTTTGGCATTCCCATGTATATGATATGTGACAATGGCACACAATTCGATGGCAAGGAAATCAAGTATTGGTTCGCAGAGTTGCGAATCTCTCACAATATGACCTCGATTTATCACCCCCACTCGAACGGGCAGGTAGAATCCAATTCAGAAATTTCGAAGAGGGGAACTTGGTTCTGAAAAGCATAGCGGCAAAACAACACATCGGGAAGTTGGAACCAAAATAGGAAGGACCTTACAAGGTGATACATGCCAGTTCACGAGGCTACTGTTACCTTGAAACTATGCAAGGTATCAAGCTAAATCGCCCGTGGAATGTGCAACACATATTATGCTTAGGCATTAAAACGGATCGTGGTCAAATGTTAACAAATTGTATGAACTACGAAGGTTTGAGTCCAGCGCAAAATTTGGGAAATGTAGGCACCTTAGTAAGAAACTGAGCTCAACCCCTTTTCAAATTAAATCAAAATCTGTCTCTTTTCTCTAGATTGATGTTGCAGCTATAGTCATTATGGACTGACGCCGCAAATCCAATGAAAAAACATGGGGAACCGAGAAAAATGACTCACCCCGCATACACCGCAAAAAGCGTCATGTCGAAGGCCCGTTCGGCCCTAAGAGGTCGAACGCCGATCAAATGACTCACCCCGCATTCACCTCGAAAAGCGTATATCGGATGTCATTTAGCTCCAAGAGGTCGAACGCCGATCAAATGATTCACCCCTCATGCACCACAAAAAGCCTCATGCCGGAGGTACATTTGCCCCCCAAGAGGTCGAACGCAGACCAAATGATTCACCCCACATGCACCGCGAAAAGCGTCATGTCGAAGGTACATTTGGCCCCCAAGAGGTCGAACGCCAATCAAATGAGTCACCCCGCATGCACCTCGAAAAACGTTATGCTAGAAGCACGTTCGGCCCCAAGAGGTCGAACGCTGGTCAGATAACTCACTCCGCATAAACCCTGAAAACCATCCAACCGAGTATCCGTTCGACCAGGAGTGGTCAAACGCGGAGTGCGGCCAGCTGAGAGCATATTTGATTTTAAGGTTCGAAAACAAAAGTGCAATATCTTGCATGAAAAACGCTAATAGAAAGTGGATGAGAGTTAATCAAAGAACTGTTAATAGAAACCTGATTAATAATACGGAAAACTATACAGTAAAGTATAGATAAAAAAGACTATGATATCTAGCCACAAAATCGGTTTTCTAAGATCGTTGTTACAGAAGTGACACGTTAAAAATTTTAAAAAAACTAAAATGGCCTAATATCATCAAAATGGTTGTCAGGTTAGTGATATTCTTCAGATGGCTGGGGGGAATCAGGGCGCAGTATAACACCAAGGGATCGAGCAAATTTGCCACAATTCCTCTAAATCTGATCTTTAGTAAGCACCAGTTCATCAGCCTGAAGCCATCCCTCTGGTAAAGCAGGTTCATCTACTTCGGGCATACCGCTAAGATGCCCGCCAAGCTGATATTTACTGGGGGATATCAAATTCCGCTCATTGGAAGCTTTTTCAGTAACCGCAATATTGGACGTAACATTCCTGGAACCCCGGGGAGGATACATTCCAACCGGTGGTATTAGTTTCAGCCCAGAAATCTTCGACGCGGATGGAGGTCCGATTCCTTTCTCAGACACTGAAACTGATGATCCCGGCGCAAAAGGGGTTCAATAGTCGTGATTACCGGAGGTGACACCATTCTAGCAAAAGGTAAATTGATCTCATCATCACTACTACCGAAATCAGCACGAACATCGTCATTAACCATGTTCAAATCGGCTCGAGAATCGTCGGCAGCATTCACATCCGCATTTCCATGTCTCAATGGCGAACTCGAATTTAATGTGTCCGACTCATGCACGCAACCACCATTACGTTCTTACCATAGAGCATAAAACGTATTGCCGATTTTTGGAGCACAAAACTCCTCCCCGCCGTTATCGTTGACTTTCGGAATCTCCATTTTGGGACCGCGACGAACGTCCAACATGTTTTTTCAAAAACCATCTTTTAGAAATCCAAGATGATTAGCCTGATCCACACCAAGTTCCATACCAAACTTCACATCAACGACACCTTGGCGCAATTCGAGCCACCGATAAACACCACTTTTCATTAATGATCTAGCAACTAAGCATCGATAGTTCTCTAATCTGAAATATAGCACTTTCCAATTTAATCCTGCTATCACAGTCTCAGCACCATCATTCAAAGCCTTAAGGGAGTTATTTTCCCAATTCAGGGATTCGTTCTCTTTCTTCAACAAGGCAATTTCAGCACGTAAACCCGTTGCACTATCCTCAGCCATTTTGGCAATCATCCATGCCTTAAGAGCATCTTGCACCACCTTAGCACTGACTTTTGCGGAATTCTTAGCGCGTGCTATTGCAGCACGTCGGCTATAATCGTTATTGTGGACACTCGTGTTCAGCTTGTCGATAACGGCATTGTGTTTATCCTGGACTTCTATCAAACCGCTATAATCCCGACGCAATCGATACATCACTATCGCGGTAGCAGCAAAAAATAGACGCCCAAAGCGCACTGGATCAAGATATCCTAGCCTATCCACTACAGCACCGCGATCCAATTGAGGCCACAAGCCTTTAACAATCTCTGCAGTCTGCTCTTCCCAGAACCGATACCCCATTAACGTGATACTCAGCGATTCAGAATTTTCGTCATTCAAAAACTCATAATCAACAATGCTACCAGGCGGCGCTGACCTTGGATTACCAGATGGTCGAGGTCGTTTGCGGGGAGAAGGTGGAATTTCTCCAGTCTTGAAAGCGGCTTGTGCTTCAAGAACTTATCTTTTAGCGGCAGTATACCAGTTCTCACCTCCCGAGGTAGATGATCCTTTGCCGAAAGGTCGTGGCACATGTCTAAAGGTTGGATTTTCAGCCGGAGTCATGACTAACCTTCGCGGGACGAAGTCTTCATGCCTTTCAAAATTACTCACTAAGGGCACTCGCGTGCGAGCGCTTATGCCACCTAGTCTGACCATAGAACGATCCAATGATGTTGGGGCAGTATGGCCTGCATCCCAAGTCTCTAACAAGATCCCGGGAGGGCACACCTCAACTCCGACAGAATCTTCCACATAAACGTTATCAGAGGACGGGCCTACATTTGAGGAACCGACTTTGTTGGCATTCACTTGAGACGCATACATGTTCTCGGGTGACACAGTTGGTTTCCTACGACTCTCAGATTTTTTCCTCGCCATTGATAAGGTTATAAGCAGAAAGAAAATATTTTTTTATAAAATTCAATGTCGAATTTCCAGGATTCGATCCTAACTGATAAATCGCATTCTAGTTGTTCGATGTTAGTAGCTCGAATCCAAACGATTCGACACAGGCAACAAAGCGGACAAAAAGCTCTCATCGAAAAGAAAAATGAGAATGAGGTGGAAAATAGGCCTTTATATAGCCCCACCACCGCCTTTTCTCCGGATTCGATGCTAATATATCGAATGCATCAGATTCGACATAACTATATCGAATCAGCTGGACTCGATACTATTTTTGATATGATCGAATTGCTGGAATTCGATCCAAGCGAATTTTTTCTTATTTTTGATTTAACTTAAATAAGAATAAATAATTATAATTATTCAAAAAATTAATGATCGGAAAGATTTGATACCCGAGCATGATTATTTCGGCTACCAAATGAGGGAGTATTTTTAAATAAAATGCGTTCCGAAAGAGAGGCGCGAATTACAATACTAGAAGTCAAGTCGAAAGCGAGAAGCTATGAGATTTGGAAGCCAATCTTGTACCAACACCGGCTCCCTATCGGTGGCATGATTTTCAACAATGGCACAAGTGACGAATACGTGGCGGCGTAGTCCAAGCATCGATCTAGAGTTTGGAACCCAATCTCTGAACTAGACCGACTCTCAAACTGGGGGGACTATATGATGGATATATTTTAGGAAAGTCCCAATATAATTATTGGGCCAGCCCACAAAGAAAAGCCATAAAATTGTATATCGAACATGAGCAATTCGACGTTAAATGAGTATCAAATGTACTGAATTCGATCTAAGAGATAGATCGAATTAGTACTATTCGATACTCATCTCCCAACCACTACTGGGGTTCACGGGACGGGGTCTATAAATATCCCGTCTTCTCGCATTCTCAAGACTCATTCAACACTTGATACATATTCACGAATATCGAATTCAGTGATTCCATACACACTCGATTCGATATTAATCAGGATTCGATCTTCCACCCTATTCGGTACTGTACCTTAGTCGACTTAGGCTAGCAACGAACTGTTCCCATTCGAGATTCATCAGCATCGAACTAGCACCGTTCGACACACGTCTGCTTTGGTTTAGAACTGCATCGAACTACTACGATTCGACATTTGTAGATCGAACGTCTCCAATTCGATCTATCAATTTCTTTGTCTAAGAAGGCTATCTAGAGTAATTTTATACTTGTAATACACGGTAGGTGTTCCGGACCATGCTAGCCCGTACATTGTAATAGATTAACATTATTTTGGCATTGTCAGGCCCATTTGTAACAGTTTCATGTGTATTGTAACTCGAACGAAATAAGACCAAAATAACATCTACTACCACCCTTAAATATTACCAGATGTATTTTGATCATTTAATGTTGGAGAATTTAATTAATTTGGTGTTGAGACCAAAAATATTAATTAAATTATATTGGAATTGAGTCCAATATAAAGTGTGGCATAATATAATTATTTATATTAATAGCCAAGTGTTAGAGGGTGTGAATGGTAATTTGCCTTTTGAGGGGCATAAGTGGAACTTGTTCCACATTGAAAATATGCACCCCAAAGTTCTATATAATCCCTATGTAGGTGTTTTGGCTAATGGATAGTTTTCACTTAACAAAAAGGATGTCTTCTCCGGGGAAGAAAAAAACCATCCTTCACATCAAAAACTCTTTTGTGCATAAAAATCATAGCATAATCATTTGGAGTTCTGCAAGTATCGCTAGTGTTCGATTGAGGGGATAGTATTGCGCTTCACTTGCTATCTCGGGGGAAATGACGTTGTACCTTGGGAGGTCAGTGCCGCATGAGGGATTGAAGCGGTAGCCGCGGCATAGTGATCTTAAGGGAAAGAGGCTTGCTTCGGACTCGTCCACTATAAACGATTATTTAATCGTTTGAGATTTTTCTATCACATTTCTTTATAGTTTTTTATATTCTTGCATGATATATATCCTTATGAATGTTTATTCCTTTTGTGTTGTATATGTAAAACATGTTTATCTTTATGTTTGTTAGAAATACATGTTCATATATTTTTTATTTGTGTTATTGAAATCTGGAAATTCTGATTATGTTAATACACCGGTTCCAACAATCTTAAGATTACTATGACTATTGTTCTTCTCGGTGTTCATAAGAAATTTCCAGAAAGATATTGTTCACAAGACAAGTACAATTGGACTTGAATTTCTTTCGTTTAGATTTTTTTAGAAGTTCATTAGTTTTGTCATGGTTGAGAAACTAACCAGTGCAGTTGTGTGCATTTGCTCTCAATAGTTTGCTGAAATTAAAGCTAAGGTACGTAAGTCTCCTTGAAATTTTGGCTCATCAGTGGGGTTAATTAAGAGTATAGTTCTGGACATTTGTAAATTTTTTTAATAAATTGCATCCGCTGATGTTTTCTAATTAATTTGGATGAGCTCTGGTGTTCTCACCACAACCAGTTTTGTTACGATTGACTTTCAGCTGGTAACGTTTAATTCCAATATTTGTGAAGGAACAAATTTATTTAAGTTAATGCTAGCCGCATCATTATCAGCCTTTGGTTTATACGTTATACTGAGTGCGTTGCATATTGACCCGTTAATAATATGTAATTGCGTAACTGATCATCCATGTTTAATATTGGATTCTTAATTGTAGGAGTGACGTGGGTTTTACTAATTAGATGCATGTGCGTGTTTTAATTGTTCGTGAGATGATTTTAAATTTGTTCCATCAATTATTCTTGTGCATTTTTTTATCGTCTATTTTTTGGTTATTATGACCCTTAGTTCTTTCCAATTGAATATATTTAGATTTTAAGACGCAAGAAGTATTACAGTACCAAATATAATTCAGCATAATCTGATAGTTCAAATTAAAATAAGAATCTTAAGTCATGTTTAATTCGTACAAAACCAATAAACATCTTACTTCTGTTTTGAGAACTGGTGGTAATATCTATAATTTTTCGATTAATTTTATATTTGCACGTAAATATTGTTTAATTGTTTTGAGTTTAAATAAAAATACCAATCTTTTTGTATTATTATGCTGAAAAAAATGTATATGATAATAATTGAATGCTCAACATGAGAAAAATCTAAAAAATAAATGATATTTCCTTTTAGAAATGTAGGACAACTTCAAGCATTTTAGGCGCCATGCACCACATGAAACAAAGCAAGAAGTAAATAGTTTTAAAGATGACCGAAAATCCACACACACACACACACATACATATATATACATATATATGTGAGCGTTGAATTGTCTGTTGTTACTATTATATCATTAGTTTCTTCTCATTTCTATTTTAGTTTTTAATATTAAAATCAATATTTCTTGCTGTGATAACGAGTTCTTCATTTGAGTCTTTGTTTTAAAAAAAAAAATCACGACATTAATTTAGTTATTAAGAGTTAATATTTTTCTATATATTAAAGATTATCCTAATTAAGATTCTTCAAATTCTACTAATTGTTAGTTGTTACCAAAAGCAAAATGAATTGTACAATTAATCTTAAAAAGTTAAACTAGTAAATAATAAAGAGTTGCATGCAATTAAAGTTTTTTCTCTATATATATCATTTCCCATATAAGTATCCACTAGATATCATTACAATATAATTAGATGAAAGTGTAGCATTATACTAATTAATTATCTCAAAAGAACGTTTCATATAAAAGTTAAGCATTCCAACTATCAAATAATGGTATGGATCATGGATGTTACCATAAAAAGTAAAACAAAAAAATGGTATGCTCGGAAATATAGTCAAATTAATTAACATTGTTAGAAGTCTAATTTACCATTTTATTTATGGAAATAATAATTAATTTCTTAGATAAATTTGTTTCTTAACCAACCTCCTTAATATTAATAACTAACAATTTATCTCCATTATATTATTGCCACGCATTCTTTGCGCAGATTGTACATATTAGAAATTCATAGATCAATGCTTTTTGATTTGGTAAGATATTTTTAAACCTCTTAAAAATTTAACCATATCTTATTTTGTATCTTACCTTTTATTAGAATATTAAAAATTAAATTGAAACACAATTATATATTGTGAATCCTAAAGTTAGCAGAAATTGATATTTTAACGGTATATATATATATATATATTATATGATTGAACTTCTTTCGGTCTTAATTTTCAGTTTTATTAATTGAGTAATAATAATTAAAACTTCTTTATCAAAAAACAAAAAAAAAGTATTAAAAACTTCACTACACGAACCATTTATTTTTGATAAATGGAATTAGAAAAATATTCAATCTCACCTAATATTGTATTATTTCTAAAAATCCAACACTACGTACAAAACTAGGTAATATTTTTAAGGACGAATTATAAAAAATGTCCGCTAACTTTTGCCTTTAATTCTAAATATAATGCCCGTTGTTTCCCAACATGCTAAAAATGTCCTGTATCTTTTAAAAATTCTACTAAAAATGCCTAAAATGAAAAATAAGCACAAAAAAACTTATTTTGTCTGAAAAATAATGCTAAAAATGCCCTGTATCTTTTCAAATTCTACCAAAAATGCCCCAATTTTAAAACGCGACTTTTTGATTCAGCAGTTCGTCTCTTTGATTCGGATGCCACGTCGAATAAAAAGTTCGAATTTTTAAAATCGGACATTTTTGTTAGAAAATTTAAAACTTAACGGGCATTTTCAGCAGGTTTGGAAATAACGGGCATTTAGGATTAAAGGCAAAAGTTAGCGGGCATTTTTGATAACTCGTTCTATTTTTAATTCAAAGCATACATAAGACTATTTAAAATTACATCCAAACTAGACTTGATATGTTTTGCACGTGTTTCAAAACTACTTTAAAAAAATTGAACCAAAAATTGAACAGACCAAACGAGTGAAAATAAATCCAAACGGGCCCAGAGAATTTTAAAAGTTTGAGAGGCGTGTCGTGTCGATTCGTTTTTCATAGTGAGTTCTTTTATCTTGTTTGTAGTCTTTTAGTTCAAATTAATATGTATTACAGTGAAGACCTCAACAAATACTTATGAACGAATAAATACGTGACTCAAGGTTCGCACTACAAAAGTTTACCTCATGATTAGTAACTGAAGTTTCGGTCGTTAATATAGCTAAATTAGTCGCTAATGGTCCTCGTGACGACCCTCATCGTTGATGACTATTAGTTTGGTAGCCAATACATTGGTGACGTACTGGTGTCAAAAATTCTATCGCGAATAAATTGACAACGAACTTCGGTCATGAAATAGCATGGATTTTCTGTCACTAATACATTTTTCTTGAATTTTCCGTGATACTTAAGGTATTAGCGTCGAAAATTTTGTTGCTCTAAGCTATCATCGGCATAAACTTTCAATCGCCAATAATGTTCCACGAAAGTTGGAAAAGAAAGATCGAATTCTTTCAACTATGCTTAACCAAAATAATTCAGTCAATAACCGAAAAACACAAAAATTGGAAAATAATAAGCCCAAAAACAAAAATATATAGAACATAATAAAGTATACGATTGAAAAGCAAATTAATAAAAATCAAATTTCAAAAAGGTAAAATAAAATAGTTATAGAAGTGTATACGTGAGAATATTATAAGAATGTGAGATGTGATAGTTAGCCTAATTTGCGCTCCACGTTTCAAGTAAATCCTACAAGGTTTTCTTTTCTTTTCTTATTTTATTTTTGTAAGATTTTGGATTTATATTGCTTGAAAAAGAGTACATATATACGTGGCAATAGTTAAACTGTAAACAAAAATAATGCCGATTTTAGTTTTTTAAACTTTGATACCAGTTTTATTGTTGCAATTGGGGAAGTTGAAACAGTTAAATAAAAGCAGTGAAGAACACAAGGGTTTTAACATGGTTCGATCCAATTGGTCATAGTCTACGGGGGTTTCACACAAAATGTGTCTAATGATATACCTAGTTAAGGATTACAACCTTAGGAATTACTTCAACATAAAACTAGACTCCCTCTATTTTATTGCAATACCTAAGCATTAACTCTATTCGAAATACTTCTTTGAGTTAGAGAACTTCAAGATAACTCAAAGCTCATTTGACAAGAAGTTCTCTTACGAAAGTACTTTTACTCGATAAATGACAAATGGCACAAACTATCGTTCAAAGCGTGTCCTCTAAAGTGTTGAGTCTCCTCTTTATATACGTATAGGCAAAATCTCTGCAGATCTACAGTTGCAATCTTTGACGATCCTCTTCCATTATCTGATCAGCTCTACGTATCTCCAGTTGCAATCCACTCAGATCTTCTTGCCTTATCTAATATATTCTGCAAGATACCTTTGAATATATCCAATGTACATGCCTATTTAATATGTCTAGATACATAATAAGAAGATATAATTAATATATTAATCATCAAGGAAGTTAACCACATAAGATTAGATAATATCTTTTCAAGATAAGATAAGTTTAATCATATGAAATATGATAACTACCATCCATAAAAGATTAACTTAACTAAAATGATTTACAAAACAAGACCAATTTTATCTTAGTTGGGCCCATTAAGAAATAACAATCTCCCCCTCTGATTTGTTTTGTCAAAATCATTGATCTGTCTGCACAAGAGGTTAGTCAAGAACATATTTCACAACATTAAATTGACAACAATATGCAGAAGTAGTAATAGTTGCAACACTGGGGCAACTTTCCATAAAACCAAATAAAAACTATTTCAAGAGTTGGAGGAGTTAAAAAAAGTCCAAAACTAAGCATGACGTTATGTGCACCCCCTTAAGCAACTCCCCCTCATCAAGACTTTCTCCCCTTTTTTGACAAAAGAGATCAAGGGGTAGCCGATTGTTACAACAACTTATCCAACTTGGAGTCCATGACCGTCATAGTTTTGCATAGCTCGTCATATGACTTGCTCAGGCAATCATAGAGTCCATACAAGCGAGTCAGCTCCATGCAAACTATTTCAAGGCTAACAGTTTCATTGGGAATTGAACCGATACATTTCTTGGATGAGCTTCCAGTTGTAACTGGGGAGGGTGGCGGCTTGCTAATGACCTTGGCACTGGCACGCATAGTTGCAACGGTAGTCCACTAATCATCACTTTGTTTAAGATTAGAAAAATGATCCACAAGAAACCTGTAAATAAGAGACATAAATCCAAGAGAGATACAGAATTGTGGAAAGGCCTCTCGATACAGCCGCTCAAAAACAAGTTTTCAAAGTTCAATCTCAACACCAGTACCTATTTGAAACAAGACAGAGATAACATCAAAGCTCATAGTGGAGGTTTGTGCACAAGGCATCTAGTCAAGAACTAAGATTCAGAATAAGAGATTATACCTGGTTGTGAGATCTCTGGTGGTGAGGGAAGACCCATGAGCCCACCACTTAAACCTTCCTCAAGTGAGTTCAGATGCAACTTTGGCCAAATTCTTCTCCAATCGTAACTCGAACTTGTCTTATGTGTCCACTTCAGGCACCCCCATGTCTAAGGACAAGATTTCAAGGGAAATGGCGCACATGTGATTACGCACAAAAACCCTATGCCATTGGAAAGACCCCTCAGCATCAAGTTGCATCGTTAGATTGGCATAGAACTCCTGAACAAAGGGTTCTAATGTACCTGGCAGCCCTTTGAATTGCATATAGCCAACCCTGTTTCTTCAGCAAACCAATCACAACGGTTTTGGCATACGATTCTAGTTCTAGAGGGCTTTCATCCACAATAAGGCGATGCAGATACTTGGCAATTTTGAGTTGTGTCACCGGTGTATAAAAGCGTTCGGAGTAAGGCCAAGCAAACTTTAAAGTCATGGTGGTAGGTGCAACTTCTGCAAGCGCACCAATATCGTTAGACATTGGAGGTGTGCCTTTCTTTGGAGCGGATGTGGGATGCCACTTTTTGGCAGAGGGTTTAGTATCAGTATATCCCTCGAGATTAACGGGGCCTTCTTATTCATCATTCTCTTCTTTCGAGGAGGAATGCGTAGATAAGTTTAGCAGTTTTCGCCCTCAGACTGGTTTCTGGGCAATTTCCTTCGTCCGCTTCCGTGTTGCAACACCATAAGTGATAGGATCAGTGGGGTAGTGGATTGTTTAGAGGTTTCTGCGAATGCTGCTGGAGTAGCAGAGGATTCGCCCAATTTCCATTTTCTTTGTTGGAGACATAAGGTTTCCCTTGAGGCAACGTAATGGTTAGTCAGATTCAAGGATGGGCGGTTGGTTCTCATCTGCAACAAGGATATGCCCAGCAGCCTCCTAATTCAGTTCTCCATTAGATTCGGCAACAAATGTTGGATCGGATGGAGGAGTGGTCTGCAACGGATCCATGTCGATGACCTCATCGGAGTTGCGTTCTAGGGTTGTAGGTTTCTTCAAAGAAGCACCCATATGTTTGTAAAAAACAAAACTAAGGAGAGAAATGAGGCAAGAAGAGAGAAGTTTGGGATGAGAAATTAATTGAATGCGGAAGGATATAATAGGTAGTCAAGCCCTATAACAGAATAAAAGTAGGAAAAGTTTCCCACCAAAATACAAAGTCTCCAAAGTTTGGTCAATCTTTCCCTCCTTAGCATATTTAATAAGATACGCAAAGATATGAGGTTGGATAAGCACAATCTTATGAGAAAATTATGAAGGAAGGAAAATCCTCTAACAAACTAAAAAAAAAAATCAATAGTACACAAGATAAGCACAATTGAGAGAGGATTAGGGAAAATTTAAATCACATAAATCACAAAAAACGACTTAGTGATCTCCAAGGAATGAACTATCTAGAAAGTCTCCAAGATTCTCTAAGATTCTGTGTACTCAATTTAGGACTCACACCAAAGTGGAGCCTAGTTGCAACTTTGAGAAGAAAGATACTGGTAGCTTTTACACTGACACATTTCTGAAACAATGTAGCTCTTTTCAATGAGAACACGCGTGAGATAGAAATTGATAGCTTCCAAACTTATTTCTTTTAGGTCATGTAGCTTTTTCTAGTTGCAACATCGTGTCAGCAAAGCCGGCCTTTATTTTACCCATTTCTTTGTTTTTTTTTCATTTTTTTTTCAAGCAAAGAACCATTGAAGGGCATCACAGGTTATTAAGAGAAAAAACCAAGGGCACAAAATCTCAAAAGATAATGAATAGATTCGAGATATGTCACCCTTAGTTGCAACAGTGTCCATGTTGCAATTTACATGAGATATAGCCCCAACGACTTGAATGTGGTCAAAGTGCGTAACATTGAGTGCCTTTGTAAAAATGTGTTCAAGTTGAAGTTAAGTATAAACAAGATGTAACTCAATAGTTTTAGCTTCAACCAACTCTCTAATATAATGGTACCTTATGTCAATTTGCTTAGTGCGAGAGTGTTGAATCGGATTTTCGGAGATATTTATAGCACTAGTATTATCACAAAATAACAGTAGTTCCTTTTGATCAATACAATAGTCTTGCAACATTTGATTCATCCAAACTCACTTTGTACAACAACTACCTGCATCAATGGATTCAACTTCAGCTATTGAAAGAGTAATAGAATGTTGTTTCTTACTGAACTATGAAACTAGGTTAGTTCCAAGATAAAGGCATCCTCGAGTCGTATTCTTTCGATCATCAGCACATCTGGCCCAATCTGCATCGCTATATTCTACACGAGATACATTGCCGTTAAAGTTGTAACTAAGACGAAAGTCAAGTGTACCAAAAACGTATCTAATGATTCTTCTGACAGCCTTAAGATGGGATTCCATTGGATTCGTCTAATATCGTGCACACTCTCCAACAGTAAAACTAATGCTAGGTCGACTAGCTGTAAGATATAGTAGGCCTCCAATCATGCCTATGTACGGGCTTGGATCAACCGAATTGCAACTTTCGTATTTGCTGAGTTGGTCTGTTGAGCCCATAGGTGTTTTCATGGGTTTGGCATGACATAGTCCAAATCGTTTGACTATATTCTTTGCATACTTGGTCTGAGAGATAAAGATTACATCCCCCTTTTGTTTGACCTGCAATCCAAGAAAGTAAGTCAAACTCCAACCATGCTCATTTCAAATACATTTTTCACAACATAAACCAACTGTTGCAACTCGTTAGTAGATGTGGAGCCAAAAACTATGTCATCTATATATATTTGTGCCATTAGAATGTGAGTTTCGAAATGTTTAAGAACTATTGTCCGATCAACACTCCCTCTAGTGTACCTTTTTTCAAGAAGGTGGATGGTCAGTCTTTCATTCCATGCACGAGGTGCTTGTTTAAGACCGTAGAGAGCTCTTTTTAGTTTGAACACGTAAGATGAAAATGTGGATTAATGAACCCTTTGGGTTGTTCCAAAAAAAACATCTTCATTAAGAAAGCCACATAAAAATGCACGTTTAACATCCATTTGAAAAAGTTTAAATCGCAAAACACATGCAACGGCAAGCATGAGACGGATGGATTCTAGTCTTGCAACTGGAGCAAATGTGTCATCGTAGTACATGCCTTCCACTTGAGTGTATCCTTGGGCTACCAACCTTACTTTGTTTCTCAAAATGTTGCCAAATTCATCAATCTTATTCTTGAAGGTTCATTTGGTACCAATGTAGGTTCATTTGGTACCAATGTAGTTTCATTTGGTACCAATGTAGTTCCTTGGGCTACCTAGGAACGAGTTCCCAAATGTAGTTTCTTTTAAACTGGTTCAACTCTTCTTGCATGGCTTCAATCTATGCTTCTTCTACCAACACTTTCTTCACATTTTTTTTGTTCCACTTTAGAGGTATAACTCACAAATTGTACCATATGATCATACCTCTTTTGAGGGAGATCTCGAGTCCTTATACCATCTTTCATATCACCAATGACGAATTCAAGTGAATGATTCTTCTTGATGTGAGGTGGTGCTTCTCTATGATCAGGACATGATTGCTCCTCTGAGCTTTCTGTACGTGGAGTAGTCGCAGTTTCAACATCATGAGAAGTTGCCCCAGGCTTAGTTGCAACTGTGGAGGCGGTTGTCGGTCCCCTGGGAACCTCGTCTTCTAATTTCTTTAAATACTGCGTTGGTTCGACCAGTTCAGTGATCTCAACTTCAAAAGAGGCTGATGCAAAGTCTTCATAATCACCAAATTCAACCTTAGATGATTCAAAAACAGTCTGAGTACGAATGTTAAAGACCATATATGTGTGACTGTTGCGAGACTAACCAATAAATATACCCACATCAGATTCAGATTGGAACTTACCCATTTTTTCTCGATCATTCAGAACATAACAAGTCAATCCAAAAATGTGAAGGTGATGAACACTAGGGTGTTTACCTTTCCATACTCGGTTTCTTCCATTCAACCACACCATTTTGTTGTGGTGTCATTGATGCTGGAAACTCACAGAAGTTTCTTTTATCGTTGCAGAATTTATTAAAGTTGGAATTTTGAAACTCCTTACCATGATCACTTCGGATTCTTTTGACTGTTTGATCTTTCTATGTTGCAACATTGTTGCACAAGTTTTTGAAAACAACAAAAGATTTATTCTTTTATTTGAGAAATTCAACCTAAGTTAATCGTGAGAAGTTATCAACACATACAAAAGTGTAGCGTTTACCAGAGATACTTTCACTTTGAATTGGTCCCACAAGATCCATGTGGAGAAGTTCAAGAATTCTTTCAGAAGGACTATGTTGCAACATTGCATGACTGGTCTTCTTTTGCTTTCCTTCCATGCATGAAGTACACTTCCCAGGGGGCTTGGGCCAATTTTGGGTAATCGTTTCACGACTTTGATGTTGTGTAGCTTGGCAAGTGACTGAAAGTTAATGTGACCCAGCCTTTGATGCCATAGATCTGTAAGATTATTAGCACTAAAGTTGCAAGTTAGAGATCTCATGACAGGATTGCATTTAGACAGGTATAGAATTTTTTTGTACTTCTCAGTCCCTGTAACACAAGATTCTCTTGTTGATCAATAAATTCACATTCATCTTTAGTAAATTTGACTAAAAGATCATTATCACACAACTGGCTTATGCTAATTAAGATTGCATGCAAGCCATCAACAAAAAACACATCTTGAGATCTGTTAATTGAAACATGTAGAGAAATTAGAGTTGTTCAAATTGCAACTGGGAGTTACCTAATTGTTCTGAAGTTGCATCTCAGAGTAATCCAATATGATTTCTACTCCTCTGGGTATCCATTTCTTCTTTCATACCGTAACTTTGGTGTTTCTAAGGAATTTTGGTTTGGCTGGGTCAAGAAAGCCTACTCCAGATTTGCCAGTTGCAACTTTCTATGTGGCCATAACTTTCTCCAATTTTTCAGTTCCTAGGGTAAGTAACTTGACATTCTTCATGATTGTTTCCACCTCTTTCTGGGTGAGAGACAAGACATCATTTGGTGTTTTGTGGGCTTTGAGAGTTTTGTTCAGAACTTCAATAAGGAGATATTTCCCAACATACAGTGAGAGAATCTTTCTTTCCAGCTCCAAAATATTGTTGTTCATTCTGATTGGGCTTCCAAATGATGTTAGGATTTTTAACTAAGCTTCTAGTTTAGAACTTTTCTTAGAAACAGCTTCAAATTTTGAAATGGTAGTCTCCCTAACATTTTGGTTGGCATCATCATTTAAATCACTGTCTGCTTTAGTCGGGATGTCAGTTGCAACAACCATGTTTGCTCTAGCGAACAAGATGCAAGTTGAAAATGCAAAATCAACGTTTTCCTCCGTATCTTCTTTGATGTTGTCAGATTCATCATCACTCCATGTAAGCACGACTCTGCTTTTGTTCTTCTCTAGGAGGTTTGCACAAGCCCTTATATGACCAAAACCATGACATTCCCTGCATGGAATGTATCAAAGGGACTTGCAACAGTGTTAGAAGAGTTACCTTTATCCCAGCACTTGTTCATTTTGTTGAATCTTTTTGTAAGAAGTGCCATGGATTGGATCAGTTATGTGCTTGGGTTGTTCTATTGGAGATTTTCCTGAAGTGCAACTCCTTTTGCTATGGTGTCTCCTTCCCTTTTTAGCTTCATCTCCCATGCAATTAGCGATCTCATGAGCTCATCAAGTGGCAAAGTTTTGATTTCTTTGGCTTCTTCAATTGCCGAGACTTTCATTTCAAATCTACCCAGAAGTGACCTCAGTAGTTTTACACGATTCTGGAATCAGGAAAGTCTTCTCCAAGAATGGTGGCTTCACTTGCAACGTGTCTGATTTTTGAGTGAAAGTGATCAATTGTCCCTATTTCCTCCATTAGAACAAACTCAAATTGATCATTCAGTAGTTGCAACTTTGATGCTCGGACTTTGGCACTTCATTCGTGGGTGTTTTCAATGGCCTCACATGCATCTTCAGCAATTTCACAGTTAGAAATACTTTTATATTGATTAATCAACTACAACAAGAATGATATTTAAAGCAGTAGAGTTATAATTTGAAAGGAGTTCTTCTGCATCGGACCACTCAAGTTCAGATCTCACTCTGCCCTTGTCATCTACTGGAGGGCTCCACCCTTTCATAATGCTCTTTCACGACTTCCAATTCAGCAGTTTAATAAAGTTTTGCATTCGATTTTTCTAGAAGGAATAAGTTGTTGCTATTACCATAGGTGGTTTTATCGTCAAAAGACCTTCCCTCATTTCATCCATTGAAAAAGAACACAAGACAAAAAGAAGTTATTTTTAATGAGAATATACACTATTAAAAATAGTGACCCTCTCTTGATGCCAATTGTAAGATCTTGGATATATATTACTTGAAAACGAGTACAGTTGTACGTGACAATAGTTACAACTGAAAATAAAAGTAATACTGATTTTAGTTCTTTAAACATTGAAACCAGTTTTACTGTTGCAATTGAAGACGTTGAAACAGTTATATGCAAGTAATAAAGAACACAAGGTTTATAGTGTGGTTCGGTCCAATGGGTCCTAGTCCACGTGGGTTTTCCCCAAAAGGTGACTCAAATGATATACCTACTTAAGGATTACAATTACTTCAACATAAAACTAGTCTCCCTCTATTTTACTGCAGCAATTCCTAAGCAAGAAGTTCTATTACTAAAATATTTGACTCGATACAGGACGAATGGCACAAACTATCTTTCAAATCGTGTCCTCTGAAGTGTAGAGTCTTTTCCTTATATTGACAAAGGTAGAATCTCCGCAGATCTTCAATTGCAATTATGGCAGATCTTCAATCTCCGCAGATCTTCTTGCCTTATCTAATATATTCTGCAAGATAACTTTGAATATATCTAATGTACATGCCTATTATATATGTCTAGATACAGAACAAAGAGGTATGATTACTATCTTAATTATCAAGGAAGTTAATCAAATAAGATAAGATAAGTTTAATCATATAAAATATGATAACTACCATCCATATAAGATTCTCTTAACTAAAATGATTTACAAAACTAGATCAATTTTAATCTTGTTGGACCCATTAAGAAATCGACCCTTACAGTTTTATTGTGACCGATAATTCTAACCAAATATTAGGGGCAAAAGTTAAAGAATTAAAAACTGAAAGTATTGTTTAACAATTTACAGTGGGACCCAAAAATAAATAACATAAAGCCATTGTGCAAAATTAGAAGAATTAAAAATCAATAGGACTATTAGATAATTTACAACGTGGCCCACAAGTCAAAAACACAAAACTTATAGGGCAGAACTCGAAGATTTAAAAATTAAAAACGGAGCCTCTAAGTAAACAACGTAAAACATTTAGGGCAATACCGAAAGAATTTAAAAACTAATGGACTGTTCAACAATTTAAAGCGGGACCCATAAGTAAACAACGTAAAACTTTTGGGGCAAAATAGAAAAAAATTAAAAAACTAAAAGGATTGTTCGATAATTTACAGGGGGCCCAAAGGTTGTAGCGTCATTTTTGTGAGATAAGTTTGAAAAAAATAGTTGGAACGAATGTTTCGCAATTTACAGTGCCCCCCCACGCTATAAAGTGCAAATCAATTTTTTATTACGTGGGTCCCAATTGTTTAATATGCGCGGTCCCACAAGTTATTTATTACTACCAAATAAAACATGATATACTAATTAATTGAACTTATAAGGTCAAAATAGGGGGGGGGGGGGAAGATTAACGGTCACCAACATTAAGAATTATTATATATAGTGATACATATTACATGATTCTTTATTATTTTGAGCACGGGCGAAGTGAAAAATATTGGGGGGGGGGGGGGGGGGAGGGGATCGTGTTTTTTTGTAACATTTATAAAACATACATATATAATTTCAAAAACATAATATACGTATAGAGTTATATTCTTTTCATTGTAAAAATACTTTTGTATAAAAAGAAACGGCAAAAACCAAACCCATATTCAAAAGAAGATGAGAAACACGCTTTTTCTTCACATGGAAAGTTTTTATTTTCCTATTGCACATAATAAACGAATTTTGTTTTGCTTTTTTTCATAGACTAAAGTATTTTTCTATTATATTTATACACATATATACATATCACTCAGAGGGTTTTTAATTAGATGTTTTTTTACCATGTAACCGAGGTCTTGTTAATTTGCAAGAGTATTAAAGTAACGACAATCTTTAAGTAATGATTTCTTTATATAAAATAATTTGGTGTTATTTCGTCTCGGTTACAATACACTGAAAATACAATATGAATGTGCCTGAAATAAATAAATGCTAGCCTATTATAAAGAATGGGACCAGCTTTGTCGGGAACACATATTACACGTAAATAAATCTAAAATGACTAAAGTAGCCTCGAACAATTGAATCTGGAAACGGTCGAACAAAGAGCAGTTTGACGTTGAGATAACAGTCAAATCTGAAACCAGTCAAATGCCTACAGATTTGACTCTGAAAACTCTCGAATGGCTCTGGATGGTTGATGGCAATCGAACACTAAAACATAACAGTCGAACTCAACAACATTCGGACAGTTGAACGGTCTAGTTCGATTGTGGTAGGGTTGGTGAATCTTGGGGACCAGGTATTTATAGATCTCAGACTGCGCGACCTGCTCGGCGAACATGTAATAACAATTGAACGGCTTCGATTGATTGTCCCAAAAGATCGAACCACTACTGTGAGTTGGAATTGATGGGACTGGTCGGTCCAGCTCATTCCTGGGCCACCTCAAACACCTCCACCATATAGTCCCCAATTTGGGAGTCGGTCTTGATGCAAGAGCGGGTGCCAAATTCAATAGCGGTGTTGTCGCGTTGGAATTGGACTGCATTCTTCTTCAATATATATCCCTTACTTGGGAGCCGTAATCTAGAGGATTGGTTGCCAAATAAAAATATCTAGCTTCAAAATATGTCCCCCATTTGGGAGTCGTAATTCGAAAGATCGGTTGCTAAATAAAAACATTTGGCTTCAAAATATGCCCCCCATTTGAGAGTCATAATCTAGAGGATCGGTTGCCAAATAAAAATATCTGGCTTCAAAATATGCACCTTGTTGTGGTTAAATTTGCAAGTGCAGAAGATCGTAACAAGTAATAAAGTGATAGATAGGGTTGTCGATCCCCCGAGGAATAAATAATTAATTATCAAAATTGATTAACTCTAGTTTTATTTGAAAAATCGGATTTCAGAATGTTCAAGGGAACAAATTAACAATTTACTAACTACAGTAAAAACTTTTAACAGAGTAGGGCGTTGAGACAATAGAATAATCAGGGTATGTCAATAAATAAGAGTTAACAATGAGAGAAGAGCTGGGAATCATGATTTCACCGTCATTAGTCTGATCTAACTTTAATTAAGCATATTGTTACGAGTTTGACGTTCAAAATTCTTGTTGGTTATCACCATTTATACTTTATGTACTCTTTCTCAAGTTATACATAAATTCTCCATCTTTACAACTAGATAATGAGTCTAATTACGAAGATGTGCACATGTATGTTCGGTGGTGATTTTATCAACCACGTGAAAACGATAGATATATTTCTATTCTATTGAGAATTCACGGTATTTACTTCAGAGCTATTTCACGAAAATCTCATCTCGGTTTCAATTCGATCCTTAGTTCATCCAAAAGTTAGCCAGAATTTTATAAGCATTATATTCACAAATAAATACACCAACAATTTTTGACATCGTAACATTACGTTTAATTTAGATTATATCATCGTAATTAAGCTACGTCACTATCCCAAACAAGGTAAATTTAGCAAATAATGGAATATAGAACAAGACTATATGATAAATGTAACATCATAAAGTGAAGAGAGAAAAGTAAAGAGAGTTTAGAGATCGTTACAGATTTTTACTTCCGTAAAGCCTCCGGTGGGCTTCCCCATACAAACTCCGAATTACTACTCCAAAATTACAAACTACTAGCAAATACTACTACTATAGAAAGACTACTAAGTGAATAGAGAATGAAGAAGATTGGTGTGTTGAAATATGGAAAATGTGACGTCTATTTATAGTTGAACCAAAAACATAAGACGACATCTCGACCGTTCATCCTGTTTTGATCCAATGGTCCAAAGTTGTCATATAATTGATCAGGTATTGATCAATTATTGATCACATGATTCATGACACTCTAGAGTCTTTCATTTGGAAGCTTGCAAAACTGAATATAGACCATTGATTAGCCATTTTGATCCGACGATCATCGAGCGCGCGAGTTGCGTATGTACATTTTAGCTTGGCGCAACTTCACCGTTTGGTCATAACTTTCTCTCCAGATGTCGAAATGACAAACCGCTTGTTGCATTGGAAACTATACATCTGCGGATTTCTAGTGATATAAAGAACCAAACATAACTCAATCTACACAGGTGTCGGTGAATTTTTGAAGTTTCGATTCTTGATTGACAAATCATATTTCAACCTACTAAACATGAAAACAAACATAAAAATACCACAAAACTATCAATAATAATCAAGTAAACAAGTGTAAAAGCATGATAATGATGAGTATTTCTCAAGCTCATCACACCCCCAAACTTGTTCATTTGCTTGTCCTCGAGCAAGATGCGTAAAGAAAACAATGCAACATTCTAGACTAAACAAAAAACTAACTAAAACAAAGATAGAATAAAAAAATTATTTCACATTATCATTTAAATCATGGATCAATTCTGAGAGTTTCTTTATTGTTTAATGAGAATGCAAAGAATCAGAGCAATGACGCACTCGTTCACAACCTGGCGGTTAATCAAGTTTTCACAAACAAATCTCCATGTGCAACGTGTGTGAACAATAAATCCAAAGATTATTGAGTTTACTTGGATAAGTTTATCAAACAAAGTTCACCAAAGTTAATCTCCCTAACTCCATATGTCTAATTTTCACACCATCTCTACACTAATGAGGATAGGATTCATTAAAGATCAATATGACTTTTTCATCTTGTAACATTAGGCTCGGGTATGGGCTCACTGAAGGATAAGTAAAAGAAGAGCTAGAGACGTAAGATATTACATTCATAAATATCTTGCACTTCGGTTCTTTCTCCTTTTCTTTCTTCACAAAAACATTTCATATCCCTAATTTTTTTTCTTTTTTTTTCTTCTTCACCATAATTCATATCCCTCCTTCTTTCTTTTTCTTTTTTTCTTCTTATTTTCCCCAAACTTATTCATTTTGATATGTACCAACGGGGTGATCTTTATATTTCTTTTCTTTTCTTTTTCACTTCTTTTTTTTAACATTTTCTTTTCCACATATTTTCTTCCACTTCAAGTTCCTGAATGCAATTCAGTCTCTAGAAGGGTATGATAGTTGTTTGTGGCTACATGGGGTAGGTAAATGGCTCATAAAAAAAGGCTTTAATGAAAGGCTCAGAGGGTTCTGGTGATTATTTTGTGAAGGGTATGGCTTGAAAGACTCAAACGTGTTCAAGAAAAGATGGCCTAAATCATTTCTATAATGAATCATCATCAACAATTTTGCTTTAAGAGGTGATCAATTATTTATGAAGCTCGGGTGTGTCTTCCTTAGTTCTTAACCGTTCTCCAAGTATACTCAACCACTAATGCAAATCAACGTGTGAAAAGTGTATATGAGGACAGGCATGCTCAAACATAGATTAAACGAGACATTGTTCACATAGTATATCAGGCTCATCATTGTCACAAAAATCACCATAAGTATCAAATTTTCTCATCATTGATCCATAATCTGAACAATTATGTGAAGTAAAGAGGTAGTTTTTTTTTTTTTTTTTTTGAGATAATATAAAGACAATATAAATCATCACAATCAAAAATGTCCCCCAAACATAGATGAGACATTGCCCCTAATGTCTACAAATCGAAGAAACAAATATAAACAATAATAAAAACAAAGTCACCTGATAGGAAAATAGTAGTTGTGATTGTGGCTCACATATTCCTCTGGTTTTAAGTCTAGAAACGGCATAAACGCCTTCTATGAGTCGAGGATTGGCTTCCCATCCAATTTTCTAAAAAATTGGCAAACAGGGTCATGTCAGATTCCCAAGACGACACTAGCTGCTTCCATGTTAATTGTAAAAAACATAAAAGAAAAAAAAATAGCATATATACAATACAACTGAAAATAACAATAAAAAGAAAGAATAAATATGGGTTGTCTCCCAAACAACGCTTGATTTATAGTCATCGGCTTGACTTCTAGTAATGACTCAAGTGGGATTATGTAGAGTCATGGAGGTTTTCTATCTCTCAAACTAGCCTCCAATGTAGTGCTTAAGTCTTTGCCCGTTAACTTGGAATTCTTCCTTGTCATTGTTTTGAATTTCAACAACTCCATATGGAAAGACATTCGTGATTGTAAATGGGCCAGACCATCTTGATTTCAACTTTTCAGGAAAAATCGAAGACGTGAGTTATACAGAAGTACTTGTTGACCAGGCTCAAAATCACGTTGTAGAATGCGTTTGTTATGCCTTCGCTTTGTTCTCTCTTTGTAGGTTTTGGCATTTTCAAAAGCTTCATTTCTGAATTCTTCCAAAGCATTGAGTTGTAGTATTCTCTTTTCTCCAACTAATTTCATATCCATATTTAGGCTTTTCACAACCCAATAAGCCTTATGTTCAAATTCGACCGGCAAGTGACAAGCCTTTCAAAAAACCAAACGATATGGTGATATACCAATTTGAGTTTTGTAAGCGGTGGGTAAGCCCAAAGTGCATCATCAAGCTTTTTGGCCCAATCTTTTGTTGAAAAAATCACTATTTTCTCCAATATTCGTTTTATTTCCATGTTTGAGATTTCCACTTGGCCACTGGTTTGCGGATGATATGCAGTTGGAACTTTGCGGCATACTCCATATTTAGCCAATAAAGACTCAAAGTAGTGGTTAAGGAAGTGTTTACCTCCATCACTGATGATTGGCCTCGGTGTGCCATATCTAGTAAAGATGTATTTCCGAAAAAAATTGATCACCGCTTTGGCATCGTTAGTTGGTAACGCAATGTCTTCCACCCACTTTGAGACATAGTTAACTGCTACCAAAATGTATTTGTTGTTGTATCAGGATGGAAATGGTCCCATGAAGTCAATGCCCCAAACATTAAATAATTCAACTTCAAGAATGTTATTCAAAGGCATTTCATTATGTCTTGAAATATTTCCAGTCCTTTGGCATCAATTACATGAGCTAACAAAAACCTGAGCATCTTTAAACAAAGTTGGCTAATAAAGTCCACACTGAAGTACCTTCGTTGCAGTTCTTGTTCCACCGAAATGTCCTCCATATTCTGAAGAATGACAGTGTTGTAATACCTCAGCAATTTCTTCTTCTTGAACACATCTTCTTAAAAGTTGATCACGGCAGTGCTTGTAGAGGTATGGATCATCCCACAAAAAATGTTTGACTTCGTAAAAGAATTTCTTCTTCTGCTGTTAAGTTAACTCAGATGGAATAATATTGCATGCAATGTAATTAACAATATCAGCGTACTATGAAGCATTTTCTGAGCCCTTTTTGTCACGGATTTCCACGTCAAATTCTTGAAGAAGCAGGATCCATCGAATCAACCTTGGTTTTGCATTTTTCTTTGAAAGTAAGTACTTGATTGATGAATGATTTGCATACACAATAACTTCATAACCAATCAAATATGAACAAAATTTATCAAATGCAAAAACAATTGCTATTAACTCCTTCTCTGTTGTTGCATAATTCATTTGAGCGTCACTTAGAGTTCGACAGGCATAGTAGATCACATGTAAGACTTTGTTCTTTCTTTGGCCCATCACTACTCCAATATCGTAATCACTTGCATCACACATCAATCCTAATGGAAGATTCCAATCGGGAGTGGAAATTAATGGTGCTTCTGTTAACTTATTTTTCAGCAAGTTGAAGGCTTTGTGACATTCTTCATCAAATGTGAAAGTGGATTCCATTGCCAACAAGTTGCACAAAGGTTTTGTGACTTGAGAAAAGTTTTTGATGCTGTAAAATCTTGTATGTCCAAGAAAACTACGAATACCTTTTACTGATGTAGGAGGTGGAAGTTTTTCGATTACCTCAATTTTGTCTTGATCAACTTGAATGCCTCTAGCAGATATATGATGTCCTAGCGCAATTCCTTCTTGTACCATGAAGTGACACTTTTCCTAGTTCAAGATCAAGTTTGTTTCTTCACATATCTTCAGTACTAAAGACAAGTTAGTCAAACAATCATCAAATGACATGCCAAAGACAGAAAAATCATCCATGAAAACCTCAATGAATTTTTCCACCATGTCAGAAAAAATAGACATCATGCACCTTTGAAAAGTAGCAGGGGCATTACAAAGACCAAAACGCATTCTTCTAAATGCAAATGTACCATATGGGCAAGTGAAAGTTGTTTTCTCTTGATCTTCAGGTGCAATGGGTATTTGATTATATCCAGAATAACCATCAAGAAAACAGTAATAACGGTGGCCTGCAAGTCGATCCAACATTTGATCAATGAAGGGTACATGAAAATGATTTTTGCGGGTTACCTTATTCAGTTTCCAATAGTCAATGCACACCCTACATCCAATGACTGTTCTTATGGGAATATCTTCATCATGTTTGTTCTTCACTACACTCATTTCTCATTTCTTGGGCACAACATGAATTGGACTCACCCATGCACTATCTGAAATTGGGTATATAATTCCAGCATCCAGAAGCTTTAATACTTTAGCCTTTAAAACTTCCTTCATATTGGGATTTATGCGGCGTTGATGTTCGACAGTTGGTTTGTAGTTCTCCTCCATTAGTATTTTGTGCATACAAGTTTAAGGACTGATACCTTTGATATCGGCAATGGACCACCCAAAGGCAGTTTTATGAACTCTTAGAACTCGCAACAACTTATCTGTTTCAACATTGGTCAATGACGATGAGATGATAATAGGTAGAGTTGAATTATTTCCCAAAAATGCAAACTTTAAATGAGAAGGAGTTGGTTTAAGATCTAGAGTTGGTGGCTTGATAATAGATGGGATTGTGATATTCGTACCTTTCTTTAGCTCTTCGACCTTTCCTTTGTAATCTATTGGTATTGCATCAAGGGCTACAATGCATCTTTCAATATCATCATTATCAACATTGATCTCTTTTTGTATTAGACATACCTCAAGTGAATCTTCCAATTGGCTCTTGTCGAATACTTGTTCAACCAGCTTATCGAGAATGTCAATTTTGAAACAACTATTAGCTTCTGATGGGTATTTGATAGCTTTGAAGATATTGAAGGTGATTTGTTCATCTTGCACTCTCATTGTAAGTTCTCATTTTTGTACATCAATTAGAGTTCTCCCAGTTGCAAAGAATGGGCGGCCAAGAATGATTGGAATATCATGATCTTCTTCCATGTCCATGACGATGAAATCTGCAAGTAAGATAAACTTATCAACTTTAACCAGTACATCTTCAACCATACCTCTAGGATACTTGATTGATCTGTCTGCTAGTTAAAGGGACACGGTGGTCGGTTTGGCTTCTCCAAGTTCTAACTTTCTGTACACAGACAGAGGCGTCAGGTTAATGCTTGCACCTAAGTCACACGATGCTTTCTCAAAATGTGAATTCCCAATTACACAAAGAATTGTAAAACTCTCTGGATCTTTGATCTTTGGTGGAAATTTCTTCTGTAGAATGGCACTGCACTCATCGGTTAAGCATACAGTTTCATGTTCTTCCAGCTTTCTCTTATTTGATAAATTTTCTTTAATTAATTTGACATAGTTGGGCATCTGTTCAAGAGCATATGCAAAATGAACGTTAATGTGCAATTTTTTAAAGATATCAAGACATTTAGAAAATTGCTTATCCAGTTTAGTTTTCTTTAATCTTTGTGGAAATGGAATTTCTTGCACAGTATCCTCGCATTAACGTTTTTCCAAGTCCAAACTATTTCGGTGAAAATCAAATTGAAAATTTTCACCATAAATCTTTAAACATTTAAGATTGTCGTTTTTGTCGAATCAAAGAATCAAATAGAGAATGTACAACAAATTGTATTTTATATTTATTCATATTTAATTTATAATGTTTTGCTTGTCTTTTAATTTCTGAGACAAAGAAATTGTTATTACAAATATGTTTGAAGGATATTATATTTTACATAACACCATATTATCGTCCTGTAATTTATAGTCCATTCTCACTCGCTCATTCATTGATGAATTAATTAGCTCGTTTAGATTATTTTTTGGATCAAATTCATCACCACTAGAATGGTTTTAAAACCGTAAATTACCTATTTTTTGTTATATTAGACTATAAAATATGAATATAAGCAATATTATTTTCTAATGTTGTCTTCCAGATCCAAATGATCAAAATGCATGTTGTTATTCAAAGAGAGACTCATTAAAATACAAGAGCGCTAGCTCATTCCTTTAGCTTCACCCATGTAACTTACTATGTTTTAGTAGTTAATTACGGATAACTTAAAATTAACACCATGAGTAATTCTTATATTATCTGTAATTAAGAGGTGATTGTAACGCTCTTCGCGCAGTTTGAAGAGAAACCCTTTTAAAAAATTATGTGTATATGGAGGGGGGAGGGGGTGGGGGGTGGGGGTGTTACCAGAAATAGAGACTTTGACATAAAGCGATTGAAATCATTGTCAATAAGTGGTTTTGCTATGAAAAGGATAATACTGCATGTAGAAAGATTTTGTATTGTCACTACAACAGATTTGGCCATTTCCGTCGGGTCCGGCGTTTTGGCCCGACGGAAATGGCCCAATTATTACCGTCGGGCCCAATCCCGACGGTAACAGGTTATACCGTCGGCTTTGGGCCGACGGTACAAATGGCCAAGCTTTACCGTCGGCCCAAATCCGACGGTAAAGCCCATTCCCGTCGGTTTTGGGCCGACGGGAATGGCCGTTTTATAAAAAAAAAAAAAAAAAATATGGGCTGCTTTACCGTCGGCCCAAACCCGACGGTAAAGCCCATTCCCGTCGGGTTTGGGCCGACGGGAATGGCCCATTTAATAAAAAAAAATTAAAAAAAAAAAAGAAAAATTGATGTCAGCCTTTTCTTTTTTTTAAAAAAAAAATTTAATAATAAAATTAAAAAAGGATGTCAACCAGAATTTTTTAATAAAAAAAAAATACAAAACTGATGTCGGCAGGTTTTTTTCTTTTACCAATACAAAAATAAAATTACATTTTTGACCACAAATATATTTTTAACGTGTTTCGCTTCTCCATTTGTCGATAAAATTTGAATTTACATGCCTCATTAGTGTTGTGAAAATAGTTGTTCAAGAAAAAACAGAATTTGAAGTTGTTTTGCATCTTTTGTATAATTGCGCTTTCTTCCCCAAATTGTTTTTTAAACATCTTCCGACATTCCGTTTTGTACGAAATTTGGAGGAACACTCCTATTTTACATATGTTAGTGTATGGTTAAAAAATATTAGTGATTAAAGGTGTTTTACAACCTTTATGTATGAAAATACAAGTTAGAACTATGTTGTATAGGTTTTAAGGATAGGGTTTAGGGCTTATAGGGTTTAGGGTTTAGGGTTTAGGGTTTAGCGTTGAAGAGAGGTATAGTATTTTATATTATAATGTTTGTTTATCTTATTTCGTTACTTCGTTTTGGACGAGATTTGGAATGACACGCTTAATTAGTGTTTTTAAAGGATTGGTAAAAGAAAAAACTTAATTCGGATATTTTTTTAACTTTTCTATAATTACATAAATCACTCGTTTATTTGTTTATCGTATTTCGTTACTTCGTTTTGGACGAGATTTGGAATGACACGCTGAATTAGTGTTTTTAAAGGATTGGTAAAAGAAAAAACTTAATTCGGATATTTTTTTAACTTTTCTATAATTACATAAATCACCCGTTTATTTGTTTATCGTATTTCGTTACTTCGTTTTGGACGAGATTTGGAATGACACGCTTAATTAGTGTTTTTAAAGGATTGGTAAAAGAAAAAACTTAATTCGGATATTTTTTTAACTTTTCTATAATTACATAAATCACCCGTTTATTTGTTTATCGTATTTCGTTACTTCGTTTTGGACGAGATTTGGAATGACACGCTTAATTAGTGTTTTTAAAGGATTGGTAAAAGAAAAAACTACCACAGGATTAAATCAGTGTTATTTTAAATTAAAAAGACAAACTCGGATATTAAACACGCAAAATCGTAATTCAAACACTCATACTCGAAAATTAAACACACATACTAGAAATTTAAACACTCATACTCGAAAATTAAACACACATACTAGAAATTTAAACACTCATACTCGAAAATTACACATTAATGCGACCCGGGCTATCATATCCAAGATGGACCACCGTATTCTCTATTCACGTCACTGTTCCAAGCTTGATTAGTATAGTCTTCAGTCGGTAACTCCAAATTGTTTAGATCAATTACGGGTTCGACTTGATAACCCCTTGCAAAACTCGGAGAAGTGTCGCTAACTCTAGCACGTCGTGGGTCATTTGGACGAGCCCCACTATAACTAGCATGTCCAGGAGCACTTTGAGCATAACATTGATCGTGCCACGAACTTGGTGGTTGATATTCATCTGACCATAACGGGAAAGTTTCCGGATGCGGCTTGGGTTGACGCTGTTTCTGGCCCCACGAACCAGTAGGTGGAATGACTTGTTCCCACGATGAAGGTGCACCTTGATCGTGTTGTTGGTTCCACGATATAGGTGTACCCTGATTGTAAGAATCATAGCCTTGGCTCGACTGGTTGTAAGAATGAAAGCCTTGATTCCCCGGAGCGGTTTGGCCCTGTTGTGTTTGGTTTTGATTCCAAAACTGGCTTGGATTGTTGTTGGGATAATTATTGGGAAGGTTGTTATATTGAGGATACCTGTTAAAATTACGTTGTGATTCCTCTCTTTCCCGCCTCCTAGCCTCCTCATCATCAATGATTTTTTGCTCCAGTGCCGCTATGCGATCCTCCTGTTGAGTATGTTTTTCCTCGTACTGTGAATGAACATTTTGCACGGCTTTCCTAATTCTTCTCTCCTCGCCAGGGTTAGGCTTCTTTGCCGTCGTCCTCCTTGAATCTGACATCTTGTTGTGCTTAGGCTTGCCACGTTGCCTCCCGTATTGACCGCCGAGATCTGCCTTTGCCGAGACCGCTTGGTCACACTCAAACGGAAAGCGTTCTTCGACCTTATATTTATCATAGAGTCCTTGCGTGTAACGAGTCTACATTTTATAAAGTAAATCAATAAACAATATACATATTTCCCAAAAATAATATACAACGTTTTAATAACTTACATGATAATCTTGTGCGCTCGGTGGGTTCCATCTGATTATTTTTTCATTGGGAGTCCTCACTGTGTGGTCGACCACCCACTGTTGGTCGAAGCGGTAAGGGGTATCGCTTTCAAGCTATAACAACATTTGTTTCAAAGCAATATTATTTAATGATAAAGGTAACATAATAAAGTATATTCATAACGAAAGCAAATTGTAACGTATCGTACCGACTTTAGGCTCCTTTGTTGTGTGCTGACAGATCCACCGTGGTGTGTGGCTAACGAACCCTTGCCGTCTGCACTATTTGTTTTCAGGGCCTCTCGATTTTCTTTTGCCTTTTCCGCGAGTTCTATCGTCCTTTCCTGTTGCCAGTGATTAACGAAAAATTGTTCTTTACCTGCAGGTAACCAAGACTTCTTGTACCAGGCTGGCTTCTTGTCACGTTGCTTGTACGTCTTTTTTACATCATAGATGGAGTTTTTATAGATGCCTTGTGCCACCCGGTCGAATGCCTCACGAACCATTGGCTTTATTTCATCCGAGTATTGGAATACCCTCTTCAAATTATAATATCATATTGTTAGGGAAAAAACAATAATATACACAAATATTAACATAAGCTAAATGGTTCAGAAATTTTACCCCAAAATGGTTCAGAAATTTTTGTTTCTGATCGTTGGATAAACGGGAGTAATAGATAGCTGGTTCTTCCACATGATGCCTTATTATGAAGCCGATTGTACGAGTAATCTCTTCCGCATTAGTATCATATCCTTTATCGTAAGATAAAGATGGATCGAAAACACAGTCTTCGGTAACGCCAATTAGGGCCTCTTAGCCTCGTCATCAGTCGCAGCTCGGCCCTTTCCCCGTCCCCTAACAGCAACCGGCGTAGTAGAACCACTTGCTGAACCACTAGAAACCGGGGAGCCTTCCGACGTCGAACCTCCCCCGTCGTTGTCATCTGGAACTTCGTCCATCAGGGCGAGCGGAAATGTCGGAGCTGCAGGAGTCATTGACGGCGGCGGGACCGAGACTTGGTCACGAACTCGGCCCGGAGGCGGGGCCCGGTTTCGGGTTGAAGTGGGCACCTGTGGTAGTTCCGTCGGCAAAGGGGGCCGATTACGGGTAGGCCCCTGTTGCTGTGAAGCGGAGACAACCCTAGTCTCGCTTGTTGGTTGAATAGTATCATCTATCGGCTGCATAACCTCGTTAGGATCTCAGGTTGCTACATCTTGATAAGATTTATGGCCCAAAAGTTTTGTGATGGCCTTAATGTTTTTGAACAAGTTTATATTCGAAATATATTTTGGAATTTGTTTGGATTTGGATTTGACGAGTTTTCCTTTACCTTTGTCGGCAACGTTACGATTATTTTCGTTATTCATAACGGAAATAAAAGAATTTTGCCGACGGAAAAAAAAAATTATCGAATATGAGAGAGAGGAAAGGATTGTTATCAAGAGTGAGAGTTGAAGAGTTGGATATTGAAAATGAGAAGAAAAGCTCGATATTTATAGGCCTTAGGAAAGGGGGAGGGGGGCAATGGGCGTGCCACGTCAGCGATCCGTGTGAATTATCACACGGATCGCTGACGTGGCACACCCCACCCCCTTTTTTTGATTTTTTTAATTAACCCTACTCCTCCTAAATATCTATAAATACCCCTTATTCTACCCACTTAATTCATTCATTCTTCCCATTCTCCAAAAACTATCTACTTTCTCTCCCAAAAATTCTAAATAACTAACAAAAATTTATCCATATATATTCACTAACTTATAATTAGAGTTTATTATTTGTTTTATTATTTTATTTCTACTTATGTTTTATTCATTATCTAACTAATAATAACTATAAAAAACTTATATTATCAAGATTTTATTTTAAATACAAAATTTTATTTATTATAATTAATAATTTAAAAAAATTGCTCGAAAATGTGAATGTTATTATTTAAATCGATTTCTTTTAAATTAAATCGCCAAATAAACATAAAAAATTTATTTAAAATCGTTTCTTTACAAAAATTTGCCAAACAATTATATTTAAAATCGATTTCTTTTAAATAAATCGGAAAAAAATCATAAATCAATTATTAAATCGATTTTTTTTATTTTTAAATCAATTATTTCTTTTAAATCATTTTTTAAATTGATTTTTTTTTTTTAATATTTTTAAACCCTTTTCCGTCGGCTTTAAGCCGACGGAAAAACCCTATACCGTCGGCTTTAAATCATTTTAAATTGTTTTTTTAAATTATTTTTTTAAATTTTTTTAATTTTTTTTTTTATTTTTTTAATATTTTAAAACCCTTTTCCGTCGGCTCAAAGCCGACGGAATAGGGCTTTTCCGTCGGCTTTAAGCCGACGGAAAAGGGAACTATACCGTCGGCTTAAAGCCGACGGTATAGGAAAAAGGCTTTTCCGTCTGTAAAAGTCCGACGCAAAAGCTCTTTACTTACGAGCTTTTTTCCGTCGGCTTTTACCGACGGCTTTTGCCGACGGAAATAACCATTTCCGTCGGAAAATGGGCCTTTACCGACGGTTTTTGAGCCGACGGTAAAGGCGATTTCTGTTGTAGTGTGTGTGTTAGAAATGAGTTTTCTTGGTATATATAAAATAGTTTATGCAACTATTGTTGTGTAACGTGGCCTTTATAATAGAGCGGTATAGGCAGCCACTATTAATGCCTTGGATCGAGTAGATCTGCTGGCACCATTGAATGTTTGTTACCCGCGGCACAAGTGAGATTTGAACAAGTATAATATGAGGTAATAATGATACACATTACTCTATCAATGCGGCCTTTATTGGAAATGATCTGCGCTTGTCATTGTAGTTAAGTTCTTGTTTCACGAGGCGAGGCAAGTTCTTCTTTACGAGGCAACCTCTTTTTTACGAGGCGACTTCTTTTTTCGGGGGCAATATACTGTTTTCTTTTGTCGAGGTCATCTTGTGTGCTTAGTTCTTTTTGGTTATGAGAGGGTCTTTGATGTGTGGGGACTTCTAGGTCATTTCAGGACCTAGATCATTTATTTGTTATCGATTACATTTTGTAAATATATGGATGGGGATTGGTACCATTTTGTTTTGATTCACACTATGTGTTGACACTGAATGTTGTGCCAACACCGATTGTATTCGGTGTTGTCCCAACACTCGTTGTAGAGTAATTATGCAGCGGAATAACGAACACAGTAGATGAAGTTTAAGCAGGTTATATGAATATAACTTGTCGAGCCTTATGGCCAAATAATTACTAAATATAACTTTAATGATCTTACAAAATTCAAGTGAGTAAGGAACCCAATCCTAACACTAACTAATCTATAAGCAATGGAGTTTACAGCTTAGCAAGATAAAACTCAGTTAAATCTAGACTAATACAATACAAGAATTTCTTCTAATCTCTGAGAACTAATTCTAGTCTTAGTCTAGTTAACACCTTCTTATAAGATTTCACCGTCCTTCTTCATTGGCGTGACAGACACAAGTTGGTGATCGTACTCTTCTTCTTTGGATAATTCTGAAATCTTCTTTGTTGTTATCTTTAACAGATCTTCTAATATTATCTTCAAGTATGTCCGGCCTATCTTCTTTCCGTAAGCATAAGTCTGCACGATCCTTTAGAGTCCTTAATAACCTGAAACATATCACATATAACTACAACTTATGAAACTAGGTGAGTTTAAGAATAAAGGTAAAATAATATATTTAACTTAAATAATTCGGACAGTGGATGCTGAGTTCAGTGTTGTGCCAGCAGCCCAGCACTAGTTACCAGAATGTTGGACCAATACTTCATGACAACGCCTGCACTTTCAATCTTCCCATTTTTTTGTCTTTCTTCACAAAAATGCATTTTTCACTTTTGCATCAAACTTGTCTAATGGCTGTCTATCTTTCACGATGTAGCACACACAACACTCATGAAAATGACTCAGATTAGGCTTAATTTTCTTAATTATTTCATAAGGAGTCATGGTTGTGCTTGGTCTTAGATAAACTCTATTTGAAATATAACAGGCAGTACTAATTGTTTCTGCCCAAAGTCTTTTAGTTATCTTTCTAGAGTTTAACATTACCATAGCCATTTCCTGCAAAGGTTTATTTTTCCTTTCAGCAACTCCATTTTTTTGGGGAGTGACAGGGGCAGAGAATTCATGAGAGATGCCTCTAGAATTACACAGATCATAAAATTTTCTATATTTAAATTCCCTACCATGATCTGATCTAATTCTAATAACACATGCATTGTCGAGCAACTTAATACTATCGGCTAGTATTTTGAAGGTCTCCACAGCTTTAGATTTTTCTCTCAAGAACTTAACCCAAGTGTACCTTGAGACGTCATCAACAATCACACATTCATATCTCTTACCAGCAAGGCTACAAACCTCTATAGGACCCATTAGATCCATGTGCAACAGTTCAAAGCATTTTGAAGTTCTAGAAATCTGACCTTCCACATGTATAAGAGCATGTGTAGTCTTGGTTTGTTTACCTTGCAGACAATCACCACGAACCAGTTTACCTGGGCTGGTTAGTTTGGGTATACCTCTCACAACTTCTAGTTTGATGATCTTCTCTAGATTCCTGTAATGGACATGTCCTAGTCTTATGTGCCACACCTTTGAATCATCTACCTTCACATGTAGACATTGTGCATGCTCATCCACCAGGTAGCAGTTACCATTTGACCTTTTTTCCTGTTATAACATAGTTCTTATATTTATCAAACTCATCACAGGAATACTTATCAAACTTAACAATCAAATTATCATCACAAAGCTGGCTAATGCTGATGAGATTAGCCCTCGACCCATTTACTAGCAGAACCTCAGTCAAACGTGGGAAACCATCCACATTGATAACCTCATTTCCTATGATATTTCATCTGCATCCTCCACCATATGTAGCAGTACTAGTGAAAAAAGGCACAAAGTCCATGAGGTTAGTCTTGGTACCTGTCATATGTCTAGAACAACCACTGTTAAAATACCAATCACCCGTAAGAGTATGAGTAGCTAAGAAGACAATACTATAGATGATTTTAATTTTAAGAGACCACGTTTTGTTCTTTTGAAAACTGTTATTTTGTTCTATGGTGTTGCTTCAAAATGTTGTGCCAACATCAGAGGTGTCTGATGTCGTTCCAACACCTAATGCAACATTACTTCTATCATAATTATATCTTTCACCGAATTTTTTGTACTTGAAGAAGTATGCTTTCAAATAACCAGGCTGAAAACAATATTGGCATATATAGGTTATTTTCTTAGATTTAGTAGGGTTGTTATTATTTTAAAAAAAAACTAGGCATGACAGTTTTACTTAACCTTACTTGGTATCCCAAACATGTGGTTCCCTCATTGCCAATACTCAGTGCTTCATCAAGCTTGCTTGTTCCTGAGTTCCAGTTGGCAATTAATCTTTCTGCTTCTTCCAGCTTTATCTCCAACTTCTCCATTTGGCACTCTTTTATGGTGATGTTTCTCTCTAGTTCTATTATAGTTTCAATTAGAAAGTTGTTCTCCTTGATGAGCTCCTTTTCCTTTTTCATGATTTTCTTCACTTCATCAATGAGTTCCCTGTACACAACCTTCAGTTCATCAATTATCTCGCCTTGATCCAGTTCCTCTTCAAAGAGGTACTCTTCATCCAAATTTACAGACCTACCATAACAGACAAAGTTAGAATGTTGCTCAAAATCATTTATATCAGTAATAAGACGTTGACGGTTAGATATATATTCGCCATCCTCCCACTTGGCAAACTAGTCTTTCTGTTCTTCTGGATCCATCTGAGTGTTGCACCAACATTTATCTGGTAACTCATCCAAACCTGTTTCATCATCAGCATCATCTATGCATACCAGTTAGTGTTACCTTTGACTTTTAAAGTATTAGCACACTCATTGGACACATGACCATAGCCTTTGCATTCAAAACATTGAATCTCCTTCATTTTCTTAGTGTCACTCTTAGTGGGATTTTTGAAAGAATACTTTACCATTTTACAAGGAAAGCTCCTTCTTGGATTTGGGGGGGCATTCTTCTCTTTTGTGACTCTATTATTTAGAGCAATCTTGTTGAACTTTTTAACCACCGAAACCTAGGTAAGCACTTATTTCAATTTCATCATATACTTCTTCTTCTTCAGTAGATTGTAAGGCAAGACCTCTATGTTTATTAGTGGGCTATGAGTTTATTTCAAATTCTTGTAACACATTCAAAAGAGTATGAAAGTTATGTGATGACATGTGTCTGGCTTCTTGCATAGCAATCTTCTTAACCTCAAACATAGGACACAGAGTTCTCATAGATTTGTAAACTAATTGTTTATTAGTTAGAGGATCACCTGAACTTTGACATTCATTTGATAAGTACATTGATTCTTCAACATAGGAAGTGACAGACTCATCATCACACATCCTAATGCTCTCAATTTTTTTGTAAAACAATTTGAAGTGTAGCTTCTTTGACATTGGCATCTCCCCACAATGAATTTGAAGGAGCACCTAAGATTGTTTGGCAGTTGTACATAATTGTACTAATCTCAACATGTGTGGATCAATCCAACTGAAGAAGGCATTCAGTGCTTTCTCATTGTAGGCTACTTTATTGACTTCTGTTTGAGTCCAGTCAGCTTCAGGCTTCAGGTGTACATCGTTGTCATTTTCTCTAGGCGTCATTGGTGGAGTGTACCCATGAATGATTGACTTCCAAGCCCGTACGTCTAGGGATTGGATGTATTGTCTGAGCATGATCTTCTTGTAGGCATAATTTGTCCCATCCAGCACTGGTAAACTGTTGTTAGTGTTGGGGTTCGCATTATCTATGTTTGTACCCTTTTGTTTTGATTCACACTCCGTGTTGACACTGAATGTTGTGCCAACATCGGTTGTATACGTTGTTGTCACAACACTCGTTACAGAGTAAATATGCAGTGGAATAACAAACAAATTGAATGAATTTTAAGCAGGTTATATGAATATAACATGCCTTTCCTTACGACCAAATAATCACTCAATATAACTTTAATGATCTCACAAAAGTCAACTGAGCAAGGAACCCAATCCTAACACTAACTAATCTATAAGCTATGGAGTTTATAACTTAGTTAGATAAAACTCAGTAAAAATAAAACTAATGTAATACAAGAATTTCTTCTAATATCTCAGAACTAATTCTAGTCTCGTTAATTAGTCTTGATGTCGAGCAAACCTTCTTATAGGATTTGACCGTCCTTCTTCATTGGCGTGATAGACACAAGTTGGTGATCGTGCTCTTCTTTTTTGGATAATTCTGAAGTCTCCTTTGTTGTTATCTTTAAGAGATCTCCTAATATTATCTTAAGTATCTTCGGCTTATCTTCTTTCCATAAGCATAAGTCTGCGTGATCCTTTAGAGTCCTTAATAACCTGTAACATATCACATATAACTGCAACTTGTGCAACTAGGTGAGTTTAAGAATAAAGGCAAAATAAAATATTCAACTTAAATAATTCAGACAGTGCAGTGATGATTTCAGTGTTGTGTCAACACTAGTTACCAGAAAGTTGGACCAACACTTCATGACAACACCTGCACTTTTACATTTATCATAGTTCAACTTTTCATTATTAATAGGTAAATCAAAACTAAAAGACTAAGCAAGGAACTTTAATGATCTTACAAAACTCAACTGAGCAAGGAACCCAATCCTAACACTAACTAATCGATAAGCTATGGAGTTTATAGCTTAGCTAGATAAAACTGAGTAAAAATAAGACTGACATAATACAAGAATTTCTCCAAATCTCTAAGAACTAATTCTAGTCTCGGTAATTAGTCTTGATGTGGAGCACGCCTTCTTATATGATTTGGCCGTCCTTTTTCATTTGCGTGATAGACACAAGTTGGTGATCGTGCTCTTCTTCTTTGGATAATTTTGAAATCTCCTTTGTTGCTATCTTTTAGAGACCTTCTAATATTATCTTCAAGAGTCTTCGGCTTATCGTCTTTCCATAAGCATAAGTCCGCGTAATCCTTTAGAGTCCTTAATAACCTGAAACGTATTACAGATAACTACAACTTGTTGAACTATGTGAGTTTAAGAATAAAGACAAAATAAAATATTTAACTTAAATAATTCGGACAGTGCAGCGTTGAGTTAATTTTTGTGCCAACACTGGTTACCAGAATGTTGGACCAACATTTTATCATAGTTCAACTTTTCATTATAAATAGGTAAATCAAAACTGAAAGACTAAGTTTTTAGATGAAAAAACTTAATAGGACCAGAATGATTTACAGAACGGGAAAATTACAAAAAATGGTCCGTTAATATGGCTACATTGCGATTTTAGTCTGTTATTTTGTACCTTTACAAAAATAGTCCCGTATTGTGGATATTTGTGTGATTCTAGTCCTCCAGCAAAAAATATCGCCGTAAATGCATGGAACGTGAGGCACGTGGCCATTAAAATCGACGAAATTAAACAAACAAACGTGCGAATCTTCACTTGTTCTTGTACACATTTAGGCGCTTGATGTAATAAAAATATTACCTGAGTAGTATTCTTAGTTTATCTTTAATCTTTAAATATCTTCTACATTAACGTGTGAATTTGCATGTATGTGTTTAATTTTCACCGATTTTGATTGTCACGTGCCTCATGTGCTATTTACGAAAAAAAAATCATTGAGTGACTGAAATCGCACAAATGTCAACAATACCGGACTATTATACACTATAACGGACTTAAAAACGTAATGTGACCATATTAACGGACTATTTTTGTAATTTTCCCTTGTAAAACTAACTTATTCAAGGGGTGCCAAACAAAGCTTATTAAACTAAATTAGTATACAATAATGTAAATTAAGGTTGGGCTGCAATGGCACCTACATGCACCCTTTGACTACTTGAATTCTAGACAAGGACAAAGAAGACATTTCCCCTTGTGTCGAGGCCAAAAAAGAGTTCTGAGTGCAATATGTTAATTATAATAAAATTATATAGGTGAGATCTTGTAAATTAAAATAACTAAAGACTTTTGCTGTCACTATAACAAAAAACGAACTCAGACGAGCAGAAACAAATGCCAAATTCTTTGAAGTGATATATGGTTTGGTTATTAGAAAACCAAAGTAATGCAAGCCTGAAAATCGTTTCTAAACAATTTTTAAAAAAGAATGCGAAGGTAAAATGCTGACAACTAATTCTTTATTCATAATTAAATTGACAATTCAATTATATGAAGGTCGAAGGGATCCACATGGACTACGACATCCCTTGTTTTGTCGGATTGTATTTCTTTTTAAGATATTTTATTTATTTATTAATTTTACTAGGAAAAGGAAAAGTACTATCAGGGATGTTCGAACCCTGACGAAGAAATTAGCTTAATATACCAACTCCATGATCTTAAAAATAGCCCAGAAAATGGCAGCCATCAAAAAGCAGAGATGACATCCATTAGCTTATTGTCGGCTCTCACTCTGGCTGCTAATCCAGAGGCGGATTGAGCCCTATCTTACTTTTGATATGTCTATGCTTCTCGGCCATTCCACCCTAATATATTTTTTTTAAAGATATTATGTTTACTGGCCCTCCGAATCCCTGTGAAGTCTTCGTCAAGATTTTGTTGGTTGCCTTATTTCTCGCGCGCCTTATCGACACCAGACCATATTTTTTCTTTGATTAATAGTAGTACATCACCCATTTTTTATAGAATATGTTTATTTTTCTGGAGTTTATGAATATTCTAAGATTATTATTCTGTTCAATATGGCCCTCCGAATCCCTGTGAAATCTTCGTCAAGATTGTGTTGGTGAATTAGTGATTGCCTTAATTATTCCTCGCGCGTCTTATCGACACCAGACAGGAAAAAATCGAAACTAGTCATTTATTGTGTCCTAGTTACAGTTTTTCGTCATTTATTGTGTCCTTGTTTTATTTTGGTACTTTATTGTGTATTTCATCACGATTTTAGTCCTTAGAAATAAGTCTGAGTCAAAATTTATCACTTGGGAACACTTGTCAGCCAAAATAAAAACTTTTTTAATTCTCACATGCAAATTCACATGTGGAAACGCTGATTTTATTTTATTTTTTTTATTTTATTTAAAACTCTGACTCGGCCAACCCGATTTGACTGGGTTATTTAGATCGGACGAGTCAAAATTTAAAATAAAAAATTAAAATTGTTGTTCCAACATGCGAATTTGCTTGTGGAAAATTCAAATAAATTGAATTTAGGGCGGCACATGCTCCTACATGACATTTTCGGCTGAGATTCCATCCGAAGGACCAAAATCGTAGTGAAACACACAATAAATGACCAAAATAAAACAATGACACAGTAAATGACGAAAACTGTAACTAGGACACAATAAAGGACCAATTTCGATTTTTTCCCGACATCAGACAATACTTTTTGTTTGATTAATAGTAGTACATCACCCATTTTTTATAGAATATGTTTATTTTTCTGGAGTTTATGAATATTCTAAGATTATTATTCTGTTCAATATGTTTATTATGTAAAACAATTGGCTGGAAAGAGACGTGGATCATATTTTAAAGGATAATTGCGGTCACACCCCCTGAGGTTTGAAAATAAATTGCAGTCACACCCCTGGGGTTTGCTATAATTACAATGCCTTCTTTCTGGTTTAAACATTACAATGAACTTCTCTCCAAACAAAATAGATATGGGTGATATGCATTTTATTTTATTTCATTAAGTTTCACATATACATATATTGTCAGATAGAACGTAAAAATTTGCTTTACAAATTATTTGATAATTTTTTTTAAAAAAAAAACTAAACTTAAATAGAATAAATTTTATTCAATTATATAACAAATATTATCATACTTTAAGAATAACAAACAGTGGAATGCGACACTTAGAATGCCAATTAAAAAGAAGGGACTGCAAAATTCCATCGCAAATATTAGAATGCGGTTTATTTCTTATATCACCCCCAACCTACACTATTTCGTCATTTTCACACACACAAACACATAGAAACCAAGAATTTCGCATAGCGGGACGAAATTTCTTCAAATCTTTAATTTCTCTTCATGTAAATATCTGATACGGGTATTTTTCGTATTGGGCCGGCCCATAGGCCAAGCCCATATTTTAGGCTATATCGGGGATTCTCCCCGATATGTATATCGAAGATGATCTTGGATAAGGCACAAGGCAGGATCTTTAAATACCTTATCCCGCATACCGAGACTAATACATAATTGCTACCAAAACCTACATGCTCATTCAAATAAGCATATTCGATATCAACTTCGACATAACTTCGACATTCGGTTCGACATCCCATTCGATATCAAGTGCGACCTCACCTCTAGCATCTTAACCGACGTATCTTCGATACCGTTCTCGATATATCCCCGACGTCATTCTCGACATCACCCCCGACGTGATCTCCGACGTCACCTTCGACATCATCAGTTATATCTGGTCGAACCTCGACTCTGAGTATCTGGTATTCCAGACTAAAGTCGTCCTATAGCTAGTTCTAGTGACATGAGACATAGCTTGTAATAGAATCGTTGTACCGCACTTGTAATACCACCTCGTCATATATACACGATCTATTGTCAAATTAGTAGCGCCGTTTGTGGGAACACTAGTTCTCGAGATCAGAGGGTCACAAGGTAATCAAAAGATGAAGAGACAACAGAATGCAAAGGAGATAGGACAGAAGAAGAAGAGAAAGACGATGGCAGGCAAAAAGAAGATAGAGGTCGAACTATCTACTGAGTTTTCCAAGAGAGAGAGAGAGAGAGAGAGAAATCATACCATTTCAGAATGAGCCGAAAATGGAACTTGTTGGAGATTTCATTACCGTCAGTATTGATTCCGAGCGGCCAGAGTGCACCTTGCAGATTGGAGCGGTTATGTCACCTGCTATAAGGACTGCACTGGTCAAATGTTTAAGAAGGAACGCTGACATATTCGCAACATAGTATTGGTTTTGAAAAAAGAGGCTGAATGGAGAATGTGCGTGGATTATACCGATTTGAATAAGCACTGTTCGCGAGACCCTTTTTCCCTACCTAGAAAATATCTCCTCGTGGACTCAACAGCGGGTTGTGCTTTATTCAGTTTCATGGACGCAAAAAGCGGATTCCATCAGATTTTCATGGCAACGGAAGATCAGCCTAAAACAGCTTTTGTTACGGATACCGGTGTATACTGCTACCGGGTAATGCCCTTCGGGTTGAGAAACGCATGCGATACGTTCCAAAGGTTAGTCGCCAAGATGTTCCAAAGGTTAGCCTATTCATTATGTTAGCCGTGTCCTCCACAACGCGGAAAAGAACTATTTACAGATCGAGCAATTCGCCTTGGCGATAGTAAGGACAGCAAGAAAGTTGAAGCCGTAATTTTAGTCACACCCCATAACCTTTATCACAGATAAACCCCTTCACCAGATCGTGGCAAGCCCATAAACTTCTGGGCGACTAGTCAAATGGGCAATAGAGTTAAGCAAATTCGGAATATAATATCGCCCCCAGACTGCCATCAAAGCACATGTCTTAGCAGAATTTATGGCACAAACAATAGGAAATAGTGTGGGCTACTCTTGCAACCACATCTTTACTATAACACAATACCCGAGACCTAGTACTCGGCACTCATCATGGCTGCTGCATGTGGACGGATCCTGGACCACCAACGGCGGGGGCGCAGAAATCCACTTGGTTTCACCAGACCGCAGAGAGTTTGATTTCGCTATAAGCTTGAGCTTTCCTATAAGAAATAATGAAGCAGAGTATGAGGCAGTTCTTACGGGGGTGAGGATGGCAAAGACTCTAAGTTCAGACCATCTAGAGATGTTTACGGATTCCCAACTGGTGGTAAACCATTTCACGAGATTCTTTGAAGCAAGATAGGAGACGATGATCTTGTATTTAGCAAAGCTGAAGGCACTAGCTTCCGAATTCGCCACATTCAACGTGACTGAGATCCCTAGATCCAAGAATACTAAAGCAGACACACTATCAAAATTTGCAAGCTTAGCAGACAATTTTGTTGAGAAGCGCATCACTTTATTGGCCACTTCAAGGCAAGCAATAGGTTTCACTAAGAGTAGTAAGGTATAGGCTGATGTCGAATTAATTATTCATATTGTAGACAGTCATTGATAGAAGGTCGATATCTTCTAGTACCTTCAGAACGAGACACTCCCGAACGATGTAAACACACGACGACGCCTCAAGTACAATGCATACAGGTTCACTATTTACCAATGAGAGCTCTATAAGCGGTCCTTCGAGGGTCCTTTGTTGAGATGTATATCCCCGGTGGATGCATTGTACATCATTAGGGAGATACACGCTAGAAGCTGTGGAAACCATTCTGGGGGGAGAGCTCTCGCACATAAGATTATTAGGTAAGGGTATTTTTGGCCGACGCTGAGAAAGGGTGCGACACAATATTGCCGTATTTGTGAGAACTGCATGTAACGCCCCAAAAACTAGGAAGAAAATAAATTTATACTTTAGTTCTTGAACTTTTGAAAATTTCTATTTTTGACCCTAAATGTTTAGAAAAAGTTGCATTTTAGTCCCTAAACTTAAAAGATAGTCTTTTATTATTTTTATAGGTCTCTAATCCTAAAGCATATATTTTAATTTCAAATATTAACCAAGCTGATTGAATTACCTAGAAAAAATACAAAGAAATCTAATTTTTCCTATTTGAATTTTAATTATAAATAATTGAGGGACTTGATATGCAATTAACCAATTGATGATGTAAGCCATGACATCTTTTTGATGAGGTAAGCCATGACATCATTTGAGTATGATTAAATTCAGATTTTTATAATTTAATATAAAATAATCAAAGTGGGACCTTAATTAAAATTATTTTAACATAATTTTTGCCTATAAATACTAGCATTTCTTCCAACAATTTTCACACCCAAAATCATTTCGTTTTTTCCTTCTTTCTTCCCATGAATCTCTAAGTTAGTGAGTCTACTTTCAAGTAAAATTCATCCCAAGTTCTTATTTCATCATTTTCTACCCAAAATACCCCAAAACTTTTATTACGCAGAAATTATCCATTCGGCCCTGCACCTTAGAAAAATATAACTAATTGTAGAAAAATTCTTTTTGAGCAAGGCCAACGGCCGAATTTTCCTCATACTGTCCTCTAACTTTCATATGAAGAAATGTTTTTCAAATAATGTGATTTAGAAGGTCGAAATTGCTAAACCGTAGACTGCTGTCTGAAAATCCGAAAATAGGTGTTTTCAAGAATTATTTAGCATAGCAAACATTGGGATTTTTCCTTCCCATTAGGGTACACATGTTCCTAGTGATGTTAGGGATCAGTTGCCAAAAAATATTTGGAAACAAAGTTCATTTGATATCCGATCAAAGGTAAACTCGAAATTACGACGATTTTTCAGCTTATTTTACGATTGAAAATAATCATCATAATTCCACGATTGATCACTCACACATGACCCTTATAAGATATAACAATCATTAGAATCACATTAATATGATTTGTATTCACGAATTAATATTTTTGAGATTTTTCAATAGTATATAAATAGTATATTTATCATGTTTAACATATCCTTACATAAGTTTAATAAGATTATCATATATACTTTTGAGGTCTAATCCTCTTATATGATTATGTATCGTAACTTAAACATTCTTTGATCATTTACCTTGATTAGGTTTACGTATTAATATTTTTAAAAGTTATGAATACAATGTTATGTAAATTAAGATAATCTTGGAACAAAATAATATTAACTAAGTTATACAATTTGATGGATTTCTTCAAAAGGTAATTGTTTGGTGTCATGATTCCTGGAATTTTTGGATGTACTAGAGACTTAAAGAACGATTTTTTTTCCATGAATCAGTTAAGTAATATATTTTGAAGATTTATTATGCATCAAATTGGATAGTTAATCAAATTTTACTTATTACCGTAACTTGTCATCGAAATGACTCTAACGTAAATACTCACAGTCATAAGTTTGAACATATGGTTTTTTAAGATAATTTTGAGATATTAATAAGGTTATTAATTGATATTTAACTTAACCTCGTTTGTCAATTCATCATCTAAGATTTTCATGTTTAGAGTAATAACATAAATTAAGCTTATGTGTAATTTACTAATATTTATATTGTAACTAGCATTCTTAACCAGAACATTCTCAATTTCATCAACATGAGGATTGGAGAAAAATAGTAATATTTATTGTAGTGAATTATAAATTCAGTTGATTAATATTATTTAAATTTGTTAAAGGTTTGGCGAACTAATCAACGCCATCAAAGGTTCTCCGTACGAGTTAAGGTGAGGTTCCATTCCTAATTTGTTCTAGCCCCTTTGGCATCCGGCCCTGAGGAACTTGGACAGAAAAGCCACTACTCAGTTACCAAACCTCGAACAACCTATATTTCATCATAATCCTGTTTTGCGTCTCATCCCATAACATGATTTTCCTACTCATCGTTAAATCGTCATCATTTATTATTTATCATATTGATTCATAATTATGGTAATTCTCCGATATTTTTATCTTATGTTGGTTCTTAAACTGTGCAAAGAGCAACGAACTATGTTCGGGATATGTAGCTCAATGAGCAACGGATATTATCCGGTTTATAAGTTTATTTGTTTATCTGTTATACCCATTGGGACGCCTTTGGGAAGTTGGGCCCAGAGATTGAGTCGAGTTACTGCCCGTCGGTTTAAGTAATTTTCCTTGATACCCATCTATCTAGGCGCCGCTTGCAGTCAGGAGTTGGCTGTAACCCGCGTGCTGGATCGACATGTACTCGAGCATGTCTCTTGATTGTTTGCGAGGTCGCTCCTCATCGGGAGGTATAAGGTATAATATTAGAAGTCATAAGGTTGGATTTGTTTATTGTTAAGCACAAGTTCATTAACTATGCTATGAAAATTCCAGTACCATTGCTACATCAAATTGTCTAGTTGAGCTGTTTCTACCGGTAAGATCACTCCTCGAAATATATCCATTAAATCACAGTAAATTCTTGCATTGCCAGTTATTTTATATGAATCTCACTAAGTCATTAAAGACTTATTCCTCGTTTCTTCTGTCCATTCCTCAGGATAAAATCAACATGGCAGCATGGATCAAGTGAATAATTGTTCAAGCCTGCATTTTGGAATATTCGTGTTTTGTCACTAGGGCATAATCATTAAAATAGTCACGTTGTTTGTAATACAAGACTTCCGCTGTATATATATCAAAATATATTTTATAAAATGTGTATGGTTTTGATCCTGAACAAGTGAGACCCCTTCCTATGGGTTGCGCTTTAGTCTGAGTTGGGTAAAGTGACTGATCACCACCGAACCAACTCGGACCGTAGCGCGGCTCGTGGGGCGCGGTCGTCACACTGCCAGTACCATGCGAGATTAATCCACCGACCAGCTGTTCCGATGCAACCCTTTTGAGATTACTTACCCTTTCGATCAATAGGGAATTGATATTGTTGGGCCCCTCCCCGTTGCCAAGGGACAGAAAAAATTCCTCTTGGTTGCATTTGAATATTTCACTAAATGGGTGGAGGCGGAGACAGTGGCCCACATATCTGAGAATAATATAATAGACTTCGTGTGGAAGAACATCATTTGTCGTTTCGGTCTGCCAAGAGTCCTTATCTCAGATAATGGAACCCAATTATGTGACAAAGAAATAGTCTCTTGGTGCGAATAATTGAAAATTGCATAGCACTTCGCAGTCGTGGGTCACCCTCAAGCCAACAGACAAGTTGAGTCTACCATCAAGACTCTGAAAGAGTATCTAGAGCATCGGCTCTATGCCATAGGAACGAGCTGGATAGAGGAACTTCCAGGCATTCTATTGGCTTATCGTACTACTCGATAGATCTTGACGGGGGAAGCACCATGCACTTTAGTATATGGCTCCGAGGGAGTGGTACCTGTGGAAATAGGCATGCCTACCTATCGCATCACCGAATATGACCCCGAACACTCTACCCGTCTGCGTCAGATGGACATGGATATGATCGGATCTACCAGAGAACATGCCTATCAGCGGACCATAGCTTTCAAGATAGCTATGGCCCGCACCTTCAACAAACGGGTTCATTTACGCAACTTCTGGGTGGGAGACCTAGTCTTAAAAAGGGTGAGAGATAGCAAGCACGTGGGAAAACTCCAAGCTAATTGGGAAGGACCTTACTGAGTTACTCACGCGAGCTTTAAGGAATATTACTATCTAGAGACATGTATGGGGACCCATTACCCCGCCCATGGAATGCAACATTTTCACCGCTTTTACTATTGATTTTATCACACCTTGTAATTAGAACTACACAAACCTTGATTCCCAATATGGGATACGTAGGCAGCCACTTTCACGGCCCAACAATGATATTATAAAAATATTATCTTTACAATGTAGGAGCACATTAGGACGCACTACCTGTCCAGAGTTACAAAGTTCTCAAAAGGAGTGGCTTATATGTTGAGGAAACGACAAATAGGTATCACCCTCAGGACATATCGCTTGAAAATGCGACTGTCCATATGCCTCCACGGGCAAATATGCTTATATCACAACAAAGAGGTATCGCCCTTAGGACATATTGCTTGAAAATGCGACTATCCATATGCCTCCACGACAAATATGCTAATAATGCAGCAAAGAAGTATCGCCCTCAGGACATATCGCTTGAAAAGGCGACTGTCCATACGCCCCATGGGAACGACAAACACCGAAGGAAGTTGCAAATAAAGGGAGACGCGTGACACAAATAATAGTGAGAAAACCCGCAATGCCGATATATTAAAAAAATGTGGACGAATACGCAAAAGCGCTCCACTAAGGACACTACAAAGATAAGCAAACTTACTCTTACTTCTACCACAAGCAAGAAGGAGAGTACAATCTAAACTTCAAAAGTAATCATATTCATAATCAGTGAAGAGGTCTCTACGAATATCATCCCTGCTAATGGGGAGGAACGACGACAATTTGAGCACATGGGTCTTAACATGGAACTTCCTGGGCTCATCCTCTATGTCTGCGGCAAGCTCATCCATTCCCCATGGGGACAATACATCTGGATACATATACCATTTAGGACTATCACTTTCTGGATCCGTCTCTGAACCCTTATTGGGAGACATGCATCTCAGAGCATGAGGGATCAGATAACGCAACCGCGGGTATGCACCAGGAGCAGCCCACACGTGAAGGACGCACAACATTAGCCTCACAAAAATCTATAGGCCCCTCTACATCCATTAAATTATTTTCACCAGCATATGCGTCATCAGAAAAGACATGGGCTCTTTCGGATGGAACATCCCCTTCCATTGAACCAGTAGGTACCCCCGATATCATTCTCGCTATCAAGAATAGGTGTACTAGCAATGACCCGCCTATGATGACCAAATTGAAGGGATTCGGTTAGCTTTACATTCTGAATCTCGAGCAATTCTACAGAATCTCTATACGAGTTCCGCTCTCGTTCTAGAAGCATATTATGCCGACGGAGTCGATGGGCCTCAACTTTAGCTTCTTTGAACTCTTTTGCTAATTCTTGTCTTTCAACTCGAGCCCTCCAAGCCTTATCATGAGCTTTCCTCGCGCAAGTCTTGGCTGCCTGTGGTCGTGCATTGGCCTTATTGCGAGATGCATTACTCTGAGCAATCAACTTCCGCATCTCCTCGACTCTCGCGTCATGATCAGACTGGGCCTCTGCTAACAACATGTAGTCACAACAAAGAGAATGAAACATATGACCATAACTGCCACAGTCACAACACATTAGACTAGTTAAACATATAATACACATAGTAGATGAAATTGATGCTTAAAGAAGAAAACCTTGCCACATAGGAAAACATTATATACATCAGCTGCACTACAACAACTCCTAAGTCCCGAGTCAGGACATTAGGATCAATATTCGGATAAATGCAACTCATACCCTGGATTGCATCTTGTTCACGCACGACCTGCCCACACATCCTCATGACTAGCCGATCAAAAGCAGGATCATGAAGAAAATTATAATTTTCCCTAGTGTCTGGAGCATCCTCCCGCCTTTGCAATGACTCACGTCGATGCTTACGAGACGCACTTGGCTCTGACGCAGCTGCAGCTGGTTTGGTAGTTATCCTAACTCGGGAGGGCCCGCGAGCCCTGATATTGGCCGCCCTATCGGGCGAAGGGACAAACTCCCCTGGTTCTAGCTCCCCCCTATCTCCAGCACCTGGAGATGCACCAAGCGAACTACTCAGAGACAACACCCCAACGTTCACATTGCCACCCTAGGAACCCTCACCGGCCTCCTGTCTACTGGTCTCATCTTCAAAGCGTGCACTACCATTCAGATGCCAATAGTTAGAAGGTGCACCGGGCGGCAGAGGTGTTGCAACAACATTAGGGGAATTGGCAGCAAGCCGCGTTGCGATTCAAGCTCTACTTCCAAAGCTCACAACCTTTCCGTTTTTAATGACAAACCTTCTTCAACATTTGAGCGAGTCCCAACAACAATGCTACCACCTTCTTAGCTTGGTTGAAGCACCAAGAAATGGCCAGGAAAGCGTGAATTCCGCTCATAAAGGCGAACACGCAGAAGCCTAACTTCCGTGGTAATACCCGGAACTCGCATTAGCCCAACATCTAACCCTGCCTCTGATGGCGTGTCACCCGTTACGTTCACCCTACTAGGTATGGAATTTGATTCAAAAGTTCTGCCCTCAGGAGCTCCCGGCACATATGGCCGCGGTGACACGACATGCTTCCTACGAGGTGGATTCTTAATTCGAACCATCTCTCCTCTAAATCAGAAAAGAACAATTAGAACACTATATAAAAACTTACTAAAATAAACATCATATCGAATGTTATATCAAAAACATTTCGAAAAGACATCAAATAACATAATGAAAACATGATGAAATGACATCGAAAGCAAATCGAAGAATATATCGTATATCATATCGAAATCAGGCCCCGACATACCTAGTGAACCCTCGATGTCAACTTCGATATATAGCTCGTGAAAGGACAGACGGTGGCATAGACAGAGGGGACCAACCCTTTATATAATACCTATTTTTACTAACCAATTTCCTGTTCGAATAAGTCGCAAAGTTGGGGGGAGTTACGGTACCCCGAGATAGAGAAAAACTTACGAGCTGAGTTCATAAATTTTTATTATTATGCAAAATATTAACCTTTGAACTGAGGGACTACATGATACGGGTATTTCCCGTATTAGGCTGGCCTATATTATGGCTATATCGGGGATTTTCCCCGATATGTATATCAAAGATGACCTTCGATATGGTACACGGCAGGATCTATAAATACCCAATCCCGCATACCGAGACTAAGACATAATTGCTACCAAAACCTACATGCTGATATTGAATACGCATACTCGATATCAACTTCAACGTAACCTCGACATTCAGTTCGACATCCATTTCGATATCAAGTCCAACCTCACCTCTGCATCTTAACCGACGTATCTCCGATACCATTCTCGATATATCCTCCGACGTCACCTTCGACATCATCAGTGATACTCTGTCGAACCTCCACTCCGAGTATCTGATCTTCTAGAGTAAAGTCGTACTATAGCTAGTTCTAGTGATAGGAGACATAGTTTGTAATAGAATCGTTGTACCGCACTTGTAATATCATCTCGTCATATTTATACGATCTATTGTGAAATTAATATCGACCCTATTTTGTAATTTGACTATTATCTATATTTTATTTTTGCAATAACCGTGTGCTTAATCCCGGACTTCATATTTTTATTTTGTTTGTTGTGAATAATATGCTTGTTCTTGTGTTATATGTATGAAATTCATGCTTTCTATAGCTTAATTGTTGTCGTATTTGCTTAAATTTTGTGCATTTTCTAGCTAGGATTCAAAAATTGGTGGTTTAGGAACTAGGATTCAGTTTGAGGGTTTTATGAATTACACTACAAGATTTTCGATAGGTAATGACCAAAATGCGGTCGCTAATGATCATTAGCGACAAAATTTCGGTCATTAATTTTTGGTAGATACTAATCGCGTTGTTAATAATTAGCTACCGCATTTCGGTAGGTAAATAGACCATTTCCAACCAAAATTTCATCGCTCATATTAGTAACCGAAGTTTCGTCACCACCTCCATCGCCACAACTTTGAAAATTAGCTTCCGAATTTTAGTAGCTAATGTGTACATTTCCTACCGAAGTTTCGTCGCTCAATGTAGTAACCGAAGTTTCGTCACCACTTGCGTTGCCACAACTTTGAACCTTAGCTATCGATTTTCGGTAGCTAGTAATATATAAACAATTTGCTACTGACTTGCGGTAGCTAATAATATTTAAAGCTTTGAATATTATCAGCTACCGCAATGCGGTAGCTAATAACATTTACATATTTAAAAAAAAATCGAGAAATTTTCCAAAAATTTATTAGTTTATTGTTTTACCAATGTGAAAATTAGTGTTGATTTGTTAATTTAACACTATCAAGCGTTTAAATAAGCGAAAAAATATTTTTTAACAAAATGATTGTAAAATAAAAAAGGTTTGGAGTTTTGAAGATATGAAGAAAGTGTTGAGAAATGAGAAACAATTTGAAGATTTGAAGAGAGGTTTGTGATAAATAGAAAAACATTGGAAGATATGAAGAACATAAAATAATGATATGGAGATGTGAGGATTTTTTAGAGTGGTGAAGTGAGGATTTGTTGATGATTTGAAGAAAGTGTTTTGGTTTTAGATTGGAGAAGTGTGGGGATTATTTTGTATATTGAAGAATTGAGGGGTATCTATAATATGAGATTGAAAATTTTGAATTTTGGGGAAAATTTGAATTTCCCGCTCTTGGCTGCTCAATTTTTCGACGATTTGCTACCGGAAATCGGTAGTTAATCGTCAAAATTTTTGAATTTTTAGAAAATTTGACTTTCCCGCACTTGACCGCCCAAATTTTCGAAATTTTACTACATAAAATCTGTAGTTAATTGTCAATTAATTGATGTATCGATGAAATGTGATAATTATTTATGATGTGAAGTTACATTCTTTTTTTAACGTTCTATCGGGAGATATATACATATATACTATTGACAAGCAAACGACATTATATATCATTGTTATTATGAACCGACATTAGTAATGTCATTTGATTGTGCAATGAATCATCATTTTATGTTAATTTAGTTAATTACTACTTGTTATTGACGCATTTGATAACAAACAACGAATTATATTTAAAATAATCGTCGCAAAATCACAGTTTTAAGCACTTGAATATTAGTAGCTACCGACCTGCGGCAGCTGATTTAGTCAGTAGCTACGGACTAGCTATAGGTACTGTTAGGGTATAAATATTAGCTACCACCATTTGGTCGCTAGTGTTCGAGTTTGGGTAAAGGGTTTAATCAAATTTTCAAATTTATGCCAACGGTAAGAACGCTTAGCTACCGCTACGCAGTAGATAATGTCAACGATAAGAAAGTTAGCTACTGATTTTCGGTAGCAAATGCCAACGGTAAGAACCCTTAGCTACCGCCTTGCGGTAGCTAATGTCAACGGTAAGAACCATTAGCTACCAATTTTTCGTAGCTAGTCATTAGCTACGGAAATTCCGTAGCCACTTGACCGTAGCGACATAATTATCAACGAAAATTCCGTTGCTAATAAGTGTGGCCACCGATTGGTTGTCGCCAATGATTTAAGCGACGAAAACTCCGTCGGTAACCTCATTAGCTACGGAAATTCTGTAGCTAATGACTAGCTACAGAATTTTGGTAGCTAATTTGCGGTAGCTAATACTGCGAAATCTTGTAGTGTTAGGATTGAATTAGATTTCGAAATTATCATGATATCAAACGAAATTTAGATTGTTTGGGGTATATGATCCAATACATTATTTGTTTTAGGGTAGAAATAGTGTTTTCTGAAACTTTGGGATAAAAATGTGAATTTCGAAAGTTAGTAATGCTCAATATGTTATTTGTTATGTTTTACTTGTTGGGGGTTTTGAAATGAGATTCTTGATACTTATTTAGGGTCAAAATGCGAATAATGATTTGTTTTAGGCTATACATAGATATTTTTGAAACATTATGGAATTTAATGCAAATATTTAATCCAATGGATAATAATTAAAACTTAAACCTTTTGGAAGTGAAGTAAATGTTAGGATGTAAATTAAAATTTTAGTTTCATATATTAATTAGGGTATTAAAAAAAGGTTTTAGGGTCAAATTTATAAGTTTTAAATTTGTTTGTGAATACTTAAATTTTAGATAGTTGTGTATATACACTACAAGATTTGGGGATTTTCGCGACCCCCCCTGGTGACCGCCGGGCGGTCACCAGTGTTTTGGTGACCGCCAAGAGCAACGGGAACCGCCCATCCCAAAATGGGGACCAGCCAGCGGTCCCCAACCCAAAACGGGTTTTAGGGACCGCCAGGCAGTCCCTAAAGTAGTCTTAGGGACCGCTTGGCGGTCCCTAATAATATTTATACGTTTTATTTTTTATTTTATGCAACAATTTACGTGTGTTCTTGATTAATAGCAACAAAACTCATTATAACATGTCATTTGAAATAACAAACGAAATCGTTCCATAAAATCACAAAAAATTGAATATTATAAGGGACCGCCGCGCGGTCCCTAATACCACCTTTAGGGACCGCCGGGCGGTCACCAAATATCTTTAGGGACCGCCCGACGTTCCCTAATAATATTCATACTTTTTTGTATAGAACAATTAAGGTGCCGCGTGGTTTGTTTAGTTGATAAAAATCGTAATAATAGTTAAGATAACAAAATTACAAGATTTCATACAAATTGAAACAACATATGATGATTTAGTGTACGTATAACGTAGAATAGGTTCAACGTTAAAAACTTTCTCAATCTCATTCAATCTACTATTAAATAACTAAATTAGTAGTTTTATGATCGTTTGTTACTTCAATTGACATATTATAATGAGTTTTGTTGCTAAAAATCAAAAACACATGGAAATCGTTCCATAAAAAAAAGTATGAATATTATTAGAGACCGCCTGGCGGTCCCTAATACCACCTTTAGGGACCGCCGGGCGGTCACCAATTATCTTTAAAGACCGCCCGACGGTCCCTAAAAGTGGCTTTAGGGACCGCCCGGCAGTCCCTAATAATATTCATACGTGTTTTTTTTTTATTTTACGGAACAATTATGGTGTCGCGTTGTTTGTTTAGTTGAAAAATATCCTAATAATAGTTAAGAGAACAAAATTACAAGGTTTCATACAAATTGAAACAATATAGGATGATTAAGTATACGTATAACGTAGAATAGGTTCAATGTTAAAAACTTTCTCAATCTCATTAAATCTACTATTAAATAACTTAATTAATAGCTTATGATTGTTTGTTACTTCAATTGACATGTTATAATGAGTTTTGTTGCTAAAAATAAAAAACACACGGAGATGATTCCATAAAATCAAAAAAAAAGAATGAATATTATTAGGGACCGCCTAGTGGTCCCTAATAATATTCATACCTCTTTTTTTGTTTTACGAAACGATTATGGTGCCACATTATTTGTTTAGTTGATAGTTATCCTAATAATAGTTAAGAGAACAAAATTACAAGGTTTCATGCAAATTGAAACAATATTTGATGATTATGTTACGTATAACATATAATAGGTTCAACGTTAAAAACTCTCTCAATCTCATTCAATCTACTATTAAAAAAATGAAATAAGTAGTTTTATAATCATTTGTTACTTCAATTGACATGTTATAATAAATTTTGTTGCTAAAAATCAAAAACACGCGGAGATTATTCCATAAAATCAAAAAACAATATGAATATTATTAGGGACCGCCTGACGGTCCCTAATACCACCTTTAGGGACCGTCGGGCGGTCACTAAGTATCTTTAGGGACCGCCCGGCGGTCCCTAAATGCAGTGAAATAGGCGGGAATGGGGGGGGGGGGGGGGGGGGGGGGGAGAATTTGAAATTTCTGAAAATTAAAAAATTTCACCATCAATACTATATATACCACGAGTCTCCTATCCAATTGTTCAACACTCTTCAAAAACACCAAACTCTAAAATTTCTCTTCTCATTTTTCTCTTCCTAAATCCCAAAAATAAAATTCATCCAACAAAAACTTTCATTTCTTCTTTCTTTTACCAAATATAAACAAACACTCTTTCCTTTTTTTTTCTTACACAACCTTTCTTCTTTTTTCTTTTAACAAATGCCAAGAAAACACCAACAATATGTTCTTCATTTCTTTTTCTTTTTCTTTTTCATTGTTTTTGGTTTATTTTTATAACTATCATTTATTTAATTTTATTTCATTATTTTCTTTGTTTTATTTTGTTGACTTTCATTTCATTTTACATTTTTATCATTATTTTGTTTGTTTTTGTTCTTGTAAATGTTTGTTGCACATATTTACACTCAATTTATACAAAAAAACCCAATAATATTCCGGTAAATTTTCGGAATATTATTGGATTTTTTTTTCTTCTGCCGCAGACTTTTAGGGACCGTCGAGCGGTCACCATCTATGAATTTTATTGGGGACCCGCTCGGCGGTCCCTAATGCTATGAATATTATTGGGGGACCGCTCGGGGGTCCCTAAAAGTCCCTATACTTTTTAGGACCGCCGGGCAGTCCCTAAAGACTTATGGGTTTTGGTGACCGCCCAACGGTCCCCATAAATCATTAGGGACCGCTCGACAGTCGCTAAATTTGCGGTCGCGGAAAATGGTCGCCACGACCGCAAGGCGGTCGCCAAAGGGTGGGGACCAAGGGTATCCACGATCGCCTTTTGGTGATCGCTGGGCGGTCCCTAAAGGTTTTTAGGGACCGCCCAGGGGTCTTTAGGGACCGCTCTGGCAGTCCCTAAAGACCCCTGAATCTTGTAGTGATAGAACATTCTCTAAACTTTTAGGTGCAAAATAGAAGTTTAAAACATTAAATAATTGTAGCATAATAGGAATATTAATTAAGTAAGTTGAGTTGTATATTCTTATATGTTATTTAAGTATTATGAGATAATTGTAACATAATCTTAATATTCTTATTTTGTAATTTATTTTTCTTATTTTTGTTGTTTATAAAAATCATATATTATAGATGGCATGTACTTCTCGAGAGTCTGAGCAGCCTATACCTGCAAGTCATGACCGGTGTTGTATACTTGTTTTCAGACCTCCAAATAGTGACTACATCCTCGCCTTCGTCATTTACTGTACTGCTACAGTTAGGTGTGGGTTTTCGCATGTGGGTATATCGATGTATAGTTTCAGAGGGTAGCTAGAGTAGTTGGGCAGCACGCATATGTCGGCTCAGCATTTGGTCAGATCGATGCACCGATTATGATCCTAACGCCATAGTTCGTGCAGTCTTCTAGTTCGAATGGATCTAGTAGGATGGCGGCATCATCTTTTGTTCAGCATTCAAGTGGTAAAGCACAATCTTTGACGTTATCGACGAGCGATACGAGACTCCCTTCAGCAAGTGATGTCCTTCTTCACTCGAGTATTTATCATCTTCGCATATAGTGGAGTACGATCCGAGTGTCATATCCCTCCGAGGTCCCACAAGCCTGGAGGTAGAAAGGATGGTGAGTCTAATGACGAGGAGATGGAGAGCGAGGGGGTAGAGTGGGCAGAAATAGATAACCCCACTGCCGAGCACAATGCTAGTTCTGACGGGAGGACGTGGTATATGTAAAGTAATAATGCTGAAAATGTTTTTGGCTCACTAACTTTACCTTTTCTATTGCCTTTGTGTGTGTCTCTATATATATATATATAATATTTGTGCCCTGTAAGTTTGACTTTTTGTAGAATATGCCTATTATCTATAGAGTTTTTAAAAATGCCCTAACTTATGCACTTTTCTTTAAAAAAATGCCCACCCGCTGGCACATCAGAAAAATTACGCTTATGTGGCTGCCACATGGGAAAAAGACACACGCCATATTAATATATTTAAAACAAAAATATATCTTTTGTGTTATGTTGCTGCCTCATGGAATATATATATATATATAAAATATATATCTTTATGTATTAAAATATCAAAATATATACAAATATATTAAAAAATATATATCTTTATGTATTAAAATATCAGAATATATATATGTATATCTTTATGTATTAAAAACAATATCATATTTATATCTGGAATATATATAAATACTATAAAAAAATATCATTATGTATCTAAATATATATATCTAGAATATATTTAAATATATATAAAAAAAGGAAATATCATAAATACCATTTTTTATTAATAAAAATTTAAAAGATAATTATAAAAAAAAATCAAGAAAAAACAAAAAACAAAATAGAGCCCCCCCCCCACCACCGCTACAACCCGCGGGTGCAGCGGTGGGGGGGGGGGGGGGGGTTGGGTGGGGGGACTCTATTGGTTTTTTTTTTTTTTTTAATTCTTAGTAATAAAAAATTGTATTTATGATTTTTCTTTTTTAAATATATTTTAAATCATAAAGATATTTTTTATATATATTTATATATATATATAAAGGATATACATATATTTTTGTTTTAAATATATTCCATGTGACAGCCATGGCGTGTGCATTGACATCCACATCGACTGACACGTGCGCAATTTTTCTGATGTGGTAGCGGGTGGGCATTTTTTAAAGAAAAATGCATAAGTCAAGGAATTTTTAAAAACTCGATAGATAATGGGCATATTCTTCAAAAAGGCAAACTTACATGGCACAAATATTAATTTGTCCATATATATATATATATATATATATATATATATACTAGCAAAAAAGCACACGCGGAGACCGCGTGCAAATTTATCTTAGCATAAAGAATATTTTTGATTCAAAGCTTATTTTTTTTATCATAATCTATGTGAATAACATAATTGTGTTCAATAGACGTGACTAGAAAAAGTTTAAGTACCAAAAAGTGAAAAAATAAGATTATAAAAATGGTTTGATGAAAACGAATCATAATAAGATTTTTTTTGAGTAACGAATCATAATAAGATTAAGTAGTGAAAAACAAAGTTATTTAAGTGAAAAAAATAGCATGCAATCAAAGTTCAACAGAAAGTAACAAATTCATAATAAAATAAAAAAAGATCTAAAATCAAAACAACGGAACAATTATTTTAAATTTAAACTGAAAAAATAGGAATAAAAAAAAATTGTAAAACTACCTAAGAAGAAACACATAATCTTTTAGTCTTAAAGATAATAAACCAACAATTACCTTTCATGCAAGTTGAGAGTTGAGATGGCCAATCCGATCTGTAGTCAGGAAAAAAAAAGAAGAAGAAGAAGAAAAGAAAACATGACTTTTATTTTTTAACACGGGATTTGACCATCAACTATATATTGGAACAAAATTGCTCTTTGTAATAGCTAATAAAAAAAAAAAAAGAAAAAAAGAAGGGAAATGGAACGTATGAAATGAAATTGTGAAATACTGATCACTTGGTTAATATCTGATATTATGATCCACGTAAAAGACAATATTTAGGTTGTGGAGCTTATACAATTTCTAGTATAAAACTGAAACAATAAATGAATTCATGGAACAGAAAAATAATTATATTCTTTACCTCGTAAGAAAATCTCCTTCTGTCTATGCATGATATGAATATAAGAAAAATGACCTGCACAATTTGAAAGTTAATAAATGAGAAAATGATAAAAAAACGAATTATGTGTATGTAGAAGCTTTCAAAAGCATTCTTTTCAGCAACCCAAAGAATTAAAAGGAGAAACGAAGCCGCCTCATCTGTTTCTTCTAAATGAGGAGTTAAATCTGCAAAATAAACTATCAAAACAAATGAGAGTAGTGGGCTAGTGGCCTAATACGGTTATTTAAATTTTGGATTGAGTAATTTGAAAAAATTAAAGTCTTTAATTAATTTAATTTAAAAAGCGAGAAAATCTTTTTATGAGAGAGGGGGGGGGGGGGGGGGGGGGTACTGTGTATTCTAAATTTCTAATATTCAGAATGAAATCAAATTTTAAACATATCTTTTGTTTATTTTTTTCCTACGGAGAAGTTGAGAATTTTAGGTTAGTGGGGAGTTTTGGTCTTGGTGTCACAAACTACCATGTGATGCATTTGCTTATATTATTAATAGATATAAGCGTACATCATAACAGAAAGAGGAAAAATAGCTAAACAGATATACATTGAAATCAAATCAAATATATAACAAACTTTTGAAATATCAGACTTTATGGTGAACTGATCCTACAGAATAAGAGTAAGTGTCCAGTAAGTCTAACACCCCCCTTCAAACTGATGGAATGTTAGTGATCAACAGTTTGTCACGCAACTTCTAAAACCGAGTCGTCGTGTGTCCCTTCGTAAAGATGTCGGCTACTTGATCAGTTCTATTAACATGTCGAACCGAAATATCATTGTTGACAACCTTTTCTTGTACAAAATAGTAGTCTACCTCGATATGTTTGGTTTGTGCGTGAAAGACTGAATTGAGGCCAATGCAATGGCTCCAATATTGTCACATAATATCACTGACTTGCTTCTAAGAACGATACCAAGATCTTTAAAAAGCATACGCATCCAATAAAGTTCAGCCGTTGTTAGGGCCATGGATCTATACTCTGCTTCAGTACTTGATCTTGAAACAACATTTCGTTTATTTGCAGCCCATGAAACTAAACTATTGCCAAGGAAAATGCAGTAACCGTTGGTACTCCTTTGATCATCCGGATTACCTACCTAATCAGAGTCACAAAAGGAAGTTAAAGTGAGCGAAGACAACATATAATACAACCCATGAGTGATAGAACCCTTTAAGTAGCGTAAAACTCTTTTCAAAGCCGTGAAATGTGGTTCTCTAGGGTTGTGCATAAATTGGCATAGCTGATTAATGGTGTACGAAATCTCGGGTCGAGATAAGGTACAATACTACAGTGCACCTACAATACTTTTGTATTCAGTTGGATCTTCATGTAGATCACCATCATGAGCCGAAAGTTTTGATCCTGCCACCGTCGGTGAACCTAAGGGTTTAGCTCCTAGGATCTTGGTCCGACTCAAAAGATCATGAATGTACTTTGTTTGACAAAGATGTAACCCACCAACTGTTCTTTTAGCTTCAACCCAAGAAAATAACTCAATTCTCCGAGGTCTCTTATGCTAAAATCTCTATTAAGCTTGATTATAATCTTTTGAATAACATTCGAGTCATTACCAGTAATTATTATATCATCCACATACACTAACACATATATTTTATGCTTGTCAGTGTCAAATATGAACAAAGAAAAATCAACTGATGATTCCTTAAAACCATAACGGAGCAGCTGTTGTGATAACCGTTTGAACCAAGCTCGTGGTGCTTGTTATAATCCGTATACAGATTTGTGTAAAACACAAACATGATCAGGATGTTCTTCATCAAATAAATGCTCTTGGTTGTTCCATGAACACTTAATCATCCAGGATCCCATGTAGGAAAGCATTTGAGACATCAAGTTGTCGAGTATGCCACTTAAAGAAACAACAAGAGCAAGGATTAATCTGATAGTAGAAGGCTTAATGACAGAAGAGTATGTCTCATGAAAGTCTATTCCATCTCTTTGATCAAATCTCTTAGCTACTAGTCGTGCTTTATATATATCAATACTAGCATTAGGCTTCTTCTTCAATTTATAAACCCATTTATTACGAACTACACACTTACCAGTGGGCCGCGGAGAAAGAGACCAAGTCCCATTTTGCATCAAAGCGTCAAACTCACATCCCATTGCAGTGCGCCATTCTCGACTCTTCACTGCCTCTGTATAGCAAGTAGGTTCAGACTCTTGCATAACACTGGATAAGAAAGTCATAGGATGTTTTGTGCTATAAAAAACTTGGAAGTTAGGAATTTTTTTTGGTTTTAAGTTTCCTGTTTTGGATCGAGTTTGTATTTGTTTAGGTTCGAAAGAAACTTAAGGTTGAGCAGGCTCACAATTTATTTGAATTTCTGACTCGTTTATGGCAATATCAGGTTGGATTTCAGAAGGTATAGGGCTGGATATGTTAGGCAAGGAAAGTGTTTCAGGTTCAGCAGATTGCAACGGTTGATGAGTGTGACCAAATGTATCTGAATGGGTAGAGGAGGAGCTCATCACTTGTTGCAATTTTTCTGCGGAAGAGATGTTAGACAATGATGGCATATTTGTAACCGGTATATTTTCTAAATTGAAAAACTCACCAGATGGTAGATCATTCAAAGGTGAGGCTGAGCTTGATTCCAATGCCGGAAATGAGTTTTCATAAAAATGACATTACGTGATATGTAAACTCGGTCACTAGACAAGTCCAAACATCTATAACCTTTAGTTGTGTCCGAGTATCCCAATAATACACATTTTTTACTATGAAAAGCAAGTTTGTTTTGTTCATAAGGTCTGATCAATGGATAGCAAGACGAACCAAAAACTCTTAGTTGGGAATAATTTGGAACTTAAACAAATCATAATAAGGTGACAGAAAGTCTAAGACTTTTGTGGGAAACCTATTGATTAATACATAGCCATTAAGAAAGAATCCGCCCAATAAGATTGTGGTAGTTAACACTGAGCAAGCAAAGACAGACCAATTTCCATTACACGTCTCTGTTTTCTTTCCGAAACTCTATTTTGCTGAGAAGTATATGGACATGTTAATAGATGGTGTATTTAAAATCTTATTAAAAAGGCTTGTTCTTCAAGTTCCTTCTTCATGGCTTCTTGTCATTCTACTGACTTGTTTACTTGGGTATATGTTTTTTGTTCTTACTGATAGATGCAACAAATGCTTTGTGACTAGATCCTAACCTGTAAATAAAGAGGTACTGCTCTATTGGATATCTAATGTTAGCCAGGTTAGCCTTATGTAGAGCTTTAACCAGTGTATAGTTGTCAGAGTAGAGATATGCAGAAGGTGAAGTGTGTCTACTTGATTTTCATGTGGGTTCAGAAGGTATACGTAAAGCATTAGAAAGAGATTCGGGTGTAGAGTTACTTGTAACATAAGTGTTTGTGACTAGAGTGTCAATCTCCATGTTCTTGTTGATGTCTGGAGTATTGATGTGAGTTTGTATGTCATTGAGATCCAAAGGTTTATTTTCTGCCTCAGAAACTGCATTTCCAGTATCAGGTGCAACACGAGTTACTTGAGCATCTGTAGGTTGAGAATTATCCTACAAAGATATTAAGTGATATGCGGTGATAGGTGCTTATGTAACAAAGTTAGAGTGTGGTGCGGTGACTCTCTCTGGTGATGATGAGATAAAGGGGTAGTGACTTTTTTAACGAATGATATTTTTAGAGATGAATGTCTTGTTTTTATTAAGTTTTAACAGATAACCCTTAGTACTTTTGGTGTAACCACGGAATGCACATTTGACTGCTCTTGCATGAAATATATAAATTGTGGGATGTAGTGGGCTAGCATATCATCAGTGTTTTAAAAATCGGACTGGACATCGACCCGACAACCTTACTTGTTCAAGGTTTGATAGGTTGAATCGGTTTAATCACTGGTTGAACCGATCAAAGTGTATTTAAGAAAATCACCCACTTACATATATATAATCTGATACATATATATATATATTCTGATACATATATATATATATATTCTGATACATATACATCTGCACATATATATATATATATATATATATATATAATCTACTCAAAAGTCAAAACAGTGTAACACAATCTGATACATACACACATATATATATATATATATATATATATATATAAAAGTCAAAACAGTATAACACACACACACTTACATAAATATATATATATATATATATAATATATATAATCTGATACATACATATATATACACTACAAGAGAAAAGCCTTTTTCCGACGGCACGAAAACCGTCGGAAAAAGGCTATTTCCCGTCGGAAAAGGGCTTTTCCGACGGCATTACCCGTCGGAAAAAGTCTTGTCGGAAAAGAGCTTTTCCGACGGCCAAATGCCGTCGGAATTATCGAGGATCTTTTCCGACGGCGTGATTCCGTCGGAAATGCGGTTATTTTTGTATTTTGTATTTTTTTACTTTTTAATTATACCGTATTTTTTAAACGAAATACGTATTTATTTTTTAGAATACATATTCAATTATTTTAAAATAATAATTAAAATGTCATTTCCGACGGAGATATGCCGTCGGAAATAAAATTTAATTATTATTTAAATCTCATTTCCGACGGCAATATGCCGTCGGAAATAATATTCATAAAAAAAAAAAAAAAAAAAACATTTAGTTTTTCACGAAAAAAAACTATTTTTTTGTTCAATTTTCTCTCAATTTCGTCCGAATATTTGGAAAAAAACAATAAAAATAGTTTTTATTTGTTGCATATATATATATATAGTAACAAAATAAAAACAACTAATTTATTTATTACGAGAAACAAAAATATAAATTAATTTGTAATATATATAGATAAATAAAAATGGGTTATGAATGTAATAATATATATGTGAAATTAAGAATAATAATATTGTAAGAAAACAAAATATATATAATAAAATACGAAATATATAGAAAATATAAGTAAGAAAAAAATTCAAGAAAGAATTGGGAGAAGAAATATAGTTATAGGAGTGTTTGTGTATGAATGAATGAATTTTAGATGTTAAATTTGAGGGTATTTATAGATGGGGGAGGGGAAAAGGTGCCACGTCACCGATCCGGCTGAAAAATCACCCGGAAAGGGTCTTTTCCGACGGCACCATGCCGTCGAAAAAGACCCTTTTTCGACGGCACGGTGCCGTCGGAAAAGACCCTTTCCGGGTGATTTTTCGCCCGGATTGGCTATAAATAGTCGATATCGACTTATAATTTCAAGTCATCACAATATTTTCGTTTCAAAAATTAAGGTTCGTATTTATATTTAATTATTATTTTACGGAATATTTTTATACATTTTATGCTATATATATGTTAATAATCTAATTAATTAACTTAAGTTCTTTTTGTTTTTCAAATTGAAGAATAGCAACGAGGCGGGGTGTTAGAGATTCTTTCGAGCGTTGTTTGCGGAGTTATTTTCTACAAGAGGTACGTACGCGTTTATATATAGACTGTCATCTCTTTTAATTGTAGATACGAAATGTAATTTTGTCGTATTGATAATGGTAAAAACTATTAATTTTATAGATAATAATGTATCAAAATGAAGATAGAAATTGGATGTACGATCGTTTGGCCGAGAAGAGTCGAGTGAAAGAAAGATTTGTCGAAGGTTTATTCAATTTTTTGCAGTTTGCGTTAGCTCAGGAACGTTATATAGACGATAGTCGAAATCTAAAATGTCTGTGTAGAAAGTGCACCAATAGAAAATATTTGAAAGCTGACGAAGTAGCTGCTCACCTGCATCGATGGGGTTTTGTAGAGGGGTATCGTGTATGGGTGTTTCACGGGGAAAATTATAACGAGCATAATAGCCTCTTAGGGGCGTCGTCGTCAAGTCACGCAGTTAGAAACGATCCGATAGCTGTTCAAGACGACAATTCTTTTGGAGCTTTAGTTGATGATTACCAATGGCAATTTCAAAATGTCGATTGCGATGAGGAGCCTAACACCGAAGCAAAACGATTTTTGGAATTGGTGAAATGGTCTGAGATTAAGATGCGCGGCCCGAAAAACATGTCTGTTTTGGAGTGGGTGTCTGAGTTTTTTACTACCAAGCTAGAGTATAACTCTAGCAGAGCTGAGTGTGCAAAGTATTACAAATTATCACGCGAGTGTTTGGGGCCAGAAGATAGCCATTGTTTGCCCGCAGATCCGAATGCTGCCGAGAAGTTAATGAAGGGTTTGGGGTTAGGATACGAAACAATCGATGTTTGTGATAACAGTTGTTTCTTGTTCTACGGGGAATTTGCATCTGCCGATTACACAGTGTGTCCTGAATGTGGGGAATATAGGTATGAAACTGTGGGAAGAAAAAAACCTGTGGCAAAGAAAAAATTATGGTACTTCCCGTTGGCCCCACGGCTTAAACGACTCTTCATGACTCCAACAACTGCTAAGCACATGTCGTGGCACTTAAAGTGTAGGTCTTCGAACGATGTTATGATTCACCCAGCATCAGGGGAAGCGTGGAAACATTTCGACAGGACACACCCTGAATTTGCTGCTGAGCCACGAAACGTTCGTCTAGGTCTTTGTACGGACGGTTTCACACCGTTTGGAAACTTCGGATCCCAATACTCATGTTGGCCCGTGTTCGTGACTCCTTATACCCTTCCTCCAGATCTTTGCATGCGAGAGGAGTTTATTTTCTTGAGCTTGATCATATCGGGTCCGCGTAGCCCAGGACAAAACATTAACGTTTTGCTTCGCCCCCTAATCGACGAGTTGAAGGTTTTGTGGCACGATGGTGTTCGTGCTTACAACAGATTCAGGAGTCAGAATTTCCAGTTGAGGGCTGCATTAATGTGGACTATTAGCGATTTTCCAACGTACGGGATGTTGTCACAATGGAGCACACATGAAAAGTTATCGTGCCCTTATTGCATGGAGAACACAAAGTCGTTCCCGTTACCCCACGGTAACAAACCTACGTGGTGGGGGTGTCATCGTCGTTTCTTACCAGAGGGCCATGAATTCCGCCATGACGTGACGGGATTCAATGGAAACACAGAATACGATGGGCCTGCACAACGGAGGACCGGTGCTCAAATGGCATCAATTGTTGAACAACTTCCACCAAGGTCAACGAATCCAGACTCACCAAAAATAATAGGATATGGGGGTAGAGCACAATTGGTCGTACAAAAGCATCTTTTGGGAATTACCCTATTGGAGTACGAACCTGATCCGCCACAATCTGGATGTGATGCACTGCGAGAAGAATTTCTTCGACAACATCAAGAACACAGTGATGGACGAACCGGGTAAGACAAAAGACAACTTAAAAGCTAGGAGAGATTTAGCGGAGTTGACCACTCGGGAAGAGCTTTTTGTCACTGATCTCGCTGATGGTAGAACGGTAAAGCCAAAGGCCAAGTATTGTCTTGATAGAGCTCAAAAGAAACTAGTGTGTAAGTGGCTGGTTGGTTTGCGATTTCCGGATGGGTATGCTTCAAATATTAAACGTTGTGTGCAAAGACAACAATGGAGGTTGATTGGGATGAAGAGTCACGATTGTCACGTTTTTATGCAAAGGTTAATACCTATTGCATTTTGTGATTTGCTGCCTGATCCGATATGGGGGGCCCTCGTAGAGATTAGTATCTTCTTTCGAGCATTGTGCGCCACAGAGATTAAAGCCTCGGACATGGCATCATTGGAGGAATCTATCATGGTAACAATTTGCAAATTAGAGAAGATATTTCCCCCTGGCTTTTTTGATTCTATGGAACATTTGGCGATACATCTTCCCTACGAAGCCAAAGTTGGTGGACCGGTTCAATATCGTTGGATGTACCCGTTTGAGAGGTAAACCGTTTTATATTTCTAAAATTATTTGTCATATACTTATGTTAAACTATTATTGAATTACTTGTTGGTTTATAGGAGAATGCTTGGGTTGAAGAAATATGTGTTGAACAAAGCTCGCGTTGAAGGTTCAATTGCAACATCTTATATATTGTCCGAGAGCACCCACTTATGTTCGCGCTATTTCGAAAAAAGTGTTGAAACGAGATACAATAGGCTCAGTCGAAATGAGGCCGAATTATGTGGTGATTTCACAGGGCAGCTTTCTATTTTCCATCGAAGAGGGAAAGGTCTAAATCCAGATAAGAAACAACGGCATATAACTTCCGAGGAGCTAATGCTAGTTGAGCTTTACACGCTGATGAATTGTCCAGAAGTCGACGGTTGGTTCACGTATGTATATAACAATTAATATTTTTACATATCTCGATTATCTATTTAATATGTTGATGAGAACTATGTTACGCACATATGATAGGTTGTTTGAGGACTTGGTTTGTGGCGGACTTACTCAACAACAAATTCAAAGAAAGAAGAGAGCTGAGTTCGTGCCATGGTTTAAAGAAACTGTTTGCTCTGGAAAGTACGAAGTAGATCAACGTTTGTACGCCCTCGCCTTAGGGGCGAGCACACTAATAAAAATGTACGCAGGTTACAAAGTGAACGGGTTTAGATTCCGTACGGACTCGTTCAATGAGGGCAAAGAAACAAATTGTAGTGGGGTTTATGTGAAGGGCAGCGGCGATGGGGTCGAGGCCACAAATTTTTACGGGACGCTAGAGGACATCATTGAGGTTATCTGGTGTGGCGGCAACGATATGGTCCAATCAATTGTATTTTTTAGATGTGTGTGGTACGATATTACTCGTCGTGGTACGACAATACACCCGATGTACGGAATGGTTGATATCAACCCTACGCGTTCTCTCACTACCAATGAACCATTCATATTTGCAAATCAAGCTCTCCAAGTGTACTACACTCCATATCCAGCACAACATGTGTCACGGAGGAAAGGATGGTGGGCAGTTTGCCCTATTCGTGCAAGGAATATAGTCGACATGTCGTCAATGCAAGAGGAAGAAGAAGCCGAAGAACTCTTTCAAGATGATGAGTCACCCGGTCTTAACTTGTGCGCAGATTTGAATAACTTTAACGTGGAAGGACAATTGGCAGATGACGTGTACGAGTTGGTTGAAGACGACATGGACGATAACAATTGATACCAATGTACTCGAGTTCAATATTGTATTTGTTGTAACTTTTTAATTTTTTAAACACATATTTAGTATTCATCATGTTTTAATATTGGTTAAGTCTAGTAAGAGATAAATCACATCAATTACTTAACATACGTAAATTTATTACAAAAAACATAACTGGTAATTAAAAAAACCTCTTACAAACTTGTAATTTAAACATACAACACTTAAGGATCAAACATACAACACTTAAGGATCAAACCTACAACACTTAAGGATCAAACCATCCACATGTTGAGTAGTCAGTATCAGGGAGAGGCAGACTTGCTAAATCAGCTAAAGTAGAGTCGTCTTGTGTAACATGTGGCGCTACAGTATACAATGACGAGCTTGGACGATCCCTACTAACGTAGGCACGTTGAGCATCATTCGGACGTGAGAATTAGGTATCATTATTAGACCGCAACAGGTAGTCCAAATCACTCTGAACACTATTGTTGGGCATTGTGGCTTGCTCCCATGAATTGTTCGTGTTGGAGTTATGTTGGTTCCACGTACGTGGTTGACTCATGGCGTTATTGTGCCACGAATTGGGTTGCCACGACGTGTTAGTACCCTGATTTCCTTGCTCCCACGACGTGTTTGTACCCTGGTTTCCTTGCTCCCACGACGTGTTTGTACCCTGGTTTCCTTGCTGCCACGACGTGTTTGTACGCTGGTTTCCTTGCTCCCACGACGTGTTTGTACCCTGGTTTCCTTGCTCCCACGACGTGTTTGTACCCTGGTTTCCTTGCTGCCACGACGTGTTTGTACGTTGATTTCCTTGCTCCCACGACGTGTTTGTACCCTGGTTTCCTTGCTACCACGACGTGTTTGTACGCTGGTTTCCTTGCTTCCATGAAGTGTTTGTACCCTGGTTTCCTTGCTGCCACGACGTGTTTGTACCCTGGTTTCCTTGTGTCTAGTTTTGTTGCCAATAATCATACGACTGACTTTGCGTTCCATGAAACTGATTTGGAGGAAAATGGCTTGAATTATAGTTGTTTGGGTTGTTGTTCCATTGATAACGACGCTCCCACTCTTCTCGATCACGAGTTCGCTCCCGCTCCCTCTCCTCTCGCTCACGAATTCGATCCTGCCTCTGCTCCTCCAGGCCCCTCGTCACTTCCGACCGCACATCGTGAATTTCTTTTTCCAACCCCGCAACAGTTTTTTGCAACCCATCAGTAGCCACATTGACCGCTTTAGCAGTTCTTATCGCCTCAGCAGGGTTCGGATTTGCGCCCTGCGACTTACCATAATCTGCGAGGGTACTGTGTCTATTTTTGCCTCGAATCCTCCCATGTGTGCCATTATTATCTGCAATGGCCCCGATATCTACGTTAAGATGAAGCGGCCATTTCTCTTGGGGACCATAATTTTCCTCGAGCGCTTCAAAATAGCGTTCCTACAATGTTCAAAGTAAATAAATGAAAAAGATATAGGCACAAACCAATCACGTACATGTTAAAGATAACTTACATAATACCCTTCTGACTCTGGGGGGTCCCAATAGATTATTTGTCCATTCGGATCCGCTATTGCGTGGTCCATCACGTATTGTTGGTCGAAGCGTATCACATGCGGAGTACCATACTATAACAACATTTTGTTAAACAATATTAATGGTAAACAGTAACTCAATATCACAAAATATATTTTGCAAATAAGGAAATCGTAACGTATCATACCGTTTCATAGCTCCTCTCGTGTGTACTCACAAATCCACCATGGTACGTAGCTAAGGAACCCTTACCGTCGACGCTCTTTGTCTTATTGGATTCTCGATTCTGCTTTGCTTTTTGTGCGAGTTCCATCGTCCTTTCCATCTCCCAATGATCACAGTACGTCGACTCGAAGCCTCGAGGTAGCCAAGTCTTTTGGTACCATTCGGGGTCTTTATCTCGGTTCTTGTACATATTTTTGCACTCGTATATGGAATCCTTCCATGAGGATCGTGCCACCCGATGGAATGCCTTTGTGATTTTAGGCGTTTCCTCGTCATTCCATTTGTATATACTCTTCGAAATATAATAACATATAAGAATAAGGACAAAATTATAATATAAATAAATAATGCGAAATGTGTTAAAATAAGTTAAAAGAACATACCCTGAAGTAGGTTATAAATATTTGTTTTTGTGCTTCTGATAATTGAGAGTAAAATATCGTCGGTTCGGTCACCAAAGACTTTATCGTAAAGCCAATTGATCGCGTTGTTTTTTTCGTAAGCTCGTCACATAAATCTTGATCAAAGATGAAATTGTCGTTCACCCCAATTTTGCGCTTCTCTTCGTCGGTGTCTGTAGCAGCTCGACCCTTCCCCCGTCCCCTAGGCGGCCTAAGGCTAGTAGAAGCAGATTCAGAATGAACAGATGCTGGCGAGGGTTGCAATCCCGATGAAGCTCCTTCGTTGTTAACTTGTGGAACTTCGTCCGTCAAGCCATGCGGAATGATTGACCTTGGAGGAGTAATTTCAGGTGGCAAGACTGGATCTGGGTCCTTTAGGCGAGGAGTAGGGGCTCGGTTCCGAGTGGTAGTGGGGCGTTGTGGTTGTTCGTCCGCCGGAGTAGGGGCCTGGGTCCGAGTTGCAGTTGGACGTTGTTGGGAAGCAACCGGAGTATGTTGAGTTTGTGGCGGAGGTTCCTCAACGTGTTGGGTAACTTCGCCGGGACTACTTGTTTCAACGTTGCCATCGCGCCGAGATTTAAAATGACTGGCAAAATTAAGAATCCCCAGGGTTTTCGGTAACCCTACATTGGAAATATATTTTGGGACTTTTTTCTGTTTCTCTTTTCCTTTATCGAGAAACTTGTTGCGATTATTTTTATCGGCCATTTATAAAAATGACGATTTTTAGAAAAAAAATATATATATTTGAAGAGTGATTGAGATGATGAAGAGTGATTGTGATGTTGAAGAGTGATTCTCATGCCCCTATTAATAGATTTTTTTTTTGAATTAAAAATATTTTTTTTGAATTTGTTTTTTAAGCAACTTGGCCGGTGGTCCGTCGTCATGGCCGACGGAAAAGACGGCGGCTCCCACGTTCAATATTTTTTTTTATATTATTTTTGTGTCTTTTCCGACGGGTTAAGCCGTCGGAAAAGACGTGTTTCCGACGGCCAAGTGCCGTCGGAAAAAGTTTTCGTCATTTCCGACGGCCAATTCGGTCGGAGGCCGTCGGAAATGACGAAATTTCTTGTAGTGATATATATATATATATAATCTGATACATCTGCATATATATATAGTCAGATTCTCATACATATACATATACATATATGTATATATATAATCTGATACATATAGTCTGTATGTATAAAATATAAATCAATTTCATTTTCGTGTGTATACCTTTGCTGCAAATTAGCCTAATTTTTAAATGTAGGGACCAATAAGTCATTTAGCCTTAAAAAAAAAATTCACCGGTTCACTAACCGGTCCGATTGACCGGTTCGATCAGGTTGACCCGAGTTTTTGGGCGGTTCAACTCGGCTGAAATGACCCGCGGGTTTTTCACTTCAAATGGCCCGGAAAAGGTGTCGAACCGCGGTCGGACCGGTCCTACCTGCCGGTCCGGTCCGGTTTTCAAAACACTGCATATCATAGACAACCAAAAGTTCTTACTATATTGTGGTTTGGTGATCTTTTGAAAAAAACGTTTCAAAAGGGGTTTTATTTTGTATTGTAGGAGATGTGAGTCTATTTATCATAAATGCTACAGTGGGCACACAATTGGACCAGTACAAAATAGGAATGTTGAAATGAAATCTCAGTGCTCTTGCCACATATAATAGATTCTGGTGTTTTCTTTCTACCAGCCCATTCTAAGTGGTGGCAGCTTAAGAAGTCTACCTAGAAGGCCTTCATGGAGCGAGTGGTTCAAGAAGTACAATGGAAGACTCAAGATGATGTAGAGGCAACTTGGACCAAAATGACTTGTTGCATCAAGAAGGTAACTAAAGACCTCCTAAGTGAATCCAGAGGTAGAAGCTTTACAAGTAAAGATACCTCATGGTGGAATGAAGAAGTGAAGGCTGCAATCAAGACCAAATGGGATTGCTATAGAGATTTATAGAAGATCTATGATTGAGCAAGCTTTGAAGAGTATAAGCTAGCTAGGAAATAAGCAAAAAAAGTTATTCGACTATCGTGAGACGTTGTGTACAAAGAAATTTATGAGAAGATTGATAACAAAGAGGCTAGAAAGGATATATACAAAATTGCTCGCATTAGAGAGAGGAAGACTAGAGTAAAATGCATCAGAGATGGACAGGTCGTCGTGGTGCGTGAGGATCAGATCAAAGCATGGTGGAGGGAGTACTTTGAGGGCTTGTTCAATGGAGGACCCACCCAAGAAGTGGTGACATCTCGCAGGCCCCTCAGGATTTAAACCTCAACTTTATGCGCCATATTTGAAGGTCGGAAGTCAATGATGCTTTTAAGAGGATGAAGACCTGAAAAGATGTTGGCTCATATGGTATCCCTATCGAGGCCTGAAGAAGTATGAGAGAGATAGGTGCGACCTGGTTAACAGACCTGTTCAACAAAATATGGCGAGCAAATAAAATATAAGAAGAGTGGAGGAAGAGTACGCTAATACCTATATACAATAACTAGGGCGATGTTCATAATTGTTCTAACCATCGTGAAATAAAATTTATGTCTAAATCTATGGGAGAAGGTGATCAAACACCGATTAAGACAAGTTTTTCCCATATTTGAGAACCATTTATGCCCAGAAGGTCGACCAAAGAGGCCATACATTTGATTCGTTAGCTCATTCAGCGCTTTCAAGAAAAGAGTACAGATTTGTATATGATCTCTATCGATTTAGAAACGGCATATGACAAAGTACCTCGAGAGATATTATGGTGGACCTTCGTGAAGAATGGGGTACCCGTTAAATATATCAGCATCATTAAAGACATGTATGAGAACGTGGTGACAAGTGTTCGAACTTGAGGCGGTCCAACAGATGCCTTTACAATTACAATTGGCTTACATTAGGGTCAAATGTGAGCCCATGTTTGTTTGCCATTGTAATTGATGAAATCACCAGAGTCATCCAAGACCAAGTCCCATAGTGTATGTTGTTTGCAGACGATATCGTCCTCATCGATGAGACTAGAACGGGAGTTAACACTAAATTAGAATGATGGAGACAAACGTTAGAAGCACGAGGGTTTCGACTAAGTCGAACCAAAATAGAATACCTCGAATGCAAGTTTAGCAAACAATGAAGAAAGAATGATGGTATGGTTCAGTTGGATGGCCAAGAGTAACCGAGAAGCTCACATTTTGGTATCTAGGCTCCATCTTGGAGAAGGATGGAGACCTATATGGTAATGTCGACAATCGCATACAATCTGGATGGACAAAGTGAAAAACTGCACCAAGGATCCTGTGCGATTGTAACTTTCCTTTAAAGCTTAAAGGAAAGTTCTATCGTACAACTATTAGACCTACTTTGTTTTATGACTCCGAGTGTTAGGTTGTTAAGCAAAGTCTATCACATAAGATGAACGTTACAGAGATGTGCATGCTACGGTGGATGTTCGATAACACGATGAGGGAAAGGTGCATAATATTTGGCATAACCAGAAGATGCGAGAAAAATGCTTAAGATGGTTTGGGCATGTTAAACATAGACCCATAGATTCACCTGTACGATGCCTTTAAGATCTCGACCTAGGATGGACGACAAGAGCTTGTGGGAGACCAAAAAAGGCGTGGATGGAGGTCATACGAAATGACATGAAGCTCAAAGATGTAATGAAGATACGCGTCTCAAACAAAACATATGGAGATAGAGGATTCATGTTCACGACTTAACATAATTCATTCATGGTTCATATAACATACCCCAATTTCTTGGGATTACATGCTTGGTTGTTGTATTAAAACTGATTTTCAATGGGTTTATAAAACTGCATTACACAGACTTTGAACTTGGATTTGTGTTTGAGGAATTATATCCATGTGCATCATGTATAGTCAAATATTATTGTCAGGAAAAACTTATAACCATAGCGACATCACAACAAATGGTCCCCATATATCACAATGGATTGGTGCATAAAGAACATCAGAGATGGAAGAGCAAATATTTGGATGAAAGGAACACACTTTGTCTAATCTTGTTAAGGGCATGTTTATTTCAAATACACCATTTCGATGAACAAGAGCAGAAAATATTGAAATAATTGTATGTGATGTATAAGAAAATGGTGTGTTACATAGAAATTATGAATCTCAGATGATTTACTCTATTACTGTTTGAAATAAATGTGAATTTGAATCATGAAGAAATGAAGTAGGCCATCTTTTCTGTATTTGAATTTTAGCAATTAAGCCAAAAACTATTTAGGATGAACATCCATTGAACCCAACTGGAACCTTTTTTATGAGCCTTTGTCTATAAAGCCTACTTACCTACCCTTAGCCGAAAGAAAAATTTATATCCTACCCATTTTTAGAGATGGGTGTAGTGGATTGAAAGAGGGATAAGGTAGAAGCTCAAAACAAAAGCATGAGCTGAAAAGAAAATATGAAAAAGAAAAAAGGATGATTATAATAGAGAGCACAAATAACCCGATGCAAAACTTTAACTTTGGGGTTGCATCTCGAGAATCTATGAAGTAAAGGGTGGTTTAAACTTGCACAAATAAAAACGCAAATAAAAAGATGTCAAAAAGAGCCTGAAATGTATGGCCAATGAAGAAGGCACAAACAAGGGAGGAAAATGAAACATTAATGGATAGATTCACTATGTACATCACTATAACTCATAAATATCTTTTCCAATTGTAGCCACACCCAAGCCTATAAGCTAATAAAGTCCTAATGATCCTAAACATGAAAAATCTTGAATGCATGGACAAATAGTGAGAAGTGTAGAAAGCAAGAGGGAAGTTAAACTAATAAACAAAGATTAAACTAAAGATTGCAGACGAGAACGTTAATTAACTAGAACTAAACTAACTAAGACAAAATTTAATTGATTGATTGGTTTCTCTCTAAGGTTGTAAAACAGATTAAGTAAAAGGTATCTAAGAGATGGATTTCATTAATCTCGAATGCTTGTATTTCATAGACCAAATACCGATGACTCATATGCAAGCCTCTTTCTATTGATGATTGTTTTGTTTATGCATTGACGTGATAAATTAGCCATATGTCGTATATACTAAAGAATCACCTAATCCTTATTGATGCGAGGACGTTAAGCACTCTCCCCTCACTGAAAGTTCACCATGTCATACGATCTATATAGTGTGTATGAAGTAAATTAGTGTTATCAACTACGATCTAGATTCGACGAAACATGTTAATGTCGATGGTCTAGAGATTTATCTGCCTCATGTACTATGCTAGTGTTGCGTTAACAATATCATATGCATAATTCGACGTAATACAAGGTTGTGCAACATCACTACACTAATTCATAGAAACGCGTGTACTATACATATCAAGTTGGATAAGCAACAAATAATATACAACAAAACAAATTCATCTGTAGACTTAATCAAATCATAGGTTCAACGTGCATCCATATGAGACAAACTACAACCTCCCTCACATTCTGAGAGGATTAACTACTCATAGTCATATTCAAATCACAACAATTCATCGTAAGAGTATTCAATAAAGAAAAGAAAAGAACAAACTACTGATCTCCTTGCTACTTTCCTCAACTCTGATTGCTGACTCATCTTGTTTTCATTTCTTCCTCAACAATGATTGTAGGGCCACGGAAAGTAGAATATTTGCTCCTTCAACCCTATAATGCTATTGTAAGTCTTTGTAGGCTCTTGTAAGCTGTTCCTTGCGTTGTGTTCGTCCCCTTATATTTTAGGAGAGTCTTAATACCATAATTTTGTGAACAATCGTAACCTAATTAAACAGATTGATCGTTCAATCCTCGTTCGACGCGATAATGCCAAATCGACTCAGCTTGTCAAGCCTGGCGAGGATTGAACGAGGGTCTATCACGTCTGCTGGTCGCGCCACATTTTGTTTCTCCAGCTTTCTCTTGAGATTCTGCTCTTGCTCGCACTGCATTATGTTTCCTCGTGATAGAGGAGCGATTGGTAGGGCCATAGCGCTACTGCCTCGTTATCACTTAATAGTGCTAAATGCTCCAAATAAGCATCGTTAATTCGTTATGCTCGGACTTGACTCTAACTACAAAAAAAATGAAATAATACTGAAACATGTAAAATTGCCACAAAAATTATGCAAATGTTTAAGAAATCAGGTACTCAAATTGTTATAATAATTCACTCATCAAACACCAATTTATTTATTTATTTATTTACCCTTAGACATACTATTAAACTTTGTTATTATTTGGATATATTTGTAATTTATTTTAATTTTATCATTATTTAAACACTTTTCTTAAAGAAAACAACTATTACCTAATTCTTTTTTTACAGAAAATGAAGGTTAAGATACGGGGTTAACTTGCTTTATTGAGATTACGGGGTTAGGGAAACGGTTCCCTAGGGAATATTTTGATGAGCATATTGGTTCACTCTTCGAGCTTGGGTCGGATTATGAGGATGATTATGATGTGGCTGGCCCCTCACGCCCGTCGCCATTGTCTATGGGCGACGGGCTTAGCCCGTCGCCCTTGGTTAAAAAAATAATAAAATAATAATAAAAAATAAAAAAAAAAAAAAAAAAAAAAAAAATTTCTATAAATACTACGTTTTTCATGCAAAATATATCAACTCATTCTCAATACATATCTCAATCTCTTTTATATAAATTGGTGTTTTTTCATAATGGGAGATCGCAATCAAGCCTCTCGCCCTTCAAAAAATGTTGGTGTAACTAATCTAATTAGCCTTCAAAATCTTCAAAGGCAAAGTGTTCAAAATCGAGGTCGTAATGCCACCACTAATGAGCGCCACAATGAAGCCGAGCTAGGTGTTAATACACTTCCCAATGAAGTTGCGTTGACGGATCGACGATTCTTGATGGCAAGGCACCCTATTCTCCCTGTGGCTAGTGCTCTCACCACTCCTCCTAATGCACGTGTATCTCACGGTTTGGAGGATGTGGAACCCGAAGATGAAGAGGAAAACGAAGACGGCGAAGAAGCAAATGAAGATGAAGATGAAGATGAGGAGATGGTTCTGCCACCTTTGTTGATAGGGCGCCCCTCACCTGCTGGCTCGCAATGCTCGAGTGCAGGTAGTTCTACCCGTCGTCGTACTCGGGGTTTGACGCTTGGCGACCCACCACACAGTGACATCTTGAAGCGACGCCCCATTGAGGTAAATCAACATGGAGAATGGAAAACACAAAAAAATCGAATTTCAAGCACGATTAGCGCGATCATCAAGAGGTGTTTACGGACGATGGCACCGACATTCGACCGTATTACTGAAAGCGACATATTATCTATGGAAAACCGATTTAAGGTAAATAAATACTTATTTTAAATATTTCATCTTTAATTATTAGAATGTTAATTTAATTTATACTAATTAGACATTATTTTTTCTTAAGGAAACGTATAAATGGGATAATAATGATGATGATGAGATAGACTTTGCATTCAAGAGAACTGCACAAGTACGATTTTCTGACAATGTTTCTCGGGCCAAGAGGTTGTACTACGAAAGGGTAAATGATCCTGCTTATGAAGGCCGACCTTATTGTTGGATGTCTGACAATTTGTTGGAACAATACAAACCATATTGGGAGCAAGAAGAAACAAAAAAGATCCCTGACCAAGCGTCAAAGAACAGAAATGCAAACAAGAGCCACACGGGTAGCAACTCTGCATCTTCAACACATACGGGTGGATCCATTAGCATCGATGAGCATTCACATACAAAGGTAGATTAATTACGAGTTATTAATTTTGAAATTATTGCATTATGTCTATATTATATAATATTATTGATTATGTCTATATTATACAATATTATCGTTGTAGAACAAGTATTTCGATAGGGAGTTGAAATTTCATGAGGCGTACATGTGGACTCGAGTGGTTAAGGGTTAAAAGGGCGAGCCATTGGATATTTGGTTGAACGAGAAAGATAAGGCCTTTTGGGTAAGTATATCGTTACATACCCTTGACACTTATTTTGTACCGTATTTGTATATGAACTATTATTATTGAAAATGTGTAGGAGAGATATTGCAACATACTTAAACGGGAATATGGGCTCAATGAAGCTGATTGGCCAAGGGAGAGGATTTCAGCTGTTGTACAGGAAGCAAATGGAAAAAATACAAAGAAGGGGAGATATAGGGGCCTGCCTAGCGGTACTGTTCCTGCAGCACACAACATTGCGTCAGGAAGGGTGTCCAATGGGGAGAGGATAAGGACTATTAGGCTGGAAAAACAAGTGAAAGAGCAAATGGCCGAACAAGCAAGACTCTTAAAAGAGACACAAGAACTAGTGCGTGTCCAAAGCGACCTAGTGCGTGCCCAAACCCAACGATTGACAGACATGGAGAAAAGACTTGATCAAGAACGTCAATCGTTTTGGAGACAAAACTTGAATGGTGGAAGCACATCTGAACAACCCTCTGTGGGTCAAGGGGCTAATGAATGGCAACCCCTTCTTGACTTACTCCACAATGATAACATTGATCTTTCGAACGACTACTTTCCTCATGCGAACAACATTGATGGAACGGGCCCGAGTTGTTAGTTTGTTGTTTACTTAATAATATATTAGGATTTGTTGTAATGTTTACTATTTTGTTTAGTTTGGTTGTACGATTTTTCCTCGGCATTTAAGAATTTTTAACTTGGTTGTTTAAGTTTGATCGAATTCAGTTTTAAACTATTTATGTGTATGTTTCCTCAAATATTTGTTTAGTGTGGTTGTCAATGCATGATACCATTACTATAAGATAAATGTAAAAGTCGCATCATAATTTTGGTATTTTGTATGATTTCATCCAACTTTTGTATTTTAACCAAAGAATTCAGTTCTAAACTATTTATCAGTGTGTTTCCACGAATTTCATAAAAAATAAAGTTTCAAAAGACCATAAACGAACTTTCGGGGGAAAAATGTAATTATTCAAACGTCGTAAAACAAACTCGATTCCATTTCTTCTTTCACCAAACACTTCTAAACTATTTATTAGTGTGTTTCCACGAATTTCATAAAAACTAAAGTTCCAAAAGACCATAAACGAACTTTCGGGGGGGAAAATGTAATTATTCAAAAGTCGTAAAACAAACTCGATTCCATTTCTTCTTTCACCAAACACGGCTAAACTATTTATTAGTGTGTTTCCACGAATTTCATAAAAAATAAAGTTTCAAAAGACCATAAACGAACTTTCGGGGGGAAAATGTAATTATTCAAAAGTCGTAAAACAAACTCGATTCCATTTCTTCTTTCACCAAACACTTCTAAACTATTTATTAGTGTGTTTCCACGAATTTCATAAAAAATAAAGTTTCAAAAGACCATAAACGAACTTTCGGGAAAAAATGTAATTATTCAAAAGTCGTAAAACAAACTCGATTCCATTTATTCTTTCACCAAACACTTCTAAACTATTTATTAGTGTGTTTCCACGAATTTCATAAAAAATAAAGTTTCAAAAGAAAATAAACGAACTTTCGGGAAAACAATGTAATTATTCAAAAGTCGTAAAACAAACTCCTTTCCATTTATTCTTTCACCAAACACTTCTAAACTATTTATTAGTGTGTTTCCACGAATTTCATAAAAACTAAAGTTTCAAAAGACCATAAACGAACTTTCGGGGGGAAAAATGTAATTATTCAAAAGTCGTAAAACAAACTCGATTCCATTTCTTCTTTCACCAAACACTTCTAAACTATTTATTAGTGTGTTTCCACGAATTTCATAAAAAATAAAGTTTCAAAAGAAAATAAACGAACTTTCGGGAAAAAAATGTAATTATTCAAAAGTCGTAAAACAAACTCCATTCCATTTATTCTTTCACCAAACACTTCTAAACTATTTATTACTGTGTTTCCACGAATTTCATAAAAACTAAAGTTTCAAAAGACCATAAACGAACTTTCGGGGGAAAAATGTAATTATTCAAAAGTCGTAAAACAAACTCGATTCCATTTCTTCTTTCACCAAACACTTCTAAACTATTTATTAGTATGTTTCCACGAATTTCATAAAAAATAAAGTTTGAAAAGACCATAAGCGAACTTTCGGGGGGAAAATGTAATTATTCAAGAATCGTAAAACAAACACGATTCCATTTCTTCTTTCACCAAACACTTCTAAACTATTTATTAGTGTGTTTCCACGAATTTCATAAAAAATAAAGTTTGAAAAGACCATAAGCGAACTTTCGGGGGGAAAATGTAATTATTCAAGAATCGTAAAACAAACACGATTCCATTTCTTCTTTCACCAAACACTTCTAAACTATTTATTAGTGTGTTTCCACGAATTTCATAAAAAATAAAGTTTCAAAAGACCATAAACGAACATTCGGGGGAAAAATGTAATTATTCAAAAGTCGTAAAACAAACTCGATTCCATTTCTTCTTTCACCAAACACTTCTAAACTATTTATTAGTGTGTTTCCACGAATTTCATAAAAAATAAAGTTTCAAAAGACCATAAACGAACTTTCGGAAAAAAAATGTAATTATTCAAAAGTTGTATAAAATTACACAATAAATACTAAAAAAGAAAAAAACAAATACTATAGGCTACATAATATTCCGTAGGTAATGATTATTGGCTACATATTGTTCCGTAGCCAATAACTATGTTATTGGCTACGGAATATTCCATAGCCAAATACTATTGGCTACGGAATATTCCGTAGGCAATGAGTATTGGCTACGGATTGTTCCTTAGCCAATGACTATTGCCTAAGGATTATTCTGTAGCCAATAGTCATGGTCTATTCTATAAATACCCAACTCTTCTAATCATAAACACATTCCTACAACTCTTTCATAAATCCTACCTTCCACCATAAAGTTTTCCTACAATTTCTACCTTTCAATATTTAAATTAAGTCTTCAATTCATATAATTTCCAAGATATTTAACCATCTTTATTTTAAAAATATTATATTTACTACATTCCATTTAATATTACGAATATTAAATATATAATTAAAAATATTACGAATATTACATATATAATTATAAATATTACAAATATTACCATTATAATTATAAATATTACGAATATTACCATTATAATTAAAAATATTACGAATATTACATAAATAATTAAAAATATAATATTACATAGATAATTAAAAATATTACGAATATTACATATAAAATTAAAAAATATTACGAATATTTCATTTATAATTAAAAAATATAATTAAAATGTATTAAAAATAGTTTTTTTTTATATTTACGAATATTATTGGCGACGGATGTATCCGTCGCCAATAATATTTTTTTTGAAAAAAAAAATATTGGTGACGGTATATTCCGTCGCCCATAATTTGCTGAAAAAAATAATAAAAAAAAATTAATGGTATTGGCTACGGAAAGTTCCGTAGCCAATAATTATTAAAAGAATTAGTTAAACATAAGAGAATGGTGAAACTCATTTGTTTTTCAAATAAGTTACCAGTAACGACAAATTCTTAATCTCTGAAATTAAAAGACAAGAAAGAATTACAGAGTAAAATTAAATTAATTTAAAGTACAATTGTGGTGCAATCTCTATTTAATCTTCTGATTCTTTTTTCAAACAAATGATTTTGAAATTTGGTTGACTTGAGTGGATTTGATTTTGATCTCTTCCACGGGTATTTGAGTTGAGCGTTAATACAAGGGCGTTGAGCTTGATCTTGAAATGACGATCTACTTGACTTGATATTTGGGACGAACAATTTGATCTTCGCCTTGAACTTGTTAAATGGCAATCTTCTTTGGAGGAATCTTGATCTTCAAAGTACTTGGATATTTGACAAACGTTGATTCGAGGGCTTGACGGCTTGATCTCGAATCGAACGAAAACTTGATTTGGAATTTGATTTAAATGTTGATGAAGATTGGTATGATCTTCGTCTGTAGTTCTTTGGATTTTTTGCGTTTTGATATTCTTGAATAGACTTCAATCTTCAAAAATGATTTTCAAGGGTCTTGGGACTTGATCTCGGATTAAACAAATTTTTGACTTGAAGACGAATGAAGAGCGGTATGAACTTGGTTTTGGATTTGTTGAACTTCTTGGAGTTTGATCTTCTTCGGCAGAAGTGCAATCTTCAAAACGGTTTTTGGATGGAATTGAGACTTGACGGCAGATTGAAAGAAGTTCTTTACGAATAATACCTTGAAGATTGTTGAAGAATGCCTTGAATGCCGCGAAGAACGCTTGAAGATGGATGAAGGTGGAGAAAAAAAGTTTTTCCTCTTCAACTTGTGAATATTTTTTGTGTCCTTTTTTTTCTTCTTCAAGGCCACTTTTATTTATAGTTGTGGAGTGAATCTCAATTAGAATCTCCTGATGAGATGAATGGTTGTGATCATGTCTACAATTCCTTGATATGGAAGACTTTATCTAAAAGAATCTTCTTTCCATCTCTTGAAGATTGAGACTTGGAGGAGAAGAATTTCCATGTCTTGAGATTTGATGAGCAATTATTTATTTGTCTTAATATTTAATTAATATATTTATTTTAATCCCCTATGTTAACAGTTTTGGAATTATGACCTAATTAACTGAATTATTTATTTGGGTTGGAACGCCTTTACCCGTGGTTCAAAAACTAAATGCTATTTTAAAGGAGACAAAATAACAAGAACATTCATTCTTTATTCACTATATTTCACTCCTGTTGTATGTCTGTGTCTTGAGTTGTCTTTCTTTAATTGATCACCTCCCTCTATATAGAAATATTTAGGGACAGGTGTCTCTATGCATGTGTTTAGTAAATACACGTGTCGCTATGCATGTTGACATGTTTTAGGATGAATACACGTGTTATAATGTACACCAATTAATAAGATAATGTCTATCTTGATCTACTAAGTGCTAACTATGCTGCTTTATCTTCTTCCGAGGGGTTTTGCATTCCGATAGGTGGTTAGGCCGCCTTCTTCGTCTCTGAGGGCTTACTACCTCTAGTAATGACTTGAGGGCCAAGTTTGGGAGTTACCTTAGGGATAATTCCGCTCCGATAGGGACGTATCCTGAAGTAAGTGATTCGGGGCATTTTCTCTGACGGGGTGTTCACCCGTGATCTGAATTCCGTGGGGCTTTTATCCTTCGTGGGTAGGTGTTTCTCTTTCCGAGTGCCAGGAAAGTGTTGTTCTATGGTTCTTACACCAATGTGCGGTTCCGTTCTTTGAGTTGGTCGTCTGGGGCATTGTTCCGAGGGCACTTGTATTGGGAGTGCATAACAAGGAAGCGTTCTTGTCAAGATTCTGGGACTCGGGAGTCCGTTGGGGCCCTGCTCGGCATCGTGATGGATATCTGAATTAGGCGGATCCATCTGGGTTTGCTTTTTATCCGATGCCACCTTGATATCTGGTCTTGATTCATCGTGACTTCCAAGGGACACTGGGTGCCCTCGTCGGATGGCCACTCATACCGCTTTGGGTTAGTAACCAAGCGATATTAGTCACATCTGATGGGCCTCCTCGTTGGGAGTGGGTACAACTTCATCGGAAGTACTCGTGACAATAGTATTGTCCATTTATTAATCCTTGTGATTTAGGACTAATATTTCTCTTTAATCTCGTATTTATTTTATACGGTTAACACTAGCCCCCTCCCCCCCCCCCCCCCAAAATTTCAATCGCCATCATAGAGGCGAGGGAAATTTTAATCTTGGGGTTTTCGTAAGCTGAGAAGTTTTGTGTTTTTTATTCTTTGCCCATTTTTTGTGGCCATTTTACGAGGGGGGCGAAGCTTTGTCCACCATTTTTTGATTTTTCCGAGGGGATAAGAAGCCCTGAGTGTTGTTTTTCCTTTTTCAAGATTTTTCCGAAGGGATAGGATTTTTTCCTGTTTTCTCCGAGGGGGTTTATACCTTTTCTCACGTCTCCGAGGGGATTACAATGCATACGAGCAGTTATGGTGTCGAGAAGTAACGGTTCGTAGCATTTAAAGGCCTGACGGTTTCTCTTCAGCCGTTAGATCATTGATGATAGTGGGCATTTCGACCGTTGAGGATTTTCAACGGTTGGGACGTGTGGAGGACACGCGTCTTTTGAGTGGCGACGTGGGGCGCGAATTTCGTGACACGTCTTAATCGTTATTCCTATAAATAAGGCCCGTCCGCACTCATCCCGTCACTTTACCTTTCAACCTTCAAATTTTCTCAACTCTCTCAACTTAAGAAAGCAGCTTCTATATCTCTCAAATTTCTTCCTCGCGCTCTCTCATTTTTCTTTACCAATTTGCAAAATCTTCTTCTTGCCCAAAAACAGAAAATGGCCTCCTCTGTAAACACTTCCTCCGTCGAGGTCTCCGCCGCTTCTGTGGCTACTGCTCCCCTCGTGGGGCCTGCTGCTGCTACTCGTAAGAGGAAGGCTACCGTCTCTGGAGGGAGCGGCGCGGCCTCAGCTAAGAAGGGTAGGGTTTCAAAATCGAAGAAGCCCTTTGCTCGCGATCTCTCTAAAATTGAGAAGATTCGGTCCGTTGTTACCTACGAGTAGGTTATGGATCTGTTTAAGGCCACAGGGACCGCTATGAAGAATGTGACTGTTCACATTCCCACTGAGGATCAGACTGCGTGTCATCCTTCCGCGGGTATGCTTACGGTGTACTTCGCGCAGGTGAATTACGGGTGGCGCTCATTTATGCCACCCTTCTTTTGTGAGGTGTTCAAGACTTGCGGCATCTGTCAGAGTCAATTGGTGCCAAACGGATTCACTGCTCTCTGCATTTACGTGTTTTGGTGCCTCGTCAAGGGGTATGAGTGCGGAGTGGATCATTTCCTCTCGATTTTTGATGTGGTGGTGTCGCCCGGGGGATACCCCTTTTATCATGTCCGCCATCGGGACAACTCGAGGAACTCCACGAAGAGGATTCTGGGCGCGACAATCAGCTCGCATAGCGTTTGGAAGGACAAGTTCTTCTATGTGAAGCGTGTCCGAGGGAAGTGGGAAGTGCCCTTCATATGGGCGGAGGGTGTGACTCCAATTTGCACCATGGATGAAGACACGGTGCTCTCCCCGATGATTGCGCAACAGCTGTTAATAGAGTCAGAAGATTTTCCGAAGCTGTTTGATGATTCGGGGCTTCACCACGTAGTGTTTACTGACGACAAGGTGAAGAAACTACTTTTCATTTCGGTCTGCCAGGTTCTGAAGAAGCAGCTCCGAGTGGGCGCAGTGAAGCTTCCGAGGGGGGAGATCACGAGGGAGGGGAAGTGCAGTCTCCTTGGGGGTAGGGATGGATCCGGAGGCCAAGGAAGTTCACGAGGACATCTCGCGTCCCTTCGTGGACACTGAGGGGGTATGCTTGGAGGCCATTCCACTGCGACAAGTGGACCCTATGTCTGCTTTGGTTTTGAGGCCAGCTCCCGAGTCTAACAATGGCAGCTCTCCGAGGAGCTCCAAGGGGGCGCTATCCCCAAGGGTAGAAGAAGAAGAACCTTTGTCTCCGGGGCCGGAGGTCGTGCTCATCTCTTCCCGGGACCCTTCCCCATCTTCCCCTCGTAAGTTTCCTTCTCTCCTCCATTTACTTGGTTTTAGTATTCTATCCCGCATGGTTACTTAATTATATATCTTATTTTTGTAGCGATAATCAATAAGGGAAAGGACCTTGTGTTTCCGAGTGCTGACTTGTTTGCTCAACTGCTCCAATCGGACCCGGAGGAGCCATCGGAGGGTCCCGATGGGATTTTCAAGGGTCCTTGTGACTTGTTGAAGGACTTGGAGGTGAAGAAGGAGGTGTTGGGCACCTTGCTCAGGGGGGAGAGTTCTTCGGCCGCCACCGAGGTTCTTGAGGCGGTGATAACGGAGGCAGTGACTGTGACTCTCACTACGACTGTCCCTCCTCCGACGGCCGATTTCCCGAAGAGGGCTACCTTGTGGAGGTCTGCTTCCGAGGGAGGCCTTTTGCCCTAGGCACCCGAGAAGGAGCCACCGACCGTGGGGGAAGCTTACCACGAGATTCTTCACTTCTTCGGCACTGCTCTTTCCGCGCCTGCGGAGGGGTATCAGTTTCTGCGGGCCAGCACCGTCTGGATGGAGGCCATCGTAAGTATCTGTTATCTATTAGTTTCATTTTCACATCGGTTTCCCTGTATCCTTATTTATACTCTCTTTCCCGTCATGCAGTCCAAGAAGACTCGGGAGGTTATCACTTCTGTGGAACAACGTCATTCAAGGGAGGTGGCGAAAATGGGCACTATTCGGGAGCAGGTGACTTCTCTCCAGGCCCAACTCCACGAGGCCGAGTCAATGAATGCGGTTCTTCGTACCAAGCTGGAGGCCCACGACTTCAAGTGGAAGGAGGACCAGGAGGTGAAGGAGGTGATGTGCCTTACCTTGCAGCGGGTGCAGTCGGCCTACGACCAGATGGAGGCGTCCAAGGGGGTTGTTCGGGCGCAGTTATCTCGCTTGGAAAAGGAGAAGGCGGAGTCCGAGGAAGCCCTTTGTGCTCAGGTGGAGTCTCTGGAGAAGGAGAAGTCTGAGGGGTTGGAGAGGGAACGGGGGCTCCAATCGTGGCTAAACGAGTTAGTAGAATTGAAGTTAGTCGGGGTAGTGCCACTGAAGGACGTGCAAGCCCAGATTGACGAGGTTGTTCGGTGTGCAACAGTGGAGGCGGAACGCCAATACACCGCCTTGTCCGCTCGTGAGCGTGCTCGGGATACACTCGGGCACATGCTGTGGGGATACTTGGAGTGTGCTACTTTGACCCGAGGGGTGCTGCCTTCGGGGGTGAACTTCGACCGCATTTTTGATGTTAAGAAGCTTGCTAGGCCATCTCCCGAGCAGGTGCAGTATATTCTGGAGATGTTTGATGGTGCGATGACGCCAAGGGCTTCTTCTGCACCTCCTACGACCGCATTTGCTCCTGGTGCTAGTAGTTCTGGTGGGGCTCTGTCTCCGAGTCCGTCTGCCGGTTTTCCCGATGAGTCCCTTACCACTCCGCTCCCGCCTCCTCCGAGTACGGGAGTTTATGTACTAATGAATTTTTAACATTCTGTTTTGTAAGTTTTTTCGAGGGCTTCGCGGATTTTTCTTTAATGAACAAGCTCTTTTTTAAGCTTTCGTCACTTTTTAGCAAGTATAATTACCTGACCACTATTTTTATTGTTTTAGGATAAGTAATAGGAAAAGCTTGCTGACTAAGTTTAAAAGTTAAGTATGAGGTGTCGCTTGGCATGTTGCCCTATTTTCTTAAGTAAGAAAATTATTAGACACGTGTATTAACTAGCTTTAAACAGCTCATGCTTTCTATGCCTTTTACTTATTTGAAGAAGTATAAGTAGTTGCCCAGTAATTCTTTCAAAATCACTTAAAAATTTGTACTGTTCAAGGCTCATTACATTTTCTTTTGGAAAGCTAAGTTTTCCTTCGAAATCGAGTAAAGCAAGTAAATTACTTACCTTATCAAGATGATGCCTCCGTTCTTCAAACATGATGACTCTTCTTCGCCCCACTACTCTCCTCGGAGCCCCGCCCGGAATCCATCCTTACTGTTAGGAGTGCGCCGTGCGGCCTCAGAGAATTCGACTCAAGGGAGTAGGCATAGTGAGCGCAGGGTGCGTGGTGGGAGGAGTAATTCTGCGAGGGTCATGTCTATGTCCCCGGAGGATGATCTCTATCATATTAACCATATCCGTAATGTGTTCACGAGCCGTGATCCTTATCAGTTGGTGGACGAGTCGTCGGTGTATACCAGGCTCGTATTGGAGCCCGAACGGATGATGGGGCGAGGGCACGTTGGCACTGCCGTTGGAATCGAACATGGTGCCTCCGTCATGACACTCTATGCCACATACAACCTGGATATTGACAAATATGATATAGTAATACCACACCCCGAGCAGAGGGGTTATGATCCTCCCTCGGGCTATCTTACCGTATAGCGGGAGCAAATGCGGTGCGGGTTGTGGGTGTTTTTTCACCCTTTCCTTCAAACTTTGTTTCAATACTAGCAAATATGCCCGAGTCAGTTAACTCCGAACTTCTACCGTTATCTGGTGGGGTATATTTTGTGTTCCGAGTTGCTAAGGTTGTCACTGTCTCCTCATCGGGTGGAGGCCATATTCAACCTTCGGCCATGCTCGGGTGGTCTCCCTTTCTTCATCTTGGCCCATCGGGACAAGAGGAAGGCCTTTATGGTTGTATCCTATTCACGTAATAATAGAACGGATTGGAAGAGGGCGTTCTTCTTTGTCTGTCCGAGGGGCCTATTAGCCAGGTCGTGGGGGTACCACTTCAGAGGGGGCTGAGTTATATTACCCCTAACGAAGCGATTCTGAGGAGAGAGTGGGGCACCTTGTTCGATAGCGGGTTATTTTCGGGGGTGTATGATATCAATAGTCTATTGGAGTTTCCGGAGACATTGATTATGGCCGGCTTGCAAGAGGGGGTGGAGATTTTCAATCTTCCGCAACAGCCTCTCTACAACAAGTTCATCTTTCGTTAGTTTCTTCTCTTTTGCAATCCTTTCGTGTCACCTTTTGATGTCCTCGTACTCATATTACTTTTTTCGTTTGCCAGGGGTGGAGATGGGGGCTTTTGCCATTGAGCCTTTTGATAAGGCTTTCCTAGGAGAAACAATGAACAATGGGTATGACGCTTCGGATGATGAATCATCCGAGCGTCTTAGCTTTGACGTGTTAGCAGGCCCCTGGGGGGCGAGGGATTCGCCCGTGGCAGCCCCCAAGTGAGTTCTATGGCTCTTGAGTATGATCTGATAGCTGCGCTTGCGCAGGTGGATATTCCATTGCGTCTGTTGGTGCCGTATTCTTCTTCTTGGGGAGATACGAGGATTGTATATGCTGTTGAGGAGGGTCCTTGGTCTCCGGTTGTGGGAGCTTATGCGCTGCCCGGAGGGGGTCTCGACCGCATTCCGACGCCGCCCTTCGAAGGGAATCTTCCCGTTACGGGGTTAGAGCTACTCGGAAGTGGTGTTTTATCTCCCTCCTTATTGTGGATGGTTAGCTTTTGTCGTAACTATTTGAGCGATCTGTTAAACTCCACGGATTGCGGGCTTATGAAGTCGCTGCCCTTGTCGGGCCTCCAGGATTTAGCCTGCAAAGATTTATGCGAGGTAATAGTATATTCTTATTTGCGTGATACTAACCTTTATAGGCTCTTCGTAGTTATGCACTTATTTTTCCGCAGATCTATCTGGTATTGAACGCCATCGGATCCAGGGGTGAATCATCCTCTGATACAGAGTAGGTATATCGTCGTAGGGATGAACTGGAACAGGGTCTGCCGGAGGCCTAAGAGGAGATAGATCAACTGCGGGCCGATCGGGAGACTTCCGAGGGGGTTCATGCCGCTATTTTGCAGGCAGAGCGGGACAAATCCTGGGATTTGGAGCGCCGCTTGGTGATGGAAAGAGCCCGGGTGGCAAGCTTAGAAGACAAGTTGGGTGATCTCCGGGAGCAAGTTCGCTCTGTTGATGAGTGCTGGAGTTAACAAGTTGGCAAACTTACGAGTGCTGGAGTTAACTCGTGCTCATGAAGTGGCACTAGTTGTGGCCCGGGTCCAAGCAGTTTTGGGCGTTGCTGGGCCGTCTGTCCTTCGCGAGTCCCTTGCGCAAGAGATGCGCGATTTAGTCCGTATGGGATATCACTTGTGCCAGGGCGCAGTGGAGGCTTTGCCAGGATTCCCCTCGGACGTGGTAATTCCGGAGTTGAACATCCATCACGCGTTCCCGGAGGCTCCTTCTCCGCAGGGGCCGACTGCGTCTATCGGAGATCCGAATCATATGTCCGCGGAGGACCGCCGTCGTCTGATCAAGGAGGGAAAGCGTCCCATGGAACGTGTTCAGTTTGTATAAGTGTTTTGTTTGGTATAAGGGCCTTTGTATAGGATGTGGTCCGGTATACCTTGGGTATGTGGGGTCGCGTGGTTTGTATAAGATGGCCCCTCGGGTTAGATTGCCAATATGACTCATAGGCATGGAGTCATTATTTTGTCGGGCAATCTTATCTCCGTATCGTAAAGGCACCATCTATATATATAAATAACGTTTATTTATGTACAAAGCTGTTTCGTTACATCATGCATAATACTTTCTAAGGTTAAACGTGTTCCAGGTATTGTTGAGGATGGCATCCTTAGAATCGGCAAGGAGATAAGTCGCAGGCCCGACAATCGCTGCTATCTTGTACAGTCCCTCCCATCGTGGTTCGAGTTTGCCTACGTTTTTGGAAGCTTTGACTCGTTTCAACACTAGGTCCCCGACTTAAAAAGTTCTGGGTTTCACCTTCGCGTTGTAGTACCGGGACATCCGGCCTTTGAATTCTTCATTCCGGACCGCGGCCCGCATTCTTTTTTCTTCGAGGAGATCAAGAGCAAGGGCCAAGTTAGAACTGTTAGCTACTTCCTCATACTCCTTAACTCGCCAACTTTCTATAGAGACTTCAGAAGGCACAACAGCTTCGCAGCCATAGGCTAAGTTGAAGGGGGTTTCGCCCGTGGCGGCACTCTGCGTGGTCCGGTAGGCCCACAGTATGCCAGGTATTTCTTCTACCCACTTGGCGTTGTGCCAGTCAAGTCGGGCCATTAAATTCTTCAAGAGGGTTCGGTTGCTCCTCTCCACTTGACCGTTTGCTTGAGGGTATCCCACCGAAGCAAAGCGGTGTTTGATCTCCCAGTGGTCACACCATTTTTCTAACCCTTGATCCGTAAACTGTAGACTATTATCACTTACCAGGTTCCGAGGGACACCGAAACGGCATATGATGCTTCTCCAAAGAAAATTGATAACGGCGCCCGCGATTATTCGAGCTAGGGTCTCCGTTTCTACCCATTTGGTGAAGTAATCAACGTCTACGAGGAAAAACTTCTTTTGACCGGCATCGGGTATAAGGGGTCCTACTTTGTCTATGCCCCACTTGGAAAACGGGCAAGGGGTCAGGTGTGGTTCCTAGGGGGCAGCGGGCTGATGGACCTGGGGGGCGCAAGCTTGGCACGACTTGCACCTTTCGGCATGGCTTTTGCAATCTCTGGCCATCGTGGGCCAATAGTAGCCTTGGCGAATCAGGCGCCCGGCCATACTTTCGCCACCCGTATGGCTGTCGCATGTCCCTTCGTGGGTTTCCGCCATAGCCAGTTGACCTTCTTCCTCATTTAGGCATCGGGCGTGAGGGCACGAGTATGTCCTGCGGAATAATATCCCATCTTTGAGGAAATACCTGATAGTTTTCCTGGACATAAGCCGTTGCACGGCTTTATCCGCGGAATACCCTTCTGGGTCCTGTAGATAGGCTTTGATTGGGGTCACCCAACTGGACGGGGGGTCTGTAGTGGCATTCACTTCATGGACCTTGGCCCTCTTTCATGGGATTTGAACTATTCTGCACTCGTCGAACCATTCTCTTTTGCGGTGAACCGCTTGGAGGCATGCTTGCATCCTCTCTTACTTGGCTTCGTACGAGCCATTGACTAGTTGCACAATTAGTTGCGAGTCGCTGTGGATGAGTATTTTTCTGATGCCGCCTTCTCGGGCAAGTCTCATCCCTATGAGTAAGGACTCATATTCGGCTTTGTTATTTGATAAGGGGTAGTCGATTCTGACCGCGAAGTGGAGTATCTCTTCTTCTATTTCTTAGTTTGATAGAACTATCCCACCCCCCCCCCCCCCCCCCCCCCCCCCGTGTGTGCTCACAGAGGAGCTGTCCACATAGATGTGCCAGAGGGGTGTCTTTTCTTCAGCTCCGATGCCCGCCATTTCAGTCACAAAATCCGCTAGGACTTGTGCTTTGACGGAGGGTCTTGGGGCATAAGAGATGTCATATTCGGTGAGCTCTACGACTCACTTTATCAATCTTCCAGAGGTCTCGGGCTTGTTGAGGATTGCTTGCAATGGGTGTTTAGTTAACACAGTTACGGGGTGGGAGAGGAAATATGGGCGGAGCTTCCGGGCTGTGGTAATTAAAGTTAAGACAAGTTTTTCGGTTTGGATATACCTGGTTTCGGCTCCGAGAAGAGTCTTGCTCACATAGTACACGGGGCGGTGTTCCTTGTCTTGATCCTTAACTAGTATCGCACTTACGGCCTCCTCTCCGACCGATAAGTACACAAAGAGTTCTTCATGTGGCGCCGGTTTCATTAGTAAAGGAGGTTTCACCATATAATCCTTCAATTGTTGGAGAGCTTCTTCGCATTGCGAGGTCCATTGGAACTCCTTGATGCTGCGTAGCACCTTGAAGAATGGAAGTCCTTTTTCGGCCGATTTGGAGACGAATCGGCTCAGCGAGGCCATCCGACCTGTAAGCTTTTGCACATCTTTAACCGTCTTTGGGGTAGGTAACCCTAGGATGGCTTCGGCCTTCTCGGGGTTGACTTCGATCCCTCTCTCTGTAACCATGTATCCTAGGAACTTGCCTCCTCTGATGCCGAAGGAGCATTTCCTATGGTTAACCTTCATCCCGAATCGGTTCATGATGGCTAATGCTTTTCGTAGGTCCTCGGGGTGGTTCTTGGCGGAGGGGCTTTTAACGACCGTATCATCCACATAGACTTCCACCGTGTTTCCGATGAGTCCTGGAAACATTAAGCTTACCAATCGCTGATAAGTGGCCCCTACATTCTTGAGTCCGAAGGGCATCACCAGATAGCAAAAGGTGCCCGAATCAATTATAAAACTAGTTTTGTCTTGATCCACGACGGCCATCGGGATTTTGTTATATCCCTGGTTCCCATCCAGGGTGGACAAGAGTGCGCAGCCCGCTGTTGAGTCTACTAGTTGGTCAATACTCGGGAGGGGATAGCAGTCCTTGGGGCATGTGTCATTAAGGTTCGTGAAATCCACGCACATTCGCCGCGTATCCCTATGCTTTGGGACTAGGACTACGTTGGCTAGCCACTCGGGGTAGATGACTTCTCTGATTTGCCTTAGGCTGAGGAGTCGCTGAATCTCCGACCTGATGATTTTATTGAACTCCGGGCCCATTTTCCTCTTCTTCTGTTGGACCGGCTTGGCCCCGGGTTTCACATTAAGGAAATGTTGACATACCTTATTGCTGATTTGCCCTGGCGATCCGCCTTCCCATGCGAAAATGTGGTGGAATTCTTTCAAGATGGGGACCAGTTAGGCTTCCACTTCAGGCTCCATTTTGGTACCTACTTTGACCGCCCTCTCCGTGTCCCCCTCTACAAGTTCCACCAACTTTAGCTCTTCTACATGTTGTACTTGTATTTCCTCTGCTTTTCGCTTTTTGTTGCTTCCGAGGGCAGGTTCGTCCACTTTAGGAGGGAGAGCATTCATGCGGCACTCTCGGGCCTTTGCTTGGTTTCCTCGGACTTCTCCGATACCTGAAAAATTTGGGAATTTTACCTTGAGATGGAGGGTTGAAGGGATTGCTTCGAAGGCCCGAATGGAGGGCCGCCCACAGATTGCGTTATACGTTCTTGACGAAGCCTCTACCACCCAAAATTTTATGGGTTCCGTTCTTCGAAGGGCCCCTTCTCCCCACGACATCGGAAGTGTCACGGTTCCCAGTGTTTTGGAGGCTTCTCCCGATAAACCTATTAACGAAACTTCGGTTACTTCTAGCCGCTCTTTCTTCAATCCCATGGCTAGATAGGTGGGGAGAAATAAGACGTCCACGGAACTACCGGTATCAACCAGTATTCTCTGGATGTCTATCACGTAGATCACGACTTCTATTACCAGGGGGTCTTCGTTGGGATAAATCACCCCTTTTAAATCTTCGGGTCCAAAGGTGATGCTAGGAAGCTTTGCACCCTGAATGGATCCTATGAACAATCCTTGTTCCGCCCGCCTAGCCTCTTTCAAATACTACTTCTTTTTACCTTGTGGTATAACGGAGAGATCTTCTCCTTCTATCATATTGATGGTACGCCCCGATGGGGTGTTATCTTCATATGCTTCCGGGGGAGGGGGAGGGTTCCGCTGCCCCGCCGTTCTCTCTCGTGGCCTCCGATTGGGAGTCACTTGATCTTCTTCTTTTTCTTCTTTTTCCTTTCGAGGTCTCTTATAGGTATAATGAGGGGGATTCTCTGGGTTGTTTACCATGAGATAATTCTTTAGGTACCCGGCTTCCAAGAGGCGGAGCACCTCCCTTCGTAGTGTGGTACACTCTTTGGTAGTATGTCCGTAGGTTTTATGGTATTTACAATACTTACCCGTATTCTTGTCTCTATTTTGAAACCGGGCTTCTCTTAGCCACCGCAGCTCGGTGCTGCCCCACATCACATTGAGTACTTCTACGGGGGCAATGGTCATCGGGGGCAAGGGTACCGACTTGAAAAATTTCTTGACCGGGCCACTCTCTTCTTTATGCTAGGCTGGTTTCCCTTCCTAGCTTTTTTCCTTGGCCTTTACCTCCCATTCAATGCGCTCGTGATGTTCATTGTCATCGCCCTTCAAGCGTCTTTTCGCGTCTTCTGCTTCCTCCATCAGTTCATATTCGTGATATGATATCCCGTGAGGTAGCGGAAGAATTCGCCTGCCCGGAGCCCTTGTGTGAGTATATCCGCCAAAATGGTGGTACTAATGTTCGGGACATCCAGCGCTTCATCTGTAAAGCGTTTTATGTATCCTCGTAGGGGCTCATTCTTCTTCTGTTTAACGGTGAAGAGATGTATGGCGGATTTAGGGTACCTCCGGTTGCAAGCAAACTGCCTCACGAATAAGTGGGCCTATCGATCAAAAATGTCGATGGAGTCGGGCGCAAGGTGGGTAAACCACGATTGTGTCTGTCCTCCGAGGGTCATAGGGAACACACGACAAAGCACATGGTCTGGGGCGGAATTGAGATCCATTCCGACTAGGTATTGATGTATATGATCTTGCGGATCCTTTCCATCCGCATCCCCCGTATACACGGGACCATTTACAGGCCGCATCCCCGCGGGGATATAGGCTAAGGCTATTTCGGGGATAAAAGGGGTGGTTTTAAAGGTAGGATTCTCCTTGGGGCCCATCGTCTTCTTAATATCGCCCATCTGCCTCCTAAGGCCATCAAGAATTCCCCATATAGTATGATCCTCACCCGGAGATGGGAATGACGTAGGACGGTCCGGGGGAGCCGTTCTCCCTTCCAGTTGGCCAATCTGGCGCGTGTCCCGGTAGTTGTAGTGCCTCCGGGCATTCTGCGGGGGTCCTTGGCGCCATGGATTGGAGACGGGGCTCCATCTAGCTCGAGTTCCACCTTCTTCGGCCCGGGGATTTTGGTGGCGGGAGGACCGAGGGGATAAGTCGTGAGGGTTCACGTATCCGGGCGGTGTCCTCCGGGCCCTAGTCTCCATAAATCTTTCAAAGGCGGAGCGAGGGATGTTGATAAAATCCCTCTCCTCGGATTGGCGGTTGGACAGAGTTTCTTCCGAATTTTGAGATTGGCTAGGACGACTTTTGCTGTAGAATAAATTCTCCATAATAGGCATCGCTCTTGAACGCTCTCAAAGGCAGATTTTATGGTGTTCCCACAGACGGCGCCATTTTGTTAACAGGTTTGGAATTATGACCTAATTAACTGAATTATTTATTTGGGTTGGAACGCCCTTACCCATGGTTCAAAAGCTAAATGCTATTTTAAAGGAGACAAAATAACAAGAACATTCCTTCATTTATTCACTATATTTCACTCCTGTTGTATATCTGTGTCTTGAGTTGTCTTTCCTTAATTGATCACCTCCCTTTATATAGAAATTTTTAGGCACAGGTGTCTCTATGCACGTGTTTAGTAAATACACGTGTCGCTATGCATGTTGACATGTTTTAGGATGAATACACGTGTTATAATGTACACCAATCAATAAGATAATGTCTATCTTGATCTACTAAGTGCTAACTATGCTGCTTTATCTTCCTCCGAGGGGTTTTGCCTTCATTCCAATAGGTGGTTAGGCCGCCTTCTTCGTCTCCGAGGGCTTACTGCCTCTAGTAATGACTTGAGGGCCAAGTTTGGGTGTTCCCTTAGTGATAATGCCGCTCCGATAGGGACGTATCCTGAAGTAAGTGATTCGGGGCATTTTCTCCGACGGGGTGGTCACACGTGATCTGAATTCCGAGGGGCTTTTATCCTTCGTGGGTAGGTGTTTCTCTTTTCGAGTGCCCAGAAAGTTTTGTTCTATGGTTCTTACACCAATGTGCGGTTCCGTTCTTTGAGTTGGTCGTCTGGGGCATTGTTCCGAGGGCACTTGTATTGGGAGTGCATAGCAAGGAAGCGTTCTTGTCAAGATTCTGGGACTCGGGAGTCCGTTGGGGCCCTGCTCGGCGTCGTGATGGATATCTGAATCAGGCGAATCCATCCTGGTTTGCTTTTTATCCGATGCCACCTTGATATGTGGTCTTGATTCATCGTGACTTTCTGAGGGACGCTGGGTGCCCTCGTCGGATGGCCACTCATACCGCTTTGGGTTAGTAACCGAGCGATATTGGTCACATCCGATGGGCCTCCTCGTTGGGAGTGGGTACAACTTCATCGGAAGTACTCGTGACAATAGTATTGTTCATTTATTAATCCTTGTGATTTAGGACTAATATTTCTCTTTAATCTCGTATTTATTTTATACGGTTAACACTAGCCCCCTCCCCCCCCCCCCAAAATTTCAAGGACTTGAAGGATTTGTTTAGAGTTTGGATATACAAACAATGTATACTCGTGTTAAGGAGAATATTTATAGTTTATACTCTTATCAAGGAGTGTATTTCGGCACTTAATGTGAAGATTCGGGATAGTTTAAGCTCGTACCAAGGAGCATATTGGTTGGATCAAAACTTGACGGCGCACCCTCTTCATTGTCATCGTCGTCATATGTATCATCACTTTCAATATCAATGCCATGAGTTGATCTTTCTTCTTTAATAGAGTTTACACTTTTTTCTATGTCATGCGCTCGCGTCGCCAATTCTTCAAAGTTTCTTGGTTTGATTCCTTGAAGTATGTAAGAAAGACTCCAATTCATCCCTTGAATGCAAATCTCCATGGCTGAAGTTTCAGACAGTTTCTGTTTGCAACTTAAGGATAGACTTCTCCACCTATTGATGTACTCAATCACTGGTTCATCTTCTTGTTGATGAGAATTTGCAAGTTCAATAATGCTTACAGTATGCCGAGTGCTATAAAAGCGATTGAAGAATTCGGTTTGTAGATCCTGCCAATTGTCAATAGAGTTTGTCTCAAGATCGGTGTACCAATCAAATGCAAAGTCTTCTAAGGTTTGAACAAACTGCTTGACTAGAAGATCTCCATCAGTGCCGACACTATTGCATGTCTCAATAAAGTGAACAACATGTTGTCTTGGGTCTCCAGTCCCATCGAATGATTGAAACTTTGGAGGTTGATAGCTTTTCGGAATTTGCAATTGCTCAATTCTTTGAGTGTAAGGCTTCGTGTAAGATTTGGAAGTCTTGTGTTGAGCTTTATGATCACTTGCAACCTCTTCAATGAGCTTCTTCAATTGATCGACAAAGACAAGGCCTTGCGGGGAAACTTGGATTTGTTTGCTTGAGGACTTAGGATTTTCTCCAAATTCAACATCTTGAATGTTTTTCTCGGCAAACTTTGTGTGGATCATGGTGCCTTGCTCTTCCTTCCTTGAGAAATTTGGCTTGTGGAAAAGAGAAGTGACTTGGATTCTTTCACTTATTACTTTATCAAACTCTTGAGCTTCAACTCCTTGAGTAGCATTTTCATGTGCCATGCTTTGATCACCGATTTCCACGAACTCTTGCTTTTGGAGATGAGGAGAGACTTCAACTTCCTTGATTGTAGCATTGATGCATCCTTGAACTCCAATATTTTTTGGTGACCTTTTGGAATTTTCAACTCCTTCTTGGCGCTCTAGCTTTTGGAGAAGGCGATTCAAGTGGTCTTCACGTTTTTGAGCTTGAGTTGTGAGATTCGCAATGGCTTTTGTCAGTGCTGCAACTTGCTCTTCTAGTGAGGATGCTTGATCATCTTTTTTAGCATCTTGTCTTGCCCCCGATGTGAGTCTATCTTTCATCATCGATTGCGAATAGCCTCCGCTTGTTGCCCCCATTGACTTGTCCATTTGTTGAGCAACATTGAATTCTTGTGACTTGTAAACTTGCTCGAAAAGAGATGAGAGGTAGAGATGGTCCCACCGGGCGTGCCAAATTTGTAACGACAAATTTTTGATCTCTTAAGTTAAAAGACAAGAAAAGACTACAGAGTAAATTTGAATTAATGTAAAGTACAATTGTGGTGTAATCTCTATTTAATCATATGATTCTTTTCTCAAAAAAATGATTTTGAAATTTTGTTGACTTGAGTGGATTTGATTTTGATCTCTTCCACGTGTATTTGAGTTGAACGTTAATCCAAGGGCGTTGAGCTTGATCTTGAATTGACGATCGACTTGACTTGATACTTGCGACGAACGATTTGATCTTCGTCTTGAACTTGTTGAATGTCAATCTTCTTTGGAGGAATCTTGATCTTCAAAGTACTTGTATATTTGACAGACGTTGATTCGAGGGTTTGATGACTTGATCTCGAATCGAATGGAAACTTGATTTGGAATTTAATTTGAAGGTTGATGAAGATTGGTATGATCTTCGTTTTTAGTTCTTTGGATTTTTTGGGTTTTGATCTTCTTGAATAGACTTCAATCTTCAAAAATGGTTTTTCGAGGGTCTTAGGACTTGATCTCGAATTAAACAGATTTTTGACTTGAAGACGAATGAAGAGCGGTATGAACTTGGTTTTGGATTTGTTGAACTTATTGGAGTTTGATCTTCTTCGGGAGAAGTGCAATCTTCAAAACGGTTTTTGGATGAATTGAGGCTTGACGGCGGATTGAAAGGAGTTCTTTACGAAGAACACCTTAAAGATTGTTGAAAATGCCTTGAATGCCGCGAAGAACGCTTGAAAATTGATGAATTTGGTGGAGCAAAAAACTTAGAGCTTTTCCTTCTTCAACTTGTGAATATTTTTTGTGTCTTTTTTTTCTTCTTCAAGACCACTTTTATTTATAGTTGTGGAGTGAATCTCAATTAGAATCTCCTGATGAGATGAACGGTTGTGATCATCTTTACAATTCCTTGATATGGAAGACTTTATCTTAAGAAAATCTTCTTTCCATCTCTTGAAGATTGAGACTTGGAGGAGAATACTTTCCATGTCTTGAGATTTGATGAGCAATTATTTCTTTCACTACAAGGAAAAGAGGCTTTACCGACGGCTCAAAAACCGTCGGTAAAGGGTCTTTTGCCGACGGAAATACCCTTTTCCGTCGGCAAAAGCCGTCGGTAAAACCCGACGGAAAAAAGCTCGTCGGTAAAGCTTTTTTCCGTCGGATTTTTACCGACGGAAAAGCCTTTTTCCTATTCCGTCGGCTTAAAGCCGACGAAAAAGGGGTTTTTTTCCGTCGGCTTTAAGCCGACGGAATAGTTTCCATTAACCGTCGGCTTAAAGCCAACGGTATAGGGCTTTTCCGTCGGCTTTAAGCCGACGGTAAAGGGTTTAAAAATAGTAAAAAAAATTAAAAAAATGATTTAAAAAAACGATTTAAAACAATTGATTTAAAAGAAACGATTTTAAATAAATTTTTTATGTTTATTTGGCGATTTAATTTAAAAGAAATCGATTTAAATAATAACATTCACATTTTCGAGCAATATTTTTAAATTATTTATTATAATAAATAAATTTTCGTATTTAAAATAAAATCTTGATAATATAAGTTTTTTATAGTCATTATTAGTTAGATAATGAATAAAACATAAGTAGAAATAAAATAATAAAACAAATAATAAACTATAATTATAAGTTAGTGAATATGGATAAATTTTTGTTAGTTATTAAGAATTTTTTGGAGAGAAAGTAGATAGTTTTTGGAGAATGGGAAGAATGATTGGATTAAGTGGGTAGAACAATGGGTATTTATAGATATTTAGGAGGAGTAGGGTTAAATTTAAAAAAACAAAAAAAAAGGGGTGGGGCGTGACACGTCAGCGATCCGTGTGAATTATCACACGGATCGCTGACATGGCGTGATCTGATCCGTGTGATTTTTATCACACGGATCAGATCATTACCGTCGGCTCTAAGCCGACGGTAATGATCATTTTTTTATTTATTATTTTTTTATTTATTAAAAATGTTCGTCGAAATTAATTTTTTTTTTTATTTTTTTTAATAAAATGGGCCATTACCGTCGACCCAAACCCGACGGTAATGGGCTTTACCGTCGGGTTTGGGCCGACGGTAAAGCCAACCTATTTTTACCATCGGCCCAAAGCCGACGGTAAAACCCTTTACCGTCGGGATTGGGCCCGACGGTAATAATTGGGCCTTTATTGTCGGCCCAATTTGACGGGCCCGACGGGAAAGGCCCAATCTGTTATAGTGTTTGTCTTAAGATTTAATTAATATATTTATTTTAATCTCTCTAATAAGATTAAATAAAATATATTTTATATTTCTTGCATCTTAAGAGTTTATCATCATTTAATTTAATGAGATACAAAATTAATGTGTCTACATTACTAATTAAACTTGATCATTTGGTGAACTTAATACTCTGAGAATATTTGATTATCAGAGCTAAATTATTACTTAACCATATTGAATCAACTTAATCGATAATCCCAATGAATTATTGGATCAAAAGCTTACTTGAATAAGAATCATAAATCTAACCATGGCAAATTATTATTAATAATTGTTAAGTGCTAACCCACCAACTGCAGTTTCCCGCCATTAAGCTTGTTCCGAATTTAGACGACCAGATCTGTTACAATGTTGAGCACCACCGTATATTCCTCTCTATTATTAATCTCCTTTGTAAACCGCTTACTAGCTAGTGATAATCGAAGGGTGAGTCTGAGTGAGAACTCATCTCTTATATGAAGCAAGGTGAGTATGCAAAAGGTAAGCACGTGAATGTGACAAGTGGAGTCAAGGAACTTATGGAGAGTCTAGCACTCAGCAACATTTGAATATGCATATGTTAATGCAGTATAGTACATGAAACTCAATTTATTCTCATTTGGTGCATTAACATTATCATTGATTACTTTATGTATTAAGTTAGGGAGAGTGGCAATCCACATAACAACATGGTGTTCGTATCTTAATAAATTAGAACATATTTATTTCTAGTTGGGATTTGTTAAGAGTGAGAATTACAGTAGCTAAGTTAAATAAAGTTACACTCTTGACGTTAAAAAAAATTGTATCTGTGTTATCTTTATAAGTGATTTTAAATTTTTGTTTTTAAAGGATACGGGGTGTGACAATCACCCCTAGCTCCTTAAAAGAAGTTGGTCCCCAAATTTAATTTTTATTATACTTGAGAGGTTACGAATTAGCAAATCATACACCGAGTAATAGATAGATGAACACTTCTACACTCTAAGTTTCGAGAGGAGAGATTAAGAAGATGAAGAAATCGCAATTAAAACGAAGGACTTCAAGTTAAATTAGTTATTGAGGGTACAGGTACTTCGAGCAAGTCAAACACAATATTTCTGAAAAGTGAACTAATAGGGTGCTTAGTAGATAGATAGAAATGAATTTGTGAACAAAGCAGGTGAACTATAATGCAGGTCTAAAGGAGGATCAAGAGCTTTAAAGTCGTAGAATCTTTCAAAGGAACAAGAACCTTAAACAGATACATGCCTCTTTAGTAGAGTATCCAACATATGAAAATGAGTAGAACAAAGATTTTGTTGGAAAATTGGTAAATGAAACGGGGTTTTTGTACAATCGACTTTAGGTCGAGTTTGGTACATGGGTGAATGAGAAATTGATGCTCAACGTTGACTAATTAAAGTCGAAAATATTGTATATCAATAGTTAATATTTCTATTTTGCGTAAATAGAATTATGTAATTTTCTACTATATTTTATATACGGAAAATAATAAGCATCAAAGAGATAATTAATTATCTTAGGAAATCTTTCTATAAGATTTACGTATCAGTTTTTTATAACTGAAACGTGTCTACGTTCATCCGAGATCTTTGCGAGATCTGTAAGTATCTTAATTACCTGATTCGTAATTATCTTAACCACGTTTCTTGGTGGCTAAGTCTTCCAACTTTCTCCCTAACCTAGTCTATAAAAGGGGTCGCTCCCCATAGGGTTTTAATCATCAAGGAAAAATACATTGCATACACGAAAAGACTTTTCTGCGCAACCAAAATACTTTATCATTGTGTGGTGGTGGTAGTCTATTACTGTTCGAGTTCGCCAGGATTGCTCTACGAGTGCTAGCAGACAATTCGAAAGGTCGTTTTATCCTGGGAAGAGTTAGTCCAACGATCTCAGCACGTGGAGAGGACTAAACTACTTTAAGGAAACCGAGAATGACTCGACCACTTATTACGGTTACTTTCATTTTCTGTGTTACTAGTTATTTTTGTTTATTTGCCTGTCAATTTAAATACTGTTCGTTATCTATATTGTTTCTAACAATCTTAAAGTAGTTTAGGTCTTGAGACGAATAGGTTTTCATTGGCGAAAAGTATTTTCTGATATTCCGTAATTTGACGGAAAAAAGGGGACGTAAATTATTATTTTCTATCCCTCTATTTGCATACGTGATTTGGTTTAACCTATCCTATTTATTGGAGTTGACGCATTATTTCACGGAAAGTGATTTAATTTGGACGGAAATTTAATTGACGAAATTGTGTAATTTCAATTTGCCGGTCGCAAAATTTCCATCAAACGGGAAATATATACGTGAGTCGTACAGACTACAGAATATATTTTATGTGAAAAGATTAGATTCTCAATTTATTATAGGCATGCGCAGCACTGGAGTATTTTTTTCTTTAATTCGTTTAACCACAGAGGAGTAAGATTAATGTTAATCATGATCGTCATGTCTTGTGTAATTGTTTTCACGAATAGGTGCTAATTGTGTTTGCAATTATATAATCTGAACCATCATGTGGTACAACATAGAATAAAGTATGTTTATTCATGAACATGATGCTTCAAAATTATTGTGTTGATTATAGTAATTAATTGTTATGTTCCATATAGGATTATTATGCCGAGAAGATTGATGGGACAATGTGGCAATAATTGTTGTAGTCATGAATTAAAAGCAAAGGGTTTATTTATGTGCTAATTTCTTTTTGATACTGGAAAGAAATTGGATAATGAAGATTTTTTGTTATTCTTCACGTGTTTTGTTACTAATATCGATCAGTTGAGTTGTTGATCAAATTGACGATTGAATGGACTCGTTAGTGCTGGATTTCTGATGACCGTAGAGCTGAATCGGCACGAAAATTTCCAAATTCAGAGTATTGGTAAATTTTTGAGATAATGTAGTTTCTATCTCTTTTTAATTTATAGGTAATCTCTGATTTTTTGGAGGTTTGATCTATGTTAGATTATTGAGATTGATCCTACTTACTTACTGTGCTTATGGATATTGGATGCGATTTGTTCGACTAATTCATATTTCTTGTAGAACTTTGTTTATATCATGTGATTTTAATAATCAGGATTATATAAGGAAATACGTGAATTTCCCACATGAATTCTTGTGCTAACCGTTACAAGAATAGGCAGGATACAAGTTTTATCCTTCTGTTTGTAATATGCGTTTCCTTTTGGGAATCATGGAAACGATTAAGGGAATCCGCAAAGAAGGTAACTTACTAACTTTTCATGTTGCGTATCCATCCAGCATATTCTTTCCATGAGAAATTTGGTAAGTAAATTCATAATTAAAGAAAACATGTGAATTGACTTAAGGAGGTAATTTCCATCTTGCATGCATATGCTTGATTTGTACAACTATGGTAATTGAAATAGTTGTTTAAGGAAAACATGGAAGGAAATAAAAAGTAATGTGCAGAATTTTCCATGTCCCTCATTGTTAAAGTATATAACATTATATATGTTTAATTATGCTTGATTAATGATACTTAACGAATGATATTAAGTAATTCTCTGCACATGTAAAGTATATATGATGTACGTGACCACCTGATAATATATGCTTATTGCTATTCTGTTAATCGGTGTGGAATAATGTTGTCCATGGAATCTTTTAAATTCAGAATTAAACAACTTCGGTTATTCTTGAATTTACTTTTTCGTGGGAAAAAAAATCATATTGAGGTATTATTATTGAGTACGTGATCTTCTGTGTGGTCATGACGTATGGTAACAAATATTTGTGTTGATATTTTTACACTCAAGCTTATGATGGATAACCTTGTCCATTTAATGATCGAGCAACGGTTAGTCATATACGAAAGGCATGACATATGCTTTGAGGTGGTTTGATGACCAAAAGATCAACACAAGACGACATTTCGTGTAGTGTCATTGAGGTAATTGTTTACTTATAAATAAGTAAATGTAACTAAATAAGTGTATTTATCTTAGTTATTGATTGGTGAGACGTTCTTATGTGAAAGAACAAATCTCGAGAGAGATGGTATAAATATTTGATACGTTTAGAGATATCGAAAAAAAAATACGGATATGGTTATTACTGATACCAATTCGTCGACACCTCAAACATCGACAACATAGACATTGGTTCAATCTTGAGAAAACCTAGCCTTTGAGCATAAAGGGTTTGGTTGATCCTGTTGGTCTAGTAGGATCTATGGTTCTCATGAACTATAGCGATAAACAAAGAATTGTACTTGCGTGATCTTCGAAAACGTGTAGCAAATATTGCTACTTATCTCCCCATGTTTGAGTCTTGCGAGATTTTTGAAATGAGATTCTCCTACTTTAGAGAGAATGACATTGATGTGATAAATTATGTATTATTGCAAGACAAGTGGGGTGAAGCTATTTTGTCTGCTCACTATCTTTTAATTAAGATACCCCAAAAGGAAAGACTCCCCATGAGTTATGAAAGGTACGACTTTCTTACGAATACTTTAAAATGTGGGGGCGTGTCGTGCTAAGGTGGCATCACTCGTGCCAAAGAAAATAGTAATAGATCCAAAATGTTGGACTATATTTTCTGTGGATACACACATATTAACATTGGTTATCGATTTTTTGTATGAGTCTAGAAACCTTGAGATTCATAAAAAAAAAACACGATAATGGAATCTAGAAACGCGTTCTTCTTTGAACACGATTTTTCTTGTAAATCCACTGTGGCTGGACAAAGTTCTTCAAAATGAGTCTTCGAGGATGTTGACAATAGTCATGATCAAGAAGAAATTGAAGAAACTGATGAGGTCCATGAAAAGCCAAGAAGACGGAGCAAAAGGGAAAGGACGTGAAATTTATTTTCTGATTTATGTGATAGAGGCTGAGCCTCGAACATATTAGAAGCTATAAGCTCTATTAAAGACCCTTTATGGGAAGAAGCCATAAAAGGTGAGATTGATTCCATCTAACACGACACACTTGAGAATTGGTGGTTGACCTTCCTTCGGGATGTAAACCATTGAGTTCTAAGTGGATTTTCAAACGGAAAATCAAAATAGACGGAACAATGAAAAATATAAGGCTAGACTTGTGATCGAAGGATACAAGCAACAAGAAAGTCATTATTACTTTGATACTTATTCTCATGTGACGAGAATAAGTTCAATATGAAAGATTTTGGTGATTGTCACTCTCCAAAATTTGTAAGTACATCAAATAGATGTAAATACTATTTTCTTAAATGAAGGTCTTGATTAAGGACTCTACATGGAATAACCCAAGGGTTATGTAGTTCCTAGAAAAGAAAATAAAGTCTATAAATTGGTCAAATCATATGTGGACTTAAAGAATGGCACGAGAAATTTAACAACATCATGATGTCAAATGGTCCCAGAGTCAATGAGTGAGACAAATGTGTCTACGTCAAAACTACAGAAGAATGATATTTGGTTCTCTGTCTGTAAGTTAACGACATACTCATTGTGGGAAGCAACGACCGAATGGTGAAGTCCATTAAGTGTTTGCTGAATTCAAGATTCAATATGAAAGACATGAGACTGGTCGATGTAATCTTAGGAATTAAGATTAAAAGATCGTCAGTGGGTCTTATATCAACTCAATCACACTTTGTTGACAAGATTCTTGGGAACGAAAATCAGCAATGGTGATTCTGGTATAGCTAGAACTCCAATTGACACGAGTCAACACTTATCTTAGAATAAGGTAGAAAGTGTTGATCAAGTGGAATATGCTAGAGTGATAGGAAGTCTGATGTACATAATTAGTTGTACACGGCCAGACATTACCTATACAATTGGCACGTTGAGTAGATTCACGAGTAACCCAGGACATGAGCACTGGAAAGCAATCGTGAGAGTGCTTAGGTACTTACGTTATACTCGTGACTATGGGCTGCATTATACTAGAGATCCTTATGTACTTGAAGGTTACACCGACGCAAGTTGGATCTCGGATATACAAGACTCCAAGGCAACAAGTGGATACGTATTCACTGTGGGAGGTGCAGCCGTGTCATGGAAACCTTCAAGATAAACGGTTATAACCAGATTCACGATGGAATCTGAGTTTCTGGAACTAGGCAAATGCAGTGAAGAAGCCGGAAGGCTCCATAATTTCTTGGAAGATATTCCTTAGTGACCCAACATGTGCCAACAATATACATATATTATCATAATCAATCTATGATTGAAAGAGCACATAATGTTCTGTACAACGGTGTGTCTAGACATATACATCGGCAACATAACACCGTTAGACAACTGATCTCGACAAGGGTTATCACCCTTGACTATGTAAAGTCAAAAGATAACATTGCGGATCCGTTAACCAAAGGGTTAAATAGAGATCAAGTTGAAAAGACATCGAAGGGAATGGGACTTAAGCCTATTGGAAATTAAAGTCTTATGAAGGAAAACCCAACCATGTTTGACTGGAGATCCCAAGATCTTGGTTAAATGGGACAACCTAATTCTAAGAACTTTGCACGGTCATTGTGGGGGTCAACCCTTGTCCATTCCTAGATGAAATAGTGACACCCGTAATGGGAAAGGTTAAGCATTATGCTTTTAATGATTCTTACGCGTCGGAAATCCGAGCGGAGTAATACGGGTTACTCTTAGATAAGAAATCACCTATGTGAGAGAGAGGAGGGGCCGCCTCTGAGGAAAATTGTGGGGGCTTAATTTTCTGGAAAACTCTTGCAGAACCAGGCATATGTCCAGGGCCAAAATGGACATAAACCATGAGAACTGCAAAGGTAAAAGGAATTATACCTGTGTGAGATTTATGGAACGTTTGCACAAACGGCGGATAGTTCAATGACGTCAAGTCACACTATCGGCTAGCAAAGAAAGTATTTCTCATGAGGGAAGGCTCAAGGGCGTGTCCTACCTATCCTATGCAGGCATAGTCCGTAGTACTCCGCCACCACATGATGTATGCATGATTATTCAATTTCATTCATGTGGGGGATTGTTGGAAAATTGGTAAATGAAACGGGGTTTTTGTACAATCGACTTTAGGTCGAGTTTGGTACATGAGTGAATGAGAAATTGATGTTCAACGTTGACTAATTAAAGTCGAAAATATTGTATATCAATATTTAATATTTCTATTTTGTGTAAATATAATTATGTAATTTTCTGCTATATTTTATATACGGAAAATAATAAGCATCAAAGAGATAATTAATTATCTTAGGAAATCTTTCTATAAGATTTACCTATCAGTTTTTTATAACTGAAACGTGTCTACGTTCATCCGAGATCTTTACGAGATCTGTAATTATCTTAATTACCTGATTCGTAATTATCTTAACCACGTTTCTTGGTGGCTAAGTCTTCCAACTTTCTCCCTAACCTAGTCTATAAAAGGGGTCGCTCCCCATAGGGTTTTAATCATAAAGGAAAAATACATTGCATACACGAAAAGGCTTTTCTGCGCAGCCAAAATACTTTATCATTGTGTGGTGGTGGTAGTCTATTACTGTTTGAGTTCGCCGGGATTGCTCTACGAGTGCTAGCAGCCAATTCGAAATGTCGTTTTATCTTGGGAAGAGTTAGTCCAACGATCTCAGCACGTGGAGAGGACTAAACTACTTTAAGGAAATCGAGAAGGACTCGACCACTTATTACGGTTACTTTCAGTTTCTGTGTTACTAGTTATTTTTGTTTATTTACCTGTCAATTTAAATATTGTTCGTTATCTCCATTGTTTTTAACAGATTTTACTAATTTACTCTAGGAGGATGGACATTAGTGAAGTGTCTCTTGATTTTGGATGTAAGAGATTCACTTGAATGACGCCATGTACGCTTCACTCATGAGTTGACATATCGAAATAGTAAGAAGAATGAAAATGATATTGAAAACTTGATGTAAGTAATGATTGTCAAAGGTCAAATGACGACAAGCTTCAAAAGAGTTGCTAGAGTAGAATGAAATTGCAATTGCGCTAAACTCAAGAGCTCTTAATTAGAGATTGTTGGTGATGTGGATTGTAGAATAATTGTTTGGGACTAGAAGGTTGATGGATTATGAATTATTCACGAATCATTCGAACTAATGAGGGGGGGGGGGGGGGGTAGAGGAGGGTAATATTCACAAATGTGAATGGATATGAATAAAAAAAAAAAACTTTACAATATATGGCTGAGGATTGTTGGTAAGTAAGAAAGTACATCAAGACTCAATGAAATCGAGTGAAGCGTGCAAATTTTTTTTTTTTAATAAGATTCTTGAGGCGAGTGTGAAGGATGATACAAAACAATAAGGAAAGATGGTGGAGTAGATATTTGAGGTGAGAAAAATATTGGAATTAGCCGAGATTATTATACAAACGAGTATTTACATAGATAGAGAAAATTCTCATACTAAAATGATTAAGTTATAGAACTTAAAAGTAAGTATTAGGAGTTAAGTATAGATTGTCGCTCTAGGAGTAGGCAAGCTTAAGGGAATAGAGAGAACTAATGGTCATTTATGAATCTTGAGGGAATAAAATCGAGTTATGGAGGACTCGTATTTCCAAAAGACGAAGCTTCAGGAAACATGAGATAATAACTTTGAAGAACGGGACAGTTCATTTTTGACATCCTATAAGGAATGGCCTATGTATAACAAGGTAGATTAATCACGGGAGTAAAATTAAGACGCGAGGCTCTGATAAGGAAAAGTAATATGTGAGATGTATACGTGTAACAATGAAAATTTTGTGATACATGCTAGACAAATGTATGAATGATTGGATTGTGATGTGAACATTGATTTATCTTATATACAATGTTTATATATTATACTTCAAGATTTCATTGTACTCGCCACAAAGTATGGCTGATTGTAGCTCTATTTGTTTTCATTGTGAAATCTATAAGATACATTGCCTCGTCTTCTTAAGAAAAACACAGTTTAAGTTAATTTCACACTTTTATTTCAAAGAACTCGCTACTAGTGGTGCACACGGGCGGGTAACGGTTACCACAAAAAAAGACACCATACCCACATATGGCGGGTTACCAAAATCTTCAACCGAGCGGCGAGCGGGTTGTTTTAATTTTGAAACCATGCGGGTGGCGGGCGGGTTACATTAAATAGACTACCAAAAAAATAAGAGGAAAAGAGCATGTCAAGAAAACAAAATTGCAAACTTCCACAAATAATCATTATATTTTAGCTACATGGCTTTAACATGTTGCTAAATCAAAAACTCACAATGTCAAAATCAATCAAATATATCATAAACAAACCAAATCAAATCTCTTAAACAACTCAAAATCCATCACCAATGTCCAAAAAGTAACACTTTAACAACATATAGTCATATAACATATTCTCCACCAATAGTCAATAAATATCCAAAAAGAAAAACATTAATGTAACAACAAAAAAGAGAAGAATGATTGATCATTTGCAACCTTCCACAAAATACCAATGGACCTACATCACAAAAAGAAAAGTGCTTTTGGACGTGGAGGAGAAGTGCAACTGGTGCATCGGGTGCAGCAGGTGTTTGTTGAGGGTTTTCTTGAGGTATTACTTGAGTTTCATATGTTGCCTCCATACTTGTTGATCCCCCTTGTTCAAATTGGTTTTCCATTCTAAAAAATAAAAGCATTATAACTACATTATTTTTAACAACAACAATTGACAACAACTAACAACAACAAGTGATTTCATAGGCAATTAACAACAATAATTGACAGCAACTAACAACAACCAGTAATTTCATAGGTAATTAACAGCAACAATTAATAGCAACTAACAGAAACCAGTGATTTCATAGGCAATTAACAGCAACAATTGACAACAACTAACAGCAACAAGTTATTTTATAGGCAATTAACAGCAACAATAGACAACAACTAACAACAACAAGTATTTCTTCATATCCAAATTGACAGACCACTACCAGTAACAAATAATATTGATAAGCTTGTGGGGCTTCCCCATTTCTTTTCTAAATCCCTATAGCAATGATCACTTGCTATACTATAATGTCTGATTAACAAATTAAGCACCTAATTAACATAATAATTTGAAGTGTAGTGAAGAAAAAGAGAGGAGTTAAAGTTGTAGCACCTCTGTCTTCGTGGTGGTACGCAGCTGTCGTGGTGGTGGTAGAGCAGTGGAGTTGTGGTGGTGCAGGTTTCGAGGTGGTGCGCGACTGTTGTGGTGGTGGTAATCTGGTAGAGCAGTAGCGTCGTGGTGGAGCAGTGGAGTCTTCGTGGTGGTGCGGCTTTCGGGATAGTGCGCGACTGTCGTGGTGGTGGTAGAGCAGTGGAGTCGTAATGAGCATGGTTGCGCGTGGATAGAGTGGTGGTGGTGGTAGTGGCGGAGGCTGGAAGATGGTGAGTGAGAGAAAGACTGTTACTTTACTTGAGAGATCTGGTGAAAGAAAGAGGCTGGAGTGGAGGCTGGTGGGGGTTAAGCACAACAGGTGAGGGGAAATAAAAACCTAAAAATGAGGGTAGGATCTTTTATGTTAGGATTGTATATTTATGGGGCGGGTGGGCGGGTGGGCGGGATAACCCGCCACCCGCCCGCGAGAAGGCGGGTTACCATAACTTTGGACTGCAGCATTGAAATAAAAAAAAGAATCACGGGTTTGCAGGTGGCGGGTGGCGGGCGGGTCGGGCGGATGACAGTTTTTTGAACACCCCTACTCGCTACCTTCTAAATATTGCCTATCATCAACAAACTCAATATGCTTTGACTTATATCGGTGCTTCATTACCACGACTTCGTCTAGATAGATTACTAATAGACCTTTTGAGAAATAGAATCCCACCAAGACATGCTTACACAAGTATACTCAGTTACACATTTAATCCCCAATTTTGGCGTTGACAGTCACTAAGCACAACAACTAAAATGGAGTAAACAAAGTACTGGTTGGCCACCCAGGACTAGAGAATTGCATTTTAGTGTTGGCTTATCAATAGCCTGATTCAAGCCTATTCGATTGTCATACAAACCTCCAATTCCCACGTGAATGGTCATTATCCAATCGATTGACACATTATCCAACTATAAACATGACATGCCGGTTGGTCAAGTCGGCACAGATCCATTATTTGTCTGTACTGAGTTTATAATAACCACCACAACTCAAACTTATATAGGGACTAGCCGCCTTCTGAGAGACTTATCAACTATAAATCGAAATCTTTTTCCCGCTCTGATACCACTTGTAATGCCCCTTACCAAGCACCCTACTCGGCTCAAAGCACCACCGCCACAAGATTCATTAGAGAACATCTCGCTTCTCTTTTGGAATTTGCAGCTAATCCAAAATCATTGTAGAGCGGAAGCTATACCCAAAATTCCTTCTCAACACATTCATGAATCAATTACCTCACATCGATATTCGGCTAGGCTTGTCCCATAAAATGAGCTTTAAGCTTTTCGCCCGTAGATCTAGAATGAGAATCTGAAAATACTTTTATGAGTCTAATATGGGTATTTCCCATACTGGGCTTGCCATGGGCCAAACCCAGGTTTTCACTTATGTCGGGGATCACCCTCGACATGCATATCGAATGTCATCCTCGATATAGTACAGCTCACGTGTGTGGTCCCTGCATCTTGAGGCCTATAAATAACCGCTTTCGGTAATCAATGTAAGCTTTAATTATCGGCAATTACCGTGAATCTATATCGAGCCCCATCCGATATAGCATTCAATATAACACCCGATATATATCTCCGGTATATATCACGTGGACCACTTTCGATATACCCTAAACCCACCGCGACCACAGTAATCTAGGACTAGAGGCGTGGGATCGGGACGCAGTGCTGATGAATGCGAGAAGATTGGAGATTCTGGAAGAGATGTGATCCATGATGGAACCCGCGAGGTTGAGGGTCGACACTGAGAGATGGAAAGAAGGAACATTTCTAAGAGGATGGAACAATTGGACCGTGAAAAGGTAAAAGTAAGATGAAGGTTAGCTTTGGCAGATGGTCGTAGTTTGACACCCTTTTCAGATGAGATAGAGTGAGTGGTGATAGAGAAGGGAGATAAGATCCACACGATTAAACCGTATGATTGGAAGAGTCCACTCTGTCGACAATGTCTTGAACTTACACAGGTTTTTGTGCAACATCAAAGCGAAGATTTTGGCTATGACCATAACCAGAGCAGCTTTGAATTGGTTTACCAGGTTGGAGGTTCAATCTATAACGAATTATGATTAGATGAGACATAAGTTCGAGAGCCAATTCTCCAGTTAGAAAATGATGAGGACCAGCATGCATCATCTGAATGTCATGCAGCAGGGACACAGAAAGAGCTTGGGGGATTTAATCAAGTGGTTTAACGATGAACTACTCAAAGTGGATGAGGCGTATGTGGACCAGGTTGGCTTCATCCTATTTAACGCTCCCTCGCATAAGAGGTTTTCCTCCCAATTGCTCAAGCTTAAGTCACTAACGATAGCCCAAATTAATACGCTCGCGTACGACATCATTTACGAGGACAACAAGATGGCCACCAAGCAAAGAACAAACCCAAGTAGGCACCCTGGAAAGGAACGATGCCGGGACAGATGTCCGAGAAGAAACACCCCACTAAATAGAGGAATTTTGGAGGTATTCGCTGTTAAGCAGAAAAATCGATGGCTAAACGAGCCTAAGAAGCTAAGGGAGAACAAAGGAATGAAATTCTCTCAGAAGTACTGCAAATATCATCGCCAGATGGGACACGAAACAAAGGAATGTATCGATCTAAAGAACGAGATTGAAAGGCTCATCAAGGAGAGAAATCTTGTGGAGTTCGTAACGAACTCAAAGAACGACCGCCGAAGGAATAATAGGGATGATGATTCCTGCTCGCCTCGCAGGGACCACTCTAGCTCCCCCAGAAGAGATAGACAGAAGTAATTGAAGCTCCATCCGAGCACAGGAGGGCTATAGTCAATGCCCAAATTATAGGAGTGATCAATGTCATCAATGGAGGAACATTGGGCACCGATTCGACTCAAGGCCGCGAGAGAATAACCCGCCAGATGCAGGTCGAGACATATATAGGATGTACTACCTCGGTTATGGAGGAAGGATTCCTAGATCAAGAGATCTCGTTCACCAAGAGAGACCTGGAGCAGCTCACATTGTAGCCATTCAAAGCAGGTAAACTTGATTGCCCATTAGTTGTTACAATTGATGTAGCTGAATATCAGGTACGCAAGGCCTTGGTCGATAATGGCAGGTCCTCCAACATTATCTTTGTCCATGTCTTGGGGAAAATGGTTTTACCCCAGAACATGCTGGAGGCGCCTCGACCCGGCTAATAGGATTCAGAGGAGGAGAGATAATTCCAATGGGCCAGATCACGTTGCTTACCTCATTCGGTGAGGAGCCATGCAGGAGGACAATCGCAGTGAAGTACACCGTGGTTGACATTTTCTTCCCTTACAATGCTATCATTGGGCGCCCCGCCCTTAATGAAATGGGAGCCGTGGTATCAACCTATCACCAGAAGATGAAATTTACCACACATGCTGGAATTGGGGAAGTCATAGGAGATCAGAAACAGGGATGAATGTGCTATGTGGCCTCACTGAGACTTCCTAGGATTAGGGAGGCACAAGAAGTGGAAGCAACCGAGCAGGAATACCTACCAGATATGGAGTAATCACCTCGATTCCACTAGGGGCCCCAACCTTCAGTTATTTACTGTTTTTTATTATTCCTAGAACAATTGCATTATGTCTTTTGAACATTTTTAAATTTCCCTAAAATTGCCCCCATCGTCGGGCTGGACTATAATTAAAACAGGGGGAAGTATGCAGGTCTGATTCCCAAACAACGGGATACGTAGGCGAGTTAAGAATTACCTAGCCTTCAACAGTAATCCTTTATAACCTCATTTTCATTCCGATCGATATACTCGATCGAACTATATATGCATGCTTTCGTGCAGGTACATACCCTTACGAGGGAAGGACTGAGATGTGCAGACATGCGCACCTACATTCAAAAATATAATATCATATCATTATCTCTTTGGCAGATATACATGTATCTCTCATACATCACAGGTTCAAACAAATCCTTGCCGATAACAAGGATGATACTCTCCATTAAGTGGGACAACACATAGACAGCGGATCTCATCCACTCATTATCTCTAATATGAAATGATTGTTTCTCTTATTAACAACAGGAACAGAATATCGGTACAATTCGAGAGGACCAGGGTGAGTCCACTACAAAGAAAGGATAAAAATCTACAAATACCCTGGTTTACCTCTGCTATCCACCGAGATAGGCAGGAGACCAACTGACATACGAAATCTACAAATGCCCTGGTATAACTCTGCTATCCACCGAGATAGGCAGGGGACAAGCCGGCATACGAATTCTACAAATGTCCTTGTATAACTCCGTTATCTACTAAGATAGGCACGAGACAAGCCGGCAATATGAAATCTACAAATGCCCTGGTATAACTCCATTATCCACCAATATAGGCAGGGGACGAGTCGGCATAATAAATCTACAAATGTCCTGGTATAACTCCGTTATCCACCAACAAACATACAAAAAACACAAATCCTACAGGATAACGACCACCGACGAGTAGAGAAGACTCTACAAATCCTACGGGATATCAACCGCCTACGAGCGGTGAGAGAATCTACAAATCTTACGGGATCATAAAATCCTTATCCATCATGATAGGCAGGAGGGCACCCGAAAGGGGAAGACATCTACAATTCTTAGGTCATAACACCCCTATCCATGATGATAGTTACGAGAGCACCCATGATAGAATCAACACACCATCCCACATCATAACCCCCCTACACACAGATGTAGGCCGGAGAGGAGCCCAAGGAGATATGAGCCCCACGAAGAGACGATATAACTTTGAGACAATCGAAAGAGAGAATCCAACAAGATGATAAATTAAGGTACCAAAGTATCAACCTATTATTCCATATCACAGATATTAAATCTTATAGAAAGCGGAGATGCAATACGAAAATTATGCAAAACCATAAAGCATAACAAATATGCCAATATGATTAAGGCAGCATTATTCAGTAATAGTACATGACCAGAATGAGTAACAAGGTGATGCAACGCCAATAAATGAGAAACACAACCTCCGACTAGGCAGGGCTTTTCTGCTTCACAAGCTCCGAAAATAGATCTTGCTAATCCGAAACAACTTCCGCAGTCTCATCATCTACAAGGGGCAAACTGTCCGGGCCACACATGGCATTCAATTCCAAAAAATCGAATCCTTCTTTAAACCCTTTTCGAGCGGTTACTTGCCCTATTAGGGATTGAAAGGCTTCCTCCCTATGTACAATGGCATGCTCTACAAGAAGCCATTGATAGCTCCCACTGGCCAAGAATTTCTCGGCTCCCCGTAGCAAGACCTCGGGAGACTCGTCCTATCGAGACAACACATTAGCTAGAAATCTCAACATGAGAGGATATTGCACACAAAACACACACATACTTACCACTTTCTCCAGAACAGCTTGAGCCTTCGCAAGCTCAGACAGCAAACGCTTATTCTCCGCCTTCACCCTCATAAGTTCACTTTCGACCCGCTGACGGCCATTATGCTCTTTAAGAGCATGCTCCTTATACTGATCAGCAAGGATTGCTGTTTTCTCGTGCTGCGTACAAGCATCATCATATGCATTCTTCGTTAGCTGGACTCTGCTTAAAGCCTCCCTCTTCTCAGTCTCAACTTCTCTATTGCCATAGGGTTGAAATCCACCATCTTCTCAATGTTGGCCTCAAGTTGCACAATAATAGCGTCCTTATCCCCTTCAGACTCACTGAAGGTCTTCATCGACGTAGCCAACATCTTCCGAAGCTACAAAACAACCATCATGAGTAGAAGAAAATTATGACAAAACCTAAGCATAGTAAACAATACAATCTCGGCAACTTACACTATGGAAAACGTGGATGTTCCTACGCATATTCTACGCTCGTTCAAATTCAGTTAAAACAGGTACCCTAGCTGGTGGTGGAAAGGCCCGCGCCATACCACATACCGCATCAGCCTCCGGAAATTCCATACTTTGGCCATGGACATGATCGCTAGTTCCATGCCTCGATCGCCTTTCATCAGCAGTCAAACGCGGCACGCGAGCACCTTCATCTTGAGCCCTTTTTTGACTAGACTGTGCACACTACGGGCCAATCGGAATAGACGGTCTCAGGATAGGGATTCTAGCAAAAACTTGAGAAGGGGCACTTTTTGGTACATCATTTGGAGCAAGACCTTTATCCACATAACTTATAGCAGAACCTTTCCCTTTCTCAAAATCACTTATGGCGGGACGCCCGCTCTTTACCGCAACGTCCACGGCAAGACCCTTGCCTTTATACACGAGACGGGTTGGATCAGGGGAATCCTCATCTATCGGAATAGGGATCATCAATGAACCCCCTAGGACTGCCTTATCACCGGAGGAAAAAGGCGTTGAGCCGGCCGCGACATTCATAAAAGTTTGATCATTCTTCTAAGAATGACTAAGAGGGGCAGAGGTGTGAGCGCCTCCGCCAGCAGAGGAGGGATGGACATCAGCCTAGCACACCGAAGAGGGCAACATCTCTGAGGGCCGGACAACCTCTTTGGCCATAGAGACGGCTTTTAACAAAGCAGCAGATCCGGCCACATCTTCTACAATATTGAGTATCCTCTCACCACCACCAGTTTCGGTGGCCAAAGGGGTAATCTCTGCCACAAGGAAGCTAACACCTCCAGGCACGGGCGATCTAGTAACAGAAACAGTTTTTTCTACTACCAAATGGGTTCTAGCCACACCCCTAGAGTACCAATGTTCACACCGTAATCGGAAGAAGCATCCCCTCTCCTCCTTGCCGAAGCGGCAGCCTCCCGGTCACGACGCTCCTTAATTTTTTGCATAAGAGGACGCATTCCAGACATCACTTATGAAGATTAACGACACAGGTATGATGAAGGTTATATAATCTGCAAAAACAATGCGTTGAATGAACCAGGAAAAAAAAAAGAAATGCACATCGAATGCCATAGTGAAGGTTATAACAAAACTCATATCGAAACATACGTCGGGTATCCCCGACATACTCACCTAAGGAAGAGATCGATGCGCTATAAGACAAATAAACTCTTATCTCTCTCCAAGGATGCTACTTCTTATAGGAGAGAACCTATGGATATGCATTAAATGCCGAATATATCGAACTTTAAATTCGACATACATGTCACAGAAAATTCGATATAATATGTAATTACCTAAAAAACAGGAATTCAATTGAGAACCTCTGGAGATTCGCAAATTTCATTAGGGGGTCCACCAATAGCTCTTTTACACACAATGAAATTCTCGCATCAGAGTTCCGTCATTCGAACTGGCGGGACGAGGGGCATAGGTAATCCAAAAACTCAAATTTAATTTGCAAAGTATTACCTTCACATAATAATTCACAAATTGGGGGACTACATGGTATGGGTATTTCCCGTATTGGGACTGCCATGGGCCAAACCCAGGTTTTCACCTGTATTGGGGATCACCCCCCGACATGCATATCGAATATCAAACTCGATATAATACAGCTCAAGTGTTCGGTAATCAAGGTAAGCTTCAATTATCCGCAATTACAATACATCTATATCGAGCCCCACCCGATATAGCATTCGATATAACACCGGATATATATCTCCGATATATATCACTTAGACCACTTTCGATATACCTAAGAGAGCATTCTCGACATGAAGGATTCGATATTATCTCCAACATAATCCCCGAAATCATCTCCGTTATATCCCCGACATCTTACCGTGCACTGACGTTAGTTTGAGGTATTCCAGACCAAGCCTATTTGAGACTAGTATAGCTAGAATTGGCCTAGTAACAGTATACTCGTTGTAATAATCTTGTAACCAACCCATCTATATATATATACATATATATATATATATGAGATATTGTCAAACTAGAGTCAAAAGGACGCTAGAGATATAATGCAGAAGGATTTTCTATAAAATATATTTTCGCAAAACATGATTTTTCAAGAATGTCTTTCAGAATAATTTTATATTTTCTTGTTGGTGAGGCAATATCGTCCGGGCCCGTGTGGGCGGGATATTTGGGGATATGTTACTCAAGTATTTTTATTCGGAATGCCAATCTGAAATTTTAGTAAAGGGGGCACAATTATTTGATTAGGGACTTTGAGTGAAGTACAAAGGGTCGTGTGAAAACACGAGTGAGACCTAGAAGAATACGATAAATTATAAGTACATTAAAGTGTAAAATTGTAGAGAGTGTTCTTGTGTTGTAATTGTGGTGAATAACGTGCATGAAGTTGAAGTTGTAGAAGTTGTGTTGAGCTTCTGCTTTTTGCTGAAAATGGGGGACTATTTATAGTGTTAGTCCCATGTGTCTTTGGCCAATGTGGGTCGGTCTTGCCGTCTTTACTCCATCGGGTGCTGATGACCAATGGATTATGGGGGTCGTCGATCAGGAGATGACCAATAGTATGGGCTAACTGTAGTTCGTCTGAGCGGGTAATAATGACAACTGCTCCAATGGTCTTCGGTGGTGGTACTGAGCTAATGCATGTGGATCAATCTGACCCAATCATTGATCTGAACCAATAAGGTTGGCTGCTTTTATGCCCCAATGCATGAGTCCGACCAATAGAGTGCGGTCTTTCCTCGTTATTAGGGTGGTTGAGACGTAGGGTGAATGATGATGGCTCATGAATGATCGGATAGTCCTTCTGGATCGTCTATTCTGGATGAGACCCGGGGGTCGTTCTTTGCTGCTGATATGGATGAGTTGCTTCCTTTAGTCGGGATTGTGGTAGGTCTTGACTTCTCCTTGTATCCACTCGTGTCCTTAATGTTTGTTATGTGCTTTTCTTTCCTAATTTTTGGCTAAGTTTTGGTGATGGTCTCTCTATAGTTTGAGAGGTAATTGAGTGCTCCGTGGGATAGGGGGTTCTAGGGTTGTTCTTCTTGGGTACCCGTGTTTGGGTAGGTGCCAGGTCATTGGGAGGGGTGTGTCGAAGCCTTTGGGGTCTCACCGTGTTCCCTTTAAGAGGTGTTGGTCGAAAGAGATTCGGGGGTACCTTCCCCGAGTGTTCGGACCGAGTACCCTCTGGGGGTGTTTGATAGTCGTGACCCGAGGGTAGCTTCTCCTAAGCCCAGACCTTTAGCCCCTGTTCGGGCAGGGGTGGTCGAGGCTTAGGCGTCTCTCCACGAAATGGTAAATCATTTTTGTAGGGTACCCATTTTTCCGCCCCTCTTCGAGGGTGGGGCAGATTATGCATCATCAGGAGTCCCCCGAGTTTCGAGTGTATTTTGTAGAAATTACTTGGAACTCATTAAATGAGTATATATGTTGTCGAGCTTTTTCTGTAATTGTGGTCTTGCATGCTCGATGAGTGGGCCACGCGTCGAAGGCATAATTTGGGCTTCTCTATTTATAAATTGAGGAGACTCGTAGTGATTTATCTTCATTCACCCGACTTTTCTTGGTTTTCCCCCCTCTTTTCTCTTTTTCCTTTACTTTGAAATGTTTGAGCGATTTTATGGCTTCATTGAGCAGTTCTCGTGAAGAGGCGACTGGTGCGACGAGAAGCCAAACGCGTCTGATGTGGTAGCAATAGAAGGGGCAGTGTAGCCTTCTCCTGGAGAGTTGTCCCGATGCCGTCGCGTTGTATTTGGTTTGGTGGAGACTTCCGCCAAAAAAGCGAAGAAGGTTGTGGTGGCGGAGACGCCACCTAGGATATTGGCTAGGGATGTGCGGAGCACAGTGAGATCTCTGGATGAGACCGAGGACGAATTTGACATGTATGGGGCGGGTACTGAGGGTCTGGAGGTCGTGGTGCCCCGGAATCACGAGAGGGCCACTTCTCCTCGTCCGGGCTACTCTACCGCGTACATTGTGCAGATTAAGGCACGGTAGCGATCCTTCCTTCCGATTTTCTATTGAGAGGTTTCCAAGGCCTGCTTGCTCTGTCCGAGTCAACTCTGTCCGAATGGATGGTCGGCTGTCGCGACGATTGCTTTCATCTGTGTGGCCTACACCCATCCCTTCTTGGTGTACAAATGTTTTGGGGCGTTTGATATGGCGAGCTCGTCGACGGACAAGCTCTTTTACAGTTTCACCATGCAGAAGTCGACATAGAAGATTCTTCACGACCTTTTCGGGTCCCACAACAGTTGGAAAGAGGGAATTTTCTTCGCCCGACCTACCACCAAGGGTATTTTGGCCGATGTTCGTAGGGAGTGGAATCTAGACCTCTGTATTCCAGCCGATTTGGATATTACAAGGGCCAAGGATGAATTGGTGGCTGAAGGATTTTTTTAGAAGGGTTTTAGCTAGAATATGATGTCACAGGTTAACGTGTTCTCGACTCTTTACGAGAAATGTGGTTTGAACTACATACTGGTATGGCGCCTTTTGTGGGGGACAATCGTCCCAAAATTAGTAAGTGCTTTAGACACCCTTTTGGTAGTTATCTCCTCGTCATGTTTTTCTTCATTGTTGAATCGGATTTTTTTACTTTTCTGTTTTGCAGAGGCTATCGTGGAGACGCTGAAGTGCGATGCTACCCCTCCTCGTCCCTCCAAGAAGTAGAAGAACAAGGCCATTACTTCTAAGCCCCGTAAGATAGGAGGATCAGCTACTTCAGCAGCGTCGACAAATGATACCTTTCGGGACAGGAGTGCTTCGGCCGAGGCCCCATCTCACACAAGTCAATCAAGTGACAACGAGGTGGGTCTGGTTGGAAAAAATCTACGTCGGGAGAAGGCCGAGGTTTCTTCCAAGAGTAAGGTCATTTTAATGCAGGACTCGGAGGATGAGGGTCCCCTTTTGACGCAGGTGGGGGAAAGTCCTACACCTTCTCGTCTTTGTTTTGCTGCACAAACGAGATCTGATACATGCGGAGAGTGGTTTGCAAGGCCTTACCAGGCAGCAATGCAAGCTAACATTGGTGGAACTCCGTCCAGTGAGCCATCTACTCCTCATCCCACGACTACCAGGATGGAGTCAGCGGCTGAGAGGTCTTATTCTCCTTCTCCCAAGCGTTAAAAATCTATCCTTCTAGACTCCGGGATACTCCTACCCGGAGGTCGGAACTTGGGGTCAGGTCACCCTTTCTCAAGTGCAGTCAGTTTTGAAGAGTGCCATGGGCTTGGGAGCCCAAACTATGGGCCTGTCTCGTGAGCTAGCCACCTTGGGCTCCTCTCCGACCTCTTCTTTACTGGATGCCCGAGAGTTGGGTCTGGTTACGTAATGGTGCCCGACCTGGTAAGTAACATCGTTGTAAGCATGTTTACATTACTTTTCCTTCCTAATACTTGTTTCTTTTGGCACAGGCCTATCGAAATGAGAGGTTTGTCTCATTTTTACAAGAAGGCGGGTCGCGAGAGGGATGCCTTGAAGGAGTCGGAGCAGCAACTGAAAGATTGTCTGGCCGCTTCTGATAAGGAGAAGGAGGCCCTGGTCGAGAAAGAAGCCGAATGGGCCCAGAAACTCGAGACCTTAGAGAAGTTGGTAACGTCACTCCGGGAGGTTTTGGAGAAGACTGTGACGAAGAAGGATGAGCAGTTGGTGGCTCGTAAGAGAGACGTGAGAGAACAGCTCGCCCCCTATTTTGAGCCTCATCTTTTGTGGGGATTCTGGTCTTGTCATCAGGTGAGCTCATTAAAAGGCTTCTTTCGCACTGACTTCAACATCCAGCGGCTATCGACGGCCTAGAAGATCTGTCATGTAACCCTCGAAGAGACTCTAAACTTGCTTCTTTGTGGTTTCTCGGGTGTTCGAGGTTCTCCTGCGCCTTCGACCGTAGCTGGCCCTTCTCGCACCCTTCAGGTGTAGATTACCCCAGGGGCTTTTGTGGTCAGATTAGCCTTATCTTGTTTTAGTTTATTCTTTTTCTTTTTCTAGGGTTGTACGTGGTCGTTCTCGCCCGGGTTTTCAACTATTAAGGAATTTTTTAGGATCTTCACATCTTTTTCTTCTGTTGTGTATTTGTTGCCATCGTTCCTTACTTAGAGGATCTTGGTATTAGCTTCCTGAGCACGCTAGTCTCTTTTCTATTTGCGGAAGGGGTTCCTTTAATCGTTGTTTGATGTTTCTGAGTTTCACGACTTTAGAGGCCTCATATTTTTCTGTAAGTAATTACGATCATTAGAGTTAGTAGTCGTCGTGGCTTTCTTTGGGCGAGTTATTCAAGGGAGACCCGTTTAAGGGGGGATCTGGTGAGACTTCCACGCATGGGCCCTGGGTTATCGCGACAAGTGCCAGGCGTTAACTCCAATGATTGATCTTACCATACTTAGAAAAATTTAGGATTGCATTTGAGATCACTCGTGAGCATCGTTGGGGGTTTCTCGTTGGAGGAATGGTCAAGAGAACAACTTTTGAGGTGATCGTGAATTTGAATTAGACCGCCTTACGTTCTCCCAACCGTCTGTCTCGGGAAGAGGTGCCCATTTAATGCGAAGGGACGTGGGGAGTTGATGCGCCGGTCTAGCTCCCCTATGTTGACGCCTGACATGCTAGAGTTGCAATGATTTGGGGAAGGTAGCGGTTCAACTAGGTCGTGAGTGGGTAACCGAAGGGCCTCACCGTTTGAATCATGGGCGCAAAAGTGAAATGAATCGGGATATGAACCGTCTTTCCCGCCTATAAAAACATGGCCACCTTAGCCATCACTTCAAAACAAATACTTCCTCTATAAAAAACATTTCTCCCTTCTCTTTTTCTGCGATCATGGTTTCTCAGTTCACCACCATTTTCTCTAGCGATGAAGATTCGCGTGATTCTCTTATCTCTCAGCCTCCTATTCAATGGGGTAGCGCCTGCGTGTCTCGTCGAAGTCACCACAGAAGTGATGCGTGTTCATCCTTGTTTGTTCTACTTCATGGAGGTGAGAGAGGGTAGCAGACCATGTGTTTGCCGTTTTTGGTTGTTGTGCTCTTTACCAGAATCCGACTGAGGGCGATGTGCTCCGGAGCAAGAATTTGGACCAAAGCGTATGACGGGTAGGCTCCGAATTGGATCCATGGCCTCGGTAATGAACATGGTGGAGGTCGGGTCCTTGTTGGCAGACTTTAATACCCCTTTCGATCAGGTGAGCATCATCATTCCCTCGGATACGCAGAGGGCATTCGATCCTCCCGAGGGTCTTGTATGCGAAGCAAGTGCATTGTAGTCTTTGCTACTTTTTCCATCTAGTCGTGAGGGACCTTTTCGTGTTCTAGCAACTATGCCCGAGCCAACTGACTCCGTCCTCCTATTGCCAACTGGTGGGGTTTATACTCTGCTGCCATTTGGTGAACATCCCATGTACCCCTCAGACCTTGGCGGGGGCATTCATACTGCAGGCCACTACAAACGGCTCGCCCTTATTTTCTTTGTCAGTCCGAGACAGCAAGCGAGTGTTCCTGACCTCGATGACTAACGACCCTGCTAGCAATGGGGATTGGCGTCAGAGGTATTTATTCCTGTCTCCCATCGGAAAGTTGTTTGTCTTATGGGAAGGCATACCCCGAGACTGGGGTTGGGTTTTGTTTGTCTATCCCCCATGGTGTGCACGGAGACTGCTGCCTACTTGGAGGACAGAGGTCTTTTTAACGACCTCTACGACGAGTCCACGATGCTGAACAGTCCCATAGTCCTACTCCTTGCAGGTCTGCAAGACAAGTTGGTGGGCGAACTCCTTTCTCCGATAACACTCCGACAACACTCGAAATTTCGTAAGGGCCTTATGATTTTTTGAAAACTAATTTGAATGTGCCTCAAAACCTCTTATCTAAGTATATACAATATACTTCCTTCTTTTTTTTACTAACCCCCATTGCCTTGGTTTGTAGGTGCGGAGATGGTATTACACGCTCGCAACCCCTTCAAAGGTGACGTACTATCATTGTCGGACATTGGCTCCGACCTGTCTATTTCAGAAGACCAGGGGTTGTCCGCCAATTTTGAGTCTTCTGAGTCTTCAAGCTCATTGGACAGCAAATACTACCCCAAGGCTTCTAGGAGTTCGTCCGCTGTTGATGCGGATGTGGTGATGGCATAGGTGGAAGAGGGGGCGAACTCCGAAGGTATACCCTAACCTATGGATCCAGTGATGGCTAAGCTCTTTGTATATCACTTCATGCCTTCTTTCTACACCACTCTTGATTTTGGGCAATTGCACAATTTCTTCGTTTAGCCTGACAGATAAGGCGCATGCCGTTGGGAAACCTTCAAGGAAGCGCGAAGGAGGTTAGAATGGAGGCGCGTCGTCCTCAAGGAAGGACAAGGAAAAGAGGGTGATCGACCCCTCTCCTACTGTGAAGGATAATTGCCGACCCCAGTCTCCCCAAAGAAGGGCAAGTTTAAGCTAATCATGGAGGTGCAAGAGTTTCTTCGTACTCCACTGTGCGTTCGATATTTGTTAAGGTGCAAGAGTTTCTTCGTACTCCACTGTGAGTTTCTTCTTTTGTTAGTGTGATTGTGAATCCTGGGGACTACGAGATCCTAGGAGGCTAGAGTGATACGGCTTATGTTAGAGCATTTGTGAGGTAGCGTTTGGTGTATATTTGGATTTCTGTTTGTCATGGATCTTGTAACTCTCTTTTTTTTGCTACTTATTGTGCTCGGGGATGCCTTGGGCATGTATAGAGCCAGTCCAACTGTCCTGAAAGCTGCGACGGAGGAGCGTAACACTCTCCGAGCCTCGCTTAGGCATGCTCATAAAGAGGCTGCTCAGCTGGAGGCAGCTTTGAATGAGGCTTGTGGACGTATGGCTGAGATGAGAGCAACCTCGGACCTAGACTTGGGGGAGGTAAATAGTTACCTAAAAGAGGCTATAGCAAACTCCGATGCTAAGGCTGAGAGGTGGGAGCTGATGGCGAGAGAGGCCCTGTGTACCACATATGAGGTCCCCACACTTTGAGAGGAACGGGATCACTTGCTTCGCCAACACGAGGATACAAGGAGAGAGCTTTAGGTGGGCGTTGCCAGTGGCCGACTCGACTTGGTTGGGCCACCCCGGAACCATAAACTGGCGTCTAAGATGAGGGACCTTGTCCGAGTGGGGTATGGGATGACGGTTTCCTCATTTGCTTTTCTCCGTGGTGTTCCTCGAGAGCTGGTGCTTCCAAGGCTAGACTTTTACTCCCCTTCTTCTGATGCTCCCTCATCAGATCCTCGTAGGGCTCCTTCCGGCATTGTAACGATGCCTGATCCTACCGAACTGTCTGCAGAGGAACGACGGGCTTGGATCAAGGCCGAAACGTTCCCTGCAAATGAGTAGTTTTTAGCGAGGCGTAGCCCTTGTTTTGTTTTTTGTGCCGCTTTGTATGGTGGTGGTCCCCTCAATTCTCGTTTTTGTTATTTTTTTTATAGCCGTATTCGGCTTGTTTAATGGAATATCACTTTTCATCTTTTTTTTGCAAGTCGTGAGACTACTTTTTTCGAACGTAGTTATTTTATTGTTGATAGTATGTTTGCTTTTACACGGGTATAACAGTTAAGTCAAAATACAAACACAATAACTACGCGAACAAAATTAAGTCGCCGTAAAGGGTCGACTACAGAGCGTTCAAACATAATTGTGAGAACCGCACCTCGAGATTTAGTTAATATCAAACTCGTCCCATGTTCAAACAACACAAAAACAAACTCGATATTAATTTAGTCTAAAGGAAAGGTCTCGCGGTTAGGATCATACCATACACAAATAAAACTAATTTATTACATATCACAACGGAAGTCTTGATAAAATATAAATAACAACATCATAGTTGAATAAAAGTAACAATACTTTGTTATTTAAAATATTTATGATTATTGAAATGCATACTCAAAATCACACTTAGCAAAATAACTTCTTGATTTGGAAAACCGCTCACACCAGCCACATGTAAGTCGCCTTTTATTCTGAGGAATGAACTGACAAAACAAAAGAGGAATAAGTCTTTAATGACTTAGTGAGATTTATAGGTTTAGGCGATAAATTGAACAAGAATAAGTAAAATCCGAAAATGGACTGAACGGTAAAGAATGGCAAGATATAACTATTGAGCGTTAATAACATATGAACATGAAGAAATGAAAATGAACATGTGCTCATAACAACTAGATTCAACCTTATATCAACGAATATACTACCTTATACCTCCCAATGAGCAGTAACCTCGCAACAAAATGAAAAGACATGCTCGAGTACACGTCTATCTAGCACGCGGGATATAATCAACTCCTGACTATATGCGGCGCCTAGATCGATGGGTATTATGCAAAAATACTTGAACTGACAACCCTTACTGCCCAACAGTAAATTAACAAAATCCCGGGCCCATCTTCCCAAGGGTATCCCAATGGGTGAAACATAATATCATATGAGCTAGTAATCCGGATAATGTCCGTTGCTCGTTTGCACAGTCCAATAATCAAAATATAGTTTATCATATTAGATCAGGTAATACAATTATGAATTGACATGTCATAGGCTTAGCATTTGAACATGAAGTAACAATAGAAGAAAGAAAGTGAATCGCCAAAGAGAATAAGTAAATGAAACATAAATGCAATATAAATGATGAAAGAAGTGGCTCGTGATTTGGGAACAAAAATCACAATATAAAGGATGAAAGAAGTGGCTCGTGGATCCAAGTTCCACAGAGAAGGGTGCCAAACGGGGATGGAATAATCAAAATCAAACCTCACATTTTCAACACAATTGCCGCTAGTTGTCCTCGTTAACTTCGTCAATCCCTAAATAAGTTTATAAATTGTTAATAGTTATACAATTAGCTAGTAAGTTTATGTTTTTTATAAGTTGTTCTAACTAGTAATTAGGCTACCCTTTAATACTAACTAAGTTAAAATGTGAGAGAATCGTGTCCTAATATGCATCAAAGATTCATACAAATGATTAATATGAAAGTTAACTAAAGATCACTTAAAAACATGCATCATCATTAGTAAAAATAAAAGATAGTCGGCTACTACAATATTTGTTGTCTAAACTATGATCTAATGAGTGATTTGCTAAAATAACCTTCAATATAGTAGATCTATCATGAATTCATATTTCAACTCTTCATATTAAGCAATCATATAAAGAGATTGGTGAAATATTACATAGTATTCTAAAACAAATAACTAAAATAGTGACATGCTTAGATTCTTATACTAACTTGACATTTGTAAATAAAATAATATCATAGTTAAATATTTTTTAAAGAATCAACATATATATAGAAATAAGTGCATAGAGTAGGAGTAATAAAGAAAGAGTTTTACAATTTTGTAAAAGTCCTTGTGTGATAGAAGCTATTTTCGGACTTTCTGGACAAAGGTTTACTGTTGCTTGCTTTAGGCCTTCAAAAACTTCTCGTTTGGAAATGATGTCTGAATATAAAAGATGCCTAACTTAGAGGGGAATCTGATCTAAAATTGCTGAATTTTTGGACTTGATTTGGATGAGTTATGGTGTTTTTAGTGCTCAAATTCGAAAGCAGTTTTTCTGTACAATGAAAAGTTTTGGTCTTTGGAGTGTAGAAGGACGATGGGCAAAATTCTGAAACAATGTTTTTATGAAATTAGACTCAAAATGATTGAAAATATTGAAGAAAAACAATGCATTAACGTTAGTTAATATAGAATCGAAAATTGTTCAAAGTCAGATCTAGGTGCTGACAGGTTCATGTGCAATTATTGTAACAAGTTGGCAACTTGTATAGTTGTCTCCTTATCACTTTTTTTTTGTTTTAATTTATACACCTTATAATATCAAATTCAAATCATATATTCATCTTAAATAATTCAAAACTTGTAATTGATTAACTATTATGCAATTATAGTTATTATATAAAAGATACATATACATAATTAAGTAAATAACTACGTAATTAACATGTTTTAAGCTAATTTTGAAATAATCATAATTATTTAGGATCTATGAACATAATTTAAGAACTCATAAATTGTGTAAAGGGTATCATAAGATAATCATAAACGTTTAGGACTAAATTTGCAAATTCTAAAACTATTTGGTGTCAAAATCCTATTTTGTGTAAGTTGAAGGACTAAAGTGCAAATTAAACTAAAATAAATTGAAAACGTTAAATATGTTTTTTTCGGTGCGTGACAATACCCCCTCCTTAAAGGAATCTGGTCGCCAGATTCATACCTGAATTCTCGAAAAGAAATGGATAGTGTTTCCGCATCTCGTGCTCTGGTTCCTAAGTTGATTCTTCTACGTTTTGATTTCGCCAAAGAAGTTTAACGATGTAAACCTTCCGATTTCTAAGTTCTTGGAAATTTTGATCAAGAGTCTTAACTGGTTTTTCTTCATATGACAAATCACTTTCAATTTGAACCGTACCAGGTGCGAGAATATGAGACTCATCGGGGTAATACTTCCTTAGCTGGGATACGTGGAACACATTATGAATCCCAGTAACACTTGCGGGTAATGCCAATTCGTAAGACACTTTCCCAACCCTTTTTGATACTTCAAATGGTCCAACAAATCGCGGGCTTAACTTTCCACCTTCTCCGATCCTTCTGAATCCTTTTCGAGGTGACAATTTAAGAAAAACGTGATCCCCTACTTCAAATTCCAAGTCTCTGTGTCTCTTATCTGCATAACTCTTCTGCCTATCTTGGGCTTATTTGATGCGTTGCTTGATAATATGAACTTTATCAATTGCTTCCTGAATGATCTTCTGCCTCAGTGCTCGATGCAATCCACCAGAAAAGGTTCGACGTTCATCTAAATCCCAATGAACTGGTGATCTGCACTTTCTGCCATAGAGAATTTCGTATGGTGCCATTTCAATAGAAGCCTGATAACTATTGTTGTAAGCAAACTCTACCAAAGGTAGATGTTGATCCCAAGACGTTTTATGATATAGTACACATGCTCTCAGCATATCTTCAAGAAATCCAATTGTACGTTTAGATTGTCCATCAGTCCGAGGATGAGATGCAGTACTAAACTTCAATTTAGTTCTAACCCCTCCTTGTAACTGTTTCCATAGTCTGGACGTGAACTTGGGGTCTCTATCAGACACAATGCTTACTGGAATCCCATGCAATCTGATTATCTCCTTCTTATATAGCTCTACCAAGGTTTCAACCTTATAGCTCGTCTTTACGGGTAAGAAATGAGACGACTTTGTTAAACTGTCAACAATAACCCATATGCTATCATAACTGCCTCTGACTGTTGGAAGCCCATTACCAAAGTCCATGGATATTTGTTCCCATTTCCAATCAGGAATAGGGAGAGGTTGTAATTTTCCAGCTGGGTGTTGGTGTTTGGCCTTCACCAGTTGACAAGTCATGCATCTTTTCACATAATCAACCATATCTCGTTTCATTACACTCCACCAAAAATGCTTCTTTAGATCTTGATACATTTTTGTACCTCTGGGTGTACCGTGTATTTAGACTTGTGTGCTTCGTCCCATAACTCATTTCGAAGCTTTTGTGGCACACACATTCTATTTTGAAACATCAATAGCCCTGTAGGGTGTAGGTGATACTTGGAGTTTCTTTCACTGAGCATTCTTTTTTGTTTCTCAGTTTCCTCGTCCTCTTGTTGGGGTTTTAGCAACTCGACTTGATAGTCTGACTGGATCCGTATCCCTGCTATGAGAACATTGTCATCTAAATTTGCTCTCAAGAAAATTGCAATGAATGAATCTACGAACCTTGCTAATCTACAGTTTCAAGTCTTGATGAATACTCTTAGAGAAAGAGGAAATTCCCATTGGGTTTGTGTAGATTATTTCAATGAAGATGACTTTAGTTCTGGAGAAGCTGAAGAGCAATCAGAAGAGATTCAAACTGCTGCGCTACTCACTCAGATTGACTGGACACCAGAAGACTCCCTGAACTACTTTAGATCTCAATGTTACCCCAACATTCAGGATCCAACATCAGAACAGGAGAGCTTATTTCCAAATTGGGATGAATATGATACTGATACTGAACCTTATCTTGTGTCCTACTTTGATGAATCTAACATTGATTGTTTTCATGGCTCAGTGGATCTAGATGAAGAATATTTCTTTGAAGGTGAAATGTCACATGAGGAAATCATTGAAGACCTAAAGTCTATCTACCACAAACTGCTGCTTGAGAATCACAAACTCATCCAGAGCAACAAAAACTTGTAGGAAGAGATTGGATGCATGAAGGAGATGCTGAAACTGTATGAGAAAGACCTTGACAAAACTGAGGCTGAGCTGAAGGAGGTAAAGGTAAAATTAAATAAAGTTGAACAAACCAGTGCCAAATGGAACTCTTCTACATGTAAGCTTGATGAGATGCTGAGTATGGGAAATCAAGGTAAAAGTGGTTTGGGCTATGTTGAAGAACCTCCCTCTCAAGATGTTGATTCTGCCTATTTAAAAGCTGGTTTTATCAAGGAAAGTAGTACTGTGAGTAGTGAAATTCCTGTCAGCACTGTGAAAAAGCCTACTTTTATATGTCAATATTGTTTTCAACCTGGTCACATTAAGCCTTATTGCAAAAAATTCAGAAGTGTGATTGAGAAGAAAACAGGGATTCATAGCAATACCAATGTTAGGAGAACCTCTGATCTGAATGTTATCAAAACATTAGGTAACAAATATGAAGGACATAAAAGTAGAACTTGGATTGAAAAGATAAAAACTCCTAAGGTTAAAATTGTTTGCAATGTTGTCTTTTCTGATGTTTACTCAAACCTTGCAGGTAAGTGGTATTTTGACAGTGGATGTTCAAGGCACATGACTGGAAACATTGACAACCTGAAAGATGTAATCCCCTTGATTGTTGGAACAGTTACCTATGGAGGAGGCGCTAAAGGGAAAATCATTGGAAAAGGAGTATTGGATGTTGAAGGATTTCCACCACTCAAGGATGTGTTGTTGGTTGAAGGATTGAAAGAAAATTTAATTAGCATAAGTCAACTTTGTGATGATAACTTGCTAGTTACTTTTGATAAAAGTTCATGTGATGTGTTTAATAGTGACAAGGTTCGCGTCATGACAGGTACAAGATCAAAAGACAACTGCTATCGTGCTCAATATGAAGCTGAATGCTACCATGCCAAGGTAGATGAATCTGTCATGTGGCACAAGAAGTTAGGACATGTGCACTATAGAAATCTAGAGAAACTACAGAAGCTAGAGGCTGTAAGAGGACTGCCTAAGTTGACTAGCCCCGGTAAAATTGTTTGTGAAGACTGCCTGAACGGTAAACAAACTAAAGTTCTTCATCCACCACTTCAGGTACAAAGTACTAACCCCATAACTAATAAGTGCTTTGAATTGCTACATATGGATCTCATGGGTCCTATTGAGGTTAGTAGCTTGAATGGTAAGAGGTATGCTTTTGTTATTGTTGATGATTTTTCAAGATATACCTGGATTAAGTTTTTGAAAGAAAAATCAGAGGCATTTAACACATTCAAGATTTTGCATGCTAGTATCAAATATATGTATGGCACTTCTGTAGGAAGAATTAGGTCTGACCATGGAAAAGAATTTGAAAATGTAAGCTTTGCTAATTTTTGTGAAACCAAAGGCATTTTCCATGAGTTCTCTGCACCTAAGACACCTCAGCAAAATGGGATTGCTGAGAGGAAGAATAGAACACTTCAAGAGATGGCTAGAGTAATGTTGAATTCTAGAAACCAATCTAAGAAACTCTGGGCTGAAGCTTTGAATACTGCATGTCATATTAGTAATAGAGTTTATCTTAGACCTGGTACTACTATGACACCTTATGAAATCTTGAAGGGTTCAAAACCAACAGTTGCACACTTTCATGAGTTTGGTATTAATTGCTATTTGATAAAAGATAAAGACTATTTGAGCAAATTTGATCCTAAAAGTGAAAAGTGTATATTTGTTGGATATTCTCCTAATAGTGCTGCTTTCTGGGTCTATAATCCAAGATTGCATACTGTACAAGAATCAGTTAATGTCATTTTTGATGAGCTGACTGTTTCTGCATGTACTGAAGAAGTCACTGTTTCAGATGTTGCTCCAACATTGGATCCAACATTGAACACAGAAGCTGGAAATGCTGAACTAGAAACTGGAGCAAATGTTGACTTAACACCAGAAACCCCCAATGTTAGGCCAACATTTGTGCTATCAGAATCTGAAGATGAAGTTGTTCTTATATCCATAAGAGATCCTCATGCTAGTATCCAAAGCGATCATCCAGCAACTCAAGTAATTGGACAAATTACTAAGAGAGTCAGAATACGCAATAAAGAAAGGGTTAATTACAAGGATATAGTTAAATTGTGTGTTTGTATGTCTTCTTCATGTACTGTTGATAATGCATCTTGTTTTGTTTCCTCCATTAAACCTAAGAATGTAACTGAAGCTCTTAAGGATAGTTATTGGATTAATGCCATGCATGAGGAACTCTTACAATTCACCAAAAACAGAGTTTGGAATCTAGTGCCTAGGCCATCACATGTGAATGTAATAGGTACAAAATGGATTTTCAAAAATAAAATTGATGAGAATGGTGTAATTATGAGGAACAAAGCTAGGTTGGTTGCACAAGGTTATACTCAGGTAGAAGGTATAGATTTGATGAGACTTTTGCTCCAGTAGCTAGGATAGAATCAATTAGATTACTCCTTGCTATTGATTGATGTCTTAGGATTAAAATTTACCAAATGGATGTTAAAGGTGCCTTTCTGAATGGTTTAATTGACAAAGAGGTTTATGTAGAACAACCTAAAGGCTTTGCTGATCCTAAACATCCCGAACATTTGTACAAACTTGAGAAGGCTTGGTATGGCTTAAAACAGGCTCCTAGAGCTTGGTATGAGAGGCTAACTGATTTTCTGTTAAGTCTAGGTTTCAATAGAGGAGATGGAGATAGAACATTGTTTGTCCTTAGAAAAAGCTTTGATATATGCATTGCTCAAATATATATGGATGACATTGTATTTGGCTCTACTAACAAGTCTACCTTAGACAAGTTTGTCGAGTCTATGACAGGTACATTTGAGATGAGCATGATTGGTGAGATCAACTACTTTCTGGGACTACAAGTTAAGCAGCTGGAGAATGGTATCTTCCTGAAGCAGGAGAAGTATGAAAGGAATCTGGTGAAGAGATTTGAGCTACAAGATTCCAAGACTTGCAAAACTCCTATGTCCTCTTCAGTGAAGATAACAAAAGATGGCACTCGCAGCAATGTTGACCCAACGTTGTACAGATCCATGATTGGTAGTTTGATGTATCTCCCTGCCTCTAGACTAGATATCATGTTTTCAGTTTGTGTTTGTGCTAGGTACCAAGCTGAGCCAAGGCAATCTCACTTGGTTTCTGTGAAGAGGATTTTTAGATACATCTCTGGAACTTCACCTTTAGGCATTTGGTATTCTTATGACGCTAACACTAACTTGGTTGGTTTCAGTGACTCTGACTGGGCATGTGATGTGGATGATAGGAAATCCACAAGTGGAGGCTGTTTTTATTTGGGGAATAATTTGGTCTCCTGGTATAGCAAGAAGCAGAACTGTGTTTCACTATCAACAGCTGAATCAGAATATGTAGCTGCTGGCAGCTATGTTACCCAACTTGTGTGGCTCAAACACATGCTTTCAGATTATGGGCTAGATAGTGATGCACTTCTCATGTTTTGTGACAATCTAAGTGCCATAAGTATCTCTAGGAATCCTGTCCAACATTCTAGAACTAAGCATATAGACATAAAGCATCATTTCCTGGGAGATATGGTAGAGGACAAAGTGATCAACATTGAACATATTAAGACAACAAATCAGCTTGCTGATATGTTTACAAAACCTTTAGATAGTGAGAGATTCTTCAGCTTGAGGAAATCTCTTGGCATGTGCAATATGTGAAAATGTTGAGGATACCAGTGTTGACATAACACCACTTTCTAGCACTGGTATATTGGTTGTGGTGTAGTAGGTATTCTGTTGTTTTCCTTTGTTGAACTTATTTTTTGTGAGTCTCATTTCATTTTTGTTTTGTCAGTTTTGGTGTAGTAAGTAATAAAACTCTTCTGATTGTCTGAGGTTGTTATAGCCTAACATATGGAGAAGCTATAGTACACAAAGTTCACTACTTTGATGTCTATTCAGTTGTGTCTTATTCATATGGATGGTGTACAAGACATGTGGAGAAGTTGGGGTGCATGATGTTGACAGCTTCAATGTTACTCAGTTGTGCTTATTTACATGTTTCTGTTTGTTTGGCCAAGGAACAAATGAGGGTGATCATTTCTACTAGGGTGTTTGAGGTTTAGATTTCTTACATTTAGTAGCATTGATCACTTGATGATTCTCTTGAATGCATGTTGGTAAACAAGTATGCATAAGGAATTGGGGTGTTGGGGTGCATGATAAATGAATTGCCAACATTCAAGACCTTTGTACTTGCCTAACTTGCTGCTGTTAATGTTGTTACTAGGGTGTGTGGAGTTCAGGCTGCCCTCATTCAGTAGTTACATTAGCTTTGTATTTAGCAACCTTGAGTTTTTTGTTGAGATGAGTTATGAAAATAATAAAGATTATAAGGAGATGTGTGATGTGCTGGTTTGAGGAGTTTTTTCATATGTGTTTACCATCTACCTATTTCACATTACATTGTTGCATTCATGTAGAATTGCATTGTTTTCTTTCTTGTTGTTGAGTTCTGTCGGTCTAGGCTTAGGAGGGGTATAATTCATGTGTTGAGGCATACAATTTGGGTGACATACTGCATGTGACACACTTTTCTGTGACTTTCTATGTTGTGGAAGTGAATTTCTCCTTGAATTCATAACTGTTGATCCCTGTGTGTTTCTTGTTATCTATGTTGCTCTCATGATCTTGATCTGAACAATATGTATGAGGTACTCACTTGCTATATTGGTTAAGTTTCAGATGTATTTTTGGATGTATCTCAAGCTCTCACATGAATTTGCCTTGGTGAAGCCTGTACCATCACCTTCTGGTTTGAATGTTATTGAATGTTATCCCAACATTGTGCACTGCCGCAGGCCAACATTGAAAACATGAACTTATAAGTTTTCGAATTTTTGAAAACCGCTCTGGTTACCCGTTACTTAAACATCAAAGCGTGTGCGCGTGAAAACACAATGGGAAGATTTTATATGATTCAAATTAAGTAACTGCCCACTAACATTCATTATCTTTCCTTATTCATGGTTATTTCAGAAATCAAAACCCTAATATCCTTAATTGTGCTTGCAATTTCCTTATTTGTGCTTACTCTACAAAATTACTCTCTCTACTCTCAAATTTTCTCGATTTTCTCTGCAAATTCTCTCAAATCTTCTTTACTAACAATGGCAAGCAAGTCTCCCATGCAAACGCTTGCAGATGTTGCCCTGGGAAGTGAACCCACTGCTGCCCGCACCCGATCTCACACTAGGGGTGCTGCTGCAAAATCAGATGATGCTCCAGTTGCTGCTAAAAGGAAGGCGATTCCCTACGTGCGACGAGCGAAGAAGTCCAAACAAGGAGAATCGACCTCCAATGTTGAGCCAAATGCTGAGTCAACCGCTCCCATCATCAATAAGCCTGAAATTGAGGTAAACATGGCTGAACCCAACCCTGAAATTGATGCTGATTTAACTGTTGAGGGGGAGGGTAGTGGATCTGTTGATCAATCTGTGGAGAAATCCGTGGATAAGTCTGTGGATAAAGCGGTGAAGAAGTGGATTAGGGCTCAAAAGAAAGAGAGCAAGGGTGCAGGGGAGAAGTTGAGAAATATGTCTAAGACTGCTAAGCAACGCGCTGATGCTAGGAAAAGACAAGCTGAGAGACTATCTAGGAAGAGGGCTGCTGAAGCCGAGAAGAAGGTTGAGGAAGAGAGGAAGTCTACTGTTGCTGCTGCTGCTGAGAGAAAAAGGAAAGGAAAGCAAGTGATGGAAGAGGAAACTGAGGTGGTGGATGTTGAGGATGAAGAGGAAGAGGAAGAGAAGGAAGAGGAAAAGACTGAGGATGAGCAGGATGTTGCTGCTGATGTTAAGGCAACATCAGGAACAGATGAGTACACTGATGGGCTGTATGTGATATACCCTGAGGATGAGGAGGACTACTTTTCTCCTTATTATCTCACCAAAGAGTTGGAGAAGAAGTGGGATTCTTTCAAGAGAAGGGAGATTCACACTGAAAGAGCTGTAGAGATGGCCAGTTTCAAGGAACAAAAGGTGATGGACTTGCTTGAGGTAAAAGGGTTGCAACAATCAGTGATGGAGTTAAGTGACCCGAATCTCTCCAAGTGGATCAAGGACTACAGATCTCCAAAATATGGAAAGTCTTGGGTGAGGAGGAGAGTCTTCAACATTGAACCCTACACCATCAACAAGATCTATGGATTCCCACTCACTGAACAATTAGAGGACCCCTACTATGATGATGTGATTGAAGACTTAACAAGAGGGTTGGTCAAGATCTGGAGAGATGCTCTGCCAACCACAAAACTCACCTCCCTTAGTGCTGTCTTGCACAAGATAGCTTGCTTCAACTGGCTGCCAAGCAAGAATGTCACTGTACTGACTAAGGAATCAGCACTCTTGGTGTACAAAATCAAGAATGGGCTAGCTGTGAACATGGGGAGAGGATTTTAAAGTCAATGTCTGAAGTTGCTGGAAGGAAAAATAACATGATGCCTTTTCCCTCACTGGTCTGCAAAATCTGACAATTATCCCAAGCTACTTGTCTGGATCAAAAGTGAGAGACCTTCCTCGGAATCCAAAAGGAGTGGTGAGATCAAGAACTGAGAAGAAAAAGGCTCAGGAGTTTGCTGTAACTTCAATGCCTATGTCCAAAGAGGAAGATTGCACGATCATAACCTCTACTTTTGTGCATGATCTGCTGAACTGGTGTAAAGGCAAATTGCTGATACTCAGAGGGAGATTGAGGAAAAGAAGGAGCACCTCAAAGAACTGGAAGACATGGTGAAAAATTTGGAGAAACTCTCTTCTTCATAATAAGGGGGAGAATAGTTCCAAGTTTTTTTTTTATTTTTTGTCTTCTAGTTTATGTTTTGCTTCTTATGAACTGCTGATATGTTTGTGTTGATGGTACATTTAACTCTATTTAGGTTTATTTTGATCAAGGGACATGTCCTTGATATCTAGCTATGGCCTGTAACTTTAAGTACTACTACTGTTGAACTGGTCTAACTGCTATTCCTTATGAAAGCACATTTTGAACTGGTTGTCTGGTTAACTTTTATGCAGAAAACTCACTGGTTTCAATGTTGAGGCAACATTGATGAATGTTGGGGTCTGAACATATTTGAATGTAGTGATGACCTTAATGCTTGTCTTTGTTAATTTAACTTTGAATGTGTTAGCTTGTATTGAGGGGGAGCAGTTTAGTAGTTTAATTTGTTTCTTGTTGATTCTAACCTTCTGGATATAAGACTTGATTGGTACAAGTATTGGTTTTATGAAGAAAAGCAAAAATGGGTAGATTGAAAGTGCAAGGTTTTCTGGAATCAATGTTATGCGATGTTGGGACAACATTGAGGATAACATTGAAACGAGAGAGTCTGTACGAAAACAGTTCTTTAGTTGCCAAATTTAAGTTTTGCCTTTATTCACTTATTAATCAAACTCCACGGTTTAGTTGTTTATGTTTATGTCCAGTAAAGTATGTTAATTATAAGGAAAAGCTATGGATGATTCCTTACTTGAAGTTTTCAAAATTCAAGCTAAGTTGAATAGTCAACTCAACACGCTCTCAAAAGAAGAAAACAAATTGGATTCTCTGCAACTTTGATTCTTTCCAGGATTCTCCGATTTGAAGAAGATGTGTTACCTTGTTAAATCGGTAATAAAGGAAACATATATTCAAGAAAGATTCTGAGTTCACAATGAAGGCAAAATTCAACAAGGAAACAACAAAAGTGACCAAAACTGTGAACAACACATCTTGGCGTGCAACTTTCCAGAAATCTATAAAAGATATGAAGTTCATCAAGATGAATACAAGACAATCGTGCAAAACAATCTGAGAGATTTATCATACTTTGTATTGTCTTTGTCTTGCTTTTGCGATGTTTTTATATCAACTATTTACGTCTAGTTCATAGAAGTTAAGTAGTTCGTACTTGTCTGCTTCGTTGAGTCCGATCAACAAAGAGCGTGAGTGAATTGTTGTGAGGAACATTTTTGTAAAACCTTTATGGTTATTTGGCCTAAGGCTCGAAAGTTTTTAATAATATTGAAAACTTCTTAAAATTATATCTTCTTGCTTTTAAATTCCGCTGCACATTATTTTTGTCAAGAAGATCACAGTAGAGTTGAGGCAATTCCAGCTTAACTCTCAAAGTTGTTGTGTCAATCCACGATCCAAAATTTTCCGACTGGTTTGGCCGTGGGGTACACAAAAAGTTCATGTACGCATGTCTCTTGGCTAATTCGCCCAGGGGGGCTGTCCTTCCAAGCGAAGAGGTGGTGGAATGACCTGGGGGTGGGGGTGATGGCTTATTCTATTTCCTCCATAATGTGGGTACTGATATTTACTATTTTGCCTTCAGCACCTTTTACCAATTCTATAATTTTGAGCTCTTTAGCAAGCTGGACTCGGATCTCCTTCGAGCGTGCCCTCTTGGTCGGGGGTTGAGCCTCTGTGTGGTCAGACTCAATTGGCAGGGCATTCATGCGGAATTCGCGGGCTAGAGTCTGATGACCTTTGAGTTCTCCTACCCCAGAAAGAGTCAAGAACTTAACTTTCAGATGGAGGGTGGACGTTACCGCTTCAAAGGTCCGGAGGGCGGGTCATTCACAACTAGCATTATAGGTCTGAGAGAGAGCGTCTACTATCCAGAATTTGGTAGGCTCAAAATGGTGTATGGCTCCCTCTCCCCAGGACATCAGAAGAGTTATGATTCCCACTGTTTCGCATTGCTCTCCTAAGAACCCCATTTCGCTTTGGGAGATTCCTAGGGCAAGGAATGTAGGCATAAAGAAGATATTAATCGAGCTTCCCATGTCAACAAGTATTCTTCTTACTTTAGTCCCCAATATGGTGGCTGTGACCACAAGGTGGTCTTCGTGGGGGTACACGACGCCCAGGAGGTCTTTTAGCCTGAAGGAGATGATCGGTTGGTTTGCTACGTTGTTGGCAAAGACCTCCAGCTTGCTATCAGCATTCCATGCTTTTCAGATGTAATTTTTTTTTTCTTCCAGGGTCACAGACATCACTCTTCCTTCGATCATGTTAACGGTACAACCCGTAAGGGCATTGTAGGGATACACACGAAGAGGCAGGGGTAGTCGTTCTTGCTCTGAAGACTCTTGCTCGTCATCCTCCTCGGGTGACTCTGAGCTCTGCTTTTTCTTTCTAGGTGCCACTTCTCGCCCCCACCTTTCCATAGGGTTACATCAGTCGGACACCACATATTTTTCCAGGTAACCAAATTTTAATAGCCTTGAGATTTCATGTTGGAGGTGGATGCATTCATTCACCAGATGCCCATACGACCGGTGGTACGTGCAGAATTATCCTGTGTGTTTGAGCCTTTGGGCATCTTTCGCATCCCGTGGCCACTTAAAGAAGCGCTATTTTCCCATGATGGTCATGACCTCAGTGGGAGATATTTTCATGTTGGGTAAAGGTACCAGATCTAGGTTCTTCTTGAGTCTTTCCCTCTTACCTCCTTCCTTATCGTCTCTTTTCTCTTTTCCCTTGGAGAGGGCCGAGGCTCGCGAGGCCTCGGCAGCCTCTAGGGTATTGCGTGCTTCTTTTAGTTCTATGAAAATCTCTGATTTTTGCAACAATTCTTCCATGTTGATGGCTCGATTCCTTATAAGGTAGTTGGCGAAGTCCCCTGGTAGTAACCCTTGGACGATAATGTTAGAGAGCATTCCGGGGTCAAAATGAGTCACTTCTCCTACGACTTGAGAGAGCCGTCGCATGTAGTCTGTGAGGGGCTCATACACATTCTGTCAAATGTTGAACAAGTGACCACAAGTCTTCGGAAAGACCCTATTGTAGGTGAATTGTCTTACGATCATTTGGGCTAAAAGTGCGAAGTTGTGGATGGTTCCCGGTGGTGATTGAGAAAACCAAGATTGGGCTCGTCCGTTGAGGGTCGTTTGGAAGACTCGACACATGGCGTGATCGGGAGCCGATGCCAGGTCCACATAGGCTAAGTATTGATTGATATGATCATGGGGGTCGCGATCCGTACTCTCTCATGCGTAAGTCGGAAGTCAAGCTGGCTTCATAGCTAAATGGACGAGGGGGTCAGTTATGTGGGGTGCGAATGGCGATCTCCGATAATTTACCTCGTTTCATGGGTTGAGGTTACGGCGAAGTTCCTGTATCTCTCTCTACATTTGTTCCATCATGCCTCGTAGAGGGGTATCCGGGGTTCGCGAGCGCTGGCGCCTGACCACGGGCTTAGGATAGTAGGGATCATGAAGGCTGCCCTCTGAGGACGGCACCTTTTGGTGAGGCAATATCATTCGGGCTCATGTGGTTGGGACATTTGGAGATATTATTACTCAAGTATTTTTGTTTGGAACGCCAATCTCGACTTTGAGGAAAGGAGGCACAATGATCGGCACTAGCCCGACTTGAGGAGTCCTTGGCGAGCTGGAAGGCCTTGTCCTTCTCATCCAAGGCGGCCTTCCGCTCCTCGGGGTTGCTATCTTGAAACCCCGTTCTCAAACATTCGAACCTAGCCAATCTCTCATCGTGAGAAAGCTCTAAGCCATGGGCCATGACATTGACAACTCTGCCTTGCTGAAAGAGGCCAAACGTAACACTTAAAGAGATACAAATACTCAATGATATAATGAAAAATCATAAAAACATATCTACTTTCCAAATTAACCTTGTGGAGTACAAGCCTCTCCAACTGCACTCATTGCTCGGTAGACGTGGGAAAGCGCGTGGCGAGGCTCACGAACAACACCTTCATTGCATGTATTGCTTCCTCCTTAGTCTACCCGATTCCACCAAGGCAAACTTGGGGAATCCGTGCAGCGCCGATTCCAGAGCTCTCCCCGATAGGGGGCTGAGCCACTACCCAATATACCATCGGTTTGGTGTACTCCAGGGGGTGCAGGGCTGCTGGTTTGGTACCTAGTATGATGGACCCACCATTTTTTTGCCGGAACGGACGATTCCACCACATCTGCAGCTGCAACCCGGAAGTTGTCTACCACAGGGACATTGAAACCCCTTGAGATATTGTCACCGACGGGAGGAGGAGAAGACTCACGATCCCCATTGAGAGGTCCTTCGAACATGTCAATTGGTGTTGTGGCTCGTGTCGATGCCATAGCATGCGATGTTGGGTTCTTCCCTCTGGTTTTTTTTCCTTGGTGAAGGCACCACTATAGGCACCGTCGCTTGCGCACCGGCGTCTGCCGCAAGAACTTGTGTCATGTGGACATGGCAACTCATTATGAATGATTATGCTAAAAGCAAGACGGTGATTATGAATAATACTTCTAATAACTCGCAAGTCAAAAGTCCATATAAGGAGAAATACACGAATACTAGTAATATCATTTCCCGTGTATGGAACCGGAGACAAAATTCTTAATAGTAACTAAATTCTTAATATTAAATTGATGATTGGTCACGAGGTTGGCTCTAAAGGTGTCCTCCCACCTCATACTCATCACCCCCACGGGGAATTGGAACTTTCGGTATTTCCACCCACTCTCTCATTATCCCAACTCTCCTAAATGTAGAAATACTATTTCTTCCATTTTTTCCATACCCTGAACGCTCCATGTTTAGGAATTTATACTTCTTAATAGCCTTCATATTATAAAACCCTTTCCCCTTGCGGGCTCCTCGAACAAAGGCTATAATTCATTGGGCCCACAAGGAACGCCCAACCCCTTCATCACAAGTAAGCAGCCCATCATGTTCCCGATTAAGTTTGGCGTTAGTTGGCTAAGGACCAACCCTGTGGTGCGAAGGATGTTCGTAACATCGGGATGGATGGAAAATTGTAGACCATTAATCAATTGGCGCACAAATACTGTAAGGAACCCCGGCGATGCGGTATGGACCCTCTACTCCCCACTGGGATCTTTATCTTATAGTTTATTCCTATATCAAAAACCCTCCGCAAGTAGGCTCGACTATGCTGCAACCGCGAGACATAGTTTGTATACTCCAAATCTACAGCCCCGTCGTCAGCATGCCTCTCTTCTCCCTCGTTTGACTCACTTTTAGCACGGTTGACAACAACCTCAAGCAAAGGCTCGCCATCTAACCTTGGCTGAGGGGCTGGATCCTGATCCCCCCCCCCCCCCACTCTACTTTCCCCATCCTCGACATCATCTCGGTTGGGAGAATTTTCCCCAACTAGATTAACATCGACGCCTTTTACGTTGGGAGCCTTTACTGAGCTACTCGACTCGGTACTAGAAGCACTATTCGAGTCACTTCTGAGATCAAAATCATCACTCCAAATCAGGTCTGGCATATTGACTTACAAGAACAGAAAATACAAAGAAAGAGCTGAGTATACTAGGTCCCTATCCCTTATTACAAACATAATCGAGAACGTATACGGAGAAAATAAAAAATAACAATTGAAAGAGGCGAACAATTAAACTACCTTAGGAAACACATTGTAGAACACAACTACTTAGTAAGAAATCGCATTGCAAAGAACGAAGAAACAATTGGGAAAAATGTGAAAAAGCTGCAAAAACTTTTCTAAGTACATGATCGAACAACAGCCAGTTCGATATAAGATAGAAACGAACTAGTGCGGTTCGACGCTTCTTACCTTTGCACGTTAGATCACGGAGAGTTGAAAATGGCTCATCCTTGCTCCGTACACCTTTATATAGATTAGATTCGGCCCAAAGGGCTGACTATACTAGGTCCCTATCCCTTATTACAAGCACATAATGGAGAATGTGTAGGGAGAAAATAAAAAATAACAATCGAAAGAGGCGAACAATTAAACTACCTCATAAAACACATTGTAGAACACAACTACTTAGTAAGAAATCGCATTGCAAAGAACAAAGAAACAATTTGGAAAAAATGTGAAAAAAGCTGCAAAAACTTTTCTATGTACACGATCGAACAACAACAGTTCGATATAAAATAGAAACGAACTAGTGCGGTTCGATGCTTCTTACCTTTGCACGTTAGATCGCGGAGAGTTGAAAATGGCTCCTCCTTGCTCCGTACACCTTTATATAGATTAGATTCGGCCCAAAGGGCCCACGGGGGTTACTGTGGAACCATCACGCGTTCGACACTCTAGAATAGTCGAATCACATCATATTCAACACTAGAAACAAACGATTGAATCAGGATGGATTCGATAGTTTCCAAAGACAATCGAATCACAAAAAAATTGACACTATCAATAACTATTGAATCAGGGATGGATTCGATAGTTTCCAAAGATAATCGAATCACAACAAATTCGACACTATCAACCCTATAGGTCACGACTCCCAAATGGGGCATATTTTGAAGCCAGTCAAAATCTATGTGGCAACCGACCTTATGGGTCACAACTCCCAAATGGGGGCATATTCTGAAGCCATGCAATATTATGGAATTTGGAAATCGCTCTTGAATCAAGACTGATTCCTAAATTAGGGGGACTATATGGTAGGGGTATTTTAGGAGTTCTAGAAATGAACTGGACCGGCCTGCCCCGCATTAGGCCAAAAAATAAGAGAGTCGAACAAGTCCAGTTTGACTGTTTTGAGGAAAATTGAGCGTCTCACGTTCAATTGTTATTTCTCATACGCAGTGAGGGTCCCGCTGACCGGGGTCTATATATACCATGTTCTCCAATATTCACGTCACGCATTATTTATTGTTCACCAACCCATATCCATTGAACCCTCATGTTCGACTGTCCAACCGTTTGATACTATCTCGGTTCGGTAATTTTTTTAGCAGGTTCGATTATTTTGCAGATTCCACAGTTCCAAGAGGATCGAACTAGTATCTTTCGATCGCCAGCAGAGCGAGGCTATTTTAGGTTAGTTACGTGTATTATGTGTTTCGGACTAAGCTAGTTCGTTCATTGTAATAGGCTAGCATTATTTTGGTGGAGTCAGGCCCCATTGTACTGTTTTCTCTATGTATTGTAACCTAGATGAAATAATACAAAAATACTTTTCATATAACTTCGTATATTCTATGAAAAAAGACACATGTGGGAGAATATACTGCCTTGATTTCTTATTGATACAATATCCTCATGTATATACAATTACATAGTCTTGAAGACCAAGGAAACTATCAATCAAGATAATTACAACGGATATCTTAAGGAACACAAAAAAGTGAGGAATATTCTACACAATCTATTACACCCCCGCAGTCAAAGCGGGAGGAGGATTGACTTGAACTATCTCGGTAATTTGATATTGCGAATGATCATGTAGGACTCAAACTTCGCCTAGGGCTACTTTCTCGCGAATAAAATATATGTCCATCTCAATCGTCAACATCAGAGAAGGCTTTTGAGACGTGAGATGGGTAGCGAGTTAAAGAGAAAGCAAGAGTAACTTGTAGGTAATGTAAGATGCACTTCAAGACATGCATGTCCCCTTCCTAAGGGTCATGGATGTTAACCAAAAAATGTTGAACAACATAATAAATATTTTTCCTCGTAAATGTAAGATATTGAAGTCGGGGATGGGGGCGGGGAGGATGTCTACTGTGGTAGCAACCTTAGATTTTGTGTCAACTAGAGTGAGACTTGATTTCCAACATGAAATGCCAACTTGTTCGATAATGTCTTATAGTTCCTCGATGGTGCGAGTCACAACAATGCCCAAGAAAAAACTAAGTGGTCCGAAATTCTTCCTTGGAAACTCGAAATTAAGAGATTCCATGATAGAACGCCAAAGACCAGATGAAGAAGTCATAAGAATAATATCATCCACATACAACAAAAGATAATTAGCAATATCGTTGCCACGACAATATATAAATAGTGAGTGGTTGGATAAGTTGTGAGAAAGAAAGGCATTTTTATAGGATAAATGAAGGGGTAGGGAGGACAGAGAGTCGTATTACTATAACCATGCATTGGAATAGATTTACCGCTACCAACAATGAGGATGCTTGATCATCTTCTTTAGCTTCATATTGTGCCCCCGGTGCGAGTGTATCTTGCATCATCGTTTGCAAAGAGCCCCGTTTGTTGCCCTCATTGACTTGTCTATTGTTGAGCAACACTGACTTCTTGTGACTTCAAATTTGATACTTGTTGGAAAAGAAATGAGAAGTAGAGATTGCCCCACCAAGCATGCCAAATTTGTAATGATAAATTATGGATCTCTGAGATTCTAAATAAGAAAAGATTACAAAGTAAATCTGAATAAATTTAAAGTACAATTGTGGTGCAATCTCTCTATTTGATCATCTGATTCTTTTCTCAAACAAATGATTTTGAAATTTGGTTGACTTGAGTGGATTTGATTTTGATCTTTTACACGTGTATTTGAGTTGAGCGTTAATCCAAAGGCCTTTGAGCTTGATCTTGAATTAGCAATCTACTTTACTTGATCTTCACAACGACCATTTTGATCTTCATCTTGACTTCTTGAACTTGTTGAATGTCAATCTTTTTTCGAGGAATCTTGATCTTCAAAATACTTGGATATTTGGCAAACGTATATTCGAGGGCATGAGGGCTTGATCTCGGATCGAACAGAAACTTGATTTGGAATTTGATTTGAAGGTTGTTAAAGAAATATATCTTTGTCTTCAATTCTTCTGACATATTGGGCTCTGATCTTCTTTGAAGGAACTTCAATCTTCAAAACCTGTTTTTCGAGGGTCTTGTGACTTGATCTCGGATTAAACAGACTTTTGGTTTGAAGATTGTTGAAGAACTGTATGAACTTGGTTTTCGGCTTTATTGAACTTCTTGGAGTTTGATTTTCTCGGCAGAAGTGCGATCTTCAAAAACGTTTTTATGATGGAATTGAGACTTAATATCGGATTGAAAGGAGTTCTTTATGAAGAACACCTTGAAGATTGTGAAGAGCGCCTTAAAGATTGATGGACTTGGTGGAGACAATGTATTGAACTTCCTTGCTCTGAATTCTTGAATGTTGAATTATGATTTTTCTTCTTCGAGACAACCTCTATTTATAGTTGTGAAGTGGATCTCAATTAGAATCTCCTGATTAGATGAACTGTTGTGATCGCGTCTACAATTTCTTTATTTGGAAGACTTTATCTAAGTGAATCTTCTTTCCATCTCTTGAAGATTGAGACTAAGCGGGGAATTCTTTTCTTGGTTTGAGATTTGGTGGAGAATTCTTTCCATCTATTGAAGATTGAAACTTGGAGGAGAAAATTTTCTATGTATTGAGATTTGATGAGCAATTTTTCCCTTGTCTTAAGATTTAATTAATATATTTATTTTAGTCCCTCAAATATTAGAATTAAAAAAATAATATATTTTCCTTTCTTACATATTAAGACTTGCCATCATTTAATTTAATCGACACAAAATTAATTTGTCTACAGACGTGGCTAGTGGTTTTTCAGCTAATATTGTGTTTTATTACATGTGGCATCTACGTAAGGCGAAGGCTTGATCGGCTGAGGAGGACATTTAGGGCAAATTTTTCAAAAGTTATAGATTATTGTTCCAACCATAGTTGTTCAAGGCGTTAGGCGTAAGCGATGCGTTTTTCATAGTTATAGACGAGGCATAAGCCCTGAGGCGTGGGGCGTAAGCCCAATAAATATTGTCCTTTGATTTATTTTAAGTATAATATTATAAATAAGTATATAATAAGATGGAATAAAAAAAATCTTATATAACCTTGAGAATATTCAAAATATATTTGAGTTAAAATCAAATTGCTCATATGAAAAAATATTAGTGAAAGAAGATGATCACATGAATACTAATTTATAGTTTGTGATAGATGATACATAGATTTCCTTTTATTAGTAAAATGATAGAAGAAGAGGACAAATAATGGACCAACAACATCAGCATGTCACGGTTTCTTCATGAAGTTTGAGGTGACTTTAATTTTTCAATCTTTTGAGGAATCCTTTTTTTTTTGGATTGTACTATTATAGTTTGGGCCACCTTTCTTTTATTAATTTATTTTTGAGCAAAGAAAACTAAAGAAAAAACGCAAGACATCCTAGTTTTTTTATTGCGGAGCATGCACATCCAATAGAGTCACAAGCCCATATGCTTTTTGGGCCTTGGGCACACACCCTATTATTTGGGGCGTGTGACTCACAAGCTTCACGCCCCAATTGCTCACCCATGGGCATTTTGGCCCAATTTCCCTACGGCGCTCCCCGGATATTGTCTCGGACGCGCATTTCACAACAGAGATTGCGACCCAAAAGTTACTTGACAAAGCCTAAACATTAAAAAGATTTATAGGGCGACATATTCAGCCATCCTACCATATAAATGTATGTAGTTAAGAGAAAGGGGAAATGCATACAAAACCTCCCTTTGTTACCAAAAACTTGTACTAACCCCCTTGTGTTATTTATTTTGCGGATGACTTTCTCATGTTATTAAAATTCTGCAACAAACTTGCTCGTGCTAAAAAAACAAAAACAAAAAAAACGCACCATACTGCCTTCTATTATTTATCTTTCTTGAGATCCCCTAGTGTTATTGGAATTCGTGCATCAAAGTTGAAAACTCTCTAAGTAAACATAAATTGTCAATTTTATCCTCTTTATAAAGGAGGTTTGGCGTATGACTTACAAAAAATACAAGGGCATTTTTAGAGTTTATAAAAATATGATAAGATTTGGTGGATGATTTTGGAAATTAAAACACGAAAGAGGTTTATGAAACATAAATAGCACAAGGAGGTTTGGTGCAATGTTTTAGAATACTCAAACAGATTCTCTGCATAAAAAAAAAAAAAAAAAAGTTTGGTGTAAATTTTTTATAGGGATAAAAACATCAAATTTCCTAATCTATTCGGTGCTTTTGACATTACCCCAAGAGAATTTTTCCACCAATATACCCGCTAACCTTTGTCAGCTTGTGCCATTTGCCCCTCCAATGTATTTTCGACCATTTTTTGATCAGAATATTCGCCCCGATATGACTCATATGTATTGTATTAAACGCATTTTGGCATTTGGTTGCATAAAATTGCGAAAAAACACCCCAATTCAAAATTATTCTGGCAAAAAAAACACCCAATTCCTAACAATGTGATTGGCACAATCTGACAAAGGTTATGGGGAATAGTAGTGAAAAATATTCTTCAAGGAGCAAGTCGCAAAAGAGCCAATAGATTAGGGGGTTTGATGTGTTTATTCCTTCTTTATAACACATTGAGCTTCATGAATTCTTTTTAAGCGAAAGAGATTTTAGTCTAAAAAATCTCTAAAGCAAAACTCTACCACAGTAGAGGTTTTACGTCCGAGGGGTTTCTTTTTTCCTTTTCTTTTTCCAATAGATATTAAATTTAAAATGCCTTGCTCTCATTTCTTGGCTATCAAGTATAGAGATAAAATAACCATTTGTCAAATTTATCAAATAAAGACAACACATGACTAATTAATTTTGCAACGTACAATTTTCAATCAAATTTATTAATAATTCCATACATACATACAGGGCTCACAATCATGAGCAAGAGAAGAACAAAAAATGAAAGAGAGCTTCATTCGACAGATTCCAAGGGACTGGCATTCAAGGTGGCCACGGCGAGTAGCTCTGGATCCTGCTCCAAAACATTCATGTCCGGTACAGTTAAAGTTACCCAAGCTTCAATCCCATTTCCGCATCTTGTATCGTTTAAAAGTACCATATTTGCGTTCTTGAAATCTGAATCTCCATTTCCAGGACTCATCCATATCGGATTCCCCCATCCAAAGTCCATCTCATATGTCCCACTCTTACAATTGCTAGTTATCAACATATGTTTCACATTTTCATCCGCATAACGCGCATGTATCATATCGATGGCGGCCTCCGTGTTGGATAAAAAGTATCCATTCATTTGATCAAGAAACTCGCTTGTATATTGGCTGGTTATGGCCTTTAGGCGTTGCACGATGGTATCCGCTTTTAAGTCTTCGTCACCTGTGCATTGAATGGGAGGAGTAATCAAATGAATATTTCCCATTGAGTACGGCGGAAGAGGCGGTGAGAATCTATGCCTTGTGTTAAAAGTAATTGACAAAGATGAAGATGGTGGAGCGCGATTAGTAGCTGTTGATTGAGCTTTAGAAGCTGCAAGAGCGCGTTCCCAAATAAATCCCGTCACGGCCATTACACGACTCGAATTTAGTTTCTTTTTAAGCGTCGTAACAGATGAAGCTGAAAATCTGAAACTCCGCGTCGCAGTTTTAGTCTTCGCAAGTAGAGGGAAGCCCGTAATTCTTGCGTCGTCTCGCAACAAAGATGGATTTGAAGGAGCAATCGAGGAATAAATAAATGAAGGACTAATTTCTTGTGAAGACGCGCCTTTAGCGTTGGAAGACCAGGCCTTGAGAAATGTCGCGATGGAAGTGCCGTCCATGAACTTGTGTGAAGTATACAAGCCGATTACAATGCCACCGCAACCGAATTCAGTGACTTGAACCATAGCTAATTCCTTTCCCGACAGTGATTGCACGGAATTAGGATGAATTGGAAGTAATCCGTGTATGGATCTGTTGTCGGGCTGCTTAAGAAAACTAGTGAGATGGTCATTGACTTTGGCTTCTACATAATAGACCCCGTCGTCGTTACAATCCACCAAGCGACTATCCTTAAATCTACCGGCTAATGGATAGAATTTCGTCAGAGTTTTTGAAAGAGACTGCTTTAGTACTTGTCTTTTCTTTAAAGCCGAGTTTTGGTGGTCATTACAATAGTAATAAACGAAGGAATCATAGATATTGGGAAAGAATTGTTCAAAGAGTGACAGATCGTGCATCCTCAAGTGTTGAGGTGTTGCAATTGCCGGTTTGATGAATTCCTTTGAGATGATTTCAACTTTCAGTTGGTGGTTATGCTTTTCTGCAGTTTCATCAAAAGTGCTAGAAAAACAGAACACAATGTCTTAGACAAAACGAAAAACTAAATGTTCAAGACTTTAACTTAGGATGCTCTAAGTAACGCGCATGAATTATCCTATGCGTAATAAGAATGTGAATCTTTGTTTATCTCACTGCAATGACGCCAGTAGTAAATCACATTACATTTTATATCACCCGTATGTATCCAGTCGATTTGAGTACTGGGGCTAAAGTTTTTCAATTTTGAATAACAATAGTCAAGAATCTTGAATCGATTTTGTTGGGGACTCTCGAAAAAGATGAATGTTTACAAAAGTTAGCTTTTAGTTAATAGCCAAAAACACTTTGATAATAGATTCAAAATAACTATATGTAGCTAGATAACCAAGAATTTATTTTTGTATCACAATTTTATCAAACATTAAGATAGAAAAATTAAACTATGCTATAACTCTTTTACGTTTGTTTGAAATTAAATAAAAGCATCATAAAACAAGTCTATATTATAATTAGGGAGAATTACACAAAGTACCCCTCAACTATGGGTAAATTACACAAAGTACCCCTCCTCTTTGGGAAATTACAGAAACTACCCTTATGGTCAAAAATAATAAAATAATTAAGACAACCTTTCAAATTCAAATCATAGCAGAGACTAAAATTCGCAGATAATTTATTTTTTCTTACAAGAAATTATTTGTTATCAATATTTTTTGTCTTTTAAAACGAGATAAATGAGGTTTAATGCAATAATTTTGAATTATTTTTTATTTTTTGTGCAAAATAATTGAAGAGCATGAATTTACATTCAATAGTTTGAAATAAAAAAATTACGAAAAATCGGTCATAAGGGTAGTTTGTGTAATTTCCCAAAGAGGAGGGGTACTTTGTGTAATTTACCCATAGTTGAGGGGTACTTTGTGTAATTCTCCCTTATAATTATGTTCTTATAAATCGAATACTGGAACAAGAATACTGGAACTAGACTTATTTAGGCTTTCACATAGTAAATTTCATGAAAATGGAATAATGAAAAAAAATTAATTAAGTTCATACCTGAGACCAGAGAAATGAACACAGTGCTGGTTGAATAAAGAGATTTTATTCATTAAAATTGAACAATGCTGATATGATTTGTCCACATGAGCTATAGTTTTTGAATATAAGAATCTCCGTGTGTGAGAATCTTGACACATCCGCGGTGGTGGTGATAACCGGCGGCGTAGCTGCTGCAGGGTTGAGCGGAATAGGAACGATGAGATCCTTCTCATGGTTGTAACAAATTAAAGCTAACTGGAATGATTTCTTATTTCAAACAATATTTAAGCCTCAAAGTTATTGAGAATATATAGCAATTGTTAATTTTGACGTGTTGAATTATTATTTTACGAGCTCATGCCCCCCCCCCCCCCCCCCCCCCCCCCACCCCCGTTTGAAGATATTTTAGTGATTTCCCATATTTAATTAGTATCTGCGAGGATTGTTAATTCCAGGTTTATAAACTATACAAATGATTTGTTGTAGTTAATTAATTAGGGTTGTGTACGTCAAAAATATATATGACAAATATAATAAAGGAAATATTTTTATGTATTTATTGTACTGAAGTTGTACATATAAATGGAAAGCAAGTGGGATCCATATTAGGTAGGAATTTAAGCCTACCTATCACTACATTTATCAAATCTACCCAACCCCATTAAATTAATATTAATAGCAGTAACACGTAGGTAGGTATGTGTATGACCTGTGAACTATTTATGACATTTTCTGTGCAAATATATTAATATAAATTGTAACAAACTCTAAGCTGGAGTCCAACACAGAAAGCCCAATGCCAATTTGCTTTGCTAGTAAATCTCCCTCTAGAAAAAGAACACAAATTTCATATATTTACCATATAAACTCATGCCCTCCCACTATAACAAAACACATCAAATAAATGAAAAAAAAATCAATAAAAAAAACCAATTTTTGCTGCAATTAATCAATTGCATCAAAATAATTCAATGCTAAATTTCAATGCATTAGACCTCATTACAAGAAAAAAGAATAGAAAGAATTCGCTGCAAAAAGCAAATGCAATGAAAAAATCGGGTGCAATGGAAAAAGTACGGCAATGGAACGAAAAATTATGTTGAAGTAAAAAGTAATTGCAAGGAAAATTTCCCCTCCATGCTGCTTTATGCACCATAGCAGAAGCAGTTGTGTGGCAACTTCTAAGTGGTGCAAAGTATGTAACTAAATTTTTCCTTGCATTTACTCTTGCAATTGAAAATACCGTTGCACGCCAAAGAATAGCTATTTGCAACAAGGGACGGGCCCAAGTCCAAGGCTGACCTGGACTTGAGCCCAGGTCAACTTGCGCTAGCCTCTTATATATTCATATATCTATTAGTTATTTTAAAAAATGTTAGCCTAATCTGATACTTAAAAACATTATTGGGCATTTCTATTTGGGCCAACTATAAGTTGGCCCAATTCCCATCCCATCCAACTCACTTTCACCCACGTAAATTACCATTCGTTAGACCATAATTAAAATATAAAAATCATATTAAAACTCTCTTTTTCTTCTTTATCACTGGAGTCTCGACGGCTGCAAACAACAAAATCCCCCCCAAAAAAACAAGAACTCCAACATCAACCTCACTTCCACTTTAACAATGAGCGTTGAAAAAAGTTGAAAACACCACAAAACTCCAAAATCAACCCCACTTCCACTTTAACTTTGAGGTAAGAATTTTAAATTCTAGAAAGTATGTAGATTTTGATTCTTGATTTTTAATTTATATTTTGAAACTCAATTCCATTGTATATTGTATTTGTCCAATTGAGAATTGTCTTTTTTCTTTTGGTGGCATGTTGTCGAGATTCAAGAATCGAGATGGAATATAGATTTTGTGTTGGCTATTTATCAATTATCACTAATAATTAATAAACAAGAGGTTTAGACTTTAGAATTTACAATGAACAATGAAAGTGTAAGATGTTCTGTTATCAATGTTGGATGGATGTTGTGCCAACATCCAGAGGACAACATTGAAAACCGAGAACAGTCTTAACCTAAAACATGTTTCTGAAATTCCGAACATGAGTAAAGTATTCGGGTTTAAATGTTGGATGGATGTTGAGCCAACATTCACAGGGCAACATTGAAACCAGTATATAGTCTGTCAATCTGTCTTTAACTGCTTTATGTTAGTTTTGCCTTTATTCACCTATTAATCAAGTTCCACGATTTTAGTTGTCTTTGTTTATGTCCATGAACATCTCTTAATCATAAGGAAGAACATTATAAGTTTCCTAAGTTGAAGTTTCCATAATTCAAGAGGAGGAGATCGGTCAAGTCAACACGGTTTCAAAGATGGAAAGTTTTGGAGTTCAAGAGCAACTAGGAATCTTTCCAAGATCAACTCTGAATTGAAGAAGGAGTATTTCCTTATTAGAACTCAATCTAATAAAGGGAACTATTATTCAAGAAGGAGATCGAGTTCAAGAATGAAAGTAGAGTTCAACAAGGAAACAACATAAGTTACCAAAACTGTGTACAACACACCTTGGAGATCAAGTTTGAAGAAACCTATATATAGGGTGTGAAGTACATCAAGATACATAGAGAAACAATAGAGCTTATAAATCCGTAGAGATTATATCTTAAGCATTGTTGCTATGTTTCTTGTTTTGCAAAGTTTGTGAGTTTTCGAGTTAAGTCTAGGATTAGATTTAAGGAGAAAATTCTTGTCTGCTTTGCTGAGTCCAATCTACAAAAGAGCGAGAGTGATTTTGTGGTGAAGAACATCTTTGGTAAAACCTGAGTGGTTATTTTGCCGTAAGGCTAGATGGTTGATTATTTATACTAAACCATTGAAAATTTATCTTCTTGTGTTCTTTAATTCCGCTGCATATTATACTCTATCAAGAAGATTATTTGAGATCAAGTTAAGGCAACGCTAGCTTAACTTGAGCTTTGAAACTTTGGAAAAGTTGTATCAATCCCGATCCAACAATTTCAATTGGCGTCAGAGCCAAGCACCGATTTCACTGGTGTTTGGAGGTGATACAACGCGATGGACAACATCAATCACAATTCTGGCAGACTCCCAGTCTTAGAAGGATCCATCAATTATGCTTACTGGAAGACCAGACTCGGAGTTCACATCAAATCCATTGACATGAAAGCATGGGATGCCGTTCTTGATGGATATTCTGTCCCAAAGATTGAGAACGACCGAGATGCAGATATTGTACCAAAACCGAAGTCACAATGGACAGCAAACGAGGTAACACTGTACAACTACAATGAGAAAGCTCTTAATGCTATTTTTAGTTATGTTACCAATCAGATGTTTAAGTTAATTCAGAACTACACCACAGCTAAATCAGCTTGGGATATCCTTGAACTTCATTGTGAAGGAGATATAGCAGTTAGGAACTCTAAACATAGACAATTGCTTAAAGATTTTGAAAAAATTGAGATGGGTGATGAAGAGAGTATAGATAGTTATTTTGAGAAAATCCTTGACATTACTAATCAATGTGAAAATCTAGGATTTCCTGTTTCAAATCAAACTATGGTTTATAAAGCTTTTAGATCTTTGTCACCTAGATTTGCTCTCAAGAGAATTGCCATGGGAGAAACAATAGATATTGCCAACATGGAATTTCAATCCTTGTTAAACACTCTTAGAGAATTTGAGCTAGAGTTTCCTGCTAGGACTACCAAACAACAAGCTATTGCTTTGTTAGGAACAAATTATCATGAGAGTGAAGATGAGGATGAAATTATTTCTTCTAACTATGGAAATATTAGCAAGAAACTCAGTAGGTTGAACTTTAAAGATAAATCCAAAGGGAAACAACCTAGCAATAATTCCACTGGTTTTAGAAAATTGCCTCCAAACTTTGTTAAATATATGGCAACAAAATCTAGTCCTGAAGAAATTGAAAAGTTGAAAACTACTCAATGTTATGAATGTAAAGGTTATGGTCATATTGCTGTTGAATGTGCTAACACCCTCCGCAAGAAGGGAAAGTCTCATTGGGTTTGTGTAGATGATTTCAATGAAGAGGATTATAACTCTTGATCAAGTGCTGATACTGAAGAAAGCTTTGAAGAGATTCATACAGCTGCGCTATTTACTCATGTCAATTGGACAGAAGAAGATCTCCATAACTGCCACGGGTCTCAATGTTGCTCCAACATCCAGGACTCAACATCAGAACATGAGACTTTCTTTGGGAATTGGACTGAATATGATACCCATATTGATCTCAATTCTTTGTCTGATAATGATGAATCTAACTTTGAATGTTTTCATGGCTCAGTTGATCTAGATGAAGAGTATTACTTTGAAGGTGAAATGTCCCAGGAGGAAATCATTGAAGAATTGAAGTCTACTTTTCATAATCTTCTGAAAGAAAATCAAAAACTCACCAAGAAGAATGAAGCTCAGAGGCTGGAGATTGATGGACTGAAGAAACTGATGAGGATGTATGAAAGAGACCTTGACAAGACAGAAGCTGAACTTAAAGAGGTAAAAGGAAAGCTTGAAAAAGATAATCAGATCATTGCTAAATGGAACTCAGGTACATCTAAACTTGAAGAGATACTGAGTATGGGTAATCAAGGAACAAATGGTCTTGGATATATTGAGAAACCTACCTCTAAAGTTGCTAATCCTGTTTTCATTAAAGAAGGTTTTGTTAAGGAATCAAAAGACTTGAGCAGTGCTAATCCCAACAAAAGTAAACCTACTTATATCTGTCAATTTTGTTTTCAACCAGGTCACATAAAACCTTATTGCAAGAAATATTTGAAAGAAAATGTGAAGAAAACAGAAATTGTCTCTAATGTTGAGTTGGTCAGTGGTACAAATGTTATCCCAACATTAGGAACATGACAGAAAAGTAGAACTCGGATTGAAAAGTTAAAGACTCCTAAGATGAAACTTGTATGCAATGTTGTGTTTTCTGCTGTGTACTCTAACCTTGCAGGTAAGTGGTACTTTGACAGTGGATGCTCAAGACACATGACAGGAGACAAGGAAAATCTTAAAAAATTGATTCCTCTCAATGTTGGAACTGTCACCTATGGAGGAGGCACCAAGGGAAGAATCATTGGAAAGGGGGTACTAGATGTTGAAGGATTTCCACTACTCAAAGATGTTCTGCTAGTTGAAGGATTGAAAGCAAATCTAATAAGCATTAGTCAACTTTGTGATGATAACTTGCTTGTTACATTTGATAAAATTTCTTGTGATGTATTTAATAGTGAAAATGGCCTTGTTATGACAGGTACTAGATCGAAAGATAATTGCTACCTTGCACATGAAGAAGCAGATTGCTTTCATGCTAAAGTTGATGATGTTGTTCTGTGGCATAGGAAGCTAGGACATGTTCACTATATGAACCTTGAAAAGCTACAGAAAGTTGATGCTGTAAGAGGCCTACCAAAGATATCCAGCCCATGTAAGGTTGTATGTGGGGACTGCCTAAAGGGTAAGCAAACCAAAGCTATTCATACACCCCTCCAGGTATAGAGTACAATTCCCAGGACTGGTAAGTGTTTTGAATTATTACACATGGATCTCATGGGTCCTATTGAGGTGAGCAGCGTAAGTGGTAAGAGATATGCCTTTGTTATTGTAGATGATTTCTCTAGATATACATGGGTTAAGTTTCTTAAAGAGAAATCTGATGCTTTTAATACATTTAGGATCTTACATGCTAGCATCAAAAATCTGTATGGTTCCTCTGTTTGTAAGATTAGGTCTGATCATGGGAAAGAATTTGAAAATTCTAGTTTCAGTGATTTCTGTGATAAGAATGGAATTTTCCATGAGTTTTCAGCACCTAAGACACCTCAGCAAAATGGGATAGCTGAGAGGAAAAATAGGACACTTCAAGAGATGGCCAGAGTTATGCTTAATGCTAGAAACCTATCTAAAAGACTTTGGGCTGAAGCTTTAAATACTGCATGTCATATAAGTAATAGGGCTTATCTTAGACCTGGTACAAATATGACTCCATATGAAATCTTGAAGGGTTTGAAACCAAATATTGCTCATTTTCATGAATTTGGATGTGATTGTTACTTGTTGAATGATAGAGACTATCTTAGTAAGTTTGATCCAAAAAGTGAAAAGTGCATATTTGTTGGTTATTCTGTGAATAGTTCTGCTTTCAGGGTTTATAATCCAAGATTGAAGACTATTCAAGAATCAGTAAATATTGTGTTTGATGATTCCACCTTTGATTCAGGTACTGATGAAGTTACTGTCTCTAATGTTGCCCCAACATTGGAAACAGAGACTGTCCCAACATCAGGAGCAGAAGCTGAAGACACTGAAGTTGTGACTGGTTCTAATGTTGAGCTGACACCTGCTGCTGTTAGGCCAACATCCCCACTGTCCAATTCAGAGGATGACATTGTTGATGAACCTATGAGAGATCCCCCTACTAGAATTCAAAAGGACCATCCAGCTTCACAAGTGATAGGTGAAATCACTGGACGCATGAAGACTCGCAACAAAGACAGGGTAAACTATAAAAATATGGTAAGGTTGTGTCTGCATGGCTTCCACTTGCACTGTAAGTAATGCTTCCTGTTTTGTCTCAAATATTGAACCTAAGAATGTGACTGAAGCTCTTAAGGATAGTAAATGGATAAATGCTATGCAAGATGAACTGTTGCAATTCACCAAAAATCATGTTTGGAATCTAGTACCTAGACCTTCTAATGTGAATGTTATAGGGACTAGGTGG